>CM077675.1:71336830-72731830 GCA_039707655.1 Elymus sibiricus
CCTATGTGCAAGGATGGCTAAATCAAATCTGAGTGCTAATGCTTCGGCCATCAAGACATCTGCACACTCGTCGATCTTCCCATTTCCTCCAGCAATAAAGTTTCTTTTATTATCCCTCAGAACTGCCCCTGTCATACCCCTAAGCAAATCTTGATAAAAAAAGCATCAACATTAAGTTTGACAAAACCCAAAGAGGACGGGTCCACCGCTCTATCCTCATGGTAGCCTTGTGTCAGCTGGTGGTTAGGAGGAGGGATACACGGTGCATTAGATGCTCTGTGAGGTGGCCCCCTGTGCAATCTAGAATCAAAATGTTTAAAGCTGCTAAACTGTGAAATCGAGTTTTATTGTGAATAAGAAATTACATTTACTGGATGAGACAACACAAAGATTTATTTCCGTCCCTGGACTGCATGCACGTAGAAATACAAAATAGAAGTCAATGACTTGGAATTAGTTTTCCATCTAGTTATACTTCTCGCCTCCTCTCTCGCTGGTAGTCTAATCATGGACAGTCTATGACTAGCGGCGCAAGCTGGTAGAAAAAATTTATACTCCCTTCATTCCAAAATAAGTGTATCAACTTCAGTAGAAAATTGTACTACGGTTGCGACATTTGTTTTGGTTATACTCCATGCATCCCAAAATAAGTGTCTCAAATTTAGTACAACTTTAGTGATAGAGCGTATTATAGTATGTGGAAAGGTCGCATGCATCAACAGATCTATTCCCCTACACCTAGTAAGATGAATGGGGTACCTGCCATCCTTACAAATACGTCTGACACGCCTATGATGCATGGAAAGCAAACATTCGGTCCTTACTATAGACAAAGTTGTGTTGGCTAGGTCCCGAATCTTGATGCCAGTGAAGCTGTTGATAGTCGTGCCCACTTGTCTCCATGTGCAACCGCTCATTTTCCATGTAGGAACAAGAAATGATGAAATGAGAAATAATATGATTGGATTGAACCAACTTGTAACTAGGATGGTGGATATGATAATCTCCAAACGGAAAGAGATGGTACCCTGTGATCAATAAAGCTGAGACAACATTGACAGAGAAAGGGTCCATTGGACTGCCGCCATACGTCACTGGGTCTGTATTCTGACTTCATGTTCATAATTTGAACTCCTAAACAAATTGACACACAACCCAATAAAAATTTTCAATGCCTAGGTTGTAGTGATCAACGATCACCATGTCCAAGACGTACACACTCTAGCCAACCATCTCTATGATGGTAGAACCGATCAATGGGACGGGCCACACCAAATACAAGTAAAGTAAATAAAGTAGCTAAACCAACTTGGGCGACTTATGCGCCATCTCGAGCTTGGGGATCAACGAGTACAAGTAAATAAAGTCGCCAACCATCCTTATGATACGAGAACTAATGTGCGGGGTAGGGCATCGTCCATTTAAGGTCACATGGACCATAAAGTCAAATGTATGGTTAAGGTCTCATGGACCATTTGTTCTTAGGTTTGCATCTTGTTACATTTAACATGTTTAGTCATTATTTAGGGTGAATCATCACATTCAATGTTCATACAAGCAACATCTAAAGTACTCATAGCAAGCATATGAACAACCACATGTCCACATATGACATGCAAGCGTATGAACCATACACACATGAAACATATAGATCAAGAAGAACATTACACAAGTAAATCATGAGCAATGTTATGGGCCATAGGATAGTTGATTGGCTTGCCTCGGATGAAGATGGCTACGAAAGATGGATGGTTGCCGGTTGGATCGGGAATATCAGAAAGTATAGTTTCGGAAATGCTTAAATGGACATGTGTACAAGTTATAATTTAGAAACTTGCAACATGGATGCAAAGGGTTACATTGCATTAGGCTCATAAAAAGAAGAATGTGGGCTCTAGAGTCATCTCAATCGAAGAACGGGCAAAAAGTTATTGCAGTCCTCGTGCCATAGTCCTTTCTTACAACAATTATTTACATTCGGGTCCTACACAATATTCTTTGAGTGGATAAGAAGCAGTATTGTTGCAATGGGCTAGCTCGGGCTGATTCTCTCAGGAACGGGCCATTTGAACATACATGGGCTACAAACAACTTTGAACGCGTTTTGCCCAGACTATGCTTTCCTAGTTCATTATTTAGGGTGAATCATCACATTCAATGCGGAAGTGCACCTCTGCTCCCAAGCTCAAATGAGCTCGGGGTGAACAGTAAAACACAAAAAATGAAAAAAATGAGAATTTCTTCAGTAAAATTTGACAAATATTTTGTGTGCTTCACAAATTTCAACACGAACTCGCATTCATGGAAGTCATGGCAAAAAAATCAGCACTCCAAAACGCTTTCAAAAATAGCATTTTTTGAGCATAAACGCATTTTTGGCCACCCAAACACATTTGTCAAAGTTTACTAAAAAAGTAGATTTTTTTTTTAATTTTGTTTGCTTTCTTATTTTACCATTCATCAAGGAGAATTTGAGCTCGGAAGCAGATACTTCATGTCCCATTCAATGTTCATATATGCAACATCTAAAGTACTCATAGCAAGCACACATGCCAGCATATGAACAACCATATGTGACAGGTAAGCATAAGCATCATACACACATGAAACATATAGATCAAGAAGAACATTACGCAAGTTAATAATGAGCAAAGATGTGGGGGCATATGATAGTTGATTGACTTGCATTGGATGAACATCACTTGGAAAGATAGTGGTTGTCGGCTGGATTGGGAATATCAGAAAGCATGTTTCAGAAATGCCTAAACGGATAACATGCGTTCAAGTGATAATTTAGAATCTTTACACCATGGATGAAAAAGGGTTGCATGGCATTAGGCCCAGAAAAGGATCAACGTGGGTTTTAGAGTCACCTGAATCGGATCAATGAACAAACAATTATTGCAGTCCTAATGCAGGAACCTTTCTTAGAATAATTATTTACATAAGGGTCCTAGACACTATTCTGCGAATGAATAGGAATCAATGTGTCGCAATGGGCCGGCTTGGGCTGATTCTTTCCAGAACGGGTCATTGCTGGGCCGATAAGACATGGACTGCAGACGACGTGGGAGACATGGACTACGCTTTCTTGAGCGGAAAACCTAAAATAGTGTAGATTAGAGTATCTACAACCACACATCCGAACGCCCGTGGACACGTCCGAACGCGTCCGCGGGATCGGGCATACCCCAAATTTCATCACAAACAACCAAAGTAAGCATATCCGATTACCATTTTCATACAAACCCATGCAACGACATGATCTACTGAACTACTAGTACCAACTACTAAACTACGCGGCCATGTCGTGAGAGGTTGATGATGTTGGTGCCTGAGCCGCAGGCCTCATGGTCATTGGTGGCCGGGTGCAAGGCTAACTCGCCCTCGTCCTCCTCCTCGAACTCGGTGAAGATCTCGTCAATATCAGTGTTCCGCTGGCGGAGGATGCGACTGTTCACCTCCACCTCGTGCTCCTACTCGAAGGACTCAAGGAGGGCTTGCTGCTCCGCCGGCTCATCCGCATGGGCCTCCTTGAATGCCGCCATGGCGTTGGCCATGTCGAAGCCCTCAGGAGCCGGATCTGCCGCCGCTTCCTTCGGCTCCTGCTCGAACGCACCCGCCTCCGCCGGCTCTAGCTTCTCCTCTTGTATGGCAGCATCGTCGTCCTCCTACTCGACCTCCTCCTCCTCTTTGGACTCTAGTGAATCTAGGGGAAAGCCGATAGTGAAACGAGCAACGTGCCTTGAAAGGATCGGTATGGTCGACTAGAGGAGGTGGGGGGGGGGGTGAATAGGCGACTAATATTAAGGCTTAACAAGGAAAATGGGTTGTTTAGATATGCAACTAGGTGAACAACCTATATAAAAAGCACAACAACAACGAATACATGCACAAGATATACACACAATACAAGCTTGCACAAAGTAAAGGCACAAAATAGACGCAAGTGGAGTGGATGAAGACAAGGATGTGTTGCCGAAGTTCCTGTTGGGGAACGTAGTAATAATTCAAAATTTTCCTATGTGTCACCAAGATCAATCTAGGAGATGCTAGCAATGAGAGAGAGGGAGTGCATCTTCATACCCTTGAAGATCGCTAAGCGGAAGCGTTGCAAAGAACGCGGTTGATGGAGTCGTACTCGCGGCGATTCAAATCGCGGAAGATCCGATCCAAGCGCCGAACGGACGGCGCCTCCGCGTTCAACACACGTACAGCCTGGGGACGTCTCCTCCTTCTTGATCCAGCAAGGGGGGAGGAGAAGTTGAGGGAGAGCTCCGGCAGCACGACGACATGGTGGCGGTGGAGCTCGTGGTTCTCCGGTAGAGCTTCGCTAAGCACTACGGAGGAGGAGGAGGTGTAGGAGGAGGGAGGGATGCGTCAGGGGCAAGGGGTGGAGCTCCCATGCGCCTCCCCACTATATATAGGGGTGGAGGGGGCTGGTTTCTTGCCCTCCAAGTCCATTGGGGCGTTGGCAAAGGTGGGAGGAAATAAATCCCATCCTTTCCCTTCCCCACCGATTGTTATCCCCCCTTTTTAGGGATCTTGATCTTATCCCTACGGGATATGATCTTATTCCTTCTAAGGGGGGATCTTGGTGCGCCTTGACCAGGGGTGTGGGGCCTTGCCCCCACTACCCACGTTCATGCCCCCATGCAGGTGGGCCCCACTCCGGAACCTTCTAGAACCTTCCCGGTACAATACCGAAAAATCCCAAATATTTTCCGGTGGCCAAAACAGGACTTCCCATATATAGATCTTTACCTCCGGACCATTCCGGAACTCCTCGTGACGTCCGGGATCTCATCCGGGACTCCGAACAACTTTCGGTAACCACATACAATTCCCATTACAACTCTAGCGTCACCGAACCTTAAGTGTGTAGACCCTACGGGTTCGGGAACCATGCAGACATGACCGAGACACCTCTCCGGCCAATAACCAATAGTGGGATCTGGATACCCATATTGGCTCCCACATGTTCCACGATGATCTCATCGGATGAACCACGATGTCGGGGATTCAATTAATCCCGTATACAATTCCCTTTGTCCATCGGTATGTTACTTGCCCGAGATTCGATCGTCGGTATCCCTATACCTTGTTCAATCTCGTTACCGGCAAGTCTCTTTACTCGTTCCGTAACACATGATCCCGTGACTAACTCCTTAGTCACATTGAGCTCATTATGATGATGTATTACCGAGTGGGCCCAGAGATACCTCTCCATCATACGGAGTGACAAATCCCAGTCTCGATTCGTGCCAACCCAACAGACACTTTCGGAGATACCTGTAGTGCATCTTTATAGTCACCCAGTTACGTTGTGACGTTTGATACACCCAAAGCATTCCTACGGTATCCGGGAGTTGCACAATCTCATGGTCTAAGGAAATGATACTTGACATTAGAAAAGCTCTAGCAGACGAACTACACGATCTTGTGCTATGCTTATGATTGGGTCTTGTCCATCACATCATTCTCCTAATGATGTGATCCCGTTATCAACGACATCCAATGTCCATGGTCAGGAAACCATGACCATCTATTGATCAACGAGCTAGTCAACTAGAGGCTCACTAGGGACATGGTGTGGTCTATGTATTCACACATGTATTACTGTTTCCGGTTAATACAATTATAGCATGAACAATGGACAATTATCATGAACAAGGAAATATAATAATAACCATTTTATTGTTGCCTCTAGGGCATATTTCCAACAGTCTCCCACTTGCACTAGAGTCAATAATCTAGTTACATTGTGATGAATCGAACACCCATAGAGTTCTGGTGCTGATCATGTTTCGCTCGTGGAAGAGGTTTAGTCAACGGATCTGCGACATTCAGATCCGTATGTACTTTACAAATATCTATATCTCCATCCTGAATGTAACCACGAATGGAGTTGAAGCGGTGCTTGATGTGCTTGGTCTTCTTGTGAAACCTGGGCTCCTTGGCAATGGCAATAGCTCCAGTGTTGTCACAGAAGAGAGTGATCGGGCCCGACGCATTGGGAATCACTCCTAGGTCGGTGATGAACTCCTTCATCCAGACTCCTTCCTGCGCTGCTTCCGAAGCAGCTATGTACTCCGCTTCACATGTAGATGCCGCCATGACACTTTGCTTGCAACTGCACCAGCTGACTGCCCCACCATTCAACTTATGGCAAGGTTCACATCAGGTCTGGTACACAGTATGGCATACATAATAGAGCCTATGGCTGAGGCATAGGGGATGACACTCATCTTTTCTCTATCTTCTGCCGAGGTCGGGCATTGAGCTGTGCTCAATCTCACACCTTGCAATACAGGCAAGAACCCCTTCTTGGACTGATCCATATTGAACTTCTTTAATATCTTGTCAAGGTATGTGCTTTGTGAAAGACCAATGAGGCATCTCGATCTATCTCTATAGATCTTGATGCCTAATATGTAAGCAGCTTCTCCAAGGTCCTTCATTGAAAAACACTTATTCAAGTAGGCCTTTATGCTTTCCAAAAGTTCTATATCATTTCCCATCAACAATATGTCATCCACATATAAAATGAGAAATGCTACAGAGCTCCCACTCACTTTCTTGTAAATACAGGCTTCTTCATAAGTCTGTATAAACCCAAACACTTTGATCACCTCATCAAAGCGAATGTTCCAACTCCGAGATGCTTGCACCAGCCCATAGATGGAGCACTGGAGCTTGCATACCTTGTCAGCATTCTTAGGATCAACAAAACCTTCCGGTTGCATCATATACAATTCTTCCTTAAGGAAACCGTTAAGGAATGCCGTTTTGACGTCCATTTGCCAGATCTCATAATCATAAAATGCGGCAACTGCTAACATGATTCGGACGAACTTCAGCATCGCTACGGGTGAGAAAGTCTCATCGTAGTCAACTCCTTGAACTTGTCGATAACCCTTAGCGACAAGCCGAGCCTTATAGACGGTCACATTACCATCCGCGTCAGTCTTCTTCTTAAAGATCCATTTATTTTCTATGGCTTGCCGATCATCGGGCAAGTCTACCAAAGTCCATACTTTGTTCTCATACATGGATCCTATCTCGGATTTCATGGCTTCAAGCCATTTGTTGGAATCCGGGCCCGCCATGGCTTCTTCATAGTTCGAAGGTTCACCGTTGTCTAACAACATGATTTCCAGGACAGGGTGCCGTACCACTCTGGTGCGGAACGTGTCCTCGTGGACCTACGAAGTTCAGTAGTAACTTGATCCGAAGTTTCATGATCATCATCATTAACTTCATCTCTAGTCGGTGCAGGCACCACAGAAACATTTTCCTGCGCTGCGCTACTCTTCGGTTCGAGAGGGGGTACAATTACCTCATCAAGTTCTACTTTCCTCCCACTTACTCCTTTCGAGAGAAACTCTTTCTCTAGAAAGGATCCATTCTTGGCAACAAAGATCTTGCCTTCGGATCTGAGGTAGAAGGTATACCCAATAGTTTCCTTAGGGTATCCTATGAAGACGCACTTTTTCGATTTGAGTTCGAGCTTTTCAGGTTGAAGTTTCTTGACATAAGCATCGCATCCCTAAACTTTCAGAAACGACAGCTTAGGTTTCTTCCCAAACCATAATTCATACGGTGTCGTCTCAACGGATTTAGACGGTGCCCTATTTAAAGTGAATGCGGCAGTCTCTAATGCATATCCCCAAAATGATAGCGGTAAATCAGTAAGAGACATCATAGATCGCACCATATCCAATAGAGTGCGATTACGACGTTCGGACACACCATTACGCTGAGGTGTTCCAGGCGGCGTGAGTTGTGAAACAATTCCACATTTCCTTAAGTGCGTGCCAAACTCGTGACTCAAATATTCTCCTCCACGATCAGATCGTAAGAACTTTATTTTCTTGTCACGTTGATTCTCCACCTCACTCTGAAATTCCTTGAACTTTTCAAAGGTCTCAGACTTGTGTTTCATTAAGTAGACATACCCATATCTGCTTAAGTCATCAGTGAGGGTGAGAACATAACGATAGCCACCGCGAGCCTCAACGCTCATTGGACCGCATACATCGGTATGTATTATTTCCAACAAGTTGGTTGCTCGCTCCATTGTTCCGGAGAACGGAGTCTTAGTCATCTTGCCCATGAGGCATGGTTCGAACGTGTCAAATGATTCATAATCAAGAGACTCCAAAAGTCCATCTGCATGGAGTTTCTTCATGCGTTTGACACCAATATGACCAAGGCGGCAGTGCCACAAGTATGTGGGACTATCATTATCAACCTTACATCGTTTGGTATTCACACTATGAATATGTGTAACATCACGTTCGAGATTCAATAAAAATAAACCATTGACCAGTGGGGCATGACCATAAAACATATCTCTCATATAAATAGAACAACCATTATTCTCGGATTTAAATGAGTAGCCATCTCGCATCAAACGAGATCCAGATACAATGTTCATGCTCAAAGCTGGTACTAAATAACAATTATTGAGGTTTAAAACTAATCCCGAAGGTAGATGCAGAGGTAGCGTGCCGACGGCGATCACATCGACCTTGGAACCATTCCCGACGCGCATCGTCACCTCGTCCTTCGCCAGTCTCCGCTTATTCCGCAGCTCCTGTTTTGAGTTACAAATGTGAGCAACCGCACCGGTATCAAATACCCAGGAGCTACTACGAGCGCTGGTAAGGTACAGATCAATAACATGTATATCATATATACCTTTGATGTTGCCGGCCTTCTTATCCGCTAAGTACTTGGGGCAGTTCCGCTTCCAGTGACCGGTTCCCTTGCAATAAAAGCACTCAGTCTCAGGCTTGGGTCCATTCTTGGGCTTCTTCCCGGCAACTGATTTACCGGGCGCGGCAACTGCTTTGCCGTCCTTCTTGAAGTTCTTCTTACCCTTGCCTTTCTTGAAACTGGTGGTCTTATTCACCATCAACACTTGATGTTCCTTTTTGATCTCCACCTCCGCTGATTTCAGCATTGTATATAACTCAGGAATGGACTTCTCCATCCCTTGCATATTGAAGTTCATCACAAAGTTCTTGTAGCTAGGTGGAAGCGATTGGAGGATTCTGTCAATAACCGAGTCATCCGGAAGATTAACTCCCAGCTGAGACAAGCGGTTGTGCAACCCAGACATTTTGAGTATGTGCTCGTTGACAGAACTATTTTCCTCCATCTTACAACTGAAGAACTTGTCGGAGACTTCATATCTCTCGACCTGGGCATGAGCTTGGAAAACCATTCTCAGCTCTTGGAACATCTCATATGCTCCGTGTTGCTCAAAACGCTTTTGGAGCCCCGGTTCTAAGCTGTAAAGCATGCCGCACTGAACCAGGGAGTAATCATCACTACGCGACTGCCAGGCGTTCATAACGTCTTGAGTTGCTGGGAAAATGGGTGCGTCACCTAGCGGTGCATCAAGGACATATGCTTTTTTGGAAGCTATGAGGATGATCCTCAAGTTACGGACCCAGTCCGTATAGTTGCTTCCATCGTCTTTCACCTTGGTTTTCTCTAGGAACGCGTTGAAGTTGAGGGCAACATTAGCGTGGGCCATTGGATCTACAAGATAGATTGTAAAGACAATTTTAGACTAAGTTCATGATAATTAAGTTCATCTAATCAAATTATTTAATGGACTCCCACTCAGATAGACATCCCTCTAGTCATCTAAGTGATACATGATCCATATCGACTAGGCCGTGTCCGATCATCACGTGAGACGGACTAGTCATCGATGGTGAACATCTCCATGTTGATCGCATCTACTATACGACTCATGTTCGACCTTTCGGTCTCTCGTGTTCCGAGGCCATGTCTGTACATGCTAGGCTCGTCAAGTCAACCTAAGTGTTTCGCGTGTGTAAATCTGGCTTACACCCGTTGTATGCGAACGTTAGAATCTATCACACCCGATCATCACGTGGTGCTTCGAAACAACGATCCTTCGCAACGGTGCACACTTAGGGGGAACACATTTCTTGAAATTTTAGTGAGGGATCATCTTATTTATGCTACCGTCATTCTAAGCAAAAAGATGTAAAAACATGATAAACATCACATGCAAATCATAAAGTGACATGATATGGCCAATATCATCTTGCGCCTTTGATCTCCATCTTCGGGGCGCGGCATGATCAGCATCGTCACCGGCACGACACCATGATCTCCATCATCGTGTCTTCATGAAGTTGTCTCGCCAACTATTACTTCTACTACTATGGCTAATGGTTAGCAATAAAGTAAAGTAATTACATGGCGTTTTTGATTGACACGCAGGTTATACAATAAATTAAGACAACTCCTATGGCTCCTGCCGGTTGTCATACTCATCGACATGCAAGTCGTGATTCCTATTACAAGAACATGATCAATCTCATACATCACATATATTTCATCACATCCTTTTGGCCATATCACATCATATAGCATACCCTGCAAAATCAAGTTAGACGTCCTCTAATTATTGTTGCAAGTTTTACGTGGCTGCTATGGGTTTCTAGCAAGAACGTTTCTTACCTACGCAAAAGCCACAACGGTGATATGCCAATTGCTATTTACCCTTCATAAGGACCCTCTTCATCGAATCCGATCCGACTAAAGAGGGAGAGACAGACACCCGCTAGCCACCTTATGCAACAAGTGCATGTCAGGCGGTGGAACCAGTCTCACGTAAGCGTACGTGTAAAGTCGGTCCGGGCCGCTTCATCCCACAATGCCGCCGAATCAAGATAGGACTAGTAACGGCAAGCAAATTGACCAAATCATCGCCCACAACTACTTGTGTTCTACTCATGCATAGAATCTACGCATAGACCTAGCTCATGATGCCACTGTTGGGGAACGTAGTAATAATTCAAAATTTTCCTACGTGTCACCAAGATCAATCTAGGAGATGCTAGCAACGAGAGAGAGGGAGTGCATCTTCATACCCTTGAAGATCGCTAAGCGGAAGCGTTGCAAAGAACGCGGTTGATGGAGTCGTACTCGCGGCGATTCAAATCGCGGAAGATCCGATCCAAGCGCCGAACGGACGGCGCCTCCGCGTTCAACACACGTACAGCCCGGGGACTTCTCCTCCTTCTTGATCCTGCAAGGGGGGAGGAGAAGTTGAGGGACAGCTCCGGCAGCACGACGGCGTGGTGGCGGTGAAGCTCGTGGTTCTCCGGTAGAGCTTCGCTAAGCACTACGGAGGAGGAGGAGGTGTAGGAGGAGGGAGGGCTGCGCCAGGGGCAAGGGGTGCAGCTCCCATGCGCCTCCCCACTATATATAGGGGTGGAGGGGGCTGGTTTCTTGCCCTCCAAGTCCATTGGGGCATTGGCAAAGGTGTGAGGAAAGAAATCCCATCCTTTCCCTTCCCCACCGATTGTTATCCCCCCTTTTTAGGGATCTTGATGTTATCCCTTCGGGATATGATCTTATTCCTTCTAAGGGGGGATCTTGGTGTGCCTTGACCAGGGGTGTGGGGCCTTGCCCCCACTACCCACGTTCATGTGGGTCCCCCCATGCAGGTGGGCCCCACTCCGGAACCTTCTAGAACCTTCCCGGTACAATACCAAAAAATCCCAAACATTTTCCGGTGGCCAAAACAGGACTTCCAATATATAGATCTTTACCTCCAGACCATTCCGGAACTCCTCGTGACGTCCGGGATCTCATACGGGACTCCGAACCACTTTCGGTAACCACATACAATTCCCATTACAACTCTAGCGTCACCGAACCTTAAGTGTGTAGACCCTACGGGTTCGGGAACCATGCAGACATGACCGAGACACCTCTCCGGCCAATAACCAATAGCATGATCTGGATACCCATATTGGCTCCCCACATGTTCCACGATGATCTCATCGGATGAACCACGATGTCGGGGATTCAATTAATCCCGTATACAATTCCCTTTGTCCATCGGTATGTTACTTGCCCGAGATTTGATCGTCGGTATCCCTATACCTTGTTCAATCTCGTTACCGGCAAGTCTCTTTACTCGTTCCGTAACACATGATCCCGTGACTAACTCCTTAGTCACATTGAGCTCATTATGATGATGTATTACCGAGTGGGCCCAGAGATACCTCTCCGTCACACGGAGTGACAAATCCCAGTCTCGATTCGTGCCAACCCAACAGACACTTTCGGAGATACCTGTAGTGCACCTTTATAGTCACCCAGTTACGTTGTGACGTTTGATACACCCAAAGCATTCCTACGGTATCCGGGAGTTGCACAATCTCATGGTCTAAGGAAATGATACTTGACATTAGAAAAGCTCTAGCAGATGAACTACACGATCTTGTGCTATGCTTAGGATTGGGTCTTGTCCATCACATCATTCTCCTAATGATGTGATCCCGTTATCAACGACATCCATTGTCCATGGTCAGGAAACCATGACCATCTATTGATCAACGAGCTAGTCAACTAGAGGCTCACTAGGGACATGGTGTGGTCTATGTATTCACACATGTATTACGGTTTCCGGTTAATACAATTATAGCATGAACAAGGAAATATAATAATAACCATTTTATTATCGCCTCTAGGGCATATTTCCAACAGTTCCCTCCTTTGTGGGAGGTATGTCTCCGTTAAAGACATGTGAAGGCACAATGCTCCCCAAGACATAACCAGATATGGCCCGCATATGGAAAGTGCATGAGTGCTATTAAGCGAGTGCTCCTTTCGTCTCGCAAAAGCTTTTTGCCGCGCGTTATAGTGATTTGGCCAGAGCAGTTCTATTTGTTTTTTGCCTTCACTGGTTCGTGTGCCAAGTTCGGTGGGTTGGTTGGCTCGTTTGTTTCTTTATTTCTCTTTGCTTCACTGATTTTTTTTGTTTTATTTGTTTTTTCATCGGCTTTCTTCCTTTCTTTCTCGGTTTTCACCGGTTTGTTGTTTTTTCTTTGTTTCTTTTCTCCCTTTTTGCCTTTTTTCTTTATTTGGTTTTTATTTCTTTCTTTCCTGGTTTTCATCGGCTTTTTTGTTTTCTAAATTAATTTTGAATCTGTTCCTTTGTTTTTTGTTTTCCTTTTCTTTTTTTTTCTTTTTTTTCTTTTTTTTTCGATTTTCATTTTTTGGTTTTCGTTGTTTCTTTTGGTTTCGTTCTATATTTTTGGTACATGTCAAAAATATTTTTCTAATACAAGTTTGACATTTTTCCAATATAATATTAATATTTTAAGCCATGATCAACATTTTTTGTATACACATTTTTACCGAAAAAGGCTTTCGCTCCGTTTTATATATAAAGCAACGACCATAAACAACCCGATACAAATGCACGCCACCACAACACATGCACACACAAGGTAGGATACATAGGCGCTGAGCGCATCAATGCTACTTGTGAGATGTGTTGGGTTTTCCCCCGAAGAGGGAGAGTGAAACAATATAGTAGCGATAAGTATTTCCCTCAGCGAGAACCAAGATTATCGAACTAGTAGGAGAACCACGACAACATTACATAAACAACACATGCACACACAAAACCAAACACTTGCACCAAACGCGGGCAAGAGGGTTATCAAGCCCCTTGAACTCGTTACTTGCAATAATTACTTCTGATAGTGGTAGATAGATAAATAAAAAGTAAACTAAAATAAAATATAAATAAAGGTAGCGAGGAAATTTAGGGTTTTAGTAAATATGATCAAGTAGACCCGGGGGGCCATAGTGTTCACTAGAGGCTTCTCTCTCAAAAGTAGCATACGGTGGGTAGACAAAATACTATTGGACAATTGATAGAAAAGTGTATAGTTATGATAATGTATTCATGGCAATGATCATTTATCTAGGCATCACGTCCGTGACAAGTAGACCAAAACGATTCTGCATCTACTACTATTACTCCACCAATCGACTGCTATCGAGCATGCATCTATGGAATTAAGTTTATGCAAACAGAGTAATGCTTTAAGTAAGATGACATGTGTTGGGGAATGCTGAATGGGAAACAAAAATTTTCCTACGCACACGCAAGATCTATCCATGGTGATGAGCATCTACGAGGGGGAGAGTGGATCTACATACCCTTGTAGATCGCTAGGCGGGAAGAAACGCGGTTGATGTAGTCGAACGTCTTCGCGATCCAAATCGCAAGCCGTCCCGCGATCCAATCACGATCTAGCGCCGAACGGACGGCACCTCCGCGTTCAGCACACGTACAGCTCGATGACGATCTCCGCCTTCTTGATCCAGCAAGAGGGAGCGGAAGGTAGATGAGTTCTCCGGCAGCGCGACGGCGCGACGGCGGCGGTGGTGGAACTATTCCAGCAGGGCTTTGCCTAAGCACTGCTGAAAACTAGAGGAATCGATCTATCGGGAGAGAGGGCTGCACCGTGGCCTTTTTGGGTTGGAGTGCTTTGGCCCTCTCTCCCTCTAGTATATATAGGAGGGAGGGGAGGGGCCGGCGCCCCTAGGGCTGCCCCTAGGAGTCGGCCAAAGGAGGTGGAGGTGGAGGAGTCCACCTCCAATCCTACTCCTAGTAGGACTCCTTCCCTTCCCCACTTGGGTTTCCCTTTTCCACCAAGTCCAGCCACATAGGCCCTCTTGGGCCGGCCGCCCAGCCCACCAGGGGCTGGTGCGCCACCCTAAGGCCCATGTGCCCCTTTGGGGTGTGGTGGCCCCATTTGGTGGACCCCCGGAACCCATTCGTCACTCCCGGTACACTGCCGGAAATGCCCGAAACTTTTCCGGAGTTCAAACACCACTTTCCTATATATCAATCTTTACCTCCAGACCATTCCGGAGCTCCTCGTGACGTCCGGGATCTCATCCGGGACCCTGAACAACCTTCGACCACCAACATACATAACTCTACTATACCGAAACGTCACCTAAACTTAAGTGTGCAGACCCTGCGGGTTCGAGAACTATGTAGACATGACCGAGACACCTCTACGGTCAATAACCAATAGCGGGACCTGGATGCCCATATTGGTTCCTACATATTCTACGAAGATCTTTATCGGTTGAACCTCTATGTCAAGGATTCAGTTAATCCCGTACGCTGTTCCCTTTGTTCTTCGGTATGTTACTTGCCCGAGATTCGATCGTCGGTATCTCTATACCTAGTTCAATCTCGTTACCGGCAAGTCTCTTTACTCGTTCCGTAATACAAGATCCCGTGGCTAACACTTTAGTCACATTGCTTGCAAGGCTTATTGTGATGTTGTATTACCGAGTGGGCGCTGAGATACCTCTCCATCATACGGAGTAACAAATCCCAGTCTCGATCCATGCCAGCTCAACAGACACCTTCGGAGATACCTGTAGAGCATATTTATAGTCACCCAGTTACGTTGTGACGTTTGATACACACAAGGTATTCCTTCGGTGTCAGTGAGTTGCATGATCTCACGGTCATAGGAACAGATACTTGACATGCAGAAAACAATAGCAATAAACTGACACGATCAAATGCTACGTTCATAGTTTGGGTCTTGTCCATCACATCATTCTCCTAATGATGTGATCTCGCTATCAAATGACATCTCATGTCTATGGCTAGGAAACCTTGACCATCTTTGATCAACGAGCTAGTCTACTAGAGGCATACTAGGGACATAGTGTTGTCTATGTATCCACACATGCAATGTGTTTCCAATCAATACAATTATAGCATGGATAATAAACGATTATCATGAACAAGGAAATATAATAATAATCACTTTATTATTGCCTCTAGGGCATATTTCCAACAGTCTCCCACTTGCACTAGAGTCAATAATCGAGCTCACATCACTATGTGATTTACAATGTAATGAATCTAACACCCATACAGTTCTGGTGTTGATCATGTTTAGCTCTTGGAAGAGGTTTAGTCATCGGATCTGCGACATTCAGATCCGTGTGTACTTTGCAAATATTTATGTCCTCCTCCTTGATGTAATCGCGGATGGAATTGAAACGTTGTCACAGAACATGTGTCTGGTCCTCTTGTGAAACCTTGGTTCCTTGGCTACAGCAATGGCACCAGTGTTGTCACAGAACAGAGTCATTGGGTTTAATGCACTAGGCACTACTCAAAGATCTGTCATGAACTCCTTCATCCAGACACCTTCCTTCACCGCCTCCGAGGCAGCGATGTACTCCGCTTCGCATGTAGAATCAGCTACCCGATTCTGCTTGGAACTGCACCAGCTTACCGCACCCCCATTGAGAATAAATACGTATCCGGTTTGAGACTTAGAGTTATCCAGATCAGTGTCAAAGCTTGCATCGACGTAACCCTTTATGACGAGCTCTTGATCACCTCCATAAACGAGAAACATGTCCTTAGTCCTTTTCAGGTATTTCAGGATATTCTTGACCACCGTCCAGTGTTCCATTCCTGGATCACTTTGAAACCTTCCGGCCATACTTATGGCAAGGCTGACATCGGGTCTTGTGCACAGCATTGCATACATGATAGAGCCTATGGCTGAAGCATAGGGGACGACACTCATCTTTTCTCTGTCTTCTGCAGTCACTGGGCATTGAGTCTTACTCAACTTCACACCTTGCAATACAGGCAAGAACCCCTTCTTGGACTGATCCATTTTGAACTTCTTCAAAACTTTGTCAAGGTATGTGCTCTGTGAAAGTCCTATTAAGCGTCTCTATCTATCTCTATAGATCTTGATGCCTAATATGAAAGTAGCTTCTCCTAGGTCCTTCATTGAAAAACTCTTGTTCAAATATTCCTTCACGCTTTCCAACATTTCTATATTGTTTCCAATCAGCAATATGTCATCCACATATAATATTAGAAACGCTATAGAGCTCCCACTGACTTTCTTGTAAATACAAGCTTCTCCGTACACTTGTATAAACCCGAACGCTTTGATCACCTCATCAAAGCGAAGATTCCAACTCCGAGATGCTTGCACCAGTCCATAAATGGATCACTGGAGTTTGCAAACTTTGTCAGCATTCTCTGGATCGACAAAACCTTCTGGTTGCATCATATACAACTCTTCCTTAAGTAAACCGTTAAGGAACGCTGTTTTGACATCCATCTGCCAAATTTCATAATCGAAAAATGCAGCTATTGCCAACATGATTCCGACGGACTTAAGCATCACTAAGGGTGAGAAGGTCTCATTGTAGTCAACTCCTTGAACTTGTGGAAAACCCTTTGCCACAAGTCGAGCTTTATAGACGGTGGCATTACCGTCCGCGTCCGTCTTCCTCTTAAAGATCCATTTGTTCTGAATGGCCTTTCGCCCTTCAGGTAATACTTCCAAAGCCCATACTTTGTTTTCATACATGGATCCCATCTCAGATTTCATGGCCTCTAACCATTTCTTGGAATCCGGGCCCATCATCGCTTCTCCATAGCTCGTAGGTTCATCGCTGTCCAACAACATGACCTCTAAGACAGGGTTGCTGTACCAATCAGGAGCAGTATGCGTCCTTGTCGACCTACGAGGTTCGACAGCAACTTGATCTGAAGTTTCATGATCATCATCATTAACTTCCTCTTCAACCGATGTAGGCTCTATAGAAACATCTTTCTGCGCTATGCTACTCTCTGGTTGAAGTAAAGGTTCAACAACCTCATCAAGTTCTATCTTCCTCCCACTCAATTCTTTCGAGAGAAACTCTTTCTCAAGAAATGTTCCGTTTTTATCGACAAACACTTTGCCTTCGGATCTGAGATAGAAGGTATACCCAACTGTCTCTTTTGGGTATCCTATGAAGACGCATTTCTCCGCTTTGGGTTCTAGCTTTTCAGGCTGAAGCTTTTTGACATAAGCATCACATCCCCAAACTTTAAGAAACGACAACTTTGGCTTCTTGCCAAACCATAGTTCATATGGCGTCATCTCAACGGATTTCGATGGTGCCCTATTTAAAGTGAATGCAGCTGTCTCTAATGCATAACCCCAAAACAATAGTGGCAAATCGGCAAGAGACATCATAGATCGCACCATATCCAATAAGGTTCGATTACGACGTTCGGACACACCATTACGCTGTGGTGTTCCAGGCGGTGTCAATTGTGAAACAATTCCACACTATCTTAAGTGACTGCCAAACTCATAACTCAGATATTCTCCTCCTCGATCAGATCGTAGGAATTTAATCTTCTTGTTACGATGATTCTCAACTTCACTCTGAAATTGCTTGAACTTTTCAAACGTTTCAGACTTGTGTTTCATTAAGTAAATATATCCATATCTACTTAAGTCATTAGTGAAGGTGAGAAAGTAACGATAACCACCGCGCGTCTCAATGCTCATCGGACCGCACACATCAGTATGTATGATTTCCAACAAGTCACTGGCCCGTTCCATTGTTCCAGATAACGGGGTTTTAGTCATCTTGCCCATGAGGCATGGTTCACATGTGTCAAGTGATTCAAAATCAAGTGACTCCAAAAGTCCATCAGCATGGAGCTTCTTCATGCGTTTTACACCAATATGACCTAAACGGTAGTGCCATAAGAAAGTGGTATTATCATTATCAATTCTACATCTTTTGGCATCAATGTTATGAACATGTGTATCATCACTATCGAGATTCAATAAGAATAAACCCCTCACATTGGGTGCATGACCATAAAATATATTACTCATATAAATAGAACAACCATTATTCTCTGATTTAAATGAGTAACCGTCTCGCAATAAACAAGATCCAGATATAATGTTCATGCTTAACACATGCACTAAATAACAATTATTCATGTTCATCACTAATCCCGATGGTAATCGAAGAGCGAGCGTGCCGACGGCGATCACATCAACCTTGGAACCATTTCCCACGTGCATCGTCACTTCGTCCTTTGCCAGCCTCCGTCTATTCCGTAGTTCCTGTTTTGAGTTGCAAATGGGAGCAACCGCACCGGTATCAAATACCCTGGCACTACAACGAGAGTTGGTAAGGTACACATCAATAACATGTATATCATATATACCTTATTTGGTGTTGTCCGCCTTCTTGTCAGCCCGATACTTAGGGTAGTTCCGCTTCCAGTGACCAGTTCCCTTGCAATGAAAGCACTCAGTTTCTGGCTTGGGTCCAGCTTTGGGTTTCTTCACGGGAGGGGCAACTGCTTTGCCATTCTTTTTGGAATTACCCTTCTTACCCTTGCCATTCTTCTTGAAACTAGTGGTTTTATTGACCATCAACACTTGATGCTCCTTCTGAATCTCAGACTCAGCGACTTTCAACATCGCAAATAGCTCAGCGACTGACTTGTTCATCCCGTGCATGTTATAGTTCAACACGAAGCTCTTATAGCTAGGTGGCAATGATTGAAGAACTCTGTCAGTGATCGCCTCTGCTGGAAGGGGCATCCCCAATTCAGCCAGACGGGTGGAATACCCAGACATTTTGAGTATGTGTTCACTGACAGACCCGTTCTCCTCCATCTTGCAAGCATAGAACTTATCGGAGGTCTCATACCTCTCGATCCGGGCATTCTTCTGAAAGATAAACTTCAACTCCTGGAACATATCATATGCTCCATGACGTTCAAAACGTCTTTGAAGTCCCGGTTCTAAGCCATACAACATTGCACATTGAACCATTGAGTAATCATCAGAACGAGCCTGCCAGGCGTTCGCAACGTCTGGAGACTCTACTGGAGCGGGTGGATCACCAAGCGGTGCATCAAGGACATAAGCCTTTTGGGAAGCCGTAAGGATAATCCTTGGATTACGAGCCTAGTCCACAAAGTTACTTCCATCATCTTTCAACTTAGCTTTCTCTAGGAACGCATTAAAATTCAGCGGTGCTACTGCGCGAGCCATTGATCTACAACATAAATTTTGCAAAAACAACTTAGACTATTGTTCAAGATAATGAGTTTAGTTAATCATATTACTCAAAAAACTCCCACTCAAATTGACATTCCTCTGGTCATTCGAGTGTCACATGATCCAAATTCACCAACTCAAGTCCGATCATCACGTGAGTTGAGGTGGTTTCAATGGTGAATATCTTCATGTTGATCATATCTACTATATGACTCATGTTCGACCTTTCAGTCTCTTGTGTTCCGAGGCCATGTCTGTACATGCTAGGCTCGTCAAGTTTAACCCGAGTGTTCCGCACGTGCAACACTGGCTTGCACCCGTTGTATGCGAACGTAGAGTCTATCACACCCGATCATCACGTGGTGTCTTGAAACGACGAACTTTCGCAACGGTGCACACTCGGGGAGAACACAATTCTATCTTGAAATTTTAGTGAGGGATCACCTTATAATGCTACCGTCGTCTTAAGCAAAATAAGATGCATAAAAGGATTAACATCACATGCAAATCATAAATGACATGATGTGGCCATGAACTTGTGCTTTTGATCTCCATCTCCAAAGCACCGACATGATCTCCATCGTCACCGATATGACACCATGATCTCCATCATCTTGATCTACATCAACATGTCGCCATGAGGTTGTCGCGCCAAATATTGCTTCTACGACTATTGCTAACTCATAGCGATAAAGTAAAGCAAAACGGCGAAAATCAATTAAAGACAACCCTATGGCTCCTGCCAATTGCCGTACTCATCGACATGCAAGTCGTGATATTCTATACAATACATGATCATTTCATACACCACATATATCTCATCATGTAATTGGCCATATCGCATCACAACATACCCAGCAAAAACAAGTTAGACGTCCTCTAATTGTTGTTGCAAGTTTTATGTGGCTGCTACGGGTATCTAGCAAGAACAATTCTTACCTACGCAAAAAACCACAACGGTGATACACAAATTGCTATTCAACCTTCTCAAGAACCGCCTTTGTCGAATCCGATCCAACTAAAGTGGGAGAAACAGACACCCGCTAGCCATCTTTATGCAACGAAGTTACATGTCAGGTGATGGAACCGGTCTCTCGTAAGCGTACGAGTAATGTTGGTCCGGGCCGCTTCATCCCACAATACCGCTGATTCAAGAAAAGACCAAGGGAGGAAGCAATCTGAATATCAACACCCACAAACTCCTTTCTGTTCTACTCGTGATCTCATCTACACATAGACCTAGCTCATGATGCCACTGTTGGGGAACGTTGCATGGGAAACAAAAATTTTCCTACGCACATGCAAGATCTATCCATGGTGATGAGCATCTACGAGGGGGAGAGTGGATCTACATACCCTTGTAGATCGCTAAGCGGGAAGCGTTAAGAAACGCGGTTGATGTAGTCGAACGTCTTCACGATCCAAATCGCAAGCCGTCCCGCGATCCAATCACGATCTAGCGCCGAACGGACGACACCTCCGCGTTTAGCACACGTACAGCTCGATGACAATCTCCGCCTTCTTGATCTGGCAAGAGGGAGCGGAGAGGTAGATGAGTTCTCCGGCAGTGCGATGGCGCGGCGGCGGTGGTGGTGGAACTATTCCAGCAGGGCTTCGCCGAAGCACTGCTGAAAACTAGAAGAATCAATCTATCGGGAGGGAGGGTAGCACCGTGGCCTTTTTGGATTGGAGTGCTTTGGACCTCTCTCCCTCTAGTATATATAGGAGGGAGGGGAGGGGCCGGCGCCCCTAGGGCTGCCCCTAGGAGTCGGATGAAGGAGGTGGAGGTGGAGGAGTCCACCTCCAATCCTACTCCTAGTAGGACTCCTTCCCTTCCCCACTTGGGTTTCCCTTTTCCACCAAGTCCAGCCGCATAGGCCCTCTTGGGCCGGCCGCCCAGCCCACCATGGGCTGGTGCGCCACCCTAAGGCCCATGTGACCCTTTTGGGGTGTGGTGGCCCCACTTGGTGGACCCCCGGAACCCATTCGTCACTCCCGGTAGACTGCCGGAAATGCTCGAAACTTTTCCGGAGTTCAAACACCACTTTCTTATATATCAATATTTACCTCCGGACCATTCCGGAGCTCATCGTGACGTCCGAGATCTCATCTGGGACTCCGAACAACCTTCGGCCACCAACATACATAACTCTACTATATCGAAACATCACCTAACCTTAAGTGTGCAGACCCTGCGGGTTCGAGAACTATGTAGACATGACCGAGACACCTCTACGGTCAATAACCAATAGCGGGACCTGGATGCCCATATTGGTTCCTACATATTCTACGAAGATCTCTATCGGTTGAACCTATATGTCAAGGATTCAGTTCATCCCGTATGCTGTTCCCTTTGTTCTTCGGTATGTTACTTGCCCGAGATTCGATCGTCGGTATCTCTATACCTAGTTCAATCTCATTACCGGCAAGTCTCTTTACTCGTGGCTAACACTTTACTCACATTGCTTGCAAGGCTTATTGTGATGTTGTATTACCGAGTGGGCCCTGAGATACCTCTCCGTCATACGGAGTAACAAATCCCAGTCTCGATCCATGCCAGCTCAATAGACACCTTTGGAGATACCTATAGAGCATCTTTATAGTCACCCAGTTACGTTGTGACGTTTGATACACACAAGGTATTCGTCCGGTGTCAGTGAGTTGCATGATCTCATGGTCATAGGAACAGATACTTGACATGCAGAAAACAATAGCAATAAACTGACATGATCAAATGCTACGTTCATAGTTTGGGTCTTGTCCATCACATCATTCTCCTAATGATGTGATCCCGTTATCAAATGACATCTCATGTCTATGGCTAGGAAACCTTGACCATCTTTGATCAACGAGCTAGTCTACTAGAGGCATATGATACGTCCATTTTGCATCATGCTTTTATATTGATATTTATTGCATTATGGTCTGTTATTACACATTATGGTACAATACTTATGCCTTTTCTCTCTTATTTTACAAGGTTTACATGAAGAGGGAGAATGCCGGCAGCTGGAATTCTATACTGGAAAAGGAGCAAATATGAGAGACCTATTCTGCACAACTCCAAAAGTCCTGAAAAGTTACGGAGAATTGTTTTGGAATATATAAAAAATATTGGGCGAAAGAAATACCAGAGGGGACCCACCAGGAGGCCACAAGCCTGGGGGGCGCGCCCTACCCCCCAGGGCGCGCCCCTGTGGCTTGTGGGCCCCCTGGCAACCCTCCGGTGCCCATCTTCTGCTATATGGAGGGTTTTGACTTGGAAAAAAAATCATAAGAGAGCTTTCGGGATGAAGCGCCGCCGTCTCGAGGCGGAACTTGGGCAGAACCAATCTAGGGCTCCGGCGGAGCTGTTCTGCCGGGGAAACTTCCCTCCTGGAGGGGGAAATCGAAGCCATCGTCATCACCAACGATCCTCTCATCGAAAGGGGGTCAATCTCCATCAACATCTTCACCAGCACCATCTCCTCTCCAAACCCTAGTTCATCTCTTGTATCCGATCTTTGTCCCAAAACCTCAGATTGGTACCTGTGGGTTGCTAGTAGTGTTGATTACTCCTTGTAGTTGATGCTAGTTGGTTTACTTGGTGGAAGATCATATGTTCAGATCCTTAATGATAATTAATACTCCTCTGATTATGAACATGAGTATGCTTTGTGAGTAGTTACGTTTGTTCCTGAGGACATGGGATAAGTCTTGTTATAAGTAATCATGTGAATTTGGTATTCGTTCGATATTTTGATGAGATGTATGTTGTCTCCCCTCTAGTGGTGTTATGTGAACGTCGACTACATGACACTTCACCATTATTTGGGCCTAGGGGAAGGCATTGGGAAGTAATAAGTATATGATGGGTTGCTAGAATGACAGAAGCTTAAACCCTAGTTTATGCATTGCTTCGTAAGGGGCTGATTTGGATCCATATGTTTCATGCTATGGTTAGATTTATCTTAATTCTTCTTTCGTAGTTGCGTATGCTTGGGAGAGAGGTTAATCATAAGTAGGAGGCTTGTCCAAGTAAGGGCAACACCCAAGCACCGGTCCACCCACATATCAAATTATCAAAGTAACGAACGCGAATCATATGAGCATGATGAAAACTAGCTTGACAGAAATTCCCATGTGTCGTCGGGAGCGCTTTGCTTTATATAAGAGTTTGTCCAGGATTGTCCTTTTCTATAAAAAGGATTGGGCCACCTTGCTGCACCTTTGCTACATTTGTTACTTGCTACCCGTTACGAATTATCTTATCACAAAACTATCTGTTACCGATAATTTCAGTGCTTGCAGAGAATACCTTACTAAAAACCGCTTGTCATTTCCTTCTGCTTCTTGTTGGGTTCGACAATCTTACTTATCGAAAGGACTACGATAGATCCCCTATACTTGTGGGTCATCAGCATACTAGGGACACAGTCTTGTCTATGTATCCACACATGCAATGTGTTTCCAATCAATACAATTATAGCATGGATAATAAACGATTATCATGAACAAGGAAATATAATAATAATCATTTTATTATTGCCTCTAGGGCATATTTCCAACAACATGATATAGATAAAGTAAGTACACGCAATATGTTCACACCCCGTCGTTTTACCCTTAGTAGCAATAATACAATACAATACGTGTCTTGTCCCCTTTTGTCACTGGGATATAGAGCATCGCAAGATTGGACTCACTACAATGCACTCCTCCCGCTGAAGATAAATCAATCTAATTGGCCAAACCAAACCGATAGATCGGAGAGACTTACAAAGCTATAACAATCATGCATAATAGTATTCAAAGAAGACTCAATTACTTTTCATGAATAATCTGATCATAAACCCACAATTCATCGGATCCCAATAAACACACTTCAAAAGAAGATTACATCGGATAGATCTCAGCGAGAAGCGTGGAGAACATGGTGTAGAAGATCAAAGAGAGAAAAGAAGCCATGTAACTTCTAACTATGGACCCGTAGGTCTCTGGTGAACTACTCACACATCATCATGGAGGCAACAACATTGATGTAGACGGCGTCCGTGATGAATTCCCCCTCCGGCAGAGTACCGGAAAAGGCCTCCATATGGGATCACGGAAGAGTAGAGGCTTGCGACGGTCGAAAAATTGTTTCGGGTGGCTCTCTGATGTTTTTTAGGTAACTGGGAATATATAGAAGTGGAATTAGGCCAGGAGGTGCCACGAGGGGCCCACAAGCCAAGGAGGCGCGCCTTACCGCCTAGGGCGCGCCCTGGTGGCTTGTGGCCACCTCGTGGGTCTTCTGACCTCCTCTCGAAGCTTCTTGCGTCTCTTCTGGTCCGGAAATAACTCCCGTAAATGTTTATCCAATTTGTAGCTCGTTTGATATTGATTTTATGAAAAGTCCAAAAATAGACAAAAAAACATAAACTGACACTGGACACTGAGTTAATAGGTTAGTACCAAAAAAGATATAAAATAGCATATAATTGTATATAAAGTATCCAAGATTGATAATATAATAACATGAAACAATCAAAAATTATAGATACGTCGGAGACGTATCAAGTAACACCACCCCTATCAATACGAAGAGATGCAACCGCATACGACGAACCATGGACTCTGATACGTCTCCAACGTATCGATAATTTATGAAGTATTCATGCCATGTTTACCTATGTTTACAATACTTTTATATGGTTTTGATGCACTTTATATGATTTATTTAGAACTAACCCGGACTGACGTTGTTTTCAGCAGAATTACCGTGGTGTTGTTTTTGTGCGAAAAATGAAAAGTTCTCGGAATCGCCCGAAACTTTTTGATGATTTTTTCTGGAGGAAATAAACAATGTTGGAGCGAAGAACCATCGAAGGGGAGCCACATGTGGGCCACAAGCCAACAGGGTGCGGCCTGAGGGGAGAGGGCGGTCGTGCCCTGATGGCTTGTGGGGCCCACGTGGCTCCGTTGCGCGTGATTCCAACGCTGAAAAATCCTATAAATCCCAGAAATAAAGAGAGACTCTCCGCTCTGCCGCCGCAACTCTGTGTATCGACGAAAAACATGGTCAACATTTTTCTATACACACTTCTAACTATTTCAAATGCTTGATTAACATTTTTCTAATAGAAGATCAATATTTTTCAAATACAAAATTAACATTTTCTAATATATGGTCAACACTTTTTCTATGCACATTTAACATGTGTTACAAATGCTTGATTAATTTATAAATGCAATATTAACATTTTTTAACACATGGTCAACATTTTTTTCCAAACACATTTAATTTTTTTAAGTGCTTGATTAAATTTTCCCAAATACTTGTTCAATTGATTTTTCCAAAATTATTGATAAACATTTTTGTATATATGCTCAAAATTTTACATCATTTTTAATAATTAGTCAACATTTATTCTATACACATTTCACATTTTTTAAATACTTGTTCAACATGTTATCAAATACTTCATTAAAATTTTGATATACATGATAGAAAAATTTCATCATCTTTTAGTACATGGTAAACATTTTTTCTATGCACATTTAACATTTTTCAAATGCTTGCGTAGCATTTTTCAAACACTTTTTCAACAATTTCTCAAATGTTTTAATACCTTTTTAAATACGTGATCAAATTGTTTCATACATATTTTATTTTTTATACATTTTTCGTATATGTTATAAACGTTTTCTCTATGCACATTCAACATGTTTCTTATGTTTGGTCAACATTTTTCAAATGTTTTATCTACTGTGATTTTTGTAATATATTTATTTATAATATTTAGATGTATAAATAAAAGTAAAAAAATAATACAAAAAACAAAAACAAAAGAACATGAAAACAGAACAAAACTGAAACGAGGTTGTTGTTTCCCGCGCGCCAGGCCCGACCCAACTCTGTCTAGACGGGGCACCCCTATGTCTCACGTTTAACGAGAGGGGAGGAACCCCTTGCTGATGGGCGGACCCAAATGGGCCGGTCCATCAGCATTGGAGGCCACAACCTCCCTTTTCCGTTTGTTTTTACGGTTTGTGTCTTCTTGTTGCTTTTTTTGACTTTTGTTTATACTTCAAATATTATAAATGTATATATTATATAACAAAACTCTATTGAACCATTTGATAAATGTTAAACAATTATTTAATTTGTTTTAAACAAGTATTTGAAAATTGTTGTATAGGTATTTGGAAATTTTTGATGAAATATTTCAAAAAATGTTGATCATGTAAATAAGAATGTTAATCAAGCATTTAAAACATAATGTTGAACATGTATTTGAATTTTTTTGAACAAGTATTTGAACAATGTTGAACGAGTTTTTGAAAAATAAGGTTGTCATGTATATAAAAATGTTGAACAAGTATTTGAATAATGTAGAAAAAAGTGTATAAAAATATATTTAATAAGTATTTAAAATGTTGAACAAGTATTTAAAAATGTTGAATAAGTATTAAATAATGTTGAACAAGTATTTAAAAAATGCTGAACAAGTTTTTGAAAATATTGAATAAGTATTAAAAATATTGATCAAGTATTTGAAAATTTTAAATATGTATTAAAAAGTATTGAATGAGTAGTTGATAAATATTAGTTGATAAATATTGAACAAGTATTTGAAAATGTTGAATAACTATTAAATGGTTGAAAAAGTATTTGAAAAATGTTTAATAAGCGTTTAGACAATACTGAATGTGTGTAAAAAAATGTTGACCACTTATTAATTTTTTGACATATATGAAAATGTAGAGGGAAAATAAAAATAACATATGAAAAAAAAACATGTAGAAGAAAAAAGAAAACCAAAAAAAGGAGAAGAAAAGAAAAACAACCAAAAAGGAATGCAAAGAAAAACCAATGAAAACTATGAAGAATGGAAAAAATTGAGAAGAAAAAAGGAAATAAAAAAAAGAAAATAAAAAAAAAGAAAACTGGAAAAAAGGCTAATCCGGTTGAGTTGAAAGGCTATGATCTTAGAACGGTCGTCTCAGGTTACCGCTCGCTATCTGGAAATGAAGTGTTAGTTTTAAATAGAGATTGTGTGGGTGTGAAATGTACTGAAGATCGAGGGCTGGAAAAAGTAGAGCGATTTCCTCGCAAAAGAAGTACGAGCGGTGAAAAAACGGTGGAAATCTCGATCCCTTTTGCACATAAGTAACTTAGCCTTACAGCTCTATCACGAATCCGACGAAAATCTAGTGTTTACTGTGCGCGAATGGGTCGGCCCGAGTACTGTAGAGCCTTCACCGAGAGATCCGTTCCAGCTCGCTTAAGGCGAAATATAGCGTTCTTGGTCTCGCTGAATGCGAGACATAGGGGGGGGGGGGGGGGCATCCTAGAAAGTGTCATTCAGTTCGGATGTTTGAGCCAGATTTATTATGTTCAGTTGGGTGTGACTTTTACATCCGGACAGCCAGCACGGGCGTTTGGGTGGGTTATGAGTGGTCGGGTTTTAGATGCTCTTCAGTGAAATAAAGGAAGCTTACAAAAATCCAGTGAAATAAAAGAGAGGAGGACTGACAGGTCCCACACGGTCCCACACGTCGGGGCAAACGGTCGTGGTCTTCCACCTCGCGCCCATGACGTCAGCTTAGGCGCTGACAGCTATTGCCGGCGATCCCGGCCACCGTTCGCCGCGACGAGGACACATGAGTGCTAAGGAGATCTTGCCGCACCCAACTAGGACCCGGTAGTCCGGGTGGACAGAGGCGACGGCGACTTTGGTTCCCGCGGAGGAGCTCGTCATCCATTGACGATGCCGACGCTCCAGTCGTCCCGCCGGGCAAAGGAAGTTTTGGGGAGCTCATACGTGTCTATTTTATCATTCTGGTGGGCTTAGTCGAAGAGTGTAGGCGCAAGGGACCCGCCACGGTCGAGCAACTAGGCGGCGGCGAACTCACCGGAGATGGAGGAGAAGGCCATTAGCGGCTGATTTCTCGTGATTGGAGGTTTTTGGATGGGATAGGAGAAGGATGGAGCATGCGGGCATGCTCGAGAATGGCTTATATAGACGGAGGCCGAGTGGACGCCATGATTGCGCTCGGGCGCGTGATTGCCGAGGACTGTGGAGCCGTGGAGGAGCCGGGGCCTGGTCGCGATTACAGATAGGAGGATGAGGTAAGAAGTGACGCACGCGTGGCGGCAGCAGATGGTCGGCCGAGCAGTGGCGCACATGGGCGGCCGGGCGGCGCTTTCTGCCGGGGTCCGGGCACGCAACCGGAGCACAGGGGCGGACTGTGAAGGATCAGGGGTGTAGTAGCGTATATAAGAGCATCCACAATGTTTGGAGGCAACTTTGCCTCTAAGGTGGGCCCCACATCCAACCTCTAATTTCAGCTCAAAAGCGTGTAATGTATAGCGACTGCACATTGTCTCTAAGTGGACCCCATGTTAAGATAAAATATACAGCCAAAACATCTGCTCCCTCCCTATACAACGCTGTGCACAAGTACAAACTAGTGAATGACAAGTGGGGTAAAGAGATTATTTAAATCTGTTGGGAGGCTTGGAGGCCGCCTCTTCCCTTGGAGGCGTCGCTAGCCATTTTTTCTCAAGAGGCTGTGCGCACAATGTATGGCGACGGTGCAAAATTGTTAGAGGCAGCGTTAGAGGCGGGAAAAACCAACATTGTGGATGCCCTAATGGGCAAGGGGCTGGCACCGACGGCGCGCTGCAGGGGTAGGGGACCGGCGGCCACTGAGGCAGTCACCGCCGGGAGCTACAGGCAGTGGCATTAAGACAGGGCCGTCTCCAGGAATTTGAGGCCCCGGTGCGAAACAAAAAATAGGGCCCTAATTAACATTTAAATTTCTATTCAAAGTCCAATTTTGATAGACAACACACCTTTCATTATGTACTCGCCTTTCCTTTGATGGAGGCATCTCAGCAAGACAACGACAGAGGCAATTCAGTGAAAGGCCCTGTAACAAGAGCAAGAACTGTAAACATAAGAACAAAAGGGATTTATTAGGAACTGATGGCTAGCCTGTCAAAGTAAAAAATAATATCAAGACACATATGGCATGATTCTGAACTGTTAATGAGTATGAAGATGCTTCACATGAATTAGAAATTCTTCACTGACGCTGTTCAGATTATCAAATGATAAACTAGAACACAACAATTATCTCTAGGGTAGACTTGAAACCTCTCTGGCAGACACCGGCAGTAGTTTTTTTTTTCCTCATCTGAAACTCCCCGTTCATATGAGAAACTAGTTAATAGGTAAAATATATTTCAATAAATGGAGATGGCAAGTGAGATCTCTAGTCCGAGCATTCAAAACATGATGGCAGGCTCTTACATTAACCTAGGAGCATATACGAGGAGACCATCTGCAGAAGCACCCAATTCAAGTTCCATACGGGACAAGATCTCTGCATGGAAAAACTACCCGCATCACCCACCATATCAGGTATATTTCCAACAGAATATAGGAGGACGCCGGAGACCGCTCTCCGCCGGCTAGAAGTCGTCGTGCTCCACCGGACGCCGGACGCCGCTTTCCTCCTCAAGCCCTAGACATCTTCGTGCTCCGCCGGACGCCAGACGCCGCTTTACCTATGGACTTACCGCATTATCAGTTTACCAGGCCGAAGGCCCAAGGCCCAAATAACGGTTTGATCTTCCTTCCTTCTGTCATCTTCGTCCTCACGAGAGAAGGCAGAGCAGGAGCTTTCGTTCATGGCGGGGGCTGCGACTTCCAGTAGATGGATTCAAATACACAGAGTACAAATGAAAAACTGAAATCAGAACGACACCCTGCCTCTTCGTACAAGTTCTGGCACTGAATGAAACCAAAGAGACGTAGTAGGGATATTGGATTTGGGGGGGCCTATTTTTTGGGGGCCCTGTGCGGTCGCCCACCTCGCACACCCCTGTCGACGGCCCTGCATTAAGAGGTCACTGTGCTCAATCGGTGCAGTAAAACTGTGCCAAATACCCAAGACCCTATTTCTAACTAGCTATATGCGATGTGGTTGATTTGAGTTTTTCCACAACGTGAATGGACTAATGGATGGACGACACGTATATTAATTTGGTACATGAGCGGGTGCGTTCCTCGTGTGGGCGTAGCCATTCCGTCCAAATTTTCTCAACATGCTTTCATTATTCTGGGTGTGCGTACTAATTTTGCTTTTGCGCGGTGGCCTTATCTCTAGCTAGCTAGCTGTTTTTTTTTCTCTTTTTTATAATTGGACGCGCTGCTCGAGACCTCTATCCCTCTCTCGAAGAATCCAGCCGGCCGCCGCCTACCGCCCACAGCTTATCCCCACTGCCCACCGCCTACAGCTCGCCGCTTATCCCCGTCGCCCGCCGCCGACCAACCAGTGCCCCTATAAGAAGGGTCCAGGCCTCGCCTCACCCCAGCGCCCCGTGCATCAGAAGGGCCCCGGCCACGCTGTCAACAAGGGACAGGGGCGTGGCCGTTGTCGTTGTCTCTGGCAGGGCGTGGTCCGCGGAGTGAGGGGGAGGCGACGAGCATGGTAACGCCGCGGCCGGAGGTGCTGGCGACGAGCGCCGCGTTGTCCCCGTCGGTCGTGCAGCTGTCAGGCGCAGTGTGCAACCACTTGCGCGTGAGCACGCCGGACGCCACCTAAGCCGTGGGGCTCCAGGGCTTGGATTACCGCCGCCTGCCGCCGGCCGTCCTCCGCCCTGCGACCGCCGCACCTCCTCACCTATGCACAAGGGACGGGACGCAGCTGCGGAGGGGCGGCTCGGCCCAGCCGCTACAAGGGCGTACCGGATTGCGGCTGCATCTTCTTACGGTAAGTGCAATCGTGGACGCTGCTACTGTTTTTTATGCTTTGGGTCTTCTGCCTCAGCGAGCTAACTCAGTAGAATCATCCATCTGATCAGGTTGTATATCGATCGTATTATTTCCATAATTGTTACATCATGAATTGCAAGGGCGTAGCTTAGTGTGTCGGTTTTATATGTGTCATTGCAAGGGCGTGGCTCAGTCCTACCTAGTAGTTGTTATGCATCCTTCTTTCCAAATTAGTGAGCCATTGGCACACCTTTAATAATAACAATTGCCCTAAGAATATTTGCCGGTGCATACATCAATGTTTTCCTGTGGTGGGATTTATGTATTGTATACTTGGCTGATACATTGCTGGACTCCACACATTTTTCCGTCTTAATAAGATTTTTGGAATTCAGATACACTTGCTTTACTTTGCTGCTACATTAGCTATATAAACTTCATAAGAATATATGTCGAGTTGCTATCGGCCATAGAAATATTAAATCTCTGATTTACAGAGTTAATTTCCTTTTGTAGATCTTTCTACAATTCTTCGATGCTCCTTTTTGCTTTAATAAATTTGACCGCATAGTCACGTCAACACGCTTCATGCCCAAAGATGGGGACATCAAGCTAATATTGCTGCTTTGCTATTATGCGGAACACAGTTCCTATCGACACCTGATTCAATTGTAGGAGATAACTGCTAGGTATGAGATTGTTGGAGGGCATATTATACGAGACATGACTCCTTCAGTTTTCATTAGATCTTCCCCTTGCATCATGTGCCCCATCGTCCTCTCCCGGGGATCTACAACATCAACGGCCAGGGCGCACCGTCGTTGGCTAAGCCGACATGAGGTGCGCCGGCTGGGCGCCCTGGCCTGTCTCTCCATGCGTCGTCTCCCCGGTGGCCTGAGAGTGTCACCCCACGAGCCATGGATGGCTCCGGGGTTCTTCGCCGACGTCCATGGTTCCACGAGCCCAGCTAGCATATCAGTTCTGAAGATGACATTCGTACTGGTTATGAACTCTTTCCAGGCTAGATCAGTTCTGAAGATGGAATTCTTTCATTTGAACGTTTTCTTCTAAGTCATTGCATGAATAAATGAAGAGTACCAAATGATCAGGTAATGTGTAGGCCATTGCATTTACAAGCTATTTTCCTATGTATTCTCAGCAGTTAGTGTGATATACCTATGATTCTTTTTCTCGGATGTTCGTCCCTGGCGGGCCATATCAATGGTACTTCTAAAATAGTGCTTTGTGTTGAAGTAGATCGTTTCATACAAGTATTGTAGTGGTTATTTTCAGGTTTCATGTTTTTCCTATATGTGAATCAAACATAGAGTAAATTCCGTTTTTACCCCCTATTTTGATATTTATTACACTAATTACCCCATTTAGCGAGATTTCATCCGTTTTACCCGACTTAGTAAAAGTTTTGCCACAATTTACCCTGTTTAAAATTTGTGGGCGTTTAGACGGGCAGGTCCCAATTGTTAGAGCATCTCCAGCCGTTCGGCCCCCCAGGGGCCCGAAATAGCGCCGACTGGGGATCAATCGGCGCTATAATCGGCTTGGGGGGCTCAGGTTCCTAGCCGCCGCCCAAGGTCGCCCCCAAGCCGGCGATTTCGGCCCAGTTACGTCGAAGATTCGGCCCAAATACGGCCCAAATTCGACGCTCTTTCGGCATAAATTCAACAGAAACTAAATTTTTATGCCAAAGTTCATCACAAAAAATTAATACAGATCAAATAGTTCAACGAAGCATGCTCATAATTCCAACATAAATTAAAACAAATCGAACTAGGCGTTGCCCTTGAGCCTCCATAGGTGCTCCACCAGATCGTCCTGCAGTTGTCGATGCACCTGTGGGTCTCGGTTCTCCTGGCACATATTGAGGAAGGCAGCCCATGTTGTCGGTACCTGGTGATCAACAACTGCAAGAGGTCCCTGCCTGAAATATGGTTCATTGTCAAACACTGGCTCTTCCCGCTCGCTCTCAATGATCATGTTGTGCAAGATGACACAGGAATTCATGACCTCCCACATCTGCGATTTCGACCAGGTCAGAGCGGGGTACCGGACAACAGCAAATCGAGATTGGAGCACACCAAATGCTCACTCGACATCTTTCCTGCAAGCCTCCTGACACTTAGCAAAGTATGACTTCTTTGGCGCCACAGGTTTTGAGATAGTCTTCACAAATGTGGACCATCTTGGATAGATACCATCTGCTAGATAGTATCCCTTGTTGTAGTGGCGTCCATTGACCTCAAAGTTCACCGGAGGAGCATGACCTTCAACAAGCTTGGCGAAGACATTCGAGCACTGCAATACGTTGATGTCATTGTGAGTTCCTGGCATACCAATGAAGGAGTGCCAAATCCATAGGTCATGTGTGGCTACTGCCTCAAGTACCACACTGCAACCTCCTTTGGCGCCTTTGTACATCCCCTGCCAAGCAAATGGGCAGTTTTTCCATGCCCAATGCATCCAGTCGATGCTTCCAAGCATCCCAGGAAATCCTCTTGTTGCATTCTGTTCTAGGATCCGAGCAGTGTCTTCAGCATTGGGTGATCCCAAATACTGTGGTCCAAACACTGCCACCACTGCCCTGCAGAACTTGTACAAACACTCAATGGTGGTGGACTCAGCCATGCGTCCATAGTCTTCTTGTATATCACCGGGAGCTCCGTATGCAAGCATCCTCATAGCTGTGGTGCACTTCTGGAGTGAGGAGAATCCAACTGTGCCGGTGCAATCCTTCTTGCAAATGAAATAACTGTCGAACTCCCGGATGGCATTCACAATCCTGAGGAAGAGCTTCCGACCCATCCGATAATGGCGCCGAAATACTTTCTCACTGTGCAAAGGAGCGTCGGCGAATTAGTCGGTGTAGAGCATGCAATAGCCCTCCATTCGATGCCTCTGTTTGCTCTTGCGGCGGCCCGACACCGAGCCACCTCGCCGAGGCTTGGCATTGTTCGCGAACAGGCCGGCCAACGCGGCAAGGATCATGAGGTGTTCCTCGTCGGCGGTGTCGGCCTCGACTTCCTCCTCCAACAGAGCCGCGAACGCCTCCTCGTCGTCCGAGTCCATGGCCGAACAGGCAAATCGCCGAACACCTTGTGGGCATGGTGGGCGGGCAGCCGCCGGTGCCCTGCCTGTGTGGTGGCCGTCGGAGAGCGGGGATGGATGGGATGGAGGATGAGCGGCGGCGTAGCGGCGGTGGGCAGGCGGGCGGCGCCGGAGTCGGCGTGGTGGCGAGGCGTGAGGGGCGATCCTGGCGATGAAAAGGGTGAATCGCGCCTGACAGTGGTGTCCCACGCGCCGGTTTTCCTTTCGCCGGAGCCCCCAAGTGACCCCAGCGTGCTGGGTTCGGCCTGGGATCGCCGACACAAAAAAAGGGCCCAACCGGCAAAAATCGGCGTCCTGGGGGGCAACTGGGTTTTTTTTTGGGCGCCGGCGATTAAAAAGTGGCCGGGGGGGGGGGGGGGGGGGGGCTGTTGGCGGCGCGGCTGGAGATGCTCTTAGGTCCTGCTGGCATGCCACATAGACCGTTTTTTCCAGATTATTTTTCTCCCTGTTGAACTGGTCCTCGCAGCTTCTCCTGACCGGGACCAGCCCGATGGAGGTCGCTCGCGTTGTGTCCAATGCACAACGTCTTTGTGCAACTTGTCATTGCCACTGCTACTGTTTGGTGTATTCTGTAGCTTGTGTATTGTGAATTAGTGTCAGAAATGTCGAAGTAGGGGGTAAAAACCAGAATTTACTCTAAAACATACTACTAAAATTGTGCTAAGCTTGAAACACTTATTTTGGGACGGAGGGAGCAGTATTGTAGAAAAAGTTTCGAAGGATTTCGATGATTGGAAAATTACTTTTGATCATTTTTTGCAATTTGGGCATAAAGTGAATGGATTATACCTACCAAATTCTGAAATAGAGCACCACATATTATTGAAGATCTGTGTCTAGGTACACGGGTTAGCTCCATGAAGTTTTGGAGGATTAAAAAAGCAATATAAATAAGTTTTTTTTAACCGAAACCCGTAGAACAATCGTTCTACGATATATATTAGTATATTACGATAAAAAGTCTAATATGTACAAGTGGTTAAAATACAGAAAAGGAGTAAATCTATCCAATTCCTGTTCTAGTGAAACCAAGCATAATCCTGTAATATTAGCTTAAAAACTGGTCAATCCAGCTGGAAAGTTGAGGTTCAAATTTATTCTTGATCCTGTGCCGAAGAAGACGTAGGTCATTTATCAACAATCGTCCCCATGACTGAACTGAATGTGGCTGTGATATGAAGATTTTTCCCATTTCTCTGGATCCAAATGTTCCAACATCTTGTAATTAGGATTTCCATTGCAATGAGTGCAGGTAAAGCCTGAGCTAAAACGGTGATCTTGTCATAAATGGACATTCCTCTGTTTCTATGCCCAAGAATTGATTCCCAGCAACTGAAGGCAAAATTACAGTCCCAAAAGAAGTGGAGTGACATAAATAAGGGTTGCTTTGTGCTGTCGATAAATGGGAAATGGGGAAATATAATTAAATCTGGGGCCTCTACCATCAGGACTGATCTGATCCTGCTAGCAGAGGTCATATCCACTATCCAGTGTAAGGAGCATTTTCAGTCTTATATGGGATTTTGGCAGGAGCTGGGGTATTTCCAAGGATTTAATATCATCAGCTGCCATGGGTCCACTATTCCCCCCCCCCCCCCCCCCCCGGCGGGCGACACAGGCGGCAACGCCAGATCCTCCACATCGAGCGGCTCCCTCTCCTTCCCCCGCCTCCGCCGCCGGTCGGTGCTGCCAGGGGCAAAGCCCCTCGCGGTGGCTGGCGGCGGGGCAGCTTCTCCCCTCTCCTTGGCGCGGTTGGTGCGGGGTGGCCGGCCTGAGTCGGAGGCGTCGGGATGACGTGGGGCCCGCCGGCGGCGGGCGGGCGATTGCTGTGCGGCGACAATGGAGCGGCAGCTCGGGGCGCGGCGGCTGCGTCCCGTGGTGGTGGCCGAGGTCTGGATCTGACCCTCCGACGGCCGCGGGTGGTGTCGGGGCTCCTCGCCCTTCGGTGGTTCCGGGGGCGGCGGGCGTCCTCGGGCGGCGCTGCTCCGGGTGGTTTGGTCGCGGTGGCGCGGCCACTTGGCTTCGGGCTGGCACGACGGCCGCCGGCGGTGCCCTCCCGGCCCAGATCTGGGCCCTTTTGGGCCCCATCTGGGTCTGGGCGGGTCTGGCTCGGCTTGCCTGCGATGGCTCCGGCGGAAGGGGGTGCAGCTCGTGCGGGGGGTTGCGGAGACGGCGGCGCGCCTACTGCAGCGCGGCGACGGGAGCTTCACGAGCACCTTTCGGGCTTGGCCAGGCCTAGAGGGCCTGGTATGCTTCCCTTGCTGCGTCCGGTCGGTGACCGCTGTTGTCAGTGGAGGTTGTCCCCTCCCGCGTGGCCGCTGACCATGCCGCTCCTCGTTCCCAGCTGTTTCTGTCGGTTTCATCGGTCTCGCGTCGTTTACCACGGGAAGGCGGGGATGATGATTGCAAGACCGTGGTGGCGCATGTTGGCGGGCGACAAGTTTGGTGGAGCACGATGGATCGTCCGGGGTTGTGGGTGTTTGGTGGACGGGAGAAATTCCTGTCGGCTTGCCGACACCGACGCGGTGATGCCCGCGGGCGCCGCCAACCCTTCCTGAAGGGCGTCGGGTATTCTCCTTCCCCACGCCCCGCCGCGTACCTGGGGAAACCCTAGGACCGGTCCGAGCAGCAGCGTCCTTTCTTGAAGGTGTTGCTTGGTATGTGGAGATTCAAAGTGCTAGGAGCGTGGTGGGAATCCTTCGGTGGGCGCAGCGGTTGCGGGTCATCATTGTTTTCGTCGATCCGATGTTGTTGACATTTGATTCTCTCTTCTTTCTTTTTTGTTTCTTTTGGGCATGCTTGTGCTGTTTGCCCCAGCATTGGACTCGGAGATGTATCGGGTGGTTGATATATCTATATAGCGGGACGAAAGCCTATTTCGAGTAACTGTTTGATGCCCCTAGTCAACCGAGAATTTAAAGAAGACTGGCTGCCACTCCTATCTGGCTATCCTATGGTGAAAGAGTGCAAATAATTAAGTCGACACTGTCATCTATGTTGTATTTCGCTATGTTTGTGCTGAAATTGCCTCTCAAATTAATTGAGATCTTCGGTAGAGCTCAGCGTTACGCTAAATCTCACTCCCTGGCTGGGACTTAGTGTGTCGTCCAAAGAAAAAAGGTGGCCTTGGAGTCATGGACCTGAAAGTTCAAAACAAGGCTCTCCACCTAAAGTTTCCTCACATATTCATTCATAAGGCAGATGTGACTTGGGTTATGCTAGTCTGGACTGCTTATTATGACTCGACACCACCTCATCCAAAACAAAGCTATGGGCCCATGACTATGGTGTTCAAGGTAGAGGCTTAGCCAATTCACAACCTTATGGCACTAAGATTCAATGAAAATCCAAATGAAAAAAGCATGAACGGTAAAATTGAATTAAATACGAAAGAAATTCAAAAATAATAATTTCTTTTGGCATGAATTATGCTCGAATGCATGATGTGCGTCCAAAATTTTGGACATCCGAGGAGATCGTGGCAAAAAAAAAAACAAATTTTGCCTGTGAAAGAAACATTGAAAAATAACACTATTTGGGCATGATTTGTTTTGCGACCTCCTCGAATGTCTAAACACCACAAGAATTTGCACGCTCCTTGCGCACCTCGGCATCTTCTATGCCAAAAATGCAGTTTTTTTGAAGTTTTTCACTATTATTTCCAAGAGGCCTGACGCAGTGGTGAAGTCCTCTCCACTTGTGTGAAGAGGTCCTGGGTTCGAACCAACATCTCTGCATTGCACTTCGTAGGGATAAGACTAGGTTCCTACAATCCTTCCCCAGACCCCAGCTTGTGTGGGAGCTTCTATACACCGGCTCTGTCCTTTATTTTCAAATTTACTGTTCATTGGGTGTACATGACCCCGAGCTCAGACTTGAATTATCGACTTTCGCCACCGAAGACCCATCGTTCGACTCCTTCAAGATGCGCCACATCACATAAGTAAATTGGCGACTATGTACTTAGGTTCTCTGGCATGAGGGGGCACCAACGTAATCCTCCCACCGGTAGTTTATACCAAGGTTTTGGATCCCGAATGAACAAATTTTCTCGTGGGGGGGGGGGGGGGGCGAGATTCTCGGTTACCACGGTTACCAAGAAATACCGAACAAATTTCGGACGAAATTTATAACTGAATTTTGAATTCAAATATTTTTAAACTAGAAATAGATAAGACTTGAGCATAAATAGACAAGAAAAGTATTAGTAGCTCAGTGGTATGTCCTGTACACTCTTGCTAGTTGCTGGGATCACGAGTTCGACTCTTGTTTGCGTACTTATTCTTTTTTATGTACGTATTGGTGGAAAGTAAACAGATAAAAAAAAGTGCTGCCAACGAAAGTCGAACCAGCAACCTCTAGAGATGCAGTTACCACTTACCACCACGACACACCTACATATTTGACATTATTGAGATGCTACTCTATTTGACTACACGTCGATCGTTTAAATTCAAAAAATTCGGAATTTTTTGCTCGGCATACATCTTTCTCGTGGGGCAGCGAGAAACGCGGGTACCGCCCGGTAACCGTTTTTCTCGGGCGGTACCCAAAACCTTGGTTTATACTGCAGGGTCCAAACCGCCGTTGAAGGTGGGCCGAGAAACCCAACCTGGTTCTTATTTACTGCCATGTCTCTTAAGAAACATGTTCTTTTTTCCATAGGTGTGTCACTATATCTTGCTCGCAAGGGACTTGTCGCAAGTAGGGCTATGAACCTCTAACTGCAAGGTGTTATGCAGATGAACAGAGTCGCGTATCCGAAGCCTGTCGGGTATTTGCCTATGGTCCTCCATTTCCAACAAACCGGAGTCAGCATGAGCGTGGTCGATTCCATGGATTTGGAGCATTCCCCAAATGTTGATGAACTCTAAGTTGAGCGCTTGACCGGGGTGGCTAGGTGCTCCACAATCATAATACTTCACTTATCACCATCGAGTTCATGTTGCATAGTTCTATTTTTCCTAGACGCTATATTAAAGAGTTCTGCCACACGGTCGCGGAAGGTGGAGCCCTCGGCTGAATTGTCTCTCAAGAAGCTAGTCCTGCGACCATCTCCAATGGTAATGGACGTAGAGTAGAAAAAGGGCCATATCGGCGTGACACCATTAGAGCTCATAGCTAACTAAGGGTTGCTCGTTGTTCGTCCATTAGAACGCCGATCGCTGGAACCCTGGCCGTCGCAGACGCGGGAACCTGTTAAAATGGTTGAGGTCAGCCACCCCTAGGGCACCGTGCACCCCTTCATCAAGGGTGTGTTTGGTTTGATAACCAAGTGGAATGGAATGTCATGGTTCTATTTTATTAGAATGGATCGCCTCAATTCGTAAGTTTGGTATGAGTTAAACAATGGAATGAAACGGTTTCATTCTTGTGTTTAGTTCATAAATGAAAGGTGACGAATTCATTTCAAATCACTCTCTTCTATGCGAATGGTGATATTACCTTGCATAGATCAATTTGAGCAGGAAGCATAGATCAGTTTCGAACACATATGCAGCTGCAATTGGACTGATCTGCGCCGGCGCGCCGGCCGAACAGTTGGGCCGGTCGTGCCCCAGCCACCCGATGCAGCCATCCCCAACCGTCTGATCTCCCCCTCTCCTCTCCCCTTCTTCCCCAGCGTTGACTTCTTCGTCTTCTTCCGCGCGCCCACCCCGGCCGCCCTTGACGCCAGCCACCCCCCCTCACCTGGACCTCCTCCCCCTGCAGTCCCATGCCGCTGGATACGCTCTTCGTGCCCGTCGCCGTCGGTCGCCGTCCTCCTTGCCGCCGGTCGCCGTTGCAGCTCCGTACTCGCCCCTCGGTGTGGCAGGAAGCCGTCGCCCTCGTAGCAAAAAACGACGCCGTCTTGAAGCCCGCTGTCATCCTTTGTCGTTGCAGCACCTAGCAGTCGCCGTCGTCGCCGCGCTGTCGTGTCGCCGATGCAGCTCTCAACGTCGCCGCTCGCCACCATTGACGAGTCAGGTTGAAACTTTTTCTCTCATCGCTTGAAGCTTTTCCTATGCCGGTTGAAGCTTTTTTAGCAGATTGAAGCTTTCTGCCATGCCGATTGAAGCTTTTTTCACCTAGGGTTGAAGCTTTTTTCGTAAGGGTTGCAGCATTTTCACTTTGATAGTGGCTAGTTAAAGCTTCCGCGCATCTCTGATTGAAGCTTTTTCGTGGTCGGTTGTAGCTTTTCCAGATGCCGCTTGCAGCTTTGCGGTTGCACAGAACTGCTTGTAGCACCCACGCAGCAAAAATAAACGCCGGTTGAAGCAAAATAAAATGTCGATTGCAGCAAAAAATCTATACGGTTGTACCATCGGTGGGGAAGCAGTTTAAGGTGTGTGGGTGGGGAGCGGAGATGGTTGCAGGGGCGCTCGCGAGAGGGGGAGGAAGGAGAAGCGCAGAAAAAAAAACGTTTTGCTTCAGGCCCACCTAGCGTACGTGGCATGTTTCCCCGCGTGAAAAGAGCGAGCGAGCGAGGGCGACCGGCCGAAACGTTCGGCCGGCGCGCCGAAGGGAAACGTTTCCCATTTCCAATCTGCAAAAATCCATCTATGCTCGAGTAGCACACGTACACATCTTCTCATAGACCTAGATAATAAAGGGTTTCTTCCCGCTTTATATTAGAAAACAACCATCCCGATACAAATTAGCCGGGGCCGCAGCAAAGCAAAAAAAAAAAAAAAAACGAGAGAGAATGAAAAAAGAAACAAATGACGACATCGGCAGAACAACGAAACGAAGATGACGGGCCACCGTTGCGTCCTCCGGAGATGTCCCACCGTGCTCCTAACACTTCGAATCGTCGCGTACCGAGCAGCACCTTCAAGAAGGAATGCAGCAACGACGACGCTGCTGCCCGGACTAGTCCTAGGGTTTCCCCCGATATGCGGATGACAGTGTGGAAGTTGTATACCCAACGCCCCTCATGATGGAACGGTGACGCCCGGAGGCATCACCGCGTCGGTGACGGACGAGCCGCCAGGGATTTCTCCTGAGCCAAAACAACCACCACCACCCTGGACGCTCCGTCGAGCTCCACCCAGCTAGCCGACCACCAACATGCACCACCACGGTCTTGGAGCCATCCTCGTCGTCGCACTGAGGTCACCGACAGGAGGCCAAGCGGAAGAAGGAGAGGACACCGGAATTGGGGGTCACGGCAATGCAACCGAGCGGGAGGGAACTACCTTCACCGCCACTACGGCAACTGACCGGACGCGTCAACAAGGGGCAAACCAGGCCCCTACTGGCCTGGCTGGGCCCAAACAAGTCCGCGAAGCCCCGTCATCGCGCAACAGCACACCGGCAGACCGCACCGCCACCATCCAAAGACCGATGCGGCCCTACCTGATCGCCGTCGCCGTGCGAAGGACAGCCGGCCCGCACCAACCCAGATGGGGCCCAAAGGGGCCCACGTCTGGGCCGGGCGGCGACCATGGCCGCACCACCACGTCGCCCCACAGACAACGCGTGCGCCGCCGCACCGAAGAGCCCTCGGCCAGCCCGCGTCGAGTTGCAGCTGCCCTAGGAGCGCCGCCGCCGGGGGGGAGAGAGCCCCGCCTCCGCCTCCAAGCGCGCGGGGAAGAGAAGTCCGCTGCCGGCGGCGGCGAAGGGGGAGGGAGGAGGGAGGGGGCCAAGGCAGGGAGACGGGGTGGCGGCGCTCCATGGCCGCAGTGGGCTCTGTTTCCCCCAAAGCACCCTTCTCATATTCCTCCTGTCCATCCCGACCCTGCACGGCTGATAGCGCCACACACGGCTCGAGCACGACATATGAAAAATTGCACAAGCAACAAATGACATCTAGAAAACTGCTCAAGTGCACACATACATCCAAAATGATTGCTCATAGCAGCACACGGCTAGCAGCGTGATCTACGTGTCTTTTTGCATCGTTCCCCTCGCTTCACATTCATGGAAGGACGCCGCTGGCGAGCATCATATATGAACACCGCTACTAGCGAGCATCGACTCAACACCACCGCCGGCTCCACTAGGAGTTTCAACGGCTCGTGCCTTCGGCCAGATTTGTCAGGGGGCAGGGACGACCGGACGAGGGCGGTGACGGTCCCAAACTTCGGCCAGATCTGCGTGGTGGCGCCACCACAGCTTGAAGAGGAGAGAGGGGTGCTGGGACGAGGGCAGTTACCTCCTTTTGCCGGACTAAGAGCATCTACAACCGGACTTCTCAAACCCGCCTCATACGCCCGGGCGGGCTGTCCGGTCAGTGTCCGGTCAAAAAAAGTTGACCCAGACGGACCCCTCAAACGGGCCTGAAACGTCCGGACTGACCGGCACCCCCCATATCCAGCCCAAATATGGGGCGGATATGGGGTGGCCCGGGCACGCCCGGGTGCGTCCGCCTGACAAGCCCGGCCCACCCTGTCCCACTAAAAAACCCCGTCCGGCAAAACCCTAGCTCACTCACTCTCGTTCCCTCCGCTCCTCTCCCCCCCGCCGACGAGCATGTCGAGCTCCGGCAGCGCCTCCGGCGACTCCGATCCGGAGTACAAGCTGGCTCTCCGCATCGCCTTGGAGCAGTCCAAGGCGGAGACCGGAGGCAGCTCCGGATCTGGAGTGTCCTCGAAGCCGCCCGCTCCCCGTCGGCGCATTTCAGACGTCGGCGCTGGCCCGTCCCGTGCCATGGGCAGCGGCGACCGACGACCAGCCCAGTCCGCGCCGGCGGGGCGGGCTCCCTCCCGCCGTGCCCTCCCTCCGCCCGCCGCTGCTCCCCCCTGCGGGGCAGCGGTGGGTGCTTCTGCCTGCCCCTCCGGCCCGGTCGCGCACGCCGGAGTCGGAGGCGCGCGCCGCCCGCCGCTAGAGGCAGCGGCGGAGGGAGAGGGAGGCCGCGGAGACGGCGAAGGAGCGGGCGCGGACTTTGGCGGATATGGATGAGGACCACCTCCTCGCGTGGGTCTGCCGCCGGTCGCTCACGACGGCGGAGTCGGACGCGAGGAGGCTCCGCCGCAAGAACGCCAAGGCCCACCGCATCGCCATTGAGGAGTCCGAGCGGCTCGCGGCGGTTACGGCAAAGGAGCGGGCGCGGCTAGCCAAGCTCAAGCGCCGGCATAACCGGGCGGCGGAGTGGCTGAAGGGCCTCGTGATCGTCTCCGACTCCTCCTCCTCCGACGACGACGGCTCCTCCTCCTCCTCCTACGACGACGAGCAGCCCCCCGCCGCTGACGGCTACAGCTACGCCGGCGACCGCAAGGGGAAAGGTCCGGCCCGCAAGTACTAGTTAGATTAGCTTAGGTTTAAATTTGTCCGTCGTATGTATGAACTGGTGGAGCTTTTGTTGCACTGTGATGCTATCTCGTGTCCGGATTGATATGTCCTGCGTTTGATCGACGTAATTTGATCCACGTTGCATGGGTAGTATGGAAATAGGGGGTCGGATATGAGGGAGACGGATGTGGACGAGCGGATTTGAGGCGTGCCCGGTCAGTGCCCGCAGACCCCGCGGACGCGGGCGTTTGAGGGGCCGGATTTGTCATATCCGATTGTAGATGCTCTAAGGGTAAATCTAACCGATCCCCCGTCCGGCGCTAAAAAAAGATAAATTCGGTTATCCACTTATCCTTCCTTAAGAGTAACTATCCTGTAAACTGGATCATTTGGTAAAAATATCATCGGTTTCCAGGACGAAGGTCATTTTCTTGGCCGGAACAGATTCCTAAATTCGTCCAGCCCGGACCTTTTTTGTAGGATCCTCCAAACCGCAGCCCATTTCCTCTATATCTATGGTAGGAGAGCCTGTTATTGCCGTCTCCCCTTTCGTTGGCGCGAACCACCTTTCCGCTCGCTTCCGTTCCCGCCTCCACTCCCCGCAACCTCTGTCACAACACCTCCCCATCCGCTAGCTCCGCCGTCCTGTCCCGTATCCACTCCACCAAGTTTGAGCATGTGTGTGTGTGGGGGGGGGGTGACCATTTGTGTTCGCAGGCTCGCGGCCGCCACCGACCCCATGGATCCGCCCCGGAGCATGGCGCGCGGCCTTGTAGCCGGCGGATCAGGTTTGTTCCGACGCCAGTGAGCCTCAGAATCGGCCGGGGTCGCTCGCCCGCGCCGGAAGACGGGTTTTCGGCCGGTTTGCTTTGGCGATTACAGGAGAAGAAAGGGCTGCCGAATTTGCTTCGGTCGGCGGGGAAGAAGAAAGGAAAGACTGTCTTTGCTTCGGGGAACGTAGTTCAATGCCAGCATATTCATTTCCCAGTTATTTTCATTCAATTTTGATTGGTGTGGTTTCGGTGAAATTCACGGGCATGCATTTTTTAGATGGATTGGAGTTCGTCCTCGTCATCTCGACGGATGATTTAGACATAGAAGAGATGATCCTCGACGACGATGCCGACAATCTAGTTTTGTTGCTTGTGTAATTTTACACAACATGATCACTTAGGATGAGGGGGAATTAGATTTAGAGTTTAATTATGACAATTTATCATATGATTAATTTATATATGATTCCGTTCACTTCACAATGTTGAAAAATATAGAACTTACAAAGATATTAACTTTTTTTGCGGCGCCGCAAGACCTCCGGCATTATGCCGGACTTCTTGCGGCACCGCAAAAAAGTTTTAGAAGAACCCGCAAACAATTTTTGTGGGATGCGGGTTTGCCGGATCTGCTAGAGTTGCTCTTAGGCCGCACCTAGCCGGTCCCCTAAAACTCATATGGGAGGATAAGTTATCCTCCACCTCCCCCAAACCCCTACAATCTCCCTAAATATACTCGTGCCGCGTGCAGCTGAGCAAAACTCCCACCTCCTCTTTCCCGCCCGCTCTGTCCCACCGCAACCGCTATCACCCCCGCCGCCGCTGTCGATGACCGGCCCGACGGCTGGAATGGAGAGCCATGACCATTTCGCCATCCCACCGACCACCTTCGTCGGCTTGTCACCACCGGAAACCACCCCCTCCCCCGCCGTCGTGCACGCCAAAGAAGAGCTTGGTAATAAAAGAAGTGCACCAGGTTCAAACTCCATATCCAACCGAGGGAAAGGCCACCGAGGTGGCGAGCCCCTCTCTGGCGATGGCCCGCCCTCCCGCCGCTCCCGACGATGACAAAAGAGCTCGAAAGCCGACACCGGCGCCCCATCCACGACCGACGACACATGCGGCATCTCCCGCGACATCCACGGGTACTGCTCCAGCGCGTCCGACGCCGATGGACGCCAAGAAAAGTCACGAACACGAAGTGTTTAATGAAATGCCTACAAGGTAAAAACCCATCTTCAACATTTCGGTCGATCGGTGATTGTTGCTAGCCGGTGGTGATGTAGTTTGTTTGGTTCATTGTCATAGTTCCGAGGTGTACACGGCCGAATTCTTAGCTTCTTTGGAGTCATGATGGGACTTGATGGGCTCAACTACGACTCGATTTGGCATCATTCGGTGGCGGCCTAAGACATGGAGCAAGAGGAGGTGGCCGAGGAAGAAGAGGTGTCCGAGGAAGAGGAGGAGGTCGATGAGGTGGTGGCCGATGAGGAGGTGTCCAATGATGAAGAGGAGGTTGTGGAGGTGACCGAAACAAGCACGTGGCCATCAAGGTCACGCACTGCTAACTACAATGCAAAAGAAGATGTTGCTCTTTGCGATGCTTGGATGATAATCTCCATGGATGCAATGATTGGAACGGATCAAACCAAGATTGTTTTGGGAGAGAATTAATGACTACTACAATAACTCCGTGGAGGTGTCATCAAGTTGTACGCAAGGTTCTCTTGGGCATCGTTGGAGCACCATTCATGACGAATGCAACTGATGGTCCGGGTGCATCAACCAAGTGAATCATGCACCACCGTGTACAAATGGCGGAGTATGGCCCCTACATCCAAGAACTATTCAAGAATAGCAACACAAGGTTTGGACACAACCCCCTCACGTTGCATCATTGCTACAAAGTGCTATGCAAGAACGAGACGTGGATCCAAAGAGTTTCAGAGACCACTCCAAAGAGATCAAGGTTGACCATATCCGTTGAAGAGTACGACGAGGTTGATGAAGAGGCCAACAATAGACCTGATGGGAACATAATTGCAAAAGAAAGAAAGAAGAGAAATGCATTCGGTGGCACATACAAATAATAATTTGTGGCCATGATTGAGGCCAAGAAGGTGTTGGCGGCCGAACACAAGGAATAAAATATGGCGAGGTGGAATGAGCTCAAGGCATTGGAAGATGAGAAATGGACGACCAAGTTGGCGGTCGAGGAGCGTAGGCTTGCACTTGAGGAGGAGAGGATTCGTGACACGAAGAAGGCAGAAGAGTGTGCTATCATGTTCATGAACCCAAACACAATGGATGACACCGCAAGGAAGTATTAGGAGCTCACTTGTGTGGAGATCTTGACCCACGTGGAAACATCTCTTCGGAATGGTGGTAGTGGTGGTGGTGATGATGGCCGAGATGGTGGTGGTGGTAATGGTATCCTAGAGGCTGATGGTGGTATTGGTGCCCAAGATGATGGTGGTGGTGTGGGTGACTGAGAGGATGGTGGTGGTGGTGATTGCTTCCTCGAGGACCTCGCTTGAGTGGTGGTGGCCAAGTGGGTGGTGGTGCATGCCATTGTGTGGCTCGATCCACAACGTATCCATGCTATGTTTGTGGTGATTTTGGATCAAACATTGTGTTTCAAGTGATGCATTTTTGGTGAACTATGCATGTTTTTATTTGAAAATCACGATGATGAAACTATACATTATGACGGTTTTGTTATGCATATTTGAATTTCAATGTTTTAATGATGCATATTGTGAAGCGTTTGAAGTTCATGCGGCTAGGTGCGGCTAGAACAAAAACTATGCATTTTTTTACTCCACTAAGTTTAGGGCATCGGCTAGGGGCATGTTTGGATTGTGACTATATTTGTCATATATTACCACACTTGCCTTACTTGAGATGCTCAAATAGTTAGCCACACTTTGGCTTACATTAGGAATCTTGCCACACTTTTGGTATCTATGACATGTGGGGTTTAATGTTAATAAGAAACATTCTTGCCTTAGTTGTGGCAAAAACCAAACACACACCTAGCTTGGTCAAACTTGCCTAAGTGAAGGTGTGACAAAGTATGGCAAGTTGTGGCTTGGAACCAAACAACCCCTAGGTGCGGCCACCTGTAGAGGAGGATAATTTTCCTCCACTAACTCTACCCGACCGGATACTCCACTAACTTTTAGGGGATCAGTTAGTGTTTCCCTATGGGAGAGACGAGTTGGGGTTTGTGGGGTGAGTGAGTTGGGAAGGTGAGAGCTCAAACGAGAAATGATTGATTCCTCACAATCGGTTGTACAAGCACATTCCAGTTGTTATCCTTCATGAAACTATCCATGAATTACATCGGAGAAAGTTGAATGGGGTGGTCCTTAAAATAGACTTTCAAAAAGCATATGACAAAGTCAAATGTCCCTTTCTTCAACAGACTCTCAAAATGAAAGGATTTTCTGCAGAGTGGCGCGCTATGATCCACAACTTCGTTTCAGGAGGCAGTGTTGTTGTTAAAGTCAATGATGACGTTGGCCACTTTTTCCAAACAAAGAAGGGATTGCGACAAGGTGACTCAATATCGCCCATGCTATTCAATATAGTGGCGGATATGCTAGCAGTCATGATTGAGCGTGCCAAGGCTGATGGACAAATTGCTAGTGTAGTAAATCATCTCGTTGATGGTGGTCTCTCTATACTTCAATATGCCGACGATACGATTCTCTTCATGGATCATGACCTCGAGAAAGCGAGAAATCTGAAATTAATTTTATCAGCATTCGAGCAACTCTCAGGTCTTAACATCAATTTTCATAAAAGTGAATTGTTGTGCTTTGGCGAGGCTCAAGACGCAGCTCACCTGTACGCCGACATGTTTGGATGCGGGTTGGGCCAGTTTCCAATCACATATTTGGGGATACCGATACATTATCGGAGGCTTGCAAATGCTGAATGGAAACACGCCGAGGAGAGGCTGCAAAACAGACTATGCAGTTGGAAAGGTAAACTGTTGTCTCTAGGCGGAAGATTGGTCCTCATAAATTCAGTACTAAGTAATATGGTACTATATATGATTTCCTTTTTCCAGCTACCGAAAGGAGTTTTACATAGATTGGATTATTTCCGATCAAGATTCTTTTGGCAAGGAGATAGCGAGAGAAAGAAATATCGGCTGACTAATGGAGTGTCGTTTGTCGTCCCCAAAACCAAGGTGGGTTGGGCATTCATGACCTTGAGGTTAAAAATAGGGCCCTACTCGGTAAATGGTTGCTTAAATTACTGACGGAAGATGGTGTATGGCAAACCCTCCTCAGGAGGAAATATGTGGGGCTCCAAGGCTTTATCCCAAGTATACTGGAAGACTGGGGATTCTCACTTTTGGGCGGGTCTAATGGCTACGAAGAAATATTTCTTCTGCTACAGATCTTTCTCAATTAAGGACGGCTCAGAAATTAGATTCTGGGAGGATAAGTGGCTAGGAAATGCCACTCTCCGGGAACAATATCCGTCTCTATACAATATTGTGCGTCACAAGGGTGATACTATCGCCACCATAATGGAATCATTTCCGCTAAATGTGACGTTCAGAAGAGATTTAATTGGACCCAGACTCCAATCGTGGAACAACCTGCTCCAACGGTTGTCCACGGTGCAATTGCCACATGGGCCCGATGTTTTCCGATGGAACCTACGTGAGAATGGTCAGTTCTTGGTGGAGTTTATGTATAGAGCGTTAATCCAAGTATAGAGCGTTAATCCAACCTGATGTGCTAGTTGATAATAAGACGAAGATCTGGAAGATGAAGATACCGCTTAAGAATAAAATCTTTGCATGGTATCTTCATCGCGGAGTCATTCTTACTAAAGAGAATCTTATTAAGAGGAATTGGCATGGAAGTCCGCAATGTATTTTTGTCACCATGATGAGACAATAAAACATTTATTCTTCCAATGCAAATCTGCTCATTCTATATGGTCAGTCATCCAAAGAGCTTCTGGCTTGTATCCCCCTTGTAGCGTTGCTAATGTATTTGGCAATTGGCTACATGGGATTGATCACAGGTTTAGAACTCTTCTCAGGGTGGGAGCGCTTGCCGTTATTTGGTCGCTTTGGCTATGTCGAAATGATAAGGTTTTTAACGATAAAAGTAATTCTCTTATGCAGGTTATCTACAGATGTACCGGGACTCTTCGTTTATGGTCCTCTCTACAACGCGTGGAGAATCGAAACCTGTTTACGGAGGTGTGTACACGATTGGAGGTTACGACGAGGGATACTTTTATCCAACATGGATGGCAGCATGATCTTAGGACTGCCCCCCTCCGCTTTAGGCGTTATACAGATTCTACATGTTTCATTGTATTCTGCCTTTTTATTTTTTGTTTGAGGAGTGAGATGACATTGTTTGGCTATGTGCATCTTAACTATGCAGAGGCCAGGTGTAATGCTTAAATCATTTAAGTAATAAAGCATCCCTTTTCGAAAAAACAAGCACATTCCACATCTAGGCCGGATATTTGTTCAGAGGGAATGGGTGGTTGTCTACCAAACGCGGGGACGAATTCCATGGTGCTGACAGATCTGTTTCATTCCACCCTAATGCCCAACCAAACACATCATAAGTTTATGAGAGAGAGTGTAATCTTTCGCATGTGATATGTAATTTGACGCTTCTTTTTTATATTTTGTTTCCAATAATTTGGATGTGTGTATTCTTTGGTTATGCAAAGCTTCTATCTTCTAAAAAATATATATTCTCGACGTATGCTACCTTTGTTTTACAACAAATTTGACAATTCATTAAAAAATTCATACTAATATCCATAAAAATTACTTAAAAGGCTTGATCAAATCGAAACCCTCCTCAAAACAGGCTCTCGCCCTGCTTTATAGATAATACACAAACCAAAATACATGATCAAACAATAAAATGTAGTAAGGGAACCCTCTTACACAATAGATCCCCGGATAGCTGGGCAATCTAAACGCACGCGATCGCGTTGCCAAAAGATAAGATAACACATGTAGACCTGAATACAATGCCATGACACACCCTAGGATGCCTAAGTTCCACGACAGTGCCATCGGGAGAGGAAATGGCACTACTCGTCGTCGCTACGAGTCTGAGATGGTCAAAGGTCTTCACTCGGAAATTTGGAACGGAGAAAAGGACCACAACAATGTCCCCAATAGGAGAGCTACACCCGCAGGAACCGCCGCCGTTGGCACCAAAGCATAGAGCTATCACTTGGCAGCTCACCCGTGCCATCATGATGCACCCAGAACTGCGGTGAGGAGCACAAGCCACAGACCGCGATAGAGAACGATCTAGATCCATCCGCCACTACACCCCTCGATGCCCATACACCAAGAGACATAGCCACCACCGCTGCCATGATGCCCGTTGGAGAGCCAAACATGAGGACCATCATTTGGGGTCACCATCCCGACATCCATGTGAGGGAGTCCTGGACCGAGGGGTCCTCGGGACGCCGGCCTATCTCTCATAGGCCGGCTTGGTGGGCCGCTCTCTGATTATCACAGGAAGGACCGGGCTATGCGACGACCTCATATTTTAGAAGGAAACCTCCGAAGACGCGGGGTGCACTCCAAGTTAAGATGAGGGGATCAGCGTCTTTACTTCCGGCTGGAGACTTACCATGTGTAAACCCTAGGTACCCCTGGTGTCTATATAACCAAGGGGTTTAGATCGTAGAGGGCAGACAAGCTCATCTAGGGTTTTGGCTACTTGATCTCATCGTAGATCGACTCTGTAATCTTCATACACATCAATACAAACAAGCAAGACGTAGGGTTTTACCTCTATAGGAGGGCCCGAACCTGGGTAAACATCGTCTCCTTTGTCCCCTGTTACCCATCGATCCTAAACTCATAGCTCGGGACCCCCTACCCGAGATCCGCCGGTTTTGACACTGACATTGGTGCTTTCATTGAGAGTTCCGCTGTGGGATCGCAAGAGGAATTGATGGCTCGCCTAATCATTAGCGATGAAGTCCGTAACGGGGGCTCCTTCGCCCCCGGACAGATTTTCGCTTTCGGCAGCATCGTGCTGCACGCCGACCCGACCGACCACCCTGGTCAGATCGGGAATCTCGCCCCCGATCAGGAGATCAGATTCGGGAACCTAGAGTTCTTCGTAGACTCCCGGGGTGATCTTTCATTCGCTGGGCTCATGATCTCATCTGACGAGCCCGAAGTTTCCGAAGCCTTAACTTCGGATCTCCTTCTCGGCTCCGCCCTCGGGTCTATCCCTGCCGATGATCTGGTTCTTAGTCCAGATCCGGTTACAGTACCTGAGGGCCAGGGGTCGGCCCCTGCCGAACACGCTCTTTGTACGGACACGTTGGAGGTTAACTCCGAAAGTCCTAGGCAGATCGATCCGGTCGAGCTCTCGGCGATCAACGAGGCGCTGGACCGGATCCTATCAATAAAAATCACAAACGACCCGACCTCGACCCATGCTCAGATCGGTCTGAAGGCGGGTCACGGGGAATTTTTCGACCCGCCCACCACCCACTTGGTAGCCACTATCGAAGACTTAATCGATATGCTAGACTACGCCTCCGCGGAGGCATAAGACATGGATTTAGAGGACGGCGCCCCCGACCCTTTCAACACTGGGCGATGGACTGCCACCTCCACCTACGACGTCTACATGGTAGACACCCCCGACGATAAGGGCGATCACACCCCTAAGAATGGCGATAAATACGGCGAGGCGCCGTCAAGGCGCCGGAAACAGCGCAAACAATCTAAGGCAAACAAGGGAAGGGAAGCCATTGCAGGCACCGGGGAAAACGACACCCCGGAAGACCTCGGCGACCCTGAAGTCCCCGAACAGCCACTGGAAGACCAGGAAAGGCCCGAAGATCAGCGCGACACCGAGGATCTTAATGACTCCAAGGACGACAACTACCTTCCCCCTGTCGAGGAGGAGGACAACCTGGAAGCCGAAGACTTCACCGTCCCCGAAAACCCTGCGGACCAGGAACGGTTTAGGAGGCAGCTTTTAGCCACCGCCCGAAGCCTGAAGGCAAAACAACAGCAGCTCAAGGCCGAGCAAGACACCCTCAATGATAGATGGACGAGGGTCTTGGCATCCGAAGAAGGTTACGGTACCGGTCTACCGGACCAACCCAAGAGCTACCCACGCTGGCGGCTGCTGCCACAGTTCGATGACGAGGTCCTTGAACCATCGTCTCCCAGGCATACTCCGTACGACCAGCTGGACCGCCCTCCCCGGGGACGGGATAGGACGTCCGGCGAGGCCGAGTACAGACCTGCGGTACCCCGCAGGAGAGGAAAAGAGCCGGCAGGGCCTGAGGATAGGTATGACTTACGACAGGACCTGGATTATAGAGTAGGCCACACAAGATCCATCTACGGATCTAAAGGGTACTCCCCCGCTAGACGGGACGGGTACCAGTGTTGGCTCGACAGCAACAATAGAGGACTGGAGCAAAACCGGGCCCGATGTACCACCGATCGTCGGCATGATATAGCTTGGGTCAGAGGCGCTGCCCACCCACTGTGCTTCACAGACGAGGTGATGCAGCATCAGTTCCCTGAAGGGTTTAAACCCGTTAACATAGAGCAATACGACGGGACAACAGACCCAGCCGTGTGGATTGAGGACTTCCTCCTCCACATTCATATGGCACGAGGAGATGATCTCCACGCCATCAAGTATCTGCCCCTAAAACTTAAGGGGCCAGCTCGACACTGGTTAAACAGTCTCCCCGAGAATTCTATCGGGAGCTGGGAAGAGCTCGAGGATGCCTTCCGATCTAACTTCCAGGGCACTTATGTCCGGCCACCGGACTCCTCCGACCTGAGCAACGTTGTCCAGAAAGCAGGTGAATTGGCTCGGCAATTCTGGAATCGGTTCCTGACCAAGAAAAACCAGATCGTTGACTGCCCAGACGCCGAGGCAATAGCCTCCTTCAGACATAATATCCGGGACAACTGGCTAGCTCGTCAGCTCGGCCAGGACAAGCCGAGGACAATGTCGGCCCTTACCTCACTTATCACCCGCTTTTGCGCGGGTGAGAATAACTGGCTAGCTTGACGTGGCCATAACCCCGAAGACCCCGGCACCTCCGAAGTCCGGGATGGAAATGGGAAACCACGACGTAACAAAAACAAACATCGGCACAACAACGGTGATGCTGAGGACACGGCCATTAATGCCGGTTTCCGCAACCCGAAATCCGGACGACGGTAGAAACCTTCTAAAGGAAATCGAGACGGACCTACCACGCTGGACAAAATCATGGACAGGCCCTGCCAGATCCACGGCACCCAAGACAAGCCCACTACCCACACCAACCATAATTGTTGGGTATTCAAACAAGCTGGCAAACTTGCAGCCGAGGAGCAAGGCAAGAGCCCACGCAGCGAGGACGATGACGAGCCCCGCGGTCCAAGCAATGGAGGACAAAAGCAGTTCCCTCCAGAGGTAAAAACTGTGAACATGATATATGCCACTCACATACCAAAAAAGGAGAGGAAGCGCGCCCTTCGGGAGGTCTACGCCGTAGAGCCTGTAGCCCCGAAGTATAACCCATGGTCGGCTTGCCCGATCACCTTCGACCGACGGGACCATCCGACCAGTATCCGTCACGGAGGTTCGGCAGCCCTCGTCCTAGACCCCATTATCGATGGGTACCACCTCACTAGAGTCCTAATGGACGGAGAAAGTAGCCTTAATCTGATTTACTCAGACACGGTGAAAAAGATGGGTATAGACACGTCAAGGATCAAACCTAGCAACACTACCTTTAAAGGAGTGATCCCAGGCGTCAAAGCCCGCTGCTCGGGCACCGTGAATCTGGAAGTAGTGTTCGGCTCGCCCAACAACTTCCGCAGCGAAGACTTGATATTGGACATTGTCCCTTTTCGCAGCGGTTATCACGCCCTACTCGACCGCACAACATTCGCTCGCTTTAACGCCGTCCCCCACTACGCGTACCTGAAGCTCAAGATGCCCGGACCCAGGGGGGTCATTACTGTCAACGGCAACACAGAGCGCTCTCTCCGAACGGAGGAACACACAGTGGCCCTGGCAGCCGAATTCCAGTACGGCGACGATAGGACGACGCCCAAATCAGCCATAAAGGCACATCAGGATAGTAAACGAGCTCGGTCTCAACCCGAACTCCCGGAATCATCTTCCGCCCAACAAAAATAGGGATACGCCCCCCACATCACAACCCTAGTTCCCATAAAATACGTGCCAAGAAGGCACAACTTCGCGCTCAAAATACCATGGGCAGCTGTGGGGACCCACTATCAAAGGGAAAGTGTTCGGCTGGACCGAACTACTGCCAACACATGTCTTCGGACAAACAACAAGTACCATCTAGGACCTTCCAAGCGTAAAGCTCATCCACACTGCGGCGACTTCTCAAGATCTTCTTCCCAAGGTCCGTTCGCCGATAGCACTCACCTTTAAAGGAACTCAACCCCCTCGGGAACAAAGGAGCAAACATGCGATAGGGCACATTGAGGACGTCAAGCCACCCATCGAAGACCCCAGGTAAAACCTCTCCTTTGTAAACTTTATTTTTCAGTTCAAAATACCTGTAACAGTTACTTCGGCAGTTTGAGTTATAAGAATTCATCACAAATAAAGACCATCCTTTACGGCCTCCTCGCTGTATTTTATGTCACATACTCTGTTCTCTACTCACCGACGCCGATAGCAAAGCTGTTCGGTACATATTACGATGCGACCGGTTATTAGACCAGGGGCTTGACTATAAAAATCGCCCCAAGCATCACCCCGGCACTATTGTTTATGTGTTCGGCGTCTTGGATGTTGCGTTATATGAATCGGTTCTGAATTATGTCTTGGGTCAATAGTTGGGTTGCCCAGCTCCTGTGCTTGCCCTCTTACGTTCCGCCCGTTCGGCTAAAAGGGTAAATGGAAAACCACTGCGATTGTGCTTCCAGCTCGCCTGTTCAAGTACCTCAGTGGAGAAAGCCGAGAACTGACTGTCATAATAAGCGAGAACCGGTCTGCAATCCGAGCATAAGTGTCAAACTAAAAATCGATAGAGGTTATTCCGTGTCATACGAAGGGTTTGTACGATTACAAACCATGTGATGCTGGTTTCAACCTTGGTGTATCCGAATATCACAAAACACTGGGGGCTAGTCATCAGCCCCCGCAGTCAAGCTCCTACGGCTAAGTGAAAGCACTAAAGCATCATAGTCCGATTGCCTTGTTTACCTCGCACTACCGCCTTCGGGCACCGATACGTCGGCTAAGGGTCACAGTGTGGAGGTAGAAACACCTCGTGTAGTATCTACATAGGGGCTGAAGCCGATGACTCGCAACTTTTGTTAAAATGGCCACATAGGAGTCAAAATAATACAAAGCTTAAAGACATGATAAACCATGCAACCGCATTATAAAGCGGAACAGTCATCGGATACATGACAAAACGCTCATTCATAAATTACATCCTTAGGGCATTGGGCTTCTATCGCCCGAGCACCATCCATTACGGTGGAAAAGTATTTCTCGGGGCGCCTATGCTCCTTCCCAGGGGGTGGAGGCACGGTGGTCATCTCGGTCGACTTGAGCCCCCGCAAGTGCACCATGGTCCTTGCAAAGGCCATTCGAGCTCCCTCGATGCACGTAGAACGCTTTAGAATGTCAACCTGAGGCACAACGTCGCACAGTTTCTACACCAAGCCGAAGTAACTGCTCGGCAATGGCTCTGCAGGCCACAGCCGGATGCAGAGGTCCTTCATGGCCGGCTCCGCCATCCTGTGCAGCTCCATCAATTGTTTCATCTTCTTGCTCAGGAGGGGGGGTGGGATGCTCGGGGGCTTGAAATTGCGCCCAGAACAACTGAGGCTCAACATCCCAATCCCAAGAGGCGAAGTATTTGTTCGCGTCCGCTGCACTCCTCGGGAGGTCCGTAAAGGCGCCTGAGGAACGCCACACCCGGGTGAGCAATGCAAACCTGTTACCAGCAAAGGCACATTGCAGTAAGTACGGCTTACCATCCGCGATCGCCTAGACTTGGCGGAGTTCTTCTTCAAAGAACCGCCTATCAACTCGCTCCGCTTTAAGCTCGGATTTCAGCGTGGATAGTTCGGTGGCCTGGTCTTTGTTCTTTTGCTCAGGGGCCTCACACTTCGTACTGGCATCCTTGAGCTCCAGCTGTACCTCTGCCACCCGGGCCTCATGCTTGTCACTCACGGTTTTTAACACCAACAGTTCGGCTGCCGCTTGTTCGGTCGCCGCCTTCTCATCCACGGCCTCCTGCCTCACCTTTACCAACTCGGCCTTGAGGTTCTCGACCTCCGCGGCCACAGCTGTGGTAACAATGAGTAAATAACACTTCGGGATAACAATCGAGATATCTCACTCAATGAAGATAGACAATAGCCCGAATGATACAATTCGGACTCACCTTGCGTCTCGTCGAATCTCTTGTTCAGGCGATCGAGCTCCTCATCGGAGCTCTTGAGCTTCCGGTTTAGCTCGGCAAGCTCCACTGCGTTAGCGACCACCGCCGATCACATGGCCTACAAAACAACTTGTGTGCATTAAAACTCCCGAGCTGTCGGATTCATACCCTCTGCTAAGTACTCTACGGAGCTCTTAGCATAATGAGGGACAAAAGGTGCCTTGAGCATCGTTACTAACTTTCGGGCATTTGACCCCCGGGTGGGTTTTTCAAACTCACCCAGGGCTCGGGGGCTACTACACTTATAAGGATTGCATAAACTTGGCAAATTGACTTTTTCTGGAAAAAAGAGTATTACGTGGCTCACCTTGAAGCCCGTCAAGATTCTGTTGAAGGCCTCTTTCAGTCCGCTATCAACAGACTGAATGCCTTGCAAAACCGCACCCATAAGGGCGCAGTGATCTTCGGCAATGAAGGAACTGGATAAAGCTTCCTCCATCACGGCCGACCACCCAATCATGGGCGGCACCGGTGGTGACCTGCCAACCGTCCCTCCGGTGGGGGATTGGGCGGGCAGCTCTTGAGGCATAGGGTGCTCCGGAGATGTCCTCGGAGGGGACTGGACCGGACCTCGTCCTCCCTCTTCAGTTGTCAGGAGATGTTCCTCCTCCTTGTCTTCGGCGGCCGAGGTATTAACCTTAGCCATAATGTCGTCACCCCCGCCGCCGGTGTTCGGCTTAGAATGAGCCTGGCGCGATAACACCTCCGCGTCCTCCTTCGAGACCTTAGGAGGCGTAGGATGTGACGCCGTCCCACTTTCTGCCAGGTCGGCGTGCAGAGGCTCCCCGTCTGAGATTTGGTCGGTGGGGAGATCGCGTGGTGGGCTGCATATTAAAAGACATTCGCCCATTTAACATTAAAAGCTGTATATAAGTGGCCCAGAGGGTCTTCGGATTCATACCTCTGGGCTGGGGGCTTAACCCTTGGGTTCCTTCGGGGAACCTTTTCAAAAGCCTCAGACTCCTTATCGGAGTCCGAGCTATCGTCGGCTAGGACTGCCTTTTTGTCCGGCAGGTCCTCTTCGGAGCAGGAGGAGGTAGATCCTCCGCGGCGTCCGCTGGCGCCGTCCTCTTCCTTGTGAGGGGGGAGTCGCACTCCCCTTCGTCCTCATGCTCTTCCTCGTGAGTGGAAGATGCATGGGTCTCCTCGGCCTTAGCGTCCGGAAAACCCCTTAGACGAAGACCCTCTCGGGTCTCCTTCTTCTTCTCTGGCGCCGAATACGGCGCCACAATGAGCATCTCCGTCAACAGATCCTACCGAGGGTCTTCGGGCTGTGGGGCCGAACAGTCAATGTGCACGACCTTGCTCAGCCAATTCTATGAAGATGAGGAAGAAGGGGATTCAGCTCTTTATCAAAAAACAGAGCCAGAGAATTAAAGTTTCATCATACCTTGGTAGGAGGGGTTTCGGTGTCAAGACCGGTGTCCTCCTCCTCGGCCGGCCAGCTCTTCTGGGGCTTGAACAACACTTTCCACAATTTCTCGTGGGTAGTGCGAAAGAATTGACGCACGGTAGCCGGGTCCTCGTGCTGGGAAGCCCACATTGGGGAGGCACGGTGCTGGCAGGGGAGGAGACAGCGGCGGTGCATGACCGAGATCATGTTGACCAGCTCGATTCTGGCCTCAATCATCGCGGAGATGCGCTTCTGCAGCGATTTTACCTCTGCGGCCGACCCCCAGTCAAGGCCTTTCTTGAGCCATGAGGTTAGCCTCGCGGGGGGTCCGGATCTGAACTCGACAGGAGCCACCCAGTTCGCACTCCTTGGTTCTGTGATGTAGAACCATTCCTTTTGCCAGATCTTGACCGTGTCGATAAAGGTGCCGTCCGGCCACTCGACACGGGGGAGCTTGCTGATTACCGCCCCTCCACAATCCGCATGCGCGCCCGCAACTATCTTCGGCTTGACGTTGAACACTTTTAGCCACAGGCCGAAGTGCGGCTATACCCGCAGGAAGGCTTCGCAGATGATGATGAACGCCGAGATGTGCATGAAGGAGTTCGGGGGGAGGTCATGGAAATCTAACCCGTAAAAGAACATGAGGTCCCTGACGAAGGGGTGGAGCGGAAAGCCCAGTCCCCGGATGAAATGGGGGATGAACACCACCCTCTCGCCCGGCTTCGGTGTGGGAACCATCTGATTCGCCTCGGGAGCGCGGTGGGCGATGTTGGCGGAGAGGTAGCTGGCACGCTTTAGCTCCTGAATGTCATTGTCGGTGACGGAGGAGGCCTCCCACTTGCCCATGGAGCCTGAACCAGCCATGCCCGAACTCGGAGGGAAGATCGAGGAAGAACTAGATCTAGGCTCTCGGAGCTTGGGAAGGTTGAGGAGGCAGAGGGTGCGAATTTGGAAGCGTGAATAGGCATTGGGGGGTTTTCTCCCTTTTATGGGGTGCCATAATACCAAGAGCCTCCCTTTTACTGTGCCACATGCCTCGCCACTTCCCGAAACAATGGTGCCGTTATGCGCGCGTGGGATAACCCAGGGCATCACTCATATCCCGTAAGAAACGGGACACGATGCACACGTTGATAAGACGTGACAATGGAGAAATGGCCTCGAACCGCGAATCGAGTTTTAGTAACCGGCGCAGCGGTCGTGATAGGCCACGACCCTTTGTCAGAAAGGTTGTCAGGAAATACTATTCACATTTTGACGTTTGGCCTTTGAGGTTAAGCGACTTATGGCGTCCGGATAACTAGATGTTCGGATAACTACACGTCGTTGGCGTCCGGGCTAGAGCCAGCCGATCATAAAGGGGGAAAAGAACTCACCCCGCAAGCCGAAGACTCTGATCACGTGAAGCTGCTAGTGTCATGACCCCTGGCGTTGGGGGCTAGTTCGGGGGCTACTCAGGGAGTCCTGGAGTGAGGGGTCCTCGGGCCGCCGGCCTATCTCTCATAGGCCGGCTTGGTGGGCCGCTCTCTGATTATCACAGGAAGGACCGGGCTTTGCGACGACCCCATATTTTAGAAGGAAACCTCCGAAGACGCGGCGTGCACTCCAAGTTAAGATGAGGGGATCAGCATCTTTACTTCCGGCTGGAGACTTACCATGTGTAAACCCCAGGTACCCCTGGTGTCTATATAAACAAAGGGGTTTGGCTCGTAGAGGGCAGACAAGCTCATCTAGGGTTTTGGCTACTTGATCTTTTGGTAGATCGACTCTGTAATCTTCATACACATCAATACAAACAAGCAGGACGTAGGGTTTTACCTCCATAGGAGGGCACGAACCTGGGTAAACATCGTCTCCTTCGTCCCCTGGTACCCATCGGTCCTAAACTCACAGCTCGGGACCCCCTACCCGAGATTCGCCGGTTTTGACACCGACACCATGCCCCTAGACACCACCAACCATCCAATTCCAGGTCACCCAATCATGGTAGGTGTGAAAGGAACCTCCTTCCACTCCGTGCTCATGATCAGCCATCTGGTCTTGGTTGACACCTCCATGATATTAAGCACCCATACCATCATCCCCAGCTTGTCCTGGTGGACCTGGCAGGAAGGGGGATGCAACCCAGTGACTGTTGATGACCACCACAGAGCAAGCTTGAATCCCGCCATGCCCGTGGCCATCGGTGCCGAGTCATATGATGACACAACAACTCCCAAAGAGCTTGACTCGGAGTCGGCACGAACATGCAACATTCAAAGAGTACAACATGAAGGCAACCAACGCAGACCAAGTCATCCCCTCGTACCGACATGCCACCAGGCGTTTTCCATCACCACGAACCAGGTATGCATCACCCATCGAAGATGCTAGTGATCCGGATCGCACTGTTACCAAACATGAGCAGCCACGATGCCCCGTCGCCGTTCGGAGGATCCCGAGAAACACCACCACCAAGACACCATGGACCGTAGCATCACCGGTCGGTCACCACTAATGCGAGAATCCCCCCACGCAACCAAGGTCCACCCGCAGACGGCCAAAGGGCCTCCACCAACACCCCGCGCCGCACACCTACTCCTGCCCCAAATCCGGCCAAATCTGGCCTGAACCGGCACGCACGCTGCCGCTCCTCCTCTGGTTGCCGCAGACCACCAGGGCTTAGGTGACCGTTAGCAGCACCAGGCTGCTAGCAGCCCTCTCAAAGTCCCTAGCCACCGGGCCACCTACACCCGCCGCCTGCGCCACATCCAAAGTGGATCGACGCCATGCCGAGTATGCCAGCCGCCAAGACCACAACCCCACAACATCCATCAGCTCTCCATGCCGCCAGTACCAGCTGTCGCGCCCGCGAAGCGCCACAAATCGGCTAGAGAAAGATGCCCCGCTCCAGGCAATCCTTAGGGACGGGAGGACAGGGTCGCGTCGTCGCTTATGCTAGCCGGCAAAAGGGCTTTGCCGGCGGCGGCGAAGGGGAGAGGAGGCGAGCAGGGGGCTGATACGTCTCCAACGTATCTACTTTTCCTCACTCTTTTGCCCTTGTTTTGGACTCTAATTTGCATGATTTGAATGGAACTAACCTGGACTAACGCTGTTTTCAGCAGAACTACCATGGTGTTGTTTTTGTGCAGAAATAAAAGTTCTCGGAATGGAACGAAACTTTTTGGAGAATTATTTCAGAATAAATGAGAATTATTGGAGCCAAAATCCACCGAAGAGGGGGGCCAGGGTGAGCATCACCCACCAGGGCGCGCCAGGCCCCCTGGGCGCGCCCTGGTGGGTTGTGCCCACCTCGTGGCCCCACTTGCCCTAACCCCGCCACTATAAATTCCTATTTTTGGAGAAAAAAAATCAGGGAGAAAGAATTATCGCGTTTCACGATACGGAGCCGCCGCCACCTCCTGTTCTTCATTGGGACGCCAGATCTGGAGCCCGTTTGGGGCTCCGAAGAGGGGAATCTTCGGTCTTCGTCATCACCAACCTTTCTCCATTGCCAATCCATAATGCTCCCCACCGGGAGTGAGTAATTCCTTCGTAGGCTTGCTGGTCGGTGAGGAGTTGGATGAGATTCATCACGTAATCGAGTTAGTTTAGTTAGGGCTTGATCACTATAGTATCCATTATATTCTGAGATTGATGTTGCTATGACTTTGCTATGCCTAATGCTTGTCACTAGGGCCCGAGTGCCATGATTTTAGATCTGAACCGTTTATGTTATCATCTGTATATCCATGTTCTTGATCTGATCTTGCCTAGTCATATGCACCTATTATGTGTTATTATCCGTCAACCCCATAGTGACAATATTTGGGATACTTCGCGGCGATGACCGTAGTTTGAGGAGTTCATGTATTCACCATGTGTTAATGCTTTGTTCCGGTTCTCTATTAAAAGGAGGCCTTAATATCCCTTAGTTTCCTTATGGACCCCGCTGCCACAGGAGGGTAGGACAAAAGATGTCATGCAAGTTCTTTTCCATAAGCACGTATGAGAATTTACGGAATACATGCCTACATTACATTGATGAACTGAGCTAGTCTTGTATCGCCCTAGGTTATGACTGTTACATAATGAATATCATCCAACGAGTTACCGATCCAATGCCTACGACCTTTCCACTTATTGTTCTTGCTAAGTTACTATTACTTTTGCTGTTGCTCCAACTGCTACAAAACTATTGCTGCTACTGTTACCGCTACTGTTACTGTCTCTACTGCTATCAAACTATCATATTACTGTGCTACTGATTACTCTGCTGCAGATATTTAATCTCCAGGTGTGGTTGAATTGACAACTCAACTGCTAATACTCTCAAGTATTCTTTGGCTCCCCTTGTGTCGAATCTATAAATTTGGGTTGAATACTCTACCCTCGAAAACTGTTGCGATCCCCTATACTTGTGGGTTATCAAGGGCGACTATGGCGCATGAAACCTCCTCACACACACACACACACTCTCTCTCTCTCTCTCTCTCTCTCTCACACACACACACACACACACTCGCATGAGCAGGTCAAGCGAGTTTTTTTCCTAGCTTGTCGCTAGCAACTAAACCTCCATGAAAACAAAACTCATGTAGGGCATCGGTAACGCTAACCTCCAAATTTCCTCCCGCGTCCGTTTGGGACAGACAAGGAGGGAGGAGAGGGGACCAGTCCACGGACACGGATATGGGAGCCAGCCATCCGACGCTATCTGCATGCATCCGACCCCAATTTTTTTAAAAGCCTGCACGGTCAAATAGCCGCATATATAGTGTAGAATAGTTCAAATGCAAGAGTAGTTCTAATTTAAAAAGTTCAAATAATACACTGCAACATTGTTGTCCCTTTTAACCGCCCAAAGATGCTCAATTAGATCTTGCTTCAGTTGCTCGATGCTGAATTTGTTGATACATTTGAGAGAACTCTTCAAATGTAGCCGGATTCTGGCCTGGAAGTTTGATAGGATCATCCATGTTCCCAAATTCAAGAGTTAGGTCAACATCCTCACCCTCATCATGCATGATCATGTTGTGTGTGATCATACAACAAGTCATCACCTCCCACAAGGTCTCCAGATCCATTGATTAGTAGGTCCACAAACAACTGCAAACGTGCCTACAAAACTCCAAATTCCCTCTCAACATCCTTTCTAGACACTTCTTGGTTTTGGGCAAAGTGAGAACTTCTGTGGCCAATTGGGTTAGAGATGGTGTTGACAAAGATAGCTCATGGAGGATAGATACCATCAACCAGATAGTAGCCCATGTTGTACACATGCCCATTAACAATATAGTGGTAAGGATGAGCTTTTCCTTCATTCAGTCTAGCAAATAATGGTGATTGCTGCAACACTTTGATATCATTGTGAGACCCGGGTATGCCAAAGAAAGCGTGCTAAATCCAAAGATCATGTGATGCAACTGCTTCAACAATGATGATGGTTTTCTTAACAAGACCCTAATATTGACCTTGTTAAGCTTATGGTGCAGTTCTTCCATTTCTAATGCATACAGTCAAGAGATTCGAGCAAACCTGGCCACCCACTTGATTCAGAGATTGCCAAGATCCTCTCATGTCTTCCACAGTTAGTTCTCTTAGGTACCGAGGTCCAAACACCTCGACCATGGCAGTTGCAAACCTGACCATGGCATCTATGCACGTGCTCTTAGACATTCGCAGCTACTTGTCCCACGAAACAATGGTCATCCCATATGCAAGCATCTGAAGTGCGGCCATGCACTTTTGCAAACCAAAGAACCCAATCCTCCCCACGACGTCCTTCTTCAAGATGAAGTAGTCATCAAAGGGCCGGACGCCAAGGTAGAGACAATCGAAGACATTTTTGCGCATGTGAATGTGGCGACAAAAATTGTCAGGGAAGTGGCCATCAGGGATAAAGTAGTCGTCCTTCAACGTCAAATGGTTGCGCACCTTGTTGCGGTTGAACACTTGATGAGCCTTGATTGATCCCTTGAAACTAAGAACATGCTCCTTCGCGCACTCCGCGTTTGCAAGGACCGCCCGCATCATCGCCGTCTCATGCGTGTAGTCGTCCTCATCGGATGAGTCGTCGGACAACTCAACATAGTGCTCATATATGTACTTTATATTTGAATCCATAGCTTCAAAGAAGAAGATTTTTTTTAACCAAGGGTAATTCATTGAACAGTTACCGGGCATGGGGAATATCGTAGGAGCGGATGGTACCTGCGCGGTGGTCCAAGGAGAGGTGTGGAACGGAGGCGGAGGAGAAGCGGCGTGGAGCCCGGGTGTACCGTTGGAGGTGACGGACCAGTCAAGTTCCGGCAGGGGTGTGGCATTGCGGCCGGGGTGTTGGAGCGCTAGCGAAGGAAAGAGAGAAAAACGGAAGGAGAGAAAACGGAGGATGGAGGCGCGGACTCGGGAGTGGTTTTGGTAGGGTTTTGGTAGCGTTGGGGGTGTCGGAGTCCTACGTGCTGCTGTCCGGACTCTCGCAAAGCCTCCCACGGTTTGTCTCGGGTTTACGGAAAAAGTACATATGGACCGCTCGACGGCTGATACAAGCCGCGTTAGATGGCCAAACATGTCGAACCGCGCAGTCCAGACGGTTACATACGGTTTGAGGGTCAGCTTTAGAGATGCCTCGGCGCGTATTTTTTTCTGGAAAAGGAGGTTCAACCCCCGGCCTTTGCATCAATCGATGCATGCAACCATCTTTATTAATTATTCCACAAAGATCTGACAAGAACATACATCAATCCACCCATAGCCACTACTCACACTGTGACACCCTGGATTCATGCTACAATGATCTTTGTAATTAAGCTATAGTAACCCAGGAGATTAGGCTAATGCTTCTGCTAATCCAAGTTTGATCACTTTTGGAATCAAACCTCAATTCAATTTCCTTTGCAATTCAAATTGATGTGATAACTGGTTTTTAAAGTTTTCCAAACCTTAAAACAAAAATCATGTTTGGGTTGCAAATAATCCCCTGTCTTTTATAAAATTGCAACCAACTTTTTGCAAAGTGTTTTGGTGCATCAAATTAAATAAAATAGAGGCCAAATCATTTATTTAAATACCCTTTTGAATTTTGCAGATTTCAAATAATTCCAAAAAGTCGTCAAACTTTCTGTGGCACTGCCTAATATTGCAATACTAATATTAGGCCAAGTGACATATTTTTACAAAAGTCTTTTGGTGCTGAAAATAAATGCAACAGAAAGATTTAAATAAAAGCAGAGAAAAGAAAATAAGAAAAGGGGAAGGGGAAGGGAGCATTGTGCCACTGGGCTCTAGTGAGCGACAGTGCGGCCTAGCCCACCTGAGGGGGTCATCCCCTTCCTCTGTTCATCCGAGTCAACGTGGGCGCGCCGATGCTCGCCACCGGCCGCCCCCGTCGCCCTGGCGCCCATCCGGCGGTCCCCCGCCGTCCATAAGGCGTCCCCCGTCGCCCGCCGAACACTAAACCAAGCTCCAGTCCCCCCCCCCGGCGCTTGATCTCCTCCTCTCCACAAGTAACCGAGCGCCGCCATCGCCATGGCTCCGGCGTAGCAGCAACCTCTGTCGTCCCCGCGCCTCCCCGCGGTGTCCAACCGCTCCGTCTGACTCCTCTCTGTCGACTGCGCCCATCCACTGGAGCCCGGAGCCCCTGCTCCGCTGTCCCCATGCCTTCTTGCTCCTCGGGTCAACGCTCCGCTCATACAATGAATCCGGCCACCCCGAGCGTCCACCAAGCCCACCTTGCGCAACTAAAGGGCCACTGTAAGCCCCGCCTCTTCCCCCCTCTCTCTCCGAGTGCGTTCCGGCCCCGTAGCCCCCTAGCCTCTATGGCCGCGGCTGAGCTCCGCTCGGGCTCGTCGCTGGTGAGGATCCGGTGACCATTTGGTCCCGGGCTCGTGCTCATCCGCCTCGCCGCATCGCGTAGCACCTCGCTGCCCCTTCCGTTTTGATGCTAGCCCGCCGTAACGTTGTTCCCCTCGGAGCCCGAATGCTGGCCGCCGCCGCAAGCTAGTTTCTGACGAGCTCCAGTCGCCCCCGCCCCTCCTGACGGTCGGGATGGACTCGCGCTCGCTCTAGCTTTTGAACGCGCCAAAGAGCTTGCAAAATGGTGCCCTCTGGGAGAAACCCGAGCTCGTCCGGAGCCCTCCGCCGTGTTTTGAGGTCGCTTCACCGGAGCTGACTTGGCCAGCCGGGGCCACCACCCAGTGGCACTGGCAGGTGAGCCAGTGGCCAAGTTGACCAGTTGACCTGGTCAACTGTGCTGACTAGGCATAGCCCCAACGATGCCATGTGGGTCCAACCCCCCGGCTACTGACATGTGGCCCCAGGGTAATTAGTGTTAACTAAAATTGTTAGTTTAATTTTGATAATTAATTTAATCTAATTGGCCACCGACAGGTGGGTCCCCCACTGTTAATTAATCTGTTTTAATTAGAACTAAACCCTGTTTAACCCACTGTCTATGATAGGTGGGGCCCAGCTGTCAGGTTTGACCTGAGAAAGCTGGGTTGACTACTGACGCCAGCATGACCTCATGCTGATGTCATAATAGCCTTTTTTTAAATTAAATTAAATCTGTTTAATTTCAGGATATTAATAAAACTTTGAAAATTAATATAAAATAATATGTAAGTCAGATGAAAATAATTTATACATGAAAGTTGCTCAGAAAAATCCCACGAATCCGAATACGCTCTCCGTTCATCTGTCACATGCTCCTAGCATGATGAACATGGACATTTCGCGTTAGGATCATTGATACGTCTCCAACGTATCCACTTTTCCTCACCCTTTTGCCCTTTTTTTGGACTCTAATTTGCATGATTTGAATGAAACTAACCCGGACTGACGCTGTTTTCAGCAGAATTGCCATGGTGTTGTTCTTGTGCAGAAATAAAAGTTCTCGGAATGAAACGAAACTTTTTGGAAATTTATTTTGGAAAATATAAAAATACTAGAGCCAAATACCACCGGAGAGGGGGCCCAGGGTGAGCATCACCCACCAGGGCGCGCCGGCCCCCTCCCGGCGCGCCCTGGTGGGTTGTGCCCACCTCGAGGCCCGACTTGACCTATCTCCGCCACTATAAATTCCTAAATTTGGAGAAGAAAATCAGAGAGAAAGAATTATCGTGTTTCACGAGATGGAGCCGCCGCCACCTCCTGTTCTTCATCGGGAGGCCAGATCTGGAGCTCGTTTGGGGCTCCGGAGAGGAGAATCTTCGGTCTTCGTCATCATCAACCTTTCTCCGTCGCCAATTCCATGATGCTCCCCATCAGGAGTGAGTAATTCCTTCGTAGGCTTGCTGGTCGGTGAGGAGTTGGATGAGATGCATCATTTAATCGAGTTAGTTTTGTTAGGTCTTGATCACTAGTACCCATTATGTTCTGAGATTGATGTTGCTATGACTTTGCTATGCCTAATGCTTGTCACTAGGGCCCGAGTGCCATGATTTCAGATCTGAACTGTTTATGTTATCATCTATATATCCATGTTCTTGATCCGATCTTGCCTAGTCATATGCACCTATTACGTGTTATGATCCGTCAACCCCATAGTGACAATATTTGGGATAGTTCGCGGTGATGACCATAGTTTGAGGAGTTCATGTATTCACCATGTGTTAATGCTTTGTTCCAGTTCTCTATTAAAAGGAGGCCTTAATATCCCTTAGTTTCTTTATGGACTCCGCTGCCACGGGAGGGTAGGACAAAAGATGTCATGCAAGTTCTTTTCCATAAGCACGTATGACTATTTACGGAATACATGCCTACATTACATTGATGAACTGAGCTAGTTCTGTATCGCCCTAGGTTATGACTGTTACATGATGAATATCATCCACAAGTTACCGATCCAGTGCTTACGACCTTTCCACTTATTGTCCTTGCTAAGTTATTACTGCTGTTGCTGCTGTTCCAACTGCTACAAAACTATTGTTACCACTATTACCGCTACTGTTACTATTGCTACTACTATCGAACCTATCATATTACTGTGCTACTGATCACTCTGCTGCAGATATTTATTTCCAGGTGTGGTTGAATTGAGAACTCAACTGCTAATACTCTCAAGTATTCTTTGGCTCCCCTTGTGTCGAATCTATAAATTTGGGTTGAATACTCTACCCTCGAAAACTGTTGCGATACCCTATACTTGTGGGTTATCAAGACCTTTTTCTGGCGCCGTTGCCGAGGAGCATAGCAATATTTGTTGAGTCACTTGGGATTTTTATCAATCTTTCACTATGAAGAATCTGAAGGATAAATATTTTCCCCTCTACTACGAGGGGAGGTAAGGAACTGCCATCACACTCTACACTTGATTCACCTTCTGTTATGAGTAAGCTTGCAACACCACCACATGCTAGTAATCCTGATATGTCGCAAGTTATTGATGATGCTGCCTCTGCTATGAATGATGCTTATGATGATGCTAGTACCATGCTTGATGATAATGTGCCACTAGGAGAATTTCTTGATGAACAAATTGCTAGAGCTAAAGAAAATGAAATTGCTGAAACTGATGAAGCTTATGAAACTGATTATGATTATGAAACTCCTATTAGTCCTAGCTCTCCTAAGTTTGAAATGCCTAAGATACCTGAAGGTTATGTTATGGACGAGGAGATAATTAGAGAAATTCTTTCTTGCAAGGATAGGGACGATCTTAAGAAACTGCTATGCAAGTATAAGGAAAAAACTTTGAATGCTAGAATGAAATGTGATCCTGAGTTTGCTACTTCACCCATCCGTGTTACCGATAAGGATTATGAGTTCTCTGTCGACCCAGAGTTAATTACTTTGGTTGAATCTGATCCTTTCCATGGCTATGAAACTAAAACTGTAGTGGCACACCTTACTAAGCTGAATGATATAGCCACCCTCTTTGCTCATGATGAGAAGATTCGCTACTATTACATCCTTAAGTTGTTTCCATTCTCATTAAAGGGTGATGCTAAGACATGGTACAATACTCTTGCTCCTGGTTGTGTGCGTAGTCCCCATGATATGATTTACCACTTCCCTGAAAAGTATTTTCCTGCTCATAAGAAACAAGGTGCCTTACAGGAAATATTTAACTTTGTGCAAATTGAAGAAGAGAGTCTCCCACAAGCTTGGGGGAGGCTTCTCCAGTTAGTTAATGCTTTACCTGATCATCCTCTCAAGAAAAATGAAATACTTGATATCTTCTATAATGCACTAACTGATGCTTCTACGGATTTCCTAGATAGTTGTGCTGGTTGTGTTTTGAGGGAACGAACTGTTGAACAAGCTGAAAAATTATTGAATAACATATTGAAGAATTATGATGATTGGACTCTTCCTGAACCACCGCCTAAACCCACTCCGAAGAAGAGGGGTATCTTATTTCTCAGTCCTGAAGATATGCAAGAGGCAAAGAAATCTATGAAGGAAAAAGGTATTAAAGTTGAGGATGTTAAGAATTTGCCACCTATTGAAGAAATACATGGCCTTGACACACCACCACCTCGATAGGTGGTAGAGGTAAATTCTTTATTAAATTTTAATGAAAGTGACATCCCTCACAATAAACCTCCTAGTCAATGCTTATATTAGTTTGCTAACTATATTATGAAGTAAGATCATTTCAATGCTCATGTTCTGAAACAATTGAAATACAATTGTGATATGATTGCTCGCTTGAGTGACTTGCTATTTAGAATCAGTAATGATGTTAGAGGTGTAGGAAAGCATGCCTCTATGGTTCAAACTCATTTAGAACAAGTTGCTAAGTCTCAAAAAGAATTGCTTGATGAAATGAATAGTAATATGCATGACTTTGCTGCTAGAGTAGTAACTAGAGGAGGTAGAATGACCCAAGAACCACTCTATCATGAGGGTCATCCTAAAAGAATTGAACAAGACTTTCAGAGAATTAATACTGATGCACCTAGTCCTTCTAAGTAGAAAAAGAAAAATGATAGGACTTTGCATACCTCTAGTGAACCTGAGACACAAAAACCTCCTGATAACAATGATGTCTCTATTTCCGATGGTGAAACTCAATCTGGTAGTGAACATTCACCTAGTGATAATGAAAATGATAATGATGATGTTCACGATGATGCTCAACCTAGTAATAATAGAGAACCAGATAATGATGTTGAAATAGAGCCTGCTCCTGATCTTGATAACCCACGACCTAAAAATAAATTTTATGATAAAAAAGACTTTGTGGCTAGGAAACATGGTAAAGAAAGAGAGCCATGGGTTCAGAAACCCATGCCATTCCCACCTAAGCCATCTAAGAAAAAGGATGATGAAGAATTTGAGCGCTTTGCTGAAATGATTAGGCCAGTCTTTTTGCGTACCCGTTTAATTGATATTTTGAAGATGGCCCCTTATGCAAAGTATATGAAAGACATCATCACTAATAAAAGAAAAATACCTGAAGCTGAAATCTCCACCATGCTTGCTAATTATTCTTTTAAGGATGGAGTACCTAAAAAACAAGGAGATCCTGGAATACCAACTATACCTTGCTCCATCAAAAGAAACTATGTTAAAACAGCTTTGTGTGATTTGGGAGCCGGTGTTAGTGTTATGCCTTTCTCCTTATATTAAAGACTTGATTTGAATAAACTCACACCTACTGAGATATCATTGCAAATGGCTGACAAATCAACAGCCATACCTATCGGTATTTGTGAGGATGTGCCCGTTGTTGTTGCAAATGTTACTATCTTCATGGACTTTGTTATTCTTGAGATGCCCGAGGACGACAACATATCGATTATCCTTGGTAGACCATTTTTGAATACTGCAGGGGCTGTTATTGATTGCAATAAAAGCAAAGTCACTTTTCGTATAAATGGTAACGAGCATACGGTGCACTTTCGGAAGAAACAATTCCAAGTGAATAGTATAAATGTTATTGAAGAATCTCCGACCATCACTATTGGAAGCTTTTAATTACCTGTTGTTACTGCCAAAAAGAAATATGATATACTTATTGTTGGGGATATGCACATCCCCATTGAGGTAACTTAGTGTTTTACGAAAGTTCTTCGGTTTCATGCTAATCGTAAGTGGTTGTTAATAAGACTTGATCAAGCTTATTAATGGATCATTTTTTAGAGGTGTGACGTCGATGAATCTAGTAAGCACAACTCTCTGCTCCCACATTTTATTTTCTGTTTTAGTTAGTCAAAAAAATAAAATGCCATGTTTATCTTGTTTTCTGTTTTCCCCATGCAATAAAAAAATGAACCAAAAATAAAAATTCTCAGAATGGCCTGAAAATTTAACACAATTTTTTTCCTAATATTTATGAATTTTTGGTGCAAATAGCACCCAAAGGGGGGGTGCACCTGGTGCCCACAATACAGCAGGGCGCGCCAGCACCCCCAGGCGCGCCCTGGTGGGTTGTGGCCCCCACGTGGGCCCCCTCACTTTTCTCTTTAGCCCACATTGTCACCTACCTCCAGCAAAAAATCACCACAGCCACCATTTTCGTGTTCTTGCTCTCAAACCCGCGAATTTCGATCTCTTTGCTCGAAGCTCCGTTTCCGAAACTGTTTGGAGGGATTGCTACTTGGTATGTGACTCCTCCATTGCTCCAATTAGTTTTTGTTTTAGTGGATTATTTTTAGAATAATTAGCTACTCTTGGTGTTGCTGTAGATGAGCTTGCAAGTTGAATTCTTAGAGTTCTAAGTAGCTTGAATGCTCAATATGGCTTCTATGCATGCTTGGGAGTAGTTGCTAACAATCTTACAAAGTTTTGTTGACAATTTTTTTGTGGACTAATTTTTTTTCAGAATTTTTATAGGAATAAAAATGCAATTCTTTAGGAGTTCTTCGAGGAGGAGATCCTCGGGAGCCTCGTCAAGTGGAGGCTCTGTTCGACAGTCTTATGTTGAACCAAGCAAAGCTCGATGCGAGATGCCGCTACCAAATCATGCTTGTGGACTTGCGACGAATTCAGGGAAGGTGCATGTATTAAGGAGGAATTTTATCAATTTATCCACAACTCAGGGCTTGCTTCCTTCATCGCAGATAAGTGCCCCCAACACCTCGAACTCATGAAAACCTTCACAAAGAAATTTAAATATTTTCCTCGTCAGTCTAGAGTCTCATTCAACCTGTACGATCATTCCTTTACCATGCCATTAGAGATGTTTAGCGATGCATGCGAACTTCCATTTGAGGGTTCCTTCAATGAACCAACAAAATCCGAGTATGAATCATTTTTAGTAAATCTTTGCTTTGGCGAAGATAGGGGAGTTACACAAGGGAGAATTAACAACATCCATTTTCCATCACTCCAATATTTTGCGCTCTTTAATGGTAAATGTATTGTAGGCAAACAAGATTGTAGCACATTATGTCCTCATGATTTGAGTCTCTTACAAACTGCCATAACTGGGAATAAGGATTATAATCTTGGTGCAATTGTTGCACGGAGGTTGCAGTTTAATGCTGCCAGTGGTAATTTTTATGAAGGAATTTATGCCTCCCATGTAGCTGAGAGATTAAATGTTTCACCTTGGCCTAATGACCCCATCCTACCCACTCAATATTTAGACTTTGATGCCATGAAGCGTCATAAGTTCCTTACGAGTACGGCCACAAACTACACCTATAACTTGAGATTCAATTAAAAACCTGTTGTGCCTGTTTTTTTGCCTGCTCCTGCTCTCTTTGACTCTCACACTAGGGGAAGATATTATGTTCTTGAGAGTGAAGCTTATGAGTACAACGCGGAGGTTGAAGCTGTCAGGAGGGCCGCGGAGTCTGCTCCAAGGTTCTCGATGAATCATCGCCCAGATTATTATTCATACGGATGGTGATTACCAAGCTAGGCCAAAAGCCTAAGCTTGGGGGAGTACGTATTTCCACCGACATTACATTCATGTTCGCACATTTCATTCCAGTTGTCGGTATTCATACTTTTCCATTGTAATATCCATGCTAGATTTGTTTTCTCGCTTTCTTCTTGTGTGTTTGAAAAAAAAACTTTGAGAAAACTCAAAAATATTTCCTACTTCTTTTTAGTTTTTCTTTCTAGCTTAGTTTAATTGCAGCATCAAAAGAAAACCCAAAAAGATTTCTCGCTTCTTCTTTTACTTGTTGGGAGCTTTCCCATGTAAATAGTTTTTCTCGTTTTTGCTTTCTTTAATTCGCTTGCTTCATTAAAAACTAAAAACTCCAAAAATATTTTAGTGTGTTTCTCTGAAATTCTTTTCTTTTTACTTGAGTCGTACCAAGGAGAAGACCACGATGAAATTGTTGAGTGGTTCTCATCTGCATTATCGTTTATTTAACAAAGAACACACATTACCTTGTCTTCTCCTTTTGAATAAAATGTTTGCAGATTCTAGCTTAGTCCACGACATTCTTGCACTATTATTATCTTCTTATCGTTCGGTCGTGCAAGTGAAACGCAATGATGATGACATTTGATGAATTGACTGTGGCAGAGAAAAGTGGGTATGAACTCAACTTGTTTTTGTTTTTGTAAATATGTTTAACCTAGTATCCTTCGATTCAGCTCATTATGATCAAACATGTTTGCAATGACCATTAGAGATTATAGTTGTTCATGCCATGCTTAAGTAGCTAGGAGTGGATAATGATTTATCTTGGTGTCAACATGCTTTAAAATGGTTGTGATGTGGTATGATGATATGGTATCATCCTCTGAATGTTTCAAGTGGCTTGACTTGGCACATGTTTACGCATGTAGTTGAATCAAAACCAACATAGCCTTTATGATATTTATGTTCATGGTGTCCATATCCTACTCATGCTAGTATTCAATGTTGATTATATGTAATGCATGTTCATGACCGTCTTCGCTCTCTAACTGGCCGCTTCTCAATCTAACTGCCTTCGCCTGTACTAAGCGGGAATACTGCTTGTGCATCAAAACCGTTAAACCAAGTCATGCCAGATGAGTCCACTATATCTACCTATGTGCGGTATTACCTTGCCGTTCCAAAGTAAATTTGCATGTGCCACCTCTAAAATTTCAAATAAACATCTGTTTTGTGTGCCTAGACCGCCCATGGAGCAACAGGGGGCGGTCAGTATCTTCCATGTTAAGTGGGTTATTCTCATGACGAGTGTTTATTCACTTGTCCTTACACGAGAGGGGCGGTAATAGGGATTCCCAGTCCCAAAATAAAAAATAAAAAATAATTAAACAAAACTCCCCCAGGAATGTTGTTGGTTTGGACGGTACCCGTGGGTGTGGCTCGCCGTGGAGTGTGATTGTTGGTGGAGGGGGGCTAAACCTTTACTTTTACCGCTTGGGAACCGCCGCTAATTTGTTTAGCATGGAAGATATTGATAACTCTTAGTCGTGACGTTGACAGGAAGGGTGTACCTCCCAAAATTATATCTATCTCTGTTCTAAACTTTGAGCTCTGGCACCGCTGCAAATCCATGCTTCCCTCTATGAAGGGACTATCTATTTACTTTTATGTTGAGTCATCACCTTCTCAAATAAGCGCCAGACCTGAGAGCACTATTGTCATCCTCATGCATTGTGTATAATTGATGTTGGGTGCAGCATGACTGGATCTTTTCTACCATGAATTACAATGTTTAGTCGCTGCTTGAACTTTGGAGGTGCTCTGCATTTATGTTTTGCGGTCTCAGAAAGGGCTAGCGAGATACCAGTATTGTCATATTGTATCACGATTGTTTTGACAAAATGTTGGCGCTTGAGATATATTATTATTGCTCGCTAGTTGCTTATGTTATTGTTATGAGTGAATATAATTCCTAAGAGTTATTGTTGACATGGTTAGTCATAATCTTTGCTGAAAACCTGGGTGCCACTTAAGCATATATATGTAAACAAGAAAAAAAGAGTTCATAAAAGTTTTTCTTTATCACTTTCAGTTTGTCAACTGAATTACTTGAGGACAAGCAAAGGTTTAAGCTTGGGGGAGTTGATACGTCTCCAATGTATCTACTTTTCCTCACCCTTTTGCCTTTTTTTTGGATTCTAATTGGCATGATTTGAATGAAACTAACCCGGACTGACGTTGTTTTCAGCAGAATTGCCATGGTGTTGTTTTTGTGCAAAAATAAAAGTTCTTGAAATGGAACGAAACTTTTTGGAGATTTACTTTGGAAAATATAAAAAATACTGGAGCCAGAAACCACCGGAGAGGGGGCCCGGGGTGAGCATGACCCACCAGGGCGCGCCAGCCCCCTTCCGGCGCGCCCTGTTGGGTTGTGCCCACCTCGGGGCCCCACTTGACCTATCTCCGCCACTATAAATAACTAAATTTGGAGAAAAAAATTAGAGAGAAAGAATTATCGTGTTTCACGAGACGAAGCCACCGCCACCTCCTGTTCTTCATCGGGAGGCCAGATCTGGAGCCCGTTTGGGGCTCCGGAGAGGGGAATCTTCGGTCTTCGTCATCATCAACCTTTCTCCCTCGCCAATTCCATGATGCTCCCCACCGGGAGTGAGTAATTCCTTCGCAGGTTTGCTGGTCGGTGAGGAGTTGGATGAGATTCACCATGTAATCGAGTTAGTATTGTTAGGGCTTGATCACTAGTACCCATTATGTTTTGAGATTGATGTTGCTATGACTTTGCTGTGCCTAATGCTTGTCACTAGGGCCCGAGTGCTATGATTTCAGATCTGAACCGTTTATGTTATAATCTCTATATCCATGTTCTTGATCCGATCTGGCCTAGTCATATGCACCTATTACGTGTTATGATCCGTCAACCCCATAGTGACAATATTTGGGATACTTCGCGGTGATGACCGTAGTTTGAGGAGTTCATGTATTCACCATGTGTTAATGCTTTGTTCCGGTTCTCTATTAAAAGGAGGCCTTAATATCCCTTAGTTTTCTTATGGACCACGCTGCCACGGGAGGGTAGGACAAAAGATGTCATGCAAGTTCTTTTCCATAAGCACGTATGACTATTTACGGAATACATGCCTACATTACATTGATGAACTGAGCTAGTTCTGTATCGCCCTAGGTTATGACTATTACGTGATGAATATCATCCAACGAGTTACCGATCCAGTGCCTACGACCTTTCCACTTATTGTCCTTACCAAGTTACTACTGCTGTTGCTGCTGTTCCAACTGCTACAAAACTATTGCTACCACTGTTACCGCTACTGTTACTATTGCTACTACTATCAAACCTATCATATTACTGTGCTACTGATCACTCTGCTGTAGATATTTATCTACAGGTGTGGTTGAATTGACAACTCAACTGCTAATACTCTCAAGTATTCTTTGGCTCCCCTTGTGTCGAATCTATAAATTTGGGTTGAATACTCTACCCTCGAAAACTGTTGCGATCCCCTATACTTGTGGGTTATCAATCATCTGTCCGGTAGTAGCCCGAGACCCGAGAAATATCGTCAGATATTTTCCCGCTCCGTCTATAATGAGTAGTACTGCGTTAGCTCATGCCTAGCACTGTATGTTGCCATGTCATGCATCGTGATGCTTTTGTTTGCCTTATATTTATTGTTTCTCCCCCCTCTTCTCTCCGGTAGACCCTGAGATTGACGCTGCTGCCGGGTATGACTACGTCACTGACGATCAGTCTTTTGCAGCAGAGAAGCAAGGCAAGCAACCCCACCCTTGATCATTCCGATATCGCCCATTTCTTTCTCTCTCATGCTCGCATCAGATTTTGCTACTGTTGTAGTTAGTTCCTATTTTGATGCATAGCCTGTTTTTGTTAAACTGATACTGTACCTACTGTTATATCACCTACTTAGTATAGCTTGATCAGTGAATCCCCTGTGACCCCTTAGTCCTAGTTGCCCCTGCTTCATCATCGACGACTCAAAGACTCGATCAAGTGATCTACAAGCCATGACCCATCACATTCACCGCACTCCCCCCCTTTGTGTACGACTCTGCAGAGCTACTATCGAGTATCGAGGGTGACACCTCATGAAGTACTCATGATGCTAACTATGTAGTGTATGTAGTCGGTCGTGGTTATCGAGGGTGATTCCTACTTCACCACTTTCGATAACGACTCTGTCGTGCAACCCCTCAAGTATGGAACCACCGAGGGTGATTCCTCTAAGTCCACCTTGACGGTTACATCGAGCAGGATCCATTGAGGGTGATTCCTCAGGCTCTGCCTTGATGTTTTTTACACATGGTTACTATGACTTGGTTATAGAAAGATGTTTGTGATGCGTCGGCCCTGAAGGGTACCCACATGGTTACATATGGTTACTATGACTAGAGGATGAGGCGTGGCCAAGCAGGTGAGTGTTGGGGAACGTTGCATGGGAAACAATTTTTTTTCCTACGCACACGCAAGATCTATCCATGGTGTTGAGCATCTACGAGAGGGAGAGTGGATCTACATACCCTTGTAGATCGCTAAGCGGGAAGCGTTAAGAAACCCGGTTGATATAGTCGAACGTCTTCGCGATCCTAATCGCCGAGCGTCCCGCGATCCAATCACGATCTAGTACCGAATGGACGGCACCTCCGCGTTCAGCACACGTATAGCTCGATGACGATCTCTGCCTTCTTGATCCAGCAAGAGGGAGCGGAGAGGTAGATGAGTTCTCCGGCAGCGGGACGGCGCAGCGGCGGCGGTGGTGGAACTACTCCAGCAGGGCTTCGCCTAAGCACCGCTGAAAACTAGAGGACTTGATCTATTGGGAGAGAGGGTTGCACCGTGGCTTAGGGTTGAAGTACTTTTGCCCTCTCTCCCTCTAGTATATATAGGAGGAAGGGGAGGGAGGCCGGTGGCCCAAGGCCTGCCCCTTGGTGCGGCCGCAAGGAGGAGAGGTGGAGGAGTCTTACTCCAATCCTACTAGGAGTAGGATTCCTCTTCCTCCACTTGGAAATTCTTTCCACATTTGTGTTTTCCCACCCCTAGCCGCATGGGCCTTAGTGGGGGGCTCGGCCAGCCCACTAAGGGCTGGCTTGACTCCTCCCACAGCCCATGAGTCCCTTTGGGTCGAGACACCCCTCCCGATGGTCCCCGGTACCCCTCCCGGCACTCCCGGTACTCTACCGAAATACCCGAAACTTTTCCGATGACCAAAACGGGACTTCCTATATATCAATCTTTACCTCCAGACCATTCCGGAGTTCCTCGTTACGTCCTGGATCTCATCTGGGACTCCGAACAACCTTCGGTCACCACCATACATAACTCTATACTACCGAAACGTCACCGAACCTTAAGTGTGCAGACCCTGCGGGTTCGAGAACTATGTAGACATGACTGAGACACCTCTACGGCCAATAACCAATAGCGGGACCTGGATGCCCATATTGGTTCCTACATATTCTACGAAGATCTTTTATCGGTTGAACCTTTCTGTCAAGGATTCAGTTAATCCCGTATGCCGTTCCCTTTGTTCTTCGGTATGTTACTTGCCCGAGATTCGATCGTCGGTATCTATATACCTAGTTCAATCTCGTTACCGGCAAGTCTCTTTACTCGTTCCGTAATACAAGATCCCGTGGCTAACACTTTAGTCACATTGCTTGCAAGGCTTGTTGTGATGTTGTATTACCGAGTGGGCCCCGAGATACCTCTCCGTCACACGGAGTAACAAATCCCAGTCTGGATCGATGCCCACTCAAAAGACACCCTCGGAGATACCTGTAGAGCATCTTTATAGTCACCCAATTACGTTGCGACGTTTGATACACACAAGGTACTCCTTCGGTGTAAGTGAGTTGCATGATCTCATGGTCATAGGAACAGATACTTGACATGCAGAAAACTATAGCAATAAACTGGCACGATCATATGCTACGTTTATAGTTTGGTTCTTGTCCATCACATCATTCTCCTAATGATGTGATCCCATTATCAAATGACATCTCATGTCTATGGCTAGGAAACCTTCACCATCTTTGATCAACGAGCCAGTTTAACTAGAGGCTTACTAGGGACATATTGTTTGTCTATGTACCCACACATGTAATTGAGTTTCCAATCAATACAATTATAGCATGGATAATAAACAATTATCATGAACAAGGAAATATGATAATAACCATTTTATTATTGCCTCTAGGGCATATTTCCAACAGTCTCCCACTTGCACTAGAGTAAATAATCTAGTTCACATCACCATGTGATTTACATTGTTTATGAATCTAACACCCAATGAGTTCTGGGGTTCGATCATGCTTTGCATGTGAGAGAGGTCTTTAGTCAACGGTCTGCAACATTCAGATCCGTGTGTTCTTTGCAAATCTATATGTCATACTGCAGATGCTACCATGCTCCACTTGGAGCTATTCCAAATGGCTGCTCCACTATACGTATCCGGATTGCTACTCAGAGTCATCCAGATAGGTGTTAAAGCTTGCATCGACGTAACCCTTTACGACGAACTCTTTATCAGCTCCATAATCGAGAAATATTTCCTTAGTGCTCTAGTTGCTAAGGATAACTTTGACCGATGTCCAGTGATCCAATCCTGGATCACTCTTGTACTCCTTGACAGACTCGTGGCAAGGCACACACAGGTGTGGTACACAGCATGGCATACTATATAAAGCCTATGGCTAAGGCATAGGGGACGACCTTCGTCCTTTCTCTTTCTTCTGCCATGGTCGAGCTTTGAGTCTCCCTCAACTCCACACCTTAAAAATCAGGCAAGAACTCTTTCTTTGACTGATCCATTTTGAACTCCTTCAAATTCTTGTCAAGGTATGTACTCATTGAAAATCTTATCAGACGTCTTTGATCTATCTCTATAGATCTTGATGCCCAATATTTAAGTAGCCTTTTTATCCAGGTCTTCCTTTGAAAAAAGACCTTTCAAACAACCTTCTATGCTTTCCAGAAATTCTACATCATTTCCGATCAACAATATGTCATCCACATATACTTATCAGAAATTCATTAGTGCTCCCACTCACTTTATTGTAGATACAAGTTTCTCATAAACTTTGTACAAACCCAAAAACTTTGATCACCTCATCAAAGCGTATATTCCAACTCCGAGATGCTTGCTCCAGTCCATAAATGGGTCGCTGGAGTTTGCATACATTTTAGCATCCTTAGGACTAACAAAACCTTCTGGTTGTATCACATACAACCTTTCCTCACGGAAACCGTTAAGGAAACTTTGTTTTGACATCCATCTGCCAGATTTCATAATCGAAAAATGCAGCAACTGCTAACATAATTCCAACAGACTTTAGCATCGCTACGGGTGAGAAAGTCTCATCGTAGTCAACTCCTTGAACTTGTGAAAAACCCTTTGCCACAAGTCGAGCTTTATAGACGGTGACATTATCGTCCGCGTCCGTCTTCCTTTTAAAGATCCATTTGTTCTGAATGGCCTTTCGCCCTTCTGGTAATAATTCCAAAGCCCATACTTTGTTTTCATACATGGATCCCATCTCGGATTTCATGGCCTCTAACCATTTCTTGGAATCCGGGCCCATCATCGCTTCTCCATAGCTCGTAGGTTCATTGTTGTCCAACAACATGACCTCTAAGACAGGGTTGCCGTACTACTCAGGAGCAGTACACGTCCTTGTCGACCTACGAGGTTCGATAGTAACTTGATCTGAAGCTTCATGATCATCATCATTAACTTCCTCTTCAACTGATGTAGGCTCTACAGAAACAACTCTCTGCGCTGCGCTACTCTCTGGTTGAAGTAAAGGTTCAACAACCTCATCAAGTTCTATCTTCCTCCCACTCAATTCTTTCGAGAGAAACTCTTTCTCGAGAAAGGACCCGTTTTAGCAACAAACACTTTGTGCTTGGATCTAAGATATAAGGTTTACCCAACTGTTACGTTAGGTTATTCTATGAAGATGCATTTGTCCGCTTTGGGTTCGAGCTCATTAGGTGAGAAACCCCTTTTTCACATAAGCGTCGCAGCCCCAAACATTAAGAAATGACATCTTAGGTTTCCGCCAAATCAAAATTCATACGGTGTCATCTCAACGGACTTAGATGGTGCCCCTTATAAAGTGAATGTAGTTGTCTCTAATGCATAACCCCAAAACGATAGTGGCAAAATGATAAGAGACATCATAGTACGCACCATATCCAATAGAGTACGACCACGACGTTCGGACACACCATCACACTATGGTGTTCCAGGTGGCGTGAGTTGTGAAACAACTTCCACATTGTCTTAAGTTGTATAACAAACTCGTAACTCAGATATTTACCTCCATGATCATATTGTAGACATTTTATCTTCTTGTCACGATGATCTCAAACTTCACTCTGAATTTATTTGAACTTTTCAAACGTTTCAGACTTGTGTTTCATTAAGTAAATATACCCATATCTACTCAAATCATCAGTGAAGGTAAGAAAATAATGATATCCACCGCATGCTACTACACTATTTGGACTGAATACATCAACATGTATCATTTCCAATAAGTCACTTGCCCGCTCCATCATACCGGAAAACGGGGTTTTAGTCATCTTGCCCAAGAGGCATGGTCCGCATGTCTCAACCGATTCGAAATCGAATGAGTCCAAAGATCCATCAGCATGGAGTTTCTTCATGCGCTTTTACACCAATATGACATTTAGCGGCAGTGCCACAAGTATGTGGTACTACAATTATTAACTTTGCATCTTTTGGCATCAATATTATGAACATGTGTAACACTACGATCAAGATTCGATAAACCATTCTCATTGGGCGCATGACCATTGAAGGTATTATTCATGTAAACAGAATAACCATTATTCTCTAACTTAAATGAATAACCGTATTGCAATAAACATAATCTAATTGTGTTCTACGCGAGATCTCATCTACACATAGACCTAGCTCATGATGCCACTGTTGGGGAACGTTGCATGGGAAACAATTTTTTTTCCTACGCACACGCAAGATCTATCCATGGTGATGAGCATCTACGAGAGGGAGAGTGGATCTACATACCCTTGTAGATCGCTAAGCGGGAAGCGTTAAGAAACACGGTTGATGTAGTCGAACGTCTTCGCGATCCAAATCGCCGAGCGTCCCGCGATCCAATCACGATCTAGTACCGAACGGATGGCACCTCCGCGTTCAGCACACGTACAGCTCGATGACGATCTCCGCCTTCTTGACCCAGCAAGAGGGAACGGAGAGGTAGATGAATTCTCCGACAGCACGACGGCGCGGCGGCGGTGGTGGTGGAACTATTCCAGCAGGGCTTCGCCTAAGCACCGCTGAAAACTAGAGGACTTGATCTATTGGGAGAGAGGGCTGCACCGTGGCTTAGGGTTGAAGTACTTTTGCCCTCTCTCCCTCTAGTATATATAGGAGGAAGGGGAGAGAGGCTGGTGTGTTGGAAATATGCCCTAGAGGAAATAATAATTTAGTTATTATCATATTTCCTTGTTCATGATAATCGTTTATTATCCATGCTATAATTGTATTGATTGGAAACTCAAATACATGTGTGGGTACATAGACAACACTGTGTCCCTACTATGCCTCTAATAGACTAGCTCGTTGATCAAAGATGGTCAAGGTTTCCTAGCCATAGACATGAGATGTCATTTGATAACGGGATCACATCATTAGGAGAATGATGTGATGGACAAGACCCAAACTATAAACATAGCATATGATCATGTCAGTTTATTGCTATAGTTTCTACATGTCAAGTATCTGTTCCTATGACATTGAGATCATGCAACTCACTGACACCGGAGGAATACCTTGTGTGTATCAAACATCACAACGTAACTGGGTGACTATAAAGATGCTCTATAAGTATCTCCGAGGGTGTCTGTTGAGTGGGCATGGATCAAGACTAGGATTTGTTACTCCGTGTGACGGAGAGGTATCTCAGGGCCCACTCGGTAATACAACATCACAATAAGCCTTGCAAGTAATGTGACTAAGTGTTAGCCACGGGATCTTGTATTACAGAACGAGTAAAGAGACTTGCCGGTAACGAGATTGAACTAGGTATAGAGATACCGACGATCGAATCTCGGGCAAGTAACATACCGAAGAACAAAGGGAACAACGTACGGGATTAACTGAATCCTTGACATAGAGGTTCAACCGATAAAGATCTTCATAGAATATGTAGGAACCAATATGGGCATCCAGGTCCCGCTATTGGTTATTGACCGTAGAGGTGTCTTGGTCATGTCTACATAGTTCTCGAACCCGCAGGGTCTGCACACTTAAGGTTCGGTGACGTTTCGGTATAGTAGAGTTATGTATGGTGGTGACCGAAGGTTGTTTGGAGTTCCGGATGAGATCCTGGACGTCATGAGGAGCTCCGGAATGGTCCGGAGGTAAAGATTGATATATAGGAAGTCCTGTTTTGGTCACCGGAAAAGTTTCGGGTATTTCGGTAGTGTACCGGGAGTGCCGGGAGGGGTACCGGGGACCATCGGGAGGGGTGTCTCGACCCAAAGGACCTCATGGGCTGTGGGAGGAGTCAAACCAGCCACTAGTGGGCTGGACTAATCCCCCCACTAAGGCCCATGTGGCTTTGGGTGGAAAAAATCCAAAGGAGGAAAGGTGGAAAGGGTTTCCAAGTGGAGAGGAGGAATCCTACTCCTAATAGGATTGGAGTAGGACTCCTCCACCTCCAATTTCGGCCAAACCTTGAGGGTTTGAGGCTGCCTCCTCCCATCCCTCCCTCCTATATATACTAGAGGATTTAGAGGGAAGAGCTAACCCTAATTGCCACGTGCTCCCTCTACTTCATCTAGATCGGTTTCTCCTCTAGTCTAGTTTCAGCAGTGCTTAGGCGAAGCCCTGCCAGAATTATTCCACCACCATCGCCGCCGCGCCGTCGCGCCGCTGGAGAACTCTTCTACCTCTCCGCTCCCTCTTGCTGGATCAAGAAGGCGGAGATCGTCATCGAGCTGTACGTGTGCTGAACGCGGAGGTGCCGTCCGTTCGGCACTAGATCGGAAGGACCGTGATCAGGATCGCGAGACGATTCATGATTTGATCGCGGGACGGATCGTGATGGGATCGCGGGACGGATCGAGATTGGACCGCGAGATCGATCGTGATGGGATCGCGGGATGCTCGGCGATTTGGATCGCGAAGATGTTCGACTACATCAACCGCGTTTCTTAACGCTTCCCGCTTAGCGATCTACAAGGGTATGTAGATCAACTCTCCCTCTCGTAGATGCTCATCACCATGGATAGATCTTGCGTGTGCGTAGGAACTTTTTTGTTTCCCATGCAACGTTCCCCAACAGTGGCATCATGAGCTAGGTCTATGTGTAGATGAGATCTCGAGTAGAACACAAAGGAGTTTGTGGGCGTTGATATTCAGATTGCTTCCTCCCTTGGTCTTTTCTTGATTCGGCGGTATTGTGGGATGAAGCGGCCCGGACCAACATTACTCGTACGGTTTCGAGAGACCGGTTCCATCAACTGACATGTAACTTCGTTGCATAAAGATGGCTGGCAGGTGTCTGTTTCTCCCACTTTAGTCGGATCGGATTTGACAAAGGCGGTCCTTGAGAAGGTGGAATAGCAATTTTTGTATCACCGTTGTGGTTTTTGCGTAGGTAAGAATTGTTCTTGCTAGATACCCGTAGCAGCCACGTAAAACTTGCAACAACAATTAGAGGACGTCTAACTTGTTTTTGCAGGGTATGTTGTGATGTGATATGGCCAATTACATGATGAGATATATGTGATGTATGAGATGATCATATATTGTATAGAATATCAAGACTTGCATGTCGATGAGTACGACAACCGGCAGGAGCCATAGGGTTGTCTTTAATTATTTTCGCCGTTTTTGCTTTACTTTATCGCTATGAGTTAGCAATAGTCGTGGAAGCAACAGTCGGCGCGACAACCTCATGGCGACACATTGATGGAGATCAAGATGATGGAGATCATGGTGTTATGCCGGTGACGATGGAGATCATGCCGGTGGATTGAAGATGGAGATCAAAAGCACAAGTTCATGGCCATATCATGTCACTTATGATTTGCATGTGATGTTAATCCTTTTATGCATCTTATTTTGCTTAGGACGACGGTAGCATTATAAGGTGATCCCTCACTAAAATTTCAAGATAAAATTGTGTTCTCCCCGAGTGTGCACCGTTGCGAAAGTTCGTCGTTTTGAGACACCACGTGACGATCGGGTGTGATAGACTCTATGTTCACATACAACGGGTGCAAGCCAGTGTTGCACGTGCAGAACACTCGGGTTAAACTTGACAAGCCTAGCATGTACAGACATGGCCTCGGAATACAAGAGACCGAAAGGTCGAACATGAGTCATACAGTAGACATGATCAACATGAAGATGTTCACCATTGAAACCACCTCAACTCACGTGATGATCGGACTTGAGTTGGTGGATTTGGATCATGTGTCACTCGAATGACCGGAGGGATGTCAATTTGAGTGGGAGTTTTTAAGTAATATGATTAACTAAACTCATTATCATGAACATAGTCAAAATGTCTTTGCAAATTATGTTGTAGATTACTAGCTCGCGCTGTAGCTCCCTTGAATTTTTATATGTTCCTAGAGAAATAGAGTTGAAAGATGATGGTAGCAATAATGCGGACTGGGTCCGTGATCTGAGGATTGTCCTCATTGCTGGACAGAAGGCTTATGTCCTTAATGCACCGCTCGGTGCGCCTCCCCCTCAAGCGTCGTCTGTAGATGTTGTGAACATCTGACAGGTACGTTCTGATGACTACTTGATAGTTCAATGCGTCATGCATTACGGCTTAGAATTGAGGCTCCAAAACGTTTTGAATGTCACGGAACATATGAGATGTTCTAAGAGCTGAAATTGGGATCTCAGGCTCGTGCCCGTGTTGAGAGGTATGAGACCTCCAACAAGATTCTTTGCCTGCAAAATGAAGGAGAATAGCTCAATCGGTGAGCATGCGCTCTGATTGTCTAGGTGCTACAATTGCTTGAATTGACTGGGAGTTGATCTTCCAGATAAGATAGTGATTGATATAGTTCTCCAAGTCACTGTCACTAAGCTACTAGAGCCTCGTGATGAACTTTAAAATGCCAGGGATAGAAATAATGATCCCTGAGCTATTCGCGATGTTTGACACCGCGAAGGTAGAAATCAAGGAGCATCAAGTGTTGATGGTTAGTGAAACCACTAGTTTCGAGAAGTGCAAGGGCTAGGAGGGAAACTTCATGGATGGCAAGTCAGTTGCTGCTCCAGTGAAGAAACCCAAGGTTGAACCCAAACCCGAGACTAAGTGCTTCTATTATGAGGAGAACGGTCGCTGAAGCGGAACAACTCTAGATAGTTGGTAGATAAGAAGGCTGGCAATGTCGATAGAAGTATATTTGATATACGTGTGTACCTTGCTAGTACTCCTAGTAGCACCTGGGTATTGGATACCGGTTCGGTTGCTAAATGTTAGTAACTCGAAATAAAAGCTACGGAATAAACGGAGGCTAGCTAAGGGTGAGGTGACGATGAGTGTTGGAAGTGTTTCCAAGGTTGATGTGATCACCATCGCACGCTCTCTCTACCTTCGGGATTAGTGATGAACCTAAATAAATGTTATTTGGTGTTTGCGTTGAGCATGAACGTGATTGGATCATGTTTATTGCAATACGGTTATTCATTCAAGTTAGAGAATAATGGTTATTCTGTTTACATGAATAATACCTTCAATGGTCATGCACCCAATGAGAATGGTTTATTGAATCTTGATCGTAGTGATACACATGTTCATAATATTGATGCCAAAAGATACAAAGTTAATAATGATAGTACCACATACTTGTGGCACTGCCGCTAAATGTCATATTGGTATAAAACGCATGAAGAAACTCCATGCTGATGGATCTTTGGACTCATTCGATTTCGAATCGGTTGAGACATGCGGACCATGCCTCATGGGCAAGATGACTAAGACCCCGTTTTACGGTATGATGGAGCGGGCAAGTGACTTATTGGAAATGATACATGTTGATGTATTCGGTCCAATGAGTGTTGTAGCGTGCGGTGGATATCATTATTTTCCTACCTTCACTGATGATTTGAGTAGATATGGGGATATTTACTTAATGAAACACAAGTCTGAAACATTTGAAAAGTTCAAACAAATTCAGAGTGAAGTTTGAGATCATCGTGACAAGAAGATAAAATATCTACGATATGATCATAGAGGTAAATATCTGAGTTATGAGTTTGGTATACAACTTAATACAATGTGGAAGTTGTTTCACAACTCACGCCACCTGGGACACCCTAGTGTGATGGTGTGTCCGAACGTCGTAGTGATGCTCTATTGGATATGGTGCGTACTATGATGTCTCTTATCGATTTGCCACTATCGTTTTGGGGTTATGCATTAGAGACAACTGCATTCACTTTAAAAAGGGGCACCATCTAAGTCCGTTGAGATGACACCGTATGAATTTTGGTTTGGCAGAAACCTAAGTTGTCATTTCTTAAAGTTTGGGGCTGCGACGCTTATGTGGAAAAGGTTTTCAACCTGATGAGCTCGAACCCAAAGCGGACAAATGCATCTTCATAGAATACCCTAACGTAATAGTTGGGTAAACCTTCTATCTCAGATCCAAGCACAAAGTGTTTGTTGCTAAAACGGGTCCTTTCTCGAGAAAGAGTTTCTCTCGAAAGAATTGAGTGGGAGGAAGATAGAACTTGATGAAGTTGTTGAACCTTTGTTTCAACCAGAGAGTAGCGCAACGCAGAAAGTTGTTTCTGTGGAGCCTACATTAGGTGAAGAGGAAGTTAATGATGATGATCATAAAGCTTCAGATCAAGTTACTATCGAACCTCGTAGGTCGACAAGGACGCATACTGCTCCTCAGTGGTACGGCAACCCTGTCTTAGAGGTCATGTTGTTAGACAACGATGAACCTACGAGCTATGGAGAAGCGATGATGGGCCCGGATTCCGAGAAATGGTTAGACGCCATGCAATCCGAGATGGGATCCATGTAAGAAAACAAAGTATGGGCTTTGGAAGTATTACCTGAAGGGTGAAAGGCCATTCAGAACAAATGGATCTTTAAAAGGAAGACGGACGCGGACGGTAATGTCACCGTCTATAAAGCTCGACTTGTGGCAAAGGGTTTTTCACAAGTTCAACGAGTTGACTATGATGAGACTTTCTCACCCGTAGCGATGCTAAAGTCTGTTGGAATTATGTAAGCAGTTGCTGGATTTTTCGATTATGAAATCTGGCAGATGGATGTCAAAACATCATTTCCTTAACGGTATCCGTGAGGAAAGGTTGTATGTGATACAACCGAAAGGTTTTGTCAGTTCTAAGGATGCTAAAATATATGCAAGCTCCATCGATCCTTCTATGGACTGGAGCAAGCATCTCGGAGTTGGAATATACGCTTTGATGAGGTGATCAAAGTTTTTGAGTCTATACAAAGTTTATGAGAAACTTGTATTTACAATAAAGTGAGTGGGACCACTATAGAATTTCTGATAAGTATATGTGGATGACATATTGTTGATCGGAAATGATGTAGAATTTCTGGAAAGCATAAAGGGTTGTTTGAAAAGGAGTTTTTCAAAGGAAAACCTGGAATAAAGCTACTTAAATATTGGGCATCTTGATCTATAGAGGTAGATCAAGACGTCTGATAAAACTTTCAATGAGTACATACCTTGACAAGATTTTGAAAGAGTTCAAAATGGATCAGTCACAGAAAGAGTTCTTGCCTGATTTGTAAGGTGTGGAGTTGAGTGAGACTCAAAGCTCGAACATGGCAGAAGAAAGAGAAAGGACGAAGGTCGTCCCCTATGCCTTATCCATAGGCTCTGTATAGTATGCCATGCTATGTACCGCACCTATGTGTGCCTTGCCATGAGTCTGTCAAGGGGTACAAGAGTGATCCAGGAGTGGACCACTGGACAGCGGTCAAGATTATCCTTAGTAACTAGAGGACTAAGGAAATATTTCTCGATTATGGAGGTGATAAAGAGTTCGTCGTAAAGGGTTACATCGATGCAAGCTTTAACACCAATCCGGATGACTCTCAGTAGCAATCCGGATACGTATAGTGGAGAAGCCATTTGGAATAGCTCCAAGTGGAGTGTGGTGGCAGTGTCTACAGTATGACATAGATATTTGCAAAGTACACATGGATCTGAATGTCGCAGGCCCATTGACTAAAGACCTCTCTCACATGCAAAGCATGATCGAACCCCAGAACTCATTGGGTGTTAGATTCATAACAATGTTAATCACATGGTGATGTGAACTAGATTATTGACTCTAGTGCAAGTGGGAGACTGTGGGAAATATGCCCTAGAGGCAATAATAATTTAGTTATTATCATATTTCCTTGTTCATGATAATCGTTTATTATCCATGCTATAATTGTATTGATTGGAAACTCAAATACATGTGTGGGTACATAGACAACACTGTGTCCCTAGTATGCCTCTAATAGACTAGCTCGTTGATCAAAGATGGTCAAGGTTTCCTAGCCATAGACATGAGATGTCATTTGATAACAGGATCACATCATTAGGAGAATGATGTGATGGACAAGACCCAAACTATAAACATAGCATATGATCGTGTTAGTTTATTGCTATAGTTTTCTGCATGTCAAGTATCTGTTCCTATGACCATGAGATCATGCAACTCACTGACACCGGAGAAATACCTTGTGTGTATCAAACGTCACAACATAACTGGGTGACTATAAAGATGCTCTACAGGTATCTCCGAGGGTGTCTGTTGAGTGGGCATGGATCAAGACTGGGATTTGTTACTCCGTGTGACGGAGAGGTATCTAAGGGCCCACTCGGTAATACAACATCACAATAAGCCTTGCAAGCAATGTGACTAAGTGTTAGCCACGGTATCTTGTATTACAGAACGAGTAAAGAGACTTGCTAGTAACGAGATTGAACTAGGTATATATAGAGATACCGACGATCTAATCTCAGGCAAGTAACATACCGAAGAACAAAGGGAACAGCGTACGGGATTAACTGAATCCTTGACATAGAGGTTCAACCGATAAAGATCTTCGTGGAATATGTAGGAACCAATATGGGCATCCAGGTCCCGCTATTGGTTATTGACCGTAGAGGTGTCTTGGTCATGTCTACATAGTTCTCGAACCCGGAGGGTCTGCACACTTAAGGTTCGGTGACGTTTCGGTATAGTAGAGTTATGTATGGTGGTGACCGAAGGTTGTTCGGAGTCCCGGATGAGATCCTGGACGTCATGAGGAGCTCCGGAATGGTCCGGAGGTAAAGATTGATATATAGGAAGTCCTGTTTTGGTCACCGGAAAAGTTTCGGGTATTTCGGTAGTGTACCGGGAGTGCCGGGAGGGGTACCGGAGACCATCGGGAGGGGTGTCTCGACCCAAAGGACCTCATGGGCTGTGGGAGGAGTCAAACCAGCCCCTAGTGGGCTGGCCTAACCCCCCCCCCCCCCCCCCCACTAAGGCCCATGTGGCTTTGGGTGGAAAAAATCCAAAGGAGGAAAGGTGGAAAGGGTTTCCAAGTGGAGAGGAGGAATCCTACTCCTAATAGGATTGAGTAGGACTCCTCCACCTCCAATTTCGGCCAAACCTTGAGAGTTTGAGTCTCCCTCCTCCCTCCCTCCCTCCTATATATACTAGAGGATTTAGAGGGAAGAGCTAATCCTAATTGCCACGTGCTCCCTCTACTTCATCTAAATCGGTTTCACCTCTAGTCTAGTTTCAGCAGTGCTTAGGCGAAGCCCTGCCGGAATTGTTCCACCACCATCGCCGCCGTGCCGCCGGGCCGTCGCGCTGCCGGAGAACTCTTCTACCTCTCCGCTCCCTCTTGCTGGATCAAGAAGGCGGAGATCGTCATCGAGTTGTACGTGTGCTGAACGCGGAGGTGCCGTTCGTTCGGCGCTAGATCGGAAGGACCGTGATCAGGATCGCGAGACGATTCATGAGTTGATCGCGGGACGGATCGTGAAGGGATCGCGGGACGGATCGAGATTGGATCGCGAGATGGATCGTGATGGGATCGCGGGACGCTCGCCGATTTGGATCGCGAAGACGTTCGACTACATCAACCGCGTTTCTTAACGCTTCCCGCTTAGCGATCTACAAGGGTATGTAGATCCACTCTCCCTCTCGTAGATGCTCATAACCATGGATAGATCTTGCGTGTGCATAGGAATTTTTTTGTTTCCCATGCAACGTTCCCCAACACGGTGGCCCAAGGTCTGCACCTTGGTGCGGCCGCAAGGAGGAGAGGTGGAGGAGTCTTACTCCAATCCTACTAGGAGTAGGATTCCTCTTCCTCCACTTGGAAACTCTTTCCACCTTTGTGTTTTCCCACCCCCAGCCGCATGGGCCTTAGTGGGGGGCTCGGCCAGCCCACTAAGGGCTGGCTTGACTCCTCCCACAGCCCATGAGGCCCTTTGGGTCGAGACACCCCTCCCGATGGTCCCCGGTACCCCTCCCGGTACTCTACCGAAATACCCGAAACTTTTCCGGTGACCAAAACGGGACTTCCTATATATCAATCTTTACCTCCAGACCATTACGGAGCTCCTCGTGATGTCCTGGATCTCATTCGGGACTCCGACCAACCTTCGGTCACCACCATACATAACTCTATACTACCGAAACGTCACCGAACCTTAAGTGTGTAGACCCTGCGGGTTCGAGAACTATGTAGACATGACCGAGACACCTCTACGGTCAATAATCAATAGCGGGACCTGGATGACCATATTGGTTCCTACATATTCTACGAAGATCTTTTATCGGTTGAACCTCTATGTCAAGGATTCAGTTAATCCCGTATGCTGTTCCCTTTGTTCTTCGGTATGTTACTTGCCCGAGATTCGATCGTCGGTATCTATTTACCTAGTTCAATCTCATTACCGGCAAGTCTCTTTACTCGTTCCGTAATACAAGATCCCGTGGCTAACACTTTAGTCACATTGCTTGCAAGGCTTGTTGTGATGTTGTATTACCGAGTGGGCCCCGAGATACCTCTCCGTCACACGGAGTAACAAATCCCAGTCTTGATCCATGCCCACTCAATACACACTCTCGGAGATACCTGTAGAGCATCTTTATAGTCACCCAGTTACATTGCGACGTTTGATACACACAAGGTACTCCTCCGGTGTAAGTGAGTTGCATGATCTCATGGTCATAGGAACAGATACTTGACATGCAGAAAACTATAGCAATAAACTGGCACGATCATATGCTACATTTATAGTTTGGGTCTTGTCCATCACATCATTCTCCTAATGATGTGATCCCATTATCAAATGACATCTCACGTCTATGGCTAGGAAACCTTCACCATCTTTGATCAACGAGCCAGTTTAACTAGAGGCTTACTAGGGACATATTGTTTGTCTATGTACCCACACATGTAATTGAGTTTCCAATCAATACAATTATAGCATGGATAATAAACGATTATCATGAACAAGGAAATATGATAATAACCATTTTATTATTGCCTCTAGGGCATATTTCCAACAGTGAGGCCCTTGCCATAAGTCCTCGAGACGGGGCGACGGGACCGGACATCATGGGTTGCGCTCGTCACCGCAATTAACAAAATGCTAATGGGCTGGGTATTTGATCTAAGTTGGTCGATTGACCTTTTTCGCACTAACCTTCACGTGGGAGAAGTTATGGGTACTCGACGTCCTTGTATCAGCCGAAGCTCTTCGGACGTCACCAATGGAGCGGTGCGCGCCCGAGTGGTCCGCGACGGCATTGATCTTGTATAAGAGGTGCTAGGACTGACCTCGGCCACCCACGCATCGTGCAGGAGTGCAAAGGGCGAATGGGCCCATGACCCCTGCGCGCTTAGGATTTAGACCAGCGGGCTGGCCCCTCTATTGAGCCTAGGTAGGGCGGCGACGTGTTGATGTCCCGAGGCCGGGCATGACCAAGGAAAGTGTGTCCGGACAGAGGTTATCAAGCGTGTTGGGAAATGTGGTGCACCCCTGCAGGGATGAATTCAACTATTCGAATAGCCGTGTCCACGGTAACAGGACGACTTGGAGTTGTATCCCGACATAATACAACTAGAATTGTGACTTAAAGTTGAAATGTTTGGCTCCGAGATTGCTTTCTCGCAGGGAGTCAAGGAAGAATCTCTAGGCGTTGCTAATAAAATTGCTACAATAATATTGCTATATATGAGTTACCAATCTACACTCTTCTAATGCTGCAAGATGTTGAAAATGCTAGTCTTCGATAGGACTAGGCCTTCTCTCTATTCTGGCATTTCTGCAGTCAGTCCAAAGATATAACCCCATTCCTTTGATACTGATGCATACTTAGCATAGTTCTGATATCAGTCTTGCATGTACTTTGGATGAGTACTCACCGTTGCTTTGCTCCCCCTTATCCCCCTCGATACGATTACTGTGTTCAGATGACGGAGCCCGTGAGACGGAGTACCCCGCAGATGACTACTACACCACCGCTGGAGCTTACTACTACGTGGAGGCTGCCCCCGACCAGTAGTAGAATAGGAGGTTCCTAGGCAGGAGGCCTTGCCTCTTTCGATCCGTAGTTTGTGTTTGTGCTAGCCTTCTTAAGGCAAAACTTGTTTAACTTATGTCTGTACTCAGATATTATTTGCTTCCGCTGACTTGTTTGTATTCGAGCCCTCGAGGCCCTGACTTGTAACATGAAGCTTGTATGACTTTAATTTGTGTCTAGAGTTGTGTTGTGATATCTTCCCGTGCGTCCCTACTCTTGGTCGTACGCATTTGCGTGTATGATTAGCGTACGATCAAAATGGAGGCGTCACATACACCTAAAAATTCGATAATGTTGAGTTCTCTCGCTCCCCATATCTAAAACCGGTGTCGTCGCCAATCCATCCACATAACGTATCGGGACCAACAGCCGGTGCAGCAGATCTAAAACGCACACCACATGCACACGTTTTAGAAGCCGCCATCATCATCGGACCACTGACCCATCTTCAAGAGAGAGATCCGCATCATCCTTGCCAGTCCAGACATCCGTCAACACCACCACAGCACCCAACGGCGCCATCGCCCTGCGCTCATCCGTCCAGACGCGAAGACTCTGGAAGAACTGTCGTGCGTAGCACCTGCCAACCAGGCATGACTCAGCGTAGCACCTATCGACCAGGCATGACTTGACAACTCCACCAAAGCTCCGTGCAAGATGAAGTCGCTCCACCTCCTGCCTCTGTCATCCAGCGCTACTCCACAAACGATGCTCCCAAGAGAGAAACGGCACCGCAATACCGTCATCGTCCGATCTGGAAGACCAGATCCTAGGGTTTCCCCCGAAGCAGTGCCCACCACCAGCAACCGTCAAGGACCCACACAGTGCCCACCACCACTCAGCCCTCAAGGCAACGCCTTCAGGAAGGTCACGACATCAAGTACGCCGCCGCCGCCCACCGGAGTTAAGGTTTTCACCCGAGAGGCAGGTAGGGGGGAAGTGGAGGAGCAGATGTAGACCGACGTCTCCAAGAAGAAAAGCGGCTCCCTTGAGCGTCGTCGTCGGTGCGGCCGGCCAGGGCCGACCGAGGGGTTTCCCCCAATCTGGATCTCCTCCACCAGCTTCACCCGCGGCCACCGGCCAGGTTCCCGGCAAGCCACGCCGGCACCGCCAGGAGCCCGCAGGAGAGAAGCACACCGACCAGGGCCGAAGGACAGCGGCCAGATCAGGCGCCGCCGGCCACCAGGGCAGCCACACCAGGCCCTTGTCCACCGAAGATCCATCGGCTGTCCGACCAGACCACCGGCACCACGCTAGCCCCGCCGCTCGCCGCAGCACGGAGGGGCCTCGCCGGAAGGGCGCCGCCCCAGACCAATTGCTCTCCAGCGCAAGGCGGAGCAGCAAGGGCCCCGCCGCCACAGTCCCTGGATGCGCCACGGGCTTTCCCGGCACCAGCCTTATGCGGCAGCGAGGGAGGGAGGGAGAGGAGGTGGCTACGCCGGCGACGGGAGGGGGTCGCCCCCGAGTCGCACAAGAGCACTGGACTCCGGGATGGATGGGGAGAGGGTGAGAAGAGGGTTTCGGATCTAGTCTCTGTTGTGAAGGAGGTGGCCGGAGGCGGGAGATCAGGTAGCGGCGGCGGCGGAGCTCTCTCCCGCTGCGGGAGTCAATGCTAAATCCATGGAAACAGATAACATGCCTCTATGCGTATAAAAAAGAAACATCTTAATGCAATTCCTTCGAGCAAGATTTTTGTACGAGAAGCACCACAATTGTTTCCAAAATCCAAACCTGTCTAAATTTTTCATATTTTCTAGATGAAGTTTTGTGGGACTTGAAGAGTACTTTTCTATTTCTGGTGAGAGAGAGTAGGAATAAATTAGCTCCAGCTGAAAGCAACGGTTTTCTGCCGCAGGAAAAAACAAAACCCTAAAAGAAAATAATGCAACGATTTAGGTGACCTGACTCCGCCTATATTTTCCGTAGTATATCCATCAATGCTAGTGTTCTCCATCCGCCGTCTGGAACACTATAAATCTGTGTCCAGTTGTCCCAGGCATCAAACACGGAGATACCTTTATCGGACTACCACCTACAGCCTGCAAGTGGGCTTAAACCGCGAGACAGAAATCTCGCGAGCTCAGTTGTGGCAGACGGATCCGATGGTGATCGGCGAAATGAATGCTGTTCAGGTAGCAGAATACTTCAGGGGCAAGAATATCCTCATCACCGGCGCAACTGGGTTCCTTGGAAAAGGTATGCCTCGAGCTCTCGATCGATACACCCATTTTTGTTTCAGAGTCTGCATGCACTGCGTGTATGCCACTTGATGGTTTACGTGCTACTATCTGAATAGTGCTCTTGGAGAAGATACTGAGGATCCAGCCTGATGTCACGAAGCTCTTCCTCTTGGTTCGAGCCACCGATGACGAATCCGCAAGGCAGTGGGTCCAGAATGAGGTAAAGTTCCTATTTCTAACAGTTCAACAAGCAAACCGAACACGGGAAAGTTTTAAATGCACAAAAGAACTGCAAACGATGTTTTGTCATCTGCAGGTAACAGGGAGGGAGATATTCCAAGTTCTCAGAGAAAAGCATGGCATGGGTTTTGAAGATTTCATAGAAGAAAAGGTGTGCCCTTTGGCAGGAGACGTCATGTATACGGATTTTGGACTAGACACTGCCAAGCTGAAAGAACTGTCCAAGGATGTAGACATCATCGTCAACGGAGCTGCGACTACGAATTTCTATGAACGGTTAATAACTGCGAAATTTGCGAAAGCATACATGTTGTTAGTTGTTACCAATATTTTTTTTCCGAGAAGCTGCTGTTTAGATATTAGATAAAAGCATGATGGGTTTGCAGATACGATGTAGCTTTCGACACCAACGTCTTGGGAGTGAAGCAGATTTGTGCATTTGCAGACAAGTGCACCAAACTAAAAATGCTGCTCCACGTTTCAACTGGTGCGAAATAGAGGATTATATTAGTATGTTTTGTTTTCAATGAATTACTCTGAATTCTGACAAGTTATTAACTGACTTTAACAGCCTACGTAAGTGGTGAGCAAGAGGGACTCATACTAGAGAAACCATTCATGATGGGGGACACACTAAGGGAGGGTACACACTTAGACATCGAATCCGAGCAAAATCTGATCAAACATGCCCACATGGAACTGAAAGCTAACTGTGCTACAGACAAGGATGAGAGGAAAACCATGAAGGAACTTGGCCTCAAGAGGTTAGAAACCAAAAATAATTGATTAATTGTACATGTGAACACCTTTCTGCAACGGTACTAACACATCTCCCTGTTACACATGAATCAAGAGCGAGGCATTTTGGGTGGCCAAATACCTACGTTTTCACCAAGGCAATGGGCGAGATGCTGTTGGGGCACCTGCGAGGCGACCTTCCGGTCGTCATCATCCGGCCGAGCATCATCACTAGCATCCTCAAGGAGCCATTGCCTGGATGGATGGAAGGAGTCAGGTAATGAAATTAAAAAGAAAACGCCTCTACAGCCTTGTTTGTTCAGGTTTAGGTGACACTAAATTGCATTTTTCTTATTCTTTAGAACAATCGACTCGGTTTTCCTAGGTTATGCCAAGCAAGCCTTGAAATTCTTTCTAGTAGACCCCGATACCATAATGGACGTGGTGAGTTTGCATCCTCACATTGAAAATTTTAAGAGAGATAGAATTTACATTCTTAGAATTCACAAGACACAACCATTTTTGTGAGTTTGTACAGATTCCGGGGGACATGGTGGTGAACTCTATGATGGTGGCCATGCTGGCTCACTCAGAGGAACAAACACAGACCATCTACCACGTGACGTCGTCCATGAGCAACCCGGCGTCCTATATGACTCTCCGGGAGTCAGCCCACCGCTACTTTGTGGACAACCCGCCGCGAGGGGAGAATGGTGAGCCCATCTGGCTGAACAAGATGCGCTTCTTCAGCACGGTTGCCAGGCTCCGTGCGTACATGGTCATCAAGTACAAGCTCCCTCTCGAGGTTCGCCCGACTGAGATTTAAAATTGGAGTAAAAATTTATTTTGCAGATGAGAACGATACTAACGTGTTTGTGCTACGACTGAACTTGGACAGATCCTTCATCTGGTGAACATTGTGCTACGTGGTGTTTTCTCACGGCGCTACAACGAGCTCAGCGGAAAGTACAGACTGGCCATGCACCTGATTGATCTCTATGCGCCTTACACATTATTCAAAGGGCGGTAAGAATGCTATATATTGGCCACAAGGAGACGAAATGTTTTACCCTTTTATTTTATTAAAGTGCGTTCTTTCTAAGCCGATTTTCGACCTCAATTTTGTGAAGCTTTGATGACATGAACCTTGAGAAGCTGAGGAAGGCCATGGAGCAAAATAGAGATGGAGGAGAATACTACTTTGATTTTGATCCCAAGACAATCGACTGGGACGACTATTTCTACATGGTTCACTTTCCTGGCGTGCTCAAGTATCTGGCGTGAGACTTGAGTTACATCCAACCAGCTAAATAACAACTATCTTTGAATGTATTGTTGCACTATTTGTTACACAACTCTCATGTTGGTGTGTTACCTTCGCCAAGATGGTTGTGTATGTTCCACATATTCTTTTAAGATGTGTCATTAATAAAGTATGGGATCACAATCCAAGGTGCGCATATGAGGGGCCACAGGTTGTGACTGCCTACATGTTACGATTTTGTTGTGAACTTTGCTCTAGCGGTCTGTTTGGTTGCTACAGGAAGCCCGATTACCTAGCTGGAGGCCTTGCTTGTAGCTTACCTGAGATCTTCCCTGTGCAAAGCTGACTCACCGGGCGTATGAAATTAGACGTCCGAGCTTTGCTCTGTCTCCTCTCCTTGCTGCGTGAGTGTAATAACCGTACTCTCTTGCCCATGATTTTGCATAGTGTAATAATTCTTTGATGCACCCTAGGCAAAATCATGAGCAAAACTCTCTATGCGGGCTATATTCGTTCAGGCGTGGTTTCAGCTTATCAGCCAAACGCTGCTTTGAATACGAGGTCTACGTGATCAGACAATTTGTGATGTACAATTTCAGGGCTCTCTTCGCGGCCTGCACACGCAAAAACTGGTTCGTAAGGGAGGCCATGCGAGACGATGCTTGGGTGCACAAGATAAACACCTCAACCATCCTTTCGGCCCAGCATATTGTGGAATTCGTCGACCTGTGGATGCAGCTTCAAGGCACTCAGCTGCGATTGGATGTTGAAGACAACATCACATGGAAATTTGAAGCAAACGGAGAATACTCGGCGAGCTCTGCCTACAGGGCACAATTTCTGGGATCCACGTCCACCACCATGAACAAGCCGTTTGGAAGGTTTGGGCGCCTCCCAAGGTCAAGTTCTTTTCTTGGCTGGCAATTCAAAATAGGATTTGGACGGCGGACAGACTGGAGAAGAGGGGCTGGGAGAACTGTGGCCTATGCACCCTTTGCAAGAGGGCCAATGAGACTTCGAGTCACCTCTTCTTCAAATGTCGATTCACACGCCGCATCTGGCGGATGGTAAAAACATGGCTGCGCTTGGAAGCTCTGGACGTTGATAGCTGGGGGACGGAAAGGAACACCAAACAGTGGTGGACAAATATGTCCAGACCAAATACACCTTACAGGAAGGCGATGGCATCTCTCACAATGCTGATATGTTGGGTTATCTGGAACGAGAGAAACGCGAGAGTTTTCCGTAAGAAGTCGACACCAACACACTACATTCTAAAGCTTATCCAGGAGGAGGCCAAGACGTGGGTCACTGCAGGGGCTAGACATCTGAGTGCAATCATGCCGCGAGAGTAGTCATTTACTTATCTGTTGTTCCGTCGATGGGCCAGGATGTAAGGCCGACCACCATGTACTCTAAACTCTCCTTCTTAATTAATGAATCAGGCAAATCTTTTGCCTCTCTTTAAAAAAAAAGACCAGAGAAAATCTCTGACACGTTCTTCAGCATTGTAACTATTGAAAAAAATAGCACACTATAGCATCGCTAATAACACGCTATAGCATGCTGAGAATTGACTCATTAAATAAATCAGTATACGACGCCTTGCTAATAGCACGTTCTAGCGCGATATAGCACGTTAATAGCGTATTTTTTAGTCCGGCGCTATTTTGTGGTAGCGTGCTATTTTTTTCCTTGTTGCAACCAATGCAAGTCGTAATGGAAGTAACTTTGCTAGTAACATAACACATCCCTATGCTAGTTTTCTTATGTGACGAATAGTTAATGAGAAGAAAGATGTTTGTGGTTTTAACGCAACATAATGCAACCAAGACAAAATGAGTCTATAACCTAATACATGTCACTATCTATGATACTATTTTTGTATTACTTTGCACTACGAAAATAGTAACATAGACTAGTTTCATATGCATGTGATACTTTTTTGTATTACTTTGCACTACGAAGATAGTAACATAGACTAGTGTCATATGCATGAAACCAGTCTAAGTTACTCCCCGGCATGACTAGCTATCTTGAATGCTGGAACGTTTCTGTAGAGCGCCGATGCTACTTTTAAATTCAATTTGGCTCCCGGATGCATGTGCTTCTGCGCGCGAAAATAATTTTTTAAATGTCAAAAAAATCCCAACAATTTTTTCTATGTATTCATAGTCACATACAAATGCTACCTGTAAAGTTCTCGGCAAAAAAGTTAAACATTGGCCTGTGTAAACAAACAAATTAAACACCAAATGTTATCCCAAAATGTCACCCCATTTTTTTTCACCGAGAAACACTACCACTCCGTTTCACACGAAAACTGACTAACATGAACTTCCACAAAAAAAGTCAGAATTTTTTAAAAACATTTTGCTAGTTTCTTTGAATTACTGTTATGCGGGAGCAAATGCTTTCGCAAGCATATGGATTACACTAGTCTAACTTATTCCCCACTGTGACCCTTGGCGAGCCGTTTTACACAGATGCTTAAAAGAGAGAATAGTACAAGGCCACATAACTGTTACAACCCATAATACAATATTCACGGCCTGTGGGCAAAATTTCGTGTTTTAACCCTTTTACGAAAGATTTGCCGGATCTGATCCTGTTTGAAAATATTTCAGGCTCTCACTCTTCTGCTACCGCCGGGGTCGATGGCAGTAGCATATACCGGCCTACCGCCGAAGATTTTCCTAAGTATCAGATACAGAGTGTGTACGCACCTACCGCCGGACACCTTGATGGTAGGGTTGCATAGCCTACCGTCAGTTTTTGTGACCGTAGGGGTGCGATGCGCTGGCGTGGATTAGTTATCTACCGTCAGGATCCTTGACGGTAGGCAGCTATACCCTACCGCTATCGACTCCGGCAATAAAAAAAGGATCAAATCTCGAAATATGTTCAAGCAGGGGATCAGAGCCTGTGTGTTGTTGGCAAAGTCGTCGTAGTCCAAATGAAACCGACCGTAACCGCACGGCATCCGCCCATCATACCTGTTAAGACTAATTAACACACGCGGTTAATTAGGGGAAATCCCCGCTTTCCCCCGTGCGTACGGTTGCAACTTTGACAACCGACACAGCGGTTGCTCCTTGTATCACGCCCCTGCAAACCGACGCCTCTTCGTAGGCGTCTCCTCACACTGTATATAAGTTGTACCAATCATCAATAAAGAACACGGTTGAATCATTTGTTGTCTCTCTCGCTTGTCTCTCGATTACTTTCAACACGTTATCAGCACTGCTCTCCGGCGAGAGCAATTCCGACCAGAAGAACAGGACGAACAGGCAAAAAGGTGAGAAAGAAAATGCCTGGAGGTGGTGGCGGTCGCCGCCGCCGTTCTGGTGCTCGGTGCATGGATGGGTAGTATGCCCCCTGCATCAGGACGACTTTGTCGTGGCCGACCCGGTCGTAGCGGCGCCTTAGGAGGAGGGAACCGTCCTCATTGACGATGAAGACGATGGGGCCGCGCCGCTGCAGCATCCGACCCCAGCGGTTGTTGAGGCCGAAGGCGGCGCGCCGCTCCAGAGGTTGCCGACGGTGGCGCGCGTCCCGAGCGACGCCATATTTATTGTTCTCTAAACTCTATGAGTTTTCTCGTATTGAGTTAAAAGAGACAATAACCATTATATGTTACATCATTTTCTCCTTATTTTTCCCACTGGGTTTGAAGGAGTTTTAGCAACATATCAAACACCTATCTCCTCACATTTTTCCCACAGGGTTTTTCGAGGAGACTTACTTAAGTTGATGATGATGAACATTTTCAAAGACAAACTAACTCGGAGGAGTTTTTAATCAATATGATGGATTCTGATACAGTCAAGCGGTGATTAGGGGGAGTGTTAAGACTAATTAACACACGCGGTTAATTAGGGGAAATCCCCGCTTTCCCCCGTGCGTACGGTTGCAACTTTGACAACCGACACAGCGGTTGCTCCTTGTATCACGCCCCTGCAAACCGACGCCTCTTCGTAGGCGTCTCCTCACACTGTATATAAGTTGTACCAATCATCAATAAAGAACACGGTTGAATCATTTGTTGTCTCTCTCGCTTGTCTCTCGATTACTTTCAACAATACCCACCCCACACGTCGGCTTCGTGTCCGGGCCGCGCGTGATAGCCGCCTTGGCCCTTGGCAGTGGGATGAACCCGTGGTTGCCCGGGTGATGATGCGTCGCCTTCAGGCATGTCGGGCTGGCGGCATGGGGAATTGGGGACGCACAGCACAGCGGAGGGCATCATCGTAGTACGATCGATTATATCATCATTAAAGAATGAATTAAGGTTGACAGGATTGGCAGCAGTTACCGCGGGCTGCTGCGATAGGCTGGTTTGGCCTTCAATTCATGGATCGCTACGGCTTACAGGGGTCGTAGTCGTACTCATTGTGGTATCTCTCTCAACGCTGGCACGCACGTACAGTTCGCGGTACTCTGCTCCCAGTCCGTGCATCTCGTTGATCGTGGTGAAGGCACCAGCAAGGCAGCAAGGCAGCAACCACACCAGCACAGACCAGGATCTTCTCAGCTAGCGTAGTAAAGGCAGCCAAGGTTAGTTGGTTCCTAGCACGAGTCTAACACAACGTCTTTGCTTCCTAGCACAAGGTTTGGGAAATTAAGTTAGGAGCGGGCCCGACCAGTCATAATCCGGATCAATATTAAACAACGTGGTCATTTTTTTTTTGGAACAACCAACCAATTTTATGGTAGCTTTTTAGAAAATTAGGAAAACAGGTAGTTTTTTGTGATTGGTCTTACATATTTGACCCGCGTCGCCTCCACCCTGGGTGACTCGGGCTCCTCCAAACCCTAGCCGTCGGGCTCCTCTCTCCGTCCTCCTCTCCCTTCGTCGCCGCCGGAGGATGCCGCCCGGTGGCCGACGACGGTGGCGAGGGATCCCCTCCCTACTCGCAATAGTGGAGGTGGGGCTGACCCCATCCCGCGAGGAGGTGCGGCCGATCTGGATCTTGGCGGCGAGGCGGCTTGCTCCGGGTGGCGGCCTTGGGCGGCGGCGTGGCCGTCTGGTGGCAGGCCGGTGGCGGCGACGTGCAGAAGACGCCGTGGAGGACCGGACAAGTCGGGCCGGGTGCATGCGGTGGTCGCCTCCGGCTATGGCATGTACGGGGTGTTCTCCTCGTTGTGCCGCGGCGTACGCTGGGGCGGTGGCCCCGGGTGGTGGAAGATGGTGAGGCCCAGATCGTCGTCGGCTGCATAGCGTGGACGTACCCATGTCCAAGGCGGAGCTGCTCTGGCAGTCCAATGGATCGACCCCAGATCCCGTACGGTGCAGAGACGGTGAAGAGCGTGCTTGGGATTCATCCTAACGGCTCCTCCGGCATGACGCGGTGGGGTGGCAGCCCTCTCTCCAGGCTTGTGGTGGCACCCTTCGGCAGTGGCCGGGGCATCAGGATACACTGCAGTGGCAGTGTGACTGTGGATGATTGCCGGATCTGGGTGGCCATCTCCGGGGTTTTGAAGGCGGTCTTGCAGATGCACAGGTTGTCGGTTGGATGTTCTTGGGGCGGATCCAGGTGAAAACCTGGTCTTTGTCCAGTGGCCGGAGCCGGTTATGGTGACGTCCTCGTCGTCATTTCCTCCATGGAGGCATCATTGAGGTGAAGCTCCGAACTCCTCCCGCTACCTTCGAGGGAAACTCTTGATCTGTTGATCGGATGATACGACGCTCTTGTGTTGTTCACTCCTTGGAGACGTCATTCTTGGAGGTGTGCATTGGCATGAGGGACCGTCCAGGTTCTAGCGGTGGAGCGGCGTCCTATCTCACGAGGTGTGCACTGGCACGACGGACTAGTAATCATCTCGTGTTTATATGAACCAGTAGAAGATTCCCAAAAGTCTCGTGTTTTTCTTTTTTCATTTATGAGTTTTTCTCTATCGGTTTATTTTGGTTTTTTACTATTTTAATTATTTTTCAAATAAATGGCGGTTTTTTAAATAGAAGTTGAATGTATTTTGAATAAATGTTAAAAACATTTTGAGTTGCATAATGAATATTCATCCGAATACACATTGAATACATGTGAAAAGAAAATTCATTTTATTATAAACCACAATGGTTAAATCTGAAAACGAACTGAATATTTTTCAAAAATGTCATGAGCATTTTTTGTAAAACGTGTCGACATTTCGTAAGTGTTTGTGAACAGTTTTTTAAATGGCATAAATATTTTATTATATGTTACAAATAGTCTGCAAAAAAATTGAGTGAACAGATATTTACATTTCATGATTTCTTAGAAAAATATCATCAGCCTGTCATGAACAATTTCTTAAATGGAATGAATATCTTCTACAAATTATACACACATTTGTTTTTACATTTCTTGAACATTTAAAAAAAATACATGAACATATTTTAAAACATGTGAACACTTTTTAATGTACACAAACATATTTTCAATGGCATGAGCAAGTTTTAGCTTTGCTCGAACATATTTTTAAGTTTCATGAAAATATTTTTAATATGCGGTGAACATTGTTAGAAATTAAGCAAGTAAATTACTAGGTAAGTATTTTTTATTAAGAACATTCACCGCACATTGAACTTATGTAATGAAAAGGTAAAAAAGAAAAAGGAAATGAAAACGAGAACTATTGAACTTAACAATTAATGTGCCGACCCGTTACAGCGCCTCCTTGTGGCAAGGCGAAAGATCATTTTGCTAGAAGCGAGGCATAGATGCGCCCCTCGTATTGGACGCTTATTGCATCAAAATGCATGGCAAACACTGAGTGTGTGCTTTTGAGCCGACCCTATTCGATGGTTGTTTAGCAAGTGCACTTCGTGTGGGGGTTCATTCATTATATTTATTTGGTTTTGGTTTGTTTTCTATTGTTTTTTTATATACCTTCTTTTAGTTTATGCTCGATTTTCTTTTATATTTCAACCGCTATTACTAAGAACTAGCACAATGGCCCTCACAAATGCGGGGCAGAATCTTCAGATATTAATGGTATACCACTAATATCATAATGTGGTTTATAACAATCTCAAATGATATATATATAATAGAGAGGCTATTTCCTTTGCATGGTGACAGTTACAAATGCATGATGACAACTACGCACTCTTTGACATACATGTCTTTTTTATATTTGTGCTGTCGAATTTTTTATGGCATTGGCACGAGTGCCTTTTTTTGTTTTATAGGAATGGCCTTTTCTCACTTCTCCTTGTCTTTTTGCGTGCCTTTTTAACAGAAGTGTCTTTTTCGTTGTATAGAAAGGGGTATTTCTCACTTCTCTCTGTTCTTTTGCTTGCCATTTTCGCACAAGTGACTTTTTGCTTGTCTGGCTGGTCATATGTCATGAAAATAACTTTATTTTTGTTAAAGAATTATTTTCCATGGTCCAACATAATTGCCCAAAATAATTAGAAATAAAAATAAAGACATACTTTGACTCGAGAAAAATTATAACACTCAATGTATATTCGACTACATATTTATGTATCATTTAAATTTCCATAGGATCTTTCAAATATAATAGGAGAACCAAGTTGCTTCATAAATTTATTAAAAAATATTTTATCCTTATTGAGAATGTACGCAAAATGAAGTGTGGCAATTTAAGTTTTGGAAAATGTAAAAATAAAGATAATTTAGGATATAATTTATGAACACATCTAGTAATTCTGGGCTCATTCATTGTTATATATTACATTTCATGTCAAGGTTAGAAGGTTGACCACATCCTATATGAAACATCTTCCATTTCGAATTACCATAGTGTTAATTTTCACTATTTTTTGTCACTCATCGTGTGCAACCTTCCACTCTTCTACCCTATCATTCTGCACTCCAATTCAGATGTATGAGTCATGGGGTGCAACATGCAATCTTGATCAGCATAGTTCTAGCAAGTTACTCATTGATTTTACATCATCTCTTTGCCACACATAACCCTAATCCCATGACAGACCAATCTGACCCAATAAATCAACACTCTTGGATCTCTACCACCTGGTATAGGCCGATCAACATCATCCAACCCATGTATCAATGAGAAGGAAGAGGAGGCAAGTGACGCTGAGACGTCCTAATTGGTGCGTTCAGCGCTTGTTTTCGAATCAGCACTCACGCACCAGCAAAGCTGACCAACAGCCCATAGCGGCGAACTCTTTCTGGTCGCTCACACTCGCTCACATGTCACTGATGACTACGCTCAAAAAACAAAAAAACAAAAACAAATTTGTGCACCTATATGATCATTGACCACGGGTTATTAACCGAAGACCGCAGACCATAAGAAAAATTCCACAAAGTTGAAATAAAATGTTTGTGATTTCGAAAAAGGTTTTTTTTTAATAAAGTGTGAATTTGGAAAAAATTGCAAATCTGAAAAAAAATCATAAACTTGATGAAACAATTCACGATTGTTTTTAAAAAAATGTTCATGAATTTGAAGAAAAAAATGTTCATGAAATTGAAAATTATTTCAAGAATATGAAAAAAAATGTTTGCGGATATGAAAAATAGTTCAATAAATATGAAAAAGGTTCGCGATTCCATTGAGAAGAACACGCGACGAAGAGGAACACAGGAGGGTAGCTATCCAATCCCGGAAGCGGTCAGAGAAATCCAAATGCCTAAGAAGGTCGAGGATATACTCCAATCGCACCGAGTCAAAAGCCTTCCGGATCTCCAACTTGAAAAGCAAGGAAGGGGTCTCGGAAATTAGAATTGAGCACATGAAACAAAAATACAACAACCGAGTTTGCTCTTTGCAGGTTGGTTAACCAAAGATGAATGGTTAAAAAAATCAAAAAATCTTCATTCTTCCTGCCGCTATAATACCATTGACAGAAACATATATACCTGAATCACTACTCTCTGTCTCTCTCTCCATCAACTTCAAGCTTAGCCATAATAATCATGTTTTCACGATCCGAAAGTGCATGCTTCAGCGAATTCAAATCATCTAGGCTGTCATCACACACCATAATAGGACCAATAGAGGAATGTGTTCTGAATTCTGATACCACATTCTCCTACTAAAAAAACACGTTCACAACCATCTCGTACATGCAACATGCTGGAGTAGAGAAAATCATGGATATTTTGGTACATGACTAAGACGAAGTATTCGCTGCTCAATTGTTCACACACCACAATCACTCTAAGCTGTTGTTTTCGCGCGGACTACGGCGATATCCCTCTCTCGACATGATCCAACTTTGGTCGTGTAGTTGGACTGCTGATTTAGGGCCAGTTCTGTTGGTAGCTTTTAGAATTAGCTAAAATAAGTTGTTCCCAACCCAGCTTATTCTAGAAGCCCAACCAAATTTATTTTTTTAGAAGCCTATTAATTAAGACTTGACTAGTAGGCTTCTAAAAAAATATTTTTAGTTCGTCTTCTAGAATAAGCTGGGTAGGGGGCAGCTTATTATAGAAGCCCAAAAAAGCTACCAAAAGAATTGGTCCTTAGCTGTTTTTTTTTGCTATTCATAGGTAGTTGACCAGCGTGCCTTATCTTTGCTACTAGAACGGCTAGGCCGCATTGCTGGGCCGTTGATGTTTTTTTTACTCCCTCTGTTTAAAAAAAATATGGTTTATTTGTTTTTTGAAAAGTAAAAACTCTTTTAAGTTTGATCAAATATGTAGATAAATATATCAATATTCATAATATCAAATTGGTATCATTGGATTCACCATGAAATAAATTTGCATATTTTATTTATTTAGTACACCCTCCATAACCTAATATAAGACATTTTTTGACATTGTCTATGTAAAAAAAAGTCTTATATTAAGTTACAAAGAAGATATTGTGAATGTTGATATTTTTTGCTCTGAACTTGGTCAAAGTATAAGAAATTTGACTTTTCAAACAGTTATCATTTTGGAATTGATGGAATATTTGGTTTGGTGAGTGGGAGAGATGATGAAGTATGTTTTTTCTTTATTTAATGTGGTGTTTTGGTTGGTCTTCCGTGATGTGATTCTGTGTTATCTGCTAATCGATCCGTATTTATGTGAGGAAATTTTCTGCATCATTAACTGCATGTATTATATTGATGCTACACTAATACATGTTGGCACTATTTTTCTCTAGGTGGTGAGAGGGTGCTCTGGATTAATATGTTTTTATTGGTCGGTTGCTGCCAATTGATTTGAGTAATCGTTGATCCCATCAAAATGTGAACCAAATTCAAATTTTTATGCGTTAATCAAATGTGAGAGCTCGAAACTTAGGAAGCATCTAAATTAAAAGAATTGAATGAGAATGCTCATTGAGAGATTGTTGACCCGGTCAAAATCGGATGACCCGATTCTAAATTTCAATTAACTGTGAAGATTTGAAAATTAGAAAGCATAATGTATTGTATAAAAAATTAAATGAGAGTTTTGAGAAATTGTTGACCTAGTCAAAATTGGTGACCAAATTCCAATTGGAGACCTCAATTGATTGTGAGGCCTCCAATCCTAGGGAGTTTAGTGATATAGTATATTTTTGTCGTGGGTGCAGCTCTTGAACTTTGTGTGACTGGGCTGTGGTTGTATGCCTCTTTCGTTGCCTTTTGGGTTTATTTATAAAGTCGGCGTATACTTTTCTCTAAAATCTATCACTCTAAGTACCCCTTGAACGTTATCGTTTGAGCACAACTGAGACAAAGAAAATATCCAACATCATCTCCTAGGTTTTTTGGAATGAAAGTAAATAAAAGGTGAAGTAGATGTCGTGCCTGTAGGATAGGGGAATAGGTACATGTAAACGGACCGTTGCTCCGGAGTCAGGGAGGCGAAACAACACTGATCAACACAACTGCAGAAATGCCTAGCAGTGGCGGACGGAAAAGCACAGTTGTGGGCAAGGGTCTCAAGAGCGCCCACCACTATCCTCCTGCTAGTGCTAACAAGGCATCAGTGACGGACGCGCGCCTGCCACAACTAAATTTTGAATATTTACAACTTATTTTTTGTGCGGGTCACCACAATATCTACAGCGGGCATACATATGACTTGTCACTGATGCCTTTTAAACCCATGGCAGGCGTCTCCTGGAGCCCGTCAATGCTCACTTTCATAAGACGGACAAATTTGGGGGAGTTCACTTGTAACGGGTGGTTATTACGGCCCGCCATTGCTGTAGTAATTATAGTGACGGGCAGATCTTGTTACACGGCACTGCTACCTTTTCAAAATATCTGTGGCGGGTTCCTGTTTATGCCCGCTACTAATTTGAGTTCACCTATAGGGCTTTTCTCAGTAGTGAGCAACGTAGGGGATGTGACGAGAGGCATCGTCATTCCCGTCGACATGTACCACTGGAAAGGGAGAATCCAATCAGCGATGGTCAATAGTCTAAGAAGTAAGAATGGGTCGTTGAAATCACATGGAACCAAATAATGCCCGGTGAGCCACAGACCAGCTAGGCTGGCCTTCAGGGCAATGACCCGTTTAAATGGGATGAGCGGTCCTCGCGGGATGATGTGCGAAATTGACTCACGGTTGCTTGGTGAGGACGATTGGTAAATCAGAGGCGTTTAACAGCGTGATCGGATAGTTAAGGGCGTTAAAACATTGAGAGGGCTCCTAGGTAGATCAGTTTTACCATTTGTGAAAAAGTAGCAAAGTGGCACTCGCAAATGCAAGCATTTCATCTTCAGTTTACCGAACATTTACATTTATTTCTTGTGTAGATATTTCTTTCCTCTTACCGAGCCCATTGACTGGGAAACATGTGACATCTTCTTAGTTATTGAAAACCATTTTATCTTAAATCATCAATGAAACAAATCTTCTCTCCTGGTTATTTAACTCAAGCAGGAGTACATATTTGCAATCAACATTACAATTTAGGTGCAAGAACACATTAAGTACAAGTTAGAATTTGGATCTATTTTGCATAAGGTAATGACAACGACAACTGAATAACAATATTTCTATTCAGGATTTTAAGTGCAGCAAGGTACATTGCTACATTCATATGTCAAAAGGAAATTGGGAAGATGAATTTAGTGCATTTATAAGGTGATATGCTTTTTGTGATTCAAGTTGGACTATAATTTGAGCCAACAAAATGTGGATTAGGTGTCACACAAATTATCATTGAATATGGATTCAAAAAAAGATTTCGATGATATAATAGGCAAGTTAGATGCTCGCGAATTATAGGTCTAGTTGATTGTGAAAGTTAAATCTTGAAAAGCATGGGCACCTTATAAACAGGAATGGAGTAGTTGTGTAATTTTTCATGATTTACAAAAAGAATTTACAAGAAAATTGAAGTATTGGGTATCAGCTATATCAGTCTAACACTCAATAAAACATTACGGTATTATGTTGGTAATCTTTTTTAGCGAAACAAAAAAGCCCCTAGATGCAAAGGAAAACTATGGTTATTATTGAACTTCTTGCTATTCAGTCGGTGGCATTCAACTTAATGTGAAATTCAGCCCCCTTCCTTTTAAAGGAACACAAAATTGTAACTCCCCTAATTTTTTGGGATCATACAGTAGCCATTGATCATGTGTGTTTAGGACCAGAAAAATATATTCACAATAAATAAGAATTAAATAAATTTATTTGGGACACTCATTGCTTAAGTGCTATATGTTTTGTAAAAGAACCGTATCAAAACTTGGTACAACACATCTAAAAAAGGACTAATTGGGGAAAGGCCACCTCTTGAATGGTCCTATGTTTCAGTTGAACGAAAGTAAACCTTTTGTTTTGTACCATACTCATATGCCGATCTATTTCTTTACTAAATACCCATAAATGTTGATTAATTTACCAAAGAAAAGAAATATGATACTGTATGAGCATGTTACCGTAAATTATGCAGAGATCGTACTTTTGCATGCTGCTAGGCCGCACTATAGTGGACATCAGTTCACATGCCATTTCATAAATGTTCATTGTATACATGACATGGCAGCACTTCGAAAAATGCTAATACTATAATTTCCCAATAATTACCATACCAACATAGCAAGAAATTAGCTCTAAGTAGTATGTCACCTGGACTTCTCAGCAAAAAAAAAAAAGGTCGCCTGGATTATGTACTTGTACCATGCCGCGAGGCGTGTTGTCGTTGGAATTCCGCAATAGTTGATGGTTGTCAAAACACATGTGCACTCTTTAGTCCTGGGTAATGGATGGCCTTTTTCTCTATATCACTGCTGCACCTGCTCGCATGGTGGCAAAGTATTATAGAGGAGTGCACTTCCTAACCAAGAAGTGTTGAGAGAGGAGCTCATTTACTCGCCACCAGGTTGAACACTTCCTCCTATCACGTCAGTTTCATATCTTTGGAAGTGCTCATATGGTCTACCCTCATGTGAAACAACTGACGCATCTAGCCGAACTTCCACCTGTGATATCCCTCTTATCCTCTTTCCATGATCTGACCATGCACGTCACACCAAGAACTGACACTCTTCATCCTCTTCTGCACCCTCGTACCTCGTACGTGTACGTGTATGTGCCTTGCTTTCCTTTTTCATCTTGTCATCGGGCTAGAGGAATGAGCAAGCTTTGGATCAGTCGCTCAGTGCTCGGTGAATACTACGCTTCACGTGCAGGTACACCTCTGATGACAGCCAGCATGAGCCACGGGCAGGTGTCAATAAAAGTTCCAACGACCAGCTTTAAAGATGATTGAATTCTTTCCGGCCGGAAAAGAGAAGCACACGCCAGGAAAATAGATCTGGTTTGCCACAGCCACTTATCATTACTTTCTATATAGATAAACACATATCATTACTGCTTCGTTTATATTCCTTCTACTCATGTTATAATTAGACATCCCATCCATTTAATCTTGCCAATATGTTGTGTAACTTGCATAGCAGACGTCATGTACCGGCAGAAGGGAGATTGATTGTGCTTGTGGCGGATCGTTCGCTCATGGCTCGAAGAGACGCTTTATGTGCAGGTACCCCACGTCAGCATGTACCTCTCCGACGTAACCTCCACGATCTGGCTGGATGAATTGATTGATGAACATGGAGGCGAACATACAACGGCTTGAGGACGAACAAATGTGGATCAACGGAGGCGGACATGACGGCAGCTTGAGGTCGGACAGTCGTAGATCGATAGCTCATGGGCAGGTTCCCAACGTCAGCGTACACCTCGTCCAAGAAATCCGACGTAAACCACCACGGTCCGTCTCTGGAGGGATGAATTGAGTGATGGACACAGAGACGAGGCGGACATGATGGCGGTTTGAGGCAGGACAACCGACAATCTTTCTTTTTTTTTAGAAAAGGAGGATTACCCCCGGCCTCTGCATCTTGTGATGCATGCAGCCATGTTATTAATTATTCACAAAGACCTTACAAAGTATTACATCAGGTAGTCTGAAGCCACCATCTTAGCAACATCTGTCGCTACTCCTATCCACTTGATGAAAGGGTGCCGATAGTCTGAGCCTAATACCAAACAGACATCGCACAAATGCCTAACATCTAAAACCGGAGGCCCCAACCAAGCCACATACCGGGTCTGGGGCACAAACCGGTCTGACGCACTCTCATGGGTCGTCGCCGCCGTCTTTCACCAAACCATCTTCAGAGCAAGTACTGATGTAACGACCTTGCCAGGCCTGCCGTCGACGCCGCCACGGCGCCAAACAGCGCCACCGTCCTGCGCTCGCCCATCCAGACGCATCTATCGTCGAGATTCAGCTGCACCATGCCACCAATACTCATCGTCGTCGACGCGGTAGATCCAACGCCGCTCCTCCTGCCAACCTCCACACCGTCGCCGCTGCTGGAGCTGCCACGCAGAGCCCACCACCCATAGTAACTCTCCCCTGAACACCCAATCCTCCCAAGACGGCGCCGCCATGAAGGACACGACGCGCACGGCGCCGCCGCCGCCCAATCCAAGACGGATTTTGGACTTTCGTCCGGGAGTGGGTCAGAGGTGGATAAGAGGGGACCTCGGCTTCGCCACCAAGGAGGGTAACGACGCCAAAGCCGTCGCCGATGCCGGGTCGTGCTAGCCGACCAAAGTTTCCTCCGGTCCCCAACCTGTACCACCAACCTCCGTCTGCTCCGGATCTGGCCACGAGCCAAGAAACGAAACCAACGGGATAAGAAAGAACCATGGGACTCAACCCACCAAATGGAAGATCGAGGAGAGACTCCGGTGCAATTCCGTCCAGGCGCCAGATCCAGAGAATCCGACCTGGGCAACGACGAGTACCACCACCCTGCACTGGCCGCCGGCGTCCTAGCGCCAGATCGCGAAGGATCGGACCCAAACGCGACGACTCACGCAGCCACCAGCTCCTAGCGCTCCCGCAGCCGCCAATCCGCACCGCAAGCGTGGACTCCAGCCGTCGGCGCGTAGCGCACGCCGCCGCCAGGATCCGCCCGCAGTGCCGCCGAACCCCACGGTAGTTCGGCGCCTCTTCACGAATCAGGCCGTCCCGCGCCAGCCAGATCGCGCGTAGGGGAGAGATGCCCCGCCGCCGCCCCTGCCGGCCAGGCTTCGCCCGGCGGCGCTGCTGGCGGCGGCGAGGGAGAGGGAGGCGGGGGAGACGCCCGGCGGCGGCTAGGGTTTCCCCCTGGCCGCCCACGGGGGCAGACGAGGGGGCAATCTGGGGGGTCACTTCCTTCACTTTCTTAGGGAGCCCCATAGACCTTTTCTTTTGTATTACGGCACCCTTTATTTTTAGATGCAATCCTGCAGCGTTGATTGAAGATTACATGTTAGTTGTGGCATCGACGGATAATTTCTTTCATCTCTAACGTTAATAATTAACTTAGAAGATCTAATGGTTGCGGTTTTCGTAACTCTGAAATTAAAGGCTAGATGTTTCTTATTATTGTGGGTTTTTCTAGCATATTTGCCTATTTTGGACCCGTATTTTCCTTCCTACAGCGTTGATTGAAGATTACCTATTAGTCGTGGCATCGGTGGGTAATTTCTTTCATCTCTAACGTTAATAATTAACTTAGGAGATCTAATGGTTGCTGTTTTCATAACTCTGAAATTAAAGGCTAGATGTTTCTGATTATTGTGGGATTTTCTAGCATATTTGCCTATTTTGGACCTGTATTTTCCTTTTAGTAGATAATAGATAGATAAGTTCATGGAGAGAACTACTTTAGACAAATAGGGATCAGAAACACTAACAAAAAGCTAAAACAATTCAACACAGATCAGTTGATTTATTTATTAGCAATGGTATTTTTTCGCGAAGAATTATAGAAGGCTAATTGATACTATTCAATTCCGTGTCACATCCAACCAAGCTAATTAATGACCCCTTAAAACTGTGAGTATACTATCTATCCTGCAAAAAAGCTAGACTACTCCTAAAAATCAACGGTGGTTGTTCGTATATCGCTCTCTCCCCTTTTTAGAGCATATGGTACCATAAAAAAGCACAATTAATTACAAGTAAGTAGCAAAAGATTTGATCATGAGCTGAGCTACCATTATGTGCGATCACATGGTGCGCAATCACAGCACGCCACGTAGCCAAACTTATCCGTTGAATTTCTGCTAATTAAATTAAAATGCAATTTTTACACAAAACCCCCTAGAACTAAAACCTTCATAACTTTTTATCCAAAAGTTCAAATTTAGTGAATCTTTTTACAAAATGATCCTCATGAAATGTACTTTCAGATAAACCAAGAAAATTTAGAATGTGAATAGTTTAAAATTCAAATTCAAACATGATGAGTTTGAATTTAAATAGGACATAACATGCTAGTTATAATTTCAAATTAATTGATTCTTTTGCAAATTGAACCTAGTTAATTATGCTTTCATATTAGCTACTGCGATATAATTTTTAAAATAATTTAAACTCAGGTTTTTGAATATAGTTTGAATAGAGGCAGAATCCAAATATTTGCCTATTTTGGACTGTATTTTACTTTTAGTAGATAATAGATAAGTTCATGGAGAGAACTACTTCAGACAACTAGGGATCAGAAACACTAACAAAAAGCTAAAATAATTCAACATAGATCAGTTGATTTATTTATTAGCAATGGTATTTTTTCATGAAGAATTATAGAAGTCTAATTGATACTATAAAATTCTGTGTCACATCCAACCAAGCTAATTAATTGACCTCTTAAAACTATGAGTATACTATCTACCCTGCAAAAAAGACTAGACTACCCCAAAAAAATCAACGGTGGATGTTCATATATCGCTCTCTCCCCATTTTAGAGCATGTGGTACCATAAAAAGCACAATGAATTGAAAATAAGTAGCAACAGATTTGATCATGAGCTGAGCTACCATTATGTACGATCACATGGTGCGCTGGCTCTATGGGCTCATGCATCCGGTGTCATGATCCTCAGATGTTGAAATTGCCATCCCCAGTTTACTCTCTCCGTCCGGGTTTATTAGGCCCCCTCTTATTCTGGGCTAAAGTTTGACCTACAAATATAACTAACAAAATGAAAACTATATATCTTAAAAAAATGTATTGTCGAAAAGCTCTTTCAAATACAAATCTAATAGTATAATTTTTTATAACATATGCTTTATACTTTAGAAGTCTATAGATGGTCAAAACCTAGCCCAAAATACGAAGGGGCCTAATAAACCCGGACGGAGGTAGTAGTTGTGAAGTATTAGATGGTCAAAACCTAGCCCAAAATACGAAGGACTTACTCAAATATTTATACCTAGAGACTAGATAAAATAGGTGAGAGGTTTTAACATTATATGTTTTCTTTGAGAAGTTTTAAGATTATATGTTGGTAAGGAACAAAACAAGCAATTTAATTCCCACTCGGATTTAGGAAATAAGATGGGGCACTGTCGAGATTGTTAGGAACACGTTGACTGTCCTGAAATATAGCTGTGTCATGTTGGACATGTTTGTTTTTGTTTGCATCGAGGTGCGCATGAGGCCAAACACTATTGATGCATTAGGAGTTGTTGCGCAAGTGACACAAAATCTTCTCATCCTAGTCCTATGCTAGTTGCTACATGCTCATCTAACTTATGTAGTTTGGCCTATTAATTTCTCATATGTGGGATCTCTCAGTTCCTTTTCTAATGACGGGACATTTTATTGACTCAAATTTTGCATCAAGCTCGATGTTAATTCCTGGCTATTCTGGCGATGCGCTCACTACAATATGCTCCCTCTGTCCCATAAATATAAGATGCTTCTGAAAGCTATTTTAGCTTGCAAAAACGTCTTATATTGTGGGACCAAGGGAGTATTTGATAGCCTCTGGCGACCACGACCACGAGCCGTACAAGGTGGGGAAAGCATGAATATCATGCAACCTAGCTAGTTCTGGGGATATCACCGCTAACTTTGTGCCATACTAGCGTATCTCATTGTCTACAGCTCGTAGAGAACGACGTGATACCCAAACAATAGCCCTTGGACGACGGTGATGGATGGTCTTCTAAGTGTCTATACTACTTCCTGATGTCTCTTAGATCTTCAAGTTAGCATTTCTACTTGCGTATTTGTGCCGGTATATAATGCTGCTAGGTGGGTGATAATCAAAATCGTGAGCACATTTAGGAATGCATATAAGAAAACATGTAATTAGGCCGATTGATTTCTTGAATGTGGGTTCTCTCTAGTTGCTTGTTTGATAAAGGAACTTTTTATTCAGTAAAACCTTGCATCAAACTTGAAGATACATGCAAATATATTTCTTGGCTATTCTTGCATGTGTGCATTGCAACATATTATTGATAGCCTCCACAGAGCAGCAGGAGCAGTGGCAGTTTAATGTTGGAGAGAGCAAGCTTGGATATCACATTGTAGCTAGTTTCAGGCATATCACCACTATATTTGTGCCATACTAGCGCATCTCAGTGTTGCCTACAACTTATGTAGAGAATGGTGTGACACCCTAAAAGGAACGGGTGGACGACTGTGATTGATGCTCGTCCTAAGTGCCTACATCCTGATGTCTCCTAATCTTAAAGCTAGCATTTCTACTTTCTATCCGTGCTGGTATATAATGGAATTTTTGCTAGCTGAACTCTCTTTTTCTTGCTAGATTGGTTTGGGGACAAAGATCTGAAGCTGGTCAAGCATATATATAGCCACATGTGGTGAAGCTGGAAGTACGTAGTACAGTACATGGTTTTTGGAGAACTTTTATCTCAAAGACATTCTCTTGCAGAGTTATTATTGTTTTAGCACCTGGTCCAACTTTGCCTATAAATTAAACAAAGAATGCTAGATCGGAAGGAAATGAAACACAGACAAACAAAAAACTGCAAAAAAACCAAAATTACAAGGTCGTTTGAAGTCGTCCTTTCTAAATATCCCTCGGTGCCCCATCCTAACTAGCTTTGTTTCTAGCTAGGCCTTGATGAGTGGATTTTCATTCATTTTTACCCCTGTTTAAATTGGATATTCTCACGTATTTTTGACATAAGCACTTCAATTTTCCTACTAATAATAAAAAATGCAAGTGATTGAAATTCCCTTGTTTATTTTTGTTGCTTGTAGAAATGATTGATTTTAGCTGGAAATACAAGCCATATATGGAATATAATGGTCATGATGATCATTGTCGTTCAACCGGTCATACATAGAAGTCTCGAGTCTCCATAGGAGAATATGGTGCATGGTACGACTATCAATTAGCATACTGCCATTTGTACCTTTGGGATGTCATTCCTGACGACTTTTGATGAAGGACCCGAGGCTGAATCGCAACTGAGGCAACCCAAAACCTTATTCCGCCCATTTGCACTATAACTGAACGCCCGATGACAGTAAGATTAGTACAGTAGACCAAATCAAGTTTCCGGGCATAATTACACTATAGTTATTAAATGACCAATATGTTGGTCTCGTTATTCTTAATACCCGAGCTAACCATGTGAGCCGGATAGGGCCTTGGTTGGGAAACTTCATTAGTTTGTTTTTGCTTTCCTTTTATACTTTAGTATATTAGTATAGGGGATGAAAATGCTAGAGAAAATAGAAGTTTTAATGTTGTATTATGTTAAACATAGGTGCATAATTATTTTTATTTTTAAATTTCTGTTTGTTTAATGTAGGATTAAGAATGTGTGTACGTACAAACACGTGATCGATCATTAGCGCTAAGATAGAAGTCTTGGTGTCATCCTGTGGGAGCTTTAAGTACATAGCTTTCACCAAGGCCCATGTAGTGCAAAAGCCCCAGGTCTCGAGCTCTGGGTGTGCAAACCCTATGTGTGACCCAAGTGGGTTATACTTGGCCATGGCGATATTTTTGTGTCGTTACCTTGTTGAGATCATTGCTTAGATATGTTCAGACTTGTTTTTCAGGATGAAAACCTAGAATCTTGCCTTTGGTGGTTGGATTAGGTGATGACGACGTTTGAGCGTCGATCCCTTCTCGAAAGGGTTGCTGTTGAACAACATCGTTGTCCCTGTGGTGTCAAGACATAGTTGGTGCGGATATGGTCGTTGTTATAGTTTGTCGATCGCTGTTTTGATCACTTTGTTTTTTTTCTTTTTTACTCGCTTAGGCATGACTTTGGTCTTATTTAACATTGCTTTTTGCCGATGCATTATTTTGTGTGCGTTTGTGTTGGATGTGTGCATCCTAATTATGCAGAGACCATGTGTGTGCTTATAATATTAGTATCCATTGATCCTAGCGTGCTCGATCGGGTCCAACCCATTAAGGATTTTGGTTGTAATGACATGCAACTTTAATGATTTGTTTCCTAATTTACTTGCATGCAAGAATATCCATGTTTCGGATAGTGTAAACCATTTTAAACTTTATAGTGTAAACCATTTTAAACTTTCTAATTTGGTGCATCTCCTTTTACTCCTTTCTATGAATATACTCATCAGTATTTTCTCCCCCGTATGTGTATACATGAATTAAGGATACGTAGAACTTGAGAGTATCTGATATATCAGTTCATGCTCAAGATATAATCTGTACGTACATATCTAGATGTGAAATTTTATGTGTACATACCCATAAATCCTACATAACTACATATTCTCGAAATATGCACTCATACATTTCCTATCGGGGTATGGAGTTGTAAAGGAAAATGACGAGTATGCGCATACCTGGAAATATATTGAGTACGTTACATCTCGCATACCCATAATTATTTCAGGTATGTAGTTGTTGGGTATTATACATAATCAAATTATTTTATGTGTTGTTATACCTAATCAAAGTATACACATACTTGGGGTATTGTACCTAACTAAATTATACACGTACTCAAAATACCCATGGGTACGTGTTGGTACTTGAATAAAAATATACGCTTGTACCCTCCCAATTACAAATAGTTTTCTTTCTATTCCTAACGAGTATCACATACCGTCCATCAACGAAACATGGCAAGAAATAAGAGAGAATGAATCATGACACATTAAGTATTGTTTGCCACAGTTAAGGTTTTCGATGGTGTAAAAGTTCTCAAAAATTCTGAAAAAATAGTGAAACAACACATATATAATATAACATGATCCAACAGAGCGATTGGAAAACTGCGCTTGTATGTGCCCTGGAAAAAAAAACAGATGGTTCAGTATATATTTATGTGTGTGTGTGAGCTGAAAATATTGTTATTTTTACCGAGGACAGATAAATGCATATTTTGACAATCCATCCGTTGGATCATCTTATTATATTAGAGTAATGCTCCACTATTCATTTCATATTTTTTGGATAACTTTTAAACCGTTAAAAGCTCAACGAGTCTAAACTACTTCTAGGTAAACTATGATTGACACAGTTCTACATGTACCGAGGACACACACACACACACACACGTGTGTGTGTGTGTGTGTTTGTATGTATAAAAGAGAGCTACCTCTCCGATTTCATATATAAGAAATCACCACGTCTCTTACAGCTAATAAAGAAAGCAAAAGAGCAAAAACTAAAAAAGGCAAGACTTAAGTTGTCATTGCACTGGAGGAAGAGAGCGATCCCCCCCTCCTCCCCAGCAACTTCACCATGGGCTTACTGCCCTCCCAGAACACAGCTGGGACGATCACATCCCCAGGGTTTTAAACAACCCACAAACCACTTAACATGAAAGGTTATATCACTAAAAGCAGCCTAAACTAACGATCAACAATAACATAGGCTCAAAAAGGGAAAATTGCAGCGTCAATCTTCAGCAGCCACACTTCTCTTCAACATCATCCCGCAATCATTCCAGCGCCAATCCATCCATGTGCTGCTTTGAAGATCTCGTCTGCAACCCGCTCAACCTGTCTTACGCCCACCATCATTAGCTTTTGTCTTTTGGGGTTTATCTGCAAAAGATTCCAATAAAATTTTTTTTTGGAAAAGGAGGAACACAGCCCCCGGCCTATGCATCGATTGATGCATGCGGCCATATTATTAAAGAGGTTCAAGAACATAAACGAAGATCCACAATGTGTGCAAGTAGTAAGCAAACGACAGTTGCGAAAGTAAATAAAATATGCCACAGCCGGCGAAACCAAAAGTAGGCTACGATGCCTATACACCTAGCCTATTATTAGCTCGCCATCCAAATCGGCTGAAGATAGCCTGTGCGACCGTCTCCCACCGGTTGCACCCAATAACCATAAGTTCCCTGGAGTCCACATGAGTGAGTAACGACCATGTACGGATCCAAGCCGTGGCTCTGTATATAACCTGCAAAAAATTGTTGAAGTTCTTGCCATTAAAAATCATGTCATTTCTAGTGTTCCATATTGCCCAAAATAAAGCACTTATTCTAATCCGTATAAGATTCGCTATAGTTACGTCTATTTGATTGAGCCACATCCCAAATAATGAATTAATGCTCGTAGGTGGATTAACGTTAAATGCTATATGAACAGTTCTCCATAATAGTTTTGCAAGTGGACAATCGAGAAAGAGGTGTCTAATTGTTTCATTTTGATCACAATAGCAACATGTAGGTCTGCCTATCCATCTTCGTTTTATCAAATTATCTTTGGTCAGTACAACTCCCTTGTGTACAAACCACATGAATATTTTAATTCGAAGTGGCACTTTAATTTTCCAAATATGCAATGATCTCGAAAGTGGCCCAAAGTTAATCAGATCCATGTACATAGATTTCACTGAAAAAATTCCATTCGTGGTTAAATTCCAGTGAATACTATCTGACTGGTCAGTTAGTTGAACATCCATCAACCGTCTGACCAAGTGCAGCCACGAATTCCAGCATTCTCCCACTAGAGATCGCCTGAATTGTATATTAAGAGGTACCGACTGTAATACCGTGGCAACGCAATCTTCCTTACGTTGTACAATATTATATAAGGAAGGATATTGTACCGCTAGAGGCGTATCCCCAAGCCAAGTATCCTCCCAAAACCTGGTCGTGTTACCACTGCCAATTAAAAACTTTACCCGGTTGAAAAAGGATACCTTCATCTTCATTAACCCCTTCCAAAAAGGTGAGTCGGTAGGTCTGATTGTAACTTGGGCCAAAGTCTTGGACTGTAGGTACTTATTCTTCAATATTTGAACCCACACCCCTTCGGTTTCCGTAGATAACCTGTATAGCCATTTGCTAAGCAGGCATTTATTTTTCACTTCTAAGTTCTCAATGCCAAGATCCCCTTGGTCTTTGGGTCTGCATATAATGTCCCACCTTGCCAATCTGTATTTCTTCTTAGCCTCGTCACTTTGCTAGAAAAAACGAGATCGGTAAAAGTCTAGTCTTTTCCGTACCCCTACCTGTATTTCAAAGAAAGATAGAAGGAACATCGGCAAGCTTGTCAAAACTAAATTTATCAACACCAGCCGTCCTCCATAAGACATAAGTTTTCCCTTCCAGCAACTTAATTTTTTTTCGAATCTATCCTCAATACACTTCCATTCCTTATTCGTCAATCGTCTATGATGAATGGGAATCCCTAGATGACTAAACTATAATGATCCCATTTCACATCCGAATAGTTGCCTATAAGCATCTTGTTCCTCCTTTGCTTTCCCAAAACAGAACAATTCGCTTTTGTTAAAATTAATTTTTAGTCCAGACAGTTGTTCAAAAAGGCATAGAACAAGCTTCATATTCCTAGCCTTTGCCATATCATGTTCCATGAAGATGATTGTGTCATCAGGGTATTGTAGTATGAACACTCCCCCTTCTACAAGGTGTGGAACAAGTCCTCCTACTTGACCATTTTCTTTGGCCCGACCAATAAGGACTGCCAACATATCCGCTACTATGTTGAATAGCACATGAGACATGGAATCTCCCTGCCTCAATCCCTTATGTGTTTGAAAATAATGACCTATGTCATCATTAACTTTAATCCAAACATTACCTTTCTGAATGAAAGCATCCACCTGATCCCTCCAGGATTCGTTCAACCCCTTCATTCGCAAGGCCTGTTGAAGGAATGGCCATTTGACTTTATCATACGCTTTCTCGAAATCTACTTTAAAGATAACCCCATCAAGTTTCTTTGTGTGAATTTCGTGTAACGTTTCATGCAAGACAACAACCCCTTCTAAGATGTGTCTCCCAGGCATGAACGCTATCTGAGTCTATTGGACTACCGAATGGGCTACCCGCGCCAACCTATTGGTGCCAACCTTTGTAAAAAAATTGAAACTGACGTTGAGCAGACAAATCGGTCTGAACTTCTCAATGCGGATAGCCTCCACCTTCTTTGACAACATCGTTATTGTTCCAAAATTGAGATGGAATAGCTGTAACTAACCATTAAATAAATCATGGAACATAGGCAAAAGATCATACTTTATAATATGCCAACATTTTTTATAAAATTCTGCCGGGAACCCATCCGGTCCTGGTGCCTTGTTTTGTTTCATTTGTGCTATTGCGCCAAACACCTCTTTCTCAGTAAATGGGGCTGACAACACCTCATTCTCATCAGAACGGAGCTGCGGTATGTCACATGTTGTGGTCTCACCCAGAGAAACAAAATTCTCTTCGGGTTCACCAAACAATTTCTTATAATATTCGGATATGTACAATTTTAGGTTCTCATGTCCTACAATTGTACCCTCATCCTGCTCAAGTTGCATTATTTTCTTCTTCCGATGCTTTCCATTTGCAATCATATGAAAGAATTGTGTGTATCATCCCCATGAACCACCTTCGTGACCTTAGCTCGAAGTGCCCATTTCATCTCCTCCTCTCTCAGAAGAGTTTGTAACTTCTTCTCAGCCTCACTCTTTATATGTCTATCTGACATATTAAAAAGTGTAGACTCTGCTTTCACATCTAGCTCGTTAATGATTTGAATAAGCTTCTCTTTTTCTACTTTGTAAATGCTACTTTGATTCTTAGCCCAGCCTCTCAAGAACTGGTGCAAGTGTCTAATTTTGTTTTGCCATCTTTCCATACTAGATGTCCCGCCAGATTCCCTGGCCCATTCAGTAGCAATGAGATCCATGAATCCTTCTCTCTCAAACCAACTTAATTCGAAAGAGAAAATATTTTTGTTACCCACATGAGTCGCTTCCCCAGAGTCGACTAGGAGTGGTGTGTGATCTGAGATGGCTCTTTGCAAAGCATGGACTGAGACCGGTGGGTATTTCTGTTCCCATTCTATGCTGGTGAAGACCCGATCCAACTTCCCATATGTTGGAACCGGTAAAGAGTTAGCCCATGTGAATTGTCTACCAGTGAGGTCAATCTCCCTCAAATCGAGACTCGATAATCATATTGAACATAAATGACCATCTTCCATCGAAGTTGTCATTATTCTTCTCTTCTTGTCTTCTAATGATATTAAAGTCTCCCCCAACCATAATGGGAAGTCTTTCATCTCCACAAATTCTCACTAAATCGGCAAGAAACTCAGATTTAAGCTCAGGTTACGCCGCCCCATAAACGGCCACCAGAGCCCATCTGAAACCATCAACTTTCGACCTAACACGAAATTTGACAGCAAACCAATAATGCAAATTTTTAATAATCAGATTAACACGGACACAGAAACCCATAAATATATGGCCGAGTTGTCCAAGGGATCGAACACTGCCATACATATCGGATTATTACCTACAGCCTGCAAGTGGGCTTAAACGACCAGACATAAATCTCACGTGCTGGCTTGTGGCAGACGGATCCGATGGTGATTGGCGAAATGGATTATTTGCAGGTCGCAACATACTTCATGGGCAAGAACATCGTCATCACCGGCGCAACTGGGTTCATTAGTACAGGTATGCCTCGTTCCATACATCCATTTTTGTTTCCACGTCTACATGAAGTGTGTCACTTGATGCTACTATCTGAATAGTTCTCATGAAGAAGATACTGGGGGTTCAGCCTGGTGTGGCGAAGCTCTTCCTCTTGGTTCGAGCCACCGACGACAAATCTGCAAGGCAGCGGTCCAGACCGAGGTAAAGCATTTCCAACAGTTCAACAAGCAATCTGAACGCGGGGGGGGGGGGGGGGGGGGGGGGGTGGGGGGGATTCAAACACACGAAAAAAGGTCGTCATCTACAAGTAACAGGGAGGAAGATCTTCCAAGTTTTCGGAGAAAAGAATGGCAAGGGTTTTGAAGATTTCATCCAATAAAAGGTGTGCCCTTTGCTAGGAGATGTCATGGATGAGGATTTTGGACTAGACACTGCCAAGCTGAAAGAACTGTCCAAGGATTTAGACATCATCGTCAACGGAGCTGTGACTACGAATTTCTACGAAATGTTAATAACTGTGATATCTACTATACATGTTGTTACCAATAAAAGAAAATTTCAAGAACATGTTGTTAATTTAGATATTTTATAAAAGCATGATGGGTTTGCAGATACGACGTAGCCTTCGACACCAACGTCTTGCGAGGAAGCAAATATGTGCATTTGCAAACAAGTGCACTAAACTAAAAATGCTGCTTCATGTTTCAACTGGTGCGAAACAACAGGATTATATGAGTATGTTTTGTTTTGTTCTCTTTGAATTATTCTTCACTCTGAAAAGTGACTAACTGACTTGAACAACCTACGTAAGCGGTGAACAAGAGGGGCTAATACTAGAGATACCCTTCTTGATGGGTGAGACACTACGCGAAGGCACACACTTAGACTTCGAATCTGAGCTAAATCTGATCAAACATACCTGGATGGAACTAAACACTAACTGTACCACAGAAAAGGCTGATAGGAAGACCATGAAGTCCTCATCAGGTTAGAAACTAAACATGAAATGGAAACATAAATGTACATGTGTAAACCTTTCTGCAACATTAGTAACACGTCTCCATGTTACACATGAATCAAGAGCGAGGCATTTCGGGGCACCTGGGAGGCAACCTTCTGGTCATCATCATCCGGCCGAGCGTCATAACCAGCATCCTCAAGAAGCCATTGCCTGGATGGATGGAAGGAGTCAGGTAATGGAATTAAAAAAAAGAACTGTCTCTACAGCTTCTTTGTTCAGCTTTAAGCCACACTAAATTGCATTTTCTATTCTTTAGGACAATCGACTCTGTTTTCCTGGGTTACGCCAAGCTGGCCCTGAAATTCTTTCTAGTAGACCCCGACACTGTAATGGACGTGGTGAGTTTGCAACAAACTTCCAAAACTTCAAAAGATCAAATTTATGCTGACAAGTCTTGACCATTGTTTGGAGTTTGGACAGATTCCGGGGGACATGGTTGTGAACTCTATGATGGTCGCCTTGGCGGTGCACTTCAAGGAACATGTGCAGACCATCTACCATCGTCTCCTCAGCAGGCGACCGGTGCCTGTCACCAGTGGGGAATTGCTCACCAGGCATGAGAAGGTTGCTGTTCTTGCTCTTGTGCAGGCCCTTTTTGGCAGTGACGACAACACTTGCAGCAGGAATCAACTCATAGCTTCCACCCCCATGTACGTTCTAATTCACTTAAATTTCATTGTCTATTATGTGAAATTTGAATCTGTTAATTGAAATCAATTCATTTCTACATGGTGTCCATTTTTCAGTTGATGTCGTCCTTGTTAGAATGAATTGTATAGGATTAGGAAACCTGTTTAACTGTATCCTTCTCTATCTCTTCTTCTCTCTCGTATCCCTCTCTGTAACGATCATATGATCGATCTCTCGTGGACTTGTACACTAAGGCATCTACTCAATAAATACCAATGCGGCCCGAGACAAAGGGTTGAACGCTTCCAACCTAGTTTACATGGTAATCAGAGCATCTTCCTCATAGATCGAAGATTGCATCTAGCTACCTCTCTCGGTCGAGATCATGGCCACCACCACCACCACGTCGCTGCCTAGCACCATGAGTGCGCTTACCACCACCTCGCCCTCCAGCTTCGCGTCATCCTCCACCAGCACCTCTGTATCTCTCGGACCGCCACCACAGGAGAAGCTCACGAGGGGAAACTTCCTCTTATGGAAGGCCATTGTGCTGCCTCAGATCAAAGGCGCTCAGATGGAACACCACCTCGACGGGAAGAGTCCGGCACCGCCGGCCACCCTCACCATCACCAAGGACGGGAAAGAAGAACAGATCGTCAACTACTCCCGATCCCTCTGGTATGCACAGCAGCAACAACTTCAAGGGTATTTGATGGGGTCCCTCTCCCGAGATATCCTTGCGCAGGTCGTGACGCTACAGATGCCGGCCGAAGTTTGGAGTACCATCCACGCCATGTTTGCTGCCCAAAGCCAAGCCCAAGCCATCAACACCAGGATCGAGCTCACGAATCTCTGGAAAGGTAACCTAACCATGGCTGAATATCTTGGCAAAATTAAGAGTCTTACAGATGAAGTCGCATGCACTGGAGCTACTCTTTCTGATCCGGAGATCACCTCGAAGATCCTTGCCGGCCTCGACCTCAAATACAACCCTGTCGTATCGGCGCTCGCTGCCAGGGTCGAGCCCATCTCGGTTCAGGAGCTATACAACCAACTCTTGAGCTTTGATGCTCGTCTCAGTCTTCTCCACGGCACCAGCATCTGACGTCCTCCGCCAACTCCGCCTCTCGTGGTCGTGGTCGTGGGCGCGGTCACCAGGGGCAGAACCGCAGCAACAACAACAGTAGCCGCGGTCACGGCGGCAACCAGGGCGAGGGTACTCGTTCTGGCGGCTATGGAAACAGTACAGGAGATGGCGGCTATGGAAACAGTACAGGAGGTGGCGGCTTCAACAACAACAACAACCGCCGTGCCTCTTCCTCTCGTGCCCAGCCTCGGTGCCAACTTTGCAAGAAGCCAGGTCATGAGGTCATGGACTGTTGGCATCGCTACGATGAAGATTATGTTCCGGACGCTCCCCATGTTGCTGCTGCCATCCGTGAAGAAGGAGGAGAGGGAGTTTGGTATGTGGACTCCGGAGCAACGGATCATGTTACAAGTGAGCTAGAACAACTTGCCCTTCGCGAGAGGTACCTCGGCAACGACCAAATTCACATTGGTCAAGCTCTTATTAATTCGCCCACTCTTAAACGTGATCTAGTCATAAAAGATATCCTTCATGTTCCACAAGCTGACAAAAATCTCGCTTCTATGTCTCGTTTAGCCACTGATAATAATGTCTTCTTTGAAACTCACCCTCGTTACTTTTTCATAAAGGATCGGGCAACGAGGGAACTCCTTCATCACGGTAGATGCATTGGAGGACTCTACCCCATCACATCCGAAGCACTTAGTCGCAAGTGTCGTCAAGTTCATTCCGTCATCAAGCCCTCTTTGGCAAGGTGGCATCAAAGATTAGGACATCCGTCATCGGTCATAGCCAAACAAGTAGTCAATAAAGGCAATCTCCCATTGTCATATAGTCACATTAGTGAGTCGGTTTGTGAAGCTTGCCAATGTGCCAAGAGTCATCAACTCCCTTATCCTAAGTCAAATAGTGTGTCTTATGCTCCTTTAGAGCTTATTTTCAGTGATGTATGGGGTCATGCTGGAGATTCTTTTGGAAGAAAAAAATATTATGTTAGCTTCATTGATGACTATAGCAAGTTTACTTGGATTTATTTGCTTAATTACAAATATGAAGTCTTTTCTGTGTTCCAAGAGTTCCAAAAACTTGTTGAAAGACACTTTGACAGAAAAATTCTGACAGTCCAAAGTGACTGGGGATCAAGATGGCAATGGGGCCCCGAAACCCGCGTCCCCAAGGGTTTTTACCCAATTAGGGGGCGGGGATGGGCGCCTTTTTAACCCCGCAGGGCTGCTGTTGGGTAAAGTATAAAACCCGACACGTTTCGCGGGTTCAAACCCATTTCAGTAATACCCGAACCCGAAACCCGTCATCCCCGTCAAAATACTACACTAAGCGTATTGGGCCATTCAGCCTCGACTACACACCTTCCCACCCAGTGTCCCAGACCCCAGCTCCAAATCCACACCCAGCCCTAGCCTCGCTAGGTCTCAGCCTCAAAGTCGCTCCCGCAGCCTTCCTCTCGCACACCTAAACCTAGCAATCCCATCGCTTACGCTCGATCCCGCCTCCCGCAGCCTCCGTCTCGCGATTTTGTGTTGCTGCTATAATGTTTGCTTCAATGTGCCGGTTTCCCCGTGGGTTTAGAAAACCCGATGGGTTTAGGGGACGGGCAAAAAGCTAGCCCCGCGCACATTGACGGGGACGGGGACGGGCTTGCGATTTTCTCGTGGGGATGGGTTTGAGAAGGCAAAACCCGATGGGTTTCGTCCCCGTTGCCATCTTGAACTGGGGAGGGGAGTATGAGAAACTCAACTCTTTCTTCCGTAGCATCGGTATAGAACATCATGTATCTTGCCCCCATGCTCATCAAAAAAATGGCTCTGCCGAGCGAAAACATCGCCACATTGTTGAAGTTGGTCTCTCGCTCTTAGCCCATGCATCCATGCCTCTCAAATATTGGGTTGAAGCATTCATCACAGCCACATATCTTATAAATTGTCTTCCTAGTAAAGTCATTGGCAATTCTACTCCATTGGAGCGATTATATCATCAAAAACCTGAATACAACTCTCTCAAAAAATTTGGGTGTGTGATACGTCTCCAACGTATCTATAATTTATGAAGTATTCATGCCATGTTTACAATAATTCTATATGATTTTGGTATGATTTTATTAGAACTAACCCGGACCGACGCTGTTTTCAGCAGAGCTACCGTGGTGTTGTTTTTGTGCAGAAATAAAAGTTCTCGGAATGGGCTGAAAATTTACGGAGAATATTTTTGGAAAATATAAAAAATACTGGAGCAAAAAGATACCGGAGAGGAGTCCCGAGGAGGTCACAAGCCTAGGGGGTGCGCCCCCTGCTTGTGGGTCCCTCGAGCACCCTCCTGACGTGATTCCAACGCCAAGTACTCCTATAAATCGAGAAACCCCCAGAAAGAAATCTAGATCGGGAGTTCCGCCGCCGCAAGCCTCTGTAGGCATGAAAAACCAATCGGGAGCCCGTTCTGGCACCCTGCCGGAGGGGGAAACCATCACCGGAGGCCATCTTCATCATCCCGGCGGTCTCCAAGACGAGGAGGGAGTAGTTCACCCTCGGGGCTGAGGGTATGTACCAGTAGCTATGTGTTTGATCTCTCTCTCTCTCTCTCGCGTTCTTGAGATGGCACGATCTTGATGTACCGCGAGCTTTATTAATATAGATGAATCATATGGAGTTTTCCCCTCTCTATCTTCTTGTGATGAATTGAGTTTTCTCTTTGAAGTTTTCTTATCGGATTGAGTCTTTAAAGGATTTGAGAACACTTGATGTATGTCTTGCGATGGGATATCCGTGGTGACAATGGGATGTTCTATTGATCCACTTGATGCATGTTTTGGTGATCAACTTGCGGGTTTCGTGACCTTGAGAATCTATGCATAGGGGTCGGCACACGTTTTCATCTTGACTCTCCGGTAGAAACTTTGGGGCACTCTTTGAAGTTCTTTGTGTTGGATTGAACATGATGAATCTGAAATTGTGTGATGCATATCGTATAATCAAGCCCATGGGTACTCGTGGTGACATTGGAGTATCTAGGTGACATTAGGGTTTTGGTTGATGTGTATCTTAAGGTGATATTTTAGTACGAACTCTAGGGCTGTTCGTGACACTTATAGGGATAGCTCATAAGATTGATCGGAAAAGATAACTTTGAGGTGGTTTCGTACCCTACAATAATTTCTTCGTTTGTTCTCCGCTATTTGTGACTTTGGAGTGAACTCTTTGTCGCACGTGAGGGATTTACATATGATTCAACTATGTTAGTATTGTTGAGAGAACTTGCACTAGTGAAAGTATGAACCCTAGGCCTTGTTTTCAAGCATTGCAATACCGTTTGTGCTCACTTTTACCATTAGTTACCTTGCTGTTTTTATATTTTCAGATTACAAAAACCTATATCTACCATCCATATTACACTTGTATCACCATATCTTCGCCGAACTAGTGCACCTATACAATTTACCATTGTATTGGGTGTGTTGGGGACACAAGAGACTCTTTGTTATTTGGTTGTAGGGTTGTTTGAGAGAGACCATCTTCATCCTACACCTCCCACAGATTGATAAACCTTAGGTCATCCACTTGAGGGAAATTTGCTACTGTCCTACAAAACTCTGCGCTTGGAGGCCCAACACGAGTCTACAAGAAGAAGGTTGCGTAGTAGACATTAGTGTGCTTGCTACCCCAATTTACGTCCATACAATCGTCACAAACTTGAGTTTCGTTCCACTCAATGTGTTTTTCTTGGCTATAGTAATCTCCACAAAGGATATAAGTGCATAGAGATCGCAACCGGACATATTTATATTTCTCGAGATGTTGTTTTTGATGAAACTCTTTTTCCGTTTGCCAAGCTTCATCCCAATGCAGGAGCTCTTCTTCGTGCTGAAATAGCACTCCTTCCTGATCACGAGGGTGAATTAAATAAAGCTGATCATGTGAATAATTCCATAGAAAATTGTGATTTTGGTGATGTATGTGCAGATTCATGTTATCATTTTATGTCTGTGAATATGGACCAAACATGCACGGAATCCCATGTCGATCCTGCTGGCAGCAGCACCCGATCTAATGCACCTGCCAGCGCGCGATCCCGGGAGGATCAGCCCCCCCCCCCCCCCCCCGCATGACCTAGTGGCCGACAGTCCAGGCGGGGGCGGAGCCCACCAGACCAGGTGTGGCCCGCGACGAGTCGCCTAGCGCCACGGCACCACGGGCCGAGCTAGCGACTGACAGTGGGACAGAAGCCGTCCGGGCATACCAGGGGTTCGATGCGCGGCGTATTTCTGCTGGTGCGCCGATCGCGAGGACGATCTCGGTCCCGCCTGGATCGCTGGCTTCCTCGGATCATGAGCCGGTTGATGATGATCAGGCCGGATCTTCTGTGGCGGTTTCATCTGCTACACCAGGAGTTTCCTTGACTACAGCAGCTCCTGTTCCAGCTTCTGTACTTCCTCGTCGGCATACGAGATCTCGGTCAGTTATTGTCAAAAAAAAAGGAATATATTGATGGAACAATAAGGTATGATAAAATCAAGTGTGCCTTTCTTACTACTGCCGTTGAACCAGTGAACTTGCATGATGCGCTCTTGCTCATATGGATTGGAAGGAAGCTATGGATAGTGAATATAATGCACTTATGAAAAATAAAACTTGTCACTTAGTACCACCAAAGCATGGTAACAATATTATTGATTGCAAATGGGTGTACAAGATAAAGAGGAAATCTGATGGGAGCATAGACAGATATAAAGCTAGATTAGTTGCCAAAGGATTTCAGCAAAGGTTTGGAATTGATTATGAGGATACTTTCAGTCCTGTTGTTAAATCAGCTACTATTCGACTTGTCATGTCTATTGCTGTTTCCAGAGGTTGGAGTCTAAGATAGCTAGATGTTCAGAACGCGTTTCTTCATGATGTTCTTGAGGAAGAAGTGTTCATGCGGCAGCCACCAGGGTATGAGGATCAAAGCACACCACATTATGTCTGTAAGTTGGATAAAGCCTTGTATGGTTTAAAACAGGCCCCAAGAGCCTGGTATTCTCGACTGAGCATGCAGTTACAACAACTTGGGTTCACACCATCCAAGGCAGACACCTCACTGTTCTTTTACAATAAAGGAGGAGTAACTATATTTGTGCTTGTTTACGTTGATGATATAATTGTTGCTAGTTCAAGTTCAGATGCTACCACTTGTTTGCTTAAGGATCTAAAGTTGGAGTTTGCTCTCAAGGATTTGGGTGACCTTCACTACTTCCTTGGCATAGAGGTCAAACAGATAAAGGATGGTATACATCTCACACAGGACAAATACACCACTGACATACTCACGAGAGTAGGATTGGAAAATTGCAAGCCCGTAAGTACACCAATCTCGACCTTAGAAAAGCTTACAGTTGAAAGTGGAGAAGCACTTGGACCAGAGGATGCAACAAATACAGGAGTGTTGTAGGTGCTTTACAGTATTTGACACTTACACGTCCTGATATTTCTTCTTCCGTGAACAAGGTATGTCAGTATCTACATGCACCTCACACTACTCATCGGACTGCAGTTAAAAGAATTTTAAGGTATCTCAAGTTTTCAGAAGGGCTTCGTCTCCAAATTACCAAGTTTTCCTCTATGCTTGTTACTGCATATTCTGATGCAGACTGGGTAGGATGTGCTGATGATAGAAGATCCACATGTGGTTTTGCTGTGTTTCTGGGAACAAATCTTGTGTCATGGAGTGCAAGAAAGCAGGCTACTGTCTCAAGATCTAGCACTAAGGCTGAATACAAGCTCTGGCAAATGCTACAGCTGAAGTAATGTGGATACAGACATTGCTCTATGAGCTTGGAATTAAGGCTCCACAAGCTGCGAGACTATGGTGTGACAATATTGGCGCAACCTATCTCTCAGCCAACTCTGTTTTCCATGCACGTACAAAACACATTGAAGTTGATTTTCATTTTGTCAGAGAAAGGGTAGCTCGAAAGCTACTTGAGATAAAGTTCATTCCTACAGGTGATCAGCTCGTGATGGATTCACGAAGCCTCTTACTATGAGACGTTTGGATGAGTTTAAGTACAATCTCAACCTTAGCAGGACTTCATAAGGTTTAGATTGAGGGGGAGTGTTAGAATGCATTGTATAGGGTTAGGAAACCTGTTTAACTGTATCCTTCTCTATCTCTTCTTCTCTCTCGTATCCCTCTCTGTAACGATCATATGATCGATCTCTCGTGGACTTGTACGCTAAGGCATCTACTCAATAAATACCAATGCGGCCCGAGACAAAGGGTTGAACGCTTCCAACCTAGTTTACAGTCCTTAGGGGCAAGCTTCACCGGTCTTGCTAGAGTGTCATGTACGACTTATCATCGTCGGTGAAGCGAGTCCTACTTGGGCGCGGTCATCCTCAAGGCGGACTACTAGTCACAAACAGCGTGAAAACCCTTCGACTGCCTGGACATGGAAGGATGCACACAACCATTGGTGGCGTTTGCATTGTGCCGAGATGAAATAAAACATTACCCTACGATCCATCCATGTTGTTTGAAGCAAATTCGTTGGATGCAAATTCTGATTTCCTTGGAAACAAATTGTATTTTTTCCGTAAGCAAATTCTAATCAAAAGCAGATGCATATGGTGTTGTACATTATGCGACACCAAAAATCATCCTATCTCGAGGTCCTAGTTGCTACATGAAGCTCGTGTGCACGCATGTATATATATACATATAAGAAGTGTGTAGTTAGGCCCATTGATTTGTTGTATGTGGGTTCTCTCAAGTTCACTCTCGATAAAGGAATTTAATATTGATCCAAACTTGGCATCATGCTCCATGATACAATTAAATAGAACTAGCAAGGTGGCCCTCGCAAATGCGAGGGCTAGTACTATCATAGTAAATATTTATAGCTGTTGGTACCCTTAGACATGGTATTTATTTTCTTGATATGAGTAATTACTCTTTCATTGGATATTCGGGGTTTCACTCTAACCTGTGTGAACTTAACTTATGCAGCTGCATGATAGTATTATTGTTGTGTTGTCTGTTTGATATGAAATGGAATTTTCATATGTTATAGTCCAAATATAAATGTTTTGAACATGTTAGAGTTTTTTTTCCACGATCATGTACTATATTTTTGGATGTTTTTTGAAATAATTTGCAGGATATAAAAACATGTAATTTAGGCTCATGCATGTGTGGCATATAAGTACTTTTATTTGGTTCTCACCATATGTAATAGTAGCTGATTAGTATGAGCTTTTTATTATAAAATTATTAATGTATTTCTGCGGGAAAGATTAGTTGGGTTTTAGCCCAACAGGTTCACTTAGTTGTATAGAATTTGCAAAAATCTTTTTCCATCTCACTCACACATGTTTTCTTCACTGGAGAAAGAATACTCGGTGGTCGCTCGATCCCCACTCTCATTTGCTTCTCTTAGCTCGCCCCCACAAGGCCACAATCGAGTCCACCAGATGAGCATTTCTTTTTGTTTCCTCATTTTGATTGGGTGGGGTAGCCAGGACTGAGGAGTATCCGCGCAAGCACAGAGTCGACCTCGTAGCTCTCAATGTTGGCGCCGCCACGGGCATCCGTGGTGGCGAGTCGGTTGTGGATCTTGTCTCCCGTAGGAAGGTGATGGTGTTGTCTTTCAGAAACGCAAAATGAAGACTCATCATTGTTGTATGCAAGCTAGATTGCTGAGTGCTTATTAAATTAGATTAGATAAAACTGTGAGGGTCTAGATTGGTGAGTTCTTATTAAATTAGGTCAGATTTGTGAGGGTCTAGATTGCTGATTACCTATCAATTTAGATTGAAAGATTATGTGCAGCCTGTGTGTGGTTCCTGATTATCTCTTAGATAAAAAAAATAAGTTCTCCCTGCCCGTTATGCTTTTTGATTGTCTCTGAGATCGAAAAGATGAGTTGTACCGATCTTCGTACAGCCAGGATTTGCCATATTAGAATATGGCTGATGCTACAACAGTACTAGTATATTAAGCAATGGAGGTTACTTGAGCGTGGTCTAAACCTATGAAGGATAAGTGCATATATAGTGAACTGTAATATGTGTGGTTCTTGTATACTTGTATCAGAGGGTCTCTTATGTCTCGGTTGTTCACGTGATGTAGGTATTTATTGAGATATGCATGTGGGTCTTGGTTTCCTCAGTACTAGAATCTCCATTAATGCCGAGTTCCAAGGAAACTCGGCAGAACACATATTAAACTCGGCGAAATGTTCGCCCAGTTCCAAACTCGGTGTAAGGATCACACTCGGCAGACAGAAGTTCGCCGAGTGCCCGACAGAATGCACTCGGCGAATAATTGGAACTCGGGACAAAACGCGATTCTAGTAGTGCCTGCTTGTTCACATTTTTTCTTTTTTTGAGAAATCATGCATGTTCATGGTAGGAAGCGAAATACACACTACAAATATAACTGGTGATATTTTTTCCTTCTTTTGTGCATTTTCCTTTTTGTATTCTTCATCATCCGTAATTAATGGTAAAATCAGAAAATTAAGGGAATAATTCAAAATGAAAAGAGTGGACGTCCTTGAAATATTGAAAAGTTCTTTTGTATAATATATGATCTGCCGACTGTCCATCTTTTCTAGTCTAGCCGAAATGTTTGGAGTTTGAACGCCACTCACTTATAAAAAAAAGTATAATAAGTAACCTTAGCCATACACGGAAAAGTACAATGATGACGCATCTTATTCCAGGGAACAAATATAGCGCATTTAAAAAAAGAACAGATAAAGCGCCCCATTTTATTTCTTTGCTTTGGATATAGCACCTCATAGTCGACGGGAACGTCTCCTTCCACTGAACGTGATTCGTCAAAAATAAAAATATAGGAAAATACAAAAACCAAGACATAAACCCTGGTGTGCTGGAGATATCACTGTCCTCCGAACCAACGAACCACATGTCGGTTCACTTTTTGGCTTATTGTTGCTTTGAGTAAATGACACCTTATTAATTTCATCAGAATCCAAGCAAAGAAGATAAAAATCCGACACACTCATCCAACACATTAATGTGTCATTCTCAAAAAAAAAAAAAAAAACACCATGTGCCAGACACGTACGGCCGAGTCGTTATATCTATGCTGGCTCTCTTTTTTTAGGAGGATGCGCTAGCTTTTTTCTTGCATGATTGGCATTGTGTTTTTTTTTACACTAGTAAGCGTGCACGTGCAAATGCACGTCTCACTAATATACAAATATACGTGAGAATTAACAGACGTAGAAAAATATTTTGGTTGCACTAACAAATATTACATATGAAAAATATTACAAATGGATATCAGTTGTAACAATTTTCAAACTTCTAGTTTACATGAATTCTGAACTCTATTGTGTGTGTTTTCGTAGAATTTTTTTCAGAATTTCTTGTGGAATTTTTACCTATGATCTATGTCTTTTTCATGTAAATTATTTGTCATATTTGCATTAGCATGTGTGAGGGATCTCCTTCGCTGCCGTTACCATTTGGGCAACAGGGACAGTGGGGACTTCTTCCCGATGGTGAGAGGGATCGGTGATGCACATGGACAATCCACGTTGGGGGATTGGTGCCCAGAGTTGTATTTACCTGGCAACCAAACAAAGCCTTAAGTGCCGAAATCTCTAATAGCCATAGGCATTGCTTGAGCTCTTATGCATCTTACAACCACATGTTGTGCATCATCGTTAGTCAAACAACAGATCGTCAAGTGGTCGATGCCATTACATAACTTAGAAGCACCATGGCACACTGAAACTTGCATTTGCATCGTCAGAAAAAAAACTATTCAAGAATTTTGAAGATGGACGTCAGTTTGTTTTTCGCAGCAGGTGTTTCTATTAGGATAGAGAAATTACATAAGTAATTACATGATATATACAAGTCAAGAACAAAAAATTGCAACATTAGCCAATAGCCATGGAAAGAGAACTGAGGGAGGCTGTTATTCTTGAGAATCACATGATCTGGCATTATTTTGGTGCCTGTCAGTATGACCCTAAAACAAACATATGTAGCATTCATAATGAGAGACTGCATACATTATTAGATAGCATTAGAACTCAAGTGATCCAATTGATATGTGTTTCATTCTTCCATGGTAAACACTGAGATGAAAGAGTTTGAGTACTACACTTCTCTGAATGAAAGTTGGTATTATTGAATTCTAGCTTATGTGCATTATTCTTGGAAAAGTATCGCATTTCCAAGATGTTAAGATCTTATGCGGGCATTATTTCATAGCACATGCTAGAAAATTTAAGTTAGCTTACACCCACACACTTCCGCAAAAAAATATAAAAAAGCTTACACCCACACAGATACTCCCTCTGTACCGTAGTTGGAGGATTTTTCAGACCATGTGAAAACAAGGAAAAGTACGAAACTGCCCCCAATTTGAAGAAGTACATGTCGCTGGGATCGTCGTCTTCCTCCATCGCTCCTCCGCCAAGCTCCACCCCTCTACCGTCCGCCGCAGCTTCGGCGTCCGTCTCCGCCGGCCACAGCTCCCTCCCCGGCCACCTTCCTCGTCTCCAATCGAGAGGCCCAGGACCGTCCCCGCCGGCCACATTTCCCTCGCCGGCCGCCGTCCTCCACCAGGCTCTGCCCCTCTGCCGTCTGCAACTCCCACACACTCCGCCACAGCTCCGGCATCCATCTCCACCGGCCACAGCTCCCTCGCCGGCCGCCTTCCTCAGCTCCAATCGAGAGGCCTAGGTCCATCCCCGTCGGCCACATCTCCCCTGCCGTCCGCCTTCCTCCTCTCCAATCGAGAGCTCCAGGTTCAACCCCGCCGGCCTCTTCTCGAATTGATCCTCTGCTGCGCCGCTCCGCTCCTCTCGACCCTCTGCTGCGCCACTCATCTTGATCCTCTATTGCTGCTGCCGTCGCTTTGCGGCTGCCCGCTGGAGACCTTACATTTTTTGTGGAAATCATCAAGCAAATCAGCACAAATTAGCACTTTGCTGCTCTGCACAAACATTTGTAACTGTACTCCAATATTTTTCCCTAAAGTTTAACAGTAGCCCTGGAGATTTCTGAAACATTGTTCAAGGTTAAACCGATTTCACTGTCATCGCATATGGTTTATCACTGAAAAATTGTTCATGGTTACCGCATTTCCATTTTCCTGTTTAAGATTCAGTGTCAAACTGGTCTGGATTTAGGCCTGTTCAAGATTCAGTGTCAAACTGGTCTGGATTTAGCCCTGGAGTATAAGCAGATTCATACAAAAATCATGAAAATATTTTCAGAAACATTATTCAAGGATAAACCATATGTGTGTGGAGGCTTATGTGGTGCTTTTATTCATACTCCGAGCAAAGCATGGCGACCACAAAGCCGAGTCCAAAGAATGGATCGTCATCAGTTGCTGCTATGTCAACAGTGTCCTAACCCACTGACAGACAGGGATCGCACACTAGTACATACCAGGGCTTTGGTCCAGGCCGGGCCAGCCCATTAGTCCTGGTTCACTCACGAACCGGGACCCATGGCTGCATTGGTCCCGGTTCGTGAGGCCAGGGCGCCGGCCGGGCCTCGTGGGCCATTGGTCCCGGTTCGTCTGACCCCTTTGGTCCCGGTTCCAGACACCAACCGGGACCAATGGGCTGGACTCCTGGCCCACAAGCATTGGTCCCGGTTTGTGGCTGGAACCGGGACCGAATGGGGTCCTTTAGTCCCGGTTCCAGCCACGAACCGGGACCAATGAGATGCCTATATACACCCCCCCGCCAGCGAGCAAAGCACTCCACATTGCTCTGTTTTTCTGGCCGGTGAGGGGAGAGCTTTGTGGTGCTCTAGCTCACCTCCTATGCACATGAGGTGTTCGATGAAATGCCCGAGCCACACTTAAGCTTGCTCCTCTCGAAGCTCCTTGTCCAAGCTCCATTTTTCTCAAGATTTGTTTAGGTTTGGCGGTCCGTCCTGTCCCGTCCCCGTCCTCACCGCCGTCGATCGCCCGCGTCCATCTCGGCGCCGGCACCACCGTGGTTAGCCTCTTCTTCTTATCTTCTTTCTAAAAGAAAAAAGTTCTTACTTGTATCATTTAGATAGATACTTGTGTAATTTTCTTACTTTTATTATTGTTTGTTATTATATAGTGCCCTGGTCATGGTATCCACCCACGTCGGCCCTCGTCCGGTCTATGATTCGGATGTGGTATATATTATCTTTTATAACTATTTGTTTTATTTAGTGTTTATGACAATTATGCCGACCAACGTGACATAGATTTTTTAATCTAGGAGGTATGTGAACCGGAAATTCCAACCGACATAGAAATTCTTGTCGAGAAGTTAAATTTGGTTGAAAAAGAAAACAATTACTTGAAAGAAAAATTACAAAGAGTTGAAGAGGAGAAGATGAAGTTGGAGTTGCATGTTGCCGATGTCGTCGACGATCACAAGATCAAGATGGATGCAATGCGCTTGAAGATTAGAAAGATTAGAAAATATGCCATTCATACTGAGGCTTGGTATCATTATGCCGTTGGATCGATTGGTACCTTAGTTGCGGTTATGATCGCATTTGTTGTTGCATTTAAATTTTATAGTTTCAATGTATGTTTTAATTAGATGCTCTTGAGAGCTATATGTTGTTCAATAATGAGAACTATGTATGAACGTTATGTATTTATTTTGGTCACTACTGTAATTTGGCTTTAATGTGATGATGAATTTCTATTAATTTGGTCACTTCTCTATTCATGATATGCACGCAGATGAACCGGCAATGGATGTACGGTGACCGGCGCACCTCCGAGTATATTGAGGGCCTGCATAATTTTCTCGAAGCGGCTGAGGCAAACAAGCAGAATGGTTTTATGCATTGTCCATGTACTGTCTGTGAGAATACGAAGGATTTCTCCAACTATAAAACCCTTCACTTCCACCTGCTTTAGAAGGGTTTTATTCCACACTATAATGTTTGGACCAAGCACGGAGAAAGAGGGGTTATGATGGAAGACAACGAAGAAGAAGAGGATGACGACAACTACCCGCCCCCTGAATACGGTGATGCTGCAATGGGGGAAGCTGAAGATGAAGAGGAACCAGACGATGTGCCCGATGATGATCTTCGCCGGGTCATTGTTGATGCACAGAGAGAATGCGAAAGTGAAAGGTAGAAGTTGAAGTTCGATCGCATGTTAGAGGATCACAAAAAAGGGTTGTACCCAAATTGCGAAGATGACAACAGAAAGCTCGGTACCACACTGGAATTGATGCAATGGAAGGCAGACAATGGTGTATCTGACAAGGGATTTAGTTCGCTACTGAAAATAATGAAGAAGAAGCTTCCAAAGGATAACGAATTGCCCGGCAGTACGTACGAACCAAAGAAGGTTCTATGCCCTCTAGGATTGGAGGTGCAGAAGATACATGCATGCCCTAATGACTGCATCCTCTACCGCGGTGCGTACGAGGATTTGAACGCATGCTCGGTATGCGGTGCATTGCGGTATAAGATCAGAAGAGATGAGCCTGGTGATGTTAAGGGCCAGCGCACCGGGAAGAGGGTTCCTCCCAAGGTGATGTGGTATGCTCCTATAATACCACGGTTGAAACGTCTGTTCAGAAACAAAAAGCATGTCGAGTTGATGCAATGGCACAAAAAAGACCGTAAGAAAGACGGGAACTTGAGAGCACCCGCTGACGGGTCGCAGTGGAGAAAGATCGAGAGAAAGTGGAGCGACTTTACAGGTGACCCGAGGAACGTATGGTTTGGTTTAAGTGCAGATGGCGTTAATCCTTTTGGGGAGCAGAGCAGCAAGCATAGCACATGGCCTGTGACTCTATGTATGTATAACATTCCTCCATGGTTGTGCATGAAGCGGAAGTTCATTATGATGCCAGTGCTCATCCAAGGCCCGAAGCAACCCGGCAATGACATTGATGTGTACCTAAGGCCATTAGTTGATGACCTTTTACAGTTATGGAATGGAAGAGGTGTACGTGTGTGGGATGAGAACGAACAGGAGGAATTTGACCTACATGCGTTGCTGTTTGTAACCATCAACGATTGGCCTGCTCTCAGTAACCTTTTAGGACAGACAAACAAGGGATACCACGCATGCACACACTGTTTAGATGACACCGACAGTATATATTTGGACAAATGCAGGAAGAATGTGTACCTGGGGCATCGTCGATTTCTTCCGACCAACCATCAATGTCGAAAGGAAGGAAAGCATTTCAAAGGTGAGGCAGATCACCGGAAGAAGCCCGCCCTCCGTACTGGTGATCACATACTTGATATGGTCAATGATTTACAAGTAATATTTGGAAAGGGTCCTGGCGGACTATCTGTTCCGACTGACGATGCGGGACGCGCACCCATGTGGAAGAAGAAATCTATATTTTGGGACCTACCCTATTGGAAAGACCTAGAGGTCCGCTCTGCAATCGACGTGATGCACGTGACGAAGAATCTTTGCGTGAACCTGCTAGGCTTCTTGGGAGTGTATGGGAAGAAAAAAGATACACCGGAGGCACGGGAGGAACAGCAACGTGTGCATGAAAAAGACGACATGCATCCAAAGCAGTATGAAGGTCCTGCCAGCTACGCTCTTACCAAAGAAGAGAAGGAAATCTTCTTTGAATGCCTGCTCAGTATGAAGGTCCCGTCTGGCTTCTCGTCGAATATAAAGGGAATAATAAATATGGCAGAGAAAAAGTTCCAGAACCTAAAGTCTCATGACTGCCACGTGATTATGACGCAACTGCTTCCGGTTGCATTGAGGGGGCTTCTACCGGAAAACGTTCGATTAGCCATTGTGAAGCTATGTGCATTCCTCAATGCAATCTCTCAGAAGGTGATCGATCCAGAAATCCTGCCAAGGTTAAGGAGTGATTTGGTGCAATGTCTTGTTAGTTTCGAGCTGGTGTTCCCACCGTCCTTCTTCAATATCATGACTCACGTCCTAGATTATCTAGTCGACGAGATTGTCGTTCTGGGCCCTGTATTTCTACACAATATGTTCCCCTTTGAGAGGTTCATGGGAGTCTTAAAGAAATATGTTCGTAACCGCGCTAGGCCAGAAGCAAGCATCTCCATGGGCCATCAAACAGAGGATGTCATTGGGTTTTGTGTTGACTTCATTCCTGACCTTGGGAAGATTGGTCTCCCTCAATCACGGTATGAGGGGAGACTGACTGGAAAAGGCACGCTAGGAGCAGACTCAATAATATGTAGGGACGGGCATTCTTGGTCTCAAGCACACTACACAGTTCTACAGAATTCTACCTTGGTGACCCCGTATGTCGATGAACACAAGAATATTCTGCGCTCCAAACACCCAGAGCAGTGTGACGACTGGATTACATATGAACACATCAGGACTTTCGGCAGTTGGTTGCAAACACGTCTCATGGGTGACAACACTGTTTCGGATGAGTTGTACTCGTTGGCCAGGGGACCATCTTCGACTGTATTGACTTACAAAGGGTACGAGATAAATGGGAATACATTTTACACGATCGCCCAAGATCAAAAGAGCACCAACCAAAACAACGGTGTCCGCTTTGATGCAGCAACCAATAGGGGAAAGGACACATATTATGGTTACATAGTGGACATATGGGAACTTGACTATGGACATGATTTCAAGGTCCCTTTGTTTCAGTGCAAATGGGTCAATCTGTCAGGAGGCGGGGTACAGGAAGACCCATAGTACAGAATGACAACAGTGGATCTGAACAATCTTGGATACACAGACGAACCATTCGTCCTAGCCAATGATGTGGCGCAGGTTTTCTATGTGAAGGACATGTCCACCAAACCGAGAAAAAGAAAAGATAAGGAAGCGAATACATCATACGATGAGCCAAAGCGCCACATAGTTCTTTCAGGAAAAAGAGACATCGATGGATTGGAGGGCAAGACAGACATGTCTGAAGATTATGAAAAGTTTCATGAAATTCCTCCCTTCAAAGTCAAGGCTGACCCAAGCACCCTCTTAAACGATGAAGATTATCCATGGTTACGGCGCAATAAGCAAACGACACAAGCGAAGAAAAAGTGAAGACTTTCTCTCCACAACTATATCATTGCAGTTACATGTGAAGAAATGAAATGCCTTTTGTAACAGATGAGTTTTCGTATGAAACCCTAATACTTCGAAAGAGATTGTCCGTTTTGTACACGAAGTGCATCCAGTTTTTGCCGTAACCCTCTCAACTCTTTATAACCTTGGGCAGTGAAGGTCGTACCAATCAGGAAGAAGCACACGGATCGTGTGTTTCTTTCAAGCGCTCGTGAGCTATTGGATCAGCACTATAACGACTAGTCCCGGTTCGTGCTAGCAACCGGGACTAAAGAGGCACACGACCCTATATATAACCCACCTCTCGGACATGTTCGACACTTAGTGTGTGTACTCATTCGGATTCAAATCATTTGGATTCCCTGCATACGGTCCAATGGTGCATTTCATATTTCCACCGTTGGGCTGTATGCAGGGGAAACCGTGTGTTTTGTTGATCTATCTAGAAATCCTTTAGTTCATCGACCGAATACAAATCATTCGGATTCCCTGCATACGGTCCGACGGTGCATTTCATATGCGGGCACTCATGAGCCACCGTCGGGCTGTATGCAGGGGAAACCGTGTGTTTTGTTGATCTATCTAGAAATCCTTTCATTTTCCGACGGTATATTTCATTTTTCCAACTCCATTTTTACAAAGACACTTAGAAAGAAACAAAAGAAAAATAGAAAGGATGATGCTCAATTGTACGTTTTGTACACGAAGTGCATCCAGTTTTTGCCGTAACCCTCTCAACTTTTTATAACATGCTATGTGCGTGAAATGATGATATCATGCCAACTTTCAACCTTTTCAGAGTTCATTTGAGGTGCTTTTTAATTTCAGGGTTATTTAGCTCAAAAAAATCAGTAAGTGCATGAAAAATACCAAATGAAGTTAGAAAGGGTTGAAAATTGATGATGTGGCTTTGAATGGTGCATTTTAAACACACAAAAATTATGGAGTTCAAATAAGTTCAAAAAATGAAATCCCTTTGTAACAGATGAGTTTCCGTCCGAAACCGTGATACTTCGAAAGAGATTGTCCATTTTGTACACGAAGTGCATCCAGTTTTTGCCGTAACCCACTCAACGACATACATGCTATGTGGGTGAAATGATGATACCATGCCAACTTTCAATCTTTTCAGAGTTCATTTGAAGTGCTTTTTAATTTCTTTCAAAACATCATGGAAGTGGAGTTCAAAAAATAATTAACTAAAAAGCTTTTATAAACCTCTAGTATTTTTGAAACTATAATTATATAAAAATTATGCAACTAAAATTATCAAAGTATTTTTTGTTCAAAACATTAATAGCAAAAAGAATATAATGATAAAACACACTAGAAATAAATAAAGCAAAAAATAAAACAAAAATAAATAAAGCAAAAAACAAAACAAAATAATGGACATTATGCAACTAAAATAATCAAAGTATTTATTTGTTAAATAGAATGAACTAAAATAACAGAAGAAAAATACTGGAAAAAAATAAAAAATAAATAAAGCAAAAAACAAAACAATAATACTGGAAAAAAATAAAAAAAATGCTGTGCAAGGCCATTGGTCCCGGTTGGTGGCACCCACCGGGACCAATGCCCACCTTTGGTCCGGGTTGGTGGCACCCACCGGGACCAATGCCCACCTTTGGTCCCGGTTGGAACCACCAACCGGGACCAAAGGTCTCTGCTTCCTGCCCTTTGGGCTGCTGAAAAGAGACCTTTGGTCCGGGTTGGTGGCACCAACCGGGACCAAAGGTGGCATTGGTCCCGGTTGGTGGTACCAACCGGGACCAAAGGTGGAACCAACCGGGACCAAAGGTGGCATTGGTCCCGGTTGGTGGTACGCCCGCTCCTCGTCGCCGTCGCCGCCCGCTCCTCGTCGCCGTCGCCGCGCGCCGCCCCGAGCCCGCCGTCGTCGTCCCCGTCCCCGTCGCCGCCCCCGTCGCCGCCCCGTCCCCGTCGCCTCCCCGTCGCCACGCCGCCCCGTCGCCGCCCCGTCGCCTCCCCGTCGCCTCCCCGTCGCCGCCCCGTCGTCGCCCCGTCGCCGTCCCCCAGTGAGCCCCCCCTTTCCCATGGTCCCTGCTCGGATACGGCGACACGGACACGGACACGGACACGGACACGGATACGGATACGGCGACACGGACACGGATACGGCGACACGGACACGGATACGGCGACACAGACACGGATATGGATACGGCGACACGGACACGGATACGGCGACACAGACACGAACACGGACACGGATACGGCGACACGGACACACGAAAAATAACGAGAAAGAGATCGCCCCCTCCCCGATAACTTCGACATGAGGGGGGGGGGTCGATATACTTTTTTTTCCATGTATGTATGTCGTTGTCGTTGAGTTAAAGAAAGAAAAATAATGAAAATATGTCATGAGTTAATGAAAATATATAATATATGTATGTGGCTATGTATGTAAAGATGGATAGCATTTTTTCCATGTATGTATGTCGTTGTCGATATACCCCCTCCCCGATAACTTCGACATGCGGGGGGGGGGGGTCGATATACATTTTTTTTCATGTATGTATGTCGTTGTCGTTGAGTTAAAGAAAGAAAAATAATGAAAATATGTCATGAGTTAATGAAAATATATAATATATGTATGTGGCTATGTATGTAAAGATGGATAGCATTTTTTTCCATGTATGTATGTCGTTGTCGATATACCCCCTCCCCGATAACTTTGACATGAGGGGGGGGGGGTCGATATACCCCCTCCCCGATAACTTCGACATGAGGGGGGGTCGATATACCCCCTCCCCGATAACTTCGACATGAGGGGGGGGGGGTCGATATACCCCCCTCCCCGATAACTTCGACATGAGGGGGGGGGGTCGATATACCCGCCTCCCCGATAACTTCGACATGAGGGGGGGGGGGTTCGATATACCCCCCTCCCCGATAACTTCGACATGAGGGGGGGGTCGATATACCCCCCTTCCCGATAACTTCGACATGAGGAGGGGGGTCGATATACATTTTTGCCATGTATGTATGTCGTTGTCGTTGAGTTAAAGAAATAAAAATAATGAAAATATGTCATGAGTTGTCGAGGCCACCCCAAACCCTAGAAGTGTTGTCGAGGCCACCCCAAACCGGACGTCGGACATTCATGAGAGAGGCGGTCCGGACGTCGGACGACATTCATGTTTGTATATTAATTGCCATGTTGTAATATTTGCAGAAAGTATGGATCCAAGAGACTTGGAACAAGAACAGTTGTTGGGGGACATAATCCACGACGGACGTGATATCTTGTCGTATCTCAACGACACCGATGGTCTGGAAGGAGAGGATGATGGCTCCGGTGATCGAACAATGGAGGAGGAAGGACATGATCATGATGGCTCCGGTGACCGAATGCTGGAGGAAGAAGGAGACCATGATGACGGCTCCGGTGACCGAACGGAGGAGGGAGCTGTTGCAAAGTCCGGCGAGGTATATATATTAATTAAGCCTGTGCTGACTAGCTAATTGATGCATTAATTGTTTTGGTATGTACATATATTAATTAACTCTTCTTTCTTCTTTTATAGCCCTCCGGATCGAGCCAAACTTCGGTAACGAGACGAGGCCCGAAGAAGAGGTTGTGCAAGGAAGAAAGGTTCACGATCACAGCACTCGCGCACGATGGCCATCCGATTGAACCCAAGCGGACCAAGGACGCATTTTCTGCTCAGTGCGGAGCTATTGTTAGGGACTACATCCCGATCAGCATCAAGCAATGGAATAAGCCTAAGGACGGCGCCCCTGATGGTGATTATGTCACCGATAGACAGAAAGATGATCTTTGGACCGCGCTGAAGGCAAATTTCACCCTACCGCCAGAGGAGGATCCGAATAAGCCAGTTATAGAGCCACTGGTCAAGGCGTGTGCTCTTAAGAAGATGACAGATCTATTCAGGAGGTGGAAGAATGAGTTGAAATCAAAGTTTGTCGACAAAGGGAAGACTCCAGAATTCACCGGCCGATTTGAGAAGATAGGTGATCACTGGCCCGCATTTGTGGCCTACAAGACATCGGACAAGAGTAAGAAAATGTCAGAGACAAACAAGATCAATGCCGCAAAGAAGCAGTATCACCATCACACGGGGTCAGGTGGTTACCTCAAAGCCCGGCCGTTGTGGGACAAAGCTGAGAATGACCTGATTGCTAAAAACGTCGTACCACAGACATTGAACTGGACAGACCGTTCAAGGACTTGGTTCTTCGGGGTTGGGGGAACTTTGGACCCTGAAACAGGGAAGTGGCGTTGGACGAACGAGCAACTTGCGATACCCATGAACAAGCTTCAGGAGTATATCACCGCAGCGCAGGAAGGGACGTTCATTCCCGACAGAGAGAAGGACGAGCTGACTGAGGCCCTAGGGAATGCTGAGCACCCTGGACGAACACGAGGCACACCAGGCTCCGTTCCGTGGAAGGTTGGGTTTCCCGACGCCGGCGGTTACAGAAGCTGGGAGAGAAAGAGGAAAGCGGAGCTGAGCGAAATTCAGAAGCTGAATGCAAGACTACAAAAGCTAGAGGAAGCTGAGAGCCAGCGAGCTGCTGGCCAACCATCTCAGCGGCACGAAGCTACCCCAGAAGCTACCCCGCCATCTTAGCGGAGAAGCAGCGTCGCTTCCACGGAGCCCGTTCAGCCTGACTTAACGTCTCCTAGCTACCCCATAGATACTATCACGGAGGCTCAACATTGCGAGCTTATGACGAAATGCCAGAACCTCACTTTATTGGCGGCTGTCTGCTCTGTTGCACCTCCTCAACCCAACGGAACTTTTCACTGCCGTCCGATTCCACATGGCTATGCTGTTGTGATGGTGGATGAAGTAGTGGAGGGATTTGCGGAGCTCGAGCTTGACCACTCTACAGGTGAAGGAGAGAATAAGCTGGCTCGTGCTCTGAGGAGTACATGTCTATGGCAGAAGGAGTACATCAAGCTTCCAAACTGGACGCCTCCGCCTCCTCCTCCTCCTCTGGCGAGTCAGGGCACTCCGCCTCCTCCTCCTCCTCATCCGGCGAGTGATCAGGGGACCCCGCCTCCTTCTCCGGCTCCTCCGACACGTGAGGGCACTCCGCCTCCTCCTTCGCATACTCCGGCACGTCGGAGCAGTACGCCTCCTCCTCAGCCTCGTCGGCAACGGCGGAAGACAGACGCCGCCGCTCCGTCTCCTTCGGCGCGTCGGAGCACTCCGCCTCCTTCTCCGCCTCGTAAGCAACGACGAAAGAGAGATGCCACCGCTCCGGCGGCTAGCAGTACAAGCAGACGCGGGAGGGAATACAGATACGGTCCATCTCTCAAGCCTTTGGAAAAGTTACCATATGAGAGGACCGATTCTGAAAACGAGGAGATATGTCAGGAGCAATTGAGGGCCCATTTTGCAAAGAAAACTCCACCTCCGAAGGAGAAGCTAGATCCGGTGAAAGCAAAGCACACTATCGATGCCCTGAAGCGACCACCACCGCCTCCGCCGGATTCCAACTATGTCCGGATTATTAAAAAGACATATGAAGAAGCGCGGCAGTCGGGAAGTACTTCGAGTGATGCAAGGTTAGCAGAACGAAGAAGTGGGAAAACAATTCCCCAGCTCGGCGAACAGGAGAAGCAATCGTGCCCCCCGCTCAAGGTGTCTAGCGATATCGTCGCAAATCATCCGGGGATGGTGCCCGGTACCAATCCTGGTGATTACTTGGGGGATGATGTAATTTTTCAAATGGCTGAGGTAACAAAAGAAAAATATGAATACATGCACGGGAAGGCTCTCGTCAAACCTGATCATCCTCCTCTAACAACGATGATGTACAAATTGCATGAGTGGTACATGAAAACCAGCAGGGAGTCTGGGAGAGACACTATGTATATGGCAGTACTACCAAAGCACGAATTCATTGGACTTACCGTGATGCCTGTTGAATTTGTGGAGTTATTTCAGTTATACAATCAACTGGCCCTCGACAAACAACTCATGACTGCCTACTGTCTGTAGGTATTACTTCTATAGTTAAGTCTCTAGCTCAGCTCGTTCATTGCATGTATATATAATTATCCTCACTATATTATGCAGATTGAAGATCGTCGAATGCAAAAAACTAGGAATCTTTGACGTTGGGTTCATTAGCCCAGATGCCGTAAATGAATGGACGGTACGAAACTCAATCAAAGAGACCGAGGAGAACTTGCTAAAGTCGTTCCTTATACATCAAAACAAAAGGGAAATACTCTTTCCTTACAACTTCAAGTGAGTGTTGTTGTCTTCTCTGTATACTCGGTTTCGCTTACTCGAGGTTAAGTAATGTAATTGATGAGTTATATATGCGTGCGCAGTTTCCACTTTATTCTGCTATCCATTAAGCTTGACGGGGCATTAGTAACTGTCTTAGACTCGAGACGTAAAGATCCCGAGGATTATGTGGACATGACTGCAATGCTCAAGAAGTAAGTTCAGTCAATACCGGGACCATATCGGCATGCAACTTTCGTTAATTTCCTGATATCAAGTAATCATTTTCTTTGCCTGGCAGGGTTTGGAAGAAGTTCACCCGAAAGGTTCCCGGTCTAAACAAAGAGTTGCGATTTACGCACCCCAAAGTAAGTAGTACTAGCTAGTTCCGCGCATCTCTAATTGATTCAAATTTTCATCAATATATCATTACCATGCTTGCTTATCAGTTTGATTGAACTCTATTCTCATAAAGTGCTTGTACCAAAAAGAAGGGACTTCTTTATGTGCATACTACGTATGCGAGTTCATTCGCCAATCGACCTCTGAGCGGGGCTTCTCTGACAAACAATTTGAAGTACGTAAATAATATTCACAATTTTATTTTAAATATTACCATCAATTGTGTTGAGTTTTATTCATATATATGCATGTATTGACCCCCTTCTTTAAATTAGATCTGGCAGATGCGGGATGAACTCCTACCACATGATCGCATACGAGCAATTCAAGAGGAATTGGCGGGATTCTTTCTTGACCACGTCATACCTAAAGACGGAGAATACCATTCGAATTTGTGATTGGATCTTAGGTACATGATGTTATGATTGTAAAAGATGTTATATTGTATATATGTAGTAGCGTCGGATAGATATACGAAAACTTGTTGTTCGACCAATCTCTCGGAGAAAGAGAGGTCGATCACTTCTCTGTGTATATGTTCATGACGATCTTGTGTACTTAATGGTTCCTTCATTTGCTTACTAGCTAGCGTGTCGAGTTCTCTCTATAGTAGCTAGCGTCGACCAAGCACGGAGAAAGAGAGGACACTTCTCTCTATTAGCTAGCTAACACGATATGAAACCCCTAAATTAACCCTACAAACCCCCCTACCCCCCCCCCCCCCCCTTTCAAAAAAAAAACAAAAACCCCAGTGCCTTTTGGTCCCGGTTGGTGTTGCCAACCGGGACTAAAGGTCCTGCCTTTTGGTCCCGGTTGGGGTTACCAACCGGGACTAAAGGTCCTCCTGCCTGGGCTCCCAGCACCGGCCACGTGGAGCCCCTTCTGTCCCGGTTGGTAAGCGAACCGGGACTAAAGGTTTTGGGCTTTAGTCCCGACCCTTTAGTCCCGGTTCCATAACCGGGACAAATGGCCCTTTTTCTACTAGTGGCACACTGATAATTCGAAACATGTCACACTGAAATCAACTTGTTGAGGCTGGCCAACAAACAGGTTGAGAAGTTTTCAGCTCAGATGTCACCCCACTCAACTGAATCAACATCGCGTGCAGGAAAAAGATGAAGAAAAACAAAGTTCCCTTGCCATGGATGAACACAGGAACAAAGTAGCGGTATAAGAACCGAGTTAATCAGCAGCGGCGGGCTCGATCGAATCGACGGCCCCCACACGCATATGTACTTATATATGTATGCATCTCTATAATAAAAATTGGATCTGAATAAAAGCACCACATAAGCCTCCACACACATATGGTTTAACCTTGAACAATATTTCTGAAAATATGCTTACTGCAAGCCTGGAGTAGAAGATCACTCGACAATGTCAAACGCATCTCGAGTTGGTCTTCAGGGTTTTTCTTGAACAACCATACTCCTGTCGAAAGGCACCTTCGACCTGAAATAATGGAATGGAATGATATCAAAGAATTTATTGTCTGTAGTCTATAGTCTGTACCTAATCTGGAATGATATCAAAGAATACTCTAATTAACACCAAATGGGACAGAATATAAGCTGGAACACAATTTGCATATTCCAAGTTGTATAACATTAAAGCTCACTTTAAGAAAGAATGAGTTATAAATGACTCCAGTGCTGTGGGTGTAGAAAGCGAAAGAAAACAATAAACATTAGCTGTGGGTGTTCACTCAGGGCTGCAAGCCAAAGCTTATTGTCAATCATTTTAAAATGAAATGCCTATTGTCAATCTTTTTAAAATGAAATGCTTATTGTCAATCTTTTGTTTAAAGAGACAGAGAAGAGAGAAGAAGAGAGAAGAGAAAAGAAGATACTGCTGCTGTAACTGAAAAAGTCCAGTTAATTTAAATTAACTGAAAAGGTTTCAGGCAAAACTACTCCTAATGCTTCAAGATGCAGGAGTACTGAACATTTTCAGTTAACAAGTTTCAATTAACAAGACTACTTCATGTCTGCACTTTAAGTTTCAACTGACAACAATTGGTTATTTTTGTTAATTTTGTTAAACAAGCAGAAGAAATGGAGTACAAGCCCATCAAAATTTTGTTAAAAAGACTACTGCAACCAAAACTTGCCAGGAAGGAAGCACAAATGGCTGAACCTGAATAAAAACCTACTCCAGCTTTTTATTAACTAAGAATTAGTGGATGGTAAGCTGTATGACATGATTAGCATCTGCAGTGTTTCATGTAAATTTATCACTGGCAGTTGCCACATCTACTGTAAATGGCCATTCCGAAGTTAAAACATTGAATTTAAACAGAAAAATCCATTCAGGCTATTGGCAGGCAAATAAACAAATGAAATACTTGTTTTACCTTTTTAATAACAAGGCCGCATGTATCAACGTCTTTCCGCTGTCATCTAGGCAATAACCAATTACACGTTAGAGATGATAATCTTGTGCCCAAGATATATGGATGATGGTAATTAAATGGGGAACGGTCCCTAATCCAGTAATCATGCAAAAGCCTTCGAATGATCATTCTCCATCTGTGAAATGTGAGAGAAAATTACATATGTTAAAAGCATAATGAAGAAATCAAATCTGTAACATCACTACATTCTTTAACAGGAAATACAATTCTACATGAACCTGGTGATCAACACAGGAAGACAATTTTAGACAGAAACATGTGTTTCATTGCTGGATTAAAACCAAAAAATGTTCAAAATCGAAGCCGTTGCAGGCCTCGCAATGCATCACAGGATCCACTGTAGCTGTAGCGAAAATTCATTATCAAAGGAAATAATGAAGATGTAGCAGGTATTGATCTTCACAGGAGACATTGTTGTTGCTGCCGGTTTTTACTGTGTGTGCACAAATTAGCATCCCAAAGATCAGATGGTTAGGTTGTCTTGGCTATGCTACACACACAAAAAAAAATAGTACTTTGTATGAATAGAAAGTCATCTTCTAAGAGGCACATACATTGTCTATACAAAAATAGGGGGAGAATCGCAGTCTTGATTTATACCTGCCAAATTTCAAAATAGAAACCTCTGTATGCCTATGCCTGGAAATGGGTCATCCTATACAGAAAGGTCTAGTGCATATACCATTAGTAAGTAATGTACGCATACATGTACAGAAGACCCAAGAACCATAATTGGTACTTCAATTTAACAGCAAGAGGTTCCATATAGTCGAGAACAGAGTTGGAAAATTCCATCAATAACATTCATTGAATAGAAAGGATTAAACTAAAACTTCGAAAATTCCAACTCCAGTTGTTCCAACAAGGCCGCATAAACCGACCAGACCTTGGAACAGATAAACTACACGCACAAATTCATCTATTTTATCAAAAAGGACAGTTTCAGGTGAGATTAGGAAACATAGAAACCACAAACAACACAAGCTCATACAAGCAATGGGCGGTGTCTTTCTACAGATCTTTGGGAAGGTTGATGATCTCGATGGTGTCAAATTGGAATTTTCGAACCAAGGATTACATCAGAAGAAAGCATTATAATACAAACACCTGTACATTCAAAAAAGATACAAATTTTTCTCTTTTTAATTAATCAAGAAGCATGATGTTAGACATGTATATTGGGTATACCTTATGCAAATACCACAACCAGCGTCCCGCTCTTCAGGGATGAACTTGACCTTCAACGGGGATCTAACCTCGGTGCAAAGCTTCCCTGCACAAACAGAAAAATCTGGGAAATTCTCAGAATCAACCGGCAGGCAGCGGGGGGCTCCGCGTTCTTGCGGCAACAAAGGAGGAGCGGCGGGGGGCTGCTCCGCAGGCAAGCAGAAGAGGACCGGCGGGGGGCTGCTCCGCCTGGAAGCAAAAGAGGCCCGTCGGGGGCGCCGGCGGCAGAGGGTGAGTGGAATCAGTGGGCGGTGGACTGCACGGGAGGCGGCGGACGATCAGCCGCCGGCGGCGCAGGCCACTGCCCGTGCCCTGGCGAACGCCCTGCGTCCGTCGTTGGGAGGAGGAGGAGCGGGCGGAGTGGACGAAAGGTCGTGCGCAGCGGGTTTTTTTTCTTTTTTGAAAGGGTGGGTGGCGTTAGCCATCGAGGAGTAGTGGCTTAGCGTGGCTTGTTTCGTTAAACACTGAAGGATTAAGGACCATTATATCTTGTTGATGAATGGACCTGATTGTTTGGATCTCCAGCTTTCGTCCTTTTTTAGTGGTAGTAGATAAGCTATTTCAGTCTATCGATCTCCCGTGCTGGGCCAGGAGAAAAAGCCGTGTCCCACTTTTTTTAGATGGATCTCGTTGGTTGCATTGTGCACGTTCAGTTTTTTAGATGGATTGTCACGTGCAGTTTTTATAGATTGATCTCTCTCTTTTTTTTAAGGGGAGGCGGCTGGGTCTGGTTTGTGCACGTTTTGCTTTTTATTGTCACGTACATATTCCTTTTGACAAAAAATCTTGTTACGAAGATCTAATGGTTACAATACGTTGTCCACAAGATGAAGGGTCAATTATTTTCTGATTAACGTGGGATTTTCTAGCGAACTCTCTAATTCTCCTCCGTATTTTCCTTTTAGTAGATAACCAGGAGAAAAAGCCGTGTCCCACTTTTTTTTAGATGGATCTCGTTGGTTGCATTGTGCACGTTCAGTTTTTTAGATGGATTGTCACGTGCAGTTTTTATAGATTGATCTCTCTCTCTTTTTTAAGGAGAGGCGGCTGGGTCTGGTTTGTGCACGTTTTGCTTTTTATTGTCACGTACATATTCCTTTTGACAAAAAATCTTGTTACGAAGATCTAACGGTTACAATACGTTGTCCACAAGATGAAGGGTCATTATTTTCTGATTAACGTGGGATTTTCTAGCAAACTCTCTAATTCTCCTCCGTATTTTCCTTTTAGTAGATAATAGAATAGATTCTTGCATGTTTTTGAGCTTGAGCATTGCAATATATTTGATAACCTCTGCCGAGCACCGCATGGAGCGAGTACGATGTGGAAAAAAGCAAGCTTGGATTTAAGGCAACAAAGCTAGTTCCAGGGATATCCCTGCTAAGTACAGAATGGACTAACACATAAGTAATAAGGAAGCCTAGCTGTTTCGCAAAAAAAAAAAAAAAAAAAAAAAAAAGGAAGCCTAGCTAGTTCGTAGGATCTGGCCTTTCCGTACATCAATTAGTGACTTCACTAAGTACCTACTTCCCTATGTCTCTCAAACTTAAAGACGGTGAACAGAGTCAAGCATATATATGGAGACAGGTGCTGAAGATAGTCAAGCATAATGGAAGTGTTTCTGGCTGAACTCTCTTTCCAACTAATAAGGCAACATTGCTAGATCCAGGAATACGGCTGCTAACCACATATAAGTACGACATATCCGTGGTCTACGTAACTGAAGTACTGCTAGCTGAACTCTCTTCCTCTTGCGATTGATTTGGGTAGAAATGTTGTCACCGTAGTCAAGCATATATATGGAGATAGGTGGTGAATCTGGTAGTACATATCGAGTAATTAAGGACAGTATAACCGCACCTAATCCCTGCCCTCACAGCGATTTGCGTTTTCGACCGTCCGTTTTCGTGATCTGGGAGTTTCTGGACGTCGGATTTCTGTATAAAGCGAACTGTCCCGCATGTGGTAAATGTACTGGGCCTACTGTCCGATCTGCAGCTACTCCACAGGCCAAAATGGTGGCCTGTGGTAAACTGGACTCCGAGCCCATCTAACCAACCGAGGACAGCCCATTTGGTCCAATGTGTGTCGCTGGATAACCTAAACCAACCCCACCCCTCCCGGCCTGCCTCTTCCCGATCTTCTCCTCCTTCCACGCGAGTACAACGGGGAGGGGACATGGCGGCGCGTCAGATTCCCACGCTCGCCGCAGCCTTCCCGCGCCGGGACGCCATTGGGCATGGCACTGCCCACCAGTGGACCGCCGGATCGCCACCATTGCCTTCCTTAAGTCGGACCGCCGGCGCCGCCACGACACCAAGCCCCCGCAAGATAACGGGGTCCCCAAGCCCAGTAAGGTCGACGACCCCCCGCGCTTGCTCGCTACGGTTTACAGGGACGAGGAGGACGGCCGCTCGACGAGGCGCTCTAGGGCTTCCGACGACGAGAAGGAGGACGACCACCGGCGGAGGCGTCCTAGGGCCTCTGACGATGGGAGGCATGAGCGTCGCGGCACGCGCCGCCGCCGGAGCCCCAGCTTGGAGTCGGGATCCTCTTCTTTTGCCTAGCTTACTTCATTGATCTGATTGCTCCATTTTCTGTTTATTTGCAGGTACTACTCGACCTGGGGACAGGTTGCGAGTTGCGATGCTTCTGGAGGAGATTAAGAAGGGTGCTGATTACGTCCTGACGTCGAGATCACCGTCTGGTCATTGGTAGTTTTGATTAGTAGATGTATTTCACGCGTCATCTGTTCTGGAGTTACTTTGTAAAGTTTCAGATAGTACATCCAAAGAATGCATCTTGCTTCATTGTTCTATGACAAATCGGTTATGTAGTCAGTCTTTCTTCACAAGGTTAATACATGATTTGCATCTCATTAATATATAGTTTGTCAATTGGTTATCTTGTCAACATTTCTTCACAACTATTATGTTGCATACCCGTGCTTCTCTTAGCTTGCTCCTCATTGCAGGTGTGCTTGCTGCCACTGGTATGATGACAGAACTGATGTATATCACCAACATTGAAAACCTTTCTTCCGAAGCCTAGATATATGTACATCTGCATTCCTTAAGTGAACGATGGCATCAAGAGTGGTGTAGTCTAAGGAGGAGAACCAACTATAATTTGTGGTGTCCTATAAGTATGACCAATAAATCGCAGGCATTTCAATATTTCCTATATTTTGGTTTTTGTACACTATATTACAACTTGTGCTTTCTGAAGAATTTCATCTCAAGATGTAGCTGCTTCCCCGGCAACAAGGCTTCTCAGTTTTTTTGGTTTGCTTCTTTTGCTTTGTGTGGTTAATCTATCTGCTTCCAAAAATCATCATGAAGGTAAAAAATCACATTTGAATCAAAGCATGGAGGTTATGAAAGAACCATCAGTTTAAATATTTGCGAAAAACATTATCTGCAACATGATGCATTGCATTTTAGTAAATAACTCCTCAATTGAGATGCTATGTCATTATTACTTTGGAAATGGAGAGGTTATATTCATAGCATGATTAGTTCAAATATTATTTGCTACACCTTTCTGCTTTATATTTGTGCTTACTTTTGATACTAACATATATTTTATTTTATTTTATTTCCTATAATTCTATCGCCTTAACAGACGGGCGCGGCAACGCGCGCCATCGATGATCTAGTACATGTTATAGGCAGGTGTAGTAGCTCAAACCAAACTGTAGAAATTTATTACCAAAGACTATCGTATTGAAGAGTATGTACGCGTAGTATGAAGTATATAAGAATATTTAGATAGTATATATACTATTTTTAGGTAGTATATACCATATTTTTAGCATTCACCTTTTTACGTACAATTATGTACGTATTTCACAATATGATAAAAAATATGGGTCAATTTTTTTTTCATGTAACACACTTTGAAGTATCTTATATATAGTATGTGAACATACTCAATGTGATAATTAGTATATATACTACCACATGGGTGTAGTTACACACGGTAGTAAGATGTATTTTCCCTATACAAATGTTTTGTACGACTGGGTGTACTTACTCCCACTTTTGTTTGGTATGTTGTAGGTAGAATCTATAGCATCGAAGAGTATGTACGCGTAGTATGTAGTATATAAAAATATTTAGATAGCAGACCTTGGACCTAGGGGACTTTGTGGCTGTGTAGCCTCCTTGTGTTGAAAGTTAGATACATGTGATGGGCGGACGGGCGAGCACACCACTGTATTTGTCTATAACTTTTTGTTAGTACATATATATTATTCTACATTTTTCAGATAAACTTCATTTGAACTTCGAACTTCTCACATGATTAATACACATCATGCAAAGCCCGATGCTCAATTTTGGCCATTTTCTGAGTTGGTTTCCTAATTTTCAGGCATTAACTAATTTTCTGGACACTTAAAAGGACAGAACACTCTTCGGTTGGAAAGCGCGTGCAAACGATCTCCGAAAGCGATGAAACTTGGCATGTTGTCTTCATTTGATCCCTGTAGGGTGTGATAATAATTTGAGATCGTTGGGGCGAAAACTGAGTGCACCTCGTGTACAAACCGAAAACTTTGCCCCCAGGTGTCTGGGTTTCGAACGGAAAACCGTTGCGTGCCACACTCAAGTCATTTTTTTAAAATCGTTCGAACTTCAAACTTTTCACATGATAATACACATCGTCTAGAGCACAATGCTCAAAGTTGGGCTTTGTAGTATATGGTTTTTGGAGCCTTTATCTCAAATAAACTCTAGGTAGAATGGATATTCGTGAACCAAAGGTACTTACAATGTCTGTGTGGAAGGTGGACATACATATGTACGTATGTGATGCGGTTGTAAAAACCTGCCATCTTACTTTTTTGTGTGGGGAAAAACTTACCATCTTACTTTTTGTGCCGTGAAAAACCCGCCATCTTAATAATATAAAATTTGATGTGTAGATTTCCTTAATCAATTTTCTATGTGAACATGTTAATGGTCGATTGAACATCAAACTTCCGATTGCATCTATGTGGGAGAAGTTTAAATAAATTATCAAGTTGTTTCATAAAAAGTGAACATATTATGATTAGAAATGTTCCCAATGTACATGTTTGTATTGCTTTCAGAGACATGTAATAATATATTTCAATGTGATCACCTCGTTATTGACAAAATAGGTAAATGCAACATGGTATGTGTACCTATGATATCTCACATCACCTACAGACCTTGCACATGGACATTGTGGAACACTCAGGCCTCCTATTTTCGAACCAAGAATCATAGAAAAAACATTCTACATTATTATTTATATAATATATAACATAATCTACAAGGGCAAGGCACAAATAGAGAACACGAATATCAACCAATTCTTGCCGGGGGAAACATGATGAAAGAATTATACTAAAACTGAGAAGTCAGCTATCCAATCACTTAAGTAGCCTAGATGTTTCTCTTTAATTCCGTGTTAAATGCATTTTTGCTGCTAGTTTGAGTGAGGCAACATTGATTTTTTTCGTCAATATTGTGGCTCTCCTCTTGTTGTCAATTGGACCTGCCTCATGTTGGACTCTAGAAAACTTTCTTCCATCATCCCAAGCCATAGAGTTGACCTATAAGGTTCAAGGTTGATCTGACCGAGAATGCATGCCAAGTTGACGTACTTCAGGAAGTGTGTTGGGTTATTCAATGTTTTGTGATGGGAGTTAGAACATCATGTTCTGACAAACATTTGGACCGGAGGAAACTATGCCGTGGACCAAGTTGTAGGGCAGCCTCCTGGTCATTCCTTCAGATTCCACGGACACGTGTCCTGGCACATTGCCCCTTTGAGGCTCTCCACGTTTGGGTCAATTTAGCATTTTCCAAGTTGATTGTTGACCCTTGCTTGGATTTCCATTTGTAAAAGCCCCTTTGCTGCTCAAAATCCAGATCTTCGTCTGGCAGCTTCTTTGTGGCCATCTTCCCTTGAGCACCGAGGAGGCTAAGCATCGCATGCCAGTTGATGTACTTTGCCCCTTACGTGCGATGCCTGACTCTGAGTCGCACATATTCTTCTCCTGCCCCACCACCCGCTTCTTGTGGAACCTAGTCACCGCGGCTCTGGGGCCTAAGTGGCAGACCTCGGACCTAGGGGACTTTGTGGCTGTGTAGACTCCTTGTGTTGAAAGTTAGATACATGCGGTGGGCGGACGGGCGAGCCCATCACTGTATTTGTCTATAACTTTTTGTTAGTACATACTATATATTATTCTACATTTTTCGGATAAACATCATTTGAACTTCAAACTTCTCACATGATTAATACACATCATGCAAAGCCCGATGCTCAATTTTGGCCATTTTCTGAGTTGGTTTCCTATTTTTCAGGCACTAGATGACACCCCGCGCGTTGCTGCGGGACATCATCATGACATGATGTAAAACTATAAAGTGAAATCATAGATGTGATGATATATTAGAAACAAATTTGACCGAAACATAGTGACGTAGTACAATTGTGCTGATAGTAGACAATGCTATGACAGTTATTTATAAAATTCAATACATATACAGATGGATAAGAAATTTTTTGGTTGCTGCAAGTGCTTGTAGATGAGCCTTTTCCTTGATAATAACTGGTCAGTAACAAAAACCTAAGAAAGTATGCACCCTGTAAAAAAAATGCTATGTAGATTGGAGTAGTGTATCTCTCTTCTTGTCCGTTGGCTTGCACCTCAATAGTAAACTGTAGATCAAATATAGCAAATGCAAATCAGGATGTGCAACTTTATGGTGATAACTAATGACATTTAGTTTGACTACAACTATATCATGAAGATCTTGTTATATCAGCTATGCTTGAGGGGCGGACAAAAATGGAAGTGGATATAATGATGTTTGATGGTTCCTAGACCTTGTGAAAGGTGAAACTGAACTGATAAGAAGAGCGGAAACCTTTGATTTGGATCTGCACATTTAACACTATTGCTCAAGTAGAATAAATGTAGTGCTGGCACTTGAGTTGATACGTAAAAACACAAAGAATGTCCGAGTTGCAAAGACAATGGTAAGCATCAGAGGAATATATATACATACACAACATCAATTCATTAAAAAAAGAATTTGGTATTAATATACTAATGCAAGATAAAGGTTATACACATAATTTCGTAGAAAACTACGTCACACATAGGCAGACTGGTGCATCAACTAATGTGAAGTATAGGGGTTTAAATTTGGCAGACTGCACAAACCAAAAAAGACAAAGATAACAGAATCTCTAAATAACATTTTTTTAACCATGCACGAGGCCTGCCTGTGTAATATTAAAAACAGAAGGGAGAAGGTTTACATGACCTGAAGAAGTTTAGTCCAAATAAGCCTACAAGAACACTACAAATTAGAGAGGAAAAAGAAACAGACCATGAATACGACCTGGAACATCAAAGCTACAGCAAGAAAAAACTAACGCCCTGAACACGACCTAAACATCAACTAAAACAAACAACTGGAAGAATAACACCCTGAACTTGCGACAATCCACTGCCCTGCTTCGTAAATAATTTGATCGATTAATCTCTGCAGCAGCATGTGGATGTTAACAAATTTACCCCAACAAAGCCAAGTGGACATGTCGAAATGAATTCTCGCAGAATACATAGTTGAGGGATGCAGGATTGTGAAATTACGAGGGGTGAAAGAACAGAGGGGAAGCAGAAAATCAAAGGCAAACCGGTGTGTGTGTGGGATGAAGGTGGAAGTGCGTACATGTATGATGTATGTAAACACAAACGCGGCGACGGCTGAGTTCCACTATTGCAGGGTAACTGACGGCAAGATATTCAGAGGCCATGAATGCAACGATGTCGTTTCGTGTCCGTCATAGAGTCGCCGATGAAATAGTGACGACAATAAGAGCCACTGCAAGGGGAAGACGAACTAATAATCAGGTTTAGTGCCGGTGGCGACGGACGCCCGTGGGAGCATCGATCGACGCTGTGGAAGGGCTAGTGTTCGCTTGGCAATGACGCAGCAGCGAGTCACGCATGTGCTACATATCTTTTCTGTTCTTTGGGCTGAATTGTTAAATGTGTAAAAGTGAAAGTGATTGAGAATGAATCTTTAGATTTCATTAATGATGATTAGGGTATATATACCCTCTCAACAGCCGCCAATTAAGGCGGTAAGTACAAAGAGACGTGTCTGTACGGGCACATGCATCCGTACGGAAGAGGAGAGGCGGTGGACACACACAACTGTCTAATGACGGTTCTAATTACAATTAATCCTAAATAATTTTATTCCTAACACTCCTCCTTGTACAGTGTCTGCTCCTTGCATCATCTTTGTAGGCTCTTTGTATATACATTATTCATCTTCAGAAATCCTTTGTATAGTATTTAAAGTCTCCTTCAAAACCCTGTGGGAAAAATATGAGGAGAATAGTGTACATATGTTGCTAAAACTCCTTTAAACTCAGTGGGAAAAATAATAAGGAGAAAATGATGCAACATATAATGATTATTGTCTCTTGATAACTCATATGAGAAAAACCTCTGAAGAAGGAGAAAATTCATTGTTGAGTTTAGAGAACAACTAATATATTTTGAGTACTTCCTATAAAAACCCAAATAGGGAAAATAGAAAGTATGACATATGATCTTTAAGAAGATATTGCCTCATTAAAAACCATTATGAGAAACATTGAGAGAAACTCATAAGGGAAAGAGTGCGGTCTGATAGGCCATTGAAAACTCCTTTAAAAACCCAGTGGGAAAATATAAGGAGAAAATGATATGGCATATACAGACACTTGTGTTTATATTGTCTCATTAAAAACCTTTTATGAGAAACCATTTAGGAAAAACTCATCAATGGAAAAAGAGTACAATATATGCAATCTGATGATTGTTAACAGGTTATGGTTTGGGAGATTACTCTCCCTGAACTTTGCAAATCTAGAGGATGTGCCAGACCAAGTCCATTGACATGAACATGATATTGTGAATAGTCTGTTGGATTTTCACAGTATTTTGTTTGCAAATTATTTACTCACTTTTCTATAATCCACGAGGATAAGTAATTTTCGAGCAATGTGCTTTTTGATATTGCTCTTCATATAACCTGTAGGTATTGAGCAACGGAAGTGGAAGCATCTTGATAAATCAAGTTATGTGATTCTGATGAATCTCAACCACATGATTTTCAGTGTGGTTAATCATTCTGCTAAGCCATGCATATTTTGCAATGCTTTTAGATAAAACAATTATGTCGGAATGATACGTGGAAATAACCATTAACGTCCATTTAGGTGACTTCCATATGAAGGCTATTCCAGCAAATTCAGTCATTGATATGGCGTCGTTGGGATCAAATAAAGAGCCAATATCATTACATCATATCATGATCATATCTTGTATTTCCTAATGGAGATATCCAAGATTTATTGAAAGCTTCAGATATAAGATGACTCTCCTTATATCAACCATATACCTTTTGTTGGGGGTTGCACTCTGAATAAAGATAGCAAATATAGTGTCAGGCCTGATGTAGTTTGCAATTATATGAGTGCTTTGACATTAGTGAGATATAGAACTTCAGGTCCTAGTATCACTTCATTATCACCCCTAGGTATGAATAGATTTGTACCTTATCAAAGGTAGTATGACCATACTTGTTTTTTATTGCTATGACATATCCATACTGAACTCGTATATGTTTTGGATATATGTAGACTGATAAGTATTCTTGATAGAATGCTCAAGTCGTGAACTTAAGCTAGATTTGGTCGAATCCAAATTCTCCGTCTTGAGATGATTTTGTGTATGTTTATGTCTTGTAGAGACATTGATGACGAATCATCGATATACACTAAGGTGATGTAAGGAAATCAAATTTTGGGATACCTTTATTAACACATCCATGCTTGCACCGCCCGCCACTGCTAGCTGATAAAGTAGTGGTCACTCTTTTTAATGATAGCTGATAAAGTAGTGGCAAAATCACTATCATTAAAATTAGTTCACCGCCGGCCACTGCTAGCTGATAAAGTAGTGGCGGGCGATTTACTAGCGCCCGGCACTGCCGTTTTTCATCCCGCGAGGAACTTGTGAAGAGTTTACTTGTGGCGAGTGTTACCTATTATCCGCCACTGCTAGTCACAAAGCAGTGGCGGGTGTCGTTTTCTACCTGTCAGGGTTACTTTTTCAAAATAGCAGTGGCGGGTCTTCTACAACACCCATCACTTATTTGAGGCCACCTATAAACATTCCCCAGTAGTGGTAGTTGGGTGGCGCACCACATGTTGAGCAGAAATCACCTACAAAACATCACTAGCAAGGCAACAAGGAGGCTAACTCAGAGGCCGCCGAGAGAATATGCCATACAGCAGCAACACTGACACACCTGACATATATAACGTAGGGTTTCACCACCAGGTAGCTGCAGCATTGCCTGCCCCAAGCCATGCAAAATCCATCATTAGGGTGGTCTTGCCCGTGGCAATGTCAGAATGATGAAGGAGAAGTTGCCGGTTCAGGAAGCATGCACAAAGAGAATGCTAATTCAGCAACGGAAGGGGTTATTAGTTGATGGGAAATAGCACAAGAGTGACATGCTCACAAAGAGGCCTCAGATGAAATTATCTCAACCATGAAGTCATAGTCCTTTGCGAAGTGTATATGGAGGAAACACACAACCACTAGCTGGCAAGAACAAAGGATCAAAGCAGAGGCCGGACAGAGTGTTGCGGAAAGCTTTCATGGCGAGAAGAGGAGATGGCCGGGTTGCTGAGAGGAAAATATTATCACAGTGGGATACAAAAGCAGAGAACCGCCTTGAAGAAGACGAGGGATGATCATGAGATCCTTTCGCATCACCTTCAAGAAGGGATATGGCGCCCAGTGGCTTCCTCATTGCCAGTGCTGAAGCAATGCATGGATTTCTCCCGGAGCCGAAGTAGATCCACTTCTTGCGGAGTGTGCTTGTCTGCTGTTCATTTTAAACCGGCAAGTAACAACTGTTGATCTGAAAAGGGGGCGGAGGATCGACCCTAATCGTCAATGGCTATTCTGCTCAAAAGGCCGAAGCATGCTGATATCTCTAATGTCGACCTCCTGGCGTGTTTCGTGTTCTTCTCCATGTCCTCGATGGTGGAAGGAAAATTATTCCAAAAATTTGTAGTACACGGGTGGGTGGAGATCAACCAAATTAAAGGTGGTTTACATGTCTATCTGGAATAACTAGATGTCAACGTAAGTGTAAAGACCGTAAATTGCTGAAAGACAAGAGTTGAATGCAGCAGGAGGATAGCAAGACTTCGCTTTCATGAAAAGGGTTGGAGAAACAGGAGGAAATTGTGGCGAGAACAATATCTTACATCATGGACGGAATCTCGAGGAAGCATCGGACGGTGCTTCGACATGGTGCGAACCTGCAAATTAAACCAGATAAAAATAGAAGTTTCAGAAACACTATATGCCAGTTCCCTCATCACTCACCAATCATGCATAACGTACAATAGGACTTGTGCATGGATCTAACCTAATCAAAATTCCGATCAATCAAAAGAAAGATGAAACCGGTGGGGTGATCGGTATACAAAATCAAAGGATATGTACATGTCCCGGAAAGGAATTCTTGTTGGCGCCACCTCCTCGCAGCGCCGATCTTCTTCTTCCTCATGAACTCTCTTCTTTCTTTGTTTCTCTCAAGAACTCACAAGAAGAAGAAACTCTCTCTCTCTCTCTCTCTCTCTCTCTCTCTCACACACACACACACACACACACACACACACACACACCAAGGAAGTAAGATTTCAATGGCTTTCCCAAAGGCACTTCCCTGGTGGCACACCGTGGCTACATGTTTGCCTCAGCCCTCACGGCCTCACATTCATTCACTCAACTTAAATAGCCATTACAAGAGTATCTCCACTACCAACTAATCCTAAACTCACGCCACGCCCACCATGCGCAGCTAGTCCAGTAACTAACTAATGCATGAGCTAACTCTACGGCCATTTCTCCCTGCCACTAACCAACCCCACGACTTGGCCAATCTTGCATGCACTAACTAACACTACTAGCTTTCCATGTACACGTGATCACGTCTCTACGTTCCTACACAGCCGCAGCTTTTAGTGTCACGTCTCAACTACATGCATGCATGATCTAATCAAATACTTTTAGCACTAATAACAAGATTAGTTCCAATATTTACCTCCCTAATCTTGTTAGCTTAGTTCTCCTTTGAAACCCGTGGTCGTCGATGTGGCCGGTGCAACACGGAGACGGCCGCCATTGCCATCTTGTCACGCCGATTACCGCCGCCGCCATCGGCCTCGATGAGAGCCACACCTCCTACGCCTTCACCATACGCGCCGCGCGGTGGCATGCTCGTTGTCGCACTTTTCCACCGGTGCCGCAACTCACCGGTGAGTCGCCTTCATGTTCGCCATCGGTGCCACAACTCGCCGGTGACTCGCCTCCTTGTTCGCCACCGGTGCCGCAACTCGCCGGTGACTCACCTCCATGTTGTCGACGATGACGCACCTTGTCGACGACTCGCAGATGGAACTCCTTATGGCAATGGCCTCCGCTCCATGGCCATCACCTCCTTGCCGCCGGTGACGCAACTTACCGAACGACATACCTTTCTCCATCGCTCGTGACGCAGCTTGACGAGGATGAAGACACGCACCGGCCGCTAGCAGCATCGCGCCGCCAACGGCGTCCACCTTGCGCCGCCGACGTGCCCCTCACATGGAGTCCGCCGCGCCCCCACCACCGCCTCGGATCGACAAGGCTCTGATGCCAATTGTTGGCGCCACCACCTCGCAGCGCCGATCTTCTTCTTCCTCATGAACTCTCTTCTTTCTTTGTTTCTCTCACTAACTCACAAGTAGAAGAAACTCTCTCTCTCTCTCTCTCTCTCTCTCTCTCTCTCTCTCTCTCTCTCTCTCTCTCTCTCTCTCTCTCTCTCCTTCTGTAACTCTCTCTCTCTCTCACACACACCCACCAAGGAAGTAGGATCTCAATGGCTTTGCCAAAGGCACTTCCCTGGTGGCACACCGTGGCTACATGTTTGCCTCAGCCCTCACGGCCTCACATTCATTCACTCAACTTAAATAGCCATTACAAGAGTATCTCCACTACCAACTAATCCTAAACTCACGCCACGCCCACCACGCGCAGCTAGTCCAGTAACTAACTAATGCATGAGCTAACTCTACGGCCATTTCTCCCGGCCACTAACCAACCCCACGACTTGGCCAATCTTGCATGCACTAACTAACACTACTAGCTTTCCATGTACACGTGATCACGTCTCTACGTTCATACACAGCCGCAGCTTTTAGTGTCACGTCTCAACTACATGCATGCATGATCTAATCAAATACTTTTAGCACTAATAACAATATTAGTTCCAACAATTCTTTTATTAGTAGTTGCAAGCTAAGTTGTATCATGTGATGCTCCAGAACCGCAATATTTTACTGATCTAAATTTCGGTCAGTCAAATGTGAAGGAAAGACGAAACCGGCGGGAACATTCTTTGTGAATAAATAATTTAAAGATCTTTACATACTCCCAATTGACAGATGATGGTCCAGACATGAAATATTTTACTGATAGTTGGTAGTTGGTAGCTGTCCAGCAAGAATAGTGACGAACCTGAGACGGAACCTAGCAGTCAATGCCAAAGTCAAGCATGTAGTGGTCAGACAACACACTACAATAATGTCAATGGCACATGAGACGAAAAAAGTTGGTAACTTCTTAGTATCTTCACCTTGTCCGTTCACTCTCATTTCAAGTTGTCAACACACATTTCTTGTAGGAATGCATCCAGTTCCACAAAACCTGTTGTACTTTTTAGTCATAGACCCGTAAACCCCCATGGTCGAGTAATTTTGACACACATTGTGTTGTTTCAGTAAAGCCATTGGGACTGATGATTACCCTACACGAGGCAGGTCCTTCAATCAGAATCGCCATAAACTTCCAACCCATCAGTCGCTCACCAACCCCCATTATTTTCCAAAATATTTCACATCTGATCCCACATCCTTAGCGCACCAGTGACAACAACGGTGAAGTGAATAGCCCTAGTTTATTTTAAGAGCAACATTCATCTTGACCTGATCCTTAAAGAAAACTAATAGCCAAATGGATAGGAATCAATATCATGTTGCTAATATTCATGAATATTCGAGCTTAGACTTTCTTGAGCTAAACTATTCCTGGCATAATTATTCAAGAACAGCACCAGGCTAGAAAAAGCTTGATGACCTTATTTCAGTCCTTTATGCTGAATCATAATCGATTATGAGTACCCAACAATAATCATGTAGACGTTATCTTTACCTCAGAATCAACATATGAGTGGACATGAACCACTAGTGTTCCTTTATTATTCACTAACCATATACAAGGCATCGAATTGGATAGAAAGAACTAAAAAGTTGTCAAATACAATACCTGAAGCACCAAACTAATTAAGCAGACGATCGACCATAATGGTCAATGTCAATTCTGCATAGAAGGCCGGAACATGCTGATATCTCTACTGTTCCCCTCTAGATGGGGCCTCGCGTTCTTCTCCATGTCCTGCATGGTAAACAAATATGATGGAATTAAGGAAATCAGTCCAAGTTTTCATTTCCTTTCGGTGACCCAAATAGTGAGATGAACCAAACTAAAGGCATCCTTCAGGTCGTTTTTGAATCTCGAGGCTCCTTCGAGATGCCTGAGGTTAAATCTGCACGAGTTTGAAGACTTTTTAAATGCACAAAGAGAGGAGTTGAAGACTTTTGACATGCTGAAAGACACGAGTCAAAAGCACGAGGAGAATAGAAATCGACACGTCAGTTTCACATACTGGTTTCCATGAAAATGATCTTAATTACTACTGGGTGTTCGTGGCGTGCGTTTGCGCTGGTTTGGGACTTGGGTGTCGGCTCGTCTGCTCGCAGAGCTGTTAGATTTGTGTGTGTTTGACCGGGGACAGATCTGGCACGGTATATATACTACACAGAGAGAGAGAGAGAGAGAGAGAGAATGACATGGGTCTGGCGCGGCCGCGTTAGGTTGGATCGTTTCAAACCTGTGAAAATACACTTCGCCGCGGCGTCCCTTTCCGGGAAACAGAGCATGTATGTATGGTTCGGACAGTAATGGATAGGGACGCTCTGATAAAAAAAACCTGGTTTGCTGGGAAGCGGCACCTATGGCTTGTTATAGTAATCTAAACGTGTTGCATGCTAGTACGTACACAACTTGGAAAGCCATGAAGATGAGTGTGGCTAGTTGTCTAGGCTGTGTACGTGTATACCTAATATGTCCAGGTCATTGTAGGATTAGTAGTTAAAGCATACAACGTACTAGTGCTTGGTTTAGTTTGTGTCCGTGTACTGATAGGAGTCCTAGTCCATATAGGTTTAGGTTGTATGGGTCGGTTGTCCCTGCGTGTATATATACACGGGGAGAGCCGCAGTTTTGTAACACCGAGAGAAATATTGTACCATCGTGAAGAAAACAGAAAATAAAAAGAGGAAAAGAGAGGGCACGACAAGTGCCCTTGGCTATCAAATTTGTGTGCGCGTGTTCATCTTGATTTTGATGTGATCGATCCGTGGACGAGTTCCAACATGACTTGTTCTGTTCTGTTTGGCTACTCCCCTAAGTCTCCAATGGAGGATGGACAAAAAGGCACCGGAGTCCACATTTTCCCGGCCATGTTTGCCAACTCGCACTGCAGAGTCGTGGTCGGTGCCGACCGTCATCCGTCACGCGTATCGTACTAGTCCACTTCTGCGCTCGAACAATTTGGCCGGAGAGATCATGATACCGGAGCTACCACTTGGGTGGGGTGTGGTGTGTCTAGCTGCCACGCAGTGCCGTGGATGAGTGTCAAGTGATGTTTACTTTCACGCAGGACAAACATTTGCTTCTTTCCCGTTGTCTCCTATTCATACGTGTTTTTCATGTTCATGCCTGTTTTCTAGTAATCCTCTCTCAAGCTTTTGTCGAATGCAACCTATTTATTACAGTAATAAAATATCTAAATCGAATAATCCTGATGTAGAACTGTGTGAATGATGGCGCGGTGGCGGGTGCGGCACGTCGGCAACTGGGCGGATCTTGACGGGTTTTTCTGATCACGCCGGGATTCAACCCTGGTCTGGGTCCTTGACACCGCGGGCAACTCCGGGGGAAACCCTAGATCTCATTGGGATCGAGCGATGGCGGTGCTTTTGCGTCGTAGTCCCTCTTGAGGGCATCGTTTGTGGAGTTTGCTCAGGTTGAAGGGACCAGCGACGCCGGCGGCGCACGGCCTAGTGGCGCAACTGCCGATGAAAATCGCGCCGACTTCGGTCATGGCAGACGATGGCGGCGTCTCCGATGTCATTTCCTTGTTGAGGCATCGTCGTTGCAGTTTGCATCATCACGCTCGGGATGCTCCGGGGGAAACCCTAGATCTGGGTTTCCCGGATCGGACGATGACGGCGCCTTCGGTGTTGTTCTCCCTCCTGGGGGCATTGTTTTGGAGCAAGTGCTGGCTGGAGGGGACTAGAGGAGGAGCGGTATTACATCTACCGCAAGGCCGACGGCGGATCCCGGCGGCATGGCGCTGCGGTGTTTCGGCGACGGGCGCGTGTGGATGGATACGTGCAGGATGGTGGCGCTGTCTGGCACCGTGGTGGCGTCGACGGCAGGCCTGGCAAGGTCGGTGCGTCAGTACCTGCTTTGGAGATGGATCAGTGGAAGACGGTGGCGGCGGCTTCTGAGAGTGCGCCGGACCGGTGTGTGACACAGTCCCGGTATGTGGCTGGGCTGGGGCATCTGGCTTTAGATGTTAGGCTTTGGTGCGATGTCTGTTTGGTATTCGGCTCGGACATTCGGCACCCCTTCATCAAGGGGATAGGAGTAGCGACAGGTGTTGCCAAGATGGTGGCTTCAGGCCTACTAATGTATTACCTTGTAAGGTCTTTGGGAATAATTAATAAAATGGCTGCATGCATCGCCCAGATGCAGAGGTCGGGGGTACATCCTCCTTTAAAAAAAAAAAGAACTGTGTGAATGAGGGTGAAATGATTGAATTCGGATGCAGCTGACTAAAGTGAAGACGTGGTATATGTAGAGGAAGGGAACATGTCCCGGAAGGGAAAGAATTATGGTGGGTGGGACGTTTATTGGCATTATTTCCATCTTATAAACCTCCAACAGTGCATATATCGCCCATGCACCTCTCTCTCCCTCTCTCTTGGAGGGAATCTCTCTTTCGCTCTCTCTCTTTGGGGGAATCTCTCTCTTTCTCTCTCTGAGTTCATAACTGACTTGGTTACATATATGGGTATTTGCTAAATTAATTATTTCAAGTGAATTAGCTAGTTAGTCCAGCGCAAAAAGATAGCTAGCTAGTCCAGCTGCAGTGCACCAAGGTGAGGAAAACAAATTAAGTTTGTGGAGAGAACTAGCTCACACTTTTAGGGAAGAGCTACAAACACTAAAAAAAAAGCTATAACTATTTTCACACACATATGGAGTGCCAAGATTGAAGGAAAGAACAAATTCATCCTCTAGTTGCTGCTAGGAAACATAATTTGGACGGTTGACCCTATTCAAAAGAAGACTGGGCCTCATGGGCTGCCTGTGTGTGTTGCGATCTCGTGTTGGATTCTACGGCTCAGTTGATGGTCTCATGCCCATTTGCCCTGTAAGACTGGGCTTCCTTCAGTTCCACAAACCCGTAAGTGGCTGACTCAGGGCTGATCGTAGACAGAGATTTGGATCCGAGAAAAACGAATTTCGGACGAAATCCGTCGATCTCGTTGAGGCCCGGTATACTTGTCTGCCGGCCCAAAAATTTTGGCCATATTTGAATTTTGGGCCCAGCATAGCCACTGGCCCAATCTGGGTTGGTCTGCTCCTGATATAAAAGGCCGGAACAGAGCTTCAAGCCTTAGGGTCAGTTCTTTTGTAGCTTATTTTGGGCTTCTAGAATAAGCTACCCCCACCCAGCTTATTCTAGAAGCCCAAACCTAAATTTTATTTTAGAAGCCTACTAGTTGACCTTTAATTAGTAGGCTTCTAAAATAAAATTTTAGTTTTGACTTCTAGAATAAGCTGGGCAGGGGCCAGCTTATTTCCACAGCTCCAAATAAGCTACAAAAGAACTGACCCTTAGAAAATCGTCAAAATCCCCACCTGTTCTCAGAGCATTTCCAACAGGCGCGCAACACGTGGCGCCCAAACAATGTTTATAGCGCGCGCAACTAACGTTTTTTAGCGCTCAGCACAGCGCTGGCTCCAACGGCCGCCGCAAAATTTAGCGCGCGCGGCGCTCCAGCAGACGCTGCAAATACACGGCGTGCGCGCCGCATACAAACAACATATGCACTCCAAAAATAAAACAAAAAGATCAGACAATCAACAACAAATAGTTTAATTTTATTATTACAACTCAAACAAATAATTTATCATCCAATACAACAAATAGTTCAACAATACAACATCAACCATACAACATCAAATAATCAAATCATCATGCGTTCTGTCGGCCATTCCATTCCCACCACTCCTCGATGAGATCGTTCTGAAGATCGTCATGCGTTTCGGCACGCCGAATAGTATGATAGGAAGCAACAAATCGGGCCACCCTCGCAGCACTCCGCCGCACTCGCACGGGATGTCCCAAGAGCTCGTACTGAGAGTAGTCTAAATCTTGGCCACGTTCATTCTCGATGATCATATTATGCATGATCACACAAGCGTGCATGATGTACCAAAGGATCTTTTGATCCCAAAATCTAGCTGGTCCTCTCACAATAGCAAATTGGGCTTGCAAAATCCCAAATGCTCACTCAACATCTTTCCTAGCCGCCGCTTGAGCATTGTGAAAATCTAGATTTTTCTTACCTTGCGGTTTTTTCAACGGCTTCACAAATGTTTGCCACTTCGGATAGATGCCATCCGCAAGATGGTAGCCATAGTTTTATGTATGGCCATTTGCTACGAACTGTATCCGTGGCAGATCACCATTTGCAATCTTATTCATCAGTGGTGACCGATTAACGACGTTGATGTCATTCAAAGATCCAGGCATTCCAAAAAAAGCATGCCAAATCCAAGTCTCTTGATCGGCCACCGCTTCAAGGATTATAGTGGAACCCTTTTTCGCACCGTGGAATTGTCCATGCCATGCCTTAGGACAGTTTTTTCAACTCCAATGCATGCAATCTATTGAGCCAAGCATACCTGGGAACCCACGAGCTTTGTTCATCTCCAAAAGCCTTGCGGCGTCTTCAGCATTGGGAGATCTCAAATACTTTGGGCCAAATACTTGCACAATTCTGACTGCAAAGCGCTTGACACACATGATGGCTTGACTCTCACCCATGGCCAAGTGGTCATCAACTAGATCAGCCGGAATACCGTATGCTAACATACGCAAAGCGGCTGTCACCATTTGAAAGGTGCTATGCCCGAGTTCTCCAGCTGCGTTCCTCCTTTTTCTGAAAAAAACAATCATGACTCGCTAGTTTCTCTGCAATGCGCCTGAACAACCCGGTGCTCATCCTAAAACGGCGCCGGAAATACGACTCGGGGTATGTGGGATTCTCCACAAAATAGTGCCTCATCAATCTGTTGTCGGCATCGATCTTGTCCCTCCAAATTTTCTGCCGACCCATAACCGAACCACCGTGCTTCGGTTTTTTATTGATGTGCATAGCTACGACGATTGCGAGGTCCTCTTCCTCTTCCATATCAAATTCTTCTTCGAAAGAATTATATGATGAACTCATCTATAATATTGAATTTAAACTGTTCTATAAACTATGAACAACAAGCATCATATTAATGTAAAAAATGTGTACTTTGAGCAATATATACCTTGTAGGCGTTCTGTCGAACACCTTGTGGGCGCCGAGCAGCGGTGGGCGGCCGAGCGCGTTTCGCCCGAGCAATAGTGCGCGTAAGGGCCGGCGGCGACTAGAGGAAGGGGGAGGGAGCCGCAGACGCGCGGTGATAGGTCCGGGAAATGCCGTCGGGTCGCCGGAGCAAAGGGGTGGCGCGGCAGCGGCGCGGGCGCTCGAGGTGGAGGGAGGTGGGAGACGATGCGCGAGCGCTCGAGTGGTTCCGCGCGAGGGAGCGGGTGCACCAAATAAGCAGCGCGCGTCCGCGCGCGGAAGCACTTATGCCGCGCACGCTTTTTTTTGGCGGCCGCTGGAGCGCCCGGTTTCGTTGCGCGCGCGCTAAAACGTGAAATTTTGCAGCGTGGCGCGTTTTTAGGGCGCCTGTTGGAGATGCTCTCAGTGTGCGCCGCCGCCATCATTGTGCTCGATCTGCTCGCGCCGCCGCCGTACTCGCGCTCGATCTGCTCGCGCCGCCGCCTCGTCCTGGAGCCCATCGTCCTCGCGCATGACGTGTTGTCTCTCTTCCATGGTTAGGCGCGTTGGTGGCTGGGGCATAAGTGCTCTCGTCCCGGCCGCCGGATCTGAAGCGGATTGAGCAGCGGGAGTGCTTTTCTGGGCACAGCCCGAGATTCTGATTCCTTAGTTTAACAGTTTGTGATCCACATGCGTATTATATCAATCGATGGATCATTGTTGTTCAGCGTTGCTCTGTTTTATTATCATTGCTGCAGGGTTTCGATTTTTGGGACAATTTCGGTCATTTTTCGTTCAAAATTCGATCATTTTTCATTCAAGAATTCAAATATTTGATGGTTCTTTCGTCCGGAATTTTCTGGAAAAAAAATCTGAAAAAACGAATTTCGTCAATTTCGTCAGGGGTCGGTATATCTTCCAAAACGAAAACCAAAACTTTATCGTAGACTCCATCAGGAGGTGGTGGAGTAGTATGCATACAACCCCTACAGACGGAAGGAAGGCTAATATTCAGATGACTGGCTATATTATTTATTATGCGGAAAAGAAGAACATTTGAAGGTAAATCGTGCAGCGCTGCTGGTGCGGTGAAGCAAATCAGAGAACATGTTGGAGGCGCACGAGTACCTGTTGGCAGGGCTTTGCCCATGTTTTTTTAACCCTAAACTCATGGTCAGCCTCTGAAAGCTTTTTTAGCTGATGTACTGTATTCGTCCCAAACATAATGCATAGGCAGAGCTCCTTCTAGTTTTCGTCAAATAATAAATAAAAATCCACACATATCAGTTGATTGGTTAACTAGAATGCCAGTTGTATTGCAAATACATAGGAAGGGAAACTGATACTGTTAATATCCATAAGGCCGGCCAAGCTAATCAAGTATGTGTATTTTGCCAAAGATTTGAACGTGAGATGAATTACCAGTATGTATGATCACATAACGCAATAGATCTACCCGCTCACGTCTCTGGTCTCGTGATACTCTAATTTTTTCATTGCGACTTTAATTATCAAGTTTTAGAACCATCCCAGACTCAAAGTTGATGCAAAGAGATTCGAAACTTTCGTACCTAGAAGCTAGATAAAAGATGTGGGAGATTTGGTTCTACTCTGATTCAGAAAAATGTTGGGGCATCACTTAATTCCTAGGAACATGCTAACCGATTTGCAACGGAGTTATATTGTGTTAGACATGTCTATATCTATGGATTGAATTGGGCAAGGGGCCAAACTCTTTATGCATTTGGTGTTGTACATTGTGTGCCACCGTGCACCAAATATCTTCTCATCTTGCGCCCTAGTTGCTACATCAATATCGTGTGCACACATGTATATACACATAGAAGAAAGTTTGTAGTTGGGTGATTTTGTGTCTGTGTGGGTTCTCTCTAGTTAATGCTCAAATAAATCATTCTTTTTGACACAAACCACGCGTCAAACTCCACGATACAATCAAACATAGTTGTTGTTTATACTTGCGTGCGAGCATTGCAACGTATCTGATAACCTCTGCCTAGGACCACACGGAGCTAGCAGACATGAACAAAAGCAAGCATGGATCGGAGGCATCATAGCAAGATCTAGGGATATCGCTGCGAAAAACAAAATGGAGTGACACCAAAGTCTACCTAGCTAGTTACAGGATTATCGCTGCTAAGTACGACAGTTGGTGGTCATCCTTAGTGTCTACTTCCTCCATGTCTCTCAATCTTAGAGTTAGCATTTCTTCTTTGTATCCATGGTGGTATGTAATGGAAGTGTTGCTAGACGAACTCTCTTTATCTTGCTAGATGGGTTTTGGGAGAAATGTGGCGAAGACAGTCTAGCATATTTATGGAGACATGTGGTGAAGCTGGCAGTACATGTTATAGGCAGGTTTAGTTAGCTCAAACTAAACTAGCAAATTTGTACTGAAGACAGGGCAATATATATGGTTTTCGGAGCATTTATCTCAAATACACTCTAGGTAGAATATATATTCTTTAACTAAAGGTATTTATAATGCCTATGGCAAGGTGGACATACATTTTTAAGTATGTGATGTCTTTGTAAAAACCTGCCATCTTACTACTTTCAAATCTGAATTGTAGACTTGGTTAACTTTTCTTTCTATAGTGCCCTTAATTTAACCATGATCTGTCTATCATCATATACTAAACATACAATATATAAGCCAAAAACATATACTAAACTACTCACAAAACATCTGCAATGATAATCGGTGAACTATTCCAATGTGAATATTGTTAGAGTTATATTTATGATGCCCTCTGGCTTTCTGTAATTTTCCTTTTGGACTCCCTGGTGTACTCTTATATATGTTGGGCTTTGGCCTCCAGATAATACTAAGTTGCATATCCCTAACATGGTATTAGAGGTAGGTCAATTCTTTGCAGGCTGCAACTCGTGCAATTGATCCACCCCACGTTGCTGCCGTCCTTCGTAGCCGCCGACTCTCTAAGCCGCTACTCTCCCCTAAAATGCCAGGCATGTCCCGTCCGCAATGTCTGGTGTGCTGCCCCATGTCCTCTGGATCGATCCGTCAGCTCGTCTACTCCCGATCAAACTCTATCGAGTGCTTTGGATCGAATCCCACCGGTGTCGACCTCCATTGGATTGAAGTCATCGAGGCCTCTGGATTGAACTCTTTCACGCCGGCCTTCTATGAATCTGATCCCCGTCGACTTGACGTTGGCTGCCGCCCCACGCCGGATCTCGTCGCCAGCTGCTAGTCTCCGCTGTGTCCACTTGTTACCGTTTGCTGCCGACACAAGTGTTGGCAACGGTTGCCTTCGCTCCCATGCCTGGCCGATCCGTGATGCTCTCCCATGAATGTATGGTGCTCGCGTCATTCCCCTGTGTGTGTGCGTGCCTCCTATCCTCCATGCCGTTTGGGCTGCTTTTGAGCCGCCACAATGGCGGACCCAGTAATAAAAGGAAGGGTGTGCACACTCTAATTTTGTTTCTACCTAATCCAAGTGTCACACAAAATATAGCATAATAATAACATGAATAGCTCAATTATAATCTCACAACAAATTAGTTCACAAAATATATCTCAAATATGCTCAATTACAATACTAATAGTCTTACATGAAATAAGCACAAGTAGAAAACTACATCACTAGGTAACTCTACGTTTTTGCATTGCGTGAAAGCATCAACTATGTCATCTTCACTTACTTTCATGAACACATCTCGTTCAGTAAATGTCACCAACCAATCATTCAAGCGATCATCACTCATACTAGTCATCAACTTACTTTTAACTAGATTCATTGCTGAAAATACTCTTTCAACACTCATCGTCGCCACCAGTAAAATCAGTATCAATTTGATGAGTAAGTAGACCAAATCATAAATAACATGCTTCTTTGTTGCAACAAGCATAATAGAGAGATCACAATTATTACTTGCATTTCTAAACCTATCATGTTGTCTCATATCATCAATAAACTTAGCAAGTTGAAATTCTAGCCTCATCAAATTTGTGCTTGATATGTCCATTGGATAGAATTAAGCAAGTCTCATTACCTTGAGTGCATCATAAGAAGTTAATGAATCGATGGGATCAAAACCAACATGCAAATAAGCAACTACGTATTAACCTCATCAAACCGATTGTCAAGCTCTTGAATGGTTTGATCAACGACAGCAAGATATACTTCTCTTCTATAACGATCATCATTTGTTTTGGCAGCATGAAACATTCGTGCCATGGAAAGCATATCACACATCGTTAGGTGAGTGATAATAGTGGTGGCGTTGTCCACGTGCCACGTCATAAACACGTAAAATACTGCTGACTTGGAGTCCAACGCCACCACTATTTTTAAACAATGGCGCTATATTGATGGAGTTGGGCGTCCAGGCCAGCAAAATTGTTTTTGTCACCCCATAGCTAGGCTTTTTTGCACCAGTGTTTCAAGTTTTCAACACAGACACCGGTGCAGCGACGTGCTATACAAATGGTTTTTTGTTGGAAATATGCCCTAGAGGCAATAATAAAAGTAGTTATTATTATATTTCCTTGTTCATGATAATCGTTTATTATCCATGCTATAATTGTATTGATTGGAAACTCAAATACATGTGTGGGTACATAGACAACACTGTGTCCTTAGTAAGCCTCTAGTTAACTAACTCGTTGATCAAAGGATGGTAAAGGTTTCCTGACCATGGACATGAGATGTCATTTGATAACGGGATCACATCATTAGGAGAATGATGTGATGGACAAGACCCAAACTATAAACGTAGCATATGATCGTGTCAGTTTATTGCTATTGTTTTCTGCATGTCAAGTATCTGTTCCTATGACCATGAGATCATGCAACTCACTGACACCGGAGGAATACCTTGTGTGTATCAAACGTCGCAACGTAACTGGGTGACTATAAAGATGCTCTACAGGTATCTCCAAAGGTGTCCGTTGAGTTGGCATGGATCAAGACTGGGATTTGTTACTCCGTGTGACGGAGAGGTATCTCAGGGCCCACTCGGTAATACAACATCACTATAAGCCTTGCAAGCAATGTGACTAAGGTGTTAGCCACGGGATCTTGTATTACGGAACGAGTTAAGAGACTTGCCGGTAACGAGATTGAACTAGGTATAGAGATACCGACGATCGAATCTCGGGCAAGTAACATACCGAAGAACAAAGGGAACAACATACGGGATTAACTGAATCCTTGACATAGAGGTTCGAACGATATAGATCTTCGTGGAATATGTAGGAACCAATATGGGCATCCAGGTCCCGCTATTGGTTATTGGCCGTAGAGGTGTCTCGGTCATGTCTACATAGTTCTCGAACCCGCAGGGTCTACACACTTAACGTTTGGTGACGATTAATATAGTTGAGTTATCGTTGGTGACCGAAGGTTGTTCGGAGTCTCGGATAAGATCCCGGACATGATGAGGATCTCCGGAAGAGTCCGGAGATAAAGATTGATATATGTGATAATGGTGTTTTGATCTCCGGAAAGGGTTCCGAAATTCACCGGAAGGGGTTCCGGATGTTCACCGAAGTGTTCGGGTGCAACAACACTTTATATGGGCCAAAGGGGTATAGCCCACGAGGTATTGGAAAGTGCAAAAGGGAGTTTTGCTGCTGCCTTAAGCAGTAAGACAGTACTGCCGCTTAAGCGGTACTACCGCTTGTGTGAAGCGGTACTACCGCTTGTGTGAAGCGGTACTACCGCTTGTGCGCGGTGCGGCAGGGATCCGAGTTGGACTCTTTCCTTGCGGGCCAAACCGACCTTGTGCGGGCAAAACCGACCTTGTGGAGGCTTTTTGTCCAAGTTTAGACCCCAGGGCTCAACATATAAATAGAGGGGCAGGGCTAGCACACGGGACACATCAGGATTTCCCAAGCCGTGTGCCGGCAACCCTAGCCCTCTAGTTCCTCCGTCATAATCTCCGTAGTGCTTGGCGAAGCCCTGCAGAGATTGTTTCTCACCACCATCACCACGCCGTCGTGCTGCTGGAACTCATCTACTACTTCACCATCGCTCGCTGGATCGAGGAGGTGAAGGCGTCATCAAGCCGTACATGTGATGAACGCGGAGGTGCCGTCCGTTCGGCACTAGTTCGTGATCGGATCGAGGGACGACTTGCGATTTGGATCGCGGAGACGTTCGACTACATCAACCGCGTTTCTTAACGCTTCCGCTTAGCGATCTACAAGGGTATGTAGATACAATCTCCCTCTCATAGATGCTCATCACCATGGATAGGTCTTGCGTGTGCGTAGGAAATTTTTTGTTTCCCATGCAACGTTCCCCAACAGTGGCATCTGAGCTAGGTCTATGCGTAGATGAGATCTCGAGTAGAACACAAAGGAGTTGTGGGTGTGGGTGTATACATATTGCTTGCCGTTACTAGTTGATACTTGATTCGGCGGTATTGTGAGATGAAGCGGCCTGGACCGACATTACGCGTACGCTTACGCGAGACTGGTTTCACCGCTGCGTGCACTTGTTGCATAAAGGTGACTGGCGGGTGTCTGTCTCTCTCACTTTAGTTGAATCGGTTCAATGAAGAGGGTTCTTTTAGAAGATCAAAAAGCAATCACTACACCACGTTGTGGTTTTGCGTAGGTAAGAATCGTTCTTGCTAGATACCCGTAGCAGCCACGTAAAACTTGCAACAACAATTAGAGGACGTCTAACTTGTTTTTGCAGGGTATGTTGTGATGTGATATGGCCAATTACATGATGAGATATATGTGATGTATGAGATGATCATGTGTTGTATAGAATATCATGACTTGCATGTCGATGAGTACGGCAACTGGCAGGAGCCATAGAGTTGTCTTTAATTATTTTCGTCGTTTTTGCTTTACTTTATCGCTATGAGTTAGCAATAGTCGTGGAAGCAACAGTCGGCGCGACAACCTCATGGCGACACATTGATGGAGATCAAGATGATGGAGATCATGGTGTCATGCCGGTGACGATGGAGATCATGCCGGTGCTTTGGAGATGGAGATCAAAAGCACAAATTCATGGCCATATCATGTCACTTATGATTTGCATGTGATGTTAATCCTTTTATGCATCTTATTTTGCTTAGGACGACGGTAGCATTATAAGGTGATCCCTCACTTAAATTTCAAGATAAAATTGTGTTCTCCCCGAGTGTGCACCGTTGCGAAAGTTCGTCGTTTCGAGACACCACGTGATGATCGGGTGTGATAGACTCTACGTTCGCATACAACGGGTGCAAGCCAGTGTTGCACGTGCGGAACACTCGGGTTAAACTTGACGAGCCTAGCATGTACAGACATGGCCTCGGAACACAAGAGACCGAAAGGTCGAACATGAGTCATATAGTAGATATGATCAACATGGAGATGTTCACCATTGAAACCACCTCAACTCACGTGATGATCGGACTTGAGTTGGTTGATTTGGATCATGTGACACTCGAATGACCGGAGGGATGTCAATTTGAGTGGGAGTTTTTAATATGATTAACTAAACTCATTATCTTGAACAATAGTCTAAATTGTCTTTGCTATATTTATGTTGTAGATCATGGCTCGCGCAGTAGCACCCCTGAATTTTAATGCGTTCCTAGAGAAAGCTAAGTTGAAAGATGATGGAAGTAACTTTGTGGACTGGGCCCGTAATCTAAGGATTATCCTTACGGCTTCCCAGAAGGCTTATGTCCTAGATGCACCGCTTGGTGATCCACCCGCTCCAGTTGAGTCTCCAGACGTTGTGAACGCCTGGCAGGCTCGTTCTGATGATTACTCAATAGTTCAATGTGCAATGTTGTATGGCTTAGAACCGGGACTTCAAAGACGTTTTGAACGTCATGGAGCATATGATATGTTCCAGGAGTTGAAGTTTATCTTTCAGAAGAATGCCCGGATCGAGAGGTATGAGACCTCCGATAAGTTCTATGCTTGCAAGATGGAGGAGAACGGGTCTGTCAGTGATCACATACTCAGAATGTCTGGGTACTCTACCCATTTGGCTGAGTTGGGGATGCCCCTTCCGCCAGAGGCTATCACTGACAGAGTTCTTCAATCATTGCCACCTAGCTACAAGAGCTTCGTGTTGAACTATAACATGCACGGGATGAACAAGTCAGTCGCCGAGCTATTTGCGATGTTGAAAGTCGCTGAGTCTGAGATTCAGAAGGAGCATCAAGTGTTGATGGTCAATAAAACCACTAGTTTCAAGAAGAATGGCAAGGGTAAGAAGGGTAACTCCAAGAAGAGTGGCAAAGTAGTTGCCCCTCCCGTGAAGAAACCCAAGGCTGGACCCAAGCCAGAAACTGAGTGCTTTCATTGCAAGGGAACTGGTCACTGGAAGCGGAATTGCCCCAAGTATTTGGCTGACAAGAAGGCGGCCAACAACAAACAAGGTATATATGATATACATGTTATTGATGTGTACCTTACCAACTCTCGTTGTAGTGCCTGGGTATTTGATACCGGTGCGGTTGCTCACATTTGCAACTCAAAACAGGAACTGCGGAATAGACGGAGGCTGGGAAAGGACGAAGTGACGATGCGCGTGGGAAATGGTTCCAAGGTTGATGTGATCGCCGTCGGCACGCTCGCTCTTCGATTACCATCGGGATTATTGATGAACCTGAATAATTGTTATTTAGTGCCTGCGTTAAGCATGAACATTATATCTGGATCTTGTTTATTGCGAGACGGTTACTCATTTAAATCTGAGAATAATGGTTGTTCTATTTATATGAGTAATATCTTTTATGGTCATGCACCCAATGTGAGGGGTTTATTCTTATTGAATCTCGATAGTGATGATACACATGTTCATAACATTGATGCCAAAAGATGTAGAATTGATAATGATAATACCACTTTCTTGTGGCACTGCCGTTTAGGTCATATTGGCGTAAAACGCATGAAGAAGCTCCATGCTGATGGACTTTTGGAGTCACTTGATTTTGAATCACTTGACACATGTGAGCCATGCCTCATGGGCAAGATGACTAAGACGCCGTTCTCTGGTATGATGGAACGGGAAAGTGACTTATTGGAAATCATACATACTGATGTGTGCGGTCCGATGAGCATTGAGGCGCGCGGTGGTTATCGTTAGTTTCTCACCTTCACTGATGACTTAAGTAGATATGGGTATATTTACTTAATGAAACACAAGTCTGAAACATTTGAAAAGTTCAAGCAATTTTAGAGTGAAGTTGAGAATCATCGTAACAAGAAGATTAAATTCCTACGATCTGATCGAGGAGGAGAATATCTGAGTTATGAGTTTGGCAGTCACTTAAGACAGTGTGGAATTGTTTCACAATTGACACCGCCTGGAACACCACAGCGTAATGGTGTGTCCGAACGTCGTAATCGAACCTTATTGGATATGGTGCGATCTATGATGTCTCTTGCCGATTTGCCACTATCGTTTTGGGGTTATGCATTAGAGACAGCTGCATTCACTTTAAATAGGGCACCATCGAAATCCGTTGAGACGACGCCATATGAACTATGGTTTGGCAAGAAGCCAAAATTGTCGTTTCTTAAGGTTTGGGGATGTGATGCTTATGTCAAAAAGCTTCAGCCTGAAAAGCTAGAACCCAAAGCGGAGAAATGCGTCTTCATAGGATACCCAAAAGAGACAGTTGGGTATACCTTCTATCTCAGATCCGAAGGCAAAGTGTTTGTCGCTAAAAACGGAACATTTCTTGAGAAAGAGTTCCTCTCGAAAGAATTGAGTGGGAGGAAGATAGAACTTGATGAGGTTATTGAACCTTTACTTCAACCAGAGAGTAGCGCAGCGCAGAAAGATGTTTCTGTAGAGCCTACATCCGTTGAAGAGGAAGTTAATGATGATGATCATGAAGCTTCGGATCAAGTTGCTATCGAACCTCGTAGGTCGACAAGGATGCGTACTGCTCCTGAGTGGTACGGCAACCCTGTCTTAGAGGTCATGTTGTTGGACAACGATGAACCTACGAGCTATGGAGAAGCGATGATGGGCCCGGATTCCAAGAAATGGTTAGAGGCCATGAAATCCGAGATGGGATCCATGTATGAAAACAAAGTGTGGACTTTGGAAGTATTACCTGAAGGGCGTAAGGCCATTCAGAACAAATGGATCTTTAAGAGGAAGACGGACGCGGACGGTAATGTCACCGTCTATAAAGCTGGACTTGTGGCAAAGGGTTTTTCACAAGTTCAAGGAGTTGACTACGATGAGACCTTCTCACCCGTAGTGATGCTTAAGTCTGTCAGAATCATGTTAGCAATAGCTGCCTTTTTTGATTATGAAATTTGGCAGATGGATGTCAAAACAGCGTTCCTTAATGGTTTCCTTAAGGAAGAGTTGTATATGATGCAACCAGAAGGTTTTGTCGATCCAGAGAATGCTGACAAAGTTTGCAAACTCCAGCGATCCATTTATGGACTGGTGCAAGCATCTCGGAGTTGGAATCTTCGCTTTGATGAGGTGATCAAAGCGTTCGGGTTTATACAAGTTTACGGAGAAGCTTGTATTTACAAGAAAGTGAGTGGGAGCTCTATAGCGTTTCTAATATTATATGTGGATGACATATTGCTGATTGGAAACAATATAGAAATGTTGGAAAGCGTGAAGGAATATTTGAACAAGAGTTTTTCAATGAAGGACCTAGGAGAAGCTGCTTTCATATTAGGCATCAAGATCTATAGAGATAGATCAAGACGTTTAATAGGACTTTCACAAAGCACATACCTTGATAAGATTTTGAAGAAGTTCAAAATGGATCAGTCCAAGAAAGGGTTCTTGCCTGTTTTACAAGGTATGAAGTTGAGTAAGACTCAATGCCCAGTGACTGCAGAAGATAGAGAAAAGATGAGTGTCGTCCCCTATGCTTCAGCCATAGGTTCTATCATGTATGCAATGCTGTGCACAAGACCCGATGTCAGCCTTGCCATAAGTATGGCCGGAAGGTTTCAAAGTGATCCAGGAGTGGAACACTGGACGGCGGTCAAGAATATCCTGAAGTACCTGAAAAGGACTAAGGACAAGTTTCTCGTTTATGGAGGTGATCAAGAGCTCGTCGTAAAGGGTTACGTCGACGCAAGCTTTGACACTGATCCGGATGACTCTAAGTCGCAAACCGGATACGTATTTATTCTTAATGGGGGTGCGGTTAGCTGGTGCAGTTCCAAGCAAAGCGTGGTAGCTGATTCTACATGCGAAGCGGAGTACATCGCTGCCTCGGAGGCGGCGAAGGAAGGTGTCTGGATGAAGGAGTTCATGACAGATCTTGGAGTAGTGCCTAGTGCACTTAACCCAATGACTCTGTTCTGTGATAATACTGGTGCCATTGTTCTAGCCAAGGAACCAAGATTTCACAAGAGGACCATACACATAAAGCAACGTTTCCATTCCATCCGCGATTACATCAAGGAGGACGACATAAATATTTGCAAAGTACATACGGATCTGAATGTTGCAGATCCGTTGACTAAACCTCTTCCAAGGGCTAAACATGAACAACACCAGAACTGCATGGGTGTTCGATTCATTACAATGTAAATCACATAGTGATGTGAACTAGATTATTGACTCTAGTGCAAGTGGGAGACTGTTGGAAATATGCCCTAGAGGCAATAATAAAAGTAGTTATTATTATATTTCCTTGTTCATGATAATCGTTTATTATCCATGCTATAATTGTATTGATTGGAAACTCAAATACATGTGTGGGTACATAGACAACACTGTGTCCTTAGTAAGCCTCTAGTTAACTAACTCGTTGATCAAAGGATGGTAAAGGTTTCCTGACCATGGACATGAGATGTCATTTGATAACGGGATCACATCATTAGGAGAATGATGTGATGGACAAGACCCAAACTATAAACGTAGCATATGATCGTGTCAGTTTATTGCTATTGTTTTCTGCATGTCAAGTATCTGTTCCTATGACCATGAGATCATGCAACTCACTGACACCGGAGGAATACCTTGTGTGTATCAAACGTCGCAACGTAACTGGGTGACTATAAAGATGCTCTACAGGTATCTCCAAAGGTGTCCGTTGAGTTGGCATGGATCAAGACTGGGATTTGTTACTCCGTGTGACGGAGAGGTATCTCAGGGCCCACTCGGTAATACAACATCACTATAAGCCTTGCAAGCAATGTGACTAAGGTGTTAGCCATGGGATCTTGTATTACGGAACGAGTAAAGAGACTTGCCGGTAACGAGATTGAACTAGGTATAGAGATACCGACGATCGAATCTCGGGCAAGTAACATACCGAAGAACAAAGGGAACAACATACGGGATTAACTGAATCCTTGACATAGAGGTTCGAACGATATAGATCTTCGTAGAATATGTAGGAACCAATATGGGCATCCAGGTCCCGCTATTGGTTATTGGCCGTAGAGGTGTCTCGGTCATGTCTACATAGTTCTCGAACCCGCAGGGTCTACACACTTAACGTTTGGTGACGATTAATATAGTTGAGTTATCGTTGGTGACCGAAGGTTGTTCGGAGTCTCGGATAAGATCCCGGACATGATGAGGATCTCCGGAAGAGTCCGGAGATAAAGATTGATATATGTGATAATGGTGTTTTGATCTCCGGAAAGGGTTCCGGAATTCACCGGAAGGGGTTCCGGATGTTCACCGAAGTGTTCGGGTGCAGCAACACTTTATATGGGCCAAAGGGGTATAGCCCACGAGGTATTGGAAAGTGCAAAAGGGAGTTTTGCTGCTGCCTTAAGCAGTAAGGCAGTACTGCCGCTTAAGCGGTACTACCGCTTGTGTGAAGCGGTACTACCGCTCAAGCGGTACTACCGCTTGTGTGAAGCGGTACTACCGCTTGTGCGCGGTGCGGCAGGGATCCGAGTTGGACTCTTTCCTTGCGGGCCAAACCGACCTTGTGCGGGCAAAACCGACCTTGTGGAGGCTTTTTGTCCAAGTTTAGACCCCAGGGCTCAACATATAAATAGAGGGGCAGGGCTAGCACACGGGACACATCAGGATTTCCCAAGCCGTGTGCCGGCAACCCTAGCCCTCTAGTTCCTCCGTCATAATCTCCGTAGTGCTTGGCGAAGCCCTGCAGAGATTGTTTCTCACCACCATCACCACGCCATCGTGCTGCTGGAACTCATCTACTACTTCACCATCGCTCGCTGGATCGAGGAGGTGAAGGCGTCATCAAGCCGTACGTGTGATGAACGCGGAGGTGCCGTCCGTTCGGCACTAGTTCGTGATCGGATCGAGGGACGACTTGCGATTTGGATCGCGGAGACGTTCGACTACATCAACCGCGTTTCTTAATGCTTCCGCTTAGCGATCTACAAGGGTATGTAGATACAATCTCCCTCTCGTAGATGCTCATCACCATGGATAGGTCTTGCGTGTGCGTAGGAAATTTTTTGTTTCCCATGCAACGTTCCCCAGCAGTGGCATCTGAGCTAGGTCTATGCGTAGATGAGATCTCGAGTAGAACACAAAGGAGTTGTGGGTGTGGGTGTATACATATTGCTTGCCGTTACTAGTTGATACTTGATTCGGCGGTATTGTGAGATGAAGCGGCCTGGACCGACATTACGCGTACGCTTACGCGAGACTGGTTTCACCGCTGCGTGCACTTGTTGCATAAAGGTGACTAGCGGGTGTCTGTCTCTCTCACTTTAGTTGAATCGGTTCAATGAAGAGGGTTCTTTTAGAAGATCAAAAAGCAATCACTACACCACGTTGTGGTTTTGCGTAGGTAAGAATCGTTCTTGCTAGATACCCGTAGCAGCCACGTAAAACTTGCAACAACAATTAGAGGATGTCTAACTTGTTTTTGCAGGGTATGTTGTGATGTGATATGGCCAATTACATGATGAGATATATGTGATGTATGAGATGATCATGTGTTGTATAGAATATCACGACTTGCATGTCGATGAGTACGGCAACTGGCAGGAGCCATAGAGTTGTCTTTAATTATTTTCGCCTGTTTTGCTTTACTTTATCGCTATGAGTTAGCAATAGTCGTGGAAGCAACAGTCGGCGCGACAACCTCATGGCGACACATTGATGGAGATCAAGATGATGGAGATTATGGTGTCATGCCGGTGACGATGGAGATCATGCCGGTGCTTTACAATGTAAGCTCCTTTGGTAAGTGGAAATTGGTAAGGAAACATTTTGCTATATGTGCTAAAATTTACTGCTGCATGTCACTATGAACGGTCACCCTTTGAGTCGTTTGTTCGGGGCATCTTCGACCCGAGAAGAAGAGGAAGAAGTTTTTCCTCAACCTACTGAATCTACTAAAAATATTTATTATGAGATTCCTTCGGGTAAGCTTGAGAAATTATTATCTAGTCCCTGTAATGGTACAACTCATCCTGATTATCATTTGATATTTGTCGATGAGGTTTGTGGACTATTTCAGCTTGTAGGTTTGTCTAGGGACAAGGTTAAGAAGAAAGTTTTCCTTTTATCTTTGGAGGGAAAAGCATTAATGTGGTATAGGCTATTGGATAATATTGAATCATGGAACTGGGATCGCTTGAAACTAGAATTTCATCAGAAGTTTTATCCTATGCATCTAGTTCATCGTGATCGGAACTATATATTAAATTTCTGGCCTCGTGTAGTAGAAAGTATCGCTCAAGCTTGGGGAGACTCAAATATATGATGCACATCTGCCCCAACCATGAGATCTCAAGAGGAAATATTATGGAAAAAATTTATGCTCGGCTTTCACATAATGATCAAATGCTACTCGATTCTTCTTCTACCGGTTCCTTTATGAAAATAACTATTGAATTCCAATGGGATCTTCTGGAAAGGATTAAACGCAACTCTGAAGATTGGGAACTTTTATGGAAATATAATCTTTTCACCAGTTTAGAAATAAATATGGTCTTGACTCCGAGATAGTAGCTTCTTTCTGTGAATCATTTGCTACTCATGTTGATCTCCCTAAAGAGAAGTGGTTTAAATATCATCATCCAATTGAAAAACAAGTAGAGGGACATGTTAAAATTGAGAAGGAAGAAATAATTATTAACCATGTTGATCCAATAGTTCCTACTGCTTATATTGAGAAACCACCTTTCCCTGTTAGAATTAAAGAGCATGCTAAGGCTACAACTATGGTTCGTAAAAGTCATGATAGGACACCCACACCTTCTGAAAAAATAGATGTTGATCCTAAAATTGCAGCGGTAAAGATCTTCTAGCTGATAATGTTGATGGGCATGCTACTTATCTAGATGGTGAATCTGCTAGAATTGCAAAGAAAGTTCTTAATGAGCAGGATACGTTAGACAAAAAACAAACCCGATGTCGGGATGCCTGTTATCTCTGTTAAAATTGGAGATCATTGCTATCATGGTTTATGTGATATGGGTGCTAGTATTAGCGCTATACCTTAAACCTTATATAAAGAAATTATGCATGATATAACTCCGGCTGAAATTGAAGATATTGATGTCAGTATTAAACTTGCAAATCGTGACACTATTTCAACGCTTGGGATTGTTAGAGATGTTGAAGTCTTGTGTGGAAAGCTCAAGTAGCCTACTCATTTCCTGGTACTTGGTTCAGAACAAGATAATTTTTGTCCCATTATATTTTGTAGACCTTTCTTGAAGACTGTTAATGCTGAAATTAATCGTGTCATAGACAAGGTTAAATTAATTTTTGACAATGAACCCCATGAGTTTAATTTTTCTAAGTTTAATAGACAACCTGATGAGAAAGAATTACCTAGTAAAGATGAATTAATTGGTCTTGCTTCTATCGTTGTACCTCCTATAGACCCACGAGAACAATATTTGTTAGACCATCATAATGATATGCGTATGAATGAAAGAAATGAAATAGATGAAATGTTTCTCAAACAAGCACATTCCCTCAAACAGAACTTGGATGTGGAGATTTTAGGGGATCCTCCTCCGCCCAAAGGAGATCCCGTGTTTGATTTAAAGACATTGCCTGATACTTTGTAATATGCTTATCTTGATGAAAAGAAAATATATCCTGTCATTATCAGTGCTAACCTTTCAAGGAATGAGGAAAAGAGATTACTTAAAACTCTAAAGAAGCACAAGGCTGCTATTGGATATACTCTCGATGATCTAAAGAGCATAAGTCCTACTCTATGTCAGCACAAGATCAATATGGAACCTGATGTTAAACCAGTTGTTGATCACCAACGCCATCTCAATCGTAAGATGAAGGAGGTGGTAAGAACTGAAATATTAAAACTTCTGGAGGCAGGTATAATTTATCCTATTGCTGATAGTAGGTGGGTAAGTCCTGTTCATTGTGTGCTTAAGAAAGGTGGTATAACGGTCGTCCCTAATGATAAAAATGAACTTATTCCACAAAGAATTGTAACTAGTTATAGGACGGTGATTGATTTCAGGAAATCAAATAAAGCTACTAGAAAAGATCATTATCCTTTGCCTTTTATTGATCAAATGTTAGAGAGATTGTCTAAGCACACACACTTTTGCTTTCTGGATGGATATTTTGGTTTCTCTCAAATACCTATGTCAACAGAAGATTAAGAGAAAACTACCTTTACTTGTTCTTTTGGAACTTATGCTTATAGACATATGCCTTTTGGCTTATGCAATGCACCTGCTACCTTTCAAAGATGTATGACTTATATATTCTCTGACTTTTGTGAAAAGATTGTTGAGGTATTCATGGATGATTTTTCCGTTTATGGAACTTCTTTTGATGTTTGCTTAAGCAACCTTGATCGAGTTTTGCAGAGATGCGAGGAAACTAATCTTGTCTTGAATTGGGATAAGTGCGACTTTATGGTGAATGAAGGTATAGTGCTTGAGCGTAAGATTTCTGAGCGAGGTATTGAGGTAGATGTTGGAAATATGCCCTAGAGGCGATAATAAAATAGTTATTATTATATTTCCTTGTTCATGATAATTTTTTATTATCCATGCTAGAATTGTATTGATTGGAAACTCAAATACATGTGTGGGTACATAGACAACAATGTGTCCCTAGTGAACCTCTAATAGACTAGCTGGTTGATCAAAGATGGCTATGGTTTCCTAGTCATAGACATGAGTTGTCATTTGATAACGGGATCACATCATTAAGGGAATGATGTGATGGACAAGACCCAAACTATGAACGTAGGATATGACCGTGTCAGGTTTATTGCTATTGTTTTCTGCATGTCAAGTATCTGTTCCAATGACCACGAGATCATGTAACTCACTGACACTGGAGGAGTACCTTGTGTGTATCAAACGTCACAACGTAACTGGGTGACTATAAAGATACTCTACAGGTATCTCCGAGGGTGTCTGTTGAGTTGGCATGGATCAAGAGTGGGATTTGTCACTCCGTATGACAAAGAGGTATCTCTGGGCCCACTCGGTAATACACTATCACAGCAAGCTTGCAAGCAATGTGGCTAAGGAGTTAGCCATGGGATCTTGTATTACGGAACGAGTAAAGAGACTTGCCGATAACGAGATTGACACTAGTAGAGAAATGGATAGCCACAACTCTTTTTGGTGGCGCGCCGTTTTTGCCCCACGTCAGCACTATTTTTTTCAAATATCGCTCGTGTCGGCCGTTTTGGTACGACATCGCTAGTAACATAGTGATGGCGCTGGACATAGGTGGAACGCCATTTGTATGTGGCCTCCAAGGTTGTGTGCAGGCGTAACTTACTGTTGGCATACTAGTTTGGTAGTACGCCGGCATATCTATGGCGTTGACTTCGTCCGTACGTCAGAAGTTTATTTTGTCCATTTTTCTGGTCAACGTTCGGACGCTCGGAACACCGGCGTGGCATACGACATCACGCTAGGAATATAGTTGTTAGTGCTGGCGTTCTGTACTCCGGAAACACGAGTAATAAAGTCGGAGCACTACTACACCACGCACGTGATAACACCCTTGTGTATAGATTCCCCTTCTTCTTCCTCTTGCTCTTCCTCTTCCTCCTCTCTCGTCCCTCTCCTCATCTTGAGAAACTCAATTATTTTATCATGATTTTTAATTAGGTAGTTATGCGTAGCTAGGTGATGGGTTAACCGTTACGTTTGCTAGCCTCCTCCACACACCCACTCCTCCAACCCCACTTGCATTAAATTTTCCTTCACCCTCCATTAATAGCGCCCACCAACCTACGTACGGTCGACCGTCTTCTCGCGGGATCGATCGAGGACTAGCTCGACTCGTGTCTCTTCTGCTTGAGGTAATTAGCACAAAACACTTCCTCGTCATTTAATTATGCATGTTACGTACATGTGTGATTGCTAAATGGCGAAACGTGCATGTATGGCGAATTTGTAGAGAGAGTTGCCAATGTTTTGGCGAAACGTTGATTCATTTCCGTTTCGTCAAATTTCTGGTACTCAACATGTACCACTTTTAGCAAAGGTCATGCCGAAAATTTCTACGCCCCCGCTTGATATATATGTAATTATTTTTGTATTTCCCTTTACAGGCTACTTTGATCTATCAAAAGATTCAATATGGATCGAAGTGTGAAGGCCTTTCTCAATTTCGCGGTGACGAATATGATACAAAAGTGTGAAACGCAGATATTGTGTCCATGTAAGGCCTGCAAAAATGGAATTTTAGATTACCCGTTCGATGGTACCGTCCTCACGCACTTGCTTCGTCGTGGTTTCGTTCAAGGTTATACACGATGGACAAAGGATGGTGAGGAGAATGATGATGTACGTGACGATGACGACGACAGAGCGGCGAATATTGAAGCGGAGAACCCTTTCAATGATGAAACGCCACTCGAACATGAAGAGGACCATGTCACCCAGGATTTGTCATTGGCTGCAATGCTGCAGGATCCCCATGTTAAAGAACTGCTTCAGAAGAAGATGAGATATGAGAGAGCCGCTATCAAGGAGGCTCTCAAGTTTGCGCAACTGGAGGTAGACGCGAATGCTCCACTGTATGATGGTTGTGATCCTGAGCACACCCGCTTGCACGTCACGCTCAAACTTCTAGACATCAAGGCAAGATTCAAGAGCACAAACGCAAGTCTGGACGCTACATTGGAATACTTACATACAGTTTTGCCCAAGGGGAATTTGTTGCCTAAGAGTGTTGATGAGGCAAAAAAGATCGTGTGCCCTCTTGATTTGCCGCATGTAAGATATCATGCATGCATAGATGATTGTATCTTATATCGTAATGAGCATGAGCACAAAACAGAGTGTCCAACTTGCAAGGAACTCCAATACAAGCCTGGAAAGAAGGATCCTCGAAAGGTTGTATGGTACCTTCCGTTGATTCAACGCCTGCAATGTTATTTTGCTGACGCGAAGGATGCAAAGAACATGACTTGGCACAAGACCAGGAAATCAAAAAATGATGGCATTCTGAGACATATTGCGGATGGTTGTCAGTGGAAAGCTCTCGACTGCATTGAACTAGAATTCGCAGCAAAACCAAGAAACCCCAGGTTGGGTGTCAGTAGTGAAGGACTAAATCCATTTGGCAAGCAGAGTAGCACACATAGTACATGGCCCGTGTTTGTTTGGATGTACAACCACTAGTAGAAAAAGGGCCATTTGTCCCTGTTCCAGAGGGCCATTTGTCCCGGTTCTGGAACTGGGACTAAAGGGTCGGGACTAAAGCCCAAAACCTTTAGTCCCGGTTCGCTTACCAACCGGGACAGAAGGGGCTCCACGTGGCCGGTGCTGGGAGCCAGGCAGGAGGACCTTTAGTCCCTGTTGGTAACACCAACCGGGACCAAAAGGCAGGACCTTTAGTCCCGGTTGGCAACACCAACCGGGACCAAAAGGCACTGGGGTTTTTGTTTTTTTTAAGGGGGGGGTTTAGGGGGGTTTGTAGGGTTAATTTAGGGGTTTCATATTGTGTTAGCTAGCTAATAGAGAGAAGTGTCCTCTCTTTCTCCGTGCTTGGTCGACGCTAGCTACTATAGAGAGAACTCGACACGCTAGCTAGTAAGCAAATGAAGGAACCATTAAGTACACAAGATCGTCATGAACATATACACAGAGAAGTGATCGACCTCTCTTTCTCCGAGAGATTGGTCGAACAACAAGTTTTCGTATATCTATCCGACGCTACTACATATATACAATATGACATCTTTTACAATCATAACATCATGTACCTAAGATCCAATCACAAATTCTAATGGTATTCTCCGTCTTTAGGTATGACGTGGTCAAGAAAGAATCCCGCCAATTCCTCTTGAATTGCTCGTATGCGATCATGTGGTAGGAGTTCATCCCGCATCTGCCAGATCTAATTTAAAGAAGGGGGTCAATACATGCATATATATGAATAAAACTCAACACAATTGATGGTAATATATAAAATAAAATTGTGAATATTATTTACATACTTTAAATTGTTAGTTAGAGAAGCCCCGCTCAGAGGTCGATTGGCGAATGAACTCGCATACGTAGTATGCACATAAAGAAGTCCCTTCTTTCTGGTACAAGCACTTTACGAGAATAGAGTTCAATCAAACTGATAAGCAAGCATGGTAATGTTATATTGATGAAAATTTGAATCAATTAGAGATGTGCGGAACTAGCTAGTACTACTTACTTTGGGGTGCGTAAATCGCAACTCTTTGTTTAGACCGGGAACCTTTCGGGTGAACTTCTTCCAAACCCTGCCAGGCAAAGAAAATGATTACTTGATATCAGGAAATTAACGAAAGTTGCATGCCGATATGGTCCCGGTATTGACTGAACTTACTTCTTGAGCATTGCAGTCATGTCCGCATAATCCTCGGGATCTTTACGTCTGGAGTCTAAGACAGTTACTAATGCCCCGTCAAGCTTAATGGATAGCAGAATAAAGTGGAAACTGTGCACGCATATATAACTCATCAATTACATTACTTAACCTCGAGTAAGCGAAACCGAGTATACAGAGAAGACAACAACACTCACTTGAAGTTGTAAGGAAAGAGTATTTCCCTTTTGTTTTGATGTATAAGGAACGACTTTAGCAAGTTCTCCTCGGTCTCTTTGATTGAGTTTCGTACCGTCCATTCATTTACGGCATCTGGGCTAATGAACCCAATGTCGAAGATTCCTAGTTTTTTGCATTCGACGATCTTCAATCTGCATAATATAGTGAGGATAATTATATATACATGCAATGAACGAGCTGAGCTAGAGACTTAACTATAGAAGTAATACTTACAGACAGTAGGCAGTCATGAGTTGTTTGTCGAGGGCCAGTTGATTGTATAACTGAAATAACTCCACAAATTCAACAGGCATCACGGTAAGTCCAATGAATTCGTGCTTTGGTAGTACTGCCATATACATAGTGTCTCTCCCAGACTCCCTGTAGGTTTTCATGTACCACTCATGCAATTTGTACATCATCGTTGTTAGAGGAGGATGATCAGGTTTGACGAGAGGCTTCCCGTGCATGTATTCATATTTTTCTTTTGTTACCTCAGCCGTTTGAAAAATTACATCATCCCCCAAGTAATCACCAGGATTGGTACCGGGCACCATCCCCGGATGATTTGCGACGATATCGCTAGACACCTTGAGCGGGGGGCACGATTGCTTCTCCTGTTCGCCGAGCTGGGGAATTGTTTTCCCACTTCTTCGTTCTGCTAACCTTGCATCACTAGAAGTACTTCCCGACCACCGCGCTTCTTCATATGTCTTTTTAATAATCCGGACGTAGTTAGAATCCGGCGGAGGCGGTGGTGGTCGCTTCAGGGCATCGATAGTGCGCTTCGCTTTCACCGGATCTAGCTTCTCCTTCGGAGGTGGAGTATTCTTTGCAAAATGGGCCCTCAATTGCTCCTGACATATCTCCTCGTTTTCAGACTCGGTCCTCTCATATGGTAACTTTTCCACAGGCTTGAGAGATGGACCGTATCTGTATTCCCTCCCGCCTCTTCTTGTACTGCTAGCCGCCGGAGCGGCGGCGTCTCTCTTCTGTCGTTGCTTACGAGGCGGAGAAGGAGGCGGAGTGCTCCGACGCGCCGAAGGAGCCGGAGCGGCGGCGTCTGTCTTCCGCCGTTGCCGACGAGGCTGAGGAGGAGGCGTACTGCTCCGACGTGCCGGAGTAGGCGAAGGAGGAGGCGGAGTGCCCTCACGCGTCGGAGGAGCCGGAGAAGGAGGCGGGGTCCCCTGATCACTCGCCGGAGGAGGAGGAGGAGGAGGAGGAGGAGGAGGCGGAGTGCCCTGACTCGCCGGAGGAGGAGGAGGAGGCGGAGGCGTCCAGTTTGGAAGCTTGATGTACTCCTTCTGCCATAGACATGTACTCCTCAGAGCATGAGCCAGCTTATTCTCTCCTTCACCTGTAGAGTGGTCAAGCTCGAGCTCCGCAAATCCCTCCACTACTCCATCCACCATCACAACAGCATAGCCATGTGGAATCGGACGGTAGTGAAAAGTTCCATTGGGTTGAGGAGGTGCAACAGAGCCGACAGCCGCCAATAAAGTGAGGTTCCGGCATTTCTTCATAAGCTCGCAATGTTTAGCCTCCGTGATAGTATCCACGGGGTAGCTAGGAGACGTTAAGTCAGGCTGAACGGGCTCCGTGGAAGCGACGCTGCTTCTCCGCTGAGATGGCGGGGTAGCTTTTGGGGTAGCTTCGTGCCGCTGAGATGGTTCGCCGGCAGCTCGCTGGCTCTCAGCTTCCTCTAGCTTTTGTAGTCTTGCATTCAGCTTCTGAATTTCGCTCAGCTCTGCTTTCCTCTTTCTCTCCCGGCTTCTCTAACCGCCTGCGTCGGGAAACCCAACCTTCCACGAAATGGAGCCTGGTGTGCCTCGTGTTCGTCCAGGGTGCTCGGCATTCCCTAGGGCCTCAGTCAGCTCGTCCTTCTCTCTGTCGGGAATGAACGTCCCTTCCTGCGCTGCGGTGATATACTCCTGAAGCTTGTTCATGGGTATCGCAAGTTGCTCGTTCGTCCAACGGCACTTCCCTGTTTCAGGGTCCAAAGTTCCCCCAACCCCGAAGAACCAAGTCATTGAACGGTCTGGCAAGTTCAATGTCTGTGGTACGACATTTTTAGCAATCAGGTCATTCTCAGCTTTGTCCCACAACGGCCGGGCTTTGAGGTAACCACCTGACCCCGTGTGATGGTGATACTGCTTCTTTGCAGCATTGATCTTGTTTGTCTCTGACATTTTCTTACTCTTGTCCGATGTCTTGTAGGCCACAAATGCGGGCCAGTGATCACCTATCTTCTCAAATCGGCCGGTGAATTCTGGAGTCTTCCCTTTGTCGACAAACTTTGATTTCAACTCATTCTTCCACCTCCTGAATAGATCTGCTATCTTCTTAAGAGCACACGCCTTGACCAGTGGCTCTATCACTGTCTTATTCGGATTCTCCTCTGGCGGTAGGGTGAAATTTGCCTTCAGCGCGGTCCAAAGATCATCTTTCTGTCTATCGGTGACATAATCACCATTAGGGGCGCCGTCCTTAGGCTTATTCCATTGCTTGATGCTGATCGGGATGTAGTCCCTAACAATAGCTCCGCACTGAGCAGAAAATGTGTCCTTGGTCCGCTTGGATTCAATCGGATGGCCATCGTGCGCGAGTGCTGTGATCGTGAACCTTTCTTCCTTGCGCAACCTCTTCTTCGGACCTCGTCTCGTTACCGAAGTTTGGCTCGATCCGGAGGGCTATAAAAGAAGAAATAAGAGTTAATTAATATATGTACATACCAAAACAATTAATGCATCAATTAGCTAGTCAGCACTGGCTTAATTAATATATATACCTCGCTGGACTTTGCAACAGCTCCCTCCTCCGTTCGGTCACCGGAGCCGTCATCATGGTCTCCTTCTTCCTCCGGCATTCGGTCACCGGAGCCATCATGATCATGTCCTTCCTCCTCCATTGTTCGATCACCGGAGCCATCATCATCTCCTTCCAGACCATCGGTGTCGTTGAGATACGACAAGATATCACGTCCGTCGTGGATTATGTCCCCCAACAATTGTTCTTGTTCCAAGTCTCTTGGATCCATAGTTTCTGCAAATATTACAACATGGCAATTAATATACAAACATGAATGTCGTCCGATGTCCGGACTGCCTCTCTCATGAATGTCCGACGTCCGGTTTGGGGTGGCCTCGACAACACTTCTAGGGTTTGGGGTGGCCTCGACAACTCATGACATATTTTCATTATTTTTATTTCTTTAACTCAACGACAACGACATACATACATGGAAAAAATGTGTATCGACCCCCCCCTCATGTCGAAGTTATCGGGGAGGGGGGTATATCGACCCCCCCCCCTCATGTCAAAGTTATCGGGGAGGGGGGTATATCGACCCCCCCCCCCTCATGTCGAAGTTATCGGGGAGGGGGGTATATCGACCCCCCCCCCTCATGTCGAAGTTATCGGGGAGGGGGTATATCGACCCCCCCCCCTCATGTCGAAGTTATCGGGGAGGGGGTATATCGACCCCCCCCCTCATGTCGAAGTTATCGGGGAGGGGGTATATCGACAACGACATACATACATGGAAAAAAATGCTATCCATCTTTACATACATAGCCACATACATATATTATATATTTTCATTAACTCATGACATATTTTCATTATTTTTCTTTCTTTAACTCAACTACAACGACATACATACATGAAAAAAAATGTATATCGACCCCCCCCCTCATGTCGAAGTTATCGGGGAGGGGGTATATCGACAACGACATACATACATGGAAAAAAATGCTATCCATCTTTACATACATAGCCACATACATATATTATATATTTTCATTAACTCATGACATATTTTCATTATTTTTCTTTCTTTAACTCAACGACAACAACATACATACATGGAAAAAAATGTATATCGACCCCCCCCTCCTCATGTCGAAGTTATCGGGGAGGGGGCGATCTCTTGCTCGTTATTTTTCGTGTGTCCGTGTCAACGTATCCGTGCCCGTATCCGTGCCCGTGTCCGTGTCCGTGTTCGTGTCCGTGTCCATGTCCGTGTCGCCGTATCCATGTCTGTGTTGCCGTATCCGTGTCTGTGTACGTGTCCGTGTCGCCGTATCCGTGTCCGTGTTGCCGTATCCGTGTCCATGTCCGTGTCGCCGTATCCGTATCCGTGTCCGTGTCCGTGTCCGTGTCCGTGTCCGTGTCGCCGTATCCGAGCAGGGACCATGGGAAAGGCGGGCTCACTGGGGGGCGGCGACGGGGAGGTGACGGGGCGACGACGGGGCGGCGACGGGGCGGCGACGGGGAGGCGACGGGGCGCTGACGGGGCGGAACGGGGCGGCGCGGCGATGGGGAGGCGACGGGGATTGGGGCGGCGACGGGGGCGGCGACGGGGACGGGGACGACGACGGCGGGCTCGGGGCGGCGCGCGGTGACGGGGACGACGACGGCGGGCTCGGGGCGGCTCGCGGCGACGGCGACGAGGAGCGGGCGGCGACGGCGACGAGGAGCGGGCGGCGACGGCGACGGCGACCTCGGGGCGGCTCGGGGAGGCGACGGTGTTGAGGGCAGCAGCAGCAGCCTGGCGGTGTGGAGAGTAGAATGGCGGGTGGGGCGAAATTTCCAAAGTCTTGGTTATATAGCAACCACCTTTGGTCCCGGTTGGTACTACCAACCGGGACCAATGCCACCTTTGGTCCCGGTTGGTGCCACCAACCGGGACCAAAGGTCTCTTTTCAGCAGCCCAAAGGGCGGGAAGAAGAGACCTTTGGTCCCGGTTGGTGGTACCAACCAGGACCAAAGGTGGGCATTGGTCCCGGTGGGTGCCACCAACCGGGACCAAAGGTGGGCATTGGTCCCGGTTGGTGCCACCAACCGGGACCAATGGCCTTGCACAGCATTTTTTTTATTTTTTTCCAGTATTAGTGTTTTATTTTTTGCTTTATTTATTTTTTAAATTTTTTCCCAGTATTTTTCTTCTGTTATTTTAGTTCATTCTTTTTAACAAATAAATACTTTGATAATTTTAGTTGCATAATTTCCATTATTTTGTTTTGTTTTTTGCTTTATTTATTTTTGTTTTATTTTTTGCTTTATTTATTTCCAGTGTGTTTTATCATTATATTCTTTTTGCTATTAATGTTTTGAACAAAAAATACTTTGATAATTTTAGTTGCATAATTTTTATATAATTATAGTTTCAAAAATACTAGAGGTTTATAAAAGCTTTTTAGTTGATTCTTTTTTGAACTCCACTCCCACGATGTTTTGAAAGAAATTAAAAAGCACTTCAAATGAACTCTGAAAAGGTTGAAAGTTGGCATGGTATCATCATTTCACCCACATAGCATGTGCTAAAAAGTTGAGTGGGTTACGGCAAAAACTGGATGCACTTCGTGTACAAAATGGACAATCTCTTTCGAAGTATCACGGAAACTCATCTGTTACAAAGGGATTTCATTTTTTTGAACTTATTTGAACTCCATACTTTTTGTGTGTTCAAAATGCACCATTCAAAGCCACATCATCAATTTTCAACCCTTTCTGACTTCATTTGGTATTTTTCATGCACTTACTGATTTTTTTGAGCTTAATAACCCTGAAATTAAAAAGCACTTCAAATGAACTCTGAAAAGGTTGAAAGTTGGCATGGTATCATCATTTCACCCACATAGCATGTTATAAAAAGTTGAGAGGGTTACGGCAAAAACTGGATGCACTTCGTGTACAAAACGGACAATTGAGCATCATCCTTTCTATTTGTCTTTTGTTTCTTTCTAAGTGTCTTTGTAAAAATGGAGTTGGAAAAATGAAATATACCGTCGGAAAATGAAAGGATTTCTAGATAGATCAACAAAACACACGGTTTCCCCTGCATACAGCCCGACGGTGGCTCATGAGTGCCCGCATATGAAATGCACTGTCGGACCGTATGCAGGGAATCCGAATGATTTGTATTCGGTCGATGAACTAAAGGATTTCTAGATAGATCAACAAAACACACGGTTTCCCCTGCATACAGCCCGACGGTGGCTCATGAGTGCCCGCATATGAAATGCACCGTCGGACCGTATGCAGGGAATCCGAATGATTTGTATTCGGTCGATGAACTAAAGGATTTCTAGATAGATCAACAAAACACACGGTTTCCCTTGCATACAGCCCAACGGTGGAAATATGAAATGCACCGTTGGACCGTATGCAGGGAATCCGAATGAGTACACACACTAAGTGTCGAACATGTCCGAGAGGTGGGTTATATATAGGGTCGTGTGCCTCTTTAGTCCCGGTTGCTAGCACGAACCGGGACTAGTCGTTATAGTGCTGATCCAACAGCTCACAAGCGCTTGAAAGAAACACACGATGCGTGTGCTTCTTCCTGATTGGTACGACCTTCACCGCCCAAGGTTATAAAGAGTTGAGAGGGTTACGGCAAAAACTGGATGCACTTCGTGTACAAAACGGACAATCTCTTTCGAAGTATTAGGGTTTCATACGAAAACTCATCTGTTACAAAAGGCATTTCATTTCTTCACATGTAACTGCAATGATATAGTTGTGGAGAGAAAGTCTTCACTTTTTCTTCGCTTGTGTCATTTGCTTATTGCGCCGTAACCATGGATAATCTTCATCGTTTAAGAGGGTGCTTGGGTCAGCCTTGACTTTGAAGGGAGGAATTTCATGAAACTTTTCATAATCTTCAGACATGTCTGTCTTGCCCTCCAATCCCACGATGTCTCTTTTTCCTGAAAGAACTATGTGGCGCTTTGGCTCATCGTATGATGTATTCGCTTCCTTATCTTTTCTTTTTCTCGGTTTGGTAGACATGTCCTTCACATAGAAAACCTGCGCCACATCATTGGCTAGGACGAATGGTTCGTCTGCGTATCCAAGATTGTTCAGATCCACTGTTGTCATTCCGTACTGTGGGTCTTCCTGTACCCCGCCTCCTGACAGATTGACCCATTTGCACTGAAACAAAGGGACCTTGAAATCATGTCCATAGTCAAGTTCCCATATGTCCACTATGTAACCATAATATGTGTCCTTTCCCCTATTGGTTGCTGCATCAAAGCGGACACCGCTGTTTTGGTTGGTGCTCTTTTGATCTTGGGCGATCGTGTAAAAATCCCATTTATATCGTACCCTTTGTAAGTCAATACAGTCGAAGATGGTCCCCTGGCCAACGAGTACAACTCATCAGAAACAGTGTTGTCAGCCATGAGACGTGTTTGCAACCAACTGCCGAAAGTCCTGATGTGTTCATATGTAATTCAGTCGTCACACTGCTCCGGGTGTTTGGAGCGCAGAATATTCTTGTGTTCATCGACATACGGGGTCACCAAGGTAGAATTCTGTAGAACTGTGTAGTGTGCTTGAGACCAAGAATGCCCGTTCCTACATATTATTGAGTCTGCTCCTAGCGTGCTTTTTCTAGTCAGTCTCCCCTCATACCGTGATTGAGGGAGACCAATCTTCTTAAGGTCAGGAATGAAGTCAACACAAAACCCAATGTCATCCTCTGTTTGATGGACCATGGAGATGCTTGCTTCTGGCCTAGCGCGGTTATGAACATATTTCTTTAAGACTCCCATGAACCTCTCAAGGGGAAACATATTGTGTAGAAATACAGGGCCCAGAACGACAATCTCGTCGACTAGATGAACTAGGACGTGCGTCATGATATTGAAGAAGGACGGTGGGAACACCAGCTCGAAACTAACAAGACATTGCACCAAATCACTCCTTAACCTTGGCAGGATTTCTGGATCGATCGCCTTCTGAGAGATTGCATTGAGGAATGGACATAGCTTCACAATGGCTAATCGAACGTTTTCCGATAGAAGCCCCCTCAATGCAACCGGAAGCAGTTCCGTCATAATCACGTGGCAGTCATGAGACTTTAGGTTCTAGAACTTTTTCTCTGCCATATTTATTATTCCCTTTATATTCGACGAGAAGCCAGACGGGACCTTCATACTGAGCAGGCATTCAAAGAAGATTTCCTTCTCTTCTTTGGTAAGAGCGTAGCTGGCAGGACCTTCATACTGCTTTGGATGCATGCCGTCTTTTTCATGCACACGTTGCTGTTCCTCCCGTGCCTCCGGTGTATCTTTTGTCTTCCCATACACTCCCAAGAAGCCTAGCAGGTTCACGCAAAGATTCTTCGTCACATGCATCACGTCGATTGCAGAGCGGACCTCTAGGTCTTTCCAATAGGGTAGGTCCCAAAATATAGATTTCTTCTTCCACATGGGTGCGCGTCCCGCATCGTCAGTCGGAACAGATAGTCCGCCAGGACCCTTTCCAAATATTACTTGTAAATCATTGACCATATCAAGTATGTGATCACCAGTACGGAGGGCGGGCTTCTTCCGGTGATCTGCCTCACCTTTGAAATGCTTTCCTTTCTTTCAACATTGATGGTTGGTCGGAAGAAATCGACGATGCCCCAGGTACACATTCTTCCTGCATTTGTCCAAATATATACTGTCGGTGTCATCTAAACAGTGTGTGCATGCGTGGTATCCCTTGTTTGTCTGTCCTGAAAGGTTACTGAGAGCAGGCCAATCGTTGATGGTTACAAACAGCAACGCATGTAGGTTAAATTCCTCCTGTTCGTTCTCATCCCACACACGTACACCTCTTCCATTCCATAACTGTAAAAGTTCTTCAACTAATGGCCTTAGGTACACATCAATGTCATTGCCGTGTTGCTTAGGGCCTTGGATGAGCACTGACATCATAATGAACTTCCGCTTCATGCACAACCAAGGAGGAAGGTTATACATACATAGAGTCACAGGCCATGTGCTATGCTTGCTGCTCTACTCCCCAAAAGGATTAACGCCATCTGCACTTAAACCAAACCATACATTCCTCGGGTCACCTATAAAGTCGCTCCACTTTCTCTCGATCTTTCTCCACTGCGACCCATCAGCGGGTGCTCTCAACTTCCCGTCTTTCTTATGGTCTTTTTTGTGCCATTGCATCAACTCGGCATGCTTTTTGTTTCTGAACAGACGTTTCAACCGTGGTATTATAGGAGCATACCACATCACCTTGGCAGGACCCCTCTTCCCGGTGCGCTGGCCCTCAACATCACCAGGCTCATCTCTTCTGATCTTATACCGCAATGCACCGCATACCGAGCATGCGTTCAAATCCTCGTACGCACCGCGGTAGAGGATGCAGTCATTAGGGCATGCATGTATCTTCTGCACCTCCAATCCTAGAGGGCATAGAACCTTCTTTGTTTCATACGTACTGCCGGGCAATTCGTTATCCTTTGGAAGCTTCTTCTTCATTATTTTCAGTAGCGAACTAAATCCCTTGTCAGATACACCATTGTCTGCCTTCCATTGCAGCAATTCCAGTGTTGTACCGAGCTTTCTGTTGTCATCTTCGCAATTTGGGTACAACCCTTTTTTGTGATCCTCTAACATGCGATCGAACTTCAACTTCTCCCTTTCACTTTCGCATTCTCTCTGTGCATCAACAATGACCCGGCGAAGATCATCATCGGGCACATCGTCTGGCTCCTCTTCATCTTCAGCTTCCCCCATTGCAGCATCACCGTATTCAGGGGGCGGGTAGTTGTCGTCATCCTCTTCTTCTTCGTTGTCTTCCATCATAACCCCTCTTTCTCCGTGCTTGGTCCAAACATTATAGTGTGGCATAAAACCCTTCTGAAGCAGGTGGAAGTGAAGGGTTTTATAGTTGGAGAAAGCCTTCGTATTCTCACAGACAGTACATGGACAATGCATAAAACCATTCTGCTTGTTTGCCTCAGCCGCTTTGAGAAAATTATGCAGGCCCTCAATATACTCGGAGGTGCGTCGGTCACCGTACATCCATTGCCGGTTCATCTGCGTGCATATCATGAATAGAGAAGTGACCAAATTAATAGAAATTCATCATCACATTAAAGCCAAATTATAGTAGTGACCAAAATAAATACATAATGTTCATACATAGTTCTCATTATTGAACAACATATAGCTCTCTAGAGCATCTAATTAAAACATACATTGAAACTATAAAGTTTAAATGCAACAACAAATGCGATCATAACCGCAACTAAGGTACCAATTGATCCAATGACATAATGATACCAAGCCTCAGTATGAATGGCATATTTTGTAATCTTTCTAATCTTCAAGCGCATTGCATCCATCTTGATCTTGTGATCGTCGACGACATCGGCAACATGCAACTCCAACTTCATCTTCTCCTCTTCAACTCTTTGTAATTTTTCTTTCAAGTAATTGTTTTCTTTTTCAACCAAATTTAACTTCTCGACAAGAATTTCTATGTCGGTTGGAATTTCCGGTTCACATACCTCCTAGATTAAAAAAGCTATGTCACGTTGGTCGACATAATTGTCATAAACACTAAATAAAACAAATAGTTATAAAAGATAATATAAACCACATCCGAATCATAGACCGGACGAGGGCCGACGTGGGTGGATACCATGACCATGGCACTATATAATAACAAACAATAATAAAAGTAAGAAAATTACACAAGTATCTATCTAAATGATACAAGTAAGAACTTTTTTCTTTTAGAAAGAAGATAAGAAGAAGAGGATAACCACGGTGGTGCCGGCGCCGAGATGGACGCGGGCGATCGACGGCGGTGAGGACGGGGACGGGACAGGACGGACCACCAAACCTAAACAAATCTTGAGAAAAATGGAGCTTGGACAAGGAGCTTCGAGAGGAGAAAGCTTAAGTGTGGCTCGGGCATTTCATCGAACACATCATGTGCATAGGAGGTGAGCTAGAGCACCACAAAGCTCTCCCCTCGCCGGCCAGAAAAACAGAGCAATGTGGAGTGCTCTGCTCGCTGGCGGTGGGGTATATATAGGCATCTCATTGGTCCCGGTTGGTGGATGGAACCGGGACTAAAGGACCCCATTTGGTCCCGGTTCCAGCCACAAACCGGGACCAATGCTTGTGGGCCAGGAGTCCAGCCCATTGGTCCCGGTTGGTGTCTGGAACCGGGACCAAAGGGGTCAGACGAACCGGGACCAATGGCCCACGAGGCCTGGCCGGCGCCCTAGCCTCACGAACCGGGACCAATGCAGCCATGGGTGCCGGCTCGTGAGTGAACCGGGACTAATGGGCTGGCCCGGCCTGGACCAAAGCCCTGGTATGTACTAGTGAACCTTCCGCCTTGGCTTTGCATGAAACAAAAGTACATACGCATGGTAATGCTCTTTCAAGGACCGCTCCAACCAGGCAACGATATCAACACATATCTTGAGCTATTGAAGGAGGAGTTAGACATATTATGGAAGGATGAAGGGGTCAAAACGTGGGACGCCAGCACTGGAAACTATTTTCCAATGAGAGCAGCATTGCTCACGACCGTTCATGACTATCTAGGTTACTTATATATTTCCGAACAAGCGTGTCATGGACATTTCGGATGTGTTAAATGTATGGATGACACATCTTTTCGCCACCTATCAAAAATGGTAGTAGCAAAACAGTGTTCATGGGCCATCGAAGGTGGCTTCACAAAGATGATGAGTGGAGAAGTCGTGGTGACCTGTTCGACAACACGGATGAGGCCCGAGGGCCACCACGTAAGAGGAGTGGAGAAGAAATCCATGAGTTGTTAAAGAATTGGACAGATTGCGCGAAGCCAGGAAAGAAGAAAAAGAAGGCTGAGAAAATGCTGCTAAAGTATGGAAAAGAAAGTCTATTTTTTGGGGCTTGAAGTATTGGGCACTACTCAGTTCGTCGTATTCTCTTGATATGATGCATATCAAAAAAATATCCGTGAGAGTTTGCTTGGCACATTGTTTGACATGCCAAAAAAAAGAAAAGATGGTACGAGGGCTAGACAAGACTTGAAAGATATAGGTATTAGGGAAGAGCTCCAACCCGCATCCCTTAAAAGAACCAAGGAGATGACCAAGGGCAAAAACATGACAAAAAACAAAGAAGATTATTGCTCCCCAGCTTGCTTCACGCTCGATGAGGATGAGCTTCATGAACTTTTCAATTGCCTTGACAACATCAAAGTTACTTCTGGTTACTCGGGGCTCATACGCGGATATCTTGACACACAAAATCAAAGGGTTAGCAACATGAAGTCCCATGATTGGCATGTGATGATGACACAATTACTTCCGATAGCCCTCAAAGGGATAATGGATGATCACGTTCGCAACAGACTTCTTGACTTCTGCAACATTTTCGACGTTCTCTCTGGAAAGTCGATCAGCGTGCGACATCTCACTCGACTACAAGAGGAGATCATCACAATACTATGTGAGCTTGAGATATATTTCCCCCCTTCATTATTTGATGTGATGGTGCATCTCCTAGTTCATGTTGTTTCTGAGGTTAAAGACCTTGGACCGACTTTCTTGCATATGATGTTCCCGTTTGAAAGGATGAATGGAACTGTGAATGGTTACGTTCGTAACATGGCCCATCCGGATGGAAGCATCGTTCAAGCCTATCTGACCGAAGAGTGCATATCATTCTACAATAATTATATAGATGATGATCAATCTCTTGGTTTTCCCACGAGGAAGCAAGCCAATAGGCTTGATGGATTAGGTCACTCACAGTTGAAGCATGATTTAAATGTGGATATACAGAACTGCCGAGACGACTTCGACAGAGCATACACTATGGTGTTACAACAAGCAGATATAATCACTCCTTGGCAGCAGACTCACAAGGACACCTTAAGGAGAGAGCATGCAATGGTAGGGAGGCAAAGGACCGATGCCCAGATCATTAGAGAGCACAACTCCAAATTTGCAGCCTGGTTAAAAGAGTGAATTCGGGAGAAACCACTGCCAACGGGTATTGCCAATGCAAATCTCATATATGCATTAGCAGTAGGCCCAGCATGCACCGTCGCCACCTACCAATCATATGATATCAATGGATACACATTCTATACTGAGGCGAAAGACAAAAACTCTGATTACCAGAACTCAGGCGTCACATTAATGTCCTCCACTGAGAATGAAACTAATAGGTACTACGGAAGGATCGAAGAGATATGGGAACTTGAGTACGCCGAAGATCACACAGTGCCACTGTTCTGGTCAGATGGGCGAAGAATGTCGATAAGGAAGAATGTGGTGCCGTTACCATCTCCCTGCCCGAAGCACAAGCTGCTGGTGCAAAGGGTGTCAAAGGAATTAGCTCCAAATATGAGCCTTGGGTATTCGCTAAGGACGTGTCACAATGCTTTTATATAACTGACCCGACAAAGCCAAGTCGTGTTGCATCAGGAGATCAAGAGATCCATCGTTGGGATGGACGGAGTGGCCAACGAGGATGACTATCACTACTGGAATTCAGTTATTTGCCATCTGCCAGCTCTTTGCCGTCTGCCAGCTGATGGCAAAGAGGCTGTTTGCCGTCTGTCTTGCCAAAGCAGACGGCAAAGAACCAGCTGATGGCAAAGAGGGTCTTTGCCATCTGCACTTCTTTGCCGTCTGCTGGCAGACGGCAAAGAACTCTTTGCCGTCTGCCAGCAGACGGCAAAGACCAAAGTGGGCCCCATGGTGCACGGCACTGGCTAGGTCAAGCGCTTTGCCATCTGCCACTTCTTTGCCGTCTGCTGGCAGACGGCAAAGATTTCTTTGCCGTCTGCCAGCAGACGGCAAAGAGGTGAGGGTGGGGGCGGGCTAACGGTCCCCGTCTTTGCCGTCTGCTGGCAGATGGCCCACAATGTCACGGCGGGGGCGGGCTAACGGTCCCCGTCTTTGCCGTCTGCTGGCAGACGGCAAAGAATTCTTTGCCGTCTGCCAGCAGACGGCAAAGAGGGGGACTTAATTTTCGCCCCCGCGCCCAAAGCCTCTCTCTCTCTCTCTCACACATCTCTCTCTCCCTCTCTGTCTCAGCGTCGCCGCCCCGCCTTGCCCTGCCCTGCCCCCGCCGCCCCCGCCGCCGCCCTGCCCTGCCCTGCCCTGCCCCCGCCGGCGTCCCGCCCTGCCCCGCGCCACCTTCCCGCAACTCCGCTGCCCCGCGCCGCCGCCCCGCAGTCTGCCGCAGCAGCCACGCGCTGCCGCCCCGTCGAGCCCCTCCCCCGGCGAGCCCTCCCCGGCGGCACCCCCCGGCGAGCCCCCCCGACGGCACCCCCCCGACGAGCCACCCGGCGGCACCCCCTCCGGTGAGCTGCCCCACCTCTGCCCTTTTTTTTCTTCTGTTTTTCTGTTTTTTTCTTTCTTTTAATATCATGATTATAGATATATATAGATGCTACTGTTAGTAGATAGTAGATGCATCAATTAGGTTAATTAGTTAGATGTTGTTAATTAGGTTTTTTGAGTAGGTTAATTAGTTAGATGCTACTGGTTTCGACATCAATTAGGTTAATTAGGTTAGGAGGAGGAGAAGAAGAAAAAATAGGAGAGGAGGAGAACAAGAAGAGGAAAAAGGAAAGGAGGAAGAAGAAGAGGAAAAAGGAAAGGAGGAAGAAGAAGAAAAGAAAAAAAGATGAAAAACCCCGACCCCGACCCCGACCCGACACCCCGACCCCGACACGGCACCCCGACCCCGACACCCCCACACCCCGACCCCGACACGGCACCCCGACCCCGACACCTCGACACCCCGACCCCGACACGGCACCCCGACCCCGACACCCCCGACACCCCTGACACCCCGACACGACGACACCCAGACACGACACCCCCGACACCCCGACACCCCGACCCCGACACGACACCCCGACACCACGACACCCCGACACCACGACACCCCGACCCGACACCCCGACCCCGACCCGACCCCGACCCGACACCCCGACCCCGACACGGCACCCCGACCCCGACACCCCGACACCCCTGACACCCCGACACCACGACACCCAGACACGACACCCCCGACACCCCGACACCCCGACCCCGACACGACACCCCGACACCACGACACCCCGACACCACGACACCCTGACCCGACACCCCGACCCCGACCCGGCACCCCGACCCCGACACGGCACCCCGACACCCCGACCCCGACACACCACCCCGACCCCGACACCCCGACACCCCTGACACCCCGACACCACGACACCCAGACACAACACCCCCGACACCCCGACCCCGACACGACACCCCGACACCACGACACCCTGACACCGCGACTCCCCGACCCGACACCCCGACCCCGACCCGACACCCCGACCCCGACACGGCACCCCGACCCCGACACCCCGACACCCCGACCCCGACACGGCACCCCGACCCCGACACCCCGACACCCCTGACACCCCGACACCACGACACCCAGACACGACACCCCCAACACACCGACACCCCGACCCCGACACGACACGCCGACACCCCGACCCCGACACGACACCCCGACACCACGACACCCCGACACCACGACACCCCGACCCGACACCCCGACCCCGACACCCGACCCCGACACGACACCCCGACCCCGGCACCCGACACCCCTGACACCCCGACATCACGACACCCAGACACGACACCCCCGACACCCCGACCCCGACACGACACCCCGACACCCCGACCCCGACACGACACCCCGACACTTAAATTAGGTATTCAATTTTTTAGGTATTCAATTTTTTATTATGTTCATGATGATGATACACTTAAATTATATACATATTATTCATGTCAGGTATTCATTCTTTTTATGTTGTACTAATTTCGTTTACTCTTTGTCATTGCAGGTGTTGACAGATGGTGGGCGCGGGTCGAGAGCGCTCCGATGCTCCTACCTCGGCGCGTGGTGGGAGGGGTAGTTCCATTCCACCCCATAGCCTCCGGAGAGCGCTGGATCTTAGTCTGCAGACACCACCGGCGGTCGCTTCTTCTTCGGCCGGGAGAGGTCGGGGGGGGGAAGAAGGCTGGTAGAGGTGGACGTGGCGGCAGGAGAGGTAGGAAGGCTGCTACTACGCCTTCCTCGCCGCCACCCCCAACTGATTCACCCGACCACAGGAGTGCTCCGTCTGAGATGGAGCCGCCTGAGGTGGACCCGTCTCGGACTCCGGTCCACGAGCCTCGGGCCGACGAGCCTATGGCAGACGAGCCTCGGGCCGACGAGCGTTGGGCCGACGAGCCTTCGTCCCACGAGACTCCGTCCCACGAGACTCCGGAGCTCAGCAGGGATCACGCTGAGTCGCAGCGGAACTCGACGGAGTCGAGTGGCCGTGCTGAGGGTGGCTATAGTTCGGATAGCTATAGCGAGGGTGAGTGGGTTGAGGGGCGCAAAGTCTACTAGCGTGGTGGTACAAAGCTCCCGCCCACCCCGGCGACCCCCGACCAGAGGTGGTTGATTGCGCCTAACGGGGCCAAGTAAGTGCATTTACTCTTTTTTGACCTTTTGCCTTCACGTTTGTTCGAATATCTAATGCGTTGGCATTGTCATATTGCAGGTCTTGGACATACGAGCCTCATGTCTGCAGGCCCAACAGTGTACTTGGTGTGATTTGTCGCCTGAGCTTCCCGGGGTGGGTCACGTTGCCCGGTGAGGGCCGGGTTCCAGAGCTAGGAATGACCTGGGAGCACTACTTGCCTGCCCCGGCCCCGCCGGGGCATAGGATCGGCGATGTCGAGTGCCACAAGGTGGCCGACATTGTGATCCAGACGTTTTGGGTAATTTCTCCTTTGCCGTCTACGTTGTGTTTCCTTCTTTGATTGGCAACCCTAGTGATTGTACTAATCCGTGTTTTCTTGTTTTATTGCAGACCTTCTACAGGTGTGCTGAGGGACAGGAGGAGGCCGCGGCTCGGGTTATCGACAACGAGTGCAGGAGCCTACTTCAAAACTTTTGGCACGAGGCTCGGACGCAGGCTATTCGAGACTACTTCGCCTCGGCTGGTATTTGGAGGAAAAGAGAGAAGTGCCGCGAGAAGTTTCTGACTAAGGAGAAGTACATGAAGGTAATTACCTATTCTTAAGGCCTTGTACTTAGTTTCCTTGATTTGATTCGTAGGCGTAGCGCTCAAATTTCTCTTGCTTAACTTAGGTGCCCCCGAGATGGTGTGCGGATAGAATGGACTGTTGGGAGGCGTTGGTGGATGAGTGGTGCTCTCCCCAATGGCGCTCCACCCACGACACTGCAAAGGACAAGCGTGGCAAAATGAAAGGTGTCCCACACCATCTAGGCAGCGTCAACCTACATCAGTATGGGGAAAACTGGGTATGTGGTTTGCTTCATGATTCATGCAAATTTATTCTTCATGCTAGCTTGAGCCCTCAACTAATACTCTGTTCCTCTCTTTTAGGCGCGACAGAACAAGGCTCCAGTGCCACAACTGTTCGACCTCTATGCCATGTCCAATACTGCCTCGTACAAGAAGGCCAAGGCATTCTCTGAGTCTGATCTCGATGATCCAAATAAATTCACCAACCGCGCCTCCCACCACAAGCTTGTGAGGTACAGAGACGAGGGGAAGGCGAGGAAAGGGCCGGACTTTAACCCGAGCCAGCAACCTCTTGATCTAGAGCTGGTGATGATATCTGGTGGCGGGAGGCCCCATGGCTCGTTAGCCATTGGGGATGGACTGATACGTTGTAGTAGCACTCTCCCGCAGATCAAGAAGCGCCAGACCAGCTCCGATCCTGAGATATTGCCTCGTGCACGGCCAGTGGAGCTCGAATTCAAGGTTAGTTATACGGACTCAGATACCTTTCCTTCATTACATTGTGTGTGCGGCCGTCGATGATTACAATGCTAACGAGTGGTGTTGCAGGCTGCTATTGAGGCAGAGAGAGCGAAGACCCAGGCTGCTATTGAGGAAGAGAGAGCGAAGACCCAGGAGATTCTAGAGGAGAGGGACCGGCAGGCGGCGGAGAGGGAGAGGGACCTTGAGGACAGGACGGCTAATGCGTTGGAGGAGGAGAGGAACCGGAACATGATGGCTAACCGGGCCCTATACGAGATGTTCGCGGTAAGTTTCTTCTGCATATTAGCCAAATCATGCACGTAATGTTCCTTACAGTAGTATCTAATATGACTGACTCGTCAAAACCAAATGTGCAGACCCTGTGCGAGAAGGCCGGCACGACCCCTCTGCCGATTCCAGTCATTGCTCCGGCGGGCACGGTGAGTTTCATTTGAATGGTCATTAGTTACTAGTCTTCACATTTGAGTTGCATCATGCTGACGATACATTGGAAATGATCTTTGGTGCAGCATAACTCCCGACAAGCATCGACCGATCCTCCTCCGTCAGCCACTGGCGCGACCGGTCCTACAACTACACCTACAACTACACCTCCGTGATGACGGTAAGTTTTCGCAAGTGTTTAGCATAACAAATGCGTACTTAGCTTAAGAAATGACCTATTTATCTCCAAAATGCTGTATACTTAGCTTAGTTTCCTCGAAAATGACATTATAACCTTACCAAGCTCCAAAATGACCAATTTTACCATGGATAGCTCTCAAATGACCTATACTTAGCTTAGCTTAACAAATGACATATTTAGCTCTAAAATGACCTGTACTTAGCATTATTTCCTACAAAATGACATAATAACCTTAATTAGCTCCAAAATGACCAATTTTACCACGGATAGCTCTCAAATGACCTATACTTAGCTTAGCTTAAGAAATCACCTATTTAGCTCCAAAATGACCTATTTAACCTAGGAAAGCTCTAAAATGACATATACTTTTCATTTATTCCTCCAAAAATGAATTTATATGGTTAGCTAGCTCAAAAATGACATAATAACCTTAATTAGCTCAAAAATGACCTATTTAACCTAGGATAGCTCTAAAGTTACCTATACTTAGCATTTATTCCTCCAAAATGACACAATATGCTTAGCTAGCTCAAAAATGACATAATATGCTTAAGAAATGACCTATTTAGCTCCAAAATGACTTAATATGCTTAATTAGCTCAAAAATGGCATAATTACCTAGGTTAGCTCTGAAATGACCTATACTTAGCTTATTTAGTTCATTTATGACATACTTAGCATATTTAGATCAAAAATGGCCTATTTAACTAGGTTAGCTCTAAAATGACACAAGTAAGCAATAAGAAGAAGAAAAAGAAAGAGAAGAAAAATGACACAAGTCTTCTTCTTCTTTTTCTTCTTCTTCTTCTAGTCTTCTTCTTCTTCTTTTTCTTCTTCTTCTTCTAGTCTTCTTCTTCTTCTAACTTCCTTCTTTCCCATTTTGCAGATTTGATTCACTTCACGGAAGCTTGCGTTCATGGAGTCCTTGTCCTTCCATTTTGTTTTGATTTTGTAGGATCAACAATTGACACTGGCATATGTATGTATAGATGAATGAAACTTGCATATGCATGGATGAGACTTGCATATGTTTTGATTTGGTATGTGTTGGATGATCATATCCATATGGCGTGCATAATATTTGCATATGTGTTGTTTATTATGTGGTGGATGAGACATTTTATGTGATGGACTAGACATAATGTTTGCCTTATTATGTGATTCTGAATATATATATATGTGTGTGAATTTCTGTGCAACTGAATTGATATAAGAGAAAACAGTAAAAACAAAGGCTATATAGTCACTTTGCCGTCTGCTAGCAGACGACAAAGAGGTTTGCCGTCTGCTAGCAGACGGCAAAGAGGCCACGTGGCAGCAGCCTGTGCAGTATGGGCTGGCCTATTTGGCCTGTTTGCCATCTGCCAGCAGACGGCAAAGAAGCCAAGCTCTTTGCCGTCTGCTGGCACACGGCAAAGAGCCTGCGCTGGCCCAGCTGACACCTGACATCAGCTGACGTCAGCTGTAGCTCTTTGCCGTCTGTCAGCAGACGGCAAAGAGCTTGGCTTCTTTGCCGTCTGCTCGCAGACGGCAAAGGGGCCTTTGCCGTTAGCTGTTCGGCCGGACTGTTGGCCGTCTGCTGGCAGACGGCAAAGGCTTTGCCGTCCGCCAGGCATGCCTTTGCCGTCTGCTATGGCAGACGGCAAAGAAGCTGATTCCAGTAGTGTATGATCAGTTCGGCGTCGACCCAAAAGAAGAGGAGAACTATGATGACGATGAAAATTACACCACCAGAAGGAGCAGGACTACCTTGCCTAAGATAGGACGTCCCTTCTTACGAAAGAGTCATAACGCGGGACGGAAGTATTCAAGCAAGGTTAAAAAGACCCAAACCATCGATGAGAGGATTGTCAAACGACGTTGTACTAGCTAGTTGATTAATTTGTGTGCTTCATTATTCGTGTACTACGTACACTTTTGTTTACTTCTCATTGCGTAATACTTCGAACGATATTGTACTTCAATTGTGTGTACCTCCTAATTTGCATTATTAATTATATACTTTGATCCACATTCATGTATACAATTTCACACGCCATTTGTCATGTAGAACAGCCCAAGCTAACACAACACCAATTACTGCTGGCGTCAGCCACGTCATTGGCGCCAACACCAATGTCTAACCAGCACTTTTATCTACACTACTTGGTAGAGAACAACTCAGATTCCCCTTCTTCCCCTGCCACCGGACACTGTTCTCCACCATTCCCCCGCCCAGGCGCGCCCGCACCATGCACCAGATGTGCCGCCACGCTGCCTAGCCCACTCACTCATCCAAGAGCTTGTTCCTCCGTCGTCCTGTACGGCCACTCTCTCCCTCCGCGGTCGTCCTGTCCGGCCACTCTTTCCGTTCGTCGTCCTGCCCGATCGCCCCGTCAGCCACGCACCACCATCCCATCGCGCAGTCTTACGGGCGCCCCCACCGTGCCCTCCTGACAGCCGACCCCCACTTGATCCGGACGGTAAAAATCTATCTCTTCGCTGCATCATCGTGTTTTCTTGCGAATTGTCTCGTGCTAGTTGTGTTTCTTTTTGCAGGCAAAGGTTGAGAGAGTGACCAATTAATGTTTTGGCGAAACATGGATTCATTTCCGTTTCATCAAAATTTCTTGCACTCAAAATGTCCATTTTTTACCTACATTCATGTCCATTTTTTCCATTGACTTTTATTTTGTGAATGCAACACAAAATAGAAGAATGCCCGTACTGTTCAGACAAAGTGGTATCTGCGACAATCCTCACCTTGACAACAACAAATGCTTCTCCATCACGCTACAATGCCTCAAGAGGAAAGATGGTTTCAATTCCAAATGTACAATCAATAATGAGGTAGATCACACAAATTTTGTTGCTAACAGTGTGGTTTATATGACAATTATATGCCTCAAGATGAAAGATGATTACTACATTGCTTACTATGTTACTATTTTTTTCAAAGACAGGAGCTCCCAAGATGTGTTGTGCCCCCGGTGATGGGTGACCACCAGATATGGACATTTCGAGTTAAAAAAACGAAGGCAACTACACGAGTGATCGCAACTTGGAAGATTGGAGATCGGTGAATCTTTATGCTCCACCATGCATGGAGATGCAGGGGGTTTCCCTCTTCTTCAAGATTGATCCTAAACGTGATTAGTACCGTACTAGTAGGTACGACGATGGTTATATGTATGCATCTATATAAATGATGTGTACCATAATATAAATTATGGTGTACGTGTTTTCAGTTCTTATCGGAATCAATGTGGAACCAACATCATTATGTATATACTGATACAAAATTGCGCTGCCGCCGCAACATTTCTTGCTGCAGTGGCAGCATTTTTTTGTTGCGTTTGGTCATTTAGTACTGGTGTGCGAAACATCCGATACGCCCATAATGATATCTCTAGTGTCTGCCGTTGGGAAAGTCAACACGCCGTAGATATATAAGACATTTCCGTCGTAGCGATAAAGCCAACGCCATAGGTATATGAAATACTGCTGTCGTAGGCTCCAACGCCACCAGTATTTTTTAACTGTGGCGCCGTATTGCTGGCGTTGGGTGCCTACGCCAGCAAGGCCCTTTTTGCCACACCTAGCTAGGCTTTTCTGCAATAGTGTGAACTAGGTATGGAGATACCGACGATCGAACCTCGGGTAAGTAACATACCGCTGGACAAAGGGAACTGCATACGGGATTGTATGAATCCTTGACATCATGGTTCGACCGATAAATATCTTCGTAGAATATGTAGGAGCAAATATGAGCATCCAGGTACCGCTATTTGTTATTGACTATAGAGGTGTCTCTGTCATGTCTACATAGTTCTCGAACCCGAAGGATCTGCACACTTAACGTTCAGTGATGATTTGGTATTGTTGAGTTATATATGTTGGTGACCGAAAGGTTGCTCGGAGACCCGGATGAGATCCCGGACATCACGAGGAGTTACGGAATGGTCCGGAGGTAAAGATTTATATATAGGAAGTTGATGTTCGGGCACCGGAATAGTTTCGTGCTTCGCCCGAGTTTCATCGGGAGTGCCGGAAAGGTTCCGGGGATCCACCGGGAGGGTCCACCTGCCCCGGAGGGCCCCATGGGCTGTGAGAGGGTGCGCACCAGCACCCCCACCTAGGCCCATGCGGCCAAGGGCTGGTGGGGAAGACCTAAGGGGCCGGCCACCCAAACTTGGGGGCCAAGCACTAGTAGAAAACATGCCATTAGTCCTGGTTAGGAAGGGCATTTAGTCCCGGTTCCCAACCCGGGACTAATGTATAGGGACTAAAGGCTCCAAGCCTTTAGTCCCGGTTGGCTACGAACCGGGACTAAACCCCTGCCACGCGGACAGCAGCGCGCGCCAGGGGATGGGGACCTTTAGTCCCGGTTGGTAACACCAACCGGGACTAAAGATTTTGGGGCTTAGGGGTTTACGTTTTATTGTTTATTTTTTCCTTTTCATTTTGTGTATTCCATTTAATTCTTTTTCATTTCAAACATATTTTACGCTATTACATACTGTACACGTTTTGCATATATAATAGAATTTCTCGTAGAACCAATCATATACATGCATACACACATTTGTACAATTTGGTATATACAATTTCTACTAAAATTTGCAAATCATTACATGCAGGCATTAGGCGTAATGGTATTCTCCCAGACTTGTAGCCACCTGGCCCTAGATGATGGTGCCACGTTTTTTTGGCGGCATTTATCTTGTTTACTCTCGACCGTTCCTTAGCTTCTTCTGATTCCTTGAACTCCACAAATTTCTCCCAGTCATCTTTTAACTTCACTAGTTCTCCTTTGAAATCTGGAGTCTTCTTTCCACCTTTCAGGTAATTTTTCCATAATCTTTTCTTCCAACTATGGAATTGTGTGGCCATCTTCTTAAGAGCACACTTCTTGACTTTCTCCCGTTGGAGATCTGTGAGACCCTATAGTAAGGTGAAATGTTCCAACGTATCTATAATTTTTTATTGTTCCATGCTATTATATTATCTGTTTTGGATGTTTTATATGCATTAATATGCTATTTTATATTATTTTTGGGACTAACCTATTAATATAGTGCCTAGTGCCAGTTTCTGTTTTTTCCTTGTTTTTGAGTACTGTAGATAAGGAATATTAAACAGAGTCCAAACGGAATAAAATCTTTGGAATGATTTTTCTTGGACCAGAAGAAACCTGCCAGACTTGGAGATGAAGGCAGTAGACTTGCCGGGAGGCGACAAGCCACCAGGGTGCGCCCTAGGGGGGCGGCGCCCTCCTGGCTTGTGGCCCCCCAGCAGGTCTCCTAACCCTATTCTTTGGCCTATAAATTCCCAAATATTCCCCCAATACAAAAGAGAGCCATGAAAATACTTTTCCGCCGCCGGAACCCCCTGTTCCCGTGAGATCCCATCTTGGAGCCTTTTCCGGTAATCTGCCGGAGGGGGATTCGATCACGGAGGGCATCTAAATCAACTCCATTGCCCTTCCGATGATGCGTGAGTAGTTCACCATAGACCTTCGGGTCCATAGCTAGTAGCTAGATGGCTTCTTCTCTCTCTATCTTCTTCGATACCATGTTCTTCATGATCTTCATGGAGATCTATACGATGTATTACTCTTTTGTGGTGTGTTTGTCGAGATCCGATGAATTGTGGGTTTATGATCAGATTATCTATGAATATTATTTGAATCTTCTCTGAATTCTTATATGCATGATTTCATATCTTTGCAAGTCTCTTTGAGTTATTGGTTTGGTTTGGCCAACTAGATTGGTAATTCTTGCAATGGGAGAAGTGCTTGGTTTTGGGTTCAATCTTGCGGTGTCCTCACCCGGTGACAAAGTAGGGGTAGCAAGGCACGTATTTGTATTGTTGCCATCAAGGATAAAAAGATTGGGTTTTCATCATATTGCTTGAGTTTATCCCTCTACATCATGTCATCCTACCTAATGCGTTACTCTGTTCTTCTTGAACTTAATACTCTAGATGCAGGCAGGAGTTGGTCGATGTGTGGAGTAATAGTAGTAGATGCAGAATCGTTTTGGTCTACTTGACACGGACGTGATGCCTATATGCATACCTTGGATATCGTCATAACTGTTCGCTTTTCTATCAATTGCTCGACAATAATTTGTTCACCCACCGTATTATTTTCCTTCATGAGAGAAGCCTCTACTGAACATATGGCCCCCGGGTCTATTGTCCATATTATATTTTTAGATCTATAAACCAAAAATACCAAAAAATACTTTGCTGCAATTTTTTACTTTTGTTTTACTTTTCGTTTTAGTAATCTTCTATATCTATCTCTATAAGATCTCATCCTTGCAAGTAATCGTGAAGGGATTGACAACCCATTTATAGCGTTGGGTGCCAGTGTTTGATTATTTGTGTAGGTACATCTATTGGGGACTTGCTTGTATCTCCTACTGGAGGATACCTTGGTTCTCAACAACTGAGGGAAATACTTATCTACTTTGCTGCATCACCCTTTCCTCTTCCAAGGAAAACCAACGCAAGCTCAAGAAGTAGCAAGAAGGATTCTGGCGCCGTTGCCGGGGAGATCTACATCAAGCCTACCAAGTACCCATCACAAACTCATCTCTTGCATTTACATTATTTGCCATTTGCCTCTCGTTTTCCTCTGCCCCAGTTCGAAAACAATTTTTAGAAAATACTAAAAAGATTTGCCTTTTTATTCGCTCTTCTTCTTGCCGGTTCTCTTGCTTGTTGCTATGACTAGCGTCACTACGCCCTTCTTGTCGGAAGACTTTGAAGTCCTATACTTCAAACAAAAACGAGGGGAAAATCTGAAAGATGCTTGGGATAGGCTAATGGAATCCTATCGTATTTCCAATTTAAAAGGAGACGCAAAAGTCTTTCTTAGAAATTTTTACATTGGATTGGTTTTGCATCATAGAAAGCTTTTGGATTTTGCCTTAAAGGGCGATTTTATCGAACTTGATGCAAGGGCCGCTTATGAAGTTTTGGAAGGGATTTTGGGGGTTCCCCCACAAAAAAAAGGGCTTACCTTTTCACAAGAGGGAGTTCAAATCCTCGGCAAATTGGATGATTTACAGAAGAATTTAGTCGAGTTACAAAAACATCACGAACCCCTCCAACATATTAGTGGGAACCTTAGTCGCTTGATCACTTTGATTACCCTTTGCAATAAGCGTTTGGATATTTTGGATCTTAAGATGGTTTCTCCTCCTGAAAATTTGGGGAAGCGGAAAGAGCCCCCCAGATTTGAGAAGGCCCTCACAAAAGTTGCCAATAGCAAAGATGGAAATACCAAGATCTATTGCGTTATGCCTAGCTAGGGGCGTTAAACAATAGCGCTTGTTGGGAGGCAACCCAATTTTATTTTATGTTTCTGTTTTTTGCTTCTGTTATTGAGTGTTTTGCACATTATGACCTCTGTAGTAATTTTGTTTTATCATTTTAATTAGTGTTTGTGCCAATTAAGACCTTTGGGATGGTTTACGGTGATTGTTGATTTCGTTTTGCTGAAAAACAGAAACTTTTGCGCTCAGTCCAGGAATTTTATAAATTCACCAGAGCGTTAATTGGATATGAATTTTTAACACAAGATCTATATACAAATTTCCCTGATTTTCCTAATTTTTCAGAATTTTTGGAGTCACATAAGTATTCGAGCTCAACAGATTTCTACAGACTGTTCTGTTTTTGACAGATTCTGTTTTCTTTGTGTTGTTTGCTTATTTTGATGTATCTATGGGTTCTATCGGGGGGTATGAACCATGGAGAAGTTAGAATACAGTATATATTACACCAATATAAATAAAGAATGAGTTCACAACAGTACCTAAAGTGGTGATTTAATTTTCTTATACTAACGGATCTCACGAGTTTTCTGTTGAGTTTTGTGTTGTGAAGTTTTCAAGTTTTGGGTAAAGATTTGATGGACTATGGAATAAGGAGTGGCAAGAGCCTAAGCTTGGGGATGCCCAAGGCACTCCAAGCCATATTCAAGGATACCAAAGAGCATAAGCTTGGGGATGCCCCGGAAGGCATCCCCTCTTTCGTCTTCAATCCATCGGTAAATTTACTTGAGGCAATATTTTTATTCACCACATGATATGTGTTTTGTTTGGAGCGACTTGTATGATATGAGTCTTTGCTTTTTAGTTTGCCACAATCATGCTTGCTGCACACATCTTTTGAGAGGGACACGCTGAATCGTGAATTTATTAGAATACTCTATGTGCTTCACTTATATCTTTTGAGCTAGGCAATGTTGCTCTTGTGCATCACTTATATATTTTTAGAGCACGGTGGTGTCTTTATTTTATAGAAATAATTTAACTCTCGCACCTCACTTATATTATTTTGAGACTCTTTAAACAGCATGGTAATTGGTTTAGGTTGTGAATTTAGTCCTAATATAATGGGAATCCAAGAGAGATATAATAAAAACTTTCATATAGAGTGCATTCAATACTATGAGAAGTTGGATTCCTTGCATATAGTTTTGATATATAAAGATGGTGATGTTAGAGTCACGCTAGTGAGTAATTGTGGAATGGTAAAAATACTTGTGTTAAAGTTTGTGACTCCTGTAGCATGCACGTATGGTGAACCGTTATGTAACGAAGTCGGAGCATGATTTGTTTAATGATTGACATCCTTTGTGTGAGGGTCGGGAGAGCGTGATGGTTAACTCCTACCAACCTCTCCCCTTGGAGCATGCGTCTAATACTTTGCTTCGATAACTAATAGATTTTTGCAATAAGTATGTGAGTTCTTTATGACTAATGTGAGTCCATGTATTATACGCACTCTCACCCTTCCACCTTTGCTAGCCTCTCTAGTACCGCGCAACTTTCGCCGGTGCATTGAACCCACCTTCCTCAAAACAGCCACCATATACTCTTCCTCAAAACATCCACCATACCTACCTATTATGGCATTTCCATAGCCATTCCGATATATATTGCCATGCAACTTCCGCCGTTCCGTTTTTTGTGACACACACCATCATTGTCATATTGCTTTGCATGATCGTAAGACACCTAGCATGATGTTTTTATGGCTTGTCCGTTTTTTTGATGTCATTTGCTATGCTAGATCATTGCACATCCTGGTACACCACCGGAAGCATTCATATAGAGTCATATCTTGTTATAGGTATCGAGTTGTAAGTAAATAAAAGTGTGATGATCATCATTATTAGAGCATTGTCCCATGAGAGGAAAGGATGATGGAAGTTATGATTCCCTCACAAGTAGGGATGAGTCTCCGGACTTTACAAATAATAAAAGAGGCCAATGAAGCCCAAATAAAAAAATAGAGGACAAAGATGCCCACCAAAATAAAAAAAAGAGAAATAAAATGAGAGAAAAGAGAGAAGGGACAATGTTACTATTTTTTTCCACACTTGTGCTTCAAAGTAGCACCTTGATCTTCATGATAGAGAGTCTCCTATTTTTGTCACTTTCATATACTAGTGGGAATTTTTCATTATATAACATGGCTTGTATATTCCAATGATGGGCTTCCTCAAATTGCCCTAGGTCTTCGTGAGCAAGCAAGTTGGGTGCACACCCACTTAGTTTCTTTTTGAGCTTTCATACACTTATAGCTCTAGTGCATCCGTTGCTTGGCAATCCCTACTCACTCACATTGATATCTATTGATGGGCATCTCCATAGCCCGTTGATACGCCTAGTTGATGTGAGACTATCTTCTCCTTTTCCATACAACATCCACCATATTCTATTCCACCTATAGTGCTATATACATGGCTCACGCTCATGTATTGCGTGAAAGTTGAAAAGGTTTGAGAACATAAAAGGTGTGAAACAATTGCTTGACTTGTCATTGGGGGTGGGCATGATGTAGATACTTTGTGTGGGGAAGATGGAGCATAGCCAGACTATATGATTTTGTAGGGATAACTTTCTAAGGCCATGTTATTTTGAAAGGACACAATTGCTTGTTAGTATGCTTGAAGTATGACTGTTTTTATGTCAATATTGAGCTTTTGTTTTGAATCTTATGGATCTGAACATTCATGCCACAATAAAGAATATTACATGGATAAATATGTTAGGTAGCATTCCACATCAAAAAATTTGTTTTTATCATTTACCTACTCGAGGATGAGCAGGAATTAAGCTTGGGGATGCTTGATACGTCTCCAATGTATCTATAATATTTGATTGTTCCATGCTATTATATTATCTGTTTTGGATGTTTTTTATGCATTAATATGCTATTTTATATTATTTTTGGGACTAACCTATTAATCTAGTGCCTAGTGCCAGTTTCTGTTTTTTCCTTGTTTTTGAGTATTGCTGATAAGGAATATTAAACGGAGTCCAAACGGAATAAAATCTTCCAAATGATTTTTCTTGGACCAGAAGAAACCTGCCAGACTTGGAGATGAAGGCAGGACACTTGTCGGGAGGCGACAAGCCACCAGGGCGCGCCCTAGGGGGGGGGCTCCCTCCTGGCTTGTGGCCCCCAGCAGGCTTCCTAACCCTATTCTTCGGCCTATAAATTCCCAAATATTCCCCCAATACAAAAGAGAGCCACGAAAATACTTGTCCGCGGCCGGAACCCTCTGTTCCCGTGAGATCCCATCTTGGAGCCTTTTCTGGTAATCTGCCGGAGGGGGATTCGATCACGGAGGGCATCTACATCAACTCCATTGCCCTTCCGATGATACGTGAGTAGTTCACCACAGACCTTCGGGTCCATAGCTAGTAGCTAGATGGCTTCTTCTCTCTCTATGTTCTTCAATACCATGTTCTTCATGATCTTCATGGAGATCTATCCAATGTAATACTCTTTTGCGGTGTGTTTGTCAAGATCCGATGAATTGTGGGTTTATGATTAGATTATCTATGAATATTATTTGAATCTTCTCTGAATTCTTATATGCATGATTTCATATCTTTGCAAGTCTCTTCGAGTTATTGGTTTGGTTTGGCCAACTAGATTGGTAATTCTTGCAATGGGAGAAGTGCTTGGTTTTGGGTTCAATCCTGCGGTGTCCTCACCCAGTGACAAAGTAGGGGTAGCGCGGCACGTATTTGTATTGTTGCCATCAAGGATAAAAAGATGGGGTTTTCATCATATTGCTTGAGTTTATCCCTCTACATCATGTCATCTTACCTAATGCGTTACTCTGTTCTTCATGAACTTAATACTCTAGATGCAGGCAGGAGTCGGTCGATGTGTGGAGTAATACTAGTAGATGCAGAATCGTTTCGGTCTACTTGACACGGACGTGATACCTATATGCATAATCATTGCCTTGGATATCGTCATAACTATTCGCTTTTCTATCTATTTCTCGACAGTAATTTGTTCACCCACCGTATTATTCTCCTTCATGAGAGAAGCCTCTAGTGAACCTATGGCCCCCGGCTCTATTTTCCATATTATATTTTCAGATCTATAAACCAAAAATACCAAAAATACTTTGCTGCAATCTTTTGACTTTTGTTTTACTTTTCGTTTTAGTAATCTTCTATATCTATCTCTATCAGATCTCATCCTTGCAAGTAACCGTGAAGGGATTGACAACGAACCCCTTTATAGCGTTGGGTGCAAGTGTTTGATTATTTGTGTAGGTACATCTATTGGCGACTTGCTTGTATCTCCTACTGGATTGATACCTTGGTTCTCAACAACTGAGGGAAATACTCATCTACTTTGCTGCATCACCCTTTCCTCTTCAAGGGAAAACCAACGCAAGCTCAAGAAGTAGCACTGACAAAAGGAACTCCGTGATCTTTTGGCTAATTCCATTCTTGAGCGGTGATCAGGATTTGGTCCCTAACGATAACTACGCATTGACGTATGAATTTGTCCGCATTCATTTTAGGAGTAATCGGTTCGCCATCTGCTATGATTTGATCGATGTTGTACTTTATGCATTCTTTCAACTTTTTTGTCGGGCCACGTTTAACCCTTGTAGAAGATTTCCTTGATCCGGAGGGCTAAAAGAAGAAAGATTCGTTAATATATACAAATCAATCAATACTTCTGATGATCACCAGAGGGCAAATTAATACCTCGCCGGCCTTTGTTAAATGGAGAAAAAAATTCTTCGCCATCATTGTCAGCTGGTTCCCCTTCGTCTCTCGGTTGTTCTTCCTCAATTCCCTCACCGGATGGGTTAAGGTACTGTGAGCCATCATCTACTTCTTCATTCTCTTCGTTTCCGGAGCATATCATGTCGTACATGACATTATCTTGATCACGATCTCTGTCTCTACCGTCCATAGCTTAACTAATCCAGAACAAATATAAAACAATTAGGATGCATTCAATAAGCAAAACCGGAGATATGCAAATCAATACAAGGGAATGCAACAATATGATCATATAATATCACTAATACATCATCGAATAGTATCACTAATGCATCTCGAATATTATTATATAATATCACTAATACATCATCGAATATTATCACTAATACATCTCGAATATTATTATATAATATCACCAATACAGATGCAGTTGATGTCTCGCGGCGCAGGCGGTGGACACCCAAAGAGAAGGAACCCTGACAGGATCATAGCTCGGGTGAGATCCCTGAAGAACCTGCCAGGTATTGGAGAACCTGGCGTCCAACGCAGCCATGTAGCGTCGGACGTGCTCGTCCTCCTCCCTGGCACGGCAACGTACCACCTCCGTGGGGGGTGGCTACCTTTGCACCGACTGTGGTCCACGCGACCGTCACCAAAGACCCTCCGGGTCGATGATGGGACCCTGATTCCTCACCAAGCTGTGCGCCCCGGAAGGCAGCTCCTCCCAGTGCCAGCCCGGCGGAGCCCAGTCCCGGACATGGCGCCTCTGAAGCAGGTTGTTGCCACCGAGTCGACGACGAGGATGCTGGCCGGGCATCGTCGACTCAACGGCTAGGCTATGCAACTAAACATTTAAACATCTAAATATTTAAACACATGAATCTAAACATCTAAAAAATGAACAAAATTTGAGGAGGCCAATGATAATCGATCATCATCTAACTAATCATCATCATCATCTATCATCATCATCTAATTAACAATCATCATCTAACTAATCATCATCATCATCTATCATCATCATCTAATTAACAATCATCATTATCTAAAAATCATCATCTATCTGCCTAATATAAAATAGCAAATGCCTAATAAGAAGTCAGGGACTCCTCCGGCGATCGTCTAGGACTCCACACCGGCGATCATCGCAGACTCCTCCAGCGATGGTATCTAAAAAAATACAAAGTGGTGGCCGGGTCTCTCCGGCGGGTGGGGCGAGGCAGTGTCGGGGCAGAGGAGGCCCGCGGGCGGCGTCGAGAACGGGCTCGGGGGCGGCGGTGAGGACGACGGCGATGAGGACGAGGGCGCGGGCGGCGACGACGATGGCGGCGAGGTCAGGCTCGGGGGCGGCGGCGAGGACGGGCTCGGGGGCGGCGACGACGCCGAGGACGGGCGCGGGGGCGGCGACAACGCCGAGGACGGGCGCGGGGGCGGCGGCGAGCTCCGGCAGCCTGGCGGTGTCGAGGCAGGGCGTTGGCGTCAGGGGAGAATGGGAGAGGTTGGGGGAGAATTCGAGAAGTCCCGCATTATATTCCCACTACCTTTAGTCCCGGTTGGTGGTACCAACCGGGACTAAAGCTCCCTTTTCAGCGGCCCAAATTCCGCGCGGGAAGGGACCTTTAGTCCCGGTTGGTATCACCAACCGGGACTAAAGCTCCCTTTTCAGCGGCCCAAATTCCGCGCTGGAAGGGACCTTTAGTCCCGGTTGGTGGATCCAACCGGGACTAAAGGACTATTTTTTCTTCTAATTTCTGTTTTTAGATTTGGAATAACTGTTAGAATATTTATATTTTTTAATGAATCTTTTTGCTTTTGGTCAAAACAATTAAAAAGTTTGTCTTAGTGCCAGTAGTTTTCAAATTTAAATAGTTTAAATTGGAATTCTTTTGAAATTTGTGTGAATCACTAGTTTGTGAATAACTTTAGTTTAAAAATCGATTTTTTAGTGATTGTTTTCCCCGTTGTTTAATATTAGTATGTTTTATCGTTATGTTAAATTTGGGACTTTTTAGGATAATTTAATAGGAGTTTTAATCAAAACCAGATTTTGTTTAACTCTTTTAGTTTTATACCTTCATTTGTTTTAATCAAAATCACCCAAATGAACTCCAGACTTTTTGTGCATTCAATATGCACCATTGTAAGCCACATCTTCAAATTTCAACCCTTTCTAACTTCATTTGCTATTTTTCATGCATTTAATGATTTTTTTGAGCTAAATTACCCTGAAATTCAAAAACAATACAAATGAACTCAGAAAAGGTAGAAACTTGGCATGGTATCATCATTTCACCCACATAGCATGTGCTAAAAAGTTGAGAGGGTTACGACAAAAACTGGATGCACTTCGTGTACAAACTGGACCATCTCCTTCGAAGTATATGACGGTTTCAGACGAAAACTCATTTGTTACAAAGGCATTTCATTTTTTTAACTTATTTCAACTCCAGACTTTTTCTGCATTTAATATGCACAAATTGTAAGCCACATTTTCAAATTTCAACCCTTTCTAACTTCATTTGCTATTTTTCATGCATTTAATGATTTTTTTAGCTAAATGACCCTGAAATTAAAAAGCAATACAAATGAACTCTGAAAAGGTAGAAACTTGGCATGGTATCATCGTTTCACCCACATAGCATGTGCTAAAAAGTTGAGAGGGTTACTGAAAAAACTGGATGCACTTCGTGTACAAACTGGACCATCTCCTTCGAAGTATGAGGGTTTCGGATGAAAACTCATCTGTTACAAAGGCATTTCATTTTGTTAACTTATTTCAACTCCAGACTTTTTCTGATTTCAATATGCACCATTGTAAGCCACATATTCAAATTTCAATCCTTTCTAACTTCATTTGCTATTTTTCATGCATTTAATGATTTTTTTTAGCTAAATGACCCTGGAATTAAAAAGCAATACAAATGAACTCTGAAAAGGTAGAAACTTGGCGTGGTATCATCATTTCACCCACATAGCATGTGCTAAAAAGTTGAGAGGGTTACGGCAAAAACTGAATGCACTTCGTGTACAAACTGGACCATCCCGGCTAATCACTAGAAAAGAAAAGTGATGATGGTGAAGCCAATCACATCCTTGCTTATTGCGCCGTAACCATGGACAATCTTCGTCATTTAACAGGATGCTTGGGTCAGTCTTCACTGTGAAGGGAGGAATTTCATCAAACTATTCATAATCTTTTGACATGTCTGTCTTGTCCTCCTCTCCCATGATGTTTCTTTTACCTGAAAGAACTATGTGGCGCTTTGGCTCATCGTATGATGTATCTTCTTTCTTAACTTTTCTTTTTCTCGGTTTGGTAGACATGTCCTTCACATAGAAAACTTGCGCCACATCATTGGCTAGGACGAATGGTTCCTCTGTGTACCCAAGATTGTTGAGATCCACCGTTGTCATTCCGTACTGCGGGTCCCGTCTGATCCACAGTACGGAATGACAACAGTGGATCTGAACAATCTTGGGTACACAGACGAACCATTCGTCCTAGCCAATGATGTGGCACAGGTTTTCTATGTGAAGGACATGTCTACCAAACCGAGAAAAAGAAAAGATAAGGAAGCGAATACATCATACGATGAGCCAAAGCGCCACATAGTTCTTTCAGGGAAAAGAGACATCGTGCGAGTGGAGGGCAAGACAGACATGTCTGAAGATTATGAAAAGTTTCATGAAATTCCTCCCTTCAAAGTGAAGGCTGACCCAAGCACCCTGTTAAACGATGAAGATTATCCATGGTACCAACGCAATAAGCAAGGGACACATGCGAAGAAAAAGTGAAGACTTTCTCTCCACAACTATTCTGATGATGGCTTTGATCTAGAATAACACTATAGTTACATGTCAAGAAATGAAATGCCTTTTGTAACAGATGAGTTTTCGTCTGAAACCCTGATATTTCGAAAGAGATTGTTCATTTTGTACACAAAGTGCATCCAGTTTTTGCTGTAACCCTCTCAACTTTTTAGCAGATGCTATGTGGGTGAAATGATGATACCATGCCAACTTTCAACCATTTTAGAGTTCATTTGAAGTGATTTTCAATTCAGGGTCATCTTAGCTCAAAATAAATCATAAAATGCATGAAAAATAGCAAATGAAGTTAGAAAAGGTTTGAAAAGTGATGATGTGGCTTTGAATGGTGCATATTGAATGCAGAAAAAGTCTTGAGTTCAAATATGTTTAAAAATTTGAAATCCTTTTGTAACAGATGAGTTTTCGTCCAAAACCCTGACACTTCCAAAGAGATTGTACAGTTCGTACACGAAGTGCATCCAGTTTTTGCCGTAACCCTCTCAACTTTTTAGCACATGCTATGTGGGTGAAATGATGATACCATGCCAACTTGCAACCATTTCAGAGTTTATTTGTAGTGCTTTTCAATTCAGGGTTATTTTAGCTCAAAATAAATCATGAAATGCATGAAAAATAGCAAATGAAGTCAAAAAAGGGTTGAAAAGTGATGATGTGGCTTTGAATGGTGTATATTGAATGCAGAAAAAGTCTTGAGTTAAAATATGTTTAAAAAATTGAAATCCCTTTGTAATAGACGTGTTTTCATCCGATCAAAGTTATTTAACTTAATATTATATAAAATTTATGCAACTAAAATTATCAAAGTTATTTTTGTTAAAAACTTTAATAGCAAAAAGAATATTCATAAAGTATTTTTTGTTAAGAACTTTTAATATGCAAAAAAATAACATAAAAAAATAGCAAAAGTGAACATAGATGCGCTTATAGGGAAAATTCGACCTAAATTCAAAGTGCATACTAGCACTTTGAATTTAGGTCGAATTTCCTATATAAGGGCATCTATTTTCCCTTTGAGAGGAACTTAACAAGGCAGAGAGGGGCGGTCTTATAAACCGGTGCGAGCGCCTCTCGCTTGGCGAGGTGGGACCAAACTCCCACCACAGCCAGGACCAACCCTTTCGTCCCGGTTGATGGCTCCAACCGGGACCAATGCCACCCTTTCGTCCCAGTTGGTGCCACCAACCGGGACCAAAGGTCTCTGCTTCCCGCCCTTTGGGCTACTGAAATTAACCTTTAGTCCCGGTTGGTGGCACCAACCGGGACGAAAGGGGGGCATTAATCCCGGTTGGAGCCACCAACCGGGACCAAAGGTGTTCGCATATAAGGCGGGACTTGTCTCCCATTCGCCCCGACGCCGACGCCCTGCACCGACGCTGCTAGGCTGCCGAAACTCGCCGCCTCCCCCGAGCCCGTCCTCTTCGTTGCCGCCGTCCCCGAGCCCGTCCTCATCGTCCCCGCCCCCCCCCCCGAGCCCGTCCTCGTCGTCGCCGCCGCCCCCGATCCCGTCCTAACCGCCGTCCCCGAGCCCATCGTCGTCGCCGCCCCCGAGCCCGTCGTCGCCGCTGCCCCCGAGCCTGACCTCGCAGCCGCCCCGTCCCCGTCCCCGCGCGCCTCCTCGTCCTCATCGACGTCGTCGCCGCCCCCGACGCCGGACGCCGCCCGCGCCACCTCCCCGAGCCCTGTCGTCGCCGCCCGTGCCTCCTCCCCGAGCTCGTCGTCGTCGGTGAGCTCCTGGCCCCTGCTCCTGCCCCCTCCTCTGCGGCCACCGCGGCCGCGTGCACCGGCGCCGCTGGCCTGCCCCGGCCCTCGCCCGCGTTTTTGTTTTTTTAGTTTGTTTTAGTTTTTTTATTAGTTGTTTTAGTTTGTTTTATTAGTTGTTTTAGTTTGTTTTATTAATTTGTTGTTTTAGTTGTAAAAAAGTTTTAGTTGTTTTAGTCGGCGAACCCGAGGAGTCCCCGATGATCGCCGGGGAGGAGTTCCGACGATCGCCGGGGAGGAGTCTTCAACGATCGCCGGGGAGGAGTCCCCGACGATCGCTTAAGTAGAAAATGTGTTATTGTTGTTAAATATGTTATTATTGTCATAGTAGTCAAATGGAATCATCTTTATTAAAGTTTATTAAATATTAGGAATTTAAATAGTTGTAGAATTTGTTCTCGACGTCGACGATGCCCGGCCCGCATCCTCGTCATCGACTGAGCACCGGCGACCACCTGCTTGAGAGGTGACAGCATGTCCAGGACTGGGCTCCGCCGGGCTGGCACTGGGAGGTGCTGCCTTCCGGGGCCCCCAGCTTGGTGAGGAATCAGGGTCCCGTCGTCGACCCGGAGGTTCTTTGGTGGCTGTCGCGTGGACCACTATCGGTGCAGAGGGAGCCGGCCCCCGCGGAGGTGTTACGTCGCCGTGTCAGGGAGGCGGACGAGCACGTCCGATGCTACATGGCTGCGTTGGACGCCAGGTTCTCCAATACCTGGCAGTTTCTTCAGGGATCTCACCCGAGCTATGATCCTGTCATAGTTCCTTCTCTTTGGGTGTCCACCGCCTATGCCGCGAGACGTCAACTATATATGTATTAGTGATATTATATAATAATATTCGAGATGTATTAATGATAATATTCGATGATGTATTAGCGATACTATTCGATGATGTATTAGTGATATTATATGATCGTATTGTTGCATTGCCTTGTATTAATTTGCATATCTCATGTTGGTATATTGCCATGTTGTAATATTTGCAGAAACTATGGATCACAGAGACTTAGAAAAAGAACAGTTGTTGGGGGATATAATCCTCGCCGGAGGTGATCCCTTGTCGTATCTCAACGACACCGATGGTCAGGAAGGAGAGGATGACGGCTCCGATGATCCAACAGTGGAGGAGGAAGGAGATCATGACGGCTCCGGTGACCGAATGGCGGAGGAAGGAGATCATGAGCACGGCTCCGGTGACAGAATGGAGGAGGGAGCCTCAACTGTTGCAAAGCCCGACGAGGTAAGGAGACGAGGCCCGAAGAAAAGGTTGCGCCCGGATGAAAGGTTCATGATCACAGAAGTCGCGAAAGATGGCCAACCGATTGCTCCCAAGCGGACCAAGGACGCATTTGTACATCAGTGTGGAGTTGTTGTTAGGGACTATGTCTCGATCAGCACCCAGCAATGGAATACGAATAATAAGGACCCTGAAGTTTCTGATGTCCATGATAGACTGAAAGATGATCTTTGGACCGAGCTGATGACAAATTTCAGCCTACCGCGAGAGGAGATTCCGAATAACCCAGTTATAGAGCGAAAGGTCAAGGCGTTTGCTCTTAAGAAGATGGCAGAACTATTCAGGAACTGGAAGAAAGAGTGGAACACAAAGTTTGTCGAGAAAGAGGAGACTCCAAAATTCATCAATCGATATGAGAAGATAAGAGATCAATGGCCCAAATTTGCGGCCTACAAGAAATCGGAGAAGGGTAAGAAATGTTCACTGACAAACAAGAAAAATGCTGCAAAGAAGAAGTATCACCATCACACAGGGTCAGGTGGCTACTACAAAGCCCGGCAGTTGTGGGACAAAGCTGAGCAAGACCTGCTTGCTAAGAATGTCCAACCAGCGACATTGCACTGGCCAGATCGTTCAAGGACTTGGTTCTATGGGGTTGGGGGAACTTTGGACTCAGAAACAGGGTAGTGTGTTTGGACGGACGAGCAACTTGCAATACCCTTCCGGTAGCTTCAGGCAGCAATCAAGGCAGCGCAGGAAGGGACGTTCATTCCCGACAGAGAGAAGGACGAGCTGACAGAGGCCCTCGGGAATCCTGAACACCCTGGACGAACACGAGGCACATCACGCTCCGTTCCGTGGAAGCATGGGTTTCCCGACAACGGTGGTTATAGAAGCCGAGAGAGAAAGAGGAAACAGGAAGCAAGCAAAATGCAGAAGCTCAGTGCAAGATTAGCAAACCTAAAGGAACTTGAGAGCCAGCGAGCTACCGGCCAAACATCTGAGCGGCACGAAGATCCTTCCTTCGGTGCTGCCCCAGAAGCTACCCCACCAACTCAGTGGAGAAGCAGCGTGGCTTCCACGGAGCTCGTTCAGGCTGATTTCACGGCTCCTCACTACCCCATGGATAGTATCACGGAGGCTGAACATTGCGAGCTAATGACGAAATGCCAGAACCTGACCTTCAAGGCGGCGGTCGGTTCTGTTGTACCTCCTCGAGCTGAGGGAACTTTCCATTGCCGTCTGATTCCACATGGCTATGCTGTTGTGACGGTGAATGAAATAATGGATGGATTTGAGGGGCTGGAGCTTGACAACCCTACAGGTGAAGAGGATATTATTCTTCTGGAAAATGCTTTGAGGAGTACCTGTCTATGGAGAAAGGAGTACACCAAGCTTCCAAACTGGATGCCTCAGCAGACTCAGCCTCCTCCGGCGTGTCAGGGCACTCTGCCTCCTCCTCCTCCTCCGGCGCGTCAGGGCACTCCGCCTCCTCCTCCTCCTCCTCCGGCGTGTCAGGGCAATCCGCCTCCTCCGGCGCGTCAGCAACGGCGAAAGAGAGTCGACGCCCCCACTCCGGTGGCTAGCTGTACAATAGGCGGCAAGAAATACAAATTTGGTCCAAGCCTCAAGCCTCTTCCAGAGTTACCATCTGAGAGGACCGAAGAGGAAAGCGCTGAAATCAGTGCAGCCGAAGTGAAGGCCCATATTGCATGGAAACATCCACCTTCGAAGGAAACGGTAGATCTGGTGAAAGCGAAGCGCACTCTGGATTCCCTGAAGCGACCACCACCGACTCGGCTATCCAACTATGACCGCATAATTACAAAGACATATGATGAAGCGCTGCGCTCGGGAAGTACTTCAAGTGCTGCAAGAGACAAAAAATGAAGAAGTGGGAAAACAATTCCCCAGCTCGGCGAACAGGAGAAGCAATCATGCCTCCCCGCTCAAGGTGTCTAGCGATATCGCTAATCATCCGGTGCTACTGCCCGGTACCACTCTTGGTGATTACATGGACGATGATGTATAGTTTGAAACGGCTGAGGTAGTAGCAGCAGAGGACTTTAGATACGAGCACGGGAAGCCTCTCGTCAAACGTGACCATCCTCATCTAACAACGATGATGCAAAAATTGCATGAGTGGTACATGGAAACCTGCTGGGAGTCTGGGACCAACATTTTGATGGTCGGAATTAAAAAAGAGCACGACTTCATTGGAGTCGATCTGATGCCTGTTGAATTGGTGGAGTTATTTCAGTTATACAATCAAGAGGCCCTCGACAAACAACTCATGACTTGCTACTGTCTGTAAGTATTACTTCTATAACTAAGTCTCTAGCTCAGCTCGTTCATTGCATGTATATATAATTATCCTCACTATATTATGCAGATTGAAGACGGTCGAATGCAAAAAAGAACAAATCTATGACATTGGGTTCATTAGCCCAAATACTGTAAATGAATGGTCGGTACAAGAGAGAGCCAAAGTTACCGAGGGCAACTTGCTACAAGCGTTCCTTAGACATCAAAACAAAAGGGAAATACTCTTTCCTTACAACTTCAAGTGAGTGTTACTGTCTTGTGCATATTCGGTTTCGCTTACTCGAGGTTAAGTAATGTAATTGATGAGTTATGTGTGCGCAGCTTCCACTTTAGTCTGCTATCCATTAGTAACTGTGTTAGACTCGAGACGTAAAGATCCCAAGAATTATGCGGACATGACTGCAATGCTCCAGAAGTAAGTTCAATCAATACCGGGACCATATCGGCAACTTTCGTTCATTTCCTGATATCAAGTAATCATTTTCTTTGCCTGCCAGGGTTTGGAAAAAGTTCACCGGAATGGTTCCCGGTCTAAACAACGAGCTGCGATTTACACACCCCAAAGTAAGTAGTACTAGCTAGTTCCGCGCATCTCTCATTGATTCTAGTTTCATCAATACCATTATCATGCTTGCTTATCAGTTTGATTGAACTCTATTGTCGTAAAGTGCTTGTACCAGGCACCCGAGAATGAATTATGTGGATACTACGTATGCGAGTTCATTCGCCACTCGACCTCTGAGCGGCGCTTCTCTGAGAAACAATTTGAAGTATGTAAACAATATTCACAATTTTATTTTATATATTACCATCAATTGTGTTTAGTTTCATTCATATATTTGTATTGACCCCCTTCTTTAAATTAGATCTGGCAGATGCGGGATGAACTCCTACCACATGATCGCATACGAGCAATTCAAGAGGAATTGGCGGGATTCTTTCTTGACCACGTCATACCTGAACACGGAGAATACCATGTGAAATTGCAAATGGATCTTAGGTGTTAGGGATTGTAAGAGATGTTATATTGTACATATGTAGTAGCGTCGGATAGATATACGAAAACTTGTTGTTCGACCAAGCACGGAGAAAGATATGTCACTTCTCTCTATATATGTTCATGATGATCTTGTGTAATTAATGGTTTCCTTCATTTGCTTACTAGCTAGCGTCGAGTTCTCTCTATATGTATAGTAGCTAGCATCGACCAAGCACGGAGAAAGAGAGGTCACTTCTCTTATTAGCTCGCTAACACAATATGAAACCCCTAAATTAACTCTCCAAAACTCCTAAACCCCCCTTCCAAAAAAAACCCCAGCGCCTGCGAGCTGCTGACGCATGGCTGCCTTTTGTTCCCGGTTGGTGTTACCAACCGGGACTAAAGGTCCTCCTGCCTGGGCGCCCCGCAGCGGCCATGTGGAGCCCCTTTGGTCCCGGTTCGTAAGCAAACCGGGACTAAATGTTTTGGGTATTAGTCCCGTTTGTTTTGTCCCGGTTCTAGAACCGGGACTAAAGGCCCTCTGGAACCAGGACAAGTACCCTGTTCTCTACTAGTGATGGTGGAAGATTATATGTCCAGATCTATTATGCTATTCAATACACATCTAATCTTGAACATGCATATTATTTGTGAGTAGTTATTTGTTCTTGAGGTCACGGGAGAAGTCATGTTGCAATCAATCATGTGAATTTGATATGTGTTCGATATTTTGATGATATGTATGTTGTGATTCCCTTAGTGGTGTCATGTGAACGTGGACTACATGACACTTCACCATCTTTGGCCCTAAGGTAATTAATTGTGGAGTAGTTATTAGATGATGGGTTGCTAGAGTGACAGAAGCTCAAACCCTAGTTTACGCGCTACTTCGTAAGGACTGATTTGGGTCCACAAGTTTAATGCTATGGTTATACTTTGTTTTAATACTTTTCTCGTAGTTGCGGATGCTTGTGAGGGGGTTAATCATAAGTAGGTTGTTAGTTCAAGTAAGAACAGCACCTTAGCACCGGTCCACCCACATATCAAATTATCAAAGTAGCGAACACGAATCAAACCAACATGATGAAAGTGACTAGATGAAATTCCCGTGTACCCTCAAGAACACTTTGCTCATCATAAGAGATAGTTTTGGCCTGTCCTTTGCCACAAAAGGATTGGGCTGCTTTGCTGCACCTTACCTATTGTTACCGTTACTTGCTCGTTACAAATTGCCTTGCTATCAAACTAATTTCTACTTACAATTTCAGTGCTTGCAGAAATTACCTTGCTGAAAACCGCTTATCATATCCTTCTGCTCCTCGTTGGGTTTGACACTCTTACTTACCGAAAGGACTAAGATTGATACCCTATACTTGTGGGACATCAAACACAAAGGAGTCTGTGGGCGTTGATATTCAGATTGCTTCCTTCCTTAGTCTTTTCTTGATTCAGCGGTATTGTGGGATGAAGCGGCTCAGACCAACCTTAATCGTTCACATACGAGAGACCAGTTCCATCGACTGATATCTAAATTTGTTGCATAAGATGGCTGGCGGGTGTCTGTCTCTTCAACCTTTGTTGAATCGGATTTGACGAAGGCGGTCCTTGTAGAAGGTTAAATAGCAACTTGTATATCACCGTTTGGTTTTGCGTAGGTAAGAATCGTTCTTGCTAGATACCCATAGCAGCCACGTAAAAAATGCAACAACAAATTAGAGAACGTCTAACTTGTTTTTGCAGGGTATGTTGTGATATGATATGGCCAAAGACATGATGAGATATATTTGATGTATGAAATGATCATGTTTTGCAATAGTTTATATCGACTTGCATGTCGATGCATACGGCAACCGGCAGGAGCCATAGGGTTGTCTTTAATTATTGTATGTGTGTCAATCATTAAGCGCTATGTAATGATGTACTTTATCGCTATGCGGTAGCAATAGTAGTAGAAGCACGGTTGGCGCGACAACCCCAATGGGAAACACGATGATGGAGATCATGGTGATATGCCGGTGACGATGGAGATCATGCCGGTGCTTTGGAGATGGAGATCAAAAGCACAAGTTCATGGCCATATCATGTCACTTATGATTTGCATGTGATGTTAATCCTTTTATGAATCTTATTTTGCTTAGGACGACGGTAGCATTATAAGGTGATCCCTCACTAAAATTTCAACATAAAATTATGTTCTCCCCGAGTGTACACCGTTGCGAAAGTCCGTCGTTTCGAAGCACCACGTGATAATCGGGTGTGATAGACTCTACGTTCGCATACAACGGGTGCAAGCCAGTTTTGCACATGCAGAACACTCAGGTTAAACTTGACGAGCCTAGCAAGTACAGACATGGCCTCGGAACACAAGAGACCGAAAGGTCGAACATGACTCATATAGTAGATATGATCAACATGGAGATGTTCACCATTGAAACCACCTCATCTCACATGATGATCGGACATGGGTTGGTGAATTTGGATCATGTAGCACTCGGATGACCGGAGGGATGTCAATTTGAGTGGGGGTTTTTAAGTAATATGATTAACTAAACTCATTATCTTGAACAATAGTCTAAGTAATCTTTGCAAATTTATGTTGTAGATCAATGGCTCACGCAGTAGCATAACTGAATTTCAATGCGTTTCTAGAGAATGCCAAGCTGAAAGATGATGGAACTAACTTTGTAGACTGGGCCCGTAATCTGAGGATTATCCTTACAGCTTCACAAAAGGCTAATGTCCTTGATACACCGCTCGATGCGCCACGCCCTCCAGTGTCATCTCCACAACTTGTGAATGCCTGGCAGAGGCCCTCGGGAATCCTGAACACCCTGGACAGAGAGAAGGACGAGCTGACAGAGGCCCTCGGGAATCCTGAACACCCTGGACGAACATGAGGCACATCACGCTCCGTTCCGTGGAAGCATGGGTTTCCCGACAGCGGTTGTTATAGAAGCCGAGAGAGAAAGAGGAAACAGGAAGCAAGCGAAATGCAGAAGCTCAGTGCAAGATTAGCAAAACTAAAGGAACTTGAGAGTCAGCGAGCTACCGGCCAACCATCTGAGCGGCACGAAGATCCTTCCTTCGATGCTGCCCCAGAAGCTACCCCACCAACTCAGCGGAGAAGCAGTGTGGCTTCCACGGAGCTCGTTCAGGCTGATTTCACGGCTCCTCACTACCCCATGGATAGTATCACGGAGGCTGAACATTGCGAGCTAATGACGAAATGCCAGAACCTGACCTTCAAGGCGGCGGTCGGCTCTGTTGTACCTCCTCGAGCTGAGGGAACTTTCCATTGCCGTCCGATTCCACATGGCTATGCTGTTGTGACAGTGGATGAAATAATGGATGGATTTGTGGGGCTGGAGCTTGACAACCCTACAGGTGAAGAGGATATTATTCTTCTGGAAAATGCTTTGAGGAGTACCAGTCTATGGAGAAAGGAGTACATCAAGCTTCCAAACTGGATGCCTCAGCAGACTTAGCCTCCTCCGGCGTGTCAGGGCACTCTGCCTCCTCCTCCTCCTCCGGCGCGTCATGGCACTCCGCCTCCTCCTTCTCCTCCTCCGGCGCGTCAGGGCACTCCGCCTCCTCCTTCGCCTCCTCTGGCGCATCAGGGCACTCCGCCTCCTCCTCCTCCTCCTCCGGCGTGTCAGGGCACTCCGCCTTCTCTGGCGCGTCTGCAACGGCGAAAGAGAGTCGACGCCGCCACTCCGGCGGCTAGCAGTACAATAGGCGGCAAGAAATACAAATTTGGTCCAAGCCTCAAGCCTCTTCCAAAGTTACCATATGAGAGGACCGAAGAGGAAAGCGCTGAAATCAGTGCAGCCGAAGTGAAGGCCCATATTGCATGGAAACATCCACCTTCGAAGGAAACAGTAGATCTGGTGATAGCGAAGCGCACTCTGGATTCCCTGAAGCGACCACCACCAACTCGGCTATCCAACTATGACCGCATAATTACAAAGACATATGATGAAGCGCTGCGCTCGGGAAGTACTTCAAGTGCTGCAAGAGACAAAAAATGAAGAAGTGGGAAAACAATTCCCCAGCTCGGCGAACAGGAGAAGCAATCATGCCTCCCCGCTCAAGGTGTCTAGCGATATCGCTAATCATCCGGTGCTACTGCCCGGTACCACTCTTGGTGATTACATGGACGATGATGTATAGTTTGAAACGGCTGAGGTAGTAGCAGCAGAGGACTTTAGATACGAGCACGGGAAGCCTCTCGTCAAACGTGACCATCCTCATCTAACAACGATGATGCAAAAATTGCATGAGTGGTACATGGAAACCTGCAGGGAGTCTGGGACCAACATTTTGATGGTCGGAATTAAAAAAGAGCACGACTTCATTGGAGTCGATCTGATGCCTGTTGAATTGGTGGAGTTATTTCAGTTATACAATCAAGAGGCCGTCAACAAACAACCCATGACTTGCTACTGTCTGTAAGTATTACTTCTATAACTAAGTCTCTAGCTCAGCTCGTTCATTGCATGTATATATAATTATCCTCACTATATTATGCAGATTGAAGACGGTCGAATGCAAAAAAGAACAAATCTATGACATTGGGTTCATTAGCCCAAATACTGTAAATGAATGGTCGGTACAAGAGAGAGCCAAAGTTACCGAGGGCAACTTGCTACAAGCGTTCCTTAGACATCAAAACAAAAGGGAAATACTCTTTCCTTACAACTTCAAGTGAGTGTTACTGTCTTGTGCATATTTGGTTTCGCTTACGCGAGGTTAAGTAATGTAATTGATGAGTTATGTGTGCGCAGCTTCCACTTTAGTCTGCTATCCATTAGTAACTCTCTTAGACTCGAGACGTAAAGATCCCAAGAATTATGCGGACATGACTGCAATGCTCCAGAAGTAAGTTCAATCAATACCGGGACCATATCGGCAACTTTCGTTCATTTCCTGATATCAAGTAATCATTTTCTTTGCCTGCCAGGGTTTGGAAAAAGTTCACCGGAATGGTTCCCGGTCTAAACAACGAGCTGCGATTTACACACCCCAAAGTAAGTAGTACTAGCTAGTTCCGCGCATCTCTCATTGATTCTAGTTTCATCAATACCATTATCATGCTTGCTTATCAGTTTGATTGAACTCTATTGTCGTATAATCATTTATGTGGATACTACGTATGCGAGTTCATTCGCCACTCGACCTCTGAGCTGCGCTTCTCTAAGAAACAATTTGAAGTATGTAAACAATATTCACAATTTTATTTTATATATTACCATCAATTGTGTTGAGTTTCATTCATATATTTGTATTGACCCCCTTCTTTAAATTAGATCTGGCAGATGCGGGATGAACTCCTACCACATGATCGCATACGAGCAATTCAAGAGGAATTGGCGGGATTCTTTCTTGACCACGTCATACCTGAACACGGAGAATACCGTGTGAAATTGCAAATGGATCTTAGGTGTTAGGGATTGTAAGAGATGTTATATTGTACATATGTAGTAGCGTCGGATAGATATACGAAAACTTGTTGTTCGACCAAGCACGGAGAAAGAGATGTCACTTCTCTCTATATATGTTCATGATGATCTTGTGTAATTAATGGTTTCCTTCATTTGCTTACTAGCTAGCGTCGAGTTCTCTCTATATGTATAGTAGCTAGCGTCGACCAAGCATGGAGAAAGAGAGGTCACTTCTCTTATTAGCTAGCTAACACAATATGAAACCCCTAAATTAACCCTCCAAAACTCCTAAACCCCCCTTCCAAAAAAAAACCCCAGCGCCTGCGAGCTGCTGACGCATGGCTGCCTTTTGTTCCCGGTTGGTGTTACCAACCGGGACTAAAGGTCCTCCTGCCTGGGCGCCCCGCAGCGGCCATGTGGAGCCCCTTTGGTCCCGGTTCGTAAGCAAACCGGGACTAAATGTTTTGGGTATTAGTCCCGTTTGTTTTGTCCCGGTTCTAGAACCGGGACTAAAGGCCCTCTGGAACCAGGACTAGTACCCTGTTCTCTACTAGTGATGGTGGAAGATTATATGCCCAGATCTATTATGCTATTCAATACACCTCTGATCTTGAACATACATATTATTTGTGAGTAGTTATTTGTTCTTGAGGTCACGGGAGAGGTCATGTTGCAATCAATCATGTGAATTTGATATGTGTTCGATATTTTGATGATATGTATGTTGTGATTCCCTTAGTGGTGTCATGTGAACGTGGACTACATGACACTTCACCATCTTTGGGCCTAAGGTAATTAATTGTGGAGTAGTTATTAGATGATGGGTTTCTAGAGTGACAGAATCTTAAACCCTAGTTTATGCGCTACTTCGTAAGGACTGATTTGGGTCCACAAGTTTAATGCTATGGTTATACTTTGTCTTAATACTTTTCTCGTAGTTGCGGATGCTTGCGAGGGGGTTAATCATAAGTAGGTTGTTAGTTCAAGTAATAATAGCACCTTAGCACCGGTCCACCCACATATCAAATTATCAAAGTAGCAAACACGAATCAAACCAACATGATGAAAGTGACTAGATGAAATTCCCGTGTACCCTCAAGAACACTTTGCTCATCATAAGAGATAGTTTTGGCCTGTCCTTTGACACAAAAGGATTGGGCTGCCTTGCTGCACCTTACCTATTGTTACCGTTACTTGCTCGTTACAAATTGCCTTTCTATCAAACTAATTTCTACTTACAATTTCAGTGCTTGCAGAAATTACCTTGCTGAAAACCGCTTATCATATCCTTCTGCTCCTCGTTGGGTTCGACACTCTTACTTACCGAAAGGACTAAGATTGATCCCCTATACTTGTGGGCATCAAACACAAAGGAGTCTGTGGGCATTGCTATTCAGATTGCTTCCTTCCTTAGTCTTTTCTTAATTCAGCGGTATTGTGGGATGAAGCGGCTCAGACCAACCTTAATCGTTCACGTACGAGAGACCGGTTCCATCGACTGATATCTAAATTTGTTGCATAAGATGGCTGGCGGGTGTCTGTCTCTTCAACCTTTGTTGAATCGGATTCGACGAAGGCGGTCCTTGTAGAAGGTTAAATAGCAACTTGTATATCACCGTTTGGTTTTGCGTAGGTAAGAATCGTTCTTTCTAGATACCCATAGCAGCCACGTAAAAAATGCAACAACAAATTAGAGAACGTCTAACTTGTTTTTGCAGGGTATGTTGTGATATGATATGGCCAAAGACATGATGAGATATATTTGATGTATGAAATGATCATGTTTTGCAATAGTTTATATCGACTTGCATGTCGATGCATATGGCAACCGGCAGGATCCATAGGGTTGTCTTTAATTATTGTATGTGTGTCAATCATTAAGCGCTATGTAATGATGTACTTTATCGCTAAGCGGTAGCAATAGTAGTAGAAGCACGGTTGGCACGACAACCCCAATGGGAAACACGATGATGGAGATCATGGTGTTATGCCGGTGACGATGGAGATCATGCCGGTGCTTTGGAGATGGAGATCAAAAGCACAAGTTCATGGCCATATCATGTCACTTATGATTTGCATGTGATGTTAATCCTTTTATGCATCTTATTTTGCTTAGGACGACGGTAGCATTATAAGGTGATCCCTCACTAAAATTTCAACATAAAATTATGTTCTCCCCGAGTGTACACCGTTGCGAAAGTCCGTCGTTTCGAAGCACCACGTGATAATCGGGTGTGATAGACTCTACGTTCGCATACAACGGGTGCAAGCCAGTTTTGCACATGCAGAACACTCGGGTTAAACTTGACGAGCCTAGCAAGTATAGACATGGCCTCGGAACACAAGAGACCGAAAGGTCGAACATGACTCATATAGTAGATATGATCAACATGGAGATGTTCACCATTGAAACCACCTCATCTCACGTGATGATCGGACATGGGTTGGTGAATTTGGATCATGTAGCACTCGGATGACCGGAGGGATGTCAATTTGAGTGGGGGTTTTTAAGTAATATGATTAACTAAACTCATTATCTTGAACAATAGTCTAAGTAATCTTTGCAAATTTATGTTGTAGATCAATGGCTCACGCAGTAGCATAACTGAATTTCAATGCGTTCCTAGAGAATTCCAAGCTGAAAGATGATGGAACTAACTTTGTAGACTGGGCCCGTAATCTGAGGATTATCCTTATAGCTTCACAAAAGGCTTATGTCCTTGATACACCGCTCGATGCGCCACGCCCTCCAGTGTCGTCTGCACAAGTTGTGAACGCCTGGCAGGCACGTTCTGATGACTACTCAATAGTTTAGTGTGCTATGTTGTATGGCCTAGATCGGGACTTCAAAGGCGTTTCGAACATCATGGAGCATACGAGATGTTCCAGGAGTTGAAGTTTATTTTTTGAAAAGAATGCCCGGATCGAGAGGTATGAGACCTCCTATAAATTCTGTGCTTGCAAGATGGAGGAGAACAAATCTGTCAATGAGCACATACTCAAAATGTCTGGGTACTCCAATAGTCTGGCTGAGTTGGGAGTTATGCTCCCGCCAGAGGCAATCACTAACAGAGTTCTTCAATCACTGCCACCTAGCTACAAAAGCTTTGTGTTGAACTATAACATGCAAGGGATGAACAAATCGGTCGCCGAGCTGTTTGTGATGCTAAAAGTCATCGAGTCAGAAATCCAGAAGTAGTATCAAGTGTTGATGGTCAATAAAACAGCTAGTTTCAAAAGGAATGGCAAGGGCAAGAAGGGTAACTCCAAGAAGAGTGGCAAAGCAGTTGCTCCTCCCATGAAGAAACCCAAGGCAGAACCCAAGCCAGAAACTGAGTGCTTTCATTTCAAGGTAACTGGCCACTGGAAGCGGAATTGCCCCAAGTATCTGGCCGACAAGAAGGCGGCCAACACCAAACAAGGTATATATGATATACATGTTATTGATGTGTATCTTACCAACTCTCATTGTAGTGCCTGGGTATTTGATACCGGTTCAGTTGCTCACATTTGCAACTCAAAAATAGGAACTACGGAATAGATGGAGGCTGGCAAAGGACGAAATGACGATGCGCGTGGGAAATGGTTCCAAGGTTGACGTGATCGCCGTCGGCACGCTCGCTCGTCGATTACCATCGAGATTAGTTATGAACCTGAATAATTGTTATTTAGTGCCTGCGTTGAGCATGACCATTATATTTGGATCTTGTTTAATGCGAGACAGTTACTCATTTACATCAGAGAATAATGGTTGTTCTATTTATATGGATAATATCTTTTATGGTCATGCACCCAATGTGAGGGGTTTATTCTTATTGAATCTCGATAGTGATGATACACATGTTCATAACATCGATGCCAAAAGATGCAGAGTTGATAATGATAGTACCACCTTTTTGTGGCACTGCCGCTTAGGTCATATTGGTGTAAAACGCATGAAGAAGCTCCATGCTAATGGACTTTCGGATTCACTTAATTTTTAATCACTTGACACCTGTGAACCATGCCTCATGGGGAAGATGACTAAGACCCCGTTCTCGGAAAAAATGGAACAGGCAAGTGACTTGCTGGAAATCAAACATACTGATGAGCATTGAGGCGCGCGGTGGATATCGTTACTTTCTCACCTTCACCGGTGACTTAAGTAGATATGGGTATATTTACTTAATGAAACACAAGTCTGAAACGTTTGAAAAGTTCAAGCAATTTCAGAGTGAAGTTGAGAATCATCGTAACAAGAAGATTAAATTCCTACGATCTGATCGAGGAGGAGAATAACTGAGTTATGAGTTTGGCAATCACTTAAGACAACGTGGAATTGTTTCATAGTTGACGCCACCTGGAACACCACAACGTAATGGTGTGTCCGAACGTCGTAATCGAACCTTATTGGATATGGTACGTTCTATGATGTCTCTTGCCGATCTGCCACAATCATTTTGGGCTTATGCGTTAGAAACAGCTGCATTCACTTTAAATAGGGCACCATCTAAATCCATTGAGACGACGCCGTATGAACTATGGTTTGGCAAGAAACCAAAGTTGTCGTTTCTTAAAGTTTGGGGTTGCGATGCATATGTCAAAAGGCTTCAGCCAGAAAAGCTCGAACCCAAAGCAGAGAAATGCGACTTCATAGGATACCTAAAGGATACGGTTGGGTATACCTTCTATCTCAGATCCGAAGGCAAAGTGTTTGTTGCTAAGAACGTGTCATTTCTCGAGAAAGAGTTTCCCTCGACAGAATTGAGTGGGAGGAAGATAGAACTTGATGAGGTTGTTGAACCTGTGCTTCAACCAGAGAGTAGCGCAGCACAGAAAGATGTTTCTGTGGAGCCTGTATCAGTTGAAGAGGAAGCTGATGATGGTGATCGTGATGCTTCGGATCAAGTTACTATCGAACCTCGTAGATCGACAAGGACACGTACTTCTCCTGAGTGGTACGGTAACCCTGTCTTAGAGGTCATGTTGTTGGACAACGATGAACCTACGTGCTATGGAAAAGCGATGGTGGTGCCGGATTCCTACAAATGGTTAGAGGACATGAAATCTGAGATAGGATCCATGTATGAAAACAAAGTGTGGACTTTGGAAGTATTTCCTGGATGGCAAAAGGCCATTCAGAATAAATGGATCTTTAAGAGAAAGACGGACGTGAACGGTAATGTCACCGTCTATGGCAAAGGTTTTTTTCACCAGTTCAAGGAATTGACTACGATGAGACTTTCTCGCCCATAGTGATGCTTAAGTCCGTCAGAATCATGTTAGCAATAGCTGCATTTTTTTATTATGAAATTTGGCAGATGGATGTCAAAATAGCGTTCCTCAATGGCTTCCTTGAGGAAGAGTTGTATATGATGCAACCAGAAGGTTTCGTCGATCCAAAGAATGCTGACAAAGTTTGCAAGCTCTAGCGATCCATTTATGGACTGGTGCAGGCATCTCGGAGTTGGAATAAGCGTTTTGATGAGGTGATCAAAGCGTTTGGGTTTATACAAGTTTACGAAGAAGCTTGTATTTACAAGAAGTGAGTGGGAGCTCTATAGTGTTTCTAATACTATATGTGGATGACATATTGGTGATTGGAAACAATATAGATTTTTTGGAAAGCGTGAAGGAATATTTGAACAAGAGTTTTTCAATGAAGGACCTAGGAGAAGTTGCTTTCATATTTGGCATCAAGATCTATAGAGATAGATCGAGACGCTTAATAGGACTTTCACAGAGCACATACCTTGATAAAGTTTTGAAGAAGATCAAAATGGATCAGTCCAAGAAAGGGTTCTTGACTGTATTACAAGGTGTGAAGTTGAGTAAGACTCAATGCCCAGTAACTGCAGAGGATAGAGAAAAGATGAGTGTCATTCCCTATGCTTCTGCCATAGGCTCTATCATGTATGCAATGCTATGCACAAGAACAGATATTAGCCTTGCCATAAGTATGGCCGGAAGGTTTCAAAGTGATCCAAGAGTGGAACACTGGACAACGGTCAAGAATATACTTAAGTACCTGAAAAGGACTAAGGAAATGTTTCTCATTTATGGAGGTGATCAAGAGCTCGTCGTAAAGGGTTACGTCGATGTAACCTTTGACACTGATCCGGATGACTCTAAGTCTCAAACCGGATATGTATACATTCTCAATGGGGGTGCGGTAAGCTGGTGTAGTTCCAAGCAAAGCGTGGTAGCTGAATCTACATGTGAAGCGGAGTACATAGCTGCCTCGAAGGCAGTGAAGGAAGGTGTCTGCATGACGCAGTTCATGACAGATCTTGGAGTTGTGCCCAGTGCACTGGACCCAATGACTCTGTTCGGTGACAACACTGGTGCCATTGCTCTGGACAAGGAACCAAGGTTTCACAAGAGGACCAAACACATAAAGCGATGCTTCAATTCCATCCGCGATTACATCGAGGAGGGATACATAAATATTTGCAAAGTGCACACGGATCTGAATGTTGTAGATCCGTTGACTAAATCTCTTCCACGAGCAAAACATGATCAACACCAGAACTGTATGGGTGTTAGATTCATTGCAATGTAAATCACTTAGTGATGTGAGCTAGATTATTGACTCTAGTGCAAGTGGGAGACTATTGGAAATATGCCCTAGAGGCAATAATAAAATAGTTATTATTATATTTCCTTGTTCACTATAATTGTTTATTATCCATGCTAGAATTGTATTGATTGGAAACTCAAATACATGTGTGGGTACATAGACAACAATGTTTCCCTAGTTAGCCTCTAATAGACTAGCTCGTTGATCAAAGATGGCTATGGTTTCCTAGTCATAGACATGAGTTGTCATTTTGATAACGGGATCACATCATTAGGAGAATGATGTGATGGACAAGACCCAAACTATGAACGTAGCATATGATCGTGTCAAGTTTATTGATATTGTTTTCTGCATGTCAAGTATCTGTTCCTATGACCATGAGATCATGTAACTCACTGACACTGGAGGAGTACCTTGTGTGTATCAAACGTCTCAACGTAACTGGCTGACTATAAAGGTACTCTACAGGTATCTCCGAGGGTGTCTGTTGAGTTGGCATGGATCGAGACTGGGATTTTTCAATCCGTATGACGGAGAGGTATCTCTGGGCCCACTCGGTAATACACTATCACAGTAAGCTTGCAAGCAATGTGACTAAGGAGTTAGCCACAGGATCTTGTATTACGGAACGATTAGAGAGACTTGCCGGTAACGAGATTGAACTAGGTATGGAGATACCGACGATCGAATCTCGGGCAAGTAACATACCGTTGGACAAAGGGAAATGCATACGGGATTGTATGAATCCTTAACATCGTGGTTCGAAGGATAAAGATCTTCGTAGAATATGTTGGAGCCAATATGGGCATCCTGGTCCCGGTATTGGTTATTGACTGTAGAGGTGTCTCGGTCATGTCTACATAGTTCTTGAACCTGCGGGGCCTGCACACTTAACGTTCGGTGACGATTTGTTATTGTTGACTTATGTATGTTGGTGACCGAAAGGTTGTTCGGAGTCCCGGATGAGATCCCGGGCATCACGAGGAGTTACGGAATGATCCGGAGGTAAAGATTGATATATAGGAAGTTGATGTTCGTCCACCGGAGTAGTTTCGGGGTTCGCCCGAGTTTCATCGGGAGTGCCGAAAAGGTTCCGGGGGTCCACCGGGAGGGTCCACCTACCCCGGAGGGCCCCATAGGTTGTGACAGGGTGCGCACCAGCCCCTGGTGGGCTGGCCGCACCCCCCACCTAGGCCCAAGCGGTCAAGGGCTGGTGGGGCAAGCCCTAAAGGGGCCGGCACCCAAACTTGGGGGCCAAGCCACCCCTTGGCCGCCGCCCCACCCCTAAGGGAAACCCTAGGCGGCCGACCCCTCCTCCCTTCCCCCTATATATATGAGAGGAAAGGGAGGGCAGCTGCACGACAAGGCACGACGCAGCGCTCCCTCTCCCCTAGATCGTTTCTCTTCTAGATTGGTTCTGTAGTGCTCGGCGAAGCCCTGCCGGATCAGCGCCACCACGCTGTCGTGCTACCGGAGAACTCATCTACCTCTCCGCCCTCACTTGCTGGATCAAGGAGGTAGAGAATGTCATCGAGCTGTACGTGTGCTGAACGCGGAGGTGCCGTCCGTTCGGCACTAGATCATGATTGGATCACGGAATGGATTGCGATTTGGATCGCGAAGAGGTTCGACTACATCAACCGCATTTCTTAATGCTTCCCGCTTAGCAATCTACAAGGGTATGTGGATCCAATCTCTCCTCTTGTAGATGATCATCTCCTAGATTGATCCTGGTGAAGCGTAGGAAATTTTTGTTTCGCATGCAATGTTTCCCAACAGTAGATAAAGCTAAAGTTGATGCAATTGAGAAGATGCCATGCCCAAAAGATATCAAAGATATAAGAAGCTTCCTTGGAAATGCTGGTTTCTATAGAAGTTTCATCAAATATTTTTCAAAGATTTCTAGGCTAATAACTAATCTTCTTCAAAAAGATATTCCTTTTATTTTTGATGATGATTGTGTAGAAGCTTTTGAAATACTAAAAAAGGCTTTGATTTCTGCACCTATTGTTCAACCGCCTGATTGGAATTTGCCATTTGAAATCATGTGTGATGCTAGGGATTATGCTGTTGGTGCTGTTCTAGGGCAAAGAGTACACAAGAAAATTGAACGTTATCCATCATGCTAGTAAAACTCTAGAGTCTGCCCAAAGGAATTACGCTACCACTGAGAAGGAATTATTCGTAGTTGTTTTTGCATGTGATAAGTTTAGACCTTACATTGTTGATTCTAAAGTAACTATTCACACTGATCATGCTACTATTAAATACTTAATGGAAAAGAAAGAAGCTAAACCCAGGTTAATTAGATGGGTGCTTTCACTTGAAGAGTTTGATTTGCACATTGTCGATAGAAAGGGAGCTGAAAACCCCGTAGTAGATAACTTCTCTAGGATGGAAAATGTTCTTAATGACCCACTTCCTATTGATGATAATATTCCTGATGATCAACTTGCTGCTATAAATGCTTCACGTAGTGATCCATGGTATGTTGATTATGTAAATTACATTGTCGCAAAATATATCCCACCTAGTTTCACCTATCAACAAAAGAAAAAAAAATCTATGATTTGGGCATTACTTCTGGGATGACCCACATCTCTATAAAGAAGGAGTAGACGGTGTTATTAAATGTCGTGTACCTGAGCATGAGGAGGAACAAATTCTGAGGGAGTGTCATTTCGAGGCCTACGGAGGACACCATGCGGGTGACAGAACTACACACAAGGTATTACAATCTAGTTTCTACTGGCCTACTCTTCTTAAAGATGCTCGTAAGTATGTCCTTTCATGTAATGAACGCCAAAGAGTAGGTAATATTGGTAAACGTGAGGAAATGCCTATGAACTATTCACTTGCTATTGAACCATTTGATCTCTGGGGATTTTATTTTATGGGAGCTTTTCCTTATACTCATATTTTAGTTGCTTTTGATTACGTTACCAAGTGGGTAGAAGCTATTCCAACTAGTAGTGCTGATCATAACACTTCAATGCTTAAGGATGTTATCTTTTCGAGGTTTGGAGTCCCTAGATACTTAAGGACTGATGGTGGTTCACATTTTATTCATGGTGCTTTCCGTAAATTGCTAGTTAAATATGATGTCAACCATAGAATTGCATCACCCTATCATACTCAGTCTAGCGGTCAAGTTGAGTTGAGTAACCGAGAAATAAAATTAATCTTACAAAATACTGTGAATAGATCTAGGAAGAATTGGTCAAAGAAAATTGATGATGCACCCTTGGCCTATAGAAGTGCTTATAAGAATCCCATGGGTATGTCTCCCTACAAAATGATTTACGGAAAGGCTTGTCATTTAGCTTTTGAGTTAGAACATAAAGCTTATTGTGCAATTAAATAACTTAGTTATGGCTTTAAACTTGCCGGTGAAAAGAGGTTATTTGATACTAGCTCATTAGATGAATGAAGAACACAAGCCTATGAAAATGCTAAGTTGTTTGAAGAGAAGGTTAAGAGATGGCATGATAAGAGAATTCAAAAGCGGTAATTTAACGTGGGAGACCTAGCGCTTTTGTACAACTCTCATTTGAGATTTTTTGCAGGAAAACTCCTCTCGAAATGGGAAGGTCCATATGTCGTCGAGGAGGTCTATCGCTCCAGTGCCATGAAAATTAATAACTTCGGAAGGAAAAAACCCTAGAGTGGTGAATGGGCAAAGAATCAAGCATTATATTTCAGGTGCACCCGTTAATGTAGAAACTATATCATCCAAGTTATGACACCGGAAGAACACATAAAAGAAGCCTTCCGGAACACTCCAGAACCTGAAAAAAGGAGCGATACGTGATACGGTATGTAAACCGACTCCAAAAATTCCAAAAACATAATTTCTGTTGGTTTTGGTATTTATAAAAAATTCCAAAAATTAAAAGTAGTCGGGAAGACCCACGACTGACCCACAAGCCAACAGGGCGTGGCCCCCTGGGGGCGCACCCTGATGGCTTGTGGGCCCCTCGTGTGCGCCCCGAACTCCGTTTTCTTCCCTAACACGTATTCTGACCTAGACAAAATCATTATATATACTCCCGACTGTTTTGACGTCCACATCGCAAGTTTTCTCTCTGTTCTTGTTTCGGGCTGTTTTTCTGACATATCTGAGAATATGTCGTCTCAAGATTCTGAGGGGGAAAGCTATGTTGCAGATTATATTGCCGACCCAAAGATCTTTGGGGAGATCTATCCGTACCTATGGTCCATGGATGCGGCGGAGGACAGCGATCTGGAGGAACTGAAGGAGGGAGACCAAGATGATAATTCAAATGAAGAAGAAGTCCCACTACCTCAACCTGGGGATATCCATGTGGAATGAAAGAAGTCAAGCCTCCTCAACACAGTGGAGAAGAAGGCCACTATTCCTCCAACACCACCACCAACACCGACGAATACTTGAGTACATGGGTATGGACACCACCCTTACTTGTTCCAAGCTTGGGGGAGATGTCCCGGTATCGTATCACCGTCACTGTTTGCGATCATCATCTTTTATCTTAGTTCGATCTTTAGTGATTTTGTGATTTAGAGAAATAAGTTTCAGATTTGCTTTTTTCTTAGTGTTTTGCTTTGAGTCCTACCTATCCTTGTAACCGGGTGTGAGAGTTATATAATAAAGTTAGTTGAGCTTGTGTGCCTACCCTCATTGCATCATTCACCATAGAATGAATATAAGAAAAATAGAAAGATCATGTGCTTATCCCATAAGGAGTGATGACTTCACATAAAGAAATGTATGAGCAATAAAAAGTTGTTGGGAATAAACAAATATATATTTAGTCATTGTGATATTCTATGCAAGACTATGATCGAGAAGAGAGGATTCACATATAAATATACTATCTTGGACATCATCCATTATTGAAAACCCTCACCAAAATATTATATAACGACATGGAAGACAACCTAATGGTCATGATTGCTTACATTTGCATAGAAGTTATATAGTCATGGATCCTTTAACACGTGGTGCTTGCTTTAGATGTTTGCTAGCCAAAATAACCGCACCAAGTAGAAATACTACTTGTGCTTCCATAACACTTAAACCGAGTATCTTTTTCATGAGAGTCCACCATACCTACCTACGGATTGAATAAGATCCTTCAAGGTAGTTGTCATGGATGCATAAAACAATTAAATCATGTATGATCTCTTATTGTAAAGGAAAACAAGCTATGTGCGATCTTGTGATGATGCAGAAATAAAAGAAATAGAGTGCATAATAAAGTTCATCATCACAAGGGGCAATATAAAGTAACGTTCCTTTGCACTAAGAGATTGCATATACAAGCAAATAAAAGCACATGACAACCTCGGCTTCCCTCTTCGAAGGGCCTTTCTTTTATTAAAAGGTTTTACTCCTTTGCAATAGTCATTAATAATTTTTTCTCTTGCAATCTATAAAATTCTTTTAGTGGCAAGCATCATGTATTGAGGAAAGATTCAGATATATATATCCAGTTGAAGTTGAGAAATCATGATTCATTAAACTTGACATTATCCTAGAGGGAAATGAGTTAAGCGGCGATTAAAAGCCCCTATCTTCCTATGTGTCCAACGAAAACATTAGCTCCAAAAAATATGCAATGAGTGTGAACAATCATGGATGAATAATGCTAGTTGAGTATGTGGACTTGCTAGAATGAAAGCTATATGATGATAAACTTGTTGCTATGATAATATTCATGATGCTCTCATGTTCGTATTCTATTTTTATCGACACCTCTCTCACAAATCATGTGGTCATCATTTTAGAGCTCGGGTTTCGCTTGAGGACAAATGAGGTCTAAGCTTGGGGGAGTTGATATGTCCATTTTGCATCATGATTTATTATTGATATTTGTGTAATTATTGTCCATTATTCTCTGGCTATCACATAATTCTTATATAGTTCTCTCTAAATATGCAAGGTTCATCACAAAGAGGGAAATATCTGGAAACTGGAATTCTGGACCGGAAAATCGAGAAAGAGTCAGAAAATCACCATACTCCAAATGACCTGAAAATTAATGGAGATTTTTTATGGAATATTTGAGAATTTATGGAGCCAAAAGTTACCGAAGAGGAGCCACAGGTTGGCCACAAGCCAACAGGACGTGCCCCCCCCCATTTGGGGCGTGCCCTGATGGCTTGTGGGCCACCTGTTGGCCCTCCGAGGCCCATCTTCTCCTATGAAAGGTGTTTTACCCTAGAAAAGTCATAAGTTAACTCTCGAGATGGAATGCCGCCGTGATACATCTCTGTCGTATCTATAATTTTTGATTGTTCATGCCAATATTATACAACATCCACATACTTTTGGCAACAATTTATATGATTTATTGGACTAACCTATTGATCTAGTGCCGAGTGCCACTTCCTGTTTGTTGCATGTTTTTTTGTTTCATAGAATGTCCATATCAAATAAAGTCCAAATGCGATAAAAATTTACGAAGATTTTTTTTTTGCAATATTTGCAAATTTTGAGAAGTGGAATCAACGCAAAAGGAGGCCCAAAACCCCCACAAGACACCAGGGCGCGCCCAGGGGGCCCAAGCGCGCCATGGTGGGTTGTGCCCATATCGTAAGTCAGTTGGAGCTCTCCTTCGGTTGCAAGGAAGCTAATTTTTGGATAAAAATATCATCAAAATTTCAGCCCGATCGGAGTTACGGATCTCCGGGAATATAAGAACCGGTTTTCGGCCAGAAAACAGGAACGCGAAACAGAAGAGAACAGAGAGGGATATCCAATCTCGGAGGGGCTCCTGCCCCTCCACCGCCATGGAGGCCATGGACCAGAGGGGGAACTCTCCTCCCATCTAGAGGGGGGGCAAGGAAGAAGAAGAAGGAGGGGGCTCTATGCCCCCCTCTCCCGGAACGCCGCCGGGGAATCATCGTGACGATGATCTACATCAACAACTTCGCCGCCGTCAACACCAACTCTCTCCCCCTCTTTGCATCGGTGTAACACCTCTTTTCCCCGCTGTAATCTCTACTTAAACATGGTGCTCAACTCCATATATTATTTCCCAGTGATATTTGGCTATCCTATGATGTTTGAGTAGATCTCTCTTGTCCTATGGGTAAATTGTGGTATGATGTTATGGATGTGAGTGTATGTTTATATGGTGCTGTCCTATGGTGCCCTCCGTGTCGCGCAAACGTGAGGGATCTTCACTGTAGGGTGTTGCAAATTGTTTATGATTCTCTTATAGTGGGTTGCTTGAGTGACAGAAGCATAAATCCGAGTAAGGGGGTTGTTGCGTATGGGAGTAACGATGTCTTGATACTTAATGCTATGGTTTGGTTTTACCTTAATGATCTTTGGTAGTTGCGGATGCTTGCTAGAGTTCCAATCATAAGTGCATATGATCCAAGTACGGAAAGTGTGTTAGCGTATGCCTCTCCCTCATTGCATATGACAAGTATCTATCATATTATATTCAATTGCCTAGGGACAATCATTCTCTTGTGTTACACAAAAAGCTTTTTACTTTTATTGTTATTTTATTAAAACAGAACCTAACTTTTATTTCCATGTTCTTTATTATCTTGCAAAGTACTTTAGTTTCTTTCCCGCAAAGTAGTTTCATACTTGTTCTAGGTAAAGCAAGCGTTAGCGTGCGCAGAGTTGTATCGGTGGTCGATAGAAATTGAGAGAATATTAATTCTACCTTTAGCTCCTCATTGGGTTTGACACTCTTACTTATCGAAAAAGGCTACAAATGATCCCCTACACTTGTAGGTTATCAATACCTTTTTCTGGCGCTGTGGCCGGGGAGCAATAGCGTGGGATGAATATTCTCGTGTGTGCTTGTTTGCTTTACCAGTAAGTAATTTTTATTTTCTGTTATTAGTTGTTTTATTTTTTGTTATTAGTTGTTTTATATCTTTAGTTATGGATATGGAACACGAAACACCAGAAAAATTAGTGCTACTTGCAACTCATGGAGATGGGGAACCTCCTAAAACCCTCGATGCTAGTTATGTGAAACACGTTAATTACTCCTTTGATAATCCTAAGAAATCCTCATCGAACTTTATAATGGGATACACGTTGGATCAACATGAGTACTTTAGGGATTATCGCTTGTCTCAAAAAGGGAAACACTTATGGGATCAAATTAGCATATTGCAATGGTTTGCTTGGGATGCATGCTCGAGATGTGACTTTACTTGTTGCTCTAAGATAGAAGCTCGACACCTTCCCTTTCAATGTAAATTCAACGATAACAAAACCTTGGCTTCATATGCTAAAGGTATTTATGATTACTATGATGTGGAGTGAATAGAAGAATTTGTTGCTTTTAAAGGTGCTTATGAAATTGCTTATTTGCTTGAAAAGTATGATGATGATGTTCCTTATGAATCTGAAAATTTATCCATAATTAAATATTGCTATGATAATTATGAATACAATGCTGATATTATTGAATTTATTGAGAGAATGTCCGCTGCCTTGGAAGAGACTAATATTTTGCAGGGACCTATGGAAGAAGAAATTGCTGAAATTGTGAGCTCATTAGATGAAAAAGATGAGGAGGAGAGCGAAGAACAAAAGGAGGAAGAGCGGATTAGCTACCCGTGCCCACCTTCTAATGAGAGAAACTCTTCAACTCATACATTGTTTAATTTTCCTTCGCACATACCGAAGGATGAATGCTATGATGAATGCTACGATGATTGCTATGATCCCATGGATTCATTTGAAATATCCCTGTTTGATGAACTTGATGCTTGCTATGCTTGTGGCCCAGATGCCAATATGAATTATGCTTATGGAGATGAACTTTCTATAGTTCCTCATGTTAAGAATGAATTTGTTGCTATTGTACCCACACATGATAGTCCTATTATCTTTTTGAATTCTCCCAACTACACTATATCGCAGAAGTTTCCACTTATTAAGGATTATATTGATGGGTTGCGTTTTGCTACTACACATGATGATTTTGATGAATCTAATATGCATGTGCTTGCTGCTCCTACTTGCAATTATTATGAGAGAGGAACTACATCTACACCTCTTTATGTTTCCAATACTATAAAATTGCAAGAAATTGTTTATACTATGCATTGGTCTTTACTTAATGTGCATGAATTGTTCTTGTATTACATGCCAATGCATAGAAAGAGGGTTAGACTTCGTTGTCACATGATATATATCACTTTGTGCTCACTACTAAATTACAAATCATTGTTAATTATAATTGGCTTTGATTTACCTTGGGATCCGGGTGGATCCATTACTTGAGCACTTTATGCCTAGCTTAATGGCTTTAAAGAAAGCGCTGCCAGGGAGACAACCTGGAAGTTTTAGAGAGTCATTTTATTCTGTAGTGTGCTTTTATAAATTTAAAAAAAAATATAGAGGTGAACCTAAAACTTCACAAAAATAAAGGTGAAAGTGAGAGAGATGATGAGCACCGTTGAAGTGGGGGACGTCCTTGAACTTTTGTTCATGCTATGGAAACTTTGTGAATCTTGAATCACGAAAACTTTTTCAACAAAAATAATTATCCCCTTGTACAAATCCATTGTATTATAAAAATAATGTGCCAAGATTTACCTTTGGGATGTTTTGAATTGCTTGTTTGATGTGTGCTGTGCAAAAACAGAAACTTTTGTTGTAGTGTTTGAATTTTTGATATTTTACTAGAGCGTGCAAAAATTCTGTAATTTTTTATAGTACTTTTCTGCAAATTATTTATGACGTCCTAATTTTTCAGAATGTTTAGACTTAGAGAAGTATACGTGTCTATAGATCTTTACAGACTGTGTTGTTTTTCACAGATTGCTGTTATAGTTGTCTTGTGTGCTTATGTTTGAATTCTTGTTGAGCCCCATTGACTTGGGATCCATAGAATTGTGATAGCATATAGTGGGTATTGGTAGATTATAATTGTGCAGTAATGTTATGGCAATACATGATGGGATTTGGTGTTATATGTACTAACGGATCTCACGAAGTTTTTTTAAGTTTTGTGTGATTGAAGTTTTCAAGTTTTGGGTGTTATCACGATGAGAAGGAATAAGGAGCAGCAAGAGCTTAAGCTTGGGGATGACCAAGGCACCCCAAGGTAATATTCTAGGAAGACTCAAGCGTCTAAGCTAGGGGATGCCGCAGGAAGGCATCCCCTCTTTCATTCCAAATCATCTGTATGTCACTTGGAGCTATATTTTTATTCATCACATGATATGCTTAAATTCTTGGAGCATCGTGAGCCTTTTATTTTTCTTTTAGTTATGCACCATGCTGGTATGAGATAGTCCATGGTTGATTTGTAGAATGCTCATTGCACTTCACTTATATCTTTTGAGTATGGCTTTATAGAATGCTTCATGTGCTTCACTTATATCATTTGAAATTTGGATTGCCTATTTCTCTTCACATAGAAAACTGTTATTTGTAGAAAGCTCCGTTGCTTCACTTATATTTATTAGAGCATGGTCTTTTCTAGAAAGAATTAAACTCTCTTTATTTACTTATATCTATTTAGAGAATCAACAGGAATTGGTCATTTGCATGGTTAGTCATAAAATCCTACATAAAACTTCTGGATCACTGAATATGATATGTTTGATTCCTTGCAATTAGTAGTTTTGCGATATAGAGATGATAATATGTGGGAGGTACTAGTAAACGATTATGGTTAGTAAGATATTGGTGTTAAGGTTTGTGATTCCCGAAGCAAGCACGTATAGTCTCTCGTTATGCCAGGAAGTTGGAGCGCAATTTATTCTTGATTGTCTATCTTTGTGTGAAGGTCAGGGGCGCGTGATGGTTAAATCCTACCAACCTCTCCCCTAGGAGCATGCGTAGTAATACTTTGCTTCGAGAGAGCTAATAAAACTTTTAGTTCTTTATGACTAATGTGAGTCCATGGATTATACGCACACTTGCCTTTCCACAATTTGCTAGCTTCTATGGTGCCGTGCATTGCCCTTTCTCACCTCGAGAGTCGGTGCAAACTTCGCCAGTGCATCCAAACCCCGTGACATGATACGCTCTGTTGCACATAAGCTTCATTATATCTTCCTCAAAACAGCCACCATACCTACCTATTATGGCATTTCCATAGCCATTCCGAGATATATTGCCATGCAACTTCCACTGTCACATCATATGACTAGTTCACTCATTGTTATATTGCTTTGTAAGATAGCTAGCATGATGTTTCCATGGCTTGTCCGTTTTTTTGATATCTTTGCTACGCTAGATCATTGCACACCCCGGTACACTGCCAGAGGCATTCATATAGAGTCATATTTTGTTCTAGGTATCGAGTTGTAATATTGAGTTGTAAGTAAATAGAAGTGTGACGATCATCATTATTCATTATTAGAGCATGTCCCAGTGAGGAAAGGATGATGGAGACTATCATTCCCCCACAAGTCAGGATGAGGCTCCTGACGAAAAACGAAATAAAAATGGGGGAGGCCGAATGAGCCCACCATAAAAAAACAACGGGGGAGGCGAAAAAGAAAAAGAAAAAAAAGCCCCCCCCCCAATGAAAAAAAAGAAAAAAATGAGAGACAAAGAGAGAAGGGGCATTCTAATTCCACACTTGTGCTTCAAAGGAGCACCACGTTTTTCATATAGAGAGTCTCCTATGATGTCACTTTCATATAATAGTGGGAATTTTTCATTATAGAGTTAGATGCACACCCACTTAGTTTTCATATTGAGCTTTCATGCACTTATAGCTCTTAGTGCATCCGTTGCATGGCAATCCCTACTCCTCACATTGATATCAATTGATGGGCATCTCCATAGCCCGTTGGTTATCCGCATCGATGTGAGACATTCTTACCTTTTTGTCTTCTCTATATTTACCCCTATCCTCATACTCTATTCCACCCATAATACTATATCCATGGCTTACGCTCATGTATTGCATGAGGGTTGAAAATGCTGAAGCGCGTTAAAAAGTATGAACCAATTGCTTGGCTGACACCGGGGTACTACATGATTTATACTTTGTGTTAAGAAGACAGAACATGACAAGGCTATATGATTTTGTAGGGATAGCTTTCTTTAGCGTTGATATTTTGTGTGGCTGACATGATTTATACTTTCTTGGCTGAAGCGCGTTAAAAAGACAGAACATGACAATTGCTTGGCTGACACCGGGGTAGTACATGATTTATACTTTGTGTTAAAATGCTGAAGCGCGTTAAAGTCATGATTGTTTGTTGGGATGCTTGAGTATTAATGTCTTTATGTCTAGACTATTGCTTTGAATCACTTGTGTCTTAATATTCATGCTATGATTAGATATATGATCAAGATTATGCTAGGTAGCATTCCACATCAATTTTTTTTTTCATTTATCTATTCGAGCACGAGCAGGAATTAATCTTGGGGATGCTGATATGTCTCCGTCGTATCTATAATTTTTGATTGTTTCATGCCAATATTATACAACTTCCACATACTATTGGCAACAATTTATATGATTTATTGGACTAACCTATTGATCCACTACACAGTGCCACTTCCTGTTTGTTGCATGTTTTTTGTTTCACAGAATATCCAAATCAAACGAAGTCCAAACGCAATAAAAATTTACGGAGATCTTTTTTGGAATATTTGTGAATCTTGAGAAGTGGAATCAATGCAAACGGAGGCCCGCAGCCCCAACAAGACACCAGGGTGTGCCCACAGCCCAGGGGGGGCACCTCGTAAGTCAGTTGGAGCTCTCCTTCGGGCATAAGTAAAGTAATTTTTGGCTAAAAATCCCCTCAAAAAATCAGCCCGATCAGAGTTACATATCTCCGGGAATATAAGAAACGGTTTTCCGCCAGAAAACAGGAACGCGAAACAGAAGAGAACAGCTACTTCTTGAGCTTGCGTTGGTTTTCCCTTGAAGGGGAAAGGGTGATGCAGTAAAGTAGATAAGTATTTCCCTCAGTTGTTGAGAACCAAGGTATCAATCCTGTAGGAGATACAATCAAGTCCCCAACAGGTGTACCTACACAAATAATCAAACACTTGCACCCAACGCGGAAAAGGGTTGTCAATCCCTTCTTGGTTATTTGCAAGTATGAGATCTGATAGAGATAGATATAAAGGATTGCTAAAATTAAAAGTAAAAAGATTGCAGCAAAGTATTTAAGTATTTTTGGTTTATAGATCTGAAAATATAATATGGAAAATAGACCCGGGGGCCATAGGTTTCACTAGAGGCTTCTCTCATGTAGGAAAATAATACGGTGGGTGAACAAATTACTGTCGAGCAATTGATAGAAAAGCGAATAATTATGAAGATATCCAAGGCAATGATTATGCATATAGGCAGCACGTCCGTGTCAAGTAGACCGAAATGATTCAGCATCTACTACTATTACTCCACACATCGACCGACTCCTGCCTGTATCTAGAGTATTAAGTTCATGAAGAACAGAGTAATGCATTAGGTAAGATGATTTGATGTAGAGGGATAAACTCAAGCAATATGATGAAAACCCCATATTTTTATCCTCGATGGCAATAATACAAATACGTGCCTCGCTACCCCTACTTTGTCACTGGGTGAGGACACAGCAAGATTGAACCCAAAACTAAGCACTTCTCCCATTGCAAGAATTACCAATCTAGTTGGCCAAACCAAACCAATAACTCGAAGAGACTTGCAAAGATATGAAATTATGCATATAAGAATTCAGAGAAGATTCAAATAATATTCATAGATAATCTGAACATAAACACACAATTCATCGGATCTTGAGAAACACACCGCAAAAGAGTATTACATCGGATAGATCTCCATGAACATCATGAAGAACATGGTATAGAAGAACAAAGAGAGAGAAGAAGCCATCTAGCTACTAGCTATGGACCCGAAGGTCTGTGGTGAACTACCCACGCATCATCGGAGGGGCAATGGAGTTGATGTAGATGCCCTCCGTGATCGAAGCCCCCTCCGGCAGATTACCGGAAAAGGCTCCAAGATGGGATCTCACGAGAACAGAGGCTTCCGGCGGCGGAAAAGTATTTTCATGGCTCTCTCTGGTATACATGGAATATTTGGGAATTTATAGGCTGAAGAATAGGGTTAGGAGGGCTGCCGTGGGGCCACAAGCAAGGGGGGCGCCCCCCCTAGGGCGCGCCCTGGTGGCTTGTGACTCCACGGCAGGTCTCCTGCCTTCATCTCCAAGTCTGCTGGGTTTCTTCTGGTCCAAGAAAAATCATTCCGAAGATTTTATTCCGTTTGGACTCCGTTTAATATTCCTTATCTGCAATACTCAAAAACAAGGAAAAAACAGAAACTGGCACTAGGCTCTAGATTAATAGGTTAGTCCCAAAAATAATATAAAATAGCATATTAATGCATATAAAACATCCAAAACAGATAATATAATAGCATGGAACAATCAAAAATTATAGATACGTTGGAGACGTATCAAGAATAGAGAGGGAGATCCAATCTCGGAGGGGCTCCTGCCCCTCCGCCGCCATGGAGGCCATGGAACAGAGGGGGAACTCTCCACCCATCTAGGGGGAGGCCAAGGAAGAAGAAGGAGGGGGGGCTCTCTCCCCCTCTCTCTCGGTGGTGGCGGAATACTGCTGGGGAATCATCGTGACAGCGATCTACATCAACAACTTCGCCGCCATCAACACCACCTCTCTCCCCCTCTTTGCAGCAGTGTAACACCTCTCTTTCCTGCTGTAATCTCTACTTAAAGATGGTGCTCAACTCCACATATTATGTCCCAATGATATTTGGCTATCCTATGATGTTTGAGTAGATCTCTCTTGTCCTATGGGTTAATTGTGGTATGATGTTATGGATGTGAGTGTATGTTGATATGGTGCTGTCCTATGGTGCCCTCCGTGTCACGCAAATGTGAGGGATCCTCGCTGTAGGGTGTTGCAATATGTTCCTGATTCTCTTATAGTGGGTTGCTTGAGTGACAGAAGCATAAACCCGAGTAAGGGGGTTGTTGCGTATGGGAGTAAAGAGAACTTGATACTTAATGCTATGGCTGGGTTTTACCTTAATGATCTTTGGTAGTTGCGGATGCTTGCTAGAGTTCCAATCATAAGTGCATATGATACAAGTACGGAAAGTCTGTTAGCATATGCCTCTCCCTCATTGCATATGACAGGTATCTATCATATTATATTCAATTGCCTAGGGACAATCTTTCTCTTGTGCTACACAAAAAGCTTTTTACTTTTATTGTTCTTTTATTAAAACATCACCTAACTTTTATTTCCACGTTCTTTATTATCTTGCAAAGTACTTTAGTTTCTTTCCCGCAAAGTAGTTTCATACTTGTTCTAGGTAAAGCAAGCGTTAGTATGCATAGAGTTGTATCGGTGGTCGATAGAACTTGAGAGAATATTAATTATACCTTTAGCTCCTCGTTGGGTTCGACACTCTTACTTATCGAAAAAGGCTACAAACGATCCCCTACACTTGTGGGTTATCACGCCGCCTCGAGGCGGAAACCTGGGCAGAGGCACTTTTGCCCTCCGACAGTCAGATTCTGCGGGGGAGTTCTTCTCCGGGAGGGGGAGACCGAAGCCATCGTCATCACCAACGCTTCCTCCTTCGTGGGAGGCTGATACGTCTCCAATATATCTATAATTTTTGCTGGTTCCATCCTGCTATATTATCAATCTTGGATGTTTTACAATCATTTTACAACAACTTTATATCATTTTTTGGGACTAACTTATTGACATAGTGCCAAAGTGCCAGTTGTTGTTTTAGCTTGTTTTATTACTTCACAGAAAATCAGTACCAAACGAAGCCCAAACGATGCGGAGATTTTTGTGGATTTTTTCTGGACTATAAGAAAGAATATGGGCCAAAGATCACCAGAAGAGGGGGGCCCTGGGCGGCTACGCTCCACAAGGGCACGCCAGAGGCCCCTAGCGCGGCCTGGTGGAGAGTGGGCCCCTCGGGCACCCCTTCAACCGACTATCGAGCCTATAAATTCTCAGAAAATCCAAAAACCCTAGGAGAGTCAACGAAACACAATTCCAGCCGCCGCAAGTTCCAGAACCTCGTGATCCAATCTAACACCATCATGGAGGGGTTCATCTTCCTCATAGGTGCCTCTCCGATGATGTGTGAGTAGTCCACCATAGACCTATGAGTCCGTAGGCAGTAGCTAGATGGCTTCCTCCCTCTCTATGATTCTCAATACAATGGTCTCTTGGAGATCTATTTGATGTAATGCTTTTGCGGTGTGTTTGTTGGGATCCAATGAATTTTGAGTTCATGATCAGTTTCTATCCATGAATATAATTTGAGTCTTCTTTGATATCTTATTTGCATGATTACTTATAGCCTCGTATTTCTTCTTCGAATCTTTGGTTTAGTTAGGCCAACTAGATTGATTTTTCTTGTCATGGGAAGAGGTGCTTTGTGATGGGTTCGATCTTGCGGTGTTCTTTCCCAGTGACAGAAGGGGCAGCAAGACACGCATGTATCGTTGCTATTAAGGATAACAAGATGGGGTCTATTCCTACATGAATAGATCCTGTCTACATCATTTCATCGTTCTTATTGCATTACTCCGTTTCTTCATGAACTTAATACACTAGATGCATGCTGGATAGCGGTCGATGTGTGGAGTAATAGTGGTAGATGCAGGCATGAGTCCGTGTACTTATCTTGGATGTGATGCCTATATAATGATCATTGCCTGGATATCATCATGATTATTTGATCTTCTATCAATTGCTCAATAGTAATTTGTTCACCCACCATGTGCTATACTCAAGAAAGAAGCCACTAATGAAACCTACGACCCCCGGGTCCACTTTTCCATCATATTGCTTTCCGATCTACTATTTGCATCTTTTGTTTTCAGAACTATCAATGCAAAAACCCAAAAATACCTTGCTGCCATTTTTGTTTATTAATTTTATTTTGTGTTCTTGCGAGATCTATTTGCCAAAACTATCATTATCTAATCTATCTTATTACCGTAGAGAGCGTGACAAACTATCTTTCGCGTTGGATTGCAAGTATTTGTTGTTTGTGCGCAGGTGCTGTCTATGTGGGTGCATGATCTTCCTCTACAGATTGATACCTTGGTTTCATAACTGAGGGAAATACTTACCGTCGCTATGCTGCATCATCCCTTCCTCCTTGGGGAAATACCGACGCAGTCTCAAGCCACGTCAAAGGAATTTCTGGCGCCGTTGCCGGGGAGGAAGCAATCTCATCTACCAGGTTCCTAATCACAAATCTCATCTCCTTACAATTTACATTATTTGCCATTTGCCTCTCGTTTTCCTCTCCCCCACTTCACAAATTTGTCGTTTTATTCGCCCTCTCTTTTTCGTTTGCCTTTCTCTCATCAGATCTCTTGTTTGCTTGCAATCTTGTTTGCGTAGTCACGATGACTCAAGAAAACTCCAAGTTGTGTGATTTTTCCATTACCAATAATAATGATTTCACTAGCACCCCTATTTCTCCTCCCGCCACTAGTGCGGAATCTTGTGATATTAATGACGCTTTGTTGAATCTTGTCATGAAAGATCAATTTTCCGGTACTCCTAATGAGGATGCCGCGTCCCACCTAAATAGCTTCATGGCATTATGCGATATGCAAAAGAAAAAATATCTGGACAATGATATTGTGAAGTTGAAATTGTTTCCTTTCTCTTTGCGGGATCGTGCAAAAATCTGGTTTTCTTCTTTGCCTCGCAATAGTATCAATTCTTGGAATAAGTGCAAAGATGCTTTTATCACTAAGTATTTTCCGCCCGTGAAATATATTCCCCTCAGGACTCAAATCATGAATTTTAAGCAACTTGAGCATGAACATGTTGTACAATGTTGGGAAAGAATGAAGTTGATGCTAAGAAATTGTCCTAGTAATGGTTCGAATCTTTGGATGATCATACAAAATTTTTATGCGGGATTGAACTTTGTCTCTAGAAATCTTTTAGATTCCTCCGCGGGTGGTACTTTTATGGAGATTACTTTGGGTGAAGCTACTAATTTGCTAGATTATATCATGGCTAATTATTCTCAATGGCATACCGAAACAGCACCTACTAGTAAAAAAGTTAATTCGGTAGAGGAAATTAGTACTTTGAGTGAAAAAGTTGATGCTCTTATGAAATTGGTTGCTAGTAAAAATGCTCCTATTGATATTAATGATGTGCCTTTGTCTACTTTGATTGAGCAAAATAGTGATTCCGTAGATGTGAATTTCATCTCGCGAAATAATTTCAATAATAATGCTTATAGAGGTAATTTTAATCCTAGGCCTTTTCCTGGAAATTCCTCTAATAATTATGGCAATTCCGATGGTAATTCTTACAATAATAATAATAGGAATATCTCTGATCTTGAGAGTAATATTAAAGAATTTATCAATGCGCAAAAGGTTTTCAATACTACGATAGAGGAAAAGTTGAATAAGATTGATGATATGTCTAGAAGCATTGATAGAATTTCTCATGATGTTGAAAATCTCAAGTTGAAAACTTTTATGCCTAAGATTGATGGATCTATTAAAGCTTTATGTGTCTCTATGGATGAAAGTAAGTAAAGAACCGCTATGCTTAGAGCTAAAAGAGAAATCTTAGAAAAATCGTTTTCTAACGACTATTTTCAAAACAATGATGAAGATCTTAAAATGATTGGTGTTTGCTCTATTGATTCCTTGTTCAGTAATGTTAAAATTGATGTTAAAGGGACTGAAGAAGAGTCAACTTTACCTAGAAGACGTCCCAAGAATTTGGAGGGTGAAAATCTTGATGAAATTTTTGATAAAAGTGGGTTTGGAGAGGTCAAAACTTTAACTAGTGATGTGCCCACTATTTTTTATTACAAAGACTTTAATTATGAGAGTTCCTCCTTGATTGATTGTATTTCTTTGCTGCAATCTATGATAAATTCGCCCCATGCTTATGAACAAAATAAAGCTTTTACTAAACATATTGTTGATGCCATGATGAAATCTTTTGAAGAAAAGTTAGAGTTAGAGATTTCAATTCCTAGAAAATTGCATGATGAGTGGGAACCTACCATTAAAGTCAAGATTAAAAATTATGAGTGCTTTGCTTTGTGTGATTTGGGTGCTAGTGTTTCTACGATTCCGAAATCTTTATGTGATGTGCTTGGTCTTACCAATATTGAAGAATGTTCTCTTAATTTGCACTTGTCGGATTCTACTATTAAAAAGCATTTGGGAAGAATTAATTATGTTCTTATTCTTGTAAATAGGAATTATTTTCCCATTGATATTATTGTTCTTGACATTGATTGCAATCCGTCTTGTCCTATCATACTTGGTAGACCGTTTTACGCACTATAGGTGCCGTGATTGATATGAAAGAGGGAAATATTAAGTTTCAGTTTCCTCTTAGGAAGGGTATGGAACACTTTCCAAGAAAAATAATTAAGCCACCATATGAATCAATCATGAGGGCATCCTATGGATCCAAAACCAAACATGACAACACTTGAATCTAGGCGTTATGCCTAGCTAGGGGTGTAAAACGATAGCGCTTGTTGGGAGGCAACCCAATGAATAAAATTTATTTTATATTTTTATTTCTGCTTTTGAGTTTTAACACAATTATGCTACTGTTATAATTGTGTTTTTATGTTTTATTTAGTTTTTGTGCCAAGTAAAGCCTTTAGGATGATCCATAGGATGAGTAGAAGCGATGCTGAATCTGGATCAGAAACTTTGCGTCCAGTATATGAATTTTAGTTTTTTTCTGGAACCTGATATTTTGATGAAATTTTAAACCAGTGTTGCTATACAAATTCCTTACATTGTCCTAATGTTTCAGAATTTTTGACTTACAGAAGTATGGGTAGAGTTCATATTACAACAGACTGTTCTGTCTGAAACAGATTCTGTTTTCGTTGCATTGTGTGCTTGTTTTGATGAATCTATGGCTTATATTGGGGGGTATGCATCATGGTATAGTTAAAATACAGTAGTTATAATGCAATAATAAAATATGAATGGGTTTACAACAGGACCTAAAAGTGGTAATTTGTTTTATTATACTAACGGATCTCACGAGAATTTTGTCAAGTTTTGTGTGATTGAAGTTTTCAAGTTTTGGTGAGATCACGATGGAGGAAGGAATAAGGAGTAAGAAGAGCCAAAGCTTGGGGATGCTACAGAACCCCAAGGTAATATCCAAAGAGTAACAAGCAACTAAGCTTGGGGATGCCCCAGGTGGCATCCCCTCTTTCTTCTAACAACCATCGGTATTTTACTTGGAACTATATTTTTATTCGTCACATATCTTGAGTTTTGCTTGGAGCGTCTTGTATCTTTGATTTGTTTGCTTTTATCCTTGATATACACACCTATCTGAGAGATCCAAAAATATGCTATGATTTGTTAGAATTGCTCCTTATGCTTCACTTAAAACTTTTGAGCAAAGGAATTGCTCTAGTGCTTCACTTATATCTTTTTGAGCACGACGTGCTTTTACATGTTTGAAGAAATGCTCTCATGCTTCACTTATATTAATTTGAGAGTTAGTAATTTTTAAGAAATCCTCTCATGATTCACTTATACTATTTTGAGAGATGAAACTTGTATGCGCATGTTCTTCACTTACATCCATGTGAGCTTGCCAAAAGCAATTGCAACATATGAAACTAGTCCCAAAGTGATAGATATTCAAGAAGGATATAATAAAAACTTTCATGAAGATCATTGGACAAATTAAACTTGATTCTTTGTAATAGTTTTGTGACATGACAATAGTAATATCTGAGTTATGTTGATGAATAATTATGCTTAGTAAGAATATTGATGTTAAGGTTTGTGATTCCCTATGCAAGCACGAAAGTCAATAGTTTTGCTACGAAATTATAACCTACTTATGGTGCATTATTCGGTGTTGGTTATGCTTAAGGCTCGCTTATGTGATTTTTTGTTTCTTAGTTGGATGCTTCCCAATCTTTTGCTAGCCTTCACTTGTACTAAGTAGAAATACTACTTGTGCATCCAAAATCCTTAAACCAAGTTTTGCCACATGAGTCCACTATACCTACCTATATACGGTATTTCGATGCCCTTCCAAGAAAATTTGTATGTGCCATCTCTAAATTTCAAAATAAATTTTCCTTTTTGTGTGCCCGTACCGCTCACGAAACGGTAGGGGGTGACTGATATTTTTCCATGCTAGATGTGTTATTCTCAAGATGAGTGTTTATTCACTTGTCATTGCACGAGACTATGGCGGTAATAGGGATGCCCATTCCCGAAATGAAATGAAAAAAAATACATTATGTTGTCAAATAATAAATTCCTTGGAAAGTGTTGGTATGGAAGGCACCCGTGCATACGGCTAGCCTTGGAAAGTGAAAGATTGGTGGACAATAATTTTCGTTGACAGGAAAGGCATGCCACTCAAAATAATTTTAACTATCAATTTAAACCCTTGAGCTCTGGCACCTCTACAAATCCCTACTTCCCTCTGCGAAGGGCCTATCTATTTACTTTATGCAATTTTTATTTTTCAATTTGAGTCTCCATCTTCTCTCATAAAAGCACCAACTAGGGGGCACTATGATCGTACTTGAGCATTAGGTGTAGCAAATATTTGAGTGTGTATTGTGAATGGATCAATTATTGAGCATGATGGGCTAGGGATAACTTGTTTTAGCGTTGATATTTTGAAAGACATGGTTGCTTGTTGATATGCTTGAGTATTAAAGTTTTTATGTCAAAACTAGACTATTGCTTTGAACCATATGAAAAGTCCAATTGTCCATGCTATAAAGAAAAGAATATATGATGAACATGATAGGCAGCATTCCACATCAAAATTTCTGTTTTTATTATTTACCTAGTCGAGGACGAGTAGGAATTAGGCTTGGGGATGCTGATACATGTCCAACGTATATATAATTTTTTCTTGTTCCATGCTGCTATATTATCAATCTTGGATGCCCAGTGCCAGTTGCTCTTTTTGCTTGTTTTTTTACTTCGCAGAAAATCAGTACCAAACAAAGCCCAAACGCTGCGGGGATTTATGTGGATTTTTTCTAGACCAGATGAAAGAAGATGGGCCAAAGATCACCCGAAGAGGGGGCCCTGGGCAGCCACGCTCCACCAAGGCGCGCTGGAGGCCCCTGGCGCGGCCTGGTGGAGGGTGTGTGGGCCCCTCCGGCACCACCTCAACCGACTACCGAGCCTATAAATTCTCAGAAAATCAAAAAACCCTAGGAGAGTCGACGAAACACAATTCCAGCCACCGCAAGTTCCTGAACCTCGAGAACCAATCTAACACCATCACGCAGGGGTTCATCTTCCTCATAGGTGCCTCTCCGATGATGCGTGAGTAGTCCACCATGGACCTACGTGTCCGTAGGCAGTAGCTAGATGGCTTCCTCTCTCTCTATGATTCTCAATACAATGGTCTCTTGGAGATCTATTTGATGTAATGACTTTTGCGGTGTGTTTGTTGGGATCTGTTGAATTTTGAGTTCATGATCAGTTTCTATCCATGATTATAATTTGAGTCTTCTTTGATCTCTTATTTGCATGATTACTTATAGCCTCGTATTTCTTCTTTGAATCTTTGGTTTAGTTAGGCCAACTAGATCGATTTTTGTTGCCATGGCAAGAGGTGCTTTGTGATGGGTTCGATCTTGCGGTGTTCTTTCCCACTGACAGAAGGGGTAGCAAGACACGCATGTATCGTTGCTATTAAGAATAACAAGATAGGGTCTATTCCTACATGAATAGATCTTGTCTACATCATGTACTCGTTCTTATTGCATTACTCTGTTTCTTCATGAACTTGATACACTAGATGCATGCTGGATAGCGGTCGATGTGTGGAGTAATAGTGGTAGATGCAGGCAGGAGTCGGTCTACTTATCTTGGACGTGATGCCTATTTAATGATCATTGCCTGGATATCGTCATGATTATTTGATCTTCTATCAATTTCCCAACAGTAATTTGTTCACTCACCGTGTGCTATACTCAAGAGAGAAGCCACTAGTGAAACCTACGGCCCCTGGGTCTACTTTTCCATCATATTGCTTTCCTATCTACTATTTGCATCTTTTGTTTTTAGATCTATTAATCCAAAAACCCAAAAATACTGTGCTGCCATTTTTGTTTATTAATTTTATTTTGTGTTCTTGCGAGATCTATTTGCCAAAACTATCATTATCTAATCTATCTTATTACCGTAGAGAGCGTGACAAACTCTCCTTCGCATCGGGTTGCGAGTATTTGTTGTTTGTGTGCAGGTGATGTCTACGTGGGTGCGTGATCTTCCTCTACGGATAGATACCTTGGTTTCATAACTGAGGGAAATACTTATCATCGCTGTGCTGCATCATCCCTTCCTCTTTGGGGAAATACCGACGCAGTCTCAAGCCATGTCAGAGGCCAATCTTCTTCAGCCTCATCACCAGCACCATCTTATCTCCAACCCGTTCATCTCTTGTATTCAATCTTTGTCTCAAAACCTCAGATTGGTACCTGTGGGTTACTAGTTCTGTTGATTACATCTTGTAGTTGATGCTTGTGGGATTACTTGGTGAAAGTTATTATATTCAGATCCTTAATCATTATTATTATACCTCTGATCTTGAACATGTTGATGAGGTGTGAGTAGTTACTATTGTTCCTGAGGACATGGGAGAAGTCTTATTATAAGTAATCATGTGAAGTTGGTGTTCGTTCGATATTTTCATGATATGTATGTTGAACTTCTCTTAGTGGTGTCATGTGAACGTCAACAACATGACACTACACCATGTTATGGGCCTAAGGGAAGTCATTGTGGAGTAAGAAGTAGATGATGGGTTGCGACAGTGATAGAAACTTAAACCCCAGTTTATGTGTTGTTCATAAGGGGCTGGTTTGAATCCACACGTTTCATGCTATGGTTAGATTTATCTTAATTCCTCTATCGTAGTTGCGGATGCTTGCGAGAGGGGGTAATCATCAGTAGGTTGCTAGTTCAAGTAAGAACAACACCTTAGCACCGGTCCACCCACATATCAAATTATCAAAGTAGCGAACGAGAATCAACTCGGCATGATGATTATGACTATACAAAATTCCCATGTGTCCTCGGGAGCGCTTGCTTCATATAAGAGTACTTTCCTGCTTTCCTTTGCTATAAAAAGGATTGGGAAACCTTGCTGCACACTTGCTACTATTGCTACTTGTCACTTTCTATGAATTATCTTGCTACAAAACTATCAACTACTGTTACTCACAACACTCGCAGAGAATACCTTGCTGAAAACTGCTTATCATTTCCTTTTGCTCCTCATTGGGTTCGATGCTCTTACTTATCGAAAGGACTATGATTGATCCCCAATACTTGTGGGTCATCACGTACGTGTGGGATTTGGGATCAATCACACACGTCCAAGACGAGTTAAACGCGTCTAATTGCTCATGGAAAACAAACAGAGTTTGACCTTTTACAGTTTGCGTAATGTTACCTAATCCACACGGGGCATTGTATAAACTGTGTGTGATATCTTGATCATCGCACACGAGATTTCTCTGGAAACCGACATATGCAGTACATAATCATGGTGTACGAAATACGAAGACATGAACACATGGAAAATAATGCATCCATGTGTATATGTTTAGCTAATAACACTATATGAATGCATAGTTATTATTAGGGGATAGGAACCCAAAAATCTATGACGCCATCAGCGGGCTTGATATAGTGTTTCACAAAGAAGGTGCTGATAAATTTCCTAACAGACAACAATTCATATGCGGCGAGCGGTGAAGAGGTCATCGGTCCGAAGATCAACTGTAGGACCTTTAGATCAGAATGTGACATACGTGTGGAGTAGAAGATAGTAATTAAGAAGAAGACTTACTGGTTTTATCCTGTCAGCATCCACACGACATTCAACACGTCTACATAGGTTCATCATGTGTGCGCAAACGTAGTATCCACATAGGCTGGTAACTTGTTGTTGATGAGGACACTGAATTTTTTTGTACAGTATTAGTCATGTATTTTCCCTATTAGGAACAACCTAACCGGTGGAGGTTGTTTCTTCTTTTTTCGTTGGAGAGAAATAGAAAGAGGTTTACTTGGAAACTTGAACATCTGACAAGCATTTTCCGAAAATAATGGATTTCGTTGTCTTACCGGAGAAACGATCACGTGTTGTAGAGGTAGTTAACGGTCAAACCGTAACCCTCCACTACTAGGAAAAACCTTATAGGCAGGACAATATCAGTAGCGCTGGAATGTAATAGGCGTTGCTGCTAATTACCAGTAGCGCTGTATTTACGAAGCGCTACAAGTAAGGACTTAGCAGTAGCGCTGGAAACATAAAGAGCGCTACTGCTAAGCGGGACACGACGAGCCCACCGACACTATTGGTAGTAGCAGCGTTGTCCAGAATACATCGCTACTACTAAGACTTTATCAGTAGCTCTTTATTTGGTGGAGCCGCTACTGATAATGGGGCCCACTTAATAGTAGCTATTTTCTGGAAAGCGCTACTAATAAGTAACATAGCAGTAGCGCTTGCGGAAAAACAGCGCTACTGCTATGTGTGGCTGGTGCCACCTTTTCACCCCCCTCCCCCTCCTCCCCCATTGCCCTCTCTCCCCCTCCTTTCCCCTCTCCCCTCACCATTGTTGCCCTTCTTCTCTCTTCCTCCTACCTCTTTTCTCTCCCCATTAATGCCCCCCTCCACCATAACTCTCCTCCATAAATGGCCTTCTCATCTCTAGCTAGCTCTATAAATGCCCCCTATCTCATTTGTTTGGCTCTCCCCCCATTCCATTAGATATAGATCTAGCTAGCTCATCTCTCTCCCTCTCCAATAGTTACCTAGAGTCATCTCTCCTCCCCAACAACTTGATCTAGCTAGCTATTGACATGTCCCCAACAACTAGATCTAGCTAGATATGTGAATACTACAAGTTGTTCATTTCAAGAATGGGAATATGTGTGTGTGAATGGGAATATGTGTGTTTGGGATATGGAGAGATTTGTGCGAGTGACATGCCACCAAGTTTCTTATGTTTTGCCGAAATGTCGATTTATTTCCGTTTCGGTGAATTTCGAACAAACTCGATATGTCCTATTTTTAGGCAAGGTCATGCCAAATTTTTATATGACTTAGATGCATGCATGCATTTTGTTTATAACCCTTTTTCTTGTTATACTGTGCATGCAGTCGGTCATGAAGGTGAGTGGATGGAAGGTGGAGCGATACATGCAATCCGCAGTGATGGACATGCATGCAAATAATCGGACTAGGATTAGATGTCCGTGTACAAGATGCAAAGAAGGAGTCCTTTTGGACCCTTATGATCGTGGCAGGTTGAAGGCGCACCTGCTGATGAATGGTTTCATGGATGGCTATACTCGGTGGATAAGTGAAGAATATGATGATGAGGATGTCCACATGGCAGGGAATAACGACATGGGGCTAGACGAAGAGATGACCGATCGACACGAAGACGATGGCGTCGGACATGGCGGCGGGGAAGAGTTAAATGACGGTGGCGGAGAAGATTCCGAACATGGCGGCGGAGAAGATTCCGGATACGGCGAAGAACAGTCCGGACATGCCGAGGAAGCAGAGGCGGCGGTCACGCCGCAGTCTTCGACGCGACTAAGTGCAGTCGTGCAGGACCCTCATGTTCGAGACCTCCTTCGCAAGAGTACGACTAGCGACATAGCTGCTTCTAGAGAGGAAGCCAAGCTGGCGCAACTTGAAGTAGACTCGAAGACTCCATTGTATGACGGTTGCGATCCTGAGGTGACCCGCTTGAGTTTCACGCTCGAACTTCTAAAGACAAAGGCCAAAAACAAATGGACAGACAAAAGCCTCGATGAGCATTTGAAGTATCTACATAATAAGGTTCTTCCCGCGGGGAACCTGTGTCCTACTAGTGTCGATGAGGCCAAGAAAATCGTTTGCCCTTTTGATTTGCCACACATTAGGTACCATGCATGCATCAACGATTGCATCATTTATCGGGGGGAGCACATGGAACAAAACAGTTGTCCAGTGTGCAATGCTTCTCGATACAAGAAGGCAGGAAAGAAAGCTCCTCAAAAAGTTGTATGGTACTTTCCGATCACTCCCCGTCTGCAGCAGTATTTCGTAGATCCTAAGGAAGCAAAGCTCATGCGCTGGCACGCTGAGAGGAAGAAGCCTGACGATGGAGATGATCCGAAGCTGAGACACCTCGTAGATGGTAGCCAGTGGAGAGCATTCAACACCGTATATGGATTTGCTGCAGAAGATCCAAGGAACATCGTGCTTGGTGCGAGTACCGATGGCATGAATCCGTTTGGAAACCGAAACACCAACCACAGCACATGGCCCGTCTTTGTATATATGTACAACCTCCCCCCATGGAAGTGCATGAAGACAAAGTACATACACATGAGCATGCTGATTCAAGGGCCGAAACAACCGGGTAATAATATTAACCTGTATATGGGGCTTATGAAAGAGGAGCTGGACACGTTATGGAAAACACCGGCATGGACATGGGACGCCAGCAAAGGAGAGTATTTCTATATGAGAGCCGCGCTGATGACGACGGTGCACGACTATCTCGGTTACGGGTACACCTTAGGCCAGGTGTGCCACGGATACTGCGGATGCATGAGGTGCATGGATGATACAACATCTCAGCAGCTTACATCAACGAAAGATGGCGGGTCCGGGAAAATCATGTACATGGGGCATCATAGATGGCTCGAGAAGGATGACCCGTGGAGAAAGCGTGGAGATCTATTCAATGGGTTGACTGAGCATCGAGGACCTCCACGTAAGAGAAGCGGCACCGAAATCAACGAGCTGTTGAAAAACTGGGGACAGTGCCCCGCGCCGGGAACGATGAAAAAGGCGCCGGAGCCGCTACTGAAGGTATGGAAAACGAGGTCTGTTTTCTGGGACTTGGAGTACTGGCCCAATCACGACACGCCTCATTGCCTTGATCAAATGCATATCACGAAGAATGTCCTCGAGAGCTTGCTTGGCACACTGATGAACATGCCGGAGAAGACCAAGGACGGGCCGAAGGCAAGGAAAGACTTGGAAGATTTGAAGATCAGGAAAGATCTTCATCGTAAAAAGTCGACGGAGGAGACGGAGACGGAGACGGAGGAGGGGGGAAGGGGCAGAAAAGTCAACAAGAAGGAGGAGAATTATTGCCCCCCTTCTTGCTTCACCTTAAGTGCGAAGGAGATCGATCAATTCATCAAGTGCCTTATGGGAATCAAAGTCAGTTCCCGATACTGTGGGAAGGTAAGTAGATTTCTAGACCCCAAGAAAAAAAGGTTCAGTGGGATGAAGTCTCATGACTGTCACGTGATGATGACACAGATACTCCCGGTTGCCATTAGAGGGATAATGGACAAGCACGTCCGTGACACTCTTACTGGTCTCTGCAACTTCTTCGACGTTATCTCTCAAAAGTCCATAAGTGTGAAGCAGCTCCAAAGGCTACAGGAAGAGATTGTTGTCATACTATGTGAGCTTGAGATGTACTTCCCGCACGCGTTCTTTGACGTCATGGTGCATCTGTGTGTCCACATCGTGGACGTCATCATCGACCTCGGGCCGACATTCCTTCACAGCATGATGTCGTTCGAGAGGATGAATGGGGTCATCAAAGGATTCGTTCGTAACATGTCCTGTCCCGATGGGAGCATCGTCCAGGGGTATCTGACGCATGAGTGCATCTCCTTTTGCGAGAATTATATAGGCATCGGAGACCCTATTGTTGGTTTGCCCGTCAACAAGCACGATGGGAGGCTCGAAGGAGAAGGTCACAACAACGGCCGGAGGGAATTGCACGTGGACTACTCGGATCGACGGAACGACTTTGACAGGGCTAACTTAGTAGTGCTACAACACCTAGATGTGGTAGATGATTATGTGGCACGGCATGAAGAAACCATCGCAAATAAGTACCGTGATAAGGGGATGCTCAAGACGGACGACGAAGTTACTGTAGAGCACAACGCCACTTTCTTGCGTTGGTTCAAAGAGCAAGTTCTTGAAAATCCCCCGAAAGAGGACAGTTCGGACGGATTGCTCATACACGCCTTCGCACATGGCCCCGCGCCCAAACTCGCGAGCTATCAGTCATACGATATCAACGGGTACACGTTCTACACGGAGGCCAAAGACATGGACAGTGATTACCAGAACTCCGGGGTGACGATTGAATGCGTGACCGATGCTAACGGCACAACTGAAAGATTCTACGGAAGGGTCGAAGAGATCTGGGAGCTTGACTATACTGGATTGCACGATGCGACGATGTTCTGTGTCAGATGGGCTAAGGACGTCGTAAGAGAAAACAAGTATTTCACTACCATGTCTATAACACCCGCTGACGCGAAGAGCGCAACCATGAACGTTAATGTCATCGCCAAAACTGAGCCATGGGTGCACGCTAAGCACATGACACAATGCTTCTTCATAACCGACCCGACCAATCCCAGCCGTGTTGTTGTGAGGAGAGGCAAAAGGAGCATCGTCGGAATGGATGGAGTCGCCAACGAGGAAGACTACGACCAATACGGCAACCCGATGAGGGAAGATGATGATGACGATGAAGCATACGTGAAAAGAAGAATCAATACTACATTACATAAGAAAGATCGTACTCCATGGTTCCGGAAAAGTCACAAGGAGGGGCTCAATTATTCGGCAACGAACAAGAAAGGGAAGAAGCTCAATGTGAAACGTCGTCGACGCAGCTGAAAAACCATCATTTATATATATGTATCTATTTTGTGTACGCACTTAAGTAACCGTTATCGGTCAACTGATATATATGTTACCACCACATGCATGCATGGTTCCGGTGATATTCGCGCAGTGTGGGAGGGAGACGCCGTCGTAAACAGAAAGGAAGAAAGCAATACAAAAGAAATACAAAAGGGAGAAAGCAATACAAAAGAACAAAAACAAAAGGGAGAAAGTAATACAAAAGAAAAAGAAGAGTAAACAGAAAAGAAAAGGGAAATAATAAAAACTAATACATATCAGTAGCGCTGGATTATGAACCAGCGCTATAGCTCATATAGTTATAGCGCTGGATCCTAAGCCAGCGCTACTACTATGTGTATTTTAGAATTAAAAAAATGAAAATTAAAACAGTTAGTGGTAGCGCTGGACTATGACCCAGCGCTATAGCTAATTTAGCTATAGCGCTGGTCCTAACCCAGCGCTACTACTATATTTGAGTTAACCGCCGCGCATGCTCAAATTTTCCAACTCCCATTCCCCCCCCACCCCCACCTCTCCCCTCCTCTCTGTCACGCGCCGCCGTCGCCCTCCTGCCCGCCGCCGTCGCCCCTGCCTGCCGCTCTGACCTCCTCCTCGTCCGCGCGGACGCCCGAGCCCTCCCATTCCCCCCCCACTCTCCCACCTCTCCCCCTCCTCTCTGTCGCGCGCCGCCGTCGCCCCTGCCCGCCGCGGTCGCCCCTGCCCGCCGTCGTCGCCCCTGCCCGCTCCGGCCTCCTCGTCTGCGCCGCTACAGGTACCCCCCTCCCCCCACCTCCCCCTCTCTCTAGTCAATAAGGAAAAAAAATCTAGGGTTCATATCTAGGGTTAAAAACAGGATTGTTGCTACTTAGTAATAGAATGTCCTAGTATAGCCATTAAAAGCCAAACTCTAGAGAACCACCTGACCAAATTAGGACTGAATGATACTTACAGCGAAAAATTAAGTCATCTTCACAATGCTTTACACGGTAACTTACCTACTACACTATTTAGTCGATAGTACTACTTGACTTGCGTACTCCATGGCTAACAACACCAGCGGTAGACCAGTTTTCTTCCCTCCATGGTTGGTGTAGGATTCAAGATTTTGAGTGAACATGAAAATACACATGGATATGAAGAAATACTTGCTTATGGTTTCCTTCTCTTGGGCTATAACAATGTGCATTCTAGGTACCCTCCCTGTCGTGCAAGGGCCTTGTAAGAGCCATAGCAATTCCTTCTATCCGTGTGTGATATAAGTTTTTGAAACTTTGGCATTTTGATATATCCGAGTGTCCTATGTTTTGCCGGAATGTTGATTCATTTCCTTTCCAGCAAATTTCAGGCGCTCCATATGTCCACTTTTTAGCAAAGGTCATGCCGAAAATTTCCGTGATTTTCGGCATGACTTGTGCTAGAAACTAGGACATATGGAGTGCCCGGGATTTGTCGGAAGGGGAATGAATCAACATTCTGACCAAATATAGGCCCCTTTTTTCTCTTCATTATATCTTTTATTTACAATTGTTGAATAGGAAACATGTCTACCCACGCCTCAGCCGGGGGTTCTGCTCGCCTCGAAGAAGACCCCATCGAGGCAGCAAAACACTATTTCGATTACCTGGACGAACACCAGATGGGGGTGCATGGTGGCGGCAGTGGCACCAACCCCGACGCCGACGCCGACACCGGCGCCAGCACTGGCACCGGCACCGACACCACCCCCGAGACCGGCAATGATGCTGCCGTAGCCGGTAAAGCACCGAAGCAGAAGAGGACACGAAGACCAAACGAGCTCGGCATCGGACAAATTGTGGTCACGGAGATGCACCCCAAGAAATTAGAGCCAACGGCGCCGGATGAAGCGCGCTCATGCTGGGGCAATCAACTAGGATGCATCCTCAGGGAAACCGCCAACATCAACGACGAGAAGTTGAAGAAGATACCACATATGGAGCACATGCTCCTAAAGAAGTTGCACAATAGGTTCTTGTTCCCCGGCCGCATAGAAAGCAAAGATCCGTGGGACGATGACACCATGACAAAGATAAGCAACAAGGCGATGGTTATGTTCACCAACGACTTGTCCGCCTGGAAAGTTCGGGTGAAAAAAGCGATTGATAAGAATGAACCGTGGTCCAAGATTCACGCTGACAATCCGTCAATTACGGAAGAGGACTTTGAAAAATTCAAGGAGACTTGCGCTAAAGATGAAACCAAGAAAAATTCAGAGAAAATGAAGGCGCTCCAGGCCAGGAACACGCCTCCCCACCGCCTCGGAAGCCGTGGTTACGAGGGGAAGACGCACGTATGGGCCAAGGAGGACGCCGAACGTGAAAATCACGGAATCCCAGACCCCTTGGCGGAGTTCACCGACCCGCTGGAGCGTGACTGGATCAGGGCCCGGTACAAGTGGGACCGCGTCAAGAAGACCTTTTACACAGACCCGAACACGAGGGAGTTCATGAGACTTCTGGTAATTGTTATATTACCACATTATCATATTAGCTTCCAATCAATTCAACTACAAATTTTGTCACATTATTAGTAAACCATCCACGTTCCTTTTGCAGAAAGAGCAACACCAAAAGGCAGTCGAAAGCGACGAGTCATCACAGTCATCGGCGAGGCCCAAGTGGGACACCCATTTCAACCGGGCCCTGAACATACTGAAAAAGGTCCCGGAGGACACACCGCCGTCCTATGGACATGTGCACGGCGTCGGAGATGGCGCCTCATGGAAGACGTGCTACCACGAGGAGCTAGAGGAAAGAACGAAGAGAAAGTTGCTTACTCAACAGGCCATCGACCAGAAGGTCGCGCTTGCGATCAATAAATCCAAAGCTGAGACCAAAGCAGAGTTGGAACAGATAGTCGATGCAAGGGTCAGTGCAGCGGTAGCTGGCGTCATGGCTGACTTCACATCTTCCATTTCCAGCTTGCTTCCGGCATTTTTTGAATGGACGAAGAAAAATCCAGATAAAGGGCCAGCGGACTTTCCGCTTCCCAGCTACGTCGGGAGCAATTCGGTGAACATCGCACCACCAGCACCTGCTCACGCCACCGCACATGCTCCCGCTCCTGTTCATAGCAGCCCATCCTCCGTCTCTGGCCAACTCGGCTGGCCTTCGTCTATGGCTAAGCTCGACGCCCTCACGGTAATTACCCGTCATAGCCTTTTCACCAACATGTCTATATAGTCTTCCGTTTCAATTGCCTTTCGGATGTTTGACGTCGCAGACATGTCTTCGTAGGCCAACGATACCCCGTGCACCCTACTGTACGACATCAAGGGCTAGAAGGTGGCCGTGGGAAAGGCAACGATCATGAAGCCGAAGGACCGCATGTTCCACAGCCGAGAGATGCCCGATGGCGTCTTCAAGGTTAACGTGGACAGTGTCTTAGCGGGCTTCGAGGATTTCACTCCTCGGGTACCAGTCGATGACGAGGAGACCCCTCAACGGATTGGCGCATGCAAGAGCTGGTTCTTGCCTTGGCCGAAGACTCTTCTTCGTGTCGAGGCGCCCAGTATCACACCAACGACAGCTTCTCAAGAAGGTATGAACACCACCCCACCTACCAAATTACCTGCACCTGTCGTGGCGGGTGATAGCGGACGACGTGAGGGAGAGCCTCCATTAGTGCCAGATGACGTCGCCCCCGTTGTTGAAGAAGCAAATGCTGATGATGACATGGAGGAGGATGATGATGACCCAGACAAGTATTTCAATACCGCCTATGATGATGGAGGATTGATGGCTCAGGACGACGAAGACTCAGGCTTTGAGCGTGGAGATGATGACTTGATGCTGCCTGATTTGCCGGAGCCGGAACGTCCTAAGGCGGAATGCAAAAAGTCTCTCTTCAAGCGTTCCTCGCAGGAGACGCCTCCAGATGCCGCCACTACCCAGCAACAACCCGAGGGCCGTCCACAGATTAGCCCGACGACACTGGGGGTGACAGTTAGGGAAGGTATGGTGGGCTCACTACCGCCACCCGCCAAGAAGCAAAGGAGGAGACCGGGCAAGAAAGGCGCTAAAGGCGCCAGAGCTGCTTCAAGCAGCCAGCCGCCTCTGAAGCCCCGGGAGGTAGACAGAATACCCGTCGTAGCTGCAGAGCTTTTCCATGTCGCCGGCCACCCGATCCTACCTCAGAAAGCGCTAGAGGACATACTGAACAATGATCTAAGGAGACTTCATGATGATGTGCTAGCCAGAGAGAAAAGCCTTCTCATCTCGGGAAAGCCAGGATACCAGCTTTACGCGGCTCAGGTGTCAGGTGGGAAGTTGTACGTCGAGGGATGGCCCGCGAATAAGTTCATCCTGCGATTTGACTACATCTACGACATGTTCCACATGACCAAGCTGGATTTCCAGTTCATCCGCATGTATGTGCTGTATCTCAACTACATCATCAGGATCGAGAACAGAAAATATATCTGCGTCCTGGACCCGTACCATATGCACGAGAGCTTCTTGGATGTCTGGAAAGAGCACCGTGACTATGCGAGCCAGTACATCGGCGGCTTCATGATCGCTAATAAGGACAAGGAAGCGATTCTCCTGCCTTATCATCCCACGTAACTCATTCGCGCATATCCTTTCGTAAGTGTTAATCATTCCTTTGCAAGCATGGAGGCTAATTTGAGGCGTACTTAATTTGCGCAGCGGGGGGGGGGGCGCCGTCCTCATCGTTCTGTACCCAGAATACTCCCATGCTATATACTTGGACTCATCGAAGAACGTCAAGAAAAAGGATTACAAGCACATAAAGAGTGTTCTCGATAGTGCCCTGTTAACCTTCAGCCTGTCTGGTGGATATATCAAAGACAAAAAGTACAGGAGGAACGGGCTAGTTTTCAGCCATAAGGCCGAATTCTGCTGCATCCAGCAACCGCACATCAGTAAGGCTGATGGATTCTACCTCATGCATCACCTGCTCGAGTTCAGAAGGGATAATCAATGCCTTCGCATGTCAGCTACCACCAACGATGCCGAGATTGTCAACTGGGACACAAGCATAGGAAAGACACTGGATCATCGAATCCGAGCTGAGTTTTATCACATGCAGTGTGAACTTGCCCAAGTGATCATGAAGCAGGTCCTCGAACCAACAGGGATGTTCTACCATGGGCCAATCACGCAGGATGATGTCCGAGCACTGCTAATCGCTCAGCGTCTGGACCTGAAGCCTTTCAAGAAGCTAGGGTCCTTCCTCCCTGACTATGAATATTGGACCGAGGACTGATTGTCGTTGACAATATATGTGTCACTAGCGTCCAGACGAAACTATGTGATGTAATTAAACCGTGGTCCTGAACTAGCGTAGATCGCTCTAGTTAATTAGTTTGGGTATGAGGAACTTTGTCATTTATGTTTACTATAGGTTGCTTGTATTTTGCTAATTATGCCTCTTTGTGTTCTTAAGTACATTATGTTGCATATGATCGTTCACGATGCAGGTACATAGATCAGAGATGGCGAAGGGCTGCTACGTCGTGTTCGTTGGGAAGGTTCCAGGAGTCTACGACCACTGGCCAGACACTCAGGCCCAGGTGGACAAGTTCCCGAGTGCTAGCCACAGAGGGTTCGACAGCAGAGCCGAAGTGGAAAGTAGTTACTTCAGGTGGACACTCGGGCAAGAGCGGGGGCGGAACCGCCGGTGCCTCAAGTACTACATAGTCGCGGTCTTGATGATGCTGATCGCTCTTCTCTTCTACATCATGGTTTAGATAGAGATGATGAAACTTGTGTGTGTGCCATGACCATGCAGTTGCACTTATTCGAGACATGACATGACTTGTGTATCGCTATTTTCGAGATGTGATGATATTTGTGTTGAATGATGATGATGATGGTATGACGAGACTACTGTATGTGTATGATATGATGATAATAGTGTATGTTTATTGTGACTTGATGAAACTACTGTATAGAGCATGTATAAATACATCACGAATACGTAGAGGGGATATGAATCTGTGAAAGCAGGAATTATAGCAGCAGCGCTGGAAGGCATCTAGCAGCAGCGCTGGATTATCAGCAACGCTTGTCTTTATGCAGCGCTACAGATAATTAGCAGTAGCGTGGATCAGTGCAGCGCTACTGCTAACCAGACTTAGCAGTAGCGCTGTACCAACCAGCGCTACTGCTATAACTTAGCTGTAGCGCCTTAGCAGTAGCGCTGGACCCAGCGCTACTGCTATAGGTTTTTCAAGCGCTACTAGTAGGGTTTCTCCTAGTAGTGCTCCTAAAGTTATGTTCCTTGACAATACACTGCAAATGAAGATGAATTTTCGCATACTCAATCCGGGAACTAGATATGAATGCAAGGCATTAACATCAAACAATTCAATACCTATCCATGAAATCCGGAAGATGACTCGGATCCTGATGCGCATTAGACTCTCTAAGAGAATCCAAGGAGTAAACTGTGTTGCGTTTTGCAACAATGACCACCAAGATCCAGTGACCTCTGCAGTATTAGAAAACCATGAACGTACTAACTATGTCGAAAACTGAACGATGATCAATGTATGCGTGGTTGTATATTTAACTTACCGTTCATGATATGGCCACATGAAGAATTCTCCTATCTGTAAGTCGAACAAAATCTTGGTGACATGATCAATGGAAGCCTTGTGTGTGTCATTATCTCCTAACAAAACGCCGTTTGCTAAATCAGGATCTATGAAATATGCATACACCCTTGATGTTCTCTACATCATCAATCCCCTGAGAGGAATACAATACAGTTAGCTTTTTTGTTATTTACATCCTTGTATGGAGAAGTTGATTAGAGTTTGTGAAGTACTTACAACATCAAGCATTTGATAAGAGTGGCAGCAAGCTCATCGAAGTTAAAGAAGAGATGAAAGTCCTCGTATTACACACTGATGGTACCCTCATGGTGATTGAAATGCTAGCTGTCGGAATTCACTTGCAAAATGTTAGTATCTTCTCATTACAACATTTTGTCCATGCAACATTTATGTAAGCTGCGACAACTGGAACTGCACTCCTCAAGGTATTCGCCAACAAGAAATGGATGGCCATGCCTGTACTTGCGTTTCTCAAATGGGTCTACTTCCTTACTAGAGAGTCGATTTTCAAGTTCTACTTCAAACATGTGGTCAGAACCGGGATTACATGGGTCTTCATCGGCCAAGCCATGGTTCTGCTCGAAGAGTCTTTGTAGTAGGATGCTCTATTACCAATCCCTCCTCTGTTTATGTCATGTGTAATAACAAATTGCCAATTTTACTAGGAAGCTAAACATAAATGCAACAGTCTTTGTAGTATAGGATGCACATCGGAAGTGTTTGAATAAGGTCAAATTAATAGTGAGAGGTAGCATTCTCCTGTCAAACATGCCAATTTGTTCAAAACTGCTGCTCTTGCACCCTGTTATTATCACTAAGTCTGAGAATCTGTTTATTACAGATTGACATGTGGTGTTGATACTAGCCATGTGTCTGTGCATAATTAGACCTTGCTCATGTTGAAATAAATGAACTGCGTCATGTAACATATAGTTTTCTTGGTGTCAATCTGCCTTGAGGTTAAAACAGTTTGTGAAAAACTGTTATTTTCTCTAAGTCCCTGAATGCTATGTTTTATAGTCATGTTGTGAGATTCCTACAATGTGATACGAACAAACTTATAACATATTATTACTGATGTCAATTAAAATGGCACTCACAATCGTAGAACTGTGACAGTGTCTTAATCACATCGAGAGTCAAAAAAGCACACGGGAAGTGTCTCAATCACACCTAATATAACAAATGGTTTCTAACAATGAGAGTTAGGCTAACCTTCTTTGCACATGCTAGAAACTTCCTCCCACTGTACCCAGATTCAAAATCTTGTAACTTCACGGATGGAAATTGATGTTGACCATGAAAAGGTAGGTTTTCAACTACCCTGCTCCATTCCTTGGAAGTGATTGTCCTAGGGAGCTACAAGATAAAGAAATGGCTCAAATCGGCATGGCGCTTTAAAATACCCAATTCCAAACCAAAACCCTAAGCCTAGGTGAGCTAGAGAGAAGAGAGACGAATACCTGGCTGGTGAGAGATTCGTCGTCGGAGATGCTTTCGGGGTCATTCGAGGAGACCATGGCGTGTCCGCGGCGGTCGGATGCTAGAGGGAGAGATGTGGCAGTGACGACCGCGGGGGAGCGAAGGGGTTGGGGGAGTGGGGAAATGTGGCCCTTGGAGGGGGGGAGGCAGATATCTCGGCGGTCGGCAATTTTTTTCGCTCGTTGCAGGGAAACTTGGCGCGCAAATATTCATCACACATGGTGTTTCAGTTTTTATCGTGGGCGATGATATCGAACATATAAAATTTCGGCCCTACCCATGTATTCCCTGGTTATAGTGCATATACACGTCATTGCATAATTTAACATCAACGTGGAATCAGGGAATTTGCCGTATGCCAGTTCTTTGTCGTCAGCCAGCGCACAGCAAAGAAGCCCATTGCCGTCTACTGCCAAAAAACAGACGGCAAAGAAAGGCCAGATGACAAAGAATGAATTTGCCGTAGGCCAGTTCTTTGCCGTCCGCTGGCAGACGGCAAAGGAGCCAACTGGGCCCACAGGGCCCTGGACAAGCTTTAGATCAGATGGGTTATCCCTCTGCCGTCTGCCAATAGACGGCAAACATTCTTTGCCGTCTGCTGGCAGACAGCAAAGGGAACGGACTAGTAACGGTCGTGCCCCGCCCCCACTCCACTCTCTCTCTCACTCCCATCTTGCAACGTGCCCTCTCGCCGCCGCCACCCCCTACGCCCGCAGCCGCCAGCACCTGCGCCCGCCACGCAGCCGCCAGCCCCCTCTCCGCCCATTCGCCGCCCCCGCCGCCGGCATCCCCTTCCCTCCCTCCCCGCGGGGCTCCTCCACCACCGTGGCCCCCTCCCCACGCCCCCTCGCCACCACCACCCCCTGCTCCCGCCGCCGCCACCACAGCGCCCCCTCCCCGCGGCGAGCCCCCCTCCCCGTGATCCTCTCGCCGTCTCCACCCCCTGCTCCCGCCGCCGCCACCACTGCGCCCCCCTCCCCGCGCCCCCCTCGTCGCCGCCACCCCCTGCTCCCGCCACCGACACCACCAAACCCCCTCTCCGCGGTGAGCCCACCCCGACGGCGGCGATCACCCCCTCCCCGCGGCCAGGCTCCACCACCGTGGCGTCCTCCCCGCGCCGGCCCTCCGCCCTAAGCAAACCCTCCTCCACCGGCCCTCCTCCGGTGAGTTCTTGCATCTTCTTTTTTTTCTTTTTTTCATTTCATTGCATCTGTTAGTTTAGGTTACTATTATAGTTAATTGGGTTAGTGTTAATTAGTTTAATTAGGTTAGTGCAAAAAAATAAGAAAAGAAGAATAAGTAGAAGAAGAGGATAAAGGAAAAATGGAAGAAGACGAAGTAGAAGAAGAGGATAAAGGAAAAAAGGAAGAAGAGGAAGAAGTAGAAGAGGAGGAGGAGGAGGAGAAGAAGAAAAGAAGAAGAAGATGAAGAAGAAGAAGAAGAAGAAGAAGAAGAGGAGAAGAATAGGAAAAATGAAAAGAAGGAAGAAGAAGAAGAAGAATAGGAAAAATGAAAAGAAGGAAGAAGAAGAAGAAGAATAGGAGGAGGAGGAGGAGAAGAAGAAGAAGAAGAAGATGACCCCCGACCCCCGACGGCTGACACCACTAACCCCCACTGACCCCGACCCCCGACGCCACTGACCCCCGACCCGCGAGCTGATAGCGGGGACGAGGTGGTTGAGGGGGGCACCGTCTACCAGCATGGGTGTACACGGCTCCCGCCCATGCCGGCGACCCGTGAGCAGAGGTGGCCGATTAGGCCTGAAAAGGACAAGTAAGTGCATTTACTCTTTTTAAACCTTTTGCCTTCACGTTTCTTCACATATCTAATGTGTTGGCTTTGTCATACTGCAGGGGTTGGATTCACGCCAAGGATATCCGCAGGCCCAACTCCATCCTTGGTGTGATTTTACGGCATAACTTCCCGGGGTTTGTCACGTTGCCCGGCGAGGGTAAGCTTCCAGAGTTAGGATTGAACTAGGAGCACTACTTGGCTGCCCCAGCCCCGCCGGAGGAGATGATCGACGATGTGTTCTGCGACACGAGGGCCGACATGGTGATCAGAAAGTTCTGGGTAATTTCTCCTATACACAATAAAAAATAATTAATAGCTAGTTATTGTACTAATCAGTGTTGTCTCGTTTGATTGCAAACCTTCTACAGGTGTGAGGAGGGATACGAGGAGGCCGCGGCAAAGGTTATCGAAGACGAGTGCAGGCGCCTACTACAGAACTTACGGCACGAGGCTCAGGTACAGGCTGTTCGAGACTACTACGCCTCGCGGCGTATTAAGAAGGACAAGTCGTCGTGCCGCGGAAAGTTTCTGCACAAGGAGTAGTACATGAAGGTAATTACCTATTCTTAAGGCCTTGTACTTAGTTTCCTTGCTTTGATTCATAGGCGTAGCTCTGAAATTTCTCTTTACTAACTTAGGTGCCCCAGAGATGGTGTGCGGATAAGATGGATTGTTGGGAGGCGCTGGTGAATGAGTGGTGCTCTGATGAATGGTGAGCCGTCCACGACGATGCCAAGGAACGTCGTGCCCAAATGGAAGGTGTGCCACACCACCAAGGCAGCACCAACTTATTTCAGTTCGGGCGGAACTGGGTATGTGGTTTGCTTCATGATTCCTGCAATTCATTCTTGATGCTAGCTTGACCCCTTTATTAATACTTTGTTCCTCTCTTGTAGGTGCATTACAATAATACGGAGGTGCCACAGGTGTACGACCTCTATGCCATGGCCCATACTGCCTCGTACAAGAAGGCCAAGGCATTCTATGAGTCTGACCTCGATAATCCTGAGAACATCACCAACATCTCCTCCCACAACAATCTCGTGAGGTACAGAGATGTGGGGAAGGCGGTGAATTGGGAGGACTTCAACCCAATCCAGCATCCTATTGATCCAGATCTGGTGATGATAGCTGGCGGCGGGAGGCCCCATGGCCATATAGCCATTGGAGATGGACTTATACGATCTTCACGCACTCTCCGACAGATCAAGGCGCGCCAAACGTGCTCCTGTCCTGAGATAACGCCTCGTCCATGGCCAGTCCAGCTCGCCATCGAGGTTAGTCATACGGACTCAGATAGCTATCCTCCATTACATTGTGTGTGCGAACAAAGATGATTACAATGCTAACGAGGAGTTGTGTTGCAGGCTGCTCTGCAGAAAGAGAGAGAGGCAACCCAGGCGCTTCTGGCGGAACAGGCCCGGCAGGCGGCGGAGGAGAAGAGGGATTTGGAGGAGAGGACGGCTAGGTTGTTGAAGGAGGAGAGGGCACAGAACGATGTGTCTCACCGGGCCATGTATGAGCTCCTCGTGGTAAGTTTCTTCTTCATATTAGCAAAATCATGCACTACATGTTCGTTTCATTAATAACCAATATGATTGACTTGTCAAAACCAAATGTGCAGTCTTTGTGCGAGAAGACCGGCCAGACCCCTCCGCCGATGCCAGTCATTACCACGGCTAGAACGGTGAGTTTCATTTCAATGTTCATTAGTTACTAGTCTTAACATTTCAGCGTCATCATGCTAACGCAAATGATCTTTGGTGCAGCATAACTCCCGAGCCGCATCGCACGATCCTTCTCCAGGGCCAAGTAGTGCTCTAGGTGACACCGGCCCGAGCAACCCCGGTGCTTCACCTCCGTGATGACGAGGACGGTAAGCCCTGCTATGCCACTTACTTGGCTCATTTTCTCAAACAAAGACAAACTTAGCACTTAGACAAACTTAGCACAAAGACAAACTTAGCACTTAGACAAATGTCATATTTTACCTAAGTTAGCTTTTTTCCTCTAAAAAGACATAGTAAGCTTATTACCTCCAAAATGACATATTGTACCTAAGTTAGCTCTAAAATGACCTATACTTAGCATTGTTTCCTCCACAATGACATAATAGGCTTAGCTAACTCAAAAATGGCATAATAGACTTGGTAACCTCATAGATGCCATAGACTTAGCTTGTTTCCTTGCAAAATGACACAATAAGCTTAGTGAGGTCAAAAATGTGATAATTACCTAGGTTAGCTCTAAAATGGGACAAATAAGCAATAAGAAGAAGAAAAACAAGAGGAGAAAGAGAGAGAAGAAAAACGCTTCGTCATCATCTTCTTCTTCTAGATCTTCTTCTACTACTAGATCTTCTACTTCTTCTAGTATTCTTATTCTAACTTTCGTATTTCCAATTTTGCAGATTTGATTGAGTTCACGGCAGCTTGCTTTGATGTAGTGCTAGTGTTTACTTTCTGTTTTCATTTTGTATCGATGAACTTACGTGAAACTTTCTACCTATGTATGAGACTATGTATGTATGGATGAAACTATTGTAATATGGTGAACAATGTGACATTTGATACTTTTAATTTGGTATAATTATTGGTTGATCATATCCATATGGCAGGGATATTGTTTCTGTGAAATATATATATATATATATACATATCATATATTTGCCTGTGAAAATTGTTGAATATAACAAAAACAGGCAAAAAAGAGGCAATACAGCCTCTTTGCCGTCTGCCCCGAACGGCAAAGACCGCTATGCCGACGGCCACCGTCGGCAAAGAGGGCACGTGGCAGCCACCTGTTAAACCTGGGAGCGCCAGGCCTGGGGCCATTTGGCTTCTTTGCCGACGATGGCCGTCGGCATAGCGATCTTTGCCGTCCAGGGCAGACGGCAAAGGGCTAGGCGGGGGGCCGTCAGGGGCGGACGGCAAAGGGCTGGGCGGGGCCGTCGGGGGGCAGATGGCAAAGGGCTGCGCGGGGCCGTCCGGCGCAGACGGCAAAGGCCTGTGTGGGGCCGTCCGGGGGCTGACGGCAAAGGGCTTGGTGGGGGTCGTTAGCCACCTAACGGTGCTAACGTCAGTACTACGCCGTCCAGCAGCGTTGCTGTCTGCAGGCTGATGGCAAAAAAACTTTGCCGTTCGCTATGCAGAGGCAGACAGCAAAGAACCTCTTTGCCGGAGTTTATTCGGCCCAAATTTTGCCGTCCGCTGGCGGACGGCAAAGCCCTTTTCCGTTAGCCATGGCAGATGGCAAAGAACCCGATTCCTGTACTTAACTACTAACTTGGTTATACAAATTAGTGGACACATAGCTCACAGTTACTAAATCGAACACGTTCACTAAATAATCAAGCTGCTTGAACTAGACATAGCTCTAGCAAAAGACCGGCTCTCTGAACAAAGGCTAATGGTACTACGCATAATTTTAACAAAGACGCCAATGATCCGCCGCCCTATGCCTCGCCGATGTTCGATGAGATGTCGACGACTTGTCCGGGCGAATTCTACCGCGGCGACGTCCTCGTCGTCGTCCTCGGCGTTGCCCTCGTCATGGGCGTCGCCCTCATCGTTGGAGTACTCATAGTAGTGGTGCCGCCAGAGCTCTCGTTGGTACTCCACCGTCGATTCCTCGACGGACAGGCGATTCTTGACCTCCTCCTGAGCAACGTGTAAATCCTCCCAGCGCTCGACGCTCTCGGACGGCTCCCGCATCTCCAGCTCTCGCTCGGAGATATCGTGGGGAAGGGGCTCCATGTCCTCCATCGCCGCATCGTCGGCATATATCTCGACATCCGCGGCCGCCTCTTCAGACGTGTGGCGCATCCTGGATTCCGATGAAGCCTGGAGTATCTTGGCCTGGATGGCCTCGACCCGGGCTAGGGCGGCCTCCGCGGCATGACACGTGGGTCGAGCGCTGTTGGCGTTTGCAGCTGCCGTCGCAGCAGCTCCAGCTGCCATCTCTGTGGCCGCGGAGGCCCTTTCGGCCGCTGTAGAGGCCCTGTCGGCCACCGTACATTAGTAGAAAACGGGCCTTTAGTCCTGGTTCGCAAGGGCCTTTAGTCCCGGTTTTCCAACCGGGACTAAGCAATCGAGACTAAAGGCCTCCACTTTTAGTCCCGGTTGGATTACGAACCGGGACTAAAGGGGCTCCGCGTGGCAGCTTTCTGGAGCGGGACCTTTAGTCCCGGTCAATGTTTTAAATAGCGGGCTATGCCAAATAGCGGCAGACCTCCAAATAAGCTATAGCGGAGCTATTGCGGGCTATAGCGGCCAATTTGTACATGACATCATTTAGCGGCACCCTGCTGAAAAGGCTATAGCCGGCTATTTAAAACTATGGTCCCGGTTGGTGTTACCAACCGGGACTAAAGGTTTTTTTTTATATATAAATTTTTTTTATTTTTTTTCGAAATAATTTTTTTATTTTATTTTTCGATTTTTTTTATTTTTTTTATTTTTTCTGATTTTCAAATCTTTGAATTATTTGACAATTTAATCTCTAATCTCCCCTCCTCACTGCTCTTGAATTATTTGACAATTTAATCTTTAATCACCCCTCATTCCAAATCGTCTAACTTCTCGGCCGGTCACCCATCCTCTCACTGCTCCAATCCCAGCAAGCTTAACTTTCGAGTTCTACCACCCCTAGTTTCCAAGTCTGCACTTGTTGTTTTCTTGACAATTGTAAGCTATCAATCCTATTAACCCTTAGGTCTTGATGTCACATGATTTAATTTTTTGAATTCCAAACAATTATTAAAATAAACAACAATGATTAACAAACAACAATGATTAATTTAAAAACTCCAAAAAACTTCAAAAAAGGCAAAAATTTCAAAAATTCTCAAAAAAACACGAAAAATCCAAAATAATAAAAAGTTCAAATTAAAATAAGTACTAATAATATTGAATTTCAATGAAAATAAAATAAGTAATAATATTATTTTATTCATTTTTTGGCATGTATTCATTTAATATGGCATAATTAATATCTTTAAATTCGTAAATCGAAATTCGACAAATAATATATCCATTATTATCAGAAAAATGTGATGAATCCAAATATGGCATCATTTATTTAAAAAAAAATAAAATTAATTTTTCATAACACTTTTTTTTCGACATCGTATGCAAAAGTTATAGCCGTTTTACTTTTTCATAACACTTTTTTTAAACTTGTTTCAACTCCAGACTTTTTGTGCGTTCAACATGCACCATCCAAATCCACATTATCAATTTTCAACCCTTTCCCACTTCATTCCCTATTTTTCATGCATTTATTAAATTTTTTGAGCTAAATGACCCCGAAATTGAAAAGCACTACAAATGAACTCTGAAAAGTTTGAAACTTGTAATGGTATCATCATTTCACCCACATAGAATGTGCTAAAAATTTGAGATGGTTACGGCAAAAGCTGGATGCACTTTGTGTACAAACTGGACAATCTCTTTCAAAGTATCTGGGTTTCGGACGAAAACTCATCTGTTACAAAGGCATTTCATTTTTTTAACTTATTTCAACTACAGACTTTTTGTGCGTTCAACATGCACCATCTAACATGTTCCTAGGAGCAAAAAAATTTAAATTAAAAACTATTTTTAAACTCAAGTTATTCACAATCTAGGGTTTGAAGCAAATTTGAACAAATTCAAATTTAAACAATTCAAATTTGAAAAATAATTGCACAAACACAAACTAGACAAAATTTTGAATCTAATTCAAAAAGAATCACTCAAAAACATCAAATATCCTAAAAGATATAAGCAATTTAAAACAGAAACTAAAAACAGAAAACAAAAAAGAAACTTTCAACCTTTAGTCCGGGTTGGTATCTCCAACCGGGACTAAAGATCTAGCCTTTAGTCCCGGTTGGAGACACCAAGCGGGACTAAAGCCTCAACCCCTTTAGTCCCGGTTTGTGCCTAAAACCGGGACTAATGGCCTACCCTTTAGTCCCGGTTCGAGACACCAACCAGGACTAAAGGGCAGCAACCCCTTTAGTCCCGGTTGGTGGCTGGAACTGGGACTAAAGCTCCCAGTTGAACCGGAACTAATGCCTGTCGAGGCCCGCCGGCGTCCTAGCCGCTCGAACCGGGACAGATGCTCCTATTAGTCCCGGTTCGTAACACGACCGGGACTAATGCTCTGATCTGCCCAGGACCAAAGCCCTGTTTTCTACTAGTGGTAGAGGCCCTTTCGGCGAATGAGGCCGCGCTTAAGGCGAAAGAGGCTCCACTCTCGACCAAGGCGGCTCCGTTCTTGTCAGAGGCGGGAGCACTCGGGGCCGAGGGGGCGGTCGTACGCACCCTTATGAAGGGTTCCCTCGGCGTCATTCTTTACAGAAAGGGTTTGTTGGGGAATGGGGATCGAGGGTGAACGTAATCCGAGCTAGACGAAGCCGGCAAAGCTTCCCTCGTAAATAGATCCATGAATTTTCATTGCAAACGGTTCCTATATGGAACCGTATGTATGCAGTTCACTTTTTGTATTGAATTGTAAAACTATTTTGGGGTGCATCAGTAACAGATATTGTTTTAATTGTAAGGAAAAGATCCCTACCGTGACAATGCACGAACGACATCCTAAAGTGTGGAAATATTCGGGGTTCAATTGGCATTTTTATACATTAAGTTAGTTTCTAGAAATTTAAAGGCCATAATTCATACCTGAAACACATGTACATGCAAGATGAAGCAAAAACTGCTGGAAAAACATATTTCTGTACTAATTGCTTCCCTAAAATGTTAAATAGTTCCAAACATCATGAGTAACATTTTGGACACACACATTGGGAAACTAGGTTTTTAAATTCAAAAAATGAAAATAAACTCGGAAGTACATGAAAATCTGCATGATTTCCCAACATGGGACCAAGATGTCGTGATTAAAGTAACGGCTTGTTCGAGATAAGCTTTGACACATGCCTCTTACAAACCGAAGCATCACAGGAAAGGTCATGGTTCCGAGAGGGGACATATATAGAGCCATGTGTGACGCTGTCACGCCCAAGATGCGATCCTATCCGTATTTTGGCACGAGGGCCTCGACAGGGATAGAAGCGCATCTCGTCGTTTCGAAAGAATGGATATCATTACAAGTACATGTAAAGAAGAGATGAGTATATGGAATTGGCTTACACTCGCCACAAGCTACATCAATATCACATCAATACAATAACATCTCCAAACATCATGCAGAAGAGCAGGGTCCGACTACGGACGAAAACACACGATAAAATGACATCCATCCTTGCTATCCCAGGCTGCCTCCTAGAACCCATCCTAGATCGATGAAGAAGAAGAAGAAGAACTCCAAATCAAATAAAGCGTCGCGCTCACGTCATATCATCACATTACCTGTACCTGCAACTGTTGTTGTAGTAAACTGTGAGCCACGGGGACTCAGCAATCTCATTTCCAAGGGTATCAAGACTATTAAAGCTTAATGGGTGAGGTATGGTTAAGTGGTGAGGCTGCAGCTAGCGACTAAGCATTTATTTGAGTGGCTAACTTACGAGTACAAGAATAAAGGGGGATGATTGTCGAATAAACGGACGTGATCTAGTAATGATCTCTAAGAGATCCTGAACACCTACATACGTCAATCATAACCCCACCGTGTTCTCTCCCGGATAAGGACTCACGAGAAGAGACAGTCACGGTTACACACACGGTTGCTGTATTTTATTTGAGTTTACTTCAAGTTTGCTATGACCGGGTGTTAAACAAAGTTTCCAAGTTGCCACGTAACCACGGGCACGGCTTTCCAAAAGATTTAACCCTGCCGCGGTGCTCCAACTCATCCATCACAAACTAACCACACGCAGCGGGAATAACCTCGACCACGAATCTCATGATCTTCCTAGGAAATTCCACTGGAAAACCGCAACCTCGAGATAGCCCAAAGTATTCTCGGAATTCCTCTCACAAGACGTTCGAGAAAGGTAAAATAAATCCAGCAAGGCCGCCTGACGTGTCGACGTACCCGATAGGAGCCGCGTATCTCGTTCTCAGGACACGACGGATGAGCTATGGTTACCACGCCAATCACCAAGTTGCCCCGGGTAGCGTTAATAAGCTGCTCTGGGTTGGACCAACACTCATGAGGAGCACTGGCCCAGGTTGTTGATTAAAGATCCTCGGGTTAATTACTCCCTATGCAGGTTTATTAGTTATTAGGCAAATGTAGTACCAATGTTGGGCCTTGCCAGACAAGTTTTATCCTAAAACGAAAATCAAGGGGGTCCCCATAACAACCCCGAGCATGTTAGGAGCGCTCAATTATGGAACATAACACCGGTACACAAGTAACTAGGGGTGGCAAGAGTGGAACAAAACACCAAGCAAAAGGCCAAGCCTTCCACCCTTTACCAAGTATATATGTGCATTAAATTAAATAGCAATAATATTGTGATAGCTGGAAACAATTGCACCTGCAACTAGCAACGCTATAAGAAGGGCTGAGCAAGCAGTAACATAGCCAAACAATGTTTTGCTGGGATGTGGAGGGGTTAGAGGCTTTTCATGGCAATTTGGGAGGCTTGGCATACAAGTGGTAGCTAGCGAGACAAGCGATAGAAACGAGACATCTAGCATGGCAATGATAGTAATGGTATCCAGGGAAATAATCATCTTGCCTGAGATCCCGCTTGGAAGAAGAACGAATCCATGAAGAAGACGAGCCAACGTAGTCGAACGAATCCTCACACTCCGAACGCTTTCGGAACTCTATCGAGAAGAAACAATCCGGAACAACAATCAACACATGAGAACACCACAACAAATGCATGACATGATGCGCAAACAAATATGATGCATGTACGGTTTAAATATGCAAGGCATGGCAATCACAACAATCAAATACTACACATTAAGTGAAGCTCAATATGCAACGAGTTGCATATTGACGAAACTCCACATTTGAATATTTAGTTCACTCTCGTTTAGGTACACAACAATATTAAATGTTGTTAAACATGGCAAGAGGTGAAGCATAAGTAAACTACACACCTAGGCAAGTTTAAATGAGGCCGGAAACAACATATAGCATTTCCGAAACGACCCCATATGTTAATTTGGAAATTGGTCCAGATCTGAACTAATCATATTTTATATTTATTAAACAGGGAAATAAAGTATACCGCGCAATTCTACACGTCATTCTAGTCGATTTACATATATAGAACGTTTGAAACGGAGCTACAGTCTAAAAGATATGACATTCGCAAGATGCATATGACATGAATGCAAAATGCATGCAAACACCCACCACAAACATGTTAAATCATAGATGCAGCAAGATATTATGAAACTACATGATATTCTAAGCAAGATTCATATGCAACATGTACAAAACGGGGCTACGGTTCAACCACAACAACCAACACAGGTGTTAGTGCAAATCTGTCCAAAACAGCAACATGGCATATTGCACGCATGAAAACAACAAGTTACAATATTCTAAAATGCACAAACTAAGCATGGGGCAGAAGCATATAACACACACTTCATTTCATCTTCACATATCATAGTCAAACGAATCATGGATCACATGGTACGAAGCTCACAACATGGCAACAAAACATAGCAGATTAGGACTTTGTGAAAATAACAGTTTTTAGCATAGCAGATTTTCACGGAGGCATATTGGCAGCAGTAAAACTATATGCTACAGGTCATATATTGGCATGAAAATTTACAGCATGGTAGTAGACATGATGCACTACAATTCATTACTTTATGGCAACATCAAATTATGCTCAGATTCATGGCAACCATCAACACAACATGGCATATTGAAGAAAACAGATTCTCAGACTTCGTGAAAATTAGGCTAGTCATGAGCAGCAGTTTTTAACAGATTGACATGTTGGACAGCAGGTTTAATTATGATTGTAAACATATTCATGCAAACTATTACAACATGGTAGGCAACAACATGCTTAACAAAAGACTCCTTGGTGGAAAACACAAAAGACTTCTAGATCAATAGCAAATCACATGGCAAGACAGCAACAAAATAACAGATTTCCAGACTTAGAAATATTTTGGACCCTCAAACATCGGATTTTATAGCATGTTGGCAATAAGAAAACAACACCTAAACATACATTTCTATAGCAACCAAAAATACCAGGGCCTAGCACGCATGTCCAAGGGCATATCTCATGTTTGAAACTATTTCATATGATGCACGGATTAAATCCCACAAAATAGACAAACGGGCATCATGGCAAAAATGACATGCACAAGAACTTCCTCCAATGACAAAACTAAATGCACAGTTAAATTCTATGGATTTTTCTACCCCGAAAACACATATAATATGCGTAGGTTCATGTATGGAAATATGTCACAATTAATTATGCAAGTCTATGGAATAACCCCTTTAGCAACAATAAATGCAAGTTAAATGCAAATATTCCAATGAACAAGTTTGTCATGCATGAAAACGCGATGCCGATAATACGAACATTTTTAATATATTGTTGGATTAAATTCCGATGCATGTTAAATAAATATGACAATGCACAATGATGGAAATTATGCAAAATGATGCAAAACAGCGAGCTTAGGTATTTTTATCATGGATGAAAATGGCATATTATGAATCTACACAAAATTCTACCCATTTTACATATATAAAACATCTTGATATGAAGCACGGTTAATTATATATGAGCAATGCAAGATATGACTTTTTTTGCTGAAATTATTAATGCACTGGTTAATTGGAGAAATTCGCAGAGACTAAAAAAAACAACTATGGGCCAGATCTGAGCAGAGGTCCAATATGCAATGGGCACAACATAGTTATACTATGCACGGGCACGAAATAGGGTCGGGTGGCAGCTCACCTAGTGGGCTGAGCCCATTCGGTGGAGAGGCTTGGGGCTGGCGGAGCTGGGCCTGGCGCGGCCCAAGCGCTGGCGGGGCAAGCGATGTCGTCGTCCTCCACCTCGCTCGTTCCCGAGCAGGAGGAAGGGTCAGCGGCGGCGGCGCTCTCCGTGGCCGACGGCGAGGGGGGCGGGACGATGGGGCGACGACGGATCTGGCACACGGCCTCCCGGATCCGTCCGTTCCCGGTGGCGACGGAGCTCGACGGAGGAGATCGGGGCATGGCCATGGGGTCCCTGTCCATGGCACGAACAAAGAGAGAGAGAGAGGTTAGAGAGAGGGAGAGCAGCACGGGAGGAGGAAAGGGAAGACGCACGGGGGGAGCTCGCCTGGGTCGGGGTCGTCGGCGAAGCACCGGCACACCGGTGGCCGACGGCGGCGCAAGGGTGGCGAGGGACGAGTTGCGGGCAGCAGGCAGAGGCACGGGAGCTCGGCTCCTTGCGCAGGGAGGCGGCGTCGCGAGCTTGGGCCCGGATGGGCTTCGGCGGGCCCCGATCTGGGCTTCGGCGGGCTCGGGAGGTAGGAGGCGCTGGAGGGCGACATGTGGCGGCGGTGGAGAGGTGGGAGGTGGCTGGCGGCGCGGTTTTCGAGGTGGGACTAGGGTTTCCTGTTTTGGGCGACTAGGTGTCCATTTATAGGCAGGGATGTTTGGGGAGGGGGGTTTCACCCGTTTTTGAGCCGTTCGATCTCGATCGGACAGCTCGGAAGCGGATGGGGCTAGCAGGGCCATGTGGGCTGTGTAGAGGTGGTGTGGGCTGAGGAGAGAGGGAGGTGTGCGGCCCGGCAACATAATTTAAAAACAAAATATCCGACGATTTTAACCGGCGATAGAGCTGTTCTAGTTTTAACGGTTCGGGTATCAAACGAGCTCTGATCGCGACGAAATTTGGCAGGCGGTCCACCTACAACATATTACGACCGCTTGCCAATTTTCGACCCGATCTGAGAAAGTTTCATCCACACTTTTAAAACAACATTTTATCGATGCCGCGGGCACGTGCGTGTGTGGTTGGGCTCGAAACGGACGACGACACGAACGGAGAGAACCGGCAGCTACGAACGGATGCAAGTTTTTGAAAACGAGTGACGTTGCTATGCAGATGATGCGAATGATGCGATGTTGAATGCGACAATGAAACGAAACACACGATGACAGCGGCATAAAAGGGGAATCTTCTGGAGCGTCGGTCCCGGGCTGTTACAGACGCCGAACTGCCAATCGCAGCCTCATTCAGCCGGATTTTTTTTCATCGTTACAATGTATGAATACGACTGGCATCCTAAATTTGAAGCTGTTCCAAACATATTGCGTAATGATTTGGATACAAGCATTGGGAATCTAGGTTTAAAAATTCAAAGGATGAAAAAATGCTATGAAATAAATGAAAATATGCAAGATTTCCCGACATGGGGCCAAATGTCATTGTCAATGGATGTCTTGTTCGAGAAAATCTGTGATTAATATATATGTCGTCCTTAGACCATCCTACAGTAGTAAGTGTTAGTGCATCTAGTGACCCTTAGTGATTTTGGTGTATTGAAGACTTATAGGTTAAGAGACTGATACGTTTGCAAGTGTACACAGGCTCTATAAGTCGCTGAGGAGTTTGATACATTCGGAGATTATCGACCCCTAAAATGTATGTCTTCAACTGAAGACTTTGGTGAAGACTTTGCTGAAGACTTTGGTATTCTCTGAAGACTTTGAAAAAGAAGAAGTTGGTGTGACCTTGAAGATATGAACGAGGACTATGAAGCGTGAAGACTTTGTTTTCGTAGTTTCATTTCCTTTCTTTGAGTCATAGGAAACACCGTACTGTTAAAGGGGGCCGAGGTAATACTAAGGAAAATTTCCAACTGATGCTCAACTCAAAAGCCTCAACCTATCCAATCCTTCGAGTGAAGCCTTTTGAAATCTCTTGCAGTTCAGTCAAGTTCTTCAGTGACAGAGACGATGATCTTCTTGTCTCTGAGGAAACTGGTCTGACTGAGGAGTTAGGATTTCGCCAGTGCGAATTGCCTACAAGTGAGGAATATGATAAGCCTGAGGACTTTCATAGTCCAAAATTCCGACCGTTGCTGTGCTAAGTGCCAGCTGTCCCCAATCATCCTATCCACATAACGGTCATATCATTGGGGGCATTTATGTCTTATCATGTCAGGTTGCTCCCTGGCTATAAATAGCCACCCCCCACAACCACCAGTTGGTTGGCTGCTCCGAGAGAGAACTGACACTTGTCATTTGAGAGCATCCCATTCCTCGAGGACTTTGAGCGAAAATCATCAGTGAGGACAAACCACAAACCAAACCACCAAACCCAAAGTGATTGAGCATCACTGAAGAAATTGTTCCTGTGTGGAACCGACGCTTGTTACCTTTGAAGACTGTGTATCTTCCAGACGGTTAGGCGTCATGGTCTAGTGCATCCTGTAGTCAATTGGGGATCACGAAGTGACCTTGGTCTGGAGCATCCAGCAGTAAATTGTGGATCGCCGGGTGACCAGTTTGTGAGGGTTTTGGAAGTCTACCCTGAAGACTTACCACGAGTATTGGGCGAGGTCTGTGTGACCTTAGCTCAAGGAGAATACGGTAAGGACTGTGTGTCCTGGGACTGTGTGTCTTCTGGTTTAAATACCAGGCCGCTCCGAACCAGACGTACGACTGTCACAGCAGTTGGAACTGGGTCATCAAATCATTGTCTGCATCGAGCTACCTGGTTCTATTTCCTCAACCCTTCCATTTCCTCGTATACTTGATGATGAAATTGATCGTTACTGTTTGAAGAATTTGACTGAAGACTTTCTCAATTTCCTCACCTCAAATTCTTCAAGCTACCTTGTTCCTCACCTGCTTATCCTGTATCACGCTACCTGTAATCAGCGCATGCTTTATTTCATCATGATGACTATGCGATCGCTATGCTCTGTATGCACTTGAGTACTTATTCCGATGCTAGTTGTTCATCACATTTCAAATTCCTCAAGTTGAAATTCCTCAGTGATGAATTTGTAAAAATCGCCTATTCACCGCCCCTCTTGTCGATATAACGCACTTTCAATTGGTATCAGAGCAAGGTACTCCCTTGTTCTGTGTGATTTTGGTTTAACCACCTGGAGTTCTAGTTATGTCGACTGCAGGTATGATCAAGGTTTCCGCAGGCTGTCCTACCTTCCATGGGACGGACTACCCCTACTGGAAGAACAAGATGCACATGCATCTTGAGGCTATTGATAACGATATCTTGTATGTTGTGGAAAATGGTGTTCCCCGCACATCTCCGACTGTTACTGCTGCTGATGCGAAGAAATTCAAGCAACTCGATTCTCAAGCGAAGAATATCATCTGTGGCCATCTAGGCAAAGGTCAGTATGGCAGAGTGAGTGCTTTGGAGACGGCTAAGCTTATCTGGGATAGGCTGTCCAAGGTCAACGAAGGTGTTTCCACTCAACGTGACTCTCGTGTTGATGTTCTTCGCAATCTCTTCAACCGCTTCAAAAGACTCGACAATGAAAATGTTCAGCAAACTTTTGATCGTCTCACTGATATCTCCAACGAGCTTCAAGCACTGGGTGCCACGGATATCACTGACCACGAGGTGGTGAAGAAACTGCTAAGATCTCTTGATTCCTCATTTGATACACTGGCTTTGATGATTCAAGAACGCGGAGACTACAAGTCACTTGATCCTGCTGATATACTTGAGAGACTCAATACTCAACAAGCTGAGAAGAGAGATCTCTACGGACCAAGCTATGGAACATCTCGTGCTCTAAAGGCAAAAGCAATTTCCTCATCCGAAGACGAAGATTCTGATAGTAGCATTGGTGATCCTGAAGAACTGAGTCAGGAGCTGGCAATGCTTGTGAGGACATTCCAGAAGTTCTCAAGGAGAGGTCAATTTGCAAAGTCATCAAAAAGTAGCTTGAGGAAATCAGATTCCTCAAGCGACTACAAGAAGAGAACTTGTCACAAATGCAAAAAATCTGGTCACTTTATCTCTGACTGTCCTCTCTGGGAAAAAGAATCAAAGAAGAAGAAATACACGGACTACAGTTCTAATGACTCGAAGAAAAAGAAGAAATCTTCAAAGTCCTCAACTTCAAAGTCTTCATCTGCAAAGTCCTCATCGCACAAGAAGAAAGGTTCCAGAAAGGCTCGGGCTTTCATTGGCAAGGAAATGGACTCTGAAGAATATGAAGACGAGGAAGAATCTGAAGAAGAGTCTGACTCTAGTGTTGCTAGCCTTGCTCTCGCTACTGCTTTCGTCAGCAAGTCCATCTTCAACGATGAAGAAAATGACCACTCCAACGACTCTGACATCAGCAATGATGAATATGCTCCCACTTACTGCTTCATGGCAAAAGGTTCCAAGGTACACAAACATCACTCTTCCTCTGAATCAAGTGAAGGTGAATCTGATGAATATGTGAAACCTAGCTATGTCAAACTTGCTAAAATTGCCACTAAGCAACAAAGTGCACTTGAAAAGCTTCAGAAATCGCTAGACAAAAGTGATGACCTGTTGAATGAGGAAGTGGATCGGACTCAAACTCTGTCTGATGATCTCAAAAGTCTTCAGACAAAGTATGATAACCTTCAGAGTCATCATAATGCTCTCTTAGTTGATCATGAGAAGCTTTCTTATGAATTTCTTCAAAGAAAGCAATATCTTGAGAAACTACGAGTGGCTCATGAGGATCTCCAAAGGGAAAACGAATCCTTACTGGCTCAACAGATCAGTACCGCTCAGGAAGAATTTGTTCCACCATGTATGAAATGCATCGAACGTGAAACTGCTAATTCTTCACCTGAATGTTCAAATGCTTCTATTGCTGCAAATTCTTCAACTATCCCCGTGGTCACAAATTCCTCATCTGAGGATACCACAAGTATCACTGACGAAAATGCAGGGTTGAAGGAATTGTATGTGACAGGCATGTACAAAAGTCTCAAAGGGCATCAAACCCTTTGCGATGTGCTCAAAAAGCAGATTCTGAACAGGAACCCTAGGAAAGAGGGTATTGCATTTGAGAGGAAACTCAATGCTCATGGATCCTACTGGACACCTAAGCAGTACCCCAAAACCTCATGGGTTGCTGCAAAAGGACCTCCTGTGGATCCATCCACTTTATCTGGCTTTACTTGTGAAACTTCATATTCCTCTGATGAGTCACTTGACTCGAACTACAAATTCTTCAAAAATCAGAAAGGTGAAGTATTTGCCAGATTTGTTGGAACTAACTGCAGGAACGGTTCACCTATGAGGAAAATCTGGGTTCCTAAGAGCTGCTTGGAAAATCTTCAAGTGAATGTCCTCACGACACCACCTATGAAGAAAAGGAATCCCAGATCAAATTCCTCATATGGACCAAAGTCTTCACTTGGACCAAATTCCTCAAATGGTCAAAAGTCTTCACTTCTCGGGCTAATGCATCTGTTTTGCAGGAAAAATCTAAGAGTTCTGAATATGTGCATTATTGTTCAAATCATTATGTTCATAAGTCCTCGAAGAATTTCTCTGCTTATTCATATGGGTACTCTAACCCTAGTCCTGTGAAACGAAGTGCACTAGCTTCAATGCCTCCCTTCTCATATGGAGCTCGCAGAATGATGAACTCTTTGCCACCCCTCCAGATGTGGGTGTTGAAGAAATTGAACTAACTTCTTATGCAGGGTCAGGTCTCCAGACGAACTTGAACGTCTGATGGATTTGCTGGAGACCTGAAGAAAATGCTTGAAAGGACGCAAGCTAATCATGCAGAAATGAATTCCTCATTTCTCACGTCCTCACACTGCTTTATTTATTATGTTGTGTGATGAAATTATGTCTGATGAATTTGATGTCATATTCTTCACTCTGAAGCATATGAGTTCGTAAGTTGTACTAATTCATCTGCAGGATGAAACTCCAAAAACTACTGAGTGGGTCCTCGACAGTGGATGCACCAACCACATGACTGGTGACAAGAGTCTACTGATGAATATGCCACTTGCCCCATCTCATCTGAAGCATATTACCTACGCTGACAAAGGAAAAAGCAAGGTATTGGGTCTAGGTAAGATTGCAATCTCCAAGGACCGACACATGGACAAGGTGATGCTTGTTGAATCCCTTGGGTTCAACCTCATGTCTGTCTCAATGCTTTGTGATCTTGATATGGTTGTCATCTTTGGAAAATATCGTTGTTTTGTCATCATGGAAGCTGACCATTCCAAAGTCTTCGAAGGCTTTAGGAGAGGAGACTTGTATATTGTTGATTTCTCTGCAGGTCCTCAGCCTGCCACGTGCCTACTTGCAAAGACCTCAGAAGGCTGGTTGTGGCATCAACGACTTGGACATGCTGGTATGAGGAACTTGCACACGCTCGTGAAGAAAAAGCACGTCATTGGCATCGAAGGTGTCAAATTCCTCAAGGATCACCTCTGTGGAGCTTGTGAGTCTGGGAAGATGACCAGATACAAGCATCCCTCGAAGACAATCATGACCACGACTCGACCTTTTGAATTGCTTCACATGGACCTCTTTGGCCCCACTCATTATTCCACTCTAACAAATGCTTCAAGCTTGTATGGCTTTGTCATTGTTGATGATTACTCTAGTTACACTTGGGTGCATATTATTCTGTACAAGTCTGAAGTGCAGGATGTCCTCAGACGATTTGCTTCAAGGGCCTCAACCAACTTCGGCGTCAAGATCAAGCATATCAGGAGTGATAACGGGACTGAGTTCAAGAACACCTATCTTGATGAATATCTTGATGAACTTGGTATTACTCATGAGTTATCTGCCCCATATACTCCTCAGCAGAATGGCGTCGTGGAACGCAAGAATAGGACTCTTGTTGAGATGGCTCGCACCATGCTTGATGAATACAAGACTCCTCGTCGCTTCTGGCCTGAGGCAATTGATACAGCATGCCACATCATCAACAGGGTATATCTTCACAAATTCCTCAAGAAGACATCATATGAACTCATGACCGGCAAGAAACCCAATGTAAGTTATCTCAAAGTCTTCGGTGCAAAATGCTAGATAAGAGATCCTCACCACAGTTCTAAATTTGCATCGAAAGCACATGAAGGTTTTATGCTTGGTTACGGAAAGGACTCGCACACCTACAGAGTCTTCAACACCTGCCATCACAAGGTTGTTGAAACTGTAGATGTGCGGTTCGATGAAACTAACGGCTTGCAAAGAGAGCACCTGCCTTCTGTGCTAGATGAAAAGTCTCCTGAGGAATCCATTAAGTTGAAGGCTACTGAGGATGTAGTACCCACTGAAGAAAATCCTCAACCAACTGAGGAAGTCATTCCAATCAATGAAGACATTCATGCTGATACACCTGAAGAAATTGGTGCTGAAGAAAATCCTCAGCCACGTCAACCTGCTCATCCAAGAGTGGCAAATGAAGTGCAGATTGACAAAATCATCGACAACATCAATGCACCAGGTCCTCTCACTCGCTCTAGAGCTTCACATCTGACTAACTTTTGTGGGCATTTTACTTTTGTCTCTATGATAGAGCCCACCAAAGTTGATGAAGCTTTCAAGGAGCCTGAGTGGATTCAAGCTATGCAAGAGGAATTGCATCAATTCAAGCTCAACAACGTGTGGGAACTTGTCAAGCGGCCAGATCCTCGCAAGCATAACATCATAGGTACCAAGTGGATCTACCGCAACAAGCAAGATGAAAATGGCCTTGTGGTAAGGAATAAGGCTCGTCTTGTAGCTCAAGGCTACACACAGGTTGAAGGAATTGACTTTGATGAAACTTTTGCACCTGTTGCTAGACTTGAAGCTATTCGCATATTGCTTGCTTATGCTAACCATCATGATATCACTTTATATCAAATGGATGTGAAAAGTGCATTCCTCAATGGTAAGCTTGAGGAAGAAGTATATGTTGCTCAACCCCCAGGTTTTGAAGATCCTAAGCATCCTCACAAAGTCTTCAGACTCAACAAGGCCCTCTATGGCCTCAAGCAGGCCCCTCGGGCGTGGTATGACACTCTGAAGGAATTCCTCATGAAGAAAGGCTTCAAACCCGGTTCACTCGACCCAACTCTTTTCACCAAATCCTATGACAATGAACTGTTCATATGCCAAATATATGTCGACGATATTATATTTGGCTGTACTGACAAACGTTACAGTGATGAATTTGCCTATATGATGAGTGAAGAATATCAAATGTCTATGATGGGAGAGTTGAAATTCTTCTTAGGTCTTCAAATTCGTCAGCAAGACAATGGCATCTTCATCTCACAAGAGAAATACCTCAAGGATGTGCTGAGGAAATTCTTCTTAGGTCTTCAAATTCGTCAGCAAGACAATGGCATCTTCATCTCACAAGACAAAGGCGTCAAAACTCCAATGCCTTCAAAAGGCCACCTCTGCACTGACGAAAATGGTAAAGATTTCGATCAGAAGGTATACCGCTCCATGATTGGCTCTTTATTGTATCTATGTGCATCTAGGCCTGATATTATGCTAAGTGTTTGCATGTGTGCCCGATTCCAAGCAACGCCGAAGGAATCACACCATAAGGCTGTGAAACATATTCTTCGATACTTAGCTCACACACCAACGATTGGATTATGGTATCCCAAGGGCTCAAATCTTCACCTCATCGGATACTCAGATGCTGACTATGCTGGAGATCGTGTGGATCGCAAGTCAACCTCAGGCACATGTCATTTCCTCGGACGATCCTTAGTATGTTGGTCCTCGAAGAAGCAGAACTGCGTGTCACTTTCTACTGCTGAAGCTGAGTACATTGCTGCTGGCTCATGCTGCGCCCAGTTGCTGTGGATGAAGCAAACCCTCAAGGACTATGGCATCAAGGTGAAGAATGTGCCTCTCTACTGCGACAATGAGAGCGCTATCAAGATTGCTTACAACCCTGTTCAGCACTCCAAGACCAAGCACATCCAGATTCGTCATCATTTTCTTCGAGATCATGTACTCAAGGGCGACATCTCCATCGACCACATCCCCACTGAAGAACAACTGGCCGATATCTTCACTAAGCCCTCTGATGAAAAGAGATTTTGCAAGTTGTGGTGTGAACTAAATATCTTAGAATCTTCGAATGTTCTTTGAAAGGACACACATCCTAACACTTATGCAAAATTGATGACTTTGATGTGCAACACACGAAGTAACATTTTTCTTCAATCAATGAAGAATAACTCACTAAGTGTGAAGAAATTAACGAAGAATTTGATTCTCAGAACCCTACGACAATTGTACGCGGTGTCTGAAATCATCATTCTTATACGGTGGGTCACACCACCAACAATAGTTGAAATTCTTCAGAGTTGAGCTTTCATCATTTTGCAAATTCTTCAAATTTTCAAATTCCTCAAGTTTGCAAATTCCTCAACTTTTTCAAATTCTTCAAACTATGAAACTGATGTTCTTCATTGACTATATATATATATATATATAAATATATGAGTTTTCAATGTCCTCAACAGCATTCACTTATTGCTAATTCTTCAAGTTGATTTTCATCTAAGTGACTGTGATCGGACACGTTCCCCCTCTATGCTAAACTCAACCCAGTCTGTTCACAAATTCTTCATATGCGTTCTACTTTGAAACTCGTTCAAAGTCTTCACTGTGTCCTTGACAGCTGAAGAATTTGCGAACGGGAACTTTAAAATTTTCACTATCAAATTTTTCGGCGCTTCCCGCTCAAACCGTTCCGATTCTGGCGACTGGATAAGCCACGATCCCCCACGATCTCCACTACTCAGATCGTGGGTGACACATGTCGCATGGAGAGCAAGGGTCAGGGGCAATCTGGTCCAAAATCTTTCAGGCCGATTCGTTTTTACTACCACTATAAATGCCCCTTCCCTTTCACTGTGCTCGAGTTACTCCTCACTCCATCTCTCCCGAGCTCAAACCTAGCGCCGTCGCTAAAATCATCGCCGCCGGAGAGGAAGAGCTTCACTGCCTCGACCTCGCCGTCGCCGTACTCGCATCGGCCGCGGAAGTCTTCACCCCGCCGCCGCTATAGCTGTCTCCCTCTGCCAAGCTAGGGCGTGAGAGATCTGAACGGACGAACTTCCCAGATTTCATCTCACTGTTCGTCGTGTTCTTCATCAGGGTAAATAAAATCTAATTTTACTGCCCTTGTTTGATCTTCATTTCTTCCACAAAATCCTCAAAAGTGTTTATTCTTCAAGAATCGTCTTCTTAAGCACTTCACATGTTTCAATCCCTTGATGTTTTTTCTCTAAGTTATGATTCTCTTCAAGATTCCTCAATTGTGTTGATCGACATATTCGCACAACTCTGGAACCTAAGACAAGAACACTTAGTGAAATTCCTCAAGACATCTATGGTCAAAATCCTCAACTTGATGTATTTTGAAAAATTTCTGAGAACGCATATGACCTCTTCAAATTCCTCGCACCTATACTCTGTTCACACGTACCAAAATGTCTGCTGATGAATCACTAGGTTCTCATCAACTTAACTCATTTGCAGCGTTTCTTGAGGAAAAACTGTGCACATTTTCAGAATCATCAAGAGTTCAAAGTCATCAAGTGAAGAAAATGACTGAAGGCAAAAGACCTCAGAAGGGTGGAAAGAAGGCAGAACAGAACACAGCTTTTGAGATACCTGAGGATTTATATGCTGCGTACTGCACTCCAGATGAGGCCATTCATGGCAAAGAAACAAAGGAGCAGAGGAAAATCAGAATTCAAAGAATTGAACGGAGGTGGGCAAAGGAGTGGAGAGACTATCGCTATGTCACTCCCCAGTATATGAAGAAATTCGCCCTCAAACCTCCTTGCAAAAGGGCTCCTCCTGCTGATGACCAAGAAGTCGATCCCACTAGTGTTGCTCGTGGTGAAGACTTTCCTGATGAATGGGCAAAACATCAACAAAAACTTCAGCGAACTGCCAAAGCTGCAGTGAAGAAATTCAATGAAGATTTTGCTGCTGCTGCTGCCTCTGCCGGAGCTTCTGAGAGTGCTCTGAAGAAATCGCTGGTGAAGAAGTCTGCTGTGAAATCAAAATCTTCAACTTCAAAGTATTCACAGCAAAATCCTCAAGCAGATTCTTCAAAGGAAGCTACAATGCCTTCAGTTGCTGCACATTCATCTGCTGCTACTGCAAAGTCTTCAACTCCTGTACATCTTGCTTCAGGGGCTTCTGCTAGTTCCTCAGCCCAAGAACAATCATCAACCAGCCCTACTTTGATGAAGTTAAAAAGAACTGTTGGACGAGGTCAGAGACCAAGTCCTCACAAAAGGCAAGTTACTGTGAATGTACCCTCAGGGTCTGAGGATGATGATGGGGCTACTAATGAAGAATTAGAAGAAATCATCAGAAACAGTCAGCAAAAGGCTGCAATTGCCAAGGGCAGCTTAGTTCCTCTTATGCTGGATCCAAAGTTAATCCTCAACTTCATTGACATATGGCATGAGGATCCCAGCACTCCACTTTCATCACTGAAACTGCCTATTGCTGTGGACCACGTCCTCACACACATTATCGCTGAAGAAAAATGGAAAAGAGAACAAGCTCAGAGAGCTAAGAGGAGCAGGGCAAGAAAAGAAAAGTTCCTGAAGAACAATGTGATGAATTTGACTCCCACTCAACTCATCACAGTTCAGTCTGAGATTCGCTGCCTGACTGATGAACAAGCAAAATATGATGCTGAATGGAAGGGTACCAAATTAAGATTTGTCAGGGCAGCCCAAACTGGAGTTAAAGATCACAACACAAGGGTTGCAGCTCAATTGCAACAGTAAATTACTTAGGCTGAAGAATCTGCTCAGCCTGCTGAAGAAACTGCACGCGCAGCTAAAGATATTCACGCTACTGAAGAACCTGTCAGGGCAACCTCCACTGTTGCGCCTGAAGAAACTGCCAGGCCAGCTGAAGCTTTTGCTGCGCCTGATGAAATTGAGACCACTAGGGCGACTGCATCAGTCATTCCTGAAGAAACTGCTCCACCTTCACCCTTTGCTGAAACTGCAAAGTCCTCAAGGGTGAAAAACATCAACCTTCCTTCTGCATCAGAAGCGAAGAAAACAAAGGCTGCACAGAAAAGAAAAGCATCAACTTCAGATTCCTCAGCGGTGAAGAAATTGAAGACTCTGTCAAGTTCTTCAACCGAACCCATTGATGCAACCCCAATCTCCTCTGTACCTGGCTATGAAATAGTTCCATTTGGTGTCGAGCAGATTGTTAAAGAAATTGGAGTGGAAGCAAATGCTTCAACTCCACTGGTATCATCGCCCCTGCCTCAGTTGACTGCTGGAGAGGCCGGCGTTGAAGAAATGGAAGAGGAAGTGGACATTGGCAACACAACTCCTCTAATCAAAGATAAATATTGGGAAGCTGCACACCCAAATTCTCCAATTACCACACCAATTACTCAAATTCCTCAGTCTCCAGCCCAGACTGAAGAAATTCATACTGAAGATATTCCAGCTGCAGCAGCTGAAGAAATTGCTGCTCAAATTGCAAATGAGGAAACTGCTATTCAAATTCCTCAATCAGAAGAAGTTCCTCCTATGCCTACGGAAGTTGTGGGCCGCTTCAAGACAAATCTTCAGCCGAAGCCCAAGTTGCCCCTCAAAGGCTCAAAGCGCCCGAAATTCATCAAGACCAATTTCTTCAACGAGCACATTTTCTTCAACGGACCAAATCTGTATGACTTTAAAATGGCCGGTCGCACCAGACTCTGGACACCCGCACAGATGAATTATTATGCATCAGTGCTATTTGACAAGGAGAAAGTCTTCGAGCCTCGGCAAATTCCTCATGCGGACATGGAATCTATCCCATGCTTCACACCCGTGCTCGCAGTCCTTCATGATGCAGGAATTCTTCCATTCTGTGTGGACATATGTGATTGGAATGAAGAGCTAATTCTTCAATTCTATGCCACCTTGCACATCACAGGTGATGCCTCTGACATCAACTCTTGGGTCTTGGACTGGATGACTGGATCTACTCACTACACTGCTCCAGCCTCTGAATTGCTTCGATCAGTCCCAATACCAATTCCCTCAGAAGGAGCAAGATGCCTGTTTGATGAACCTGCTCTGCCCGATCACTTGATGCAAGTGCTGATGAAGCCATTGGCTCAGGGCCAACCTCAACGGACTTCCTTCCTAGTGAAGGATTTGCTCTATGTGCCCAGGACAGTTTATCGCATTCTGACCAAAACCCTCAGTCCTCAGAAGGGCCACAATTCTGAAGAAGAAGAAGTGGAGGGAATCAAGAAGAACTTGCTATTCAACATCATTCATGGGATTCCCATAAATTACCATGATTTCTTCATGAGGACTTTGGCCAATGCTCCTACAGCCCCATTTGATTTGAAGCCTTACGCTCCATGGATCATGAAATTCATCAGATCAAGGTCTTCACTTCCATTCAAGGCTGACTTTCAGAATCACTTCGGCTTTCTGCCTCCAATTGAAGTCCTCAAGAGCTCATTTTCTTCAGTTGCGGGAAAAGGCAAAGTTGTCATTGATGAAGGTACTCGTCCATTGGATGGTCAGTTTCGCAAAGCTGCATCCTATTCCACCAATGATGACACTGCTACCCAAGATTCTGTTGCAAAAGCCTCAGCGCAAAATCCTCAAGAAACTGCCTCTCGTGTGATGACTGATCGAGAGCTTCTTCTAAGTCTTCATCAGAAGATTGATCGCAATCACAAGTGGCTAAAGCATCAGTTTGGTTCACTTCTTCGAGACACGACTGTCACGCACAACTCTGTGAGGAAGAACCACTATTATCTTCATGAAGTCTTTGACCGCACATGGGCCATCCTGTCTCACCTCAAGACTCCTGAAGATCTCAAGGAGATGGAATTTCAGCGAGACTTTGATTGGTCCATGCCTCCAAGAAAGAAATGGAAGAAAGTTCAAGTTCCTCAGCTGGTTACAAGTTCATTTTCTTCATCGCGCCAGGCGGATGAGGCTGAGGATATTGACGACACTGCTGCAGGCCCTGCATCAACGAACGACCCCGACAACGCTGGCGCTCCTTCACCAACTTCAAGATGAAATTCTTCAGGGGCGTTAGTCCTCATTTTTCGTCCCTTTTGGTCTTCGATGACAAAGGGGGAGAAAATTTGAGTTAGTCTTCAAGCGGGTCTCTATATATGGGCTGTTTTTGTTTAAGTTACAACTCTCGCTCTTCTGAAGCTTTTGTTTGTTGAGTTATAAACTTAAGTCCAATGGTGGTCTGATGCTTTTGAACTGCTTTCCGCATGCTATTTTCTCAAGTTATCTTAATGCACGCATGCTAAATTTCCTCAGACCCCATTTTCCATCATGCATTTCAATTTCCTCATGGTATATATTAAATGCGTCTATGAATTACAAGATATAGGGGGAGTTCTCCATGATTTTAACCTGCCATGTGCATTTGCAGTCCAAAGCAAATTCCTCAAATATGCACATCTTCAGGGGGAGTTCTTCTATATCTTGCAATCAAATTCCTCAAACTCAGTACTTACACTTCATATTATTATCCCCGTTGAAAACTTAACCTATTTGTCATCAATCACCAAAAAGGGGGAGATTGTTAGTGCATCTAGTGACCCTTAGTGATTTTGGTGTATTGAAGACTTATAGGTTAAGAGACTGATACGTTTGCAAGTGTACACATGCTCTATAAGTCGCTGAGGAGTTTGATACATTCGGAGATTATCGACCCCTAAAAATGTATGTCTTCAACTGAAGACTTTGGTGAAGACTTTCGTGAAGACTTTGCTGAAGACTTTGGTATTCTCTGAAGACTTTGAAAAACAAGAAGTTGGTGTGACCTTGAAGATATGAACGAGGACTATGAAGCGTGAAGACTTTGTTTTCGTAGTTTCATTTCCTTTCTTTGAGTCATAGGAAACACCGTACTGTTAAAGGGGGCCGAGGTAATACTAAGGAAAATTTCCAACTGATGCTCAACTCAAAAGCCTCAACCTATCTAATCCTTCGAGTGAAGCCTTTGGAAATCTCTTGCAGTTCAGTCAAGTTCTTCAGTGACAGAGACGATGATCTTCTTGTCTCTGAGGAAATTGGTCTGACTGAGGAGTTAGGATTTCGCCAGTGCGGATTGCCTACAAGTGAGGAATATGATAAGCCTGAGGACTTTCATAGTCCAAAATTCCGACCGTTGCTGTGCTAAGTGCCAGCTGTCCCCAATCATCCTATCCACATAACGGTCATATCATTGGGGGCATTTATGTCTTATCATGTCAGGTTGCCCCCTGGCTATAAATAGCCACCCCCCACAACCACTAGTTGGTTGGCTGCTCCGAGAGAGAACTGACACTTGTCATTTGAGAGCAGCCCATTCTTCGAGGACTTTGAGCGAAAATCATCAGTGGGGAAAAACCCATCCTCCGAAGACTTTGAGCGAAAATCATCAGTGAGGACAAACCACAAACCAAACCACCAAACCCAAAGTGATTGAGCATCACTGAAGAAATTGTTCCTGTGTGGAACCGACGCTTGTTACCTTTGAAGACTGTGTATCTTCCAGACGGTTAGGCGTCATGGTCTAGTGCATCCTGTAGTCAATTGGGGATCACGAAGTGACCTTGGTCTAGAGCATCCAGCAGTAAATTGTGGATCGCCGGGTGACCAGTTTGTGAGGGTTTTGGAAGTCTACCCTAAAGACTTACCACGAGTGTTGGGCGAGGTCTGTGTGACCTTAGCTCAAGGAGAATACGGTAAGGACTGTGTGTCCTGGGACTGTGTGTCTTCTGGTTTAAATACCAGGCCGCTCCGAACCAGACGTACGACTGTCACAGCAGTTGGAACTGGGTCATCAAATCATTGTCTTCATCGAGCTACCTGGTTCTATTTCCTCAACCCTTCCATTTCCTCGTATACCTGTTGATGAAATTGATCGTTACTGTTTGAAGAATTTGACTGAAGACTTTCTCAATTTCCTCACCACAAATTCTTCAAGCTACCTTGTTCCTCACCTGCTTATCCTGTATCACGCTACCTGTAATCAGTGCATGCTTTATTTCATCATGATGACTATGCGATCGCTATGCTCTGTATGCACTTGAGTACTTATTTCGCTGCTAGTTGTTCATCACATTTCAAATTCGTCAAGTTGAAATTCCTCAGCGCTGAATTTGTAAAAATCGCATATTCACCCCCCCTCTAGTCGATATAACGCACTTTCAGTCAGCTTTGACACATGTCAAGCTGGCAATGCTTAACCGTTACCTGCATCCCCATGGGTAATTACTCTATTAGGGAATGCGGAAGTGCCAGCTTGAATGCCCATGGGGAAGCTGGTGGACCAAATCCCTTACCCAGCGTGCAGGGTGGGGATGGGGATGGGATAGCTAATACCCGCCTTACCCATCAAGTACTTACATATGGGCTCTGAAATTACTAGACCCCGCATAATTTAAGCCCTCAGTCACCCAAATTTCCACACGTTCCACCCCTTTGGCCCAAAAATCCCTAAGAAATACCAAACCTAACCACAACATATTGTTTACCGCATTGAAATACTGTATATTTCTACTGAAACACTACCAAAGGTTGTTCTTAAATGCATGTGTGGGTTTACCCACGGGGATAAAGAACACTGTGGGGACGGCGATGGTAAACTTTTTATCCCCGCGCACGGGTACAGAGACTACGATGAGGGATGGACGAGTGGTGATGGGGACAGGGATGGGACTCCATTACCCACGTGAGTAATCCCCATTGCCAGCTTGTGACACATGCCTCTCACAAACCGGAGCATCACACGAAGGCGCGTGGTTCCCAGAGGGAACGTGGAGCCTTGTGTGATGACCAACCACCAATAGTTGTCTCATTCTCGGCCTATTTTTTTTTCATCGTTACAATGCACGAATACGACGACATCCGAAAATTTGAAAATTTTCGGCGTTCTGTTGGCATTTTTATACATTAAGTTAGTTTATAGAAATTTAATGGCCATATTTCAAAAATGAAACACACGAACATGCAAGGTAAAGCAAAAACTGCTTGAAAAACCATATATGCATACTACTTGCTTCTGTACATAAGCCTCATGCTATAAATTTGAATGGTTTGCAAACATCTTGAGTAACGGTTTGGACACAAGCATTGAGAATCTACTAGGTTACTAAATTAAAAAAAATGCTTTGAAGTAGTACATGCAAATCCGCATGATTTTCCGACATGTGACCAAGATATCATGGTTAAAGTATTAGACTTGTTTCCATGACACAAATGGTACGCATGCATTGCATTTGGATAGAATATGTAAATATTTGGCAAGACAAACGGGTCCCACATGATTGGCACTATGTTTCGCGTTTCGAGTTTTGAAAGCCAATCTTTGCGGGCTATTAATCAAACACGGTCGTGTATTGGGAACCGTCGGTGATGTTAAGTCACACGCGACCATTGACAAGGAAATCTTGTGCAACGACTGAGCAAGAATTCCAGCGACCGGCGTGTCATCCCCCCGTTTTTTCTGCTGGCGTCGATCAAGATTCCGTCCGCCTATAAATGCTTCCCGTCGAGACGTCATCCCGCCTACATTCAATCGTCTCTCTCCCACCCCTCGCACAAAACTCGGCCCTGGCGCGGCCGGTCTGTGAACAAGCAGAGGAGGAGGCGCCACCCCACGAGGACAGGACGAAATGCAATGACGAGGAGGACCCCTTCGCGCCCCCAGACGAGGTCGCGCCAGACCCCCCCCCCCCCCCCCCCAACTGAAGATTGGTTTTGGGGCCAGTACAATCTGGTTTTGTGGAAGGCGATGCTGCCGGCGGAGACAGACATGCAGGTGGCATTCAAGAAGGAGCGGGCTCAGGAGCGCGCCAGGAATCTCGTGGCTTGGAATGCCCTTAGTGCCGCATCGGAAAAGAAGGAGCTTGAGATTTGGCGGCGGGCGCATCGACGAGCGGTGGAGGTGTAGGAAGACGGCCGGTACCACGCAATGAAAGCTAGAGGGTCTAGGCGCCTCACCGTTGCGTGGGCGTCGGCCGATAAGCTCGAGCGTGCAACCACCAAAGAGCTCCAGTGGGTGCCTAGTGAAATGTCCTGCATGGTCGCGCGCCTCCGCCAACAAGAGGTTGATCGGCACGTCGAGCGCTGCGAGGTGGAGGCGGCAGCAAACTCCCTCTGCATTGGGAAGCCACCGCACATCAGGAAGCTGCTGGCGAGAGGTTGCCGCTTTACTGCTCCCCGTACAAGGAGGAGTTATTATTAGTTTAGTTTTTATTCATTGCACGTATTAGTTAAGTACTATCATCACGTATATGTGATGATATATGTATGATGCCTGCAATGAGCTATTGAACAATTAAGATATATTATTAGTTTCACATTTCTATCTATTTTTGTAGTGATTTTCTGGCTCTAGCTATTAGCCTTTTACACATATTGAAACATAACAATAGAACATAAATCATTCACACATCAAAACATATCAATATTATGATTGTTGTCCAGACATTGGGATCGACATCAAAATGATTCAACAAAACAGAACACGTCAATGACTACCACCCTAACCTACGGAAGCTATTGGTTGTGCCTGAACTCGGTCAGGCGTTCGTCCACGTGGTTTACACGCTCGCGGTACAGCTGGAGCACAATCTCCAGCTCCAAGCTGGCTATTTCGTCAGAGATTACCATCTCAAGGATGTGACGGCCATTTTCTTCTACTGATCCCCGCTGGTTACCTGGGCCAAGGAAGCGCTCGAGCCTACCGACCAGCCCTTTGGCATCGAGGGGGCACCGACAAGGCGAACGACGAGACCCATGCGAACGGCGCGGCCGGCGTCCGGTGCAACTACGGTGTGGCCGGGCTCTTGTGCAAGTACGGCGTAGACGGCCGCTGCCCATTCCTGGCGAGAAATCTGGCTACTGACGTGCCTTGGACACAACTGCAACGTCATGTCGGGTGGGATAGCAGGCAAGTGGGGATGGAACCGCTCTTGCTCTACCGCGCGCCGCGCCTCCTGCTCTGCGACCCTCCATCGGTCTTGCTGTGCGGCACGCCTTGCCCTGTAGATGCCGATTCGCATGTTTTGCTCTACGGAACACCACCGATGATCTTCTTGTGCGGCGCGCTGCAGCCTCTCGGCGGTGAGACGGCTATGTTACACAGCTGCGCTGCCGCGCCTTGCGCCAAGGGTCTGCTCAACCCTTGTGATGACGCGCAGCACAGCATTGTCCGGCGCGTCGCCAGACACGCCATCGACCTCGATAGGCCGCTGCGCCTGCACCGGATCATTTTCGTTGTCCGGGAGGTTGATGGCAGAGGCGACGCTTGGTCTGGTTGGCATGCTCGGTAGATGGGCTAGGCTGCACTAGGTGTGTGCATCCGCGTGTGTTGCGCGCCGGCTCTTATGCTCATTAGCTTCTGGCGGGAAACAGAAGGGGAAGCTTGCGCGGGAACATGCACAGTTCTGCGCGGGAACATGGCCAGAAGAAACGCCTGTGCGGTGCCGAAGCGTGCACTGGAATCCTCGGACGAAAACGCGGTGTTAAGACGTGAGAGAGGAAGGAGAGGTGATACGCAGTCAGACGGGTAATAATTATGAAACATCAGTGATATTAATAGGGCAAGCGACACTTCCCTACGTACCATCGGTAATGATTTTATCAATCGCTGAAAATTGTTTGGTAGCAACCGTCTGCCCACAACACACACAACTTGTCCGAATGAATCGTTTCGGTTATTATTGGTCTTCCCACACAATTTTTAAGAATGAACCGTTTGCTATGTATCGCACACAACTTTTTATGCTAACCCGTTTGTATTCTGCTGGATCAGCGCAAACGGTTTATCCGAGTGAACTGTATGTCGTACTTCGCACACGTAGGTAGTTTTGTTAACTGTTTTTGTTATCTTCTCTAATCACAAGGTTCATAAGAACAAATTGTCTGCTTTAGATCCCACACGTAACTATTTTCTGAATCGTATTTGATGGATCCACCATCGCACACAGTTTGTCTCATTGGTGACGGAGTTTAAACTATACCGTTTGCGATGTCTCAATCGCACACAGTTTCATCGAAGGGTCTCTGATTGCTATGTCGTCTTTGGACCATCCTGCATTAGTGACATTTTTGCAGGGATGCATCCCGTTCCACCAAACCTGCTGTACTTTTCAATCATAGACACGTAACCCCCCATGGACGAGTAATTTGACACAGTTGTCTCCGTAAAGCCATTGGGACTGATGATTACCCTACCTTAGGCAGGTCTTTCAATCAGAATCACCATAAATTTCCAATTCATCAGTCGCTCACCAACCCCCATTATTTTCCAAAATATTTCACATATCTAATCACTACTAGGGAAAACCTTATACACAGAATGTTATCAGTAGCGAGTTTATGGGACAGGCGCTACTGCTACTTATCAGTAGCGCGCTAATAATCAACGCGCTACTGCTATAGAGTTACCTGTAGCGCGTGCTGTCAAACAAGCGCTACTGCTAACCGGGCCCAGGTGCCTTTCGTGGTGGATCATTTGTAGCAGCGTTGGCACAGAACCCGCGCTACAACTAACGATGTAGTTGTAGCGCTTGTTAGGCAGGCCGCGCTACTGCTACGTTTAGTCCCACCTTATCCACCCACGCGCCCCCCTCTCCCTCACTCTCCCCCTCACACTCTCGCTGCTCTCTGCACCACCGCCGTCGTCGCCAACCGCCGCCGCCAGCACCACCGCCGCCGTCGCCAACCGCCGCCGCCGTCCACCGCCGTCGTCGGCCGCCACAGAGCGAGGTAGCCTACTCCCTCCTCCTCCCTCCTCCTCCCTCCCTCCTCCCTCCCTCCTGCCTCCCTCCTCCCTCCCTCCTCCCTCCCTTCTGCCTCCCTCCCTCCCTAGCTCCCTTCTCTAGAATGTAAATTATTTGAATGTAGATTGCTGGATGGATTGATTGTGATGAGTAGTTGTGATGTAGGTTATGAACCCTAGTTGATTAGAGTAGTATGAACCCTAGTTAAAAAATGTTGGTTCTTAGAATAATGTAGGTTCTTAGAGTAGTTATTTGAATGTAGGTTATGAACCCTAGTTAATTAGGTGGTATGAATCCTAGTTAAAAAAACCTAGTTATTTGAATGTTGGTTCTAGGTATTTGAATGTTGGTTCTAGGTATTTTAGGTGTTTTAGGTGTAGTTAACAGAATTCTAGTATTTATTTATTTTAGTTAAAGCAATTGTTGCTATTGTATTAGTTAAAGCAATTGTTGGGACATGTCATATTTTGAACATGTCACATTTTGGACATGTCATATTTTTTCGAGTGGCCTATGTTTTGCCGGAATGTTGATTCGTTTCCGTTCCGGCAAATTTTGGGCGCTCGATATGTCCTGTTTTTAGCAAAGGTCATGCCGATTTTTTTTTCATGAATTTTAGCATGACTTGTGCTACAATGTAGGACATATCGAATGCTTGTGATTTTTCAGAACGGGAATTCAATGATATTCCGGCAAAACATAGGGCATTTTTTCTGTCATTACTCGATATATGCAACGGGTTGACTTTCAGTCTGGGGCTGCTCCTTGTGTGACTTTCAGTGAGGGAGTGCGATTACGGCAGCGACGACAGGGGTATGTGCGAAAGACAACCGCACCTAGATGACAGTACATGCTTCTCCCTCACGCTTAAGGCGGGCTTCAAAGTGGTTACGGTATGTAATTTCAGTAGCACATGTTTCTTCTTAATTGAGCATGGCTTAAGATTTTTGCTTTAACGTGTAATTTCCATTTTTTATAATTCTACTAGTGCATACCCTGCTATGCAAGACTATATGTCCTTGACAAGCTAGCTTTCGAAGAGATGAACAAGGTGGACACGAAGATAGCTCACCTAAAAACGCAACATGGTTTCGATTTCGAGGTTGAGATCTTCAATAAAGTAGGTTGGACTCATTTTGGAGGTTCAAATTGGGAAAGATTATGCAAGGCATATGGATTTGAGGAGGATATGAAGATAACATTCGATCTTGGCAATTCTGAAGCAGATGGAAACATTTGGCTTGATCCGAACATGATTCCGATTCTGCCTCCGTGTGAGTTTGTTAAACATATTTATTATGTAATTTATATTGTTTATTTCAAAATAGTTGACAGCTTATTTCCATTGACAGCTTATTTTCATTCTTCAAAAAATGTACGGAAGATGGTAGACAGAACCTACTACTACAATGATGAAGCAGAATTAACTTATAAGGAGAAAGATCATCTTATCGCATTTATTAATGATCTTGAGAATTACAATAGCTATTATCAAACTCCTCCACATTATGGTCAATACGTGCCACTAGTGCACGTGGTGAACTACGGTAACATCCTTGGAGATTGCCTGGTAAGATTTTCTACTATTACGACATTTGTGCATCTTTTGCATAAATTCTTCTAAAACTAAACTACATTGCTAACTACAAAGTTATTACTATGTTTTTCAACAGAAAATCCCGAAGGATTGTGTGCCTTATCTGATGTTTCCGAGAGGTCGCGTTGATGTTATGAGCTTATGGCCAGCACGGCCAGGTCAGCCTACGCATCACTCCTATCCATACCGGATTTCTAAAACCGATGAAGACATGACAATCAAAGATTGGAAAAAATGTATGGTCAATCGTAGAGAGCTACTTGGAAGCAACATTGTGCGTAGGCAAAGAATTGGAGACAGGATGATCTCCATTCTCGATAATGGAGAGTCAGGGCCTATCTTGTTTTATGATATTTTACCTAAGAGAGGGTAGAGTAGGTCCTATGAGAGAGGAGTAGGTCCTAGGTACAATGTGTTATTATGTGCTACAATGTGTTAGAGTTGATGATGATGAGGAGGAGGAGTTGTGATTATGACTAGTGACCAACTTGTTATATGATGTCTCATTGACGAAAATGATGATTAAATAGTGTTGCTGGTAATGACTATGATGATTATTAGCTATAGTGTTGTTGGTGATGATATGATGCAAGAGTTTTTATATTAATATGATGATGATGTTGATCATGATTATCATGATGATTTGTTATTATGATCATGATTAGTTATTATATCATTGGGGGAAGGAAAGCGGATTAGATTCATGTGGATGGATCAAAAGTGACCAAAAGTTGAATTAGTAGGATCGTCGTCCTACTAATTCAACTTTTGATCCCTTTTGATTCATTTGGATGAATAAAATCCATGTTTCTTCCTCACAATGAGATAATAATTCATCATGAACATAATGATATAACAACCTCTTAATTGGTACTGTATCAAAATTTGTATAACGGCGTATAAATAAACTAAAAATTAAAAAAAATGAAAAACAGATTACTAGTATGCGGGTTTGCAAGAACACTACTAATAGTTGTCTTATCAGTAGCGCTGGTATGATACACGCTACAGCTATATGTCTTAGCAGTAGCGCGTCTTACACGCGCTACTGGTAAGTAATAGCTGTAGCGCCTTACTAGTAGCGCGTCCACCCGCGCTACTAGTAGGCACTAAACCCGCGCTACTACTAGGCTTTTCCCTAGTAGTGAATCCCACATCCTTAGCGCACCAGTGACAACAATGGTGAAGTGAATGACCCTTGTTTATTTTAAGAGCAACAGTCCCCTTCATCTGATCCTTACAGAAAACTAATAGCCAAATGGATAGTACTCAATATCATGTTGGTAATATTCATGAATATCCAAACTTTCACTTTCTTGAGCTAAACTATTCCTGGCGTAATTTTTCAAGAAAGGCACCAGGCTAGCAGCAGCTAGATGACCTTATTTCAGTCATGAACCATAATCAGTTATAGGTACCCAAAAATAATCATATAGACGGTATCTATACCTCAGAATCAACATATGAATGGGCATGAACCACTAGTGTTCCTTTATTATTCAGTAACCATATACAAGGCATCGAAATGGATTGAAAGAACTACAAAATTGTCAAATACAATACCTGAAGCACCAAACTAATTAAGCAGAGGATCAACCCTAATGGTCAATGTCTATTCTGCTCAGAAGGCTGGAACATGTTGATATCTCTACTGTTCACCTCTTGACAGGGCCTCACGTTCTTCTCTACATGGTAAACAAACATGATGGAAGTAACGAAATCAGTCCAAGTTTTTCTTTCCTTTCGCTGACCCAAATATAGGGATCAACCAAATTAAATGCATCCTTCATGTCTATTTTGAATCTCTAAGCTCCTTCGAGATTCCTGAGGTTAAATCTGCACAAGTCTGAACAGTTTTTAAATGCTCAAAGAGAGGAGTCGCAGACTTTTGACATGTTGAAAGACACGAGTCAAGAGCACGAGGATAATAGAAATCGGCACGTCGGTTTCACATACTCGCTTCCATGAATACGGACTTAATTACTACAGGGTGTTCCTGAGGTGCTTTTGTGCTATGTTGGGTATGGGCTTCTCTGCTCGTGGAGCTGGTGAGTTATTTGTGAGCTGGTCCGGTATATATACCGCAGACAAAGAGAGAAGCGAGAGAGACAATGACATGGGTCTGGAACGGCCGCGTTAGGTATATATACCGCCTCGAGATTCATGATCCATAATCAGTTATGAGTACCGTACAAACCTCTCATCTTCCCACGGCTCGGTCCGTACGGTACTGACACACATAGCACAATAAAAGTATACTTCACCGGCGGCCAGCGGCAGCCCTTTCCGTGGCACGGGAACAGAGTGTTGGATAGGGACGTTTGGATCAAAAAGTCCGGGTTTCGTTGGAAGCGGCACCTATGGCTTGTCATTTTCATCTTGTTTGGAAAAACAAAACAGGCAGATTTGCCAAATTGGAGCATTGTTCTATTCTGTTCAGTTCTTTTCGGTCGTCCTCTACCCCAAGTCTCCAAGGGGGCATAGACAAAAAGGCACCGGAGTCCGTATTCTCCTGGCCATGCATGCCATTTTGCAGTGCATGGTCGTCGTGATCATCCGTCGCGCTTCTGCTCTCAGGACCGATCGTACTAGATCACTTCAACGGCCGAACAGTTTGGCCGGAGAGATCACGACAACGCAACTACCACTCGATATCGAAGTGGTGCACCTAGCTACAACGCAGGGCCTTGGACGAGCTGCCAGTGATGTTTATTTCCATGCAGGACAAGCATTTTCTTTTTTCCCGGTGTCTCTTATACATACGTGTTCTGAACTTCATGCCTATTTTGTAGCAATCCTCTCTTAAGCTTTTGTCAAATGTAACCTACTCCTTATGCTAAAATATCTAAATCCAATAATCATGATGTAGAACTGTGTGAACGAGGGTGAAATGGTTGAGCTCGGATGGAGCAGACTGAAGGGAAGACATGTTATATGTAGAGGAAAGGAAGAGGCCCCGGAATGGGAAGAATTATGGTGGGTGGGGCAATTATTAGCCTTATTTCAATCTTATAAACCTCCAACAATGCATATATCACCCATGCATCTCTTTCTCAGTCTCTAGTATCTGCTCTGAGGGAACCTCTCTCTCTCTCTCTCTCTCTCTCTTTGTTCATAGCTGACTTGGTTACATGTATGGGCATTTGTAAAAATTACCTATTTCAAGTGAATTAACTAGGTAGTCCACCACAAAAAAGATAAGCTAGCTAGTCCAGCTGCAGTTCACCAAGGTGAGGAAACGAAATTAAGTTTGTGGAGAGAACTAGTTCACGCTCTTAGGGAACAGCTACAAACACTAAAAAAAGCTACAACGATTTAAACACGAATATAGCGCCAAGATTGAAGGAATGAACAGATTCATCCTCTCGTTGCTGCTACAAAATAACATTTGGACGGCTGACCGTCTTCTAAAGAGGGGTTGGACACGTGGGCAGCCTTTGTGTGCTGCGATCTCGTGTTAGAGTCTGCGGCTCATTTGATGATCTTATGTCTGTTTGCGCTGCAGGTTTGGGCTTCCTTCAGTTCCACAAACCTGAAAGTGGCTGAGTCAGGTCTGATTAGACTCCATCAGGGGCTGGATTTTCGATAAACGGGCGATTTTACTTAAAATGTAGCATCAAGCAAATACAAAACATTATGAGTAACACCCGACCTTTGCATAATTAGGATGCACAGGGTCAAATCCGAAAGTCTAACAAATATTCAAGAAATAAAAACCGGACAAATCGGCAATAGTAGAGTCCTATAAACCGACACTGTGCCAATGTCAAAGGAGGTGGTGGATCGATCCGAAGGCTAGTCACCCATGTTGGAAAAAGTCTTCTCGAGCCACCTGCTGCAATCGCGTACACACCGCCTTAAACAACGCTTGGTGGAGTAGAATATTTATAAATTCCCTACAGATATAAGGAATCCTAACATTCAGTTGGTTTGCTATATTTTGTGGCACATTTGAAGTGTAGAGAGTGCACGCTGTACCCCCGCTGCACCCCCTCAAGAAAACATAGTAAAACATTTCAAAAAAATCTGAAAATTTGTGAGAATGATTATGAACAAATGTTATGAATGGTTGCAAAGTTTGGTGGTCAAAAAACATTCGAGGAGCTCTATAGAAAAAAAACATTGTTGGTGTCGTAGCGTAGATCAGAGAAGATGTTCGCCCCATGTTGGAGGAGCATGAGTAACCCTGTTGGCAGGGCTTCTCCCCTGTTTTTTCCCCTTTCCTCTTGCTCCTAGTGAGCCCTCGGTAAGCTGTTTTTAGCTGATGTACTATATTTTCCTCAATCTTAATGCATACGCACAGCTCCTGCTAGTTTTCGTCAAATAATAAATAAAAATCCACACGTATCATTTGGTTGGCAAGGTCTGGGCTTCCTTCATTTCCACAAACCCGGAAGTGGCTGACTCAGGTCTGATGCAGACTCCATCGGGAGCTAGTGGAGTAGAATGCGTAAATCCCCTACAGATGGCATGGAAGGAAGCTAACATTCCGTTTACTGGTTATATTATGTGGTATATTTGGAGGGAAATAAACAGAAGAATCTTTGAACGCAAATCGTGCGGCACTGCTGATGTGGTGAAGCAGTGAGAGAAGATGTTTGCCTCATGTCGACGGGACACGAGTAATCCCTGTTGGCACGGCTTCGCCCCCAGTTTTGCCCTAACCCTAAACACCTGGTGAGCCCTCTGTAATCTCTTTTTAGCCGATGTACTATATTTCCCCAATCTTAATGCATGAGCAGAGCTCGTGCTAGTTATCATCAAATTATAAATAAAAATCCACACATATCAGTTGATTTGTTAACTAGAATGCCAGTTTTGTTGCAAAGAATTAGGAAAGCAAACTGATACTCTTAATTTCAGTAAATCCGACCAAGTTGATCAAGTATGTGTATGTTGCCAAAGATTTGACCATGAGGTGAATTACGATTATGTATGAGCACATAGTGCACTAGCTCTATCCATTCAAGTGGCTGGTGTCATGATACACTATTATCACCATTGCTACTTTAATTACCAAGTATTAGAACCATCCCAGACTCACAGTTGATGCGAAGAAATTCACAATTTTCATACCTAGAGGCTAGAGAAAAAATCTGAGAGATTTGGCTCTACTCAGATTCAGACAAAGTTGGAGCAGCACTGAAATCCTAGGAAGATGCTAAACAATTTGAAACGCAATCATATCGTGTTAGACAAGTCTGTCTATCCGTGAATCGAGTTGGGCATGGGGCCAAACTATTGATGCATTTGGTGTTGTACATTGTGTGGCACGGCAGCATGGAAAATCTTCTCATGCCGTGCCCTAGTTGCTACATCAATCTCGTGTGCACGCATGTATATACACATAAAGTGTGTAGTTGGGTGATATTTTGTGTGTGGTGTCTCTCTAGTTAATTCTCTGATAAAAGAATTTATTGTTGACACAAACAATGCATCAAGCTCCAGGATACAATCAAATATAGTTCTTGCCTACTCTTGCATGCGACCATTCCAGTGTATCTGATAACCTCTGCCCAGCACCACAAGGAGCTAGGTAGGTCTAGGTATACCGCTGCTAAGCACAGAATGGAGTGACACCAAAGTCTATCCTGTGAGATTGCGGTAAGCGTCTTACCTCGTTAGAGGGACGCGTTGCATGTTAAATAACAGGGGCGCACCTCCCTGGATAGCGCATACATAGTTTGGTTAGGATTACATGCTTGAGTATCAAGGAAAGAAGAGATAAGGTGTGTTACGGTTGAGAGAAGATAAACCTCATTCAGGCTATCAACAACCTCTCAACCGAAACCAATGATTCTACATTACATTGTTTAACACCCTCCCTTAATCACAATTTCATCAAGTTGAGATTATGTTTGAAGTCCTCAAGGCTTCGTGTAGGCAATGCCTTTGTGAATCCATCTGCAATTTGATCTCTGGAGTCCACAAACCGAATATCAAGTTTCTTTTGAGCAACTCTTTCTCTGACAAAATGGAAATCAATTTCAATGTGTTTTGTTCTTGCATGAAACACTGGGTTAGCAGACAAGTAAGTTGCACCCAGATTGTCACACCATAAACAGGGAGGTTTTGTGCTTTGGACACCAAGTTCCTTCAACATAGACTGAACCCATATTACTTCAGCTGTGGCATTTGCTAATGCCTTGTATTCTGCTTCTGTACTTGATCTAGAGACAGTTGCCTGTTTTCTTGCACACCATGATATGAGATTAGGACCAAAAAAGATAGCAAAACCACCAGTTGAACGCCTATCATCTAAGCACCCTGCCCAGTCTGAATCTGAGAAGGCACTAACAAGTATAGATGGTGACTTGCTGAAATTGAAACCAATATTAAGGGTGTGTTTGACATATCAAACTATACGTTTTGCAGCAGTCCAATGAACAGTAGTGGGTGCATGGAGAAACTGGCAAACTTTGTTAACATCAAAAGAAATATCAGGTCTTGTAAGTGTCAAATATTGAAGTGCACCTACTAGACTCCTGTATTTTGTGCTGTCATCCTGACTCAAGGCTTGGCCCTATGTAAGAGATAATTTTTCTGAACTAGATAAGGGGGTAAGTGAGGGCTTACAACCTTGAAGTCCAGCTTTTCTAACCAGATATGTTGCATATTTTTCCTGAGAGAGATGAAGTCCATTTTCATGCTTGTTTACCTCTATCCCTAGGAAGTAATGCATATCTCCAAGATCCTTGAGAGCAAACTCTGCACTGAGGTCCTTCAACAGTCCTGTTATGGCTGCATCAGATGAGCTTGTAACAATAATGTCATCCACATATATGAGAACAAAAACTTGTGTGTTGCATTTATTGTAGATGAACAATGAAGTGTCAGACTTTGAAGGGATAAAGCCAAGTGTTTGCATTTTGTGGCTGAGACGTGAGTACCATGCCCTTGGAGCTTGTTTCAACCCATATGGTGCCTTGTCAAGTTTACACACATAAGAGGGTGCATTTTTGTTCTCAAACCTAGGAGGTTGTTTCATATAAATTTCCTCTTCCAGAACACCATGGAGAAACGCATTCTGTACATCTAGTTGTCTAAGACTCCAACCCCTAGAAACAGCAATAGACAAAACAAGACGAATGGTAGCAGCTTTCACAACAGGACTAAAGGTATCCTCATTGTCTATACCATACCGTTGTTTAAATCCTTTTGCCACAAGCCTTGCCTTGTAACGATCAATGGTTCCATCAGACTTTCTTTTAATTCTGAATACCCACTTGCAATAATCAATAAGATGTTTACCTTGCTGTGGAGGAACCAGTTGCCATGTATGGTTTCTCTGTAGGGCTATGTATTCTTCTTGCATGGCCTTCCTCCAATTTTCATCATCAAGTGCTTGCTCAAGTGTATGAGGTTCACCTGGTTCACCTATAGAGAAAACCATCCCATATTTTGTTATATGTTTTTAATTTATAGGTTTTATTACCCCTTGATGTAGTCTGGTTCGTCGAGGAGGTGAAGCAGCCGAAGTTTCGGCCGCAGAAGATCCTGCGCCTGCAATAGGAGTCGGCTGCACCTGGGAGGATCCCGAGGGACATTCGGGAGCAGCATCAGCGCCGGGAACAGCAGCTGATGCGGCCGGATCCTCTGTGGCTGTTGTTGTTGCCATGAGGCGTGGCAAGGGCGCAGAAGATCCCGCCGGACAGGAGTCATCATTGGCGTAGGAGGAGACTGGGGCCCCCTTCGTGCCAGCCGCGGGTCCCACGCCGGTCGGTCGCCTCTGGTAGCACACCGGTTGGGCGGGATCTTCTGCGCCCAGTAGAGACATCTAAACACTTGACCCCTTTGTGCTGAGCACTATACCCAAGGAAAACACACTGTGTTGAACGGAACATAAGTTTGCGATTATTGTAGGGACGAAGATTTGGCCAGCAAGCACAACCAAAAACTCGTAAAGCAGTGTAGTCGGGTTTGACATGGAGAAGCCGTTCCATAGGAGTTTCACCATTAATGACACGACTAGGAAGCATATTGATGAGTTGAACAGCTGTAAGAAAAGCTTCATCCCCAAATTTGAGGGGCATGAGCTCCTGCCAAGAGAGCTAACCCAACTTCAACTATGTGCCTATGGTTGCGTTCGGCAGAACCGTTTTGTTGGTGAGCATGAGGACATGACACATGATGTGAGATGCAAAGTGTTTGGAAGAAGGAATTTAACTTTTCATATTCCCCTCCCCAGTCAGATTGGACAGCAAGGATCTTACTGTCAAACTTGCGTTCAACAAGTGCTTGGAAATTTTGGAACACTTGAAAAACTTCGGACCTGTTCTTGAGAAGGTAGATCCAAGAAAATTTACTATAGTCATCAATGAATCTGACATAGTACGTGTGTCTACCAACTGAGCTAGGAGCAGGACCCCATACATCAGAAAATATTAATTGTAATGGACGAGTAGAGACAGTAGTGGAAATAGGATAAGGTAATTGATGACATTTTGCTCTTTGGCAAGAATCACAAATGGTTTCAATATTGCGCTCACCAACAAACGGGAGCTTATTCTTTCTAAGCAAACGTTCAACTAGGGAAAATGAAGCATGTCCTAAATGATCGTGCCATCGTGTGGACGAAAGCTTGATAGCACCACAAGCTTGTTTATTGGATCTTCTAAGCTCCGGAATCAACGGATAAAGACCTCGGACGCATCTACCTCGATAAAGAACTTTCTTCGTGGCCTGATCCTTTATCAAAAAGAAAAAAGGATGAAACTCAATGAAAACATGGTTATCAATGGTGATGCGATGAACGGAGAGAAGATTTTTGTGTGCACTAGGAACATGCAAATTTTTCCTAAGATGGATTTTACGAGACAGGGTACGAATAACGGAATGACCAACCTGACGAATCCGCATACCTGCACCGCTGGCCGTGTGGATCTAGTCTTTGCCATGGTATTTCTCCCGGAGAGTGACCTTCTCAAGTTCACCGGTAAGATGGTTTGTCGCACCACTGTCAAGGTACCAGTTAGTGTCAATACCATAGGATCCGTCCGCGGCAGCAGCAACCTTCTCGTCATTGTCAGAGGAAGCTTCATCTTTGTCAAAACGGTACCAGAAGTCCTTGGCGGTATGCCCAAGCCTGCCATAGATCTGGCAGCGGACAGCATCCGGGCGGGACTTGCTCGAACCATCGCGGCGGCCCCTGTTGTTGGTGGAGAGGGGGCGGCCATTGCGGGGATTGGTGGTGTTGGTGTTGCCGGGCTTGCCCTTGGAGCGAGGAGAACCGCGGGAACGGGAGGAGAAACCACCACGTCCGCGAGTCGCCGCATTGGCAGACGATTTGAAGCCGCCGCCCGAGTTGTGAAACTTGGCGACCCTCCGATCGAAGTTGCTGAGCATGGAGTAGAGCTCGTCGACGGTGATCGGTGTCACCCGGGCGTCGAGGGCGGAGATGAGGGGCTGGTAATCCATGTCCAGCCCATGGAGGAGGTATGAGATCAGCTCATCATCCTAGATCGGCTTGCCGGCCGCGGCGAGTTCATCGGCGAGGCCACACATGAAGGCGAAGTACGTGGCCACCGATTGGTTGCCCTTCTACGCATTGATCAGGGAAGTGCGGATGTTGTTGACGCGGCTGAGGGATTGCGACGAGAACATGCCCGCCAATGCCGTCCAGAGCGCGCGCGCTGTGGTGACCGCGGTCACCGTGATGAGCACCTCTTTGGTGAGGTTATTGAGCAGGTAGCCGAGCACCTGCTGGTCCTCCCTGACCCAGATTGGGTGGAGAGGGTTGGGTTCAGTGGTTTTCTTGCCGTCCTTATCCTTGGCGACGAGAAACTTGGCCGGCTCCGGCGAGGTGCCATCGACGTAGGCGAAGACACCGGCACCCCTTAGCTGCGGCGTGATTTGGGCACGCCACAGCACGTAGTTCGTGCGGGAGAGCTTCTCCGTAACCTGCCCGTTGAGGCTTGGCTGGGAAGCACTGGAGGAGGACATGGCTAGTGCTTGGTTTAGGGTTTTGGAAAGCTAGAGATTGGAAGAGGAGTCTCTGTTACCATGTGAGATTGCGGTAAGCATCTTACCTCGTTAGAGGGACGCACTGCGTGTTAAATAACAGGGCCGCACCTCCCTGGATAGCGCATACATAGTTTGGTTAGGATTACATGCTTGAGGATCAAGGAAAGAAGAGATAAGGTGTGTTACGATTGAGAGAAGATAAACCTCATTGGGGCTATCAACAACCTCTCAACCAAAACCAATGATTCTACGTAACATTGTTTAACATATCCAGCTAGTTCTAGGGTTATCGGTGCTAAGTACGGCAGTTGGTGGCCATCCTTAGTGTCTACTTTCTCATGTCTCTCAATCTTATAGTTTTCGTGCATGATTTGCTCCATTGATTGCATGCACTACAAGAGGAAGAACTGACATGTAGCATGACACAGACAGTTCAAAGGACGCAACCAGGATTCTACCATCATTCTTGAGTCCATGGATGATCAGAATAAATTTGTATGTCTATTTTGGGATACCTGGATCTTATAATGATATCAATGTGCTATACCGATCACCTCTCTTTATAAAGTTAGTCAATGGAGAACTACCACAGGTGAACTTCCAAGCAAATGGTCGCACATACAACTATGGGTACTACCTTGCAGATGGGATTTATCCGGGGTGGGGTACTTTTGTGACGCCACTTTCAAAATCCCAAGTGAAGAAATAACTTTACTTATATAATGCTCAAGTGGCTACTAGAAAATACGAGAGGGAATTTTGGATTTTGTAATCCCAAATTGCTATTGGCAGGGAGCGTCTAGGTTTTGGCATCAAGATATCCCTTGGTACATGATCACATCTTGCCTGATCACGTACAAATATGATCATCGAGAACGAGCGTGGACAAGATTTTGACAACAATGTCTAGGACCTGAATGGACGACAGGTGTGACTGAGTCCGAGGCAAGACCGACTCCGTTGCTTTATTGAGGTCTACGATGACATTCAAGATCACTAGTAGAAAACAGGCCATTAATCCCGGTTGGGAAAGGCCTTTAGTCCCGGTTCCCAACCCGGGACTAATGTATAGGGACTAAAGGGTCCAAGCCTTTAGTCCCGGTTGGCTACAAACTGGGACTAAACCCTTGCCATGTGGTCGGCAGCGCGCGCCAGGGGATGGGGACCTTTAGTCCCGGTTGGTAACACCAATCGGGACTAAAGATTTAGGGGCTTTGGGGTTTATGGGTATATGTTTTATTGTTTACTTTTTCCTTTTCATTTTGTCTATTCCATTTAATTCTTTTTCATTTGAAACATATTTTACGCTACTACATACTATACACATTATGCATATATAATAGAATTTCTCGTAGAACCAATCATATACATAGAACTTTTCGTACGACCATGCATACACATATGTACAATTTGGTATATATAATTTCTCCTACAATTTGCAAATCATTACATGCAGACATTAGGTGTAATGGTATTCTCCCTCGGAAGATATGACCTGCTCAAGCAAAAATCCCGCAATTTCCTCTTGAATTGCTCGTATGCGGTCCTTTGGTAGGAGCTTATCCCACATCTCATGCATCTTTAAAGAAGGAGATCAATATCAATATATGTTAGTTGTCTGTATATATATTACATCATGATAAAAAAATGTGAATGGTGTTTACGTACCCAAAGATCTCTTGTAGTTTTGGTCCTTTCGGTCATAAAGCGAATGTTCTCACAAACGTAATATGCACATAAATTTGTTCCTTTTTCCTGACTCATGCACTTTAAGAGAATATAATTCAATCAGATAATAATCAAGCATGATAATGGTATTGAAACTATAATTAAAAAGATGCGCGGACGTAGCTAGTACTACTTAAATACCTTGAGGTTTATCCATTTCAGCTCTTGTTTCCATTCACCTCTAACCTCTTTGCAATTGATGAACTTTTTCCAAACCATGCCCGGCAAAGAAAATGAATAAAGGAGTTACTAATTACTTGATATCATGAAACGAGCTAAAGAGCTGACATAGTGCGTAAATGATTGAAATTACCTGTCGAGCATCGAATACATACTTCTGTATTCTTCAGGGTGTCTACGTAGTGAGTCCAGTACTTCCATAGTTCCATCGTCAACTCTAATGATTAGCAGGATCCAGTGGAAGGTGCGGGTACGGTTTGTATAAGAGGGCATGCATAACTCATCAACTATACACTTAACATCGATTATATATATATATATATATATATATATATATATATATATATATATATATAAGCAAAAAAGAGAATTTGTAGTACAAGACAGTAACACTCACGGGAAGTTGTAAGGTAAAAGTATTTCTGGTTTGGTATTTAGGGCCTTCAAAAACCTTAGCAAGGCTTTCTCTGTGTCTTTATAGTAAGTAGTTAACACAGTTTCATTAACGGTATTTGGGTCAATGAACCCAATGCCATAGACTCCATCTCTTTTTAGTTCAAAAATCTTCATTCTGCATAATACCACACAAAAGAATATAGTGAGGATAATTACAAGCAATGAACGAGCTGAGCTAGAGACTTAAATTACAGAAAGGAATCACTTACAGATAGTAGCAACTGACGAGACATTTGTCAAGTGCTTTTTGATTGAATAACTGAAACAATTCTTCATTTTCAATCCACAAATCTTTTGCATCGATGTAATGCTCTTGCTTGACTTTCACCATGAGGCTCTATCGCCCTCTCTTTAGTTCTCTCTTGTACCACTCATGCAACTTGTACATTTGGGTTGATAGAAGCTTCTCTTCTTTAGGACTCACTAGAGGGTTCCCGGGGACATATTTCCATGCTAGTTCATTCGGATCAGTCGGTGGGAATTCCTCGATCTCTAGGAGTTGTTCAACAGTGATACCGATCTCTCTAGCCCTCTCTCTATCAGCGTCGGTTATTACCACCTTATCGGTACTTACCTTGAGCGGGGTGATCAATTGCACTGCCTGTTCTCCGAGCTGGGGGACAGTTTTCCCGCATTTACTACTACCGCTTGACTTCTATATTTTTTGTTGATGATAGGACTTGATAATAGAGCGTTCATAGTCTGATACCATCCTTTTCTTCGCCGGTTTGGCTGCATCCAAAAAGTATTGTACGACTTCTTTAGGTATTTTCTCATTTGGCGGTGGGGGCGGTTTCGGTCCAAAATGGGCAAGCAATTCCTTAGCCACTTGTTCATCGATTTCCTCGGCAGTCTTCTCGTAAGCTAACTTCTTTTTGACAGGAGGCTCAGGTTTCTTCTTTTCTGCTCTCTTCCGCTTTGGAGACGGCGGAGATCGATATCGCGGACTCGCCCTAGGCCCCGTCACGGATGGATTATGCTGACGCGGCGGAGATCGATATGGCGGACTCGCCCTGCGCTCCGTCTCGAGGAGGGTTGGAGTCTGCTGACGCGGCGGACTTGGAGGAGGAGTTAGTGGCCTTGGCACCGAGTTTGGAAACACGATGCATTCCTTTTTCCATAAAATGATTCAACGCATGGCTTCTCCCAGTGTCCGCTCCCCTTCACCTCCAACACAGTCAAGTTCTTGTGAGTTATATGCCGACACAACTTCATCCACCCCGACACGAGCATAGCCAGGTGGAAATCGGATTGCCATGGAAGATTGATTCAGGTGCACTCGGTAAAGCAAAGCCGTCCGCCACCTTCATGGATATATTCTTCAGTTTCACGTGTAGCTCACAAACTGTCGACTCTAGGATATCATCCACAGGGTAGCAAGCAAGCAGTGCATGATCGGCCGGGACCCCCGTGGAACCCACGCTGCTTTTCGGCATAGATGATGGAATGGTACCATCCAATGCTGCATCTGGTTTCTCGCTGCTGAGACGCGCCTTGCTGGCTACGTTTGTAGATTTGCTCCTGCTGTAGCATGTATTTGTGTTCCAAGTCTGCGCTCTTTGATTCTATCATTTGAATCCGATCTACTTCATGCTTCTTCTTTCTCTCACGGCTTCTGTAACTGTCGTTCCAATCAGCAAACCCCAGAAGCCATGGAACAACGCCTTTGCCTCGTGTTTGTCCCGGGTGTTCAGGATTCTTGAGGGCACGTGTAAGCTCGTCGTTCTCTCTCTCAGGCTGGTACACACCCATTCGAGCTTCTTTTATTGCTTTAAGTAACTCGTCCGTGGCTTCTTTAAGACTTGCCTGTTTAAGAACCTCCCATGTCTTTGGGTCCAACTTTCCCCCATGTGCATAAAACCAAGTCCTGCACCTGTCGGGCCAGGTCTTTGTTACTGGAGTGACCCCTGCAGCATTCATGTTTCTCTCGGATTCATCCCACTTAGGCAACCCAGACTTGTAGCCACCTGGCCCTAGATGATGGTGCCACGCTTTTTTGGCAGCATTTATCTTGTTAACTCTTGACCGTTCCTTAGCTTCTTTTGATTCCTTGAACTCCACAAATTTGTCCCAGTCATCTTTTAACTTCACTAGTTCTCCTTTGAATTCTGGAGTCTTCTTTCCTCCTTTCAGGTAATTTTTCCATAATCTTTTCTTCCAACTCTGGAATTGTGTGGCCATCTTCTTAAGAGCACACTTCTTGACTTTCTCCCGTTGGAGATCTGTGAGACCCTCTGGTAGGGTGAAATTTTTCATGAGCGCCTCCCAAAGCAGATTTTTTGCTCTTTCGCTGACAAAAGGAACTCTGGGATCTTTTAGCTGATTCCATTCTTGAGCGGTGATCGGGATTTGGACCCTAACGATAACTCCACGTTGACGTATAAATTTGTCCGCATTCACTTTAGGAGCAATTGGGTCGCCATCTACTCTGATTTGATTGATGTTGTACTTTATGCCTTCTTTCAACTTTTTTGTCGGGCCACGTTTAACCCTTGTAGAAGATTTGCTCGATCCGGAGGGCTAAAAGAAGAAAGATTCATTAACATATACAAATCAATCAATACTTCTGATGATCACCAGAGGGCAAATTAATACCTCGCTGGACTTTGTTAAATGGAGAAAAATTTCTTCGCCATCATTGTCAGCTGGTTCCCCTTCGTCTCTTGGTCGTTCTTCCTCAAGTCCCTCACCGTATGGGTTAAGGTATTGTGAGCCATCATCTACTTCTTCATTCTCTTCATTTCCGGAGCGTATCATGTCGTACATGACATTCTTTTGATCACGGTCTCTGTCTCTACCGTCCATAGCTTAACTAATCCAGAACAAATATAAAACAATTAGAATGCATTCAATAAGCAAAACCGGAGATATGCAAATCAATACAAGGCAATGCAACAATATGATCATATAATATCACTAATACATCATCGAATAGTATCACTAATACATATCGAATATTATTATATAATATCACTAATACATCATCTAATATTATTATATAATATCACTAATACAGATCTAGTTGACGTCTCGCGGCGCAAGCGGTGGACACCCAAAGAGAAAGAACCATGACAGGATCATTGCTCGGGTGAGATGCCTGAAGAGCCTGCCAGGTATTGGAGAACCTGGCGTCCAACGCAGCCATGTAGCGTCGGACGTGCTCGTCCTCCGCCCTGACACGGCGACGTACCACCTCTGCGGGGGCCGGCTCCCTCTGCACCGACAGTGGTCCATGCGACCGCCACCAAAGAACCTCCGGGTCGACGACGGGACCCTCATTCCTCACCATGATGCGCGCCCCGGAAGGCAACACCTCCCAGTGCTAGCCCGGCGGAGCCCAGTCCTAGACATGGCGCCTCTCATCAAGCAGGTTCTTGCCACCGAGTCAACGACGCGGATGCTGGCCGGGCATCGTTGACTCAACAGCTACGCTATGCAACTAAACATTTAAACATCTAAACATCATATATCTGCCAAATATAAAATAGCTAACGTCGAGAACAAATTCTACAACTATTTAAATTCCTACTATTGAATAAACTTTAATAAAGATGATTGCATTTAACAACGACGGGGCTCGGGGAGGAGGCGCATTTCCTACTTAACAACAATGACACATTTCCTATTTAAGCGATCGTTGGGGACTCCTCACCAGCAATCGTCGGGGACTCCTCACCGGAGTAAAACAACTAAAACAACTACAACAACTAAAACTAAAACAACTAAAACAACTACAACTTACTTACAACAAAAACAAACTAACACAAACTAAAACAACTAATAAAAAAACTAAAACAACTAAAAAAATCCCCGGCGCCGGGGTTCGGCGACGAAGGTAGCGGCGGCGGGCGAGGGGGCGGCCAGGGCAGCGACGCCGGCGCACGCAGCCGCGATGGCCGCGGTGGCCGTGGAGGAGGGGGGTCGGAGCAGGGGACAGGAGCTCACCTGCGCGAAGCTGCAGGGGCGGCGACGACGGGGCTCGGGGAGGAGGCGCGGGCGGCGTCCGGCGTCGGGGGCAACGACGACGTCGACAAGGATGAGGAAGGCGCGCGGGCGGCGTCGGGGGCGGCAACGACGTCGACGAGGATGCAGAGGAGGCGTGCGGGGAGAATGGGAGAGGTTGGGGAAGAAACGGCTAAGTCCTGTTTATATACAGGGACCTTTAGTCCCGGTTGGTGGCTCCAACCGAGACTAAAGACCCCCTTTAGTTCCGGTTGGATCTACCAACCGGGACTAAAGGTCTCGTTTTCGGGAAGGAGACCTTTAGTCCCGGTTGGTGGCTCCAACCGGGACTAAAAGTGTATTTTCTCTTTTTTGTTTTGTTTTGTTTTTCTAATTTCTGCTTTTAGATTTGGAATAACTGTTAGAATATTTATAGTTTTTGAATGAATCTTTTTGCTTTAGGTCAAAACAATTACGAACTTTCTGTTAGTGCGAGTAGTTTTCAAATTTAAGTAGTTTAAATTTGAAATTTGTGTGAATCACTAGTTGGTGAATAACTTTAGTTTAAAAATAGATTTTTGAGTGATTGTTTTTCATGTTGTTTAATATTAGTGTGTTTTATCATTATGTTAAATTTGGGAATTTTTAGGATAATTTAAATAGGTGTTTTAATCAAAACCAGATTCTGTTTAACTCTTTTAGTTTCATACCTTCATTTGTTTTAATCAAAATCACCCAAATGAACTCCAGACTTTTTTTGCATTTCATATGCACCATTCTAAGCCACATGTTCAAATTTCAACCCTTTCTAACTTCATTTGCTATTTTTCATGCATTTAATGATTTTTTTGAGCTAAATGACCCTAAAATTAAAAAACAATACAAACGAACTCTGAAAAGCTAGAAACTTGGCATGGTATCATCATTTCACCCACATAGCATGTGCTAAAAAGTTGAGAGGGTTACGGAAAAAACTGAATGCACTTCGTGTACAAACCGGACCATCTCCTTCGAAGTGTGAGGGTTTCGGACGAAAACTCATCTGTTACAAAGGCATTTCATTTTTTAACTTATTTCAACTCCAGAATTTTTCTGCATTCGATATGCACCATTCTAAGCCACATCTTCAAATTTCAACCCTTTCTAACTTCATTTGCTATTTTTCATGCATTTAATGATTTTTTTAGCTAAATGACCCTGAAATTAAAAAGCAATACAAATGAACTCTGAAAAGGTAGAAACTCGGCATGGTATCATAATTTCACCCACATAGCATGTGCTAAAAAGTTGAGAGGGTTACGGCAAAAACTAGATGCACTTCGTGTACAAACTGGACCATCTCGGCTACTCACTAGAAAAGAAAAGTGATGACGGTGAAGCCAATCACATCCCAGAGTGGGATCTTGGGGTATAAAACTTTTTCTTTGTGTGTGTCCCTTGCTTATTGCGCCGTAACCATGGACAATCTTCATCATTTAACAGGATGCTTGGGTCAGTCTTCACTGTGAAGGGAGGAATTTCATCAAACTTTTCATAATCTTTTGACATGTCTGTCTTGTCCTCCACTCCCACGATGTTTCTTTTCCCTGAAAGAACTATGTGGCGCTTTGGCTCATCGTATGATGTATCCGCTTTCTTATCTTTTCTTTTTCTCGGTTTGATAGACATGTCCTTCACATAGAAAACTTGCGCCACATCATTGGCTAGGACGAATGGTTCCTCTGTGTACCCAAGATGGTTGAGATCCACTGTTGTCATTCCGTACTACGGGTCTAACATTACCCCTCGTCCAGTTAGATTGACCCATTTGCACCGGAACAAAGGGACCTTCAAATCACCTCCATAGTCAAGTTCCCATATCTCCTCTATGTAACCATAATATGTGTCATTTTCCCTATTGGTGTTTGCTGCATCGTAAAGCAGACACCGCTGTTTTGGTTGGTGCTCTTTATATCTTAGGCGATCATGTAAAATGTATTCCCATTTATCTCGTACCCTTGAAAAGTCAATACAGTCGAAGATGGTCTCTTGGCGAACAAGTACAACTCATCTTCAACAATGTCGTCATTCATGAGATGTGTTTGCAACCAACCGCTGAAAGCCTTAATGTGTGTACGTTTAATCCAGGGGTCAGACTGCTCCGGGTTCTTGGAGCGTATAATATCCATGTGTTTCTCGATATACGGGGTCACCAAGGTAGAATTTTGTAGAAATGCGTAGTGTGCTTGCACCCAAGAATGCCCGTCCCTACATATTATTGATTTTGGTCCAAGCGTGCCTTTTTCACGCAGTCTCCCCTCATGCCACGATTGAGGAACACCAATCGGCTTAAGGTCAGGAATAAAGTCAACACAAAACTCAATAACCTCCTCTGTTTCATGACCCATGGATATGCTTCCTTCTGGCCTAGCACGGTTACGAACATATTTCTTTAAGACTCCCATGAACCTCTCAAAGGGGAACATATTGTGTAGAAATACAGGACCCAGAATAGCAATCTCTTCGACTAGGTGAACTAGGACGTGCGTCATAATATTGAATAAGGATGGTGGGAACACCAACCCGAACCTGACAAGACATTGGACCAAATCATTATGTAAGCTGGGTAGGATTTCCGGATCGATTACCTTCTGAGACATTGCATTGAGGAATGAACATAGCTTCACAATGGCTAATCGAACATTTTCAGGTAGAAGACCCCTCAACGCAACCGGAAGCAATTGTGTCATGATCACGTGGCAGTCATGAGACTTTAGGTTCTGGAATTTTTTTCTCTGCCATATTTATTATTTCCTTTATATTCGACGAGCAGTCAGACGGGACCTTCATACTGAGCAGGCATTCAAAAACTATTTCCTTCTCTGCTTTGGTAAGAGCGTAGCTAGCAGGACCTTCATACTGCTTTGGATGCATGCCGTCTTTTGCGTTCATACGTTGCTGGTCCTGTCGTGCCTCCGGTGTATCTTTTGTCTTCCCATACAGACCCAGGAAGCCTAGCAGGTTCACGCAAAGATTCTTTGTGACGTGCATCACGGCGGTTGCATAGCGGACCTCTAGGACTTTCCAATTTTCTAGCTCCCAAAATATAGATTTCTTCTTCCACATGGGGGTGGGTCCGTCTGCTTTAATCGGAACAGATTGTCCGCCAAGACCCTTTCCAAAGATTACTTGTATATCCTTGACCATATCAAGTATGTCATCACCAGTACGGAGGACAGGCTTCTTTCGGTGATCTACCTCACCTTTGAAATGCTTGCCTTTCTTTCTTAAGGCATGCTTGGTCAGAAGAAATCAACGATGTCCCAGGTACACATTCTTCTTGCATTTGTCCAAATATATACTTTGAGTCTCATCTGAACAGTGCGTGCATGCATGGTATCCCTTGTTTGTTTGTCCTGAAAGGTTACTAAGAGCAGGCCAATCATTGATGGTTACAAACAGCAACGCTCGCAAGTCAAATTCCTGCTGTTTGTGCTCATCCCACACACGTACACCTTTTTTATTCCACAACTGTAAAAGTTCATCAACTAATGGCCTTAGGTACACATCGATGTCGTTGCCGAGTTGCTTAGGGCCTTGGATGAGCACTGGCATCATAATGAACTTCCTCTTCATGCACAACCAAGGAGGAAGGTTATAGATACATAGAGTCACATGCCATGTGCCATGCTTGCTGCTCTGCTCCCCAAAAGGATTAATGCCATCTGCACTTAAACCAAACCATAAGTTCCTTGGGTCATCTGCAAAGTCCGGCCACTTTCTCTCGATTTTTCTCCACTATGACCCATCAGCGGGTACTCTCAACTTCCCGTCTTTCTTACGGTCTTCTTTGTGCCATCACAATGACTTGGCATTCTCTTTGTTTTGGAACAAACGTTTCAACCGTGGTATTATAGGAGCATACCACATCACCTTGGCAGGAATCCTCTTCCTGGGGCGCTCGCCCTCAACATCATCACCAGGGTGATCGCGACTGATCTTATATCGCAATGCACCGCATACCGGGCATGCATTCAAATTCTCGTACTCCTCACCGCGGTAGAGGATGCAGTCATTAGGGCATGCATGTATCTTCTGCACCTCTAATCCTAGAGGGCAGACAACCTTCTTTGCTTCATATGGACTGTCGGGCAATTCGTTGTCCTTTGGAAGCTTCTTCTTCATTATTTTCAGCAACTTTTCAAATCTCTTGTCAGATACACCATTCTCTGCCTTCCATTGCAGCAATTCTAGTGTGGTACCGAGATTTGTGTTGTCATCTTCGCAATTTGGGTACAACCCTTTTTTGTGATCCTTTAACATGCGCTGCAACTTCAACTTCTCCTTTTCACTTTCGCAGTTTCTCTTTGCATCAGCAATGGCCCGACCAAGATCATCAGCGGGCTCATCTGATGCCTTAGCTTCTGCTTCTTCATTCTCTTCCCCCATTGTATTACCATCATATTCAGAAAACCCAGGATAGTTGTCATCATCCTCTTCTTCTTCATTCTCTGCCATTAGAACCCCTCTTTCTCCGTGCTTGGTCCAACAATTATAGCCGGACATGAAACCGGACGTAAACAGGTGGACGTGAATGTGTTTTGCGCTAGAGTAAGTCTTATCATTCTTACACACCACATGGACAACACATAAAACCATCCCGCTTGTTTGCCTCAGCCGCACGCAAAAAAACACTGCACGCCATTAATGAACTGGGGAGAGCATCGGTCATCATACATCCATTGCCGGTTCATCTTCATTACACAACACCAAAAAGACCAAATTTATACAAGTTCGTACATAAAGTTCATACACACTTATTCTCATAAAACAAAATACAACTATCTAGCTAAAACATTTAAATGCAACAACAAATGCGATCAAAATCGCAACTAATGTAACAATTGATCCAACAGCATAATGATACCAAGCCTCTTTATCAATGGCATATTTTCTAATCTTTCTAATCTTCAAGCGCATTGCATCCATATTGACGACATCGGCAATGTACGACTCCAATTTCATCTTCTCTTCTTCAACTCTTTTCAATTTTCCTTTCAAATCCTCGTTTTCTTTTTCAACTAAATTTAACTTCTCGACAATAGGGTCGGTTGGAATTTCCGGTTCAACTACCTGCTTGATAAAAATATCTATGTCAACTTAATGGGCATAATTGTCATTAACACGAAATACAACAAATAGTTATAAAAAAGAATATATACCACATCCGAATCGTAAACCGGACGAGGGTCGACGGGCATGAATATCAAAATCATGGCACTATATATAACAAACAATCATACAAGTAAGAAAATTATGCAAGTAACTATCTAAATCATAGAAATACGATTTTTTTTTATAAAAAGGTTAAGAACGAGAAGAGGCTCACCAAGGTGGTGCCGGCGACGGGACGGTGCGGGCGATCGACAGTGGTTAGGACGGGGACGGGAAGGCACTAATAAGTAAACCACACCTACACACATATGCAAACTAAGAAGTTAATTTGAGCTCAAATTGCATATAAATAAAAAAAACTTCCACCTAATTACACCCAAACTAAAACCCCAAAATCACTATACTTATAAAGCATTGCACGAGATGATCTAGCAATGAGAGATGAAAGGACAAAGTTACTAACCTTTGTGGACACTTGGATGGATTGGGGTGCCTCAAATCTTGACAAATCTTGGCAAAAATGGAGGGATGAGCTCAAGAAGAAGAAGAACAGAGAATGAAGAGAATGAGCTCGGGCTGGAAGAACCATATATATATATGGATACATTTAGTCCCGGTTGGTTATACAAACCGGGACTAGAGGTCCATCTCTAGTCCCGGTTTTTGTAACAAATCGGGACTAAAGTGTCTCGCGGGGGCCCCAGCCTGACGCAACCCTGCCACCACCCCTTTAGTCCCAGTTGGTAACACCAACCGGGACTAGAGGATCCTCATGAACCGGGACTAATGCCTAGCCTAATAAACCAGGACTAATGCCTAGCCTAATAAACCGGGACTATTGGTAGCATTAGTCCTGGTCCAGAAGCCAACCGGGACTAATGCTTCGATCCAAAGGCATGTTTTCTACTAGTGGATGCCGATACACATAACGATCTTCAAAAGATGTCATGTAGGAGTGCTTGGCCTAGCATGGGTGACAACGGACCTAGTTTTATCTCCTTGTTTGTTTATTTGTGTGACGAACTTTGTTGTATTGTGTGCTAAACATTGTTGTTGATCTTGATGAGAAATTTATGTTGGGGATTTGATAAAATGTGTAATAATTTGTTTTTTTTCTGGATTTATTTGATATGTGTTTGGTATTTTGTATGTGTGCAATATGTATGAATAGAACTGAAAATTATACATGCGGTTGTCCTATTATAGGGCAAGTGTTGGAGACAACACTTTGTTGTGCCAAAAAGACTGTACTTTTCATGTCCTATATTTTATTCCAAGCCGAAATACAGGGATCTATTGGAGATGCTAAAGTCGAAGCGAGATACAAAGAAACGAAACAAAAGAGAGGCCGATTCCAGGTTATGGTGCAGCTCGTTTTGATGGCGAATTAAGCTTGCAAGCAGTCAACCAGCTATCACTCAGTTGAAATTAATGCAGTGTGCCTAGCACGAACTCGGAGCCATGGACCTACATCTATTGTGGTTTATTTCCTGGTCGGACAAATATTTGCTTCTCTCCTAGTGTCTCCCATTCATATGTGTTCGCAACTTCAATTCTATTTCCTATTCGTATTTATAAGAATAAACTATTCAATTTAAATAATTGTGATGTGGAATTATGTGGGTGAAGTAGAGGTTGTCTGAGTTTGCATGCTAGTGACTCAAAAGAAGACCGAGTATGTAGTATATATATGCAGAGAAAGGGAAGATACCTCTGAACTAAAAGAATAGTCTTTATATATATGAAGGTGGGTGGACATTTATTAGACTTATTTCATCTTATAAACCTCTAACAACAAATGTCTCGCTAAGACGATGGGATGTAATTACACTTGAGGAAAGAACTGTATCCCCCTTTCACTGAAAATCTATAAACAGCTAACAAAAATGTAATTATTTCCACATGGACCAGTTCATTCATTAACTGGAATGTCAATTATTTTTTGCGAAGAATGAGAAAGGAAAATGTTGATACTATTAGTTTCAAAGTCATATTAAACCAAGTAAGTGCACATATGCACAATATTTTATCGTGACTTGATGTACCATTATGTACGATCACGTGGCACACTAACTCTACCTGCTCGTGTATACAGTGTCATGATACCCTGATGTTGCTATAAACACTTTAATTACCAAGTGTTAGAACCATCGCACACTCAAAGTTCATGCGAAGAACTAATTCAAATATTCATGTATGCCTAGAGGCTACAATAAACAAGTGAGAGCTAAGAAACAAGTGGATGATTTAATTTCTGCTTAGATTCAGGAAATAATTTGGGGAAGAATTGAGATTGCTAGGTGCATTCCAATCGTCTTGAAATAGAGTCACATCAAGTTCGAAGATTCGGTATGTCTATGGATTGAGTGGGGTAGTGGCCCCAAAACTTTATCATCTAGCGTCCTAGTTGCTACTTGCTCATGAAACTTGTGTCGTTAGGCTGACTGATTTCCCATATGTGGGTTCTCTCGGTTCCTTTTTTGATAAAAATTATATTTCATTGACCCGGACCTTGCATCAAGCTCGACGATACGTGCACTGCATCATATTCGACAACCCTCGGTGAGGACGTCCACCAGAAGTTCAAGGTGGAGAAACAAAAGCATGGATGCCATGCATCCTAGCTAGTTCTAGGATATAATTTCTAATTTTGTACAATACTGCCGTATCTCTATGTTGTCTGCAGCTACTACAGAACGGCGAGAATGTTTGGATCCATGAAGGCAATGGCCCAGATCTTCCCCTTACCCACCCGTGAAAGGACCGGAGGGAACCACAACATGAGGGATGTGTAACACCCAAGCAATGGACCATCGGCGATGGAAACGGGTGGTCTTCCTAAGTCTCTACATCCTATTGTCTCCCAATCTTAAAGTTAGCATTTCTTCATTACATTTGTGTTATTATGTAATGGAAGTGTTTCTAACTTAACTCTCCTTGTCTTGCTCGATTGGTACGCGCACAAAGGCGATGCAGTTGGTCAACCATATATATGGAGATAGGTGCTGAAGCTGCTAGTACATAGTACATGTTAAATGCAGGGGTAGCTAGCTCAGACCGAACTAGCTAATTGTTACTAAAGACAGCGCACAATATGTGGTTTTGGGAAGCATTAATTTATCAAATATACTCTTGCTCGAAGAAGCATGTCAAAAGAAATCATAATTGTCCATTCGATTGTCTCCACCTAGTTTCTTCTCGGGTAAGAACGACTAGATGATCAATATGAACTCTAGTCTTCCAGAGAAATAATTTAATGGATGAAAATTACCTTTTTAAATTAATTATAAGATAGCCTTAACTGCAAAAACTACATGGAAACCACATACATACCAAAATTTCATCAGAAATTATTTTCTATTCATGAGTTGATGCTCTTTACACAACCATGTGCATTTGGAGATCAAACTCAACGAAATTTCCAAGATACAAATCGATATAGACAACTAAAGGATTTATTTTCTAGCTTATAATCTGGATATAAAAGTTAAATCATATTTAAATGCACAAATGTGTAAACAAAAGTCATGTATACAACATACTAGTGCCGTGTATTGCTTGGACGATTTTAGCAATGTGAAAACACAATGTGGGGAACATGTAAATGATCGATTGATTATCCAACTTCCGTCTGCATTATCAATTTAGTTCATAAAGAATGAACACATTATAATTAGAAATGTTCTGAATGTACATTTTTGTATTGCTTTCAAAGATATGTGTCGATTTATTGATTATAATTACTTGGTTATGGAAAATTTTGCTAAAGATAACATGCTAGGTTTACCAATGATATCTAACATCACCTACAACATCTGCATGTGGCCATTGTGACACACTCCGGCCTCCTTTTTTTTGAAACCGTAAATCATAGTACAATTGTGTCGAGAATGCATGTCAGGTTGATGTACTTGATAACTTGTGTTGGGTCATTAGGCATTCCTTGACGGGATATGAAACATCTTCTAAAAAACATTTTGATCATAGAAAACTATGGCATTGGCCGAGTTGAGGGGCGGCCCCCGTCCGTGCCTTCCGATTCCCTAGACATGGTGTTGTGGAACCTTGCCCCTTCAGGTGTCTTCTTGTTTGGGTCAACTTATCATTTCCTATCGCGTTTCCCAACTCTTGCTTGGATTTATCCTTTGTGGAAAGCCCCTTCCCACTCAAAAGCAAGATCTTTGAATGACGACTCCTCCGTGACCATTATCCATCAAGAATTTAGGTGGCTAAGCGGTATGGCCTAGGCGATGGTCTTTGCCACTTATGTGTGCTGCCAGAGCCTGGGACGCACATCTTTGTATCATATCCCGCCGCCTGCTTCCTACGGGTCTCTATATGCAAGGCTCTATGGCCTAAGTGGTAGGCCTCAGATCTGGGGTACTTACTAGCTGTGTGGACTCTTTGTAACCAGAAGGAGGAGACACCTCTTTTGGTTGGAGCTCTTTGCGATAGCCTGGACGTTATGGATGACTTGCAGTAGATGGTTATCGAGAAGGTTTTATTATGACATGATATGCATTTAGCCATTTATGCATGAGTGTTGGCCGTTGTTTTAGACGGTGAGACATTGACTTGCTAGTTTGTGTCATGGATTTTAAATTTCTTCAGATGGTTGACCGCCAGATCTCAAAACACCCCCTTAGCAGTTGGCGGCTCGTCCTCATGGTGCCATGTATGACCTATTATTTCGCTTTTGGGCATGTTGCTGTTGTTGCCCTAGCAGACTATTTGCTTCTTAGTTTTGATCATGTACTTGTTGGTATATATGAACTTGATTGGTGCTTTATATCTACAAAAAGCGGTGCGAAAGCCTGTTATGGGAGAATTATCCCCGATGCCGCTTAACCCTACGCAACTCATTCACGGAACACATTGTCTCTTGTTATTGAATTTATGGATGATTTGTGTTTATCATCACTAGAGGAACTGGGCATGAGAGAATAGGACTGCAACTGAATTTATCTGCTAAGAATTGTTGATGTCAAGGTGGCCCGGCAGCTTCATTACATGTATCGGCATGTATGGATGTACGCGTCTATTGTTGATGTGAAAGTGTCATTGAATTTACGGCTTGTATGATTGCACACATCTATTGTTGATTTTTCCTTCATTAAATTACGGCTTTTATGATTGCTTTCATATGTTGTTAAATTGAAAGTTCTGCGGTAGCTCACTGTATTGTATTTATCGGCTTGTATGACTGCATGTGTCTCCATTTTTAGCACATGAGATACTTCTTTAGTCTTGGATCAACAAGACTCGCATGCCTCGGCTGCGACCTCAATTCTCTTGGTGGCCACTCCCATTACTCTCAGTGCTGGCCATGGTGATACCTTTGATCCCAATCATCTCTGGTGCATGGTCTGACAGAAATCAAAACTTCTTCCGAATTGTCCGCCTTACAAGACTGTATGTGCATATATAAACTAGAAAAAGGCTGGTCGAACCAACAAGATTTGTTAGCAGTCAACGGCAAAGGCAAACACGTATTGGTCATACAACACACAACACTTTCAATGGTGCGCGGAGACGAGACAAGTTGGCAACTTCTCAGTATCTTTACCTCGGCTGTTCACACTCATTTTAACTCACTTTTCTTGTAGGGGATAGATCCGGTTTCACCACCTTTTGTACTTCTCAATCATAGACCCCTAAACCCCGATGTTCGAGTAATTTGACAAATTACATTGGACTGTCCACTCTTCTATGTTCTTTTTCACGAGATTAAAACGTTGAGACAGTTAGCCTGTGAGGTCAGACAGGCCCTCTGCATTATATTATGGGCCACTGTCAAGTTGACCTGATCCTTACAGAAACAAAATCCAAATGGATTCAGGAATCAATATCATGTCGGTCACATTCTTTAATATTCAGAATTACCCTTTTTTGAGCTACACTAGTATCGGTACGACCCTCTTAAACACATCAACGGAGTAGACCACTCGGACCCCTTCATGATAAAGGATAGGATGATCTTTTTTAGAAAATATGTCGCCCGTGTCAGGTGCACCGATACGATGCTTCTATTTCTTTTCAATCTTCAAAAAAATATGTGCCACGGTTCGAACTCTTCTATTTCTTTTTAATCTTCAAAAAATATGTGCCACGGGAGATTTGAACTATAATCCTCAAGATATACTACAAAATATACATGTGCCATTGTATACTCTCTTGTAACAGTCCCTTGTATTTTTTTTGCCGGCAGGAATATTCATTCATCAACCATGGATATTACATTAAGAAATGACGATACTAGCTATTTCGATTGGGAAGTTTCGAAGCCAACAGGCAGTACGCTGTTGCGAGCGCCCCATGCAAACAAGGCTATGACTCGTTGCGTTTGCATACCTACTAATTTTAGCTAGACTGATGTTCCTTTCACGAGCCAGAATTCTTCTGATCTCATTAACATGTGTCGCATACCTCGATCGTTCCATATCTTTAGATTGCACCAGCTTCAACAATTCGGCGCAGTCAGTTTCAACAACCAACGGCAAGTTGGACGAGTGGAGAGCAAGCCGAAGCCCCTCGTCCATAGCTGCCATCTCCGCTTCTAAAGGGCCCCCACAGTTGAAGAGCACCCGTGTCGCGGCAAAAATGACTGCACCTTCATGATCGCGTAAAATCATCCCAGCCTCGGCAGTACCATCCTCCTTCACAAAAGCACCGTCAACATTTAGTTTAGCATAGTTCACATCAGGGGCCTTCCATGGTGGCGTGGCTATTATGCCTGCGTGCCACTCTTCACGGGAGATAGTTGGTCTAGCACTATATGTAATCTGTACCAACTGTCATTCATCCATTTTTTTCCGAAACAGGCTTTTGCCCCGCTTTATAGATAAAGCAATAATCCCAAGTTACACGGCGGAACGATAAAATGTGGTGAGGTAGCCCTCTCACATAGCAGATCCTGAAATGACACGCCAACTACGTGGCCAAACACCTAAGTACAGGACGACCAGATAAGAACGCAACGGCACTACCAAGGGAACCTAGTCTCTACGACAACGCCCTCAGGAGGGGAACGCAAGCACCGACGCTACCGGGCCCAAAGGCCAAGATTTTCACCCGCAGACTCGCCACGAAGAGAAGAACCACGATGACGTCTTCAGGAAGATAACGACACCCGCAGATGTCGTCGCCGTCGGCAACTCACCCATGTCAACATGAGGCCCCTCGGCCAGTCGCTACGAGAACCAGCCTCCAGATCCAGATCTGGGCAATGCCACTGCAAGAACAGAAAGCGTGCCCGAGCTACCCACCGCTACACCCCTTGCCGTCCCGACGACCAAGAGGCGTAGCCACCACTGCCACCATGGAGCCTGCCGGAAAGCCACCATGTGGACCACCATCCAGGGCCGCCGCCCGGAATCCCTGCCCCGAGACCCGCCACCCATCCCACTCATGACACACCAAACACGGCAGGAAGAGTAGAAGGCAGTTCTTCCACTCCTTGCCCGGCATCAGTCTCTGGATCCGGGTCGACACCTCCACAGTAGGAGGTGTCAATGCGTGTGTCCCCATCCCATCCCAGTGGACCGAGGGGACACGACCCAAAGACTGCCGATGGCCGCCGCCAACCCCCACAGGCCTGGCTTAGGGGCTTGCACGACGCCAAATCCATGGTCATCGGCATCGAGAAACCGGACGAGGAGCAAGGTCAGGGCCACCACCACCATGCACCGCACCCGTGACGACACCGTACACAGGCGCAACAAAGGCTAAGACCAACCTCGCCTACCCGGGGAGCGAACCCTGATCTGCCCTCGCCCTAGATCCGGCCTGCCGAGGCACAAACCCTAGGACCGAGCCACCTCCACAGCACGCAGCCGGCAACCAGCCCGGCGCGCCGGTGGCCCAGTCCCGGGAGAAGAGAGGCCGCCGCTCCATCGCCCCGCGCCGCCAGCCGAGCCACAGCAGCCACGCCGCTGCAGCCAGCACCAGCCCGCATCACCATCCCCGCCTGCCGCCGCACCAGGGAGCCGCTGCAGGCCAAGGAACACCACCGCTGTCGGCCGCCGCCACCGCCGGAAGGCAGTACCACGGCCGCCGACCCGCGCCGCCGCAGCCCGCGCCTCCTGCTAGCCAGATCTGGCCGTCGTAGCGCAGGAGCGCCCCGCCACCTCGCTGCCCGGAACGCCGCCGTACCCGCACGCCACCGCCGCCCACGCGTCGCCGCCATACCCGCACGCCGCCGCTCGTGGCGCCCAGCGCCAGCGCCGCACTCCGGCGCAGAGAGGAGGCCCGCACAACCCCACCTCACGGGAGACTGACAGTGCCCCGCCACCGCCGGCAATGGCCGGGCTTCGCCCGGCCGTGCCCTCTGCCAGCGGCGAAGCAGGAGGAGGGAGGCAGGGAGGATTTGGAGGTGGCGCGGTCGGAGGCCCTCCTCGTCGCCTCGCGGGGGAGGCACGGGAGGGGAGGGGAGGGGGCAGACCTTTGTACCACTGTCATTCATCCATGCAAGAGTATGCAGCGAGATATGAATCGTCTATCTCTTATGTAGAAACTATAACTTCATGAATTTTAAGGCTGTTTTTTTTGGAGTTTTTTTAAAACCGGGCTTTGTGATGTTTTTAAACCTAGGGCTCGGCCTGCATTATTGATGCGGAAGTGTGCTTCCCCGGAAAAGGTTATAAAAAAACTCCTGCATAAGAGATTCCCCGGTATTCCCGCTCCTTGCCCCCCAGTAGACGATGCCACGCCGCGTATTCCGCACTTTGCACGCGCTGCTAGCTGGCCATTCTAGGTAGTACCGCGCGCCACACCCCAGTGTTCGTTGGCACAGCACAAGGCCAGTCACATGCCCACTGCCATATCTGTGACGAGACAGCTTCAATTATTTTTCTAACGCACCAATTATTGGTCTGCCATCTGTTTTGACCAGATGTTCATCATGGTTAAGTCGCAAATCGGCCCCGTACAACAGTTGTTCAATATATTTCCCAGTAATTAATATGGAGAGTTCCTGCTAATGTTCCTGAAAATTTTGTTTTTGCCAATCCAGATTTTTTTAATTTTTTAATGTGTCAGTAGATTTTGACATTTCACTTTTGCCACTATTAGATTTTTACAATTATCACAATTGCCATTCCATGGCATAAGCAGTAAAATTAGAGTGGAAATTGTGATACATTGTCAAAAGCTAAGAGAGGCAAACATGAAATAAAATTATTTTGCTTTTGCCATAGAATGCCAATTGCAATAATTGTCAAATCCTAAGACTGGCAAATGTGAAATATCAAAATCTAGAGTGGCATAAGAAAAAATAGCAAAAACTAGAGTGGCAAAACAAAATTTTCCCATTTAAATTCGGTTAGAAAAGGGTAAAACTAAAGTTATTATGCTAATATTAAAGAATGAAAATTCGGTATTTTCTGTTTCGTCATCGGTTGGTCTTCTGTTCATCAACTTTTAAGGTTGGGCCAAGGCCTAAGCATTTTTTATTTTTACCTTTTCCTTTTTGCTTATTTTTTGTTAATTCATTTTTTTCGTTTTTAGACCTTATTTTGTTTTCGAAACAAGTTAAAAATATGAAATATTTTTTGGAATACAAAAAATAGGTTCTTGTTTTTATATATTTTTACAATTTGAAATATTCTGAAAATTCAATGAATGTTCTCCTTTAAAAAAAATTAGTTCACAAGTTTAAATAATGTCTTTGATTCAAAAAAAGTTGATAATTTTTTAAAACATTACGTGATTTGGAATCACAGTTCAAATTTGTATCAATTTTTCAGAATTTATTAGTAATTTTGGGCATAAGAAAATTTCGTTCTCTGGTATTCGAGCTTCCCCGGTATTCCCGCTCCTTGCCCCCCAGTAGACGATGCCACGCCGCGTATTCCGCACTTTGCACGCGCTGCTAGCTGGCCATTCTAGGTAGTACCGCGCGCCACACCCCAGTGTTCGTTGGCACAGCACAAGGCCAGTCACATGCCCACTGCCATATCTGTGACGAGACAGCTTCAATTATTTTTCTAACGCACCAATTATTGGTCTGCCATCTGTTTTGTCCAGATGTTCATCATGGTTAAGTCGCAAATCGGCCCCGTACAACAGTTGTTCAATATATTTCCCAGTAATTAATATGGAGAGTTCCTGCTAATGTTCCTGAAAATTTTGTTTTTGCCAATCCAGATTTTTTTAATTTTTTAATGTGTCAGTAGATTTTGACATTTCACTTTTGCCACTATTAGATTTTTACAATTATCACAATTGCCATTCCATGGCATAAGCAGTAAAATTAGAGTGGAAATTGTGATACATTGTCAAAAGCTAAGAGAGGCAAACATGAAATAAAATTATTTTGCTTTTGCCACAGAATGCCAATTGCAATAATTGTCAAATCCTAAGACTGGCAAATGTGAAATATCAAAATCTAGAGTGGCATAAGAAAAAATAGCAAAAACTAGAGTGGCAAAACAAAATTTTCCCATTTAAATTCGGTTAGAAAAGGGTAAAACTAAAGTTATTATGCTAATATTAAAGAATGAAAATTCGGTATTTTCTGTTTCGTCATCGGTTGGTCTTCTGTTCATCAACTTTTAAGGTTGGGCCAAGGCCTAAGCATTTTTTATTTTTACCTTTTCCTTTTTGCTTATTTTTTGTTAATTCATTTTTTTCGTTTTTAGACCTTATTTTGTTTTCGAAACAAGTTAAAAATATGAAATATTTTTTGGAATACAAAAATAGGTTCTTGTTTTTATATATTTTTACAATTTGAAATATTCTGAAAATTCAATGAATGTTCTCCTTTAAAAAAAATTAGTTCACAAGTTTAAATAATGTCTTTGATTCAAAAAAAGTTGATAATTTTTTAAAACATTACGTGATTTGGAATCACAGTTCAAATTTGTATCAATTTTTCAGAATTTATTAGTAATTTTGGGCATAAGAAAATTTCGTTCACAATTTGAAATTCCAAAATTGGTAACAAATATAAAGTAATAGTTCGGGCATAAGAAAATAATGATGGAAATATGAAAAAATACATGCTGACAGATGCACCCGTCTGGTCTAGTCTGACACACTCCTCTCAACTATTGTATTTTCTGGCTTGTAAACCTAATTATTTCAAAAATTACTTGTTTTTTCCTAAAAAAATTGTTTTTTCAATAATTGTTCAGAATGTTAAAAAATACTCTGAATTTAAACCTTCTCACAAAAAAATAGAACTATTTTTTAACCTATGAATAACTTTTTTTAAATGCATGCTTTGTTTAAAAAAGGAACTTGTTTTGAAAATATAAAACAGTTTTTGGGTACCTGAACATTTTTTGAAATCCAAATAATATTAAATAATGGGATCGTTTTTTGAAAATCTAAAGAATTTTAAATTTCCTGAACAAATTTTTTTTGCAATCTGAACAACTTTGACATTTACAAACAGTCTGATCAAAAAAGTGGTCACTTTTTAAAAATCTGGAAAAATTAAAATTATGATTTTTTAATGCAAACAATTTGTGAAAAAATGTTTTAGAATAAAAAGAAATATAAAAACCAAAAATCAGTAGAGAAATAAAAATGAACATAAATATCGTTTTTTAAATCATGGGGCTGCCAATTTTTATTATTTGTATTTTCGTATTAAAGCAAATAAGGTCGTCACCTCATCTGGCCACAATGGGCTGACACAAGTGAGAGGTGCCATAGTAAAGAGATAGGAGAAAGACATTCTGGTTGATGGAGAAGGAAAAAAGGAATGCCCATATTTTACCCTCCTCCATTATGAAGGCTGGCTCAACTTTGTCCAACCCCTTCTGATGGTCGTCCATCCGTCCTTCACCATCTTCAGGAAGACTTCTAGAGAGTCATAGTAGTCTTAGTGAAATTCTTTAACATTCATTGCATGGACACCAAGCATGTAATTTGTGAGGTATTCTTGAGTAAACTTCTTTGGAAACCACCGAAGACGAAAAACATTCAGACATTGTTGTCTGGCAACACATTGCATGCAGTAAAGAGAAGGCTACATAGTTCTTCGTTATCCAAAGAGATCAATTGTATATATATTTTTTTCTAACAATCTTTCTTAGTTTCCTCACTTGATACAGAGCGAGGATAATTGGATTAGGGGGGCCATATGAGTGACAATATTGATGAGAGGGTCCAAGTGTTCGTAATATTCACAAAATTTCTTGAAATCTTGAGGAAACTAGACAATGCCCCGCGCGTTGCTGCGGGAACCTTGTTAAACAAATGTATGATTAAGTGATATAAAACTAAATTTTATGAAATAAAATATGAAGTGTCTTACATGACTTAAATTCCCTGGAAAAAATCATGCATGAGGTGGTGTGTTTTGCATGAAGAGATTAATGGAAAAAGTAACTTATGACTTCATGCATGGCTTGGTGATGTGGCATTGTTGCATGGAGAGGAAAATTAGGTAGTGGGTTGTAGCTATTTAAGAATAGAGGATATGGCTATTATACTACACTTTGTAGGTCATGCGGGAGCCAAGGTTCCTGCCAATCCCCCTAGCTCCACCATCATCGTTAATCGATGGGCACGTGAGGATTGGGCATATAGAGTCGATGAGTACTCCAAGCATGCACAGTCATGCAATATTTTTCACTCCAACAACCCAACAATTTGGCTTGAGCAATCATGACTCTGGAGCTACCACTTAGATGGAGTTCAGTGTGAGTAACCAAATGAAATGTTGAGCAAGTACAAATGTGAATTGACGTTTGTTTCCATGCAGGAAAAATATTTGGATCTTTCCCGTTGTCTCCTATTCATATGTGTCCTCACCTCAATTTCTGTTTGCTGGCCTCTCTTAAACTTTTATCGAATGCAACCTATTTGTTACAGTAAAATATTCAAATCAAGTAATCATGATTTAGTACTTTGTGGATGAAGGAGAAATGTTAGAGTTAGCATGCCTCTGATTGAAGTAAAGATGGGGTATGTGGTATATGTAGAGGAAGGGAAGAGTCCTGGGAATGGAAATAATTTTCCCTAGACATGTGAAGGGCCGTCGGACATTTATTAGCCTTATTTCCATCTTTGAACCTCTAACAACCACATATCGTTCGTGTACCCCTCTCTCTCTCTCTCTCTCTCTCTCTGAGTTCATAAGTGACTTTATTACAAACAGATATAATATTAAATTAATTATTACAAGTGTAGCTAGATATTTGATACGTCTTCAACGTATCTATAATTTTTTATTGTTTCATGCTATTATATTATCAATCTATTATTTATGACCAGATTATTCATGAAAAGTTATTGAGTCTTCATCTACAATGTGTTTACAGCAGAGATGTTCTTCCCATATGTCCCGCAAAAAAAGATCCCCTTATATGTTCTAACACACCATCTAAGCTCAAATGCTCCCTGATGAACAGTAATATCCAAAAATAGTAAAGAAATAAACAATTCTGATATTTTTTGTGGCAAACTTTGAAAATGTTTTGTGTAGTTTATAAATTTCAGAACGGATTAAGATTGGTGAAAGTCATGGTGAAAAAAAGCAAATTCAATGCTTAAAAATGCTACTTTTGGAATCTGTTTGGAGTGCTTGATAGTCAACAGAATCCATGCACGTAGTGGTCGGACAAGACGCAACACTTTTAACTGAGCCGTGGCCCGTGAGACCAGGAGAAAAGTTAGTAACTTCCAAGTATCTTTACTTTGGCCGCTCACACTAATCTAAACACACTTTTTAGGAAATGCATTCGGTTTCACCTAACCGTTTCGTTGTTTTCAGTCATATGAAAGCCCATGGAGGAATAATTTGTCGCCCGTTTGTCTGATAAAAAGGTCATTCTGCGTCACTGATTAGAGTAGGCAGGTCCAATCTGCTGATGAGAAAGTTCAGGACCGTGTGTTTGTCTGCTGTTCATTCGAAACCCGAAAGTAGCAACTCCTGATCTGAAAATGGGCGGCAATAATTCCATTTGGATGCCGAACTCCCTGTGTTATTTTTCTGACGACACCGAACTGTTCAGCAAGTTGAATTAATTTGTGCCGGCGTCCGTGACGACAACCCTCTTGTTTATTTGAGTAATACTCTGTTTATTTCAAGAGCCAAAGTCAACCTGACCAGATCCTTACAAAAACGAGACAAATGGATCCAGGAATCAATATCACGTTCGTAATATTGAGGAACATTCAAACTCAGCCTAGAGCTCTACTAGCACGGATTGCAACAGGCAGATCCTCTCATGGCGTAAACTATTTCTTGCATGATTCTTCAAGGAGACAACACCAGGCTAGCACCACATGGATGGGCCGTATTTCAGTCCCAATTACTCACCCAAAATAAAATCCTAGTCAGTTTTGTTTTTCATTTCTAATGGCAGTGGCAGTTGGATGAGTTATGGAATACCGAGACCAAAGTTATGCATCGACATGAACTGGTCACGTTCCTTTATTATTCAGTAACCGTATACAAGGCATCTATCAAAGTGGATGGAAAGAACTACTATATACAAAAATGATATAACTATATACCAAACAAGGCAGAGGCAGACGATCGACCCTAATGGTCAATGTCTATTATGCTCAAAAGGACGGAACATGCTGATATCTCTACTGTTGACCTCCTAGTGCGGCATCGCGTTCTTCTCCATGTCCTGCACGATGGAAGGAAAATCAGTTCAAAAATTTCTAGGCCACGGGTGAGTGGAGATCAACCAAATTAAAGGTGGCTTTCATGTCTCTGTGGAATTACGAGATGTCAACACGAGTCTAAAGATATTAAATTGCTGAAAGACAAGAGTGAATGCACCAGCAGGTTAGCAAGACTTCACTTTCATGAAAAGGATTGGAGATTGGAGAAACGGAAGGAAATTGTGGCGAGAACAAATATCTTACATCATGAACGGCCCCCGTAGAAGCCCCAGCTGGTTCCTCAACACGGTCCGAACCTGCAAATTAAACCTGAGAAGAAAAAAATGCATAGCGTATCAATTCCCTCATCATTCACCATTCATGCATAGCGTATAATAGGACTTGTGTACACATCTAGCTGGCATGCGTTGCACTGATCTAAATTCCAATCAATCAAAAGAAAGATGAAACCGGTGGGATGGTTCTTAGGGTATACTATAATCAAGGGAGATGTACATGTCCCAGAAACAAATTCTTATATTGGTAATTGCTAGCTGGCCATGGCGATACCTTTGATCCCAACCGTCTCCGATGCAAGAACTAGAAAAACCAGACTATCTGGTAGAAAAAGCCTTAGAAGACCGTTTGTGCATATAAACTAGAAAAATCCTGGTCGAACCAGGAAGAATTGTGACGAACCTGAGACATAACATAGTAGTCAACGGTAAGGCAAGCACGTAGTGGTCAGACAACACACTGAGACAAGTTGGCAACTTCCCAGTATCTTTACCTTGTCCGTTCACACTCATTTTAACACCTTTTTCTTGGTAGGGGATGCATCCGGTTTGACCTAACCACTTCTACATTTCTATCAAAAACCACTAAACCTCATGGGTGAGTAATTTGACGCACACCGTGTTGTCCAAGTAAAGCCATTAAGGGTGATTGGTGATTATCCTACCCTAGGCGGGTCTTTGAATTATTATCACCATAAATTTACAACCCATCAGTCGCTCACCAACCCCAATTATTATGCTCCAATATATTTCACATATCTGATCCCACATCGTATGCGTACCAGTGACAATAGTGAGATGGACAGGCCTCGTTTATTTTAAGATCCACAGTCAACTCGACGTGATCCTTACAGAAAACTAATAGCCACATGGATAGGAATCAATATCATGTTGGTAATATTCATGAATATTCAAACTTAGCCTTTCTTGAGCTAAACTATTCCTGGCATAATTATTCAAGAACAACACCAGGCTAGCAGCAGCTGTATGGCCTTATTTCAGTCCTGAATCATAATCTTTTTTTTTTTTTTCGAAACGGAGGCAAAAGATTTGCCTCATCCATTAATTAAGCAGGAGTTTAGAGGTGCTTTTACAACAAACAGATTACAAAAGTCGTTATTCTCCCGACATGATGCAACCCAAATTTTTTGCACCCGCAGTTACCCAAAGTTTTGCTTCGCATTGGATGTTTGACAACAAGATGGACGGAAGAGTGGACTTGTGTCGGAACACCCTGGCATTCCTCTCGCACCAAATGGTCCAACATGTTAGCATCGTGAGGGAGGCAATCACCTTCCGATTAGGCATGCAGTCGCCCGACATGTCGGACCACCAATCCTTGAGCGAGCGTTTAGATGGCCAAGTGGAGAGGTCGATGTAGTCGAGGTTGAGCCAACACTTGATCATACCCCAAAGTCTGGTGGAGAATCGACACTTGTAGAAAATATGGCCAACCGTCTCCAGCGTCTGCTTGCAAAGCGGACAAAGTCCACAGTTAGGCCACCCTCTTTTTTCCAATCTATCTGCCGTCCAAACCCTATTTTGGATAGCCAACCATGCAAAGAATTTCATCTTAGGGGGAGCCCAAGCCTTCCAGACCGCGGCGTGCATGGGCGAGCGGACCGTCCCAATAAGTTGGGCGTTGTACGCGGAGGTGGCGGAGTATGTCCCGTCAGATGTGTGCTTCCATGTAATACTGTCCTCGGTGTCCTCCACAATAGGTATTACCCTCAGGCGAGCCCATAAGGTGACAATTTGCCGGATGTGATCCATTGTCCAATCGTCAGGGAGCTTTATTTTAGTGAGCCATTTGTTCTCACGCATGGCCTCCTGAACTTTCCAGTTTTTTCGCGTGGAAGCCTCGAAAATGAGGGGAGCGATGTCGATCGGTTTTTCTCCATTAGCCCAAGGGGAATCCCAGAAGGGCGCACGTGCACCATTGCCAATGGTGATGTGCGAAGATGCATAGAATAGGTTGCGATCCAAGGAGTCACAGGGGTTAGCCATGCCCACCCACATCTTCGAAGGTTCCGCCCACTCAAACCATAGACATCTAAGCCTCAGCGCCGTAGCAAATTTGGCCAGATCGAGAATTCCCAATCCCCCAAGCTCGGTCGGGCGACAAACCGAGTTCCAGTTGACCTTGCATTTCGCCCCAGTTGTAGTGCTGGTGCCCGCCCAAAGGAAGGCCCTCTCAATCTTAGTAATGTTAAGGAGAGTGCTAGCAGGAGGGTTGAGAGCAATGATGTGGAATATCACTTGAGAGGTGAGCACTGATTTGACCAGCGCGCCTCGCCCAATGGTGGTAATGTTCTGGCCGTCCCACGGAACAAGCCTGGACGCCACCTTGTCCACCAGAAACTGAAAGTCTGCAGCCCTTAGTTGCCGTACTGATAACGGAAGGCCCAAATATTTGATTGGGAAGGTGGCTCGAGCAGCAGGCATAGCAGCAAGAATGGTGTCCAAGTTGACATTCCCGCACCTAATTGGAACGACCGAGCTTTTTTGGAGGTTCGTACATAGGCCCGTCACCTTTCCAAAGCAGTTTAGGATATGGGCGAAGTTGATAATATCCTGCTTCACTGGCGCCATGAAAACAGCCGCGTCGTTAGTGTAAAGGGACGTTCGGAAGATGGCCTTTCGCCCCCGCAGCTTGTGTAGCAGACCACGCTGGGTCGCAATCTCAAGAATTTGTTGCAAAGGATCGATTGCTAGGACGAAAAGCAGAGGAGAGATTGGGTCCCCCTGCCGGAACCCGCGGCCGTGCTTAATGATGGGGCCGGGTACCCCGTTGAGTTGGATCCTCGAGGATGACGAGCGGAGGAGGGCGGTGACCCATTCCCGGAACCGCGGTGGGAAGCCCCTCCGCTGAAGAAGGTCAAGAATGTATTCCCATCTAACCGAGTCGAAAGCCTTGCGAATATCGAGCTTGAAGAGGAGCGCGGAGGTTTTGCTTTTGTGGAGGCGACGGGCAAGGCCCCGCACATACATGAAGTTGTCATGTATGCATCTCTTTTTGATGAAGGCACTTTGCGCGTTGGAGATGAGGGCATGCATGTGAGGGCCAAGTCGTATGAAGAGGACCTTCGCAATTATTTTTGCAAACGCGTGGATAAGGCTTATCGGCCTATAATCGGAGACCTCCTCCGCCCCCTCCTTTTTGGGAAGGAGCACAATGTTCGCGGAGTTGAGCCATTGTAGGTGCGCAGATTGCAAGTTGCTAAAACAGATGATGGCTTTCATGATATCATATTTGATGATGGGCCAACACTTCTTGAAGAATGTACCTGTGAACCCATCCGGCCCGGGGGCTTTGTCACCAGGCAACTGGTTGATGGCCTCCCTCACTTCCTCTTCAGTGATAGGACTGTCCAAAGCGGATAGGTCGTGGTTGGAAAAAAACGAGCTCGTCCCAATTGAAGTCCACAGGGTGTGAGTTCTCCTTGCCCATAATACTGGAAAAGTGCTCATGCATCAACAATTCTTTCTGTTCATGACCAGTGACCCATCCACTGTTATGTTTGACCCTATGTATATGGTTTTTCCTTCTACGCGCATTGATCCTCCGGTGGAAAAACTTGGTGTTTGCGTCCCCCTCTTTAAGGTTGGAGACTCTCGCGCATTGTTTTCTTCTAGCTCTCTCAAGAACTGACAAGCTGACCACCCTTCTCTTAAGCTTAGACCTGAGCTCATGTTCAGCCACGGACAGGGCCCTGCCCTCTTGGGCAATATCAAGACGAAGAATCACTAGTAGGGCGGCATGCAAGAGAAGTTTAGCCCTCGGAACTAGCTTTCTACTCCATTCAGTGAGCCTAACGCCAGTTTTCTTTAGCTTGTGAAATAGCCGCTGGTAAGGTTCAGAGTGATTACATTCCTCACTCCACGCTTTGCTCACCACCTCAAGGAATCCCGGCATGGATGTCCAAAAGTTTTCAAACTTGAACGAACGAGGCCTCCTCGGTCCACTGTCATCCACGAGAAGAAGTGGGCAGTGATCTGAGAGCGACGAGGAGAGCGCATGGAGCACATGCGAATTGAAGGTGGTATCCCAATCTGAATTGCAAAAGAAGGAGTCGAGCTTGCAAAGAGTGGGGCTAGCTCTTTCATTGCTCCAAGTGAATCTGCGATTTTGGAGGTGAATCTCATTTAGGTCGCACGCGTGCAGCGTGTTACGGAAGCGAGTGATACGACTGCGGTTGATGCTCCTCTTATTCTTGTCGTAGGCGCGATGAATCTGGTTGAAGTCTCCGAGCACAAGCCACCTTGTCCCGCTCGGTGGCTTTTGAGCTAAGAGCTCCGCAAAGAAGGCGTTTTTCTGAGAGGAGGAAGTGGGACCATAAACAGCCGTGAGCTTGAAGGAGACGCCAGTCATGCGAACGAGAACCAAGGCAGACAGACAATACGTAGAGATAGCAACATCCGAGACCTGCACCACCTCATCATCCCAGAGGAGTAAAATTCCTCCCTTAGTGCCATCAGCAGGACGTACAGCATAGTTCTTTAGGCGAGCACCTCCCAGAAAGGCAGCAGTGAATTGATCCATATTAGCTAATTTGGTCTCCTGGAGACATGCCAAATGGCAGGAAGTAGCAGCGATAGTTTCATGAACGGTAGCACGACGGTCTGGGGAGTTTAACCCCCTTACATTCCAACAAAGAAAATTAACAGGTTGTCCTAACATTTGAACTTAAGTGACCCGCAACAACAACCAAATAGCAGCCGCCTAGGCGCTCGTAGCGGACTCCTCTTCATGGTCCAGAGCTTCGGCACCCCCATGGCCAATGAGGGCCTCCTCGACACTTGCAGCATGGGCATCGTCGATTTTGAACAGCCCCCTGAGAGCAGCGATGATGCTGTCAGGCAGCTGGTCCTCGAACTTCTGCTCGAACTGGTCGAGCGCCCTGGCTGTCACATCTTCACCGTCGCGGATGATGCCGATGGAGCGGCATACCAGCCCCTGCGCCTCTTTAGCCATCGACATGGCGAAGCCCACCTTCTTGCCTTTGATCCGAGCGCTGCTACGCTAGAGGGAGAACCTCCCACCCTGCGAGGAGATGGTCATCCCAGCCATAGTCTTGCGCCTCCTAGTAGGAGCCTGCACCAGTGATGAAACAGGGGACGGGAGCAGCGGAGGCATGCGCACAGCGAACAGGTCTTCCATGGCAGGAGGAGCTGCCGGTGTCCTGGCCACAGGCGGTGGCGTCCTTGCTGGAGTGGAGTCGGAGACAAAAGGTGGTGTTGGTGACGCCACAAACCCCGGGGGCCGCGAGAGCTGCGATGAAGGCAGCTCCAGACACGCCGGGGAGCAGAGGCTGGTCACCAGCGGACTGGAGGTCGCGACCCTGATCATCAACGCAGCCTCCGAGGCCGCAGCACGGTCGTCCGCACGCTTGGAGCTCGGCCTTGAAGGGAGGACAGAGGTAGGCGAGCTCGGGGGAGACGCCCGCGGAGTCAGATTGTCGGTGGAGCGGTTCCGTTCCGCACGCGGCGACGGGTGGCGCGTGGCGGCGCGGCCACGCTCAGCAGCCATAGCCGGCGTCACGACATGCGCGTCTTCGGCCGCATCCACGCCGACGAGAGGGGCTAGCGGTGTAGCGGCCTCCAGCCTGCGCCTCCCGTCATATCTCTCCCCACGCCGGTCGTCGCGACGGCGCTGATCATCACGTCGGCCGCCGTCGTCTCTTCTGCTTCCCGTCGTACGAGAGCGGCTCCTGAAGAGTCTGCCCGCCCAGGATTGATCGCGGGCGTCCTGCCTGCCGCAACGGTCATCGTCGTCATCCTTGCGCCCGTTGCGGTCCTCATGGTCGTCGTCGTCGCGGCGGTTGCACCTCCCACGGGCAGCAAGCGAGCTTTGGCTCTCCAGTGGCAGCCGCTCGCCGTCAATGTTGCCCTTGCCCCAGTCAAAGTCCTGCCGCCTCGCATTTCTTGGAATGTTGCCGGCCGCGTCGGGGCTGAAATCTTCAAGGATGTCGAGGTGGATCAGGACCCGGTCTTGGAGGCCATCGAGCCCCGGCGCAGCAGGCGTGGCACTGCCGATGGGCTGCTGGCCAGGCCGGTCGAAGATGGTGGACCACATCACCTTGGGGATGGCTGAGGGGTCAGTTGTCCACGCCCAGAGGCTGGCCAGCGAGGCGTCCGTCTTCTGCAAAGTGGCTACATCAAAGTAGTGAATGATGGTGTTCTTACCCAGGATCTTGCCGATTTCCTCTTCCCCCCAGGCCTGCAGAGGGACGTTCTCCAGACAGAGATGGACATGGTACCGCATGGACGCCACCATGGAGTGAGCATTGGCACGCCACTTGGTGGCATGGATGTCCAAGTTGCGGTGCGGGAAGCGCCCTCTAGCCGTTAGCTCGTCACGGTGATGCGGATGCCTGAAAGTGACCAGGAAGTCTTCGGGGAAGAACGGGACGACGTTGAAGAAGCACTTGGCGATGTTGGTCTCGGACTCGATGGCGAGCGCGATCTCCTCCTCGCTGACCTGCGGCCTGTTGCCGCCCAGCCAGATCAAAGCAGCGTTGGAGGAGAGGAGAGCCACCTGCAGCTCCATAGCCGGGTTGGAGAGGAGGACCACGTGCCCCTCCTCCGGACGGGCAGCCGCGTCCCCGGGCCGCGGCATAGCGGCGTGGTTGACCGGAAGCGGAGGGGGACCCGGCGGAAGGACGGGGGCCAGCCTGGTGGGCGCATCAGTTGGAGGCGGGGGAGCAGCAGATGCACGGGGCGGCAAATCGGGGTGGGCAGCGGGGGAGTGGAGTTGTTGACGATGCAGGCGCCTGAGGGAGCATCCACGGGCAAAATGACCCTGCCGGTCGCAGTAATTGCAGCGCACAGGGTCTCTGCACTCCCACGCGAAGTGCCCCGAACCACGGCAGTGGAAGCAGATCAGGTCGCCCCGCCGCTTGAATGCGCGGGATGGAGGCCGCTGGGAGCTGAATGACCCAGGCTGGCGACCGGCAGCCCGACTTGAATGCGGCGAGGTGCGCCACCAGTACGGCGGCTTAACTGTCTGCCAGGGCGCAGCAGGGGGGCGAGGAGGGGGGACGCTCCGCGCGGCGCCGGTCTCGGAGGCACCGGCCAGGCATGAATGCATCCACCCGTGGAAAGCAGATGGCTTGAATGCGCCATCCTCGGCCCGGCGGAAGGCAGGTAGCAGCGGCAGGCCCACCGGCTCCTCAGGAACGCGGCCCCAGGCCCCAGGCGGCGACTCCGGGACGGAGGAGCCAGCGGACACGGCAGCATCGGACGCGGCAGGCCGGATAGCCGAGTCCAGATCTGACCCCAACCCAGGCCGCACGAGCAGCAGCGGGGGCGAGTCGAACCCCGGAGGCAGCAGCAGGGAGGCGCCCGAGCTGCCAGAGTCCCATGAGGGCGGCGAGGCAGTCAGGCAGAGCCGGGGAGCAGCGGTAGCGGTGGATGCGGTCGCCGGAGCGGCGGGTCGCAGGAGCGTGGGAGCGGGTGCGGTCATACCTTCTTCCGAGTTGTGCTAGTGCGAGTAATGTGATGTGATGCCGGCATCATAATCTATTATGAGTACCCAACAATAATCATGTAGACGTTACCGATACCTCAGAATCAGCATATGAATAGACATGAACCACTAGTGTTCCTTTATTATTAACTCACCATATACAGGTATCGAAATGGATAGAAAGAACTACTATCTTGGCAAATACAATACCTGAAGCACCAGACTAATTAAGCAACTCTGCTTAGAAGGCTGCAATATGCTGATATCTTTACCGTTCACCTATTGACGTTCTTCTCCATGTCCTGCATGGTAAACAAACATGATGGAATTAAGGAAATCAGTCCAAGTTTTCTGACCCGAATATTGATATGAACCAAATTAAAGGCATCCTTCACGTTATTTTTTAATCTCTAGGCTCCTTTGTGATGCCTGGGGTTATATCTATTGGAATTCATCCACAGGATCGATCACATTAAATCACACGATGAACACACACACACACACAAAAAAATTGGTCAAAGGCACGTGTCATGCCTTGTTCTTCTCCTCTTCATTGCTTTTTCTCTTTTTCTCACCGTTGTTACAAAACGCACAACCTGATTGTGCATATATAGCAGACCCAGCAACCGACTCAAACACCATACACCTATACGGACTCGACCTGTACTTGACTCCTAGGACACGGTGAAGCTAGCTAGCACTACTCAAACTAGGACTCAGCTAGGACTTGTACTACCACGTGGACTGCTGCTGTTTCCTAACACAAACGGCCAGGACATGTAGACATGTAGTCCTATAGTAACTCACACGTACCCAGCTAATTAAGCTCAAGATTATTGCTAACATTCTCTCCCTAATCGTGACACTGTAGTCTGTGCTTCTTTTGGTCTTGACATGTTGAAGGTTCTTCGCTTGTCGACTCATCCATCTCGCATCACGGCAAGTTAAATTGATAGGCTTCATTGATCGTAACAATCTCTTCCCAATTTTAACTTGACGAATTTACGGATCACCTCAAATATGGCTTGGACTATCCAGCCTCGCTAGTAACCTATGAAATACACCACCCGGTGGATTTCTCCATCCACCCTAGCGAGATACATGGAGACTCCTTGTGGATCACACCACCCCCGTGCACTACACCATGCACTCCAGCCTCATGTAGAGACATGGCCTCATTGAAGAGACTCACCTTCGCTGGTTTACCGTCCCCACATACTTGAACTTGATCCTCCCGTCGAGACACAAAGACGACCTGGACATGCTTCATCTTCAACACCTCCTCACAGAGACGAGCACTTGGACACGACGATTACGACGACCAACCGACCTAGATGTGCTAACTCGCACGACTCCTTGACTCATCAAACTCCCGCGGATGACGATCTTGATGACTTTCTGGCTCCACACCTCATCACCTCCTTGTCGCTCCACCGAACGACGATCGCCTGAACCTCCTTGTCGCTGCACCGCCCAGTGTCTTCATGGCCCGCTCTTCCTCGCTGCTGCACCACCTAGTAACTATATCACCAGCCCCAAGGCATTAGTAGGTCGCCACCCCGGGGCAAGCGCAGCTTCAAAATAACCTTGCTCTAGATACCAAATGTTGGAATTCACCCACAGGATCGATCACATTAAATAACACGATGAACACACACACAAAAACTTTTGGCCAAAGTCACGTGTCGTGCCTTGTTCTTCTCCTCTTTCTTGCTTTTTCTCCTTTTCTCACCGTTGTTACAAAACTCACAACCTGATTGTGCATATATAGCAGACCCAGCAACCGAATGAAACACCATACACCTATACGGACTCGACCTGTACTTGACTCCTAGGACACGGTGAAGCTAGCTAGCACTGCTCAAATTAGGACTCAGCTAGGACTTGTACTACCACGTGAACTCCCGCTCTTTCCTAACACAAACGGCCAGGACATGTAGTCCTATAGTAACTCACGTACCCAGCTAATTAAACTATGCTCAAGATTATTTCTAACCAGGTTATTGCACGGGTCTGAGACTTTTTAAATGTTGAAAGAGAGGAGTGGGAGGCTTTGACATGCTGAAAGACAGGAGTCAAGAGCACGAGGAGAATATAAATCGGCACGTCGGTTTCACATACTCGCTTCCATGTAAACGACCATAATTACTACAGGCTGTTCCTGGCGTGCTTTTGTGCTATATATGTTGGGTGTGGGCTCCTCTGCTCGTGGAGCTGGTGAGTTCTTTTTTTTTTTTTTTAATGGAACACATCGATTCCATACTTAGACTGGCTCAGCCAAGATGCTGGCCGGTCGAACACTTACATCGTCAGGCAGGTCCTCCGTCCACACATGCGAAACAGGCTGGTGACTGGAACCGTAGGCCGCTAGAGCGTGCGCAAGCTTATTACATGCCCTTTGGGCAAAAAGGAAAGAAACCCTAGTAAAATTCAGGTCAGCAAACTGTCGGATCTCCTTGAAAAGCAGACCTTCAGGTGCACGGTCCGATTCAGTAGTTTGAAAAGCCTTGACCAAAGCCTGGCAATCTGATTCAACTTCCACATTTATCATTCCCCAGTCCGATGCAGCCTGTAGAGCTGCGAGACAAGCCTCCGCCTCTGCCCTCAGTGCGCTTGCCACATGAGGCAACCGGCCTGCACCGGATCCTCTGACATCCCCTGATTGGTCGCGAACCACAAAGCCCCATCCTCCTGTGTCGGGAATAAGTCATGACGGAGCACGGTGCGATCGGCGTCGGTGCGCCAGGTCGGGTCCGTGGCGGTGCGACCGGTGTCGGTGCGCCTGGTCGGGTCCGCGAGCTAGGTCACGATCATGTATGTGCGTATGTGTGTAGCGTGGACGAACTACATGTTAGTAGCGGCCGTTGGAGTCTGTTGGAGGCAGCCGCGTCGTGTGCATGGCTGGAGCTGCATGGAGTTTGTTAGTGGGTTAGTTAGTGCCCGGGTGTGATGCGTGCATGCATGGGTTAGTGGCCGTGTGGTGTCCAGGTCATGCGTGCGTGCGTGCGTGTAGTGTGTGTGCACAAGCCTGGTATAAAAGCACTCTCATGTACTGATGTAAAGATCACTCCGGTATGTGCCGAGCCAGCAGTTCGAGCTGCAAAAAATAGAAGAGGTTGTGTGTGCGGCCGAGGCGCCGTTCGTACGGCGGGGCATTTGTGCGTCAGAAAAATCCAGTGTGCTCCTTCTTCCACCTTCGTCCGAGCGAGTGAAAGGAGATGAGCGGTGAGCTGGTTCGGATTTGTTCCCTACATCCTGCTCCCTCTGTCGCCGTATAGGCCCCATTAAAATTAATCTTTAGCTGATAGCCCATCGGCTTCTTCCATGCTTGCACCGTTTTGACAGAATTTTCCGTACTAGGTTTAGCACAATTGTTGTGAGAATCAACAGCCCAATGATTGATGTCAGCAGCAAGACTCCCCAAAGGGACACTTTTATCTCCCGCATTTAATTTACTAGCAGGCAGCAGGCGCGGCGGCACGCTGTGCCCATCAAAAAGCCTGTGCATATATACATGAACACAAATACACAATAAGTTAATTTAAAAGTTCATTTTAGAAATTTGTTGGGCTAGCCGGGGCCTTTGGACCTTGTTATACAAAAATGTTGTCGAATTGAAGCATGTTTGCAATATGGATTGCTAACATTAGTTGCAAAATTAACAAATACAATTAAGTGAAGAGTGGAAGCTCAGAAAATCTAGTGCTAGAAAACCCATCGGGAAGCCTGTGCGTGTTCTTTTCAGTAAAGTTCTTAACATTTTCTTTTTCTGCGTTGCTTTTTACAGAGCTTCTTAGCAGGATGACGGAACAGCAAATGGACGTATGAAGCATTTAGTGATGGATGCAGGTTTGCCGACAGAAAAGCCTTTTGATTTTGTGCTGTCAGCAAGACAAATAAGTACGCATGCTATTGTTGGAGACTCATAAGATGAGAAGAACAGGGTCGATCCTTTTGCCTCGTCTATTGTTGGAGTTTCACCTGACCACCTATGAAAAACGCCACGCTTCACCTGATCAGCAAGTGGCAGGCAAAAAAACTTTAACATTCATTTGTTGATACAGTAATTCGAAATTCAGAAGTAGAAACAGAAGCTAATGCAGTTGCCGATCAACCATAGCTAATAGACTACAGAATTCACTGTTCTTCGCTTGTGATAAATTAGGCTGACTAAAAGTGCATGATGCACACAATGAAAACTTGCAGGTTCAGTTTTGCATCAAACGAACTTAATAGAATGAAATTATTAACCATCTTCTCCTAGGCTGTTAGATAAACATTTGTAATATCATTCCCTTGGCCACTGATTGATATAAGTATCCTCCCTCGAACCCCACATGCTGACCGTACCTCATTATCTTCTCTGTAGCCTAATCAGTAAGCTAGATTAGGCAAGTGTAAAATCAGAGGTTGCAGATCAGCATAAACCAACAAACGAATCATCAATCATTTTAGAACTCATGATTGTTAGCTATATATGTACATATAATCACACTGCCTTTCGGTAAGATCAGAGGTGATGTGAAAACAAATCATTTTATTATTCCTTCAGCATGATTGCATAAGAACTTGTAAAACAGTAATTACCTTTCCACTGGTGTTTCGCAGAAAAATGGTGATAGTAGTGTAGCACAGAGACATATAGAGTATGTCAGGTTTGATTTTCAAACTTGAAAGTATAGTTTATAATGAAGAACAGAAATTCATACAGACACCTCAATTTTCAGAATTTTTTCACAATGAGAGCAGAAGGAAGGACGCTTTATTTTTCTTGCCTTGACGTCTATAAGCCTTAATAAGATATCCTATAGGTTCATCAAAGTTCTATAAATAATCATCTTAGACAAATATAAAAGAATGGGAGAGAGAGGGAGAAGTGCTAAGGTTTCTATTGTTGTAGTATGTGAACATAATTTATTGTTGCAGTTTGATTAGTTACAGTCTGAAAACAATTAATAGCTATCATGCTCTCCAGGATTTTGAGAACATAATGCAAGAACACATGATAGTCTTTATTTTGGAAATAACAACCCAACAATATATAGTTTAATCTGTAAACGACATCTTGCCTCCGGATGTCAGATTTTATGGCCCATTGAATTGCACCATCTAATCACATAATTAAAAAAGAAGGAAAGCATGAAGTAGAGTAGGCACTAATTTGTGAAATAATTTCCCTCCAGGATATGTAGTAGTCACTGTTGTTAAATACAGTAACTGCACAGAGATGCAACCAGGAATAGAACTGGCAGCCTCTTGTCTAAATCATCAAAACAGGCAATATACAATTTCCTTTGACCCAAACAAAGAGGGAGAAGATCTGTAAAACTTAATGAAATATTGTTATAATAATAAACTTCATGAAAATGATAAGGTACACTTTGCTCTTCCCATAGAACAAACACAACATAATACAAATAATAGAGGGAGATTTCTATATAGCTTCCTTTGACAAAAGAAAAAAAAAATTATGAATATTGTGTGAAAATAAAATGAGTATGAAGACACTATTACTGATCATTTTGACACAAGTGGCTCTCCCTCCATGGACACTGACATGTGCAAGGACTGCATGTCTTAGTCATATTCTTGGAAAAAGAACTCATGATATGGTAAGTAGGAAAAATGCACAACATGATGTGCTCAGGAGGTAAGTAGAACATACACTGGCAACCTCTATCCAAAAAAGCTAACATTTAATTGTGAAATAAAAAACCATGAACATGATAATGAATTTATTCCACTGGACAACAACCAATCTGCTTCCAGTGACTAAATGAGGCTTATACCAGTGTACAAAAACATCAATGTCACTGCACTCAAGGAAGCTTTAAAAGTATAAAAATATTATTACAGAACCTTTTAACATTTTCTCATTTGCTTCTAGGTATGAATGTAAATAACTATTAAGACTCTTCCCCACTATTGTTGGTTCTAGAATTTCAGCGAGAACTCCCTGATTTCAAGTAGAGAATTATGTAAGAAAGAAAACTATCAAAGTAATATAACTGTTAGTCCCGACATGTATTTAATATTGCCATATTCGCATTTCAGTCATGGAAATTAATATATATTCCAAGTAAGTTCCATACTATGGTCCGAGCTTGTGTGCAAATTTAGATGATCCGTGTATTCATTTACATACGATGACACAGTATGTCTCCGAAAACATACATTATCATAACAGAAAGCTCTCTGTTATGATTTAGGACTAATTTTTATGAGCTGCAAGATTGTCAATGTTAGCATACCTAGATTTGCAGATGTTTTAACTGTAACAAAAATGACATATGAAGACAACAAACCTTCAGAAGAGAAGGCAACTTCTAATCATCTCAATACTGCTCTGGTAGTGCCAGAAATAAGTGGACAGAGGGTACCACATTAAGTCATTTTAACACAGCCATACTAAGTTGCATCAAGTATGTTGTGACAGTAGTAACTGTTTGAACCTGTAGCAAAATCCACAAAATTGGCTCTCTGTTAAAATAATTTCTGTAAGCAAACAAAAATGGCAGTTTGTAGGCCGAAATCTCACCTGCAGTTCCATATCCAATTCAACTATATGAGAATGAATGCAAGTATATACCGAGAAAAAAAATCAAGAGTGAAACCAGGTAATTTTTTACCAACCTATATATGCAAGAAATGCATATCGCTGAGTTTGTATTTTCTAACCCACTGTTCATCTCTACTTGAAAACTTGTCAAAAAGGGAACATATGCCCAAAATTCTCCTAGTTTGACTGACTGCATAGGTCACGGTTATTTGTCAGCACATTGAGCATTCTCCAACACTTGACGGACTCCCCTGTGACAGCAATGTTTTGAACATAAGCAATTGGCATGATACAACTCCTTATACCATAGATTCATCACATAACAAAAGCATGCAGCGTTGCATGAGTGAGATCACAGAAAAGTGCCTGTGACATGTGAAACATTCTTAAATATAGAGCTAAAGCTAGAATTTTGAGTCTAAAAAATCTGAACATGACATAAATGACTAAGTACATATGACACATTGAACGATTAGATCATCCATCATGTAAATGCATCGCAAGAGGACGGAAGAGAACACTTGCACTACATAAAGACAACAATCTATATAATAAATAATCTGTACTGGACTTATGAAGCTGGGGACTTTAGAGTCTGCCCATCATGTAAACATAGAATAGTTACCTTAAAACATTATTAATATCAACATTTGAATGGTCTAGCTTCAAGCTATTTTTCACAATTCTCTCATGCCTTTTTTTAATGCTGCAAGAAAAGATAATGTTAGAAAATGATTATAGCGGCAGAACTGTTTTGCTATGTACAGGAAAAGCTGGTAGACCATCTGTTTAGCAAGCAGACCAACTGTTTACCAAGCAAATTTTGCAAGATACATACAGAAACAAAATCATGCCAAGTAGCAAAGGTACACACATCTAGAAATACATGTCTGGATCGTACACTATATAGCTACTGACTTGGTTATTCTAGTAAAATAGTGTCAATGCTTGTGTATACCTATTTTCAACTTGCCGCACAACGTCATAAAAGCAGTAAATACATCCAGCTATTTGGTACAAATTCAGTCATAAAAGCAGTAAATACATCCAGCTATTTGCTACAAATTCATATAATTTTCTATTGAAGGTTGTACTACTTAATTCAGATAATGAAAATCGATATTTGTTAGCCTACAAAAACCGAGGCAGCGACATATAGACTTAATACATCTCTTAGATTGTCCACATAGATTTTTTTTACAGTAATCTAGACAAATACAGAAGGAAAAACAAATCTGCGTTTTACTTCCATAAAGCATCAGAACAGACGCCAACTATAGAAGCTAATTCCCACCTCTAACTTAACGGTACAATTCTAGTTAGTTAACATACATCAGTATACTACCGTATAGAGCCAACCCTCTCGGCACAAAGTTTGCCAACGTTAGTAACATACAGTAAAAGATTTATATTTCAGCAGAAATGCCTACTATTAGAAGCTAGAATCAGTCACCGGCAAATTGATTTGATTAATCAGAGCCATCTACTATTCCAATCTAGATTCACAGCCATTGACTAAATTTAGTAGCATATGGATTTCACCTCGTAGAGAAAAAATCTAAAAATATTCTAGGATTCTGTCACCACAGTGTTTCACTCGACCTAAAAGACTGAACAAATTCATTATGGTCTGCAAAAGTTTATGCGTAATTAAAACCGTACCATGAGGCCGTAGGCAAAGACCTGGATGATGGTGTTTCCAAGGGAATCGGAGGCATGCCCAAAGTGTACCGGCCTCCTCTCGCGTCAACGTCCTGTGGACAGCTCGTAGCCTGGACGAACACCTAAATCAGCATGGCCGCATCAGTAGCAGCCGTGCTGTGTTTTCCATGGCTTTAGGAGATGGGAGTTGGAGGAAGAGGAAGGGGTAAGGCGAGGAAGGATGAGGAAGCCGCAGGACAACAACTGGGGAACACACAGGGGCAGCAGGACCACAAGACGGTGAGGACCTCGGGGAGGCCTCTAGCACGCCTTGCCGTCGATGCCCCCGCCCTACGCCTCAGGCTTCGTCACAACGCGGTCCTCCGGCCGCCAGGATCTAGGTTTGGGGCTGGAGAATGCCGCTGCTGCGAGGAGGAGAGAAGAGAAAGGGGCGAGGAGAAGGATTTTTCTAGCGATCTCTCTCTGGAAGAAAGGAGAAGGAAGGGGCGAGCGATTGGGTATTGGCGGTGGGTTGGGGCCAACTTAAGATATTTATCTGGTCCCAAGCGGTAAATCCCCATTAGACAGTAAAAAAATAATCAAAAATCTACAGCCAATCGAGCGTAAAAGAAAACACGTGGCACGCACGCAAAAGCGATCGCTTAGCGCTGGGAACGCACCGCAGGAGGGCCTGCTTAGTAGCTTTAATATTTGCTGGAAGAAAGGAGAAGGAAGGGGCGAGCGATTGGGTATTGGCGGTGGGTTGGGGCCAACTTAAGATACTTATCTGGTCCCAAGCGGTAAATCCCCATTAGACAGTAAAAAAATAATCAAAAATCTACAGCCAATCGAGCGTAAAAGAAAACACGTGGCACGCACGCAAAAGCGATCGCTTAACGCTGGGAACGCACCGCAGGAGGGCCTGCTTAGTAGCTTTAATATTTGTATATATATATATATTCCTCCATGTCCACCAGCGCCATAGCAGACAGACCACCATAATTCGTTTTTTCTCCGGCAGCTTCAGTATTGCGTGCAGCAAATCACCCGCATCCTTGCATTCGCACATACACTGTCGCTCATGTTCCAGTTGCAAACTGCGCCACACAGACTTGACTGCTTTACATTTCAGGAACAAATGTGCACCATCCTCGTCCAGTCTTCTGCAGCAGACACAAAGTGTATCACAATCAATTCCTCGTCTCTTCATAGATAGTTTCAGAGGCAAGCTGTTATGAGCCAAGCGCCACATGAACTGTTGTATTTTCGGTTGGCACGGTAATCTCCAAATTTCTTTCCATTCCCAGTCCCTCTGTAATGGTGTGCAAGCTCAAGGCAACTCTGCATCCCTGCTGTGCACATACACTTTGTAAGCTGATTTAATTGAGAACATTCCCTTGCTATCAAAGTGCCATGCATAGACATCCTCATGCTCGGTCCGTACTGGTGTCGCTAGTATGATTTTGGCATCCTCTTCTCTGAATATGGCTCTCACCGGAGCTGGTGAGTTCTTTGTGTGCTTTGTTGAGTTGTAACATTTGTTTTCATGTACATGTACGTGCCAGGTTGTTGTAACGGTAAGGCTAGTCTAGGGGAGGTGATCGCTAGTCCTGCGGCGCCCACGATCAGATCCCTGCATATAGGGATGGTGCGCCTCCTTTCCATGTATATGTACTGGCAACTCTGAACAATACAAGCATGGCAACTATTTCCATCCTCCTTGGTAATTAGAGCTCCACGATCTTCTCCCCCGTGATGTCGACTAGCCCTCCCTCCACTCCTCTCGCTGATACAGGCAACGCCGGCACTGTCCACTCTCCTGGCGCCGATGACCTGGCTGCCGCAGCCGCCACAGCTGAGCACCCTCGGGCTTCACCAACGCCTGACCTCTCCACATCCGGCGATCTGCCTCTCGCGTCCAACCCACCCAACCCACTCCCGCAGCTCTCTCTCTCGGTCCCTACCACTGCTGCATCGCCCGCCGGCCAGCCTGCTAGCATCATCGGCGTCGTCGACTTCAAGCTGGCGTTGGACGGCACGAACTTCGCCCGGTGGCGCAACTACCTCATGTTCACCCAGTTCCATGCCGAGAACCACGTGCAGGTCGGCGCCGCCTCTCGTCCCTCTGACCCGGCGTGGCGTGACGACGACAATACCATTGTCCTGTGGTTTTACTCCACCATCACCGGCGACCTCCTCGACATCGTCGCGCTGGCCGGCTCCACCGCCTACACCATCAGGAGGCGGCTCCATGAATACTTCCTCGACAATGAAGCCGAGCATGCCATGCATCTGGGCCAAGAGTTCAGGTCGGCCATGCGCGGCGACCACTCCATCAACGAATACTGTCGCCATCTCCAAGGTATCGCCTCCGCCCTCGCCGACGTCCGGGAGCCGGTCAGCGACCTCACACTAACCTTGCATATGCTGGACGGCCTCGGCAAGAAGTTTGAACTTCAGGCTGCTATCATCCAGTCCACGGTGCCGCTCCCGACCTTCGCGCAAGCCCGCTCCCGCCTTGTGCTCGCCGAGATCGCCCTCGACAAGCGGGCACGCACCGACGGCGCACATGTCTTGGCTGTCCACGACGAGCGCGCCGGTGACCCCGCCGGAGGGCGTGGCGACCGGGCTCCCCAAGGTGGCGGCGACCGCGGTCCCAACGTCGGCGGTGGCCTTGGCGGACCGCCCAACGGAGGCAACGGCGGTGGCCGCGCTAGTGGGCGCGGCGGACGCGGCCGTGGTCGTGGCCGTGGTCGTGGCCGCGGCCGTGGAGACATTCCTGGAGGCGGTGGCCATGGTCCGCAACAGCCATGGCTAGGGTATTTTGCTCCCATGGGGATGCCCTTCCCACCGCTGCGCGCTCCATGGATCCCGCCGAACTCCTCCGGCATCCTTGGATCTCGTCCTGGCGCCCCGCATCAAGCCTACCCGGTTCTGCATGCCACTGCACCAGCCACTCCGTACGCTGCTCCACCACCCGTGCCCTACCACGCACCTTACTCGTGGACGCCAGCGCCATGTACCATGCTGTGCCCAGCCATGGCTCGGTCCTCCCTTCCCATGGAGAGTGGATCATGGATACCGGCGCCTCCTCCCACGTCACCGTGGACACAGGTACTTTTCTCGAGTCTCATCCCTTGTTAGCGCATAACTCTCGACACATTATCGTTGGTAATGGGCCTACGTCTCCAACGTATCTATAATTTTTGCTTGTTCCATGCTGTTATATTATCATTCTTGAATGTTTTACAATCATTTTACTCCAATTTTATATTATTTTTGGGACTAACCTATTAACCTTGAGCCTAGTGCCAGTTTCTGTTTTTTCTTTGTTTTTGAGTTTTACAGAAAAGGAATATCAAACGGAGTCCAAACAGAATAAAAATCTACAGTGATTTTTTTTTGGACCAAAAGAAGCCCAAGGAGCTTTGGAGTTGGGCCAGAAGAGCCACGAGGCCACCACAAGCCTGGGGGCGCGGCGCCACCCCTAGGGCGCGCCCCCTGGCTTGTCGTCACCTCGTGGCCCCCCTGGACTTGTTTCCGCTGCCAAAAATTCCTATAAATACAGAAACCCCCAGTAACAAACCTAGATCGGGAGTTCCGCCGCCGCAAGCCTCTGTAGCCACGAAAAACCAATCGGGAGCCCGTTCCGGCACCCTGCCGGAGGGGAAAACCATCACCGGAGGCCATCTTCATCATCCCGGCGGTCTCCATGACGAGGAGGGAGTAGTTCACCCTCGGGGCTGAGGGTATGTACCAGTAGCTATGTGTTTGATCTCTCTGTCTCGTGTTCTTGAGATGACACGATCTTGATGTACCGCGAGCTTTATTAATATAGATGAATCATATGGAGTTTTCCCCTCTCTATCTTCTTGTGATGAATTGAGTTTTCCCTTTGAAGTTTTCTTATCGGATTGAGTCTTTAAGGATTTGAGAACACTTGACGTATGTCTTGCGATGGGATATCCGTGGTGACAATGGGATGTTCTATTGATCCACTTGATGTATGTTTTGGTGATCAACTTGCGGGTTCCATGACCTTGGGAATCTATGCATAGGGGTTGGCACATGTTTTCGTCTTGACTCTCCGGTAGAAACTTTGGGACACTCTTTGAAATTCTTTGTGTTGGATTGAACATGATGAATCTGAAATTGTGTGATGCATATCGTATAATCAAGCAATGGGTACTTGTGGTGACATTGGAGTATCTAGGTGACATTAGGGTTTTGGTTGATGTGTATCTTATGGTGTTATTTTAGTACGAACTCTAGGGCTGTTCGTGACACTTATAGGGATAGCTCATAAGATTGATCAGAAAAGATAACTTTGAGGTGGTTTCGTACCCTACAATAATTTCTTCGTTTGTTCTCCGCTATTTGTGACCTTGGAGTGAACTCTTTGTCGCACATGAGGGATTTACATATGATTCAACTATGTTAGTATTGTTGAGAGAACTTACACTAGTGAAAGTATGAACCCTAGGCCTTGTTTTCAAGCATTGCAATACCGTTTTTGCTCACTTTTGTTACTTGCTACCTTGCTGTTTTTATATTTTCAGATTACAAAACCTATATCTACCATCCATATTACACTTGTATCACCATCTCTTTGCCGAACTAGTGGACCTATGCAATTTACCATTGTATTGGGTGTGTTGGGGACACAAGAGACTCTTTGTTATTTGGTTGCAGGGTTGTTTGAGAGAAACCATCTTCATCCCACGCCTCCCACGGATTGATAAACCTTAGGTCATCCACTTGAGGGAAATTTGCTACTGTCCTACAAAACACTGCGCTTGGAGGCCCAACACGAGTCTACAAGAAGAAAGTTGCGTAGTAGACATCAAGCTTTTTTCTGGCGCCGTTGCCGGGGAGGTGAGTGCTTGAAGGTATATCTTTAGATCTTGTAATTGAATATTTTAGTTTCTTGTTTATCACTAGTTTGGTTTTATAAAAGAAAATTACAAAAAAATGGAATTGAGGTTGCCTAATATGCTTCATCTTTTTAATGTCTTTCGTGAAAATGATGGAAAGGAAAATTGTGCTCAAGTGTTAGAAGAAGAATTCATTAAAATGTTTGGCACTAAATATTTGAGTGATGAGCATGATTGCAATGTTGTTAGTATGAATTCCTTGAATATTCATTATGCTAATGATATGCAAACCCACAAGCTTGGGGATGCTATGTTTGATGAATATAATATTTTTAGTCCCCAAGTTTTGATGAGCAAATTTATTATGATGAAATAATGCCTCCTATCTATGGTGATTATTCTGATGACATGTATGCTATAAAGAATAATGATAACCATGAAACTTGTCATCATGATTTTAATTTTCAATTGGACTATGCTTCACATGATAGTTATTTTGTTGAGTTTGCTCCCACTACTATTGATGAGAAGAAAATTGCTTATGTGGAGAGTGAAAAATTTTCCATGCTTGTAGATCATGAAAAGAATGTTTTATGTGCTGGTTATATTGTGAAATTCCTTCATGATGCTACTGAAAATTATTATGAGGGAGGAACATATGCTTGTAGGAATTGCAATAATATCAAGTTTCCTCTCCATGTGTTCAAAGTTTTGAAGTTATGCTTGTCTTGCCTTCCTATGCTACTTGATTCTTGCTCCCATAAATTGTTTGCTCACAAAATACCTATGCATAGGAAGTGGGTTATACTTAAATGTGCTTGTCATGAGATTCATGATGCTCTTTTGCATGTTTCGATTATTATTCCTATGTGAGCATCATTGAAATCATCATGCCTAGCTAAAAGGCATTAAAGAAAAGTTCTTGTTGGGAGACAACCCAACACTTTTATTTTCTGTTTTTGAGTGATCACATGATTAAGCTACTGTAGTAATCATGTTTTGTATCTTTTATTTCAATAAAGTGCCAAGTAAAGCCCTTGGGATAGTGTGGATGACAGTTGACTTGATTCTGTGCAAAAATAGAAACTTTTTCTCTCAGTCCAGGAATTTTGTAAATTCACTGGAACGTGCTTTTGATCTGAATTTTTTACAGTCTTGATATACAAATTCTTCAGGTTGTCCTAATTGTACAGAACTTTTAGAGATAGGTAAGTATGGTTACACTACAGATCTTCACAGACTGTTCTGTTTTTGACAGATTCTGTTTTGCATGCATAGTTTGCTTGTTTTAGTGTTTCCATAGCTTATATTGAGTGATATAAATTATGGGAATGATAGAATACAGTAGGTATTATGTGAGAACAATTATGGATCTTGTCTTGACAGTACGTAAGTGAATGATCTTTATTTATTATACTAACTCATCTCACGAAGTTCCGTTAAGTTTTGTGTGATTGAAGTTTTCAAGTTTTGGGTGAGACACCGATATGAGGAGAATAAGGAATGACAAGAACCTAAGCTTGAGGATGCCCAAGGCACCCCCAAGGCAATATCCAAGGAAGACTCAAGTGCCTAAGCTTCGGGATGCCCCGGAAGGCATCCCCTCTTTCGTCTTCAACATTATCGGTATATCTTACTTGGAGCTATATTTTTATTCGTCACATGATATGTGCTTTGCTTGGATCGTCATTATATTTTGTTATTTTCTGTTAGGTGTTATTCATAATCTTGTTTTTCAATAAAAAGTTCCAAGAATTGCCTTTAGGATGCTTGCATTGCATGGTTGATGTGTGCTGTGTAAAAAACAGAAACTTTTGCCGTAGTCTTTGAATTTTCATATTTTATTAGTACATGGAAAGTTTCTGAAAATTTTACACAGTATTTTAATATAAATTTTATAGCATGTCCTAAATTTTCATAATTTTTTGAGTTACATAAGTACACTGTTTTCATAAAGTGCTACAGACTGTTCTGTTTAGACAGATTGCTGTCATAGTTTTGTTATCTACTTATCCTATAGTTTCCATAGCCTATATTGGTAGATATAAATTGTGGAAATGGTAGTATACAGTACCTAATGTTTGAAAATTATTATGCAAATTGTCTTGGCAGTACATAAAGAGTTGATTTATTATTATGTGTACTAACCTATCTCAAGAGTTCTTTTCAAGTTTTGTGTGGAAGATGTTTTTGAGAATAGGTGAATCCATGATATGAGAGGATTGAACGAGGTACAAAAGCTCAAGCTTGGGGATGCCCAAGGCACCCCAAGTAAATATTTCAAGAAGTCTCAAGCATCTAAACTTGGGGATGCTACGCATCCCACCTCTCTTCGTCAACTATCGGTTAGCCTATGTTGAGCCTAAATTTTTTATTCGTTCACTTGATGCGTCCTATTCTTGGAGTGCTATTTTTCTTTTGTTTGCTGTTTAAATAAAATACTCAGATCTAAAAATATTTATTGAGAGAGAGAGAGTCCTCACATAGCTACTTAATTGTTTGACTACTCATTGATCTTCACTTATATCTTTTGAGAGTAGCTTGTCATTTCCTCTCATGCTTCACTTATACCTTTTTGAGGGATGAAATTTTTATGCTCTTGTACTTCACTTAAATTTGCTTGAGCTTGCCAAAAAGCAATAGCAACATATAAAACTAGTCCCAAAGTGATAGATATCCAAGGAGGATATAATAAAAACTTTCATGAAGATCATGGGACAAATTAAACTTGATTCTTTGTAATAGTTTTGAAACATGATGATAGTAATATGTGAGTCATGTTAGTGAGTAATTATGCTTAGTAGGAATATTGGTGTTAAGGTTTGTAATTCCCTATGCATGCACGAAAGTCAATAGTTATGCAATGAAGTTACATCCTACTTGTGGTGCACTATTCGGTGTTAGTTATGAGTCAATGCTCACTTATAAGAATTTCGATTCTTGGTTTGGTTGCTTCCCAATCTATTTGCTAGCCTCCATTTGTACTAAGTAGAAATACTACTTGTGCATCCAAAATCCTTAAATCAAGTTTTGCCTTATGAGTCCACCATACCTACCTATATGCGGTATTTCCATGCCGTTCCAAGCAAATTTGTATGTGCCATCTCTAAATTTTCAAAATAAATTTTCTTTTTTGTGTGCCCGTACCGCTCATGAAACGGTAGGGAGTATCCAATATTTTTCCATGCTAGGTGTGTTATTCTCACGATATGTGTTGATTCACTATCATTCACGAGAAAGTGGCTGGTATTCGGGATGCCCAGTTCCATGCTCAAAAATCAAATCAAAATATAATGAAACAAAACTCCCCCAGTATTGTTGTTTGTATGGACGGTACCCGTGGATTCGGCTCGCCGTGGGGTGTGATTGATTGGTGGAGGGGGAGTAAAAACTTTACCATTCTGTTTGGGAACCGCCTATAATGTATTTAGCATGGAAAGTATTGTGAGCTACTTTGTCGTTTTCGTTGACAGGAAAAGCATGCCACTCAAAATATTTTTCTCTCTCAATTTAAACCTTGATCTCTGGCACCTCTACAAATCCCTACTTCCCTCTGCGAAGGGCCTATCTATTTACTTTATTCAAATTTTTTATTTTTGCTTTGAGTCTCCATCTTCTCTTATAAGCACCAACTAGGGGGCACTATGATCGTACTTGAGCATTGGGCATAGCTAATATTTGAGTGTGTTTCATGAATGGATCAATGATTGAGCATGATGGGCTAGGGATAACTTTCTTTAGGGTTGATATTTTGAAAGACATGGTTGCTTGTTGACATGCCTAATTATTGAAGTCATTATGTTAAAACTAGACTATTGCTTTGAATCATTTACAAGTCCAAATGTCCATGCTATACAAAGAAGAAAATAATATGATGAACATGTTAGGCATCATTCCACATCAAAAATTCTATTTTTATTATTTACCTACTCGAGGACGAGTAGGAATTAAGCTTGGGGGTGCTGATACGTCTCCAACGTATCTATAATTTTTGCTTGTTCCATGCTGTTATATTATCATTCTTGGATGTTTTACAATCATTTTACTACAATTTTATACTATTTTTGGGACTAACCTATTAACCTAGAGCCTAGTGCCAGTTTCTGTTTTTTCTTTGTTTTTGAGTTTTACAGAAAAGGAGTATCAAACGGAGTCCAAACGGAATAAAAATCTACGGTGATTTTTTTGGACCAGAAGAAGCCCAGGGAGCTTTGGAGTTGGGCCAGAAGAGCCACGAGGCCACCACAAGCCTGGGGGGCACGCCCTCCTGGCTTGTCGTCACCTCGTGCCCCCCTGGACTTGTTTCTGTCGCCAAAAATTCCTATAAATACAGAAACCCCCAGAAACAAACCTAGATCGGGAGTTCCGCCGCCGCAAGCCTCTGTAGCCACGAAAAACCAATCGAAAGCCCGTTCCGGCACCCTGCCGAAGGGGGAAACCATCACCGGAGGCCATCTTCATCATCCCGGCGGTCTCCATGATGAAGAGGGAGTAGTTCACCCTCGGGGCTGAGGGTATGTACCAGTAGCTATGTGTTTGATCTCTCTCTCTCGTGTTCTTGAGATGACACGATCTTGATGTACCGCGAGCTTTATTAATATAGATGAATCATATGGAGTTTTCCCCTGTCTATCTTCTTGTGATGAATTGAGTTTTCCCTTTGAAGTTTTCTTATCGGATTGAGTCTTTAAGGATTTGAGAACACTTGATGGATGTCTTGCGATGGGATATCCGTGGTGACAATGGGATGTTCTATTGATCCACTTGATGTATGTTTTGGTGATCAACTTGCGGGTTCCGTGACCTTGGGAATCTATGCATAGGGGTTGGCACATGTTTTCGTCTTGACTCTCCAGTAGAAACTTTGGGGCACTCTTTGAAGTTCTTTGTGTTGGATTGAACATGATGAATCTGAAATTGTGTGATGCATATCGCATAATCAAGACCATGGGTACTTGTGATGACATTGGAGTATCTAGGTGACATTAGGGTTTTGGTTGATGTGTATCTTAAGATGTTATTTTAGTACGAACTCTAGGGCTGTTCGTGACACTTATAGGGATAGCTCATAAGAGTGATCAGAAAAGATAACTTTGAGGTGGTTTCATACCCTACAATAATTTCTTCGTTTGTTCTCCGCTATTTGTGACTTTGGAGTGAACTCTTTGTCGCACGTGAAGGATTTACATATGATTCAACTGTGTTAGTATTGTTGAGAGAACTTGCACTAGTGAAAGTATGAACCCTAGGCCTTGTTTTCAAGCATTGCAATACCATTTTTGCTCACTTTTGTTACTTGCTACCTTGCTGTTTTTATGTTTTCAGATTACAAAAACCTATATCTACCTTCCATATTACACTTGTATCACCATCTCTTCATCGAACTAGTGCACCTATACAATTTACCATTGTATTGGGTGTGTTGGGGACACAAGAGACTCTTTGTTATTTGGTTGCAGGGTTGTTTGAGAGAGACCATCTTCATCCTACGCCTCCCACGGATTGATAAACCTTAGGTCATCCAGTTGAGGGAAATTTGCTACTGTCCTACAAAACTCTGCGCTTGGAGGCCCAACACGAGTCTACAAGAAGAAAGTTGCCTTCCCGTCGTCGCCATCGGCAACACTAGACTCCCTCCCCGCCCATTCTACCTCACTCATATCTTAATGTCACCTAATATAGTTCAAAACCTCATCTCTGTTCGCAAGTTTACCATTGATAATATATGGTCTGTGGAGTTTGACCCTCTTGGTTTTTCCGTGAAGGATCTTCACACCAAGGAGGTTCTTCTGAGGTGCAATAGCTCGGGTGACCTCTACCGCTTCTCCGGCGACCATGGCAGCACCACTCTGGCAGCTTACACTGTCACGTCTTCGGATCTTTGGCATAAACGGCTTGGGCACCCCGTCGCCTCGTCACTAGCTTCTTTCCCGTTTTATGTTCCGCCCGAATGTAATAAGATTTCAAAGTCGCATCTATGTACTGCTTGCCAATTGGGCAAAAGCACCCGTCTTCCTTTCCCCACCTCCACCTCATATACCACCGCGCCATTTCAACTTTTACACTGCGACTTGTGGACCTCCCCAATAATTAGTTTCTCAGGCTATAAATATTACCTTGTCATTGTGGATGATTACACTCTCTATTCTTGGACGTTTCCATTGCGTGTAAAATCTGACACAAGCGCCACGTTGCAACGTTTCTTTTTCCTTTGTTCTTACCCAATTTCATGTTCTTGTGCAATGTTTGCAGTGTGACAATGGCGGTGAGTTCCTTACCACTACACTCCGTGACTTCTTATCTACCAATGGTATTTCCTTTCGTCTCACGTGCCCCCACACCTCACCACAAAACGGCAAAGCGGAACGGTATATCCGCACCACCAATGATGTCGTTCGCACGCTTTTGTTCCAAGCCCATCTCCCCCTGAGTTTTGGGTTGAAGCATTGCACACCGCTACTAGCCTCCTCAACATCCGCCCGTCCCACGCCATACACCACTTCACCCCTATTTTCTTCTTTATGGTGTTCACCCCACTTATGATCATCTCCGGACGTTTGGTTGCTTGTGCTTTCCAAACCTCTCTGCCACAACCGCTCACAAGCTCTCACCATGCTCAGCCCGCTGTGCTTTTATTGGATATCCTCGAGAGCAGAAGGGCTATCGTTGCTTCGATCTTGCCTCACGAAAAGTAAAAATTTCTCGCAATGTCATCTTTGATGAAAATTGCTTTCCCTATGTCACAGATACCTCCCCTGGCGTAGAAAATCCTTCCCGCCCTGCCGCACCTTCCGCATCCGACGAGGTTGGCGTCGAGCCGCTAACCTCGTACCTGCACCACCTGATGCGCATGCATCCCAACACCCAGCCGCTGGCCTCTCGCGACCCACCATGTTCCCCCGCGACTAGCCTCTCCCGCCCATCTAGCCTCGTCTCCCGTCTCCGCGGGGACCGCCACTCCCGTTTGCATGCCCACCAGCCCACGATCGTCGGGGCCCGCCACCCATGCAACCCCAATCCCCTCGCGTCTTGAGGGTCCCGCCTCCCATGCAGGCACGTCCGGCGCCTCGCCCACACGTACGCCCCGCACGGGATCAGCCTCGGGTCTCGCCTCGCAAAACCACTCCACCTGGCTCCGATCTACTTCGGGGTCCTCCCCTGTCTCGCCCTCGGAGTTAGCCTCTCCCGTCACGGCTCGTTCGTCCTTGTCTCCTTCGGACACACACCTCCCCCCTCGTGCCATCCCAATTACTCCTCGTCATAATCCCCATCAGATGGTTACGTGCGGCAAAACTGGTTTTGCCATGCCCAAGAAGACTTTTGATTTGTCCATCACCATCTCGCCCTCACCCCTTCCTTCCTCGTACCGCGCCGCTCTCAAAGATTCCCATTTTGCATGACGCGATGTTAGATGAGTTTAATGTGCTAATTCGGAATGACACTTGGTCTTTGGTGCCTTGTCCTGCAGGTGTTAACATGGTGACAGGCAAGTGGATCTTTCGCCATAAGCTTCATCCCGACGGTTCCTTGGCGCGCTACAAGGCACGATGGGTGGTCCGTGGTTTCACCCAGCAGCCCGGGGTTGACTATGGTGAGACCTTTAGCCCCATTGTCAAATCCTCCACGATCCGCGTCATCCTCAGTCTCGCCACAGCACACAGTTGGCCCGTTCGGCAGATGGATGTCAAGAACGCTTTCCTCCATGGTGATCTCGCCAAGACGGTCTATTGTCAGCAACCGTCCGATTTCGTTGATGCCGCTCACCCCACGCATGTTTGTCGTCTGAATAAATCCCTCTACGGTCTCAAACAAGCTCCCCAGACATGGATCCTCCGCTTTACGCGCTTCCTTCACACCCTCGGGTTTGTCTCCTCTAAGTGTGATACCTCGCTCTTCATCCTCCGTCGTGACACCTCTATGGCATACTTGCTCCTGTATGTTGATGACATCATCCTGACTGCCAGCACCACCACGCTCCTCACCTCACTCGTCTCATCCCTCACGAACGAGTTCTCCATGAGTGATCTTGGCGACATCCATCACTTTCTTGGCATCATTGTTCATCGTAACACCGACGGTCTCTTCTTGTCTCAGGAGCAGTATGCCTTGGAGATTTTGGAGCGCGCTAATATGCTCAACTGCCACCCCATCTCCATACCCATCGACACTCGATCTAAGATCTCCAGTTCGGGTGGCACCCCTTTTTCTGATCTGTCCAAATATTGCAGTATCGCCGGAGCCCTTCAGTACCTCACTCTCACACGGCCGGATCTCACTTATGCCGTGCAGCAGATTTGCTTGTTCATGCATGCCCCTATTGACTCCCACTTTCAGCTCGTCAAGCGGGTCCTCCGTTATCTCCGTGGCACTACGCATTACGGCCTACAGCTCTACCGCTCCTCGCAGCATGATCTTGTTACCTATAGCGATGCTGATTGTGTCGGGTGTCCCGACACTCGCAAATCCACATCCGGTTTGGGTCTCTTTCTGGGGCCTAACCTGATCTCCTGGTCGTCCAAGCGACAGCAGACAGTCTCACGCTCCAGCGCGGAGGCTGAGTACCGTGCCGTGGTTAACTATGTCGCCGAGTCTTGCTGGCTTCGGCAGCTTCTCACCGAGCTACATTGCCCACCTCGCCACGCTACATTGGTATATTGTGATAAAGTTAGCGCGGTGTATCTCTAGTCGAACCCGGTTCAACATCAACGAACGAAACATGTGGAAATCGATCTTCACTTTGTTCGTGACCGTGTTGCCCTTGGAGAAGCCAAAGTTCTCCATGTTCCGACTACCTCACAGTTCACCGACATCTTCATCAAGGGACTGCCTTCGACAGTGTTTCACGAGATTCGAGCCAGTCTCAACATCTTGCCTAGCGACGTTTGGACTGGGGGGGTGTTGAGTTGTAACATTTGTTTTCATGTACATGTACGTGCCAGGTTGTTGTAGCAGTAAGGCTAGTCTAGGGGAGGTGATCACTAGTCCTGCGGCGCCCACGATCAGATCCCTGCATGTAGGGATGGTGCGCCTCATTTCCATGTATATGTACTGGCAACTCTGAACAATACAAGCAGGGCAACTATTTCCATCCTCCTTCTTGCTGGACCGGGGACAGAGCTGACACGGTATATATATACTGCAGAGAGAGAGAGTCAATGACATGGGTCTGACGCAGCTGCGTTAGGTTGGAATGTTTCAAGCTTACGTGCTACGGCTTACGGTCCGTACGGTACTCACAAACACAGCACAATGAAACTACTCTTTGCGGGCGGCCGGCGGCGGCTCTTCCTGTAGCACGCACGGACCAGAGTGTGTATATATGGTTCGGACAGTGTTGGATAGGGACGCTCGGATCAAAAAGTCTGGGTTTTGTTGGAAGCGCCACCTATTGCTTGTCATTTTCATCTCGTTTGAACCATCAAAACAGGCCGATTTGCCAAATTGAAGCACTGTTCTATTCTCTTCGGTTCTTGTCGGTCGGCGTCTACCCCAAGTCTCCAAGGGTGCATAGACAAAAGGGCACCGGAGTCTGTATTCTCCTGGCCATGCATGCCATTTTGCAGTGCATGGTCGTCGTCGATGCCGATCCATCATCCGTCGTGCGTCTGCTCTCGGAACGGGTTCGTACTAGATCACTTCAATGGCCAAAGAGTTTGGCTGGAGAGATCACGGCAACGCAGCTACCACTCGATATCAAAGTGATGCACCTAGCTACAATGCAGGGCCTTGGACGAATAGTCAGTGATGTTTATTTCCATGCAGGACAAGTATTTTCTTTTTTCCCGGTGTCTCTTATTCATACGTGTTCTGAACTTCATGCCTATTTTGTAGCAATCCTCTCTTAAGCTTTCGTCAAATGTAACCTACTCATTACGTAAAATATCTAAATCCAATATCATGATGTAGAACTGTGTGAACGAGGGTGAAATGATTGAGTTCGGATGGAGCAGACTGAAGTGAAGACATGTTATATGTAGAGGAACGGAAGAGGCCCCGGAATGGGAAGAATTATGGTGGGTGGGACATTTATTAGCCTTATTTCCATCTTATAAACCTCCACCAACAATGCATATATCCCCCATGCATCTCTCTCTCAGTCTCTAGTCTCTGCTCTGAGGGAACCCCTCTCTCTCTCTCTCTCTCTCTCTCTCTCTCTCTCTCTCTCTCTCTCTCTCTCTCTCTCTCTCTCTGTTCATAGCTGACTTGGTTACATACGTGGGCATTTGTAAAAATTACCTATTTCAAGTTAATTAACTAGGTAGTCCAGCTGCAGTTCACCAAGGCGAGGAAAGGAAATTAAGTTTGTGGAGAGAACTAGTTCACGCTCCTAGGGAACAGCTACAAACACTATAAAATGCTACAACGATTTAAACACGAATGGAGCGCCAAGATTGAAGGAATGAACAGATTCCTCCTCTCATTGCTGCTACAAAATAACATTTGGACGGCTGACCGTCTACTAAAGAGGGGTTGGACACATGGGCAGCCTTTGTGTGCTGCGATCTCGTGTTAGAGTCTGTGGCTCACTTGATGATCTTATGTCTGTTTGCGCTGCAGGTCTGGGCTTCCTTCAGTTCCACAAACCTGGAAGTGGCTGAGTTAGGTCTGATTAGACTCCATCAGGGGCTGTTTTTTTTCCATAAACGGGCGATTTTACTTAAAATGTAGCATCAAGCAAATACAAAACATTATGAGTAACACCCGGCCTTTGCATAGTTAGGATGCACAAGGTCAAATCCGAAAGTCTGACCAATATTCATTCGAGGTGTGCTTCGGTACACCCCCCCCTCACAAAACGTAGAAGGGGAACGTATACCCACCTCGTATTGCACACTACAGGTTGCCGTACGTATGCAATACGAGGTGGGTATGCGTACGGCAGCATGTAGTGTATAAAAATGTATAATAAGAGGTGGGTATACGTTTCTCTTTCTACGTTTTGGGGGGGGGGGTGTACCGAAGCAAAAGTGTATTCATGAAATAAAAACAGGACAAATCGGCAATAGTAGAGTCCTATAAACCGACATTGTGCCAATGTCAAAGGAGGTGGTGGATCGATCCGAAGGCTAGTCACCAATGTTGGAAAAAAAACTTCTGGAGCCACCTGCTGCAATCGCGTACACACCGCCTTGAACAACGGTTGGTGGAGTAGAATATTTATAAATCCCCTACAGATATAAGGAATCCTAACATTCAGTTGGTTTGCTATATTTTGTGGCACATTTGAAGGGAAAGAAACCGAAGAACCTTTAAAGTTAAATCATGCAACATTGTTGGTGTCGTAGCGTAGATGAGAGAAGATGTCCGCCTCATGTTGGAGGAGCATGAGTAACCCTGTTGGCAGGGCTTCGCCCGAGTTTTTTCCCCTTTCCTCTTGCTCCTAGTGAGCCCTCTGTAAGCTGTTTTTAGCTGATGTACTCTATTTTCCTCAATCTTAATGCATACGCACAGCTCCTGCTAGTTTTTGCCAGTTCTTTTGGAAAGAACTAGGAAAGGCAAACTGATACTATTAAATTTAGTAAGCCCGGCCAAGCTAATCAAGTATGGGTACGTTGCCAACATGCCAAAGATTTGACCGTGAGCTACATTACCATTATGTATGATCACATAGAGCACTAGCTATGTTGGCACTAATCTTGACCACGGCGCGCTGTGACGTTCGTGCGGAGGTGTTCAAGACGACGGTCGAGGGCGAGCTGTGTCAAGATTATGAGGGAAATTGTTAGCACTAATGTTGACCACGGCACTCCATGTTGGAGCTGCCCTCGGGCGGCGTACGCCAAGCTGTGCCTCCCGCGACTTGAACATCGGACGGAAGAGACGAACTCCAGCACACAAGCTTTTACGGCGACATATGCCCTTGCCGGAGATGTACACCACTTCTCTTCACTTTGTAGTCATCACGCACACGAACACAGAGGCTACAAATGCCACGCACACAACATGGTCTACATATCTGGCTTCTCTACAGCTCGCACACACGAACAGAACACACCAGCACCGCTGGCAAAAAATGACTCTCTTCACGCAAGAAAGCAAGCAGGTTAAGTACTCTTACTTTGCCTATATAAACAGGTTATCGAACTAGCTATATACAAATTAGTATAACCAATTTGTGCAAAAGATATGACATAATTCTTCGAAATATGTCCATACACATAACTGTGCTGAAAAATTGTCTTGGAAATTATGTCCATATATAGATTATCATTTTAGTTTGAAAAAACTACATTCAAAACGTCATCTACAATGTGTTTACAGCAGTGATGCTCTTCCCATATGACCCGCAAAAAAAAGATCCCCATATATGTTCTAACACACCATCTAAGCACATATAATGAATGGTAGAAAAACAGAGTATCTGCTCCCGAGCTCAAGTGCTCCCTGATGAACAGTAATATCCAAAAAATAATAAAGAAACAAACAATTCTGATATTTTTTGTGGCAAACTTGGAAATTGTTTGGTGTAGTTGATAAATTTCAGAATGGATTGACATTCATGAAAGTCATGGTGGTAAAAAAAACAAATTCGATTCTTAAAAAATGCTACTTGAATAATTTTGGACTGCTTGACAATCAAAGCGGAATCCATGCACGTAGTGGTCGGACATAACTGAGCTGCGAGACAACGAGAAAAGTTAGTATCTTCCAAGTATCTTTACCTTGGCCGTTCACACTCATCTAAACACATATTTTAGGGAATGCATTCGATTTCACCTAACCGTTTCGTTCTTTTCAGTCATATGAAAGCCCATGGAGGAATAATTTGTCGCCCGTTCGTCTGATAAAAATGCATTTTGCGTCACTGATTAGACTAGGCGGGTCCTTCAATCTGTTAGTGAGAAAGTTCAGGACCGTGGGTTTGTCTGCTGTGCAGAGTTTCTGCTCCAAGCTCATTTGAGCTTGGTGAACAGTAACAAAAAAATTAGAAAGCATTTCATAGAAATCTGGAAAATTTTTGTGAACAACATTGACAAAAGTTCTAAGTGCGTGCAAAAATTTGGCCCGAATTAACATTATCGATTTTGTTTTTTTAGCCACGCCTTGTAGAAATGTTATTTCGGTCTAAATTTTTGCACGCACTTAGAACTTTTGTCAATTCAGATTTTTTTTAAGTTTTTTCGATATTTTTTGACTTACTGTTCACCGAGCTCATTCGAGGTCGGGAGCAGAAGGGCACTTTCCCGGCAATAATTACATTTGGATGCCGAATTCTTCTATGTTATTTTTCTGACGAGACCGAACTGTTCAGCGAGTTGAATTAATTCGTACCGGCGTCCGTGGTACATGGCGCAAAAGTCTGATCTCGCATCAATATCGTACCAGGACAGCAACCCCTGAGGTCGACAACCGGACCTGATCCTTACAGAAACGAGCCAAATGGATCCAGAAAACAATATCACGTTCTTAATATTGAGGAACATTCAAACTTAGCCTAGAGCTCTACTAGCACGGACTGCAACAGGCAGATCCTCTCATGGCGTAAATTATTTCTATTTTCTAGCATGATTCTTCAAGGAAACAGCACCATGCCACATGGAAGGGCGGTATTTCAGTCACAGTTACTCAACCAAAATAAAATCCTAGCCAGCTTTTTGTCAATTCTAATGGCAGTGTCAGATGGATGAGTTATGGAATACCAGCACCAAGATATGCATGGGGATGAACTGCTCGTGTTCCTTTGTCACTCAGTAACCGTATACAAGACATCTATCAAAGTGGATGGAAAGAAATACTACATACAAAAATGATATAACTATGTACTCATCCGTCGGTCACCAACTTGCGCGCGCACGAATAACTTGCCTTTCTTTTCTCTTTATTGATTCTCTCCTTTTCTCTCAACTCCGAGATCCAGAGCTCTTGCCTGCACGTGTGTATATACACGCTCAACCAGTAGCACACATAACCAAACACGTCTGAGACACCGTGGGACTCAAGGTCCTTTTCCTATAAGAATTCAACTTGACACCACATACGGCATGCAAGCTAAACGTGAGCTAATACACAACCTGCCACAAACTCTACATATACTCTACACTGACTCTTACATGGACGCAAAATACTACTAGCACATGTACTAGGAAACTAGGCAAAACTAACTCAGATCCGGCTACACTAATTACAGAAGATTATTCTAACAATCTCCTTCTAATCTTAAAATGCCATCTCCTCGTCCTCGCTCTGGTCTTGACTCGTTGGAGATTCGCGACCAGTCGATCCAAACCCAATGCATGATCCGGACTACCGGCCCATACGATCTCATCTACGCGTGCAACATGCAAGATTGGACACACCATCAATCTACAGGTCATACTACGTAACTGGTCACAGTCCAGTACACACCAAGTTTGATCTCCTTGTCGAGACACGCATATGACCGCATTGCCACCTTGTCTTCGCACCCGTCGATACCTTGCTCCGATGATACACCATACCGGACAACACTTTGACTACAATGCACTTCAACTGCAATGACCCCTCATAGAGACGAGCAACTGCACATGAGGACGACTCACATACACGATGCGGACCAAACATGTGAACTCGTATGGCTCCTTGACTCATCTAACTCCCCTGGACAATGATCTTGACGACTTTTCGGCACCGCACCTCGGCACCACCGCTCATGTCAAGGATCTTCTTCCACCGCCTTGCCAATGATAGTCTGTCGTCTCTCTCCTTGTCGCTCCACCGAACGACGATCGCTTGATCCTCCTCATCATTGCACCACCCAGCGACCATATTGCCCGCCCCGAGGCGCTAGTTCGGTCACCACCCCGGGGAAAGCATGGCTTGAAATTGACCTTGCTCTAATATCAATTGTTGGAACTTCGTCCATCGATCGATCACATGAACACGATCGCGCATGAAAAACTTAGGGTCCCGATATTCACCATACGTGTGGCAAATTAGATATCCGCTCACACACCGTGTGTGGCGTACGTAGGAGGCAGACCACACGGGTCATGTGTGGGCAAACATTATAACTGCACACACATGTGGGTGCAACTACTTCGTGCCACACGCCCAACAAGTACTACTCATCCACACCCCATGCGTGTGGCCCGAAGCAAATCTACCCACACGTCCTGATGCAACTACGTTAGATACGCGTGGATGACAATTTAGTTACCCAAGGGGATGGCAACTTTAGTTATCCGGGATGGCAAATGTAGTTGTAAAAGCATGGCAACTCTCTTTGTTTTGGTTAACTATAGTTGTCATGTCTAATTTATGATAGTTGCCGTGTGTAATCAAAACATAGTTGTCATGTGTGATTAACTACTTGCCACATGTGGTCAAACAGTAGTTGCCATGTGTGTTTACCTAGTTGCCACGTGTGGTCCTACCATAGTTTCCATGTATCACTACTAGGGAAAACCCTAGCAGTAGCGCCGGTTTTTGAACCATTAGTAGCGCGGGTGCCCGCGGTACTGGTACGGCGTTACAGCTAACTTTTAGCAGTAGCGCCGGTTGCCCAGTGCTACAGCAAAATTTTAACAGTAGCTCCTGTTGTCCAGTGCCACTGGCAACTGAGTTAGCAGTAGCGTCTATTGCCCAACGCTACTGGCAACTGAGTTAGCAGTAGTGTGCTTTTCTAACCCGCGCCATTATTAATCGCACATATTTCTTTTTTATATTTATGTTGTATTTACACACGGTTATACTTATTAATATAGAACACGAATAATAATTGTGCAAGCAACAACATTTAGATTAAAGTGGATGGATGCAAGTGACCAAGTTGAATTAGAGGAAAATATGATGTTGCGGGATAAAGTTGAATTAGAGGAAAATATGATGTTGCGGAATCCCGCAACATCATATTTTCCTCTAATTCAACTTGGTCACTTGCATCCATCCACTTTAATCAAATATAAGTCATATAACTTATCATCCTCTTAATCATCTAACAACTCGTCATCCACTTAATCATCTAACAACTCATAATCCTCTTAATCATGTAACAACTCATCATCATCTTAATCATCTAACAACTCATCCTAATCGACCATGCCAAGTTAATATAAACCAGAAAAACTTCTCTCTCGTAGGACCTAGTCCTCCCTCCTAGGTAAAATGTCATAAAACAGAATAACACCTATGTCTCCATGATGAAGCAAAGAGATCCAACGGTCTCCAACTTGTGGCTTGCAGTCCTTCTTTATTTCTCCCCATGGTTCAAGTTGGAGCCGTCCTTGTGGTCTACGCTCAGTCGAGTATACCAAAGTGAACTGGGCCCTCGTAGGGCTTTTAATTGTCATGTAACCTTTGCCATGCATCATCAGAGGCACAACATCATTTGGCAGTTTCTGTTGAAGAATATAATAGTAGTCTAATTAGCAATGTAATCAACACCATTTACACAATAATAGTGTACTTAATTAGCAACTCTTACCAAGATATTTCTACGAATGTCATCTGCCCTCAACCTATGCTCTCGTGGCATGTATAATGTATAATTTGGGCCCGGTCACATATTAAACAGGTAGTTGTCCCTACCAGACATGACACCACTAACAAAGGTGACAAGAAAATCCTTCTCCTCCCAAATTTGATGTGATCCATAAGTGTAGTGTGTCGAGTCAACTATGTTCTGTGTTTCACTCGAAGAAAGGAAATAAGCTATAAATTATAAATTAACAAATTTAGTATGGATGAACACCAACTATTTTTAAATATACAATGCAAATTACTTGACAAATATGGTTGACAAACTCACATGGAGGTAAAACTGGAAGCATATCGAACTCCACCCAAATGTCGATATTACCTTCAATACGATCTTGAGGGCGAAAATCGAAGGTTATTTCCATATCCTCCTGAAATCCATATGCCTTGGCTAGAGCTTCCCAATTTGAGCACCCTAATTCTGTGTTATTAACTGCATTCATTACGTTGACCAGAGATGTGTGACCATGTTTAGTCCTCAGGTTAGCTCTCCTTGTCTCCATACTCTCGTAGTCTTCGAAACCGAGCCTCTCCAAGACATACCGTCTTGCATGGCAGGGGATGAACTAGTCAAATTATAAAAAACAGAAATTACACGTTGAAACAAAGAAACACAAGTCATGCTTAATTACGAAAAAACACTTGTCATCGTTGCGTACCGTAGAAACATCGAAGGTCTCGTCAAGCTTGATGGTGAAGAACTTGTCGTCTTGCAACTGAGGCTGGTCGCAAAGACCCTGATCTTCACCGCAGAGTTCACACTCTTGGATCCTATCGTCGTCAGACGATATTTCCTGTGTTCATGATTCAAAAATTACGGCATGACCATTGCTAAAGCAAGACATATATTGAGGACCCAAAATTTGCCGAAACTGAAATAAATCAACATTCCGGCAAAACATAGGCACTAGGAGGTGTTCCCTACAATAACATACGCACATGACCAAATAGACCTAATTCAATATCGGTTGACTTTCGGTTTGTCGAGGCTTTCCTTAAATAACTCTCATATGTCATGGTGTGTGGGTGCGCACTCTCACACACTAATATGATGGTGTATATATGTTGGTGGACACTCTCTCACACTAATAGTTCGACCGTCGGTGATGGACACATCTTTTCTCCTCTCCTTGCGCATTATACCGAGGTATATATCGCAAGAAGAGAAGAGGAGAAAGCGCCCCCCCTTACAACAGTCGGGATTCCTCCATCAAGAACACACATGAAAGTCACACATGGAGCAAGGACGGACCGAAAGTAATAATCAATTTAAAATGAACTCGAATATAATATCACTAATACATCATCTCGAATAATCCAGTTAATGCATCACCGAATATTATAACTAATACATCTCGAATATTATCATATAATATCACTAATACAGATCGAATATTATCGAATAATCTAGTTGACTCGCGGTTCCTGAGCCGCGGGCGGTGGACACCCAAAGAGAAGGAACCATCACAGGATCATAACTCGGGTGAGATCCCTGAAGAACCTGCCAGGTATTGGAGAACCTGGCGTCCAACGCAGCCATGTAGCGACGGACGTGCTCGTTCTCCTCCCTAACACGGTGACGTACCACCTTCGCGATGTACTACCTCCACGGGGGGCCCACACGACCGCCACGAAAGAAGCTCCGGGTCGACGACGAGACCCCGATTCCTCACCAAGCTATGCGCCCCGGAAGGTAGCACCTCCCACTGCCAGCCCGGTGGAGCCCACTCCCGGACATGGCGCCTCTCAAGGATGTCGCCGCCGAGTCGACGACGAGGATGCGGGCCGGGCATCGTCGACGTCGAGAACAAATTCCTATGAGAACATTTTCTTATCGTTTAATGTTTTACCTTCTGGTTATCTTCTAAGAAATACGCGAACAATTTATTTTTTCTCATAAAAAACATTATATAAAACATGTCCAAATTAATACTGCATGCCAAATTAATACTAATTTTCATTTGGACAGCAAGCATCTCATTTGAATTTGGGCATCAAAACCATTTTTCTGACCCATTTTGACTCAGTTTTGCTATTTCAGAAATGCTTAATTTCTGAAAAACATTTTTGACTCATTTTTTGACTCGGTTTTCTTATTAACTATCTACTTTCACAAACAATGTCCTAGCAAGAACCCTAGCAAGCAGCCCTAGCAATGTCCTAGCAAGAACCCTAGCAATCCACCGAAACCCTAGCAAGCAAACGGGCGGAGGAGGCGTGGGGATGTCTCACTAGAGAAGGAGACGGCTGGCGCGCGGAGGAGACGGCCGGAGGAGAAGCAGATGCCGGGGTCAGGGTCGGGGTCGGGGCCGGGGCCGGGGTCGAGGTCGTCGGGGCAGCAGAGTGGGTCAGGGTCGGGGTCGGGGTCGTCGGGCAGCAGAGAGTCGTGCGGGGTCACGTTGGGAGGACCGGCGGCGGCGCAAGGGAGTGAGGAGGGAGAGAGAAGGAGAGAGTGAGGGGCGTGCACGAGGAAGATGATAAGCCCACGAGGGCGCTAATTAGCAGTAGCGCGGGGCCGAGAAGGGGGCTACTGCTACGGCTTTAGCAGTAGTGTTGCTCTCTGACAACCGCTACTACTGCAGGTCGCCCCTGTCGGTCGGGATGAGACCGATTAGCAGTAGCGTCGGTTGAATGTCCAGCACTACTGCTAACTAGATACCTGTAGCACCTGCCTCCGCCCGTGCTACTACTACTTAGCAGAAGTGTTGTCCTTCTAACCGGCGCTACTGCTAAAATTCTATCTATAAGCATTCTTCTAGTAGTGTATGGTTAATCATAGTTGCCATACATGTTTACCTGGTTGTCACGTACGCGCAACTGCAGTTGCCATCTAGCAATGTGCGAGCGTCGTGTGGGTGAATAGTAGTTCACCCACCCGTGCCGACTAGATGGTGACTGTGTGGGCGTTAGAGCGCGTGCACACACGGCGCAGCTGGCAACCGCGCGTTGTGGGTCGTGTGGGCGAGCGATCTAACGCCCACACAACACGGTATGCCTACATGGCACTGAAATTCCAATAGATTCCTTTAGGATTCGTGCAAAATAGAATCATCGATCAATGCATGTGGGCAAAGTACAAACATGCCACACATGTACGTTATCATTTGGGAAAACTTATAGCCGAAGACACATGTCGTGCCTTTCTTTTCTCTTTATTAATTTTCTCCTTTTTCTTTCTACTCCAGGATCCAGAGCTATTGCCTGCACGTGTATATATACACGTTCAACCAGTAGCTAGCACACATAACGAAACACGACTCAGACACCGTGGGACTCCTTTTCCTATACGAATTCAATCTGACACCATGTATGGAATGCAAGCTAAACGTGAGCTACTACACAACCTCCTACAAACTCCACATACTCTACGCTGACTCTTAAATGGACGCAAAATACTAGCACACGTACCTGGAAACTAGCCAAAACTAACTCAGATCCGGCTACACTATTAGGCATGATTATCCTAACATTCTCAAAAATATTTCACATATCTGATTCCACATCATATGCGTACGGGTGACAATAGTGAGAGGTGGATAGCCCTCGTTTATTTTAAGAGCCAGAGTCAACTTGACGTGATCCTTACACAGAAAACTAATAGCCAAATGGATTCAGGAATCAATATCATGTTAACATTCATGAATATTCAAACTTCGCATTTCTTTAGCTCTTGAGCTAAACTATTCCTGGTATAATTCTGCACGAGTCTGAAGACTTTTTAAATGTTCAAGAGTAAGAGACTTTTTGTTGGAACAACCCAGGAGGAGGAAGAAGACTCACACACACAAGGTCATGGAAGAAGAAGATACACACACTTTGGCACACACACATAATGCCTTTTCTCTTGTATTTCTTCTCTTCACGCACACTGAAATGGATTACATGTATGGACTTAAATAGCCAGACTCCCATAGGCTACACGCAGCCACTAACCCCACTACTACTATGCACACACTCACACACCTCTGCATGCATGCACCCACTCAACGGCCAGCCACACACATTGGCTTGATCCGTTAATTACTGAACTGAATTTGACCACTAACTCACACGTACAAGCTTGAGTCATCTCCAAGTTTCCTGCAGAACATGGTTAAGAGCTCACGCAGCCGGCGCATGCCACAACTGATTGTGCCCGCTTCTTTCTCCACCTCTTTCTGCTACGCAACTTGGCTGCTCGGACTCCACGGAGCTTGATGCATGCAGCTAACATATCCATGCAAACTACTAACAAGCTCAACGACACACACTGCTGACTTGCATATACGCACACGATCTCTTCTCTTCGTGATTACATGCCCGCAGCCAAGCTAGTGACTCGACGTGACAACATGCATGACACTAAACTAAATAAATATGATGAAAACCAAAACAACAAGGTTAACTCCAACACTTTTGACAAGATGAAAGACACGCGTCAAGAGCACGAGGAAAATAGGAAGGGGCACGTCGGTTTCACATACTCTCTTCCATGAAAATGAACTTAATTACTACTGGGTGTTCCTGGCTTGCGTTTGTGCTGGGTTGTGACTTGGAGCTGGTGAGTTGTGTGTATTGGACAGTGAACAGAGCTGGCGCGGTATATATACTGCAGAGAGAGACAGATAGACAGAGAGAGACAATGACATGCGGCCGCGTTAGGTTGGAATGTTACAAACCTCTGAACTTGCTACAGCTTACGGTCCGTATGGTGCTGACGCACACAGCACAATGAAAGTACACTCGCCGGCGGCGTCCCTTTCCGTGGCACGGGAACATAGCATGTATGTATGGTTCGGACAGTAATAGGGACGGTCGGATCAAAAAGTCCGGGTTTGCTGGGAAGCGGCACCTATGGCTTGTTCTGTTCTGTTCGGCAACCCTCCCAAGTCTCCAATGGAGGATGGATAGAAAGGCGCCGGAGTCCTCATTCTCCCGCCCGTGCATGCCATTTTGCAGTGCACAGTCGTCGTTGAGGTCGATCCATCATCCATCGCGCGTCTGCTCTCAGAAACGATCGTGCTAGATCACTTCAGCGGCCGAACAATTTGGCCGGAGAGATCATGATGCCGGAGCTACCACTTGGGTGCGGTGTGCTGGGTCTAGCTGCCAGGCAGTGCCGTGGACGAGTGTCAAGTGATGTTTACTTCCATGCAAGACAAACATTTGGTTCTTTCCCAATGTCTCCTATTCATACGTGTTCCCAACTTCATGCCTATTTTCTAGCAATAATCTCTTAAGCTCTTGTCGAACGCAACCTATTTACTACGGTAAAATACCTAAATCCAATAATCATGACGTTGAACTCTGTGAATGGGGGTGAAATGATTGAGTTCGGATGTAGTTGACTGAAGTGAAGACATGGTATATGTAGAAGGGAAGAGGCCCGGAAGGAAAGAATTGTGGTGGTTGCGACATTTATTAGCCTTATTTCCATATTATAAACATCCAACAATGCATATATACATCGCCGAGAGTGGATTTTCAGCTCCCGGGTTCCTAGGCACCCTCTATGAACAGTAAAAAATAGAAAACAAAATCAAAAAAATCTGAAACTTTGCAGCATCAAAGATGATCACAATTTGTAGGTGTTTGCAAGTTTTCATGCCAAAAAACTATTCGAGGAGCTCTACACACGAAAAAGATTTCAGTGCATGAAGTTTTGAGCACTTTTAGCACTGAAATTTGAAACTCGTTTGTACACCTTTCTCTACATGATATTTTGGCATGAAAACTTGCAAGAACCTACAAACTTTGTTCATCTTTGATGCTGCAAAGTTTCAGATTTTTTTGATTTTGTTTTCTATTTTTTTGATTTTACTGTTCATAGAGGGTGCCTAGGCACCCGGGAGCTATCACACCTTTCTCATACATCGCCCATGTACTTCTCTCTCCCTCTATGTTCATAACTGACTTGGTTACGGATATGGGCATTAGTAAAAATAACTATTTCAAGTGAATTAGCTAGGTACCACCGCTCAAAGATACCTAGCTAGCCCAGCTGCAGTTCACCAAGGTGAGGAAAACATATTAAGTTTGTGGAGAGAACTAGCTCACGCTCTTAGGGAAGAGCTACAAACACTAAAAAAAAGCTACAACTATTTCCACACGTAAGGAGCGCCAAGATTGAGGGAAAGAACAGATTCATCCTCTGGTTGCTGCTGCGATGCAGAATTTGGACGGCTGACCATCTTCTAAACAGGGGTTGTCCTCATGGGCAGCCTGTGTGTGCTGCAATCTCGTGTTGGAGTCTACCGCTCACTTGATGATCTCATGCCCGTTTGCGCTGCAGGTCTTGGCTTCCTTCAGTTCCACAAACCTGGAAGTGGCTGACTCAGGACTGATCGCAGACACTCCATCGGGAGCTGGTGGAGTAGAATACGTAAATCCGCTACAGATGGAAGGAAGCTAAGATTCCGTTGACTGGTTATATTATGTGGTATATTTGGAGGGAAAGAAACAGAAGAATCTTTTAAGGCAAATCGTGTAGCGCTGCTGATGTGGTGAAGGAGTCGGAGAAGATGTTTGCCTTATGTTGGAGGGACACTAGTAATCCCTGGCAGGGCTTCGCCCCCTGTGTTAGAGATACGACACGCAATCGAACACGATGACGATGAAGAACATAATCAAGGAGGGAACACGTGATTTTCATGTGGAAAACTCATTCAACATGAAGGAGAAGAAACCACAGACGCCAGTCAACCAACCTTGACTATATCAGGAGAGGTTACAAACGCCGGAGATTTACAACTGATCAACTTATCCCGTGTGGCGGCTTACAAGAGGTATATATAACACATGAGTCCTAGATGAACCCTGATCCGTACGCCAGCCAGGCAAACTTCGCTATGCTCCGCTTCGGCCCAAGCCTACCGTCGACAGGCCTCACTCCGCTCGCTCGTCAGAAGTTGACCTTTCTCTTTATATTTGAATTTGGAACATAACATAACACCCTGTTTTGCCCTAACCCTAAACTCCTGGTGAGCCCTCTGTAAGCTGTTTTTAGTCGATGTACTATATTTCCCCAATCTTAATGCATAAGCAGAGCTGCTGCTAGTTATCATCAAATTAATAATAAAAATCCACACCTATCAGTTGATTGGTTAACTAGAATGCCAGTTCTGTTGCGAAGAATTATGAAAACAAACTGATACTGTTAATTTCATTAAGTCCGACCAAGCTGATCAAGTATGTGTATGTTGCCAAAGATTTGACCACGAGCTGAATTACGATTATGTATGATGACATAGCGCACTAGCTCTATCCATTCAAGTGTCTGGTGTCATGATACTCTATTTTCACCATTGCTACTTTAATTACCAAGTATTAGAACCATCCCAGACTCAAAGTTGATGTGAAGAACTTCACAATTTTCATACCTAGAGGCTAGAGAAAAGATGTGAGAGATTTCGCTCTACTCAGATTCAGAAAAAAGTGTGGGCAGCACTAAATTCCTAGGGAGATGCTAACCGATTTGAAACGTAGTCATATCGTGTTAGACAAGTTTGTCTGTCCGTGGATCGAGTTGGGCAAGGGGCCAAACTATTGATGCATTTGGTGTTGTACATTGTGTGGCACCGCAGCACGAAAAATCTTCTCATGTCGTGCCCTTTTTAGTACATCAATTTCGTGAGCCCCCTAGTTCCTACATCAATTTCGTGTGCATGGATGTACACATAGAAGAAACTGTGTAGTTGGGTGACTTTTTGTGTGTGGTATCTCTCTAGTTAATTCTCTGATAAAGAATTTTTTGTTGACAGAAACCACGCATCAAGCTCCAAGATACAATCAAATAGAGTTCTTGCTTACTCTTGCAAGCTAGCATTGCAATGTATCTGATAACCTCTTCCCAGCACTGCAAGGACCTAGCTAGATCCAGGGATACCGCTGCTAAGCAAAGAAAGTAATGACACCAAAGTCTACCTAGCGAGTTCCAGGGTTATCGGTGATAATTGCGACAGATGGTGGTCATCATTAGTGTATACTTCCCCATGTCTCTCAATCTTAGAGTTAGTTCTTCTTTGCATCTGTGTTGGTATGTACCGGAAGTGTTGTTAGACGAACTCTTTATCTTGCTAGATTGATTTGGGGAGAAATGTGGTGAAGACTGTCAAGCATATGTATGGAGAGTTGGAGACACGTGGTGAAGCTGGCAATACATGTTATAGGCAGGTGTAGTTAGCTCAAAGTAAACTAGCAATTTTGTACTAAAGACGGGGCACTATGTATTGTTTTCAGAGCCTTTATCTCAACTACACTCTAGGTAGAATATATATTCTTGAACTAAAGGTATTTATAATGTCCATGTGCAAGGTGGACATACATTTTTAAGTATGTGATGCCTTTTTAAAAATCTGCCATCTTACTACATTCAAATCTGAAGTGTAGACTTGGTTAACGTTTCTCTCTGTAATGGCCATAATTAAACAGAGATCTATCTATCATCATATACAAAAAACACAATATGTATGGGAAAAGATATATACTGAAATTCATACAAAACATCTCAACGTTACTCGGTCAACCCTTCCAATGTGAATATATCACAACATATAGATCTTCATAATTGTAGGTAACCAACATCTAGCCATTGATATGGTAGACACTTATTATTAAAGAACACACCAGTTAGTTCTCTGTAATATGTGTGCATGTTTATCAACGAATTAAGGGGGGGAAATTCCCTCATACCACCGATCATTTCCTTTCATCGGACTGGTCATGCCGCGTCGATCCGTTCATCGCATGGCCTAATCACACTAGAACAAATCCCGAAGCCATGTATACCACTAGTAGAAAACAAGGCATCAGTCCCGGTTCCAGAGGGCCTTTAGTCCCGGTTCTGCAATCGGGACAAAACGATCGGGACTAATGCCCATCAATTTTAGTCCCGGTTGGCTTACGAACCGGTACTAAAGGAGCTCCACGTGGCCGCCGTGGGGCGCCTGGCAGGAGGACCTCTAGTCCCGGTTGGTAAGACCGGGACTAAAAGGCAGCCACGCGTCAGTAGCTGCCAGGCTATGGGTTTTTTTTAAAGGAGGGGTTTAGGGTTTTTCATATTGTGTTTCCTTTTTATTTTTGTGTTTACCATTTTTATTTTATGCTTTTCATTCAACTCGACGCTAGCTACTACATATACACTACTGGAATCAGCTAATTTGCCATCTGCCAGTTCTTTGCCGTCAGCTGGCGGACGGCAAAGAAGCTCTTTGCCGTCCGTTTCCAGAAAACAGACGGCAAAGAACTAGCTGACGGCAAAGATGGTATTTGCCATCAGCCGCTTCTTTGCCGTCTGTTAGCAGACGGCAAAGGAGGTTTGCCGTCAGCTAGCGGACGGCAAAGAGGGAGGTGGGCCCACTAACAAGCTGCTTACAAAAAACCTAACGGCCCCCCTTCTTTGCCGTCTGCTAGCAGACGACAAAGAGCAAAAAGGCAGACGGCAAAGGCGGGACAAACGACAAAGGTTTGACTTAACTAACGGCCGCGCCCCACCCCGCCTCTCTCTCTCTGTTTCTCTCCCTCTCCTCCCCGCCGCCCACCGCACGCGCGCCGCTGCCCCGTCGCCCCACCACCCCGCCGCCCCACCGGCCCACCGCCCCGGCGCCACCGCCGCCCCGTCACCCCCGCCGCCGCGCCCCGGCCCCCCTGCGCCCCACCGCCCAGGAGCCCTGCGGCCCCGTCGCCACCGCCGCCCGTCGCCCGCGCCCGCCGCCCCACCGGCCCACTGCCCCGGCCGGTACCCTGCGGCCCCCCTACGCCCCCCTGCGCCCCCTCCGCCCCTGCCACCCGCCGCTCCCAGGCGCCCGAGCGCCCCTGTCCCCGCCACTCGGCCTCCACCGCTGCCCCAGCGCTCCCCCGGCCCTCCCCGGCGCTCCCCCGCCCCTCCCCGACGCTCCCCCGCCCCTCCCCAGCGCTCCCCCAACCCTCCCCGACACCCCCTGCCCCGCCCCCCTCTGGTGAGCTCTTCCCCTCTCCTCTTTTTTTGTTTTTTTGTTTTTAGTTTAGGTTTAGATTATTAGGTATTAGGTTAGGTTTGGTTAGGGTTAGAGTTTAGTTTATTAGATTAGAAAAGAAAAAATCTAGAAGAAAAAAAAGAAGAAAAAAAGAAGGAAAAAAGGAAAAAAGAAGAAGAAGAAGAAAAAAGAGGAGAGGAGGAGAAGAAGAAAGAAGAAGAATATAAGGAAGAAGGAGGAAAAGAAGAAGAAGGAAAAGAAGAAGAAGGAGAAGAGGAGGAGGAGGAGAAGAAAAAAGAAGAAGACCCTCGACCCCCGACGCCACTGACCCCCGACCCCCGACGCCACTGACACCCGACGCCACTGACCCCCGACCCTGACCCCCGACACCTCTTCGGCCTCCTGTTGACCGAAAAGATGCTCTTCGGCCTTCCAGAGGCCGACGGGGATTAGGACCTATCTCTACCTATTCGCGTGTAGGTTGCATGGACGTAATAAAACCGACAAACTTGATTAACGGATGAATATAGATGATGAATAAAACCGACAAACTTGATTAACTTGATTAACTCGCGCCCCCTCCCAGTGGTGAGTTTTTCTGTTTTTTTTTTCTGTTTTTTAGATTTAGTTTAGGTTTGTTTATTTTAGTTTAGTTTAGGTTAGTTTTGTTTAGTTTAGTTTAGTTTAGTTTAGGTTATATTTAGTTTAGTTTAGGTTATATTTAGTTTAGTTTAGTTTAGGGTTTTTTCTGTTTTTTAAGAATAAACAAGAAAGATGAAAAAAAGAAGTAAAAGAAGAAGAGGAAGAAGAAGAAGAAGAGGAAGAAGAAGAAGATGAAAAAAAAAGAACAATAAGTAGAAGAAGAAGAAGAAGAAGAAGAAGAAGAAGAAGAAAGAAGAAGAAGATGAAAAAAGAAGAAGTAGAAGTAGAAGATGAAAAAAAAAGTAGAAAAAGTAGAAAAAGAGGGTCGCCGGTGGTCGAGGGTCGCCGAGGGAAAAGAGGGTCGCCGAGTGGTCGAGGGGTCGAGGATCGAGGGGAAAAGGAGTCGAGGGTCGACCCCGACACGACACCACCCACACCCCGACCCCCGACACGACACCCCCACACCCCTCCTCGTCCTAGCTATCCTCCCTCACCCCCGCGGTTACCATCTCCGCCTGTGTCCATCGCCGGCCGAAGCAGTGGCGGTCAGCGGCGGATCCAGGGCTAGTTAGAAAATTAAGATGGCATTTTAAGTTAGTTAGGAAATTATGATAGCATTTTAAGTTGATTTGTTGATTTATGAGGAAGATGCTTCTTTATTTGCTAACTTACACATCACTAGTCTTTGTTATTAAAAATGTTATTGTTGTTTTATTGTTGTTAAATAAAATGATATTTGCTATAGCCACAATTTGTTTTCGTCGACGATGCCAATCTCGCATTTCTAAAAAAGCAAAACACTAAACGATAAGAAAATGTTCTCATAGGAATTTGTCTCGACGTCGACGATGCCTGGCCCGCATCCTCGTCGTCGTCGAGTCGGCGGCGACATCATGCTTGAGAGGCGCAATGTCCGGGATTGGGCTCCGCCGGGCTGGCACTGGGAGGTGCTACCTTCCCGGGCTCGGAGCTTGGTGAGGAATCCTGGTCTTGTCGTCGACCCGGAGCTTCTTTGGTGGCGGTCGCGTGGGCCACTTTCGGTGCAGAGGCAGCCGGCCCCCGCGGAGGTGGTACGTCGCCGTGTCAGGAAGGAGGACGAGCACGTCCGTCGCTACATGGCGGCGTTGGACGCCAGGTTCTCCAATACCTGGCAGGTTCTTCAGGGATCTCACCCGAGTTATGATCCGGTGATGGTTCCTTATCTTTGGGTGTCCACCGTCAGCGACTTAGAGACCGCTAGTGAACCGAGTTCACCGTCCTCCACTTTGGATTCTAGGATATTCGATATGTATTAGTGATCTTATATGATAATATTCGAGATGTATTAGTTAATATTTGATGATGCATTAACTGGATTAGTGATATTATATTCGAGTTCATTATAAATGTATTAGTGATATTATATTCGAGCTCATTATAATTGTATTAGTGATATTATATTGTTATAATGCGTGTGTGACTTTCGGTCTGTCGTTGCTCCTTGTGTGACTTTCATGTGTGTTCTTGATGGAGAAATCCCGACTATTGTCATGGGGGGCGCTTCTTCCTCTTCTTTTCTTGCGATATATACCTCGGTATAATGCGCAAGGAGAGAAGAGGGGTTGCGCCCATCACCGACGGTCGAACTATTAGTGTGAGAGAGTGTCCACCAATATATACACCACCATATCAGTGTGAGAGAGTGCGGAACAACACACCTTGAGATATGAGAGTTATTTAAGGAAAGCCTCGACAGACCGAAAGTAATAATCAATTTATATGTCATGTGCGTATGTTATTGCAATTAGGTCTACTAGTCGTCAACCCGTGCAATCGCACGGGCTAGTCTCAAAGAATATTTATAAATAGTTGTTATGATTTTGGGTTCGTATTTAGTCCTTGCATGCTTCACAATTGCATGTCATTTTACCAGTGAATTTTCAACACCACTATTATTATCATATTTACATGTTATACTTGTAACTATGTATAAGGAACATATTTGAGTTTTAATTCATATTTGATGCATTTGATCTGCAATGTTTCATCTATTTTTCCCAATTTATTATCACTTTGAGATTTCTAATGCTTTTATATTTGAAGTGCATTTTTGTACATGTTTTAGTTTGCATTCATATTTTTTGGCATACTTCATAACGTCTAGAATTTTTCCTCATAATATATAATTGCATCACTGTACGTATATAGACCTCAAGTTGGGTAACTTGTCCTAAACATGAACTCTCTTGTTGTAGATGATTTTGGAAACATTTATCTTCTGCTAAATTGGAAGTACATCACCTAGAATAATAACATTACTAAGAAAGCTACATTATGGAGTGACATTTCATAAAGATAATGATTAGTACTCCTTATTATGGTGAGTAAAACATCCCTATAGTTCATAAAATGATGCGCGCGTGTGTGTGTGTGTGTGTGTGTGTGTGTGTGTTCCCTAAAACTGCCTATTGTTCTTTGTGGCCTTAATAAATTTTGTCTCATGCGAGGAACTTTGATACAACTCTTAAGACTTGTGTAAGCTCATGCTTTGATCATAGATCATCTTCTAACTTTTTTGACTTGTAACAATTTCCCCTTGATATTAGGAATGTAGAGGCTCTACTTTATATACCATTCTTAGGGTCAGTTCTTTTAGGCGGCTTAAAAAATAAGCTGCCTCTCTCCAGCTTAAAAAATAAGCTGCTCCCTAATTTTGTTGGGGCTTATAAATTAATTATTTCATAACTAATTTAGAAGCCCCGATGAATGAGGGAGACGACTTATGGTAAAAGTTGGGGAGGAGGTGGCTTATTTTTTAAGCCGCCAAAAGAACTGGCCCTTAATTTCTATGGGGCTAGTATTAATATGTATGAACTATTTATCTTATTCTACTTGCAACCCAAAATAATTGTTCAAAACTATAGTTTCCAAGACTATGTTTTTTGGAAAAACTTTATATGGATGGCTTAAAAATGTAGTTATAATAAACATTGCATTTGGAATCTTCTCATTATTCTTACAGTAGCACACCATCTTTATAATTTATTTCGTAGGTCTCACATTAGAAGTTTTTTTCTAAACAAAACATATTGCACATTTGATTACGCTGTAACATAACCTTTTCAACTATGACTCTCTCTTAATTTATTTGAATCCGTTCCAAGAATAGTAGAGCATCCTGCTGGCTGTCAATAATATAAAACTGAAAAAAAAACGAATACATTCTGGCATGGACGAAACATCAACTAAACTGGGTCGAAAACTGATTACTTCTCAAAGATAATCAGATATTTCACAAATAAAATTATTAGAGGATATTACTTTGTCCGAGGAAAGTATCATACAGCCGAACCATGTATACATGCATCTGATATTGAATCACCTCATTTCCACCATCACAACTGCAGCCTCATCATCTCTCATGGCCACTGAAACTTCATCAATTTTTTAGACAGACAATTATTTAATGATTGCCATTTTATATTAGAGGAAACACCGGTATCTGAAAATAAAAATAAAAAAGGTAAACAACCCAACAACCCAGAAAGGAGAGCAAAACATGGGATTCTCCGGAGAAAAATTCATTTCAGAAACACTATTACAAATTAAAAGCTAGTATAAGTCTTCAGAATTTGTCTACGATAAAACTATCAATTAAACATGCAACAAATTACTGGGAGGGGCGAGTTAGCAAGAAAAATCAAACGCCACCATGATTATCAGAATTTTCCTACAAAAGTTTGGTATGTGTATTTAGGAAATAAATGTTAAACTATATATATATATATATATATATATATATATATATATATATATATATATATATATATATATATCAACCCTTTTTATTAAGAAAATCGCATGCATGCGGATCAAAATATGATGCACTCTAACTTCAAATTTGCAGTTTACTGTACACTATTAGCTTTACTTGAACTTTCACCTCGCACAAATAAGTGAAATATTTAACCATCCAACCAAGCATATCCGACATATATATAGAAGGTGAGGACATATTTTTCAGATGAAGATAGTTGCATATCAGGAAAAATCGTCTACTCAGCATTTCAGGTTACAGGAAGAAATTGATGGAAATTTCACCGTAAGATATAAAATTAATTTATCTAATTAATTGTTTCGTGAATGTTTTGAATATTCTATGTATCCTAGAATTGGCAGTGGCGGGTTCCCATAGCATATTTTTAATATAAAAATTACTACTTCTTCAAGTACCAATATATGTTATTACATAATTAATGTTGCTAGTCTGACAAAAATGATACTAAGCACAAACTTTCCAAGGGAAATTGAGAAACTCCACTATGTCATGTTCATATATCGCTGGCGATGGTAAAAATTAGCAGTGATGAGAAAATTGGGATCTCAGTATCTCACTCATGCATCACCGGTCCTAAAGATTACAGAATGTGTATCTAGGAAATAACAAAAAACATAACATTGGAAAAGTCTAGATGGATCAGTAGGAATTATGTATGAATTAGCCACCATGTGTAGAGAGGCACAACTTGCCGTCTAAAGTTCCTGAAGCATATCCCTTCCGCTAAAAACATGCACCAACTATTAGTTAGCTGTTTTTTTGGGTGCAGTATTGAGTATTCTAACAATAAGCGCAGAAATTTAACAAACATGTACAACACATGTAAAACCTCATAATCAGATAAATGTGTTTACTATGAAGTAATAGGCTATGCAGATTGAATAATCAAAGAACCTGAGGCACGAAAAGTTTTTCTGACTACATTAGCTTAATGGGGCTGATGGTAATGGCGTGGCCGATGCAGCATCGTGGCTTATGTGCTTGGAGGCCAGGCTTACGATTGAGGTCCCAACTTTCCCTGCAAGACCGTTTCCTCAGTTCCTGATAAACAAAGTGGATAAACTATGTGGAAATTAATACATATTAGTAAGAAAATAATTATCTGGATATACCATTACCAAAGCAAGATACAACGTACATGTCATGACTTCCCTGTTCTTTACACAACCACATGAAGATTAGCTTGCCAAATCAGAATTTCTAATGCTTAATTCGGTTCCCGTGGACTCAACTGTTCAGGTAACAGAATGTCTTCAAGGGCTGTAGACGTACTTTAGATCAGAGAAAGAAATACAGACAGTTCACAACCCAAACTCTCATGGACTGAAGAACACACAGAGGGATCTGCTCAGGATACACGCACGCACCAACTATCAGAACAAAAACCATGCACAATTAAGCCCCATGGGCGGTGATGCATCCAGTCCCCCGGCATGCCTGGATTTCCTCCCTGAATAAATAAAAGACCTGTTCGATTCCAAACCCGCCATGCACAATTCGGATGCATATGTTTGGGAGGGGATTTCCTTTCCTGCAGCCACCAATCTTCAGTTGTTGTGAACGCCCGAAGCATGGTTAGAGCGGATGTGTGGGCGATTGTGTGTAGTGGCAATGGATGAATAGATGCCTGAAGTCCTCAGGTTCGCTGTTACGGAGCGGACATGAGCCATTAGAGGGTCATCCCGGACGCTCCAGGTTATCAGCCATTAGACATCTTCGGTGCAGGCAAGAATATGAAGAATCTAATCTTACCATCGCTGAATGCATGATGCATCCGTTAATTCTATTCATCACGGAGTTTGAAGGCACACATCCATTAATTATAGGGCTCAATGGATTCCAAGATCCAACAACCAAGTTTGAAGAAACGCCTTACCTTGTCTGGATGATGCAACGCCATTTAGAAGGCGGGAGGCAGTGCTAGATGCATAATCCATACACAGAAGGCGCCGGGCAAAGGATGTGGCGGTAGATCGCGAGGCGCAGCCGCAGGAGAATAATACGACGCTAAGCTAGGACATCCAAAACCCTAGACCGTGGACTACTCTTCCTTTTTTTAATTTTGGGGAGATCTTCTTAAAGCATGGGAGGAAGGAGTCAACCCTTTCCGTGGGAATAAGGAGATCGTGACGTAAACATCTGTTTTTTTCAGGAAAAGTAAAGATCTCATGGTAACGTACGGTAGTAATTAGTTGGGCCATCAGATTAACGGCTCTTATTTTCTAATTAACGTGGTAATTTCTGGGGAGTCCATAATTAGTATAAGTATAGATTTGGTCATGTGCATATGTTATTGTAGGGAACACCTCCTACTGCCTGTATTTTGCAGGAAATGTCGTCGTCTGATGACGACCATAGGTGCCAAACGTGCGAACAATGCGGCGAAGATAGGGGTATTTGCGACCGGCCTGGGCTGCGAGACGGCAGGTTCTTCACCATGAAGCTTTACGAGGACTTCGATATTTCTACGGTACGCAACGATGACAAGTGTTTTTTCGTAATTAAGCATGACTTTTGTTTCTTTGTTTCAACGTGTAATTTATGTTTTATACAATTCGACTAGTTCATCCCCTGTCATGCAAGACGGTATTTCTTAGAGAGGCTCTTTTTCGAAGAGCACGACGGTTTCGAGACGAGGAGAGGCTAGGGCCCAGGAGCTTCTGGCAGAGGTAAACAGGCAGGCGGCGGAGAGGGAGAGGGACATGGAGGAGAGGACGGCTAGGCTATTGGAGCAGGAGAGGAACCGGAACGACGCGTCTCACCGGGCCCTATACGAGCTCCTCGTGGTAAGTTTCGCCTGCACATTAGCCAAATCATGCACGTAATGTTCGTTTCATCACTAACTAATATGACTGACTCGTGAAAACAAAATGTGCAGACCGTGTGCCAGAACAACGGCCAGACCCCTCCGCCGATGCCCCAGATTGGTATAGCGCCCACGGTGAGTTTCATTTGAATGGTCATTAGTTACTAGTATTCACATTTGAGTTGCATCATGCTAACGAGACATTGCAAATGATCTTTGGTGCAGCATGCCTCCCGACAAGCATCGACCGATCCTTCTGCGTCTGCCGCAACCCCGACCGGTCCTTCTCCGTCTCACACTGGCGCAAACCTGACCGCTCCTTCACCTCCGTGATGATGGTAAGTTTTCCCAAGTGACCTATTTAGCTCCAAAATGCATACTTAGCTTAAGAAATGACCTATTTAGCTCCAAAATGACCTATGCTTAGCTTATTTTCCTCGAAAATGACATAATAACCTTACTTAGCTCCAAAATGACATATTTTACCTAGGATAGCTATAAAATGACCTATACTTAGCATTTTTTCCTCCAAAATGATTTAATATGCTTAGTTAGCTCAAAAATGGCATAACTACCTAGGATAGCTCAATAATGATCTATACTTAGCTTAGCTAGTTCATTTATGACATAATTAGCTTACTTAGGTAAAAAATGGCATAATAACCTTGGTTTAGCTCCAAACTGTCATATCATTAGTTTATTTTCCTCCAAAATGACAAAATAACCTTACCTAGCTCCAAAATGACCGATTTTAACTAGGATAGCTCAAAAATGACCTACACTTACCATTTTGTCCTCCAAAATGAATAAATATGCTTAGTTAGCTCAAAAATGGCATAGCTACCTAGGTTAGCTCAAAAATGACCTATACTTAGCTTCTTTAGTTCATTTATGACATACTTATTATACTTAGGTCAAAAATGGCATAATAATCTTGGTTACCTCCAAAATGACATTGACTTAGCTTATTTTCCTCGAAAATGACATAATAACCTTACTAACCTCCAAAATGACCTATTTACCTAGCTTAGCTCTAAAATGACCTACACTTACCATTTTTACCTAGCTTAGCTAAATAATGGCATAATTACCTAAGTTAGCTTCATTAGAAGAAGAAGAAGATAAAGAAGAGGAGAAAAAGAAAGAGAAGAAAAATTCTTCTTCTTCTACTTCTACTTCTTCTTCTTCTTCTTCTTCTTCTTCTTCTTCTTCTAACTTTCTTCTTTCCCAATTTGCAGATTTGCTTTAGATCACGGAAGCTTGCGTTGATGGAGTCTACTCTTCTCCTTGTCCTTCCTTTTTGTTTTTATTTTGTAGGATGAACAATGTGAAACTTGCTACCTATATATGTATGTATGGATGAAACCATTGTATGCTTGTTGTTGAATATATGTTGGCTATATATATATGTTGGATATGGACTTTTGAGTTGGTATGTATATGTGTTGGATGATCATATCCATATGGCAGGGATATGTATGCTTGTTGAAAGTATTTTCAAATGTATATATATATATGTGAAATTGATTGAATTTGAGAAAAAACAGAAAAAACTGGGGCAGTACAGGCACTTTGCTGTCCGCCAGTAGACGGCAAAGCTGCCACGTGGCAGCTACCTGTGCAACCTGGGGGGAACTGGGCTGGCCTATGTGGTTACTTTGCCGTCTGCTGGCAGACGGCAAAGAACTTTGCATCTTTGCCGTCTGCCAACAGACGACATAGCGAGCCACGTGGCAGCTACCTGGGGGGAACCTGGGCTGGCCTATTTGGCCTCTTTGCCGTCTGCTAGCAGACGGCAAAGCATGCCGTTAACCCCTTAACGGACCTAAGCTACCGCGTGTGCCGTTCATGCCCTTTGCCGTCTGCTGGCAGATGGCAAAGACCTTTGCATCTTTGCCGTCTGCCAGCAGATGGCAAAGTGCCCTTTACCGTGGCTTGTTCAGCCGGATGTGGTGCCGTCTGCTGGCTGACAGCAAAGACCTTTGCTGTCCGCCATGCATGCCTTTGCCGTCAGCCATGGCAGACGGCAAATATCCTGATTCCAGTAGTGATAGTAATGAAAGAACCATTACACAACATCGTCATGATCAATATATAGAAAGAACCATCAGTATCACTTGAAATTTGGTCAACTTAAGAAACAAACATCAATGTATCACATTCATCTTAACATATTAATTAATTAACTAACAGTTCTCCAGCTGATATATTCATGACTTATTTCTAAACATGGTCAACAACAACCATCATCTGATAGTCCTTGCAGTTGCTCTTCCTTATAATCATTACCACAAGGGTGTCCACCCTTAGTTCTCTCTTTCCCTTGATGAACTCCTGCCAGCCGGCCTTGTGGAATGATATGCTCCCGTCATCCCCTGTCTTGTATTGGACATTCGTGACAGGTCCTCTTGGTCCAGGGATTACTCCAGCAGTGCCGACGGCGGGGATGTCCACTCCGGAAACCATCTTCAAAGGTAACTTCTGAAGACCCCATCATCAAGAGAAAATAGAGAGCACAGAATGTTAGACACCTCTCCATACTTGGTTATGACCAAAAAGAGATGAAAGAATATAAAACATCTCCCCATAACTTTTTTGACCATGTTTGTTTTTGTTAGACGGTGCACAAAGGGCTTCCCCAAGCACACCGAAGAGGATGGTAACTTTTCTTTCACACTAGCTTTATCATCCCGAGTAAGCTTCTTCATCCTTTGAGAAAAAATTGCAGAAAGGATAGGACTATCATCTTCATCTTCGATGTCCTCCTCTTCATCTTGGTTGTCCTCATCTTCATCTTGGATGTCCTCATCTTCATCTTGGCTGTCGATGTCATCTTGTTCATCTTGGCTGATGATGTCATCTTCGTCATCGTCATCATCATCGCTTTGGACATATAATGTCCTTAACCTATTCACCTCTCATATTAAGGAAAAAGCTACGAGTTCTTCTCCTTTAAAATTGTTCACTGCAATGTACTACTCCCATCCATCACCATATATGATGGTTTTATTTCCTTTGCGCAGATCCAATTCGAATTCGCGCTCCTCGTCATCCTCAAAGTACAACACGTTACCATATGAATTGTTGAAGTCCTCCCTTATGTTATATTGAACACACTATGCAGCAGTTAATAATCAACAATAAAGTCAGTAAAATAGCTAAACAAATGATCAGAATTCAATATAAATTCAAGTTAAAGACCGTTACCACTGATTTTTGAAATCCCTTTCTCAAAAATACCCCGAACTGCACTGCAGTTCCAAGACTGTCCATACATGAATTTTGGCAAACCTTGCAGATCTTACGCCTCATGGTCCCTAATAAGCCCAAGCAGTTGTCAAACGTAAGAAAATGCAATTAACACGATAGATCACCATCAACATATGAAAATTCGGTGAACATAAGAAATATAATGCATATGATATCACCGGCGATCGTCGGGGACTCTTCATATAATATCACTAATACATCTCGAACAATCTAGTTAATGAAGCATCAAATATTATCACTAATACAGCTCGAATATTATCGAATAATCTAGTTCACTCGTGGTTCCTGAAGCGTGGGCGGTGGACACCCAAAGAGAAGGAACCATCACAGGATCATAGCTCGGGTGAGATTCCTGGAGGAACTGCCAGGTATTGGAGAACATGGCATCCAACGCAACCATGTAGCGACGGATGTGCTCGTCCTCCTCCCTGACAAGGTGACGTACCACCTCCTCGGTTGCCGGCTGCCTCTGCACCGATAGTGGCCCACCCGACCGCCACCAAAGAAGCTCTGGGTCGACAACGATACCCGGATTCCTCACCAAACTACGTGCCCCGGAAGGTAGCACCCCCCAGTGCCAGCCCGGCGGAGCCCAGTCCCGGACATGGCGCCTCTCAAACTGGTTGTCAGCGCCGAGTCGATGACGAGGATGTGGGATTGGCATTGTCGACGAGAACAAATTGTGGCTATAGCAAATATCATTTTATTTAACAACAATAAAACAACAATACCATTTGGCCCAATAAAACAACAATAAAACAACAAATTGTGGGACTGTTTGGCTGCGCCTACAGGTTGAAATGTTGTAGGTTGTGTTTGATAGCATGGTATTGCAAAAACGAAAGTACTGAAAACTATAGTATTTTAGTCTGTGGTTACAACATACCACAATTTTGACATACCAAAGTATTCTGAAGTATTGTAAATATTGTGACCTGTTTGGCCAGTGCTTGATACAACAACATAAAATAGCTAGCTAGCCGGTTGATAGCCGTTGCAAACACATGTATTCCTAACTAATTACAGTCACTTGAGCCAGAGCTAGTTGGGTATTCCTAACTATGGTTTTGCAAATACTAATGTATTAAAACCATAGTTTTTAGTGGCAGCCAAATACCCTATATTAATTAAAACCATGGTAATCTCAGATATTGTAGTATTCACAAAATACTTAGGCCTAGTTTGGTAACACAGTTTTTGCAAAACCATAGTATTACCAAACCTCGGTATTTTAATGTGTGGGCAATAAATACTTTAGTTTCTAAAAAGCGTAGTTTTTCTCAGTTTTGGTAAAACTGTGGAGGCGTTTGGCAAATGGCAATTTTTATTAAGTTTCTCTGATTTAGAATGATTGTTCTATCGTTGCATGGATAACCTTGACGATACCTGGTCTTTCTAAAAGATATGTTTGCTGTTTGCAGGTAACTGGAGTTCCCTAAGTATTTACCTTTCTATTTTCTCAACATTTTGTAGTCTTGATAGTTTCCACATGGCGTGCATTATATGGTTTTATTCTGTATATGTGCATTATGGCAAGTTGATTGGTCATGTCCTCTTGGCAGATATCAGAGGTGGTGAATCACATGAAGGATCTAATTGAGTTCAGCCACAGAACAAGCTCGGCCCTATAGGTAGGAGCATGCACATACACCAATCGCCTTTAGTACCCTAGGTGCTGTATTAACTTTACATAAAACAGTTTTGACCAGTGATTATCATGAATGTGGTAGAACTAAGCATAGCATTTTGGTTTCTTCCAAAAAGTTGAGCCATAATGCATGTTCTAGTATCACCTCCATACCAAAATATAAGAAGTTTTTGTAGGCTAGGCTAGTTTAGCCAACAAAAACGTTTATATTTTGATACCGAGGTAGTACTTTATGAGAAACATCTACATGACTAGAAACTATGTTCAAACTCCATCTGAGCCAAAAACCCAGCTAATATCTTGCAAATTTGGTCGTAATGCAACTTCTGATAGTGAGAGATGTGGAATGTGAGCTTGAACATGTGCAAATTGGTTGTGATGCAAACAGTGCGGAGCTAAACATTGGCGACGACGGTGACCGCGGGGGGGGGGGGGGGAGGATAGCTAGGAGGAGGAGGAGGGGAACGGCGGTGTGGCCGGCGGCTCACCTAGGAGGAGGAGGAGGCCGGAGCGGGCTCGGGGAGGCGACGGCGTCGGGGGGTGGCGACAGGGGACGGCGTCGGGGGCGGCGTCGGGGACGGCGTCAGGGGCGGCGACTGGGGTGGCGACGGCGTCGGGGAGGCGACGGCAAAATCCGGCAGCCTGGCGGCGTCGAGGTGGTTTTCGATGCCGTCGGGGGAGAGAGATGAAACTGTGGGTGGATTTGGAAATTTTTCCAAGTCCTGCTTATATAGCCCCCCCCTTTAGTCCCGGTTGGTGGCTTCAACCGGGACTAATGCCCCCCCTTTAGTCCCAGTTGGAGGCACCAACCGGGACTAAAGGTAAATTTCAGCAGCCCAAAGGGCGGGAAGCACAACCCATTAGTCCCGGTTGGTGGCTCCAACCGGGACTAAAGGCCCCCCTTTAGTCCCGGTTGGAGCCACCAACTGGGACTAAATGGTTGTGCTTCCCGCAGCCAAAAGTTTAGTCCCACCTCACTAGTCGAGAGGGGCACGGAGTGGTTTATAAGCGATGTTGCCGCTGCCCTCTCGAGCTCCTCTCTATTGCAGGCAGTACATGCCTATCTCACGCCCAGTTGGGCCTGCTAGCACTGCGGGCCTGCATCCTGGCCCATTTCTTTTGTTTCTAGTCGTGTGCAGGCTGTGGTGGCTACAAGGCAGGCCTTTTTTTTATTTTTTGCATATATTATGTTTTTTAAATTTTAATGTTATTTTTTTTGCATATGTTTTAGTTGATTCCTTTTGCTATTAGAGTTTTATAAAACGTTTTAACTATTAAAGTTTTAAACATATAAATACTTTGATAATTTTAGTTAATATTATTTTGATTCTTTTTAGTTGATTCTTTTTGCTATTAGAGTTTTATAAAATCTTTTTAGTTCATTCTTTTTGCTATTAGAGTTTTATAAAATATTTTTAGTACATTCTTTTTGCTATTAGAGTTTTATAAAACCTTTTTAGTTCGTTCTTTTTCCTATTAGAGTTTTATAAAAGCTTTTTAGTTCATTCTTCATGCTATTAGTTCATTCTTGGAGCTAAATGACCCTGAAATTGACAAGCACTGCAAATGAACTCTGAAAAGGTTGAAACTTGGCATGATATCATAATTTCACCCACATAGCATGTGCTAAAAAGTTGAGAGGGTTACGGAAATAACTGGATGCACTTCGTGTACAAACTGGACAATCTCTTTCGAGGTAACAGAGTTTCGGACGAAAACTCATCTATTACAAAAGGGATTTAATTTTTTTTAACATATTTTAACTCCAGACTTTTTCTGCATTCAATATGCACCATTCAAAGCCACATCATCAATTTATACCCTTTTCTGACTTCATTTGCTATTTTTCATGCATTTCATGATTTATTTTGAGCTAAATGACCCTGAATTTGAAAATCACTACAAATAAACTCTGAAAAGGTTGAAACTTGGCATGGTATCATAATTTCACCCACATAGCATGTGCTAAAAAGTTGAGCGGGTTACGGGAATAACTGGATGCACTTCGTGTACAAACTAGACAATCTCTTTCCAAGTAACAGGGTTTCAGACGAAAACTCATCTATTACAAAAGGGATTTCATTTTTTAAACATATTTTAACTCCAGATTTTTCTGCATTCAATATGCACCAGTCAAAGCCACATCATCAAATTTGAACCTTTTCTGACTTCATTTGCTATTTTTCATGCATTTCATGATTTATTTTGAGCTAAATGACCCTGAATTTGAAAATCACTGCAAACGAACTCTGAAAAGGTTGAAACTTGGCATGGTATCATAATTTCACCCACATAGCATGTCCGAAAAAGTTGAGAGGGTTATGGGAATAACTGGATGCACTTCATGTACAAACTAGACAATCTCTTTCGAAGTAACAGGGTTTCGGACGAAAACTCATCTATTACAAAAGGGACTTCAATTTGTTTAACATATATTAACTCCAGAATAGTTGTGGAGAGAAAGTCTTCACTCTTTCTTTCCGTGTGTCCCTTCCTTATTGCGCCGTAACCATGGATAATCTTCATCGTTTAACAGGATGCTTGGGTCAGCCTTCACTTTGAAGGGAGGAATTTCATGAAACTTTTCATAATCCTCAGACATGTCTGTCTTGTCGTCCACTCCCACGATGTTTCTTTTCCCTGAAAGAACTATGTGGCGCTTTGGCTCGTCGTTTGATGTATTCGCTTCCTTATCTTTTTTTCCTCGGTTTGGTAGACATGTCCTTCACATAGAAAACCTGCACCACATCATTGGCTAGGACGAATGGTTCGTCTGTGTACCCAAGATTTTTGAGATCCACTGTTGTCATTCCATACTGTGGGTCTAACTGTACCCCGCCTCCTGACAGATTGACCCATTTGCACCGAAACAAAGGGACCTTAAATTCATGTCCATAGTCAAGTTCCCATATCTCCTCTATGTAACCATAATATGTGTCCTTTGCCCTATTGGTGATTGCTGCATCAAAGCGGACACCACTGTTTTGGTTGGTGCACTTTTTATCTTGGGCGATCGTGTAAAATGAATTACCATTTATCTCGTACCCTTGGTAAGTCCATAAGATGGTGTCCTGGCCAACAAGTACATGTCATCTCCAACAGTGTTGTTACGCATGAGATGCATTTGTAACCAACCACCGAAAGTCCCGATGTGCTGACGTGTAATCCAGTCGTTAGACTGCTCCGGGTGTTTGTAGCGTAGAATATTCTTGTGTTCATTGATATATGGGGCCACCAAGGTAGAATTATGTAGAACTGTGTAGTGTGCTTGCGCCCAGGAATGCCCGTCCCTACATATTATTGAATCCGCTCCTAGCGTGCCTTTTCCACTCAGTCTCCTCTCATACCGCGATTTAGGGACACCAATCGGCTTAAGGTCAGGAAAAAAGTCAACACAAAACCCAATGGCCTCCTCTATTTTGATGGCCCATGGAGATGCTTCCTTCTGGCCTAGCACGATTATGAACATATTTCTTCAAGACTCCCATGATACTCTCAAAGGGGAACATATTGTGTAGAAATACAGGACACAGAAGGGCAATCTCGTCGACTAGGTGAACTAGGACGTGCGTCATAATATTGAATAAGGATGGTGGGAACACCAACTCGAAGCTGACAAGACATTGGACCAAATCATTCTGTAACCTTGGTAGGATTTCTGGATCGATTACCTTCTGAGAAATTGCATTGAGGAATGCACATAGCTTCACAATGGCTAATCGAACATTTTCTGGTAGAAGCCCCCTCAATGCAACCCGAAGCAGTTGCGTCATAATCACCTGGCAGTCATGAGACTTTAGTTTCTGGAATTTTTTCTCTGCCATGTTTATTATTCCCTTTATATTCGACGAGAAGCCAGACGGGACCTTGATACTGAGAAGGCATTTAAAGAAGATTTCCTTCTCAGCTTTCGTTAGAGCGTAGCTGGCAGGACCTTGATACTGCTTTGGATGCATGCCATCTTTTTCGTTCACACGTTGCTGGTTCTCCCGTGCCTCCGGTGTATCTTTTGTCTTTCCATACACGCCCAAGAAGCCTAACACATTCACGCAAACATTCTTTGTCACGTGCATCATGTCGATTGCAGAGCGGACCTCTAGGTCTTTCCAATAGGGTAGGTCCAAAAATATAGATTTCTTCTTCCACATGGGTGCGTGTCCCTCAGCGTCATTCGGAACAGATTGTCTGCCAGGACCCTTTCCAAAGATTACTTCTAAATCCTTGACCATATCAAGTATATCATCACCAGTACGGAGGACGGGCTTCTTCTGGTGATCTGCCTCACCTTTGAAATGTTTGCCTTTCTTTCTTAAGGCATGCTTGGTCGAAAGAAATCGACGATGTCCCATGTACACATTCTTCTTGCATTTGTCCAAATATATACTTTGGGTATCATCTAAACAGTGCGTGCATACGTTGTATCCCTTGTTTGTCTGTCCTGAAAGGTTACTAAGAGCAGGGCAATCATTGATGGTTACAAACAGCAACGCTCGTAGGTCAAATTCCTCTTGTTTATGCTCATCCCACACACGCACACCTTTTCCATTCCACAACTGTAAAAGCTCTTCGACTAATGGCCTTAGGTACACATCAATGTCGTTGCCGGGTTGCTTAGAGCCTTGGATTAGCATTGGCATCATAATTAACTCCCGCTTCATGGACAACCAAGGAGGAAGGTTATAGATACAGAGAGTCACGGGCCATGTGCTATGCTTGCTGCTCTGCTCCCCAAAAGGATTAATGCCATCTGCACTTAGACCAAACCATACGTTCCTTGTGTCACCTGCAAAGTCCCCTCACTTTCTCTCGATTTTTCTCCACTGCGACCTGTCAGCGGGTGCTCTCAACTTCTCGTCTTTCTTACGGTCTTCTTTGTGCCATCGCAACAACTTGTCATGCTCTTTGTTTCTGAATAGACATTTCAACCGTGGTATTATAGGAGCATACCACATCACCTTGGCAGGAACCCTCTTCCTGGGATGCTCGCCCTCAACATCACCAGGGTCATCTTGTCTGATCTTATACCGCAATGCACCGCATACCGGGCATCCGTTCAATTCCTCGTACTAACCGCGGTAGAGGATGCAGTCATTAGGGCATGCATGTATCTTCTGCACCTCCAATCCTAGAGGGCAGAGAACCTTATTTGCTTCGTACGTAGTGTCGGGTAATTCGGTATCCTTTGGAAGCTTGTTCTTAATTATTTTCAGTAGCGAACCAAATCCCTTGTCAGACACACCATTGTCTGCCTTCCATTGCAGCAATTTCAGTGTGGTACCGAGCTTTGTGTTGTCATCTTCGCAGTTTGGGTACAACCCTTTGTGATCCTCTAACAAGCGATCGAACTTCAATTTCTCCCTTTCACTTTCGCATTCTCTCTGTGCATCAACAATGACCTAGCCAAGATCATCATCGGGCACATTATCTGGTGCCTCTTGATCTTTAGCTTCCCCCATTGCAGTATCACCGTATTCAGGGAACATAGGATAACTATCATCATCCTCTTCTTCTTCGTTGTCTTCCATCATAACCCCTCTTTCTCTGTGCTTGGTCTAAACATTATAGTGTGGCATGAAACCCTTCTCAAGCAGGTGAGAGTGAAGGGTTTTCGAGTTAGAGTAATCCTTCGTTTTCTCACAGACAGTACATGGACAATACATAAAACCATTCTGCTTGTTTGCCTTAGCCACTTCAAGAAATTTATGCATGCCCTCAATGTACTCGGTCACCGTACATCCGTTGCCGGTTCATCTGCGTGCATTATATAATTAAGTGTATCAAAAACCATTGAAGAACATCATGAATAGAGAAGTGGCCAAATTAATACAAGTATCTATGTAAATCATACAAGTAAGAATTTTTTTTCTTTTAAAAAGAAGATAAGAACAAGAGGCTCACCACGGTGGTGCCGGCGACGAGATCGGCGCGGGCAATCGACGACGGTCAGGACGGGGACGGGAAAGGCACCCTACACATGTGCAGACTCTAAGAAGTTAATTTCAGATCTAATTGTGCGTCTAAATCAAAAGAACTCCCACATACACTCCTCCACTAAAACCCACAAACCACACTCTACTTCTAGAGCATTTGTAATGAGCTAAACTAGCAGTGAGATATGAAATGATGAAGTCATTAACCTTTTAGAACACTTATGTAGTTGGTGCACCGCCAAACCTAAACAAATCTTTGGGAAAATGTAGCTTGGAGGACGAGCTTGGAGAGGAGAAAGCTTAAGTGTGGCTGCGGCATTTCATCGAGCACCTCATGTGCATAGGAGGTGAGAACAGAGAGCAGCACACCTCCCACACGCCGGCCGGCCAAAAAATAGAGGAGTGAGCGGGCAGGGGCGAGCATATATATAGGCAACTCTTAAGTCCCGGTTGGTGATATGTCTCCAACGTATCTATAATTTCTGAAGTATTCATGCCATGTTTACAATAATTCTATATGATTTTGGTATGATTTTATTAGAAATAACCCGGACTGACGCTATTTTCAGCAGAAATACCATGGTGTCGTTTTTTGTGCAGAAATAAAAGTTCTCGGAATTGGCTGAAAATTTATGGTGATTTTTTATGGACCAAAAGAGACCCCCGAAGCATTGGAGTTGGGCCAGAAGAGCCATGAGGCCACCTCAAGCCTGCAGGGCGTGCCCCCCCCTAGGGCGTGTCCTCCTAGCTTGTCGCCACCTCGTGGCCCCCCTTGACTTGTTTCCGACGCCAAAAATTCCTATAAATACCAAAACCCCCAGAAAGAAACCTAGATCGGGAGTTCCGCCACCGCAAGCCTCTGTAGCCATGAAAAACCAATCAGGAGCCTGTTCCAGCACCCTGCTGGAGGGGGAAACCATCACCGGAGGCCATCTTCATCATCCCGGCGCTCTCCATGATGAGGAGGGAGTAGTTCACCCTCGGGGCTGAGGGTATGTACCAGTAGCTATGTGTTTGATCTCTCTCTCTATCTCGTGTTCTTTAGATTACACGATCTTGATGTACCGCGAGCTTTATTAATATAGATGAATCATATGGAGTTTTCCCCTCTCTATCTTCTTGTGATGAATTGAGTTTTCCATTTGAAGTTTTCTTATCGGATTGAGTCTTTAAGGATTTGAGAACACTTGATGTATGTCTTGCGATGGGATATCCGTGGTGACAATGGGATGTTCTATTGATCCACTTGATGTATGTTTTGGTGATCAACTTGCGGGTTCCGTGACCTTGGGAATCTATGCATAGGGGTTGGCACATGTTTTCGTCTTGACTCTCCGGTAGAAACTTTGGGGCACTCGTTGAAGTTCTTTTTGTTGGATTGAACATGATGAATCTGAAATTGTGTGATGCATATCGTATAATCAAGCCCATGGGTACTCGTGGTGACATTGGAGTATCTAGGTGACATTAGGGTTTTGGTTGATGTGTATCTTAAGGTGTTATTTTAGTACGAACTCTAGGGCTGTTCGTGACACTTATAGGCATATCTCATACGATTGATCAGAAAAGATAACTTTGAGGTGGTTTCGTACCCTACAATAATTTCTTCGTTAGTTCTCCGCTATTTGTGACTTTGGAGTGAACTCTTTGTCGCACGTGAGGGATTTACATATGATTCAACTATGTTAGTATTGTTGAGAGAACTTGCACTAGTGAAAGCATGAACCCTAAGCCTTGTTTCTAAGCATTGCAATACCATTTGTGCTCACTTTTATCATTAGTTACCTTGCTGTTTTTATATTTTCAGATTACAAAAACCTATATCTACCATCCATATTACACTTGTATCACCATCTCTTCGCCGAACTAGTGCACCTGTACAATTTACCATTGTATTGGGTGTGTTGGGGACACAAGAGACTCTTTGTTATTTGGTTGCAGGTTTGTTTGAGAGAGACCATCTTCATCCTACGCCTCCCATGGATTGATAAACCTTAGGTCATCCACTTGAGGGAAATTTGCTACTGTCCTACAAAACTCTGCGCTTGGAGGCCCAACACGAGTCTACAAGAAGAAGGTTGCGTAGTAGACATCAAGCTCTTTTCTGGCGCCGTTGCCGGGGAGGTGAGTGCTTGAAGGTATATCTTTAGATCTTGCAATTAAATCTTTTAGTTTCTTGTTTTTCACTAGTTTGGTTTTATAAAAGAAAACTACAAAAAAATGGAGTTTAGTTTGCCTCAATTGTCTCGTCTTTATAAAGTCTTTCATGAAAATGATGGTTTGGAAAATTGTGCTCAATTGGTAGAGGAAGAATTTATGAAAATACTTAATGAGAATTCCTTGAATGATGAGCATGATTGCAATGTTGTTAGTTTGAATTCCTTGAATATTCATGATGCTAATGATATGCAAAGCTACAAGCTTGGGGATTCTATGTTTGACGAAGATGATATGTTTAGTCCCCCAAGTTTTGATGAGCAAATTTATTATGATGATGGCATGCCTCCTATCTATGATGATTATGATGATGACATGTATGATATAAAGAGTGATAGTAACCATGAAACTTTTCATCATGATTTCAATATTCTAAGTGGTTATGTCAATCAAGTATCTCATGATAGTTATTTTGTTGAGTTTGCTCCCACTATTATGAATGAGAAGAAAATTGCTTATGTGGAGAGTGAAAAAATTTCTATGCTTGTGGATCATGAAGATAATGCTTTATGTGATAGTTATATTGTTGAATTAATTCATGATGCTACTGAAAATTATTATGAGGGAGGAATATATGCTTGTAGGAATTGCAAAAATATCAAGTTTCCTCTCTATGTGTTGAAAGTTTTGAAGTTATGCTTGTTCTACGTTCCTATGCTAGTTGATTCTTGTTCCCATAAGTTGTTTGCTCACAAAATCCCTATGCATAGGAAGTGGGTTAGGCTTAAACGTGTTAGTCATATGCTTCATGATGCTCTTTTGCATGTTTCAATTCTTATCTTTTATCGGAGCATCATTGAAATCATCATGCCTAGCTAAAAGGCATTAAAGAAAAGCGCTTGTTGGGAGACAACCCAATATTTATCCCTAGTGTTTTAGTGTTTTCACATGATTAATATACTGTATTAATCATGTTTTATAGCTTTTGTTTCAATAAAGTGCCAAGTAAATCCTTTGGGATGACTCACAAGATGAGTAGAATTGATGCTGAACCAAAACAGAAACTTTTGACTCCAGTACAGGAATTTTCAATTTTTACTGGAGGGTGATAATGATCTGAAATTTTACACAGTCTTTATATACAAATTCTTCAGGTTTTCGTAATGTTTCAGAACTTTTAGGGACAGGTAAGTACGGTTACACTACAGATCTTTACAGACTGTTCAGTTTTTGACAGATTCTGTTTTGCATGCATAGTTTGCTTGTTTTAGTGTTCCCATAGCTTATATTCAGTGATATAAATTATGGGAATAGTAGAATATAGTAGGTATCATGTGGGAACAATTATGAATCTTGTATTGACAGTAACTAAGTGAATGATCTATCTTTATTACACTAACCCTACTCACGAAGTTCCGATAAGTTTTGTGTGATTGAAGTTTTCAAGTTTTGGGTGAGACACCGATATGAGGAGAATAAGGTGTGAAAATAACCTAAGCTTGGGGATGCCCAAGGCACCCCCAAGGTAATATCCAAGGAATACTCAAGCACCTAAGCTTGGGGAAGCCCCGGAAGGCATCCCCTCTTTCGTCTTCAACACTATCGTTATATCTTACTTGGAGCTATATTTTTATTCGTCACATAATATGAGTTTTGCTTGGAGCATCATTTTATTTTGTTATTTTCTGTTAGGTGTTATTTATAATCTTGTTTTTCAATAGAAAGTTCCAAGAATTGCCTTTAGGATGCTTGCATTGCATGTTTGATGTGTGCTGTGTAAAAACAGAAACTTTTGATGCAGTGTTTGAATTTTCATATTTTACTGGAACATGGGAAGTTTCTGAATTTTTTACACAGAATTTTCATATAAATTATTTAGCATTTCCTCAATTTTCATAATTGTTTGATTTACATAAGTACACTGTTTTCATAAATTGCTACAGACTGTTCTGTTTAGACAGATTGCTGTCATAGTTTTGTTATCTACTTATCCTATAGTTTCCATAGCCTATATTGGTAGATATAAATTGTGGAGATGATAGTAAAAAGTAGATGATGTTTGAAATTATTGTGCAACTTGTCTTGGCAGTACATGAAGTGTTGATTTATTCTTATGTGTACTAACCTATCTCACGAGTTCTTTTCGAGTTTTGTGTGGATGAAGTTTTTGAGAACAGGTGAAACCATGATATGAGAGGATTGAACGAGATACAAAAGCTCAAGCTTGGGGATTCCCAAGGCACCCCAAGTAAATATTTCAAGAAGTCTCAAGCATCTAAGCTTGGGGATGCTACGCATCCCACCTCTCTTCATCAACAATTATCGGTTAGCCTATGTTGAGCCCAAATTTTTATTCGTTCACATGATGCGTGCTATTCTTGGAGTGCTATTTTTCTTTTGCTTGATGTTTAATAAAATGCTTAAGATCTGAAATTCTTAGATGATAGAGTCTTCACATAGTTATTTAATTGTTGACTAAGCATTGATCTTCACTTATATCTTTTTGGAGTAGTTTGTCGTTCACTCTCGTGCTTCACTTATATCCTATGAGTAAATGGTTGAATGAATTTAATATCATAAATCTGAAATTAAATATGGCTCATATACTTATCCCATGGGGAGTAATGACTTAACACATAATAAGTATAGGTGGTAAAATTTATTGAAAGTTAGCAAACACCGCATTGGTCACTTGAACAATTCATAAAAGAATATTGAACGAAGAGAGATTCCACATATAAATATACTATCTTGGACATCTTCTATGATTGTGAGCTCATTAATTATTTTCAAACTTGAGCAAATTAGTTAAAATTGGACAAGGAAGACAACTTAATGAGTTATGTTTGGGTATATTTGTATATAAGTTATATTGTTATGGATCCTCCAACATGTGGTGCTTGCTTCCACCTCATACTAGCCAAAACTTCCACACCAAGTAGAAATACTACTTTTGCATCCAAACACCCTTAAACCAGTTTTGCCATGAGAGTCCACCATACCTACCTATATGCGGTATTTACCTGTCGTTCCAAGTAAATTTGCATGTGCCAAACTCTAAACCTTCAAATAATATTCTGTTTTGTATGCCCGAATCGCTCATATAGTGACTAGGGGATGTCAGTATCTTCCATGCTAGGTGGGTTATTCTCACGATATGTGTTGATTCACTTTCATGCACGACAAAGTGGCTGGTATTCGGGATGCCCAGTTCCATGCTCAAAAATCAAATCAAAATATAATGAAACAAAACTCCCCCAGGATTGTTGTTTGTATGGATGGTAGCCGTGGATTCGGCTCGCCGTGGAGTGTAATTGATTGGTGGAGGGGGAGTAAAAACTTTACCATTCTGTTTGGGAACCGCCTATAATGTATCTAGCATGGAAGATATCAAGATCTCTCGGTTGTTATGTTGACAATGAAAGCATACCGCTCAAAATTATTATTCATCCCTGTTTTAAAAGCTCTGCTTCCCTCTGCGAAGGGCCTATCTTTTACTTTCTAGTACTTACCTTTTATGCAAGAGTCATGGTGATCTTCACCACTTCCTATATTTCGCCTTTTTCTCTTGGCAAGCGTCATGTGTTGGGGAATGATCTAGACATATATATCCACACAAATATATTTGATCATGAATTATTATTGTTGACAATTATCTATATGATAAATAAGTTGGGAGGCGAAACATTAAGCCCCTATCTTTCTCTGTGTTCGATGGATGCTATTTGTTCTAAAAATATGCTTTGAGTGTCAATAATCATGGAAGACTATATGATAGTTGAGTATGTGGAATTTGCTAAATCAAAGCTCTTACATAGACCCTTCCTGAAAATAAGATGAATTGCAATTGTTCGATGACTAGGAATATGGTTTGTTAGTTTTCAAGAAACTTTCTGGTCTATACTTTAACATGTGAATAGCTTGTTACTTGATCATGAGAAGTTTTATGAGATGAGCAACTTTTTATGGTTTATATTGATGCTAGAAAAAGTGATTGGAATTATCATTGATCAAACTTGTGCACTTGCTAGCATTCACACTTCATAAAAAATTTCTTTTATCATTTACCTACTCGAGGACGAGCAAGAATTAAGCTTGGGGATGCTGATACGTCTCCAACGTATCTATAATTTATGAAGTATTCATGCCATGTTTACAATAATTCTATATGATTTTGGTATGATTTTATTAGAACTAACCCGGACTGACGCTGTTTTCAGCAGAACTACCATGGTGTCGTTTTTTGTGCAGAAATAAGAGTTCTCGGAATGGGCTGAAAATTTACGGTGATTTTTATGGACCAAAAGAGACCCCCGAAGCATTGGAGTTGGGCTAGAAGAGCCACGAGGCCACCACAAGCCTGCAGGGCGCCCCCCCTAGGGCGCGACCTCCTAGCTTGTCGCCGCCTCGTGGCCCCCCTTGACTTGTTTCCGACGCCAAAAATTCCTATAAATACCAAAACCCCAGAAAGAAACCTAGATCGGGAGTTCCGCGGCCGCAAGCCTCTGTAGCCACGAAAAACCAATCGGGAGCCTGTTCCGGCACCCTGTCGGAGGGGGAAACCATCACCGGAGGCCATCTTCATCATCCCGGCGGTCTCCATGACGAGGAGGGAGTAGTTCACCCTTGGGGCTGAGGGTATGTACTAGTAGCTATGTGTTTGATCTCTCTATCTGTCGTGTTCTTGAGATGACACGATCTTGATGTACCGCGAGCTTTATTAATATACATGAATCATAGGGAGTTTTCCCCTCTCTATCTTCTTGTGATGAATTGAGTTTTCCCTTTGAAGTTTTCTTATCGGATTGAGTCTTTAAGGATTTGAGAACACTTGATGTATGTCTTGCGATGGGATATCCGTGGTGACAATGGGATGTTCTATTGATCCACTTGATGTATGTTTTGGTGATCAACTTGCGGGTTCCGTGACCTTGGGAATCTATGCATAGGGGTTGGCACACGTTTTCGTCTTGACTCTCCGGTAGAAACTTTGGGGCACTCGTTGAAGTTCTTTGTGTTGGATTGAACATGATGAAACTAAAATTGTGTGATGCATATCGTATAATCAAGCCCATGGGTACTCGTGGTGACATTGGAGTATCTAGGTGACATTAGGGTTTTGGTTGATGTGTATCTTAAGGTGTTATTTTAGTACGAACTCTAGGGATGTTCGTGACACTTATAGGGATAGCTCATACGATTTATCAGAAAAGATAACTTTGAGGTGGTTTCGTACCCTACAATAATTTCTTCGTTAGTTCTCCGCTATTTGTGACATTGTAGTGAACTCTTTGTCGCACGTGAGGGATTTACATATGATTCAACTATGTTAGTATTGTTGAGAGAACTTGCACTAGTGAAAGTATGAACCCTAGGCCTTGTTTCTAAGCATTGCAATACCGTTTGTGCTCACTTTTATCATTAGTTACCTTGCTGTTTTTATATTTTCAGATTACAAAAACCTATATCTACCATCCATATTACACTTGTATCACCATCTCTTCGCCGAACTAGTGCACCTATACAATTTACCATTGTATTGGGTGTGTTGGGGACACAAGAGACTCTTTGTTATTTGGTTGCAGGTTTGTTTGAGAGAGACCATCTTCATCCTACGCGTCCCACGGATTGATAAACCTTAGGTCATTCACTTGAGGGAAATTTGCTACTGTCCTACAAAACTCTGCTCTTGGAGGCCCAACACGAGTCTACAAGAAGAAGGTTGCATAGTAGACATCAGTTGGTGGCTAGCACCGGGACTAATGGTGTCTCTTTAGTCCCACTTGGTGGCTAGCACCGGGACTAAAGCGGCTGGGCTAGGAGCGAGGCCCTTTAGTCCCGGTTCGTGTCTGGAACCGGGCTAAAGGGGTTCGACGAACCGGGACTGGTTCCTGCCGAGGCCTGGCCGGTGCCCTGGCCGCTCGAACTGGGACTGATGCAACCATTGGTCCCGGTTCGTAACAGAACCGGGACTAATGATCTGATCTGGCCCGGATCAAAGCCCTGTTTTCTACTAGTGTACCCCTAAATTCCGCATTCCTCGTCAAGTTTTTCTCGTTTCCATCTCTCCTCATTAAACGACGAGATTCTCCTCACTCCATTGTCTTGTCTTGTCATTCTCCCACTTGCACCCTTATCGTTCTTCACTACCTCTCGGGTATGCGTTCCCTTACCGTTGCGTCTCTGGGACATCGTCTCGACTGCCCGATGCACATCCGTACGAGGCAGTGATGCCATCACCACTTGGCAAGGGGTAATGCCCACAGGGAGGCTGCTTCTTCTGCTTGCATATATGCTTCTCTGGCAGCAATGGTAGCATATCGGCCAACAATTCAAAATGACACCTTGCTCCTCAACTTCTATGTATGTTTCTTCTTGATTCATGTCAACTATAAAATAAAAATTTGCAAATGCAAGCAATTTATCCTCTTATTTGAAATAAAATCATCTGCCGCTAAATTTTTATTTGTAAAAATGAATGGGTGGGCATATCATGTAGTAGCATAGTATCAAAATTATATGCTTCCACCATATGTATACATTGCGATGTCACTTGCTTCATGACTCTTTGTTGCTTCCTTAGGTTTCTTCTATACATGTAGGTCGCAGCCACAATATGTTTCTTAATTTAGATTTTTTGATATGTTTCAATTTCTTTGCCATTTAATGTCAAATTTAATAGTTCTGTTGTGTCTCATCAAGTTATTATATCTTTTAAACATTGCTCCAAGTTTTATTACTGCATATATTTTAGTTGTAGTGAATTTTGAGTTCAACCACTGTCGGTGCATGTTTCGGTTAATGTATAATAATTTTAGTTTTGATTACTGTTGGAGCATGTGTCTTTTATTGTATACTCATAACTCATTACTTGCTTCCACCATAACTACTACAATGTGTTCCAATCACTATTAACTGTGCTTCTGGTAGTGATATTGTATTGTATAATCATTTTGTTCTCTTAGTAAATTTTACTTCAAACACTAATTAAAATGTGTGATTCTGATGTTTTGTGAAGACATTTTACAACAATTTATTTCAACATTGCTTCTTCCTTTCAAACACAGTGCCAATGATGTTGCAATCACACTCATTGTGCTCTGGACGGAACATGCATCATTCGTTCTTGTTAGGAAGTATCATTGGTCTAGGAGTCTTTGTTAGGCTATGTTTCCTTGCCTTACACCTCAAGTGTTGGGTACCATATATTGTTAGCCCAAACTACCAGCTAGTTCTTTCCCTTGTTGCTTGTACACTAACAGGGATAGCTCAAAGCAGTCTATAGATGCACACTTAGCTAGCTGTGTACAGACATATGTGTAGGAGGAGCTCACGTACTAGCACTAGTAGTTGAAATGGCTTGCTGCCTTGTATTGAAGCTAAAGGAGTGGCATGATTTACAAGGGGAGGGGTGCTCCTTATATAGCACATTGTCTACCACTTTAACTAGGAAAGGACAGCAGTAAGGAAAGGCATACACTAAGAAAACTACCAAACAAGCCTTTTACTACCACCAATGCTTTACCACCTAGCAGGTCTTTTACTACCACCAAAGCTTTACCATCTAGCAAGACTTTTACTACTACCAATGCTTTGCAAGGCCTACCTTTATTCATGCTAACATGTAGCTGCATGTGTACCATAGACAGGGGTGAAGCCTACATTCTCCCCCAACCCTGTCGAAGGAGCTTGATGTCGATGATCCTGATATTGTCACGTCGCTCCTGGAACCGGACATGATCAAGTGCCTTCTTCGGGATGCCCGCCTTCTCGTGCTTTGCCACAAGTGTCAACGAGTCTCACCTTGTGCTTGATGATGGCTCCGTGTCCGTCATTCTTGATCTCGTGGTGCTGCGGTTGCCCCGTAGGCTCGTCGACATGGTCCCCTAGGCGTCGGAACCTTTGTGGAGTGCCAACGTTGTTGTTGGCGTCGAATAGGTCTGACCGCGCTATTGCAAGGACATGAACTGCCCGGGAACCACCTCGCTCGTGGGCATCAGTGTTGCTAGAGTCGTAGTTCTTGACGTCACACTGCCCGGGAACTCCCTTCCCGGTGTCGTCATGTCAGACATCATGCTACCCAAGAACTCCCTTCTCAGGGATGACTTGTTGGACATCGCACTACCCGGGAACTCCCTTCCCGAAGTCATTGTGTCAGATCTCGCACTTCTCGGGGTCATTTTGCCGAATGTCATGCTTCTCGGGGTCGACCTCCTTGGGGTCGCACATCCCGAGGTAGCGCTTTCTGGCGTCGTTGTACCAGACATCACACTAACCGGAAACTCCCTTCCCAGGGTCCATGTGTCGGATGTCGAACTAAATGGAGTGGCTCCTCTCAAGATAACGGAGTCCTTTTTGCTCTTCCCGGCTGACATGCTTTTCATGTTTCCCCTGAAAGTTGTGAGTCGTGCCTCCCGCATGGAATCGACGGACCCCGAGCACGTTGGGGTTGCGGCGTGGCCAACCATAGTGTACCGTGGCTCCTGCATGGTCTCGACAGTCGCCACCAATGTGGTCGGGTGTTCCCAATCATATAGTATCGTGCCTCCCACACGGACTCCATGGACCCCGAAGGCGTCAGGGTCACGGCATGGCCGACCAGCGAGCACCTCGCCTCCTGCACGGCCTCGATGGTCGCCAGAGTCACGGTCAAGGACTTGCTGCCCCATGACCGTTTCTTCACGGCCTCCTAGTTGAAAGGCCCTGAAAACAACGTTGTCGGCGACTGGCGTGTCAGAGCTGGTGGTGAGCGAACAAAGAGTGTCGCATCACCCACGCGGGCTTGGAGAACCTCAAGAACCTGGTTATCAGGGTGTGGCCAACCTGAGTTGACGTGTGCTCCTGTATGGGCTCACTAGTCGCCAGCATCATGGTCGGGGCGTGGGCTACCAAATGCGTCGTTGTTGTTCCTCCTGACACGGGCTTGTCCGGTCTCGAGGTTGTCGGGCAGGCCGTTGCCGTGCCAACTTGCACGGGCTTGACCAGCGTCTCAGGGGACATGGTTGCCAGGGTGTGGCTGTTGGAAATATGCCCTAGAGGCAATAATAATTTATGTTATTATCATATTTCCTTGTTCATGATAATCGTTTATTATCCATGCTATAATTGTATTGATTGGAAACTCAAATACATGTGTGGGTACATAGACAACACTGTGTCCCTAGTATGCCTCTAATAGACTAGCTCGTTGATCAAAGATGGTCAAGATTTCCTAGCCATAGACATGAGATGTCATTTGATAACGGGATCACATCATTAGGAGAATGATGTGATGGACAAGACCCAAACTATGAACATAGCATATGATCGTGTCAGTTTATTGCTATTGTTTTCTGCATGTCAAGTATCTCTTCCTATGACCATGAGATCATGCAACTCACTGACACCGGAGGAATACCTTGTGTGTATCAACCGTCGCAACGTAACTTGGTAACTATAAAGATGCTCTACAGGTATCTCCGAGAGTGTCTGTTGAGTTGGCATGGATCAAGACTGGGATTTGTTACTCCGTGTGACGGAGAGGTATCTCAGGGCCCACTCGGTAATACAACATCACAATGAGCCTTGCAAGCATAGTGACTAAAGAGTTATCCACGGGATCTTGTATTACGGAACGAGTAAAGAGACTTTCCGGTAACGAGATTGAACTAGGTATAGAGATACCAACGATCGAATCTCGGGCAAGTAACATACCGAAGAAACAAAGGGAACAGCATACGGGATTAGCTGTATCCTTGACATAGAGGTTCAACCGATAAAGATCTTCGTAGAATATGTAGGAACCAATATGGGCATCCAGGTCCCGCTATTGGTTATTGACCGTAGAGGTGTCTCGGTCATATCTACATAGTTCTCGAACCCGCAGGGTCTGCACACTTAACGTTCGGTGACGTTTCGGTAGTATTCAGTTATGTATGTTGGTGACCAAAAGTTGTTCGGAGTCCCGGATGAGATCCCGGATGTCACGAGGAGCTCCGGAATGGTCCGGAGGTAAAGATTGATATATAGGAAGTCCCGTTTTGGTCACCGGAAAAAGTTTGGTCGTCACCGGTAGTGTACCGGGGGTGCCGGGAGGGTTCTGGGGGTCCACCGGGAGGGGCCCACTCACCCCAAAGGCCACATGGGCTTAGGGGGTGGCGCACCAGCCCCTGGTGGGCTGGCCGGACAGCCCCTAAGGGGGCCCATGCGAAGTTGGAAGGAGGAGGCCAAAGAGGAAGGAGTCCTCCCAAGACTCCACCTCCCTTGTGGGGGGGAGGAGTCCTAGTTAGGGGAGGACTCTCCCCCTTGGTTCAGCCGACCCCTCCTTGGTGGAGGGGCTAGGGATGCTTCCCCTCTCCCTTCCTCCTATATATACTAGAGGTTTTGAGGGCAACACCTCAGATGAAAAGCCACGGCTGCCTATCTCTCCCTCTAGATCTGTTCTCCCCTAGATCGTCTCGGTCGTGCTTGGCGAAGCCCTGCCGGGACAGTTCCACCACCACCACCACCACGCCGTTGTGATGGCGGAGAACTCATCTACCTCTCCGCTCCCTCTTGCTGGATCAAGAAGGCGGAGATCGTCATCGAGCTGTACGTGTGCTGAACGCGGAGGTGCCGTCCGTTCGGCACTAGATCGGAAGGACCGTGATTGGATCACAGGACGGTTCGTGATTGGATCGCGGGACGGATCGTGATAGGATCGTGGGACGGCTTGCGATTTGGATCGCGAAGACGTTCGACTACATAAACCGCGTTTCTCAACGCTTCCCTCTTAGCGATCTACAAGGGTATGTAGATCCACTCTCCCCCTCGTAGATGCTCATCACCATGGATAGATCTTGCGTGTGCGTAGGAAAAATTTTGTGTCCCATGCAACATTCCCCAACAGTGGCATCATGAGCTAGGTCTATGCGTAGATGAGATCACGAGTAGAACACAAAGGAGTTTGTGGGCGTTGATGCTCAGATTGCTTCCTCCCTTGGTCTTTTCTTGATTCAGCGGTATTGTGGGATGAAGTGGTCCGGACCAACCTTACTCGTACGCTTACGAGAGACCTGTCCCATCAACTGACATGTGACTTTGTTGCATAAAGATGGCTGGTGGGTGTTTGTCTCTGCCACTTTAGTTGGATCGGATTCGACAAAGGAGGTCCTTGAGAAGGTTGAATAGGAATTTGTGTATCACCGTTGTGGTTTTGTGTAGGTAAGAATCGTTCTTGCTAGATACCCGTAGCAGCCACGTAAACCATGCAGCAACAATTAGAGGACGTCTAACTTGTTTTTGCACGGTATGTTGTGATGTGATATGGCCAATTACATGATGAGATATATGTGATGTATGAGATGATCATGTTTTGTATAGAATATCACGACTTGCATGTCGATGAGTACGGCAACCGGTAGGAGCCATAGGGTAGTCTTTAATTTATTTTCGCCGTTTTTGCTTCACTTTATCGCTATGAGTTAGCAATAGTCGTAGAAGCAACAATTGGCGCGACAACCTCATGGCGACACGTTGATGGAGATCAAGATGATGGAGATCATGGTGTCATGCCGGTGACAATGGAGATCATGCCGGTGCTTTGAAGATGGAGATCAAAAGCACAAGTTCATGGCCATATCATGTCACTTATGATTTGCATGTGATGTTAATCCTTTTATGCATCTTATTTTGCTTAGGATGACGGTAGCATTATAAGGTGATCCCTCACTAAACTTTTAAGATATAATTGTGTTCTCCCCGAGTGTGCACCGTTGCGAAAGTTCGTCGTTTCGAGACACCACGTGATGATTGGGTATGATAGACTCTTTGTTCACATACAACGGGTGCAAGCCAGTGTTGCACAAGCGGAACAGTTAGCTTGAACTTGACGAGCCTAGCATGTACAGACATGGCCTCGGAACACAAGAGACCGAAAGGTCGAACATGAGTCATATAGTAGATATGATCAACATGAAGATGTTCACCATTGAAACCACCTCATCTCACGTGATGATCGGACTTGGGTTGGTGAATTTGGATCATGTGACACTCGAATAACCAGAGGGATGTCAATTTGAGAGGGAGTTTTTTAAGTAATATGATTAACTAAACTCATTATCATGAACATAGTGAAAATGTCTTTGCAAATTATGTTGTAGATTACTAGCTCGCGCTATAGCTCCCTTGAATTTTTATATGTTCCTAGAGAAATAGAGTTGAAAGATGATGGTAGCAATAATGCGGACTGGGTCCGTGATCTGAGGATTGTCCTCATTGCTACACAGAAAGGCTTATGTCCTTAATGCACCGCTCGGTGCGCCACGCCCTCAAGCGTCGTATGTAGATGTTGTGAACATCTGACAGGCACGTTCTAATGACTACTTGATAGTTCAGTGCGTCATGCATTACGGCTTAGAATTGAGGCTCCAAAACGTTTTGAACATCACGGAACATATGAGATGTTCTAAGAGCTGAAATTGGGATCTCAGGCTCGTGCCCGTGTTGAGAGGGATGAGACCTACAACAAGATTCTTTGCCTGCAAGATGAAGGAGAATAGCTCAATCGGTGAGCATGTGCTCAGATTGTCTGGGTGCTACAATCGCTTGAATCGGGTGGGAGTTGATCTTCCAGATAAGATAGTGATTGAAATAGTTCTCCAAGTCACTGTCACTAAGCTACTAGAGCTTCGTGATGAACTATAAAATGCCAGGGATGGAAATAATGATCCCTGAGCCATTCGTGATGTTTGACACCGCGAAGGTAGAAATCAAGAAGGAGCATCAAGTCTTGATGGTTAGTGAAACCACTAGTTTCGAGAAGGGCAAGGGCAAGGAGGGAAACTTCATGGATGGCAAGTCAGTTGCTGCTCCAGTGAAGAAACCCAAGGTTGAACCCAAACCCGAGACTAAGTGCTTCTATTATGAGGAGAACGGTCGCTGAAGCGGAACAACCCTAGATACTTGGTAGATAAGAAGGCTGGCAACGTCGACAGAAGTATATTTGATATACATGTTATTGATGTGTACCTTACTGGTACTCCTAGTAGCACTTGGGTATTGGATACCGGTTCGGTTGCTAAATGTTAGTAACTCGAAATAATAGCTACGGAATAAACGGAGGCTAGCTAAGGGTGAGGTGACGATGAGTGTTGGAAGTGTTTCCAAGGTTGATGTGATCACCATCGCACGCTCTCTCTACCTTCGGGATTAGTGATGAACCTAAATAGATGTTATTTGGTGTTTGCGTTGAGCATGAACGTGATTAGATCATGTTTATTGCAATACGGTTATTCATTTAAGTTAGAGAATAATGGTTATTCTTTTTACATGAATAATACCTTCAATGGTCAAGCACCCAATGAGAATGGTTTATTGAATCTTCATCGTAGTGATACACATGTTCATAACATTGATGCCAAAAGATACAAAGTTAATAATGATAGTACCACATACTTGTGGCACTGCCGCTAAATGTCATATTGGTGTAAAGAGCATGAAGAAACTCCATGCTGATGAATCTTTGGACTCATTCGATTTCGAATCAGTTGAGACATGCGGACCATGCCTCATGGGCAAGATGACTAAGACCCCGTTTTCCGGTATGATGGAGCGGGCAAGTGACTTATTGGAAATGATACATGTTGATGTATTCGGTACAATGAGTGTTGTAGCGTGCGGTGGATATCGTTATTTTCCTACCTTCACTGATGATTTGAGTAGATATGGGTATATTTACTTAATGAAACACAAGTCTGAAACGTTTGAAAAGTTCAAACAAATTCAGAGTGAAGTTTGCGATCATCGTGACAAGAAGATAAAATGTCTACGATATGATCGTGGAGGTGTATATCTGAGTTACGAGTTTGGTATGCAACTTAAGACAATGTGGAAGTTGTTTCACAACTCACGCCGCCTGGAACACCATAGTGTGATGGTGTGTCCGAACGTCGTAGTCATGCTCTATAGGATATGGTACGTACTATGATGTCTCTTATCGATTTGCCACTATCGTTTTTGGGTTTTTCATTAGAGACAACTACATTCACTTTAAATAGGGCACCATATAAGTACGTTGAGATGACACCGTATGAATTTTGGTTTTGCAGAAACCTAAGCTGTCATTTCTCAGAATTTGGGAATACGACGCTTATGTGTGATAAGCTCGATCCCAAAGCGGAAAGGTGCATCTTCATAGAATACCCTAAGGAAAAAGTTGGGTATACCTTCTATCTCAGATCCAAGGGCAAAGTGTTTGTTGCTAAAAACGGGTCCTTTCTCGAGAAAGAGTTTCTCTCGAAAGAATTGAGTGGGAGGAAGGTAGAACTTGATGAGGTTATTGAACTGTCACTTCAGTTGGATAGTAGCACGACGCAGAAAGATGTTTCTGTGGCGCCTACACCGAATGAAGAGGAAGTTAATGATGATGATCATGATACTTCGGGTGAAGTTACTACCGAACCTCGTAGGCCGACAAGAAATCGTACCGCCTCTGAGTGGTACTTCAATCCTGTCTTGGAGATCATGTTGTTAGACAACAGTGAACCTACGAGCTATGAAGAAGCGCTGGTGGGCCCGGATTCTAACAAATGGCTAGGAGCCAAGAAATCCGAGAAAGGACCCATGTATGAAAACCATGTAGGACTTTGGTAGACTTGCCCGTTGAACGGCAGGCCGTTGAGTACAAATGGACCTTTAAGAAGAAGACAGACGCTGATGGTAAATGTCACCATTTATAAAGCTCGACTTGTCGCAAAGAAGTTTCCGACAAGTTCAAGGAGTTGACTACGATGAGACTTTCTCACCCGTAGCAATGCTAAATGTTGGAAATATGCCCTAGAAGCAATAATAAAATGGTTATTATTGTATTTCCTTGTTCATGATAATTGTCTATTGTTCATGCTATAATTGTGTTAACCGGAAACCGTAATACATGTGTGAATACATAGACCATAACATGTCCCTAGTGAGCCTCTAGTTGGCTAGCTCGTTGATCAATAGATGGTCACGGTTTCATGACCATGGACATTGGATGTCGTTGATAATGGGATCACATCATTAGGAGAATGATGTGATGGACAAGACCCAATCCTAAGCATAGGACAAGATCGTGTAGTTCGTCTGCTAAAGCTTTTCCAATGTCAATGATCGTGTAGACCATGAGATTGTGTAACTCCCGGATACCGTAGGAATACTTTGGGTGTGCCAAACGTCACAACGTAACTGGGTGGCTATAAAGGTAAACTACGGGTATCTCCGAAAGTATCTGTTGGGTTGGCACGAATCGAGACTGGGATTTGTCACTCCGTATGACGGAGAGGTATCTCTGGGCCCACTCGGTAAGACATCGTCATAATGAGCTCAATGTGACTAAGGAGTTAGCCACGGGATGATGTGTTACGGAACGAGTAAAGAGACTTGCCGGTAACGAGATTGAACAGGGTATGGGGATACCGACGATCGAATCTCGGGCAAGTAACATACCGGTAGACAAAGGGAATTGTATACGGGATTGATTGAATCCCCGACATCGTGGTTCATCCAATGAGATCATCGTGGAGCATGTGGGAGCCAACATGGGTATCCAGATCCCGCTGTTGGTTATTGACCGGAGAGGTGTCTCGGTCATGTCTACGTGTCTCCCGAACCCGTAGGGTCTACACACTTAAGGTTCGATGACGCTAGGGTTATAGGGAAATAGTGTACGTGGTTACCGAAGGTTGTTCGGAGTCCCGGATGAGATCCCGGAGGTCACGAGGAGCTCCGGAATGGTCCGGAGGTAAAGATTTATATATAGGAAGTTGTTATTGGGGTTCCGGAAAAAGTTCGGGTTTTTCTGGTATTGTACCGGGAAGCTTCCAGAAGGTTCCGGAGGATTCCGGAGGGGTCCGGAGGTCCGGGAAAGGTTCCACCACGTCCAATACAGCAGCATGGGCTGTAAGGGGGCGCCCTAGCCTTAATGGGCCTGGGGCACCAGCCCCCCTAAGGCCCATGCGCATGGGAGAGGGGAAACCCTAAGGGGGAGGGCTTCCACTTGACTTGGGAGGCACTCCTCCCCCCTTTGGCCGCCGCCCCAACCCTAGATGGGATCTAGGGGGCCGGCCCCCTCTCCCCCTCAGCCTATAAATAGTGGAGGGGTGGGAGGGAGGCCACACCTCAGCCCCTGGCGCAGCCATCCCCCTCCTACTCCTTCCTCCTCCTCCGTAGTGCTTGGCGAAGCCCTGCCGGAGACCACGCAGCTCCACCGTCACCACGCCGTCGTGCTGCCGGAGCTCTCCCTCAACCTCTCCTTCCTCCTTGCTGGATCAAGGCGTAGGAGACGTCACCGGGCTGCACGTGTGTTGAACGCGGAGGCGCCGTTGTTCGGCGCTTAGATAGGAATCGACCGCGATCTGAATCGCTGCGAGTACGACTCCACCAACCGCGTTCTTGTAACGCTTCCGCTTTGCGTTCTTCAAAGGTATGAAGATGCACTCTCCCCTTACTCGTTGCTGGTTTCTCCATAGATAGATCTTGGTGAACACGTAGGAAATTTTTTGATTTACTACTACGTCTCCCAACAGTGGTATCATGAGCTAGGTCTATGCGTAGAATCTATGCACAAGTAGAACACAAGTTGTTGTGGGCGTCGATCTTGTTAATTTGCTTGCCGTTACTAGTCTTATCTTGATTCGGCGGTATTGTGGGATGAAGCGGCCCAGACCAACTTTACACGTACTCTTACGTGAGACCGGTTCCACCGCCTGACATGCACTTGTTGCATAAGGTGGCTAGCGGGTGTCTGTCTCTCCCACCTTAGTCGGATTGGATTCGATGAAAAGGGTCCTTATGAAGGGTAAATAGCAATTGGCATATCACGTTCTGGTTTTGGCGTAGGTAAGAAACGTTCTTGCCAGAAACCTATAGCAGCCACGTAAAAACTTGCAACTACAAATTAGAGGACGTCTAACTTGTTTTTGCAGCATATGCCTTGTGATGTGATATGGCCAAAAGGATGTGATGTGATGCATTGTGATGTATGAGATTGATCATGTTCTTGTTATAGGATTCACGACTTGCATGTCGATAAGTATGACAACCGGCAGGAGCCATAGGAGTTGTCTTATTTTTATTGTATGACCTGCGTGTCAATCATAAACGCCATGTAATTACTTTACTTTATTGCTAAACGTTAGCCATAGTAGTAGAAGTAATAGTTGGCGAGACAACTTCATGAAGACACGATGATGGAGATCATGGTGTCGTGCCGGTGACAGTGATGATCATGGTGCCCCGAAGATGGAGATCAAAGGAGCAAGATGATATTGGCCATATCATGTCACTATATTGATTGCATGTGATGTTTATCATGTTTACATCTTATTTGCTTAGAACGACGGTAGTAAATAAGATGATCTCTTAATAAAATTTCAAGAAAGGTGTTCACCCTAACTGTGCACCGTTGCTAAGGATCGTCGTTCCAAAGCACCACGTGATGATCGGGTCTGATAGGTTCTAACGTTTGCATACAACGGGTGTAAGCCAGATTTACACACGCGAAACACTTAGGTTGACTTGACGAGCCTAGCATGCACAGACATGGCCTCGGAACACGGAAGACCGAAAGGTCGAACATGAGTCGTATAGCAGATGCAATCAACATGGAGATGTTCACCATGGATAACTAGTCCGTCTCACGTGATGATCGGACACGGGCTAGTTGACATGGATCATGTATCACTTGGATGACTAGAGAGATGTCTGTCTAAGTGGGAGTTCATTAAATAATTTGATTATGTGAACTTAATTATCATGAACTTAGTCTAAAAATGTCTTTACAATCTATATTGTAGATCCAATGGCCAATGCTAATGTCACCCTCAACTTCAACGCGTTCCTAGAGAAAACCAAGCTGAAAGATGATGGAAGCAACTATGCGGACTGGGTCCGTAGCTTGAGGATCATCCTCATAGCTTCCAAAAGATTGTATGTCCTTGATGCACCGCTAGGTGACCCACCCATTTTCCCAGCGGACCAAGACGTTACGAACGCTTGGCAGTCACGCTGCGATGATTACTCCCTTGTTCAGTGCGGCATGCTTTACAGTTTAGAACCGGGGCTCCAAAAGGGTTTTGAGCAACACGGAGCATATGAGATGTTCCAAGAGCTGAAACTGGTTTTCCAAGCTCATGCCCGGGTCGAGAGATATGACGTCTCCGACAAGTTCTTCAGCTGTAAGATGGAGGAGAATAGTTCTGTCAGTGAGCACATACTCAAAATGTCTGGGTTACACAACCGCTTGACTCAACTGGGAGTTAATCTCCCGGATGACTCGGTCATTGACAGAATCCTCCAGTCGCTTCCACCTAGCTACAAGAGCTTTGTGATGAACTACAACATGCAGGGTATGGAGAAGTCCATTCCTGAGTTGTACTCGATGCTGAAATCAGCGGAGGTCGAGATCAAAAAGGAGCATCAAGTGTTGATGGTGAATAAGACCACTAGTTTCAAGAAAGGCAAGGGTAAGAAGAACTTCAAGAAGGACGGCAAAGCTGTTGCCGCGCCCGGTAAGCAAGTTGCCGGGAAGAAGAACAAGAATGGACCCAAGCCTGAGACTGAGTGCTTTTATTGCAAGGGTACCGGTCACTGGAAGCGGAACTGCCCCAAGTACTTAGCGGATAAGAAGGCCGGCAACGTTAAAGGTATATGTGATATACTTGTTATTGATGTGTACCTAACCAGCGCTCGTAGTAGCTCCTGGCTATTTGATACCGGTGCAGTTGCTCACATTTGTAACTCCAAGCAGGAGCTGCGGAATAAGCGGAGACTAGCAAAGGACGAGGTGACGATGCACGTCGGGAATGGTTCCAAGGTCGATGTGATCGCCGTCGGCACGCTACCTCTACATCTACCTTCGGGATTAGTTTTAAACCTCAATAATTGTTATTTAGTACCAGCTTTGAGCATGAACATTGTATCTGGATCTCGTTTGATGCGAGATGGCTACTCATTTAAATCTGAGAATAATGGTTGTTCTATTTATATGAGAGAAATGTTTTATGGTCATGCCCCGCTGGTCAATGGTTTATTTTTGATGAATCTCGAACGTGATGTTACACATGTCCATAGTGTGAGTACCAAAAAGTGTAAGGTTGATAACGATAGTCCCACTTACATGTGGCACTGCGGCCTTGGTCATATTGGTGTCAAACGTATGAAGAAGCTCCATGCTGATGGACTTTTGGAGTCTCTTGATTTCGAATCATTTGACACGTGCGAACCATGCCTCATGGGCAAGATGACCAAGACTCCGTTCTCTGGAACAATGGAGCGAGCGACTGACTTGTTGGAGATAATACATACCGATGTATGTGGTCCAATGAGCGTCAAGGCTCGCGGTGGCTACCGTTATGTTCTCACCCTCACTGATGACTTGAGCAGATATGGGTATGTCTACTTAATGAAACACAAGTCTGAAACCTTTGAAAGGTTCAAGGAATTTCAGAGTGAGGTAGAGAATCAACGTGACAGAAAAATAAAGTGCCTACGATCTGATCGTGGCGGAGAATATTTAAGTCACGAGTTTGGCACGCACCTAAGGAAATGTGGAATTGTTTCACAACTCACGCCGCCTGGCACACCTCAGCGAAATGGTGTGTCTGAACGTCGTAATCGCACTCTATTGGATATGCTGCGATCTATGATGTCTCTTACCGACTTACCGCTATCATTTTGGGGATATGCATTAGAGACTGCCGCATTCACTTTAAATAGGGCACCGTCAAAGTCCGTTGAGACGACACCATATGAATTATGGTTTGGAAAGAAACCTAAGCTGACGTTTCTAAAAGTTTGGGGATGCGATGCTTATGTGAAGAAACTTCAACCTGAGAAGCTCGAACCCAAAGCGGAAAAGTGCGTCTTCATAGGATATCCCAAAGAGACTATTGGGTATACCTTCTACCTCAGATCCGAAGGCAAAGTCTTTGTTGCCAAGAATGGATCCTTTCTCGAGAAAGAGTTTCTCTCGAAAGAAGTAAGTGGGAGGAAAATAGAACTTGATGAGGTAATTGTACCTCCACTCGAACCGGAGGGTAGCGCAGCACAGGAAGTTGTTTCTGTGGAGCCTACACCGGCTGGAGAGGAAGTTAATGATGATGATCATGAAACTTCAGATCAAGTTACTATTGAACGTCGAAGGTCCACTAGGACACGTTCCGCACCAGAGTGGTACGGCAACCCTGTCCTGGAGATCATGTTGTTGGACAACAGTGAACCTTCGAACTATGAAGAAGCAATGGCGGGCCTGGATTCCAACAAATGGCTTGAAGCCATGAAATCCGAGATAGGATCCATGTATGAGAACAAAGTGTGGACTTTGGTGGACTTGCCTGATGATAAGAGAGCCATTGAAAATAAATGGATCTTTAAGAAGAAGACTGACGCGGATGGTAATGTGACCGTCTATAAGGCTCGGCTTGTCGCTAAGGGTTATCGACAAGTTCAAGGAGTTGACTACGATGAGACTTTCTCACCCGTAGCGATGCTGAAGTCTGTCCGAATCATGTTAGCAATTGCCGCATTTTATGATTATGAGATCTGGCAAATGGACGTCAAAACGGCATTCCTTAATGGCTTCCTTAAGGAAGAACTGTATATGATGCAGCCGGAAGGTTTTGTCGATCCTAAAGATGCTAACAAAGTATGCAAGCTCCAGAGCTCCATCTATGGGCTGGTGCAAGCATCTCGGAGTTGGAACATTCGCTTTAATGAGGTGATTAAAGCTTTTGGGTTTATGCAAATTTATGGAGAACCCTGTATTTACAAGAAAGTGAGTGGGAGCTCTGTAGCATTTCTCATATTATATGTGGATGACATATTGCTGATGGGAAATGATATAGAACTTTTGGAAAGTGTAAAGGCCTACTTGAATAAATGTTTTTCAATGAAGGACCTTGGAGAAGCTGCTTACATATTAGGTATTAAGATCTATAGAGATAGATCGAGACGCCTCATAGGTCTTTCACAAAGCACATACCTTGAAAAGATATTGAAGAAGTTCAATATGGATCAGTCCAAGAAGGGGTCTTGCCTGTGTCACAGGGTGTGAGATTGAGTACGACTCAATGCCCGACCACGGCAAAGGATAGAGAAGAGATGAGTGTCATCCCCTATGCTTCAGCCATAGGCTCTATTATGTATGCCATGCTGTGTACCAGACCTGATGTGAACCTTGCCATAAGTTTGGTAGCGAGGTACCAAAGTGATCCCGGAGCGGAACACTGGACAGCGGTCAAGAATATCCTAAAGTACCTGAAAAGGACAAAGGACATGTTTCTCGTATATGGAGGTGCCGAAGAGCTCGTCGTAAAGGGTTACGTCGATGCTAGCTTCGACACAGATCCGGATGACTCCAAGTCACAAACCGGATACGTGTATATTTTGAACGGAGGGGCAGTCAGCTGGTGCAGCAGCAAGCAAAGCGTCGTGGCGGCATCTACATGTGAAGCGGAGTACATAGCTGCTTCGGAAGCAGCAAAGGAAGGAGTCTGGATGAAGGAGTTCATCACCGACCTAGGAGTAATTCCCAATGCGTCGGGCCCGATGACTCTATTCTGTGACAACACTGGAGCTATTGCCCTTGCGAAGGAGCCCAGGTTTCACAAGAAGACAAGACACATCAAGCGCCGCTTCAACTCCATCCGTGATTACATTCAGGAGGGAGATATAGAAATTTGTAAAGTGCATACGGATCTGAGTGTCGCAGATCCGTTGACTAAACCTCTCTCACGAGCAAAACATGATCAACACCAGAATGCTATGGGTGTTCGATTCATCACAATGTAACTAGATTATTGACTCTAGTGCAAGTGGGAGACTGTTGGAAATATGCCCTAGAGGCAATAATAAAATGGTTATTATTGTATTTCCTTGTTCATGATAATTGTCTATTGTTCATGCTATAATTGTGTTAACCGGAAACCGTAATACATGTGTGAATACATAGACCATAACATGTCCCTAGTGAGCCTCTAGTTGGCTAGCTCGTTGATCAATAGATGGTCACGGTTACATGACCATGGACATTGGATGTCGTTGATAACGGGATCACATCATTAGGAGAATGATGTGATGGACAAGACCCAATCCTAAGCATAGCACAAGATCGTGTAGTTCGTCTGCTAAAGCTTTTCCAATGTCAAGTATCGTTTCCTTAGACCATGAGATTGTGCAACTCCCGGATACCGTAGGAATACTTTGGGTGTGCCAAATGTCACAACGTAACTGGGTGGCTATAAAGGTAAACTACGGGTATCTCCGAAAGTATCTGTTGGGTTGGCACGAATCGAGACTGGGATTTGTCACTCCGTATGACGGAGAGGTATCTCTGGCCCACTCGGTAAGACATCGTCATAATGAGCTCAATGTGACTAAGGAGTTAGCCACGGGATGATGTGTTACGGAACGAGTAAAGAGACTTGCCGGTAACGAGATTGAACAGGGTATGGGGATACCGACGATCGAATCTCGGGCAAGTATCATACCGGTAGACAAAGGGAATTGTATACGGGATTGATTGAATCCCCGACATCGTGGTTCATCCGATGAGATCATCGTGGAGCATGTGGGAGCCAACATGGGCATCCAGATCCCGCTGTTGGTTATTGACCGGAGAGGTGTCTCGGTCATGTCTACGTGTCTCCCGAACCCGTAGGGTCTACACACTTAAGGTTCGATGACGCTAGGGTTATAGGGAAATAGTGTACGTGGTTACCGAAGGTTGTTCGGAGTCCCGGATGAGATCCCGGACGTCACGAGGAGCTCCGGAATGGTCCGGAGGTAAAGATTTATATATAGGAAGTTGTTATTGGGGTTCCGAAAAAAGTTCGGGTTTTTCCGGTATTGTACCGGGAAGCTTCCAGAAGGTTCCGGAGGATTCCGGAGGGGTCCGGAGGTCCGGGAAAGGTTCCACCACGTCCAATACAGTAGCATGGGCTGTAAGGGGGCGCCCTAGCCTTAATGGGCCTGGGGCACCAGCCCCCCTAAGGCCCATGCGCATGGGAGAGGGGAAACCCTAAGGGGGAGGGCCTCCACTTGACTTGGGAGGCACTCCTCCCCCCTTTGGCCGCCGCCCCAACCCTAGATGGGATCTAGGGGGCCGGCCCCCTCTCCCCCTCAGACTATAAATAGTGGAGGGGTGGGAGGGAGGCCACACCTCAGCCCCTGGCGCAGCCATCCCCCTCCTACTCCTTCCTCCTCCTCCGTAGTGCTTGGTGAAGCCCTGCCGGAGACCACGCAGCTCCACCGTCACCACGCCGTCGTGCTGCCAGAGCTCTCCCTCAACCTCTCCTTCCTCCTTGCTGGATCAAGGCGTAGGAGACGTCACCGGGCTGCACGTGTGTTGAACGCGGAGGCGCCGTTGTTCGGCGCTTAGATCGGAATCGACCGCGATCTGAATCGCTGCGAGTACGACTCCACCAACCGCGTTCTTGTAACGCTTCCGCTTTGCGATCTTCAAAGGTATGAAGATGCACTCTCCCCTTACTCGTTGCTGGTTTCTCCATAGATAGATCTTGGTGAACACGTAGGAAATTTTTTGATTTACTACTACGTCTCCCAACACTAAAGTCTGTTGGAATTATGTTAGCAGTTGTTGCATTTTTCGATTATGAAATCTGCCACATGGATGTCAAAACATCATTTCCTTAACGGTATCCGTGAGGAAAGGTTGTATGTGATACAACCGGAAGGTTTTTTCAGTCCTAAGGATGCTAAAATGTATGCAAGCTCCAGCGATCCTTCTATGGACAGGAGCAAGCATCTCGGAGTTGGAATATACGCTTTGATGAGGTGATCAAAGTTTTTGGGTCTATACAAAGTTTATGAGAAACTTGTATTTACAATAAAGTGAGTGGGAGCACTATAGAATTTCTGATAAGTATATGTGGATGACATATTGTTGATCGGAAATGATGTAGAATTTATGGAAAGCATAAAGGGTTGTTTGAAAAGGAATTTTTCAAAGGAAAACCTGGAATGTAGCTACTTAAATATTGGGCATCAGGATCTATAGAGATAGATCAAGACGTCTAATAAAACTTTCAATGAGTACATACCTTGACAAGATTTTGAAAGAGTTCAAAATGGATCAGTCAAAGAAAGAGTTCTTGCCTGATTTGTAAGGTGTGGAGTTGAGTGAGACTCAAAGCTCAACCACGGCAGAAGAAAGAGAAAGGACGAAGGTCATCCCCTATGCCTTATCCATAGGCTCTGTATAGTATGCCATCCTGTGTACCGCACCTGGTGTGTGCCTTGCCATGAGTCTGTCAAGGGGTACAAGAGTGGTCCAGGAGTGGATCACTGGACAGCGGTCAAGATTATCCTTAGTAACTATAGGACTAAGGAAATGATTCTCGATTATGGAGGTGATAAAGAGTTCGTCGTAAAGGGTTACGTCGATGCAAGCTTTGACACCTATCCGGACGACTCTGAGTAGCAGTCCGCATACGTATAGTGGAGCAGTCATTTGGAATAGCTCCAAGTGGAGCGTGGTAGCATCTGCAATATGACATATAGATTTGCAAAGAACACACGGATCTGAATGTTGCAGACCGTTGACTAGAACCTCTCTCACATGCAAAACATGATCGAACCCCAGAACTAAATGGGTGTTAGATTCAGTATAATGTTAATCACATAGTGATGTGAGCTAGATTATTGACTCTAGTGCAAGTGGGAGACTGTTGGAAATATGCCCTAGAGGCAATAATAATTTAGTTATTATCATATTTCCTTGTTCATGATAATCATTTATTATCCATACTATAATTGTATTGATTGGAAACTCAAATACATGTGTGGGTACATAGACAACACTGTGTCCCTAGTATGCCTCTAATAGACTAGCTCGTTGATCAAAGATGGTCAAGGTTTCCTAGCCATAGACATGAGATGTCATTTGAAAACGGGATCACATCATTAGGAGAATGATGTGATGGACAAGACCCAAACAATGAACATAGCATATGATCGTGTGAGTTTATTGCTATTGTTTTCTGCATGTCAAGTATCTGTTCCTATGACCATGAGATCATGCAACTCACTGACACCGGAGGAATACCTTGTGTGTATCAAACATCGCAACGTAACTGGGTGACTATAAAGATGCTCTACAGGTATCTCCGAGGGTGTCTGTTGAGTTGGTATGGATCAAGACTGGGATTTGTTACTCCGTGTGACGGAGAGGTATCTCAGGGCCCACTCGGTAATACAACATCACAATGAGCCTTGCAAGCATAGTGACTAAAGAGTTAGCAACGGGATCTTGTATTACGGAACGAGTAAAGAGACTTGCCGGTAACGAGATTGAACTAGGTATAGAGATACCAACGATCGAATCTCGGGCAAGTAACATACCGAAGAAACAAAGGGAACAGCATACGGGATTAACTGAATCCTTGACATAGAGGTTCAACCGATAAAGATCTTCATAGAATATGTAGGAGCCAATATGGGCATCCAGGTCTCGCTATTGGTTATTGACCGTCGAGGTGTCTCGGTCATGTCTACATAGTTCTCGAACCCGCAGGGTCTGCACACTTAACGTTCGGTGACGTTTCGGTAGTATTGAGTTATGTATGTTGGTGACCGAAAGTTGTTCGGAGTCCCGGATTAGATCCCGGACGTCATGAGGAGCTCCGGAATGGTCCGGAGGTAAAGATTGATATATAGGAAGTCCCGTTTTGGTCACCGGAAAAAGTTCGGGCGTCACCGGTAGTGTACCGGGGGTGCCGGGAGGGTTCTGGGGGTCCACCGGGAGGGGCCCACTCACCCCCAAGGGCCACATGGGCCTAGGGGGTGGCGCACCAACCCCTGGTGGGCTGGCCGGCCAGCCCCTAAGGGGGCCCATGCGAAATTGGAAGGAGGAGGCCAAAGAGGAAGGAGTCCTCCCAAGACTCCACCTCCCTTGTGGGGGGTGGAGTCCTAGTTATGGCAGGACTCTCCCCCTTGGTTCGGCCGACCCCTCCTTGGTGGAGGGGCTAGGGTTGCCTCTCCTCTCCCTTCCTCCTATATACTAGAGGTTTTGAGGATAGCACCTCACCTGAAAAGCCATGGCTGCCTCTCTCTCCCTCTAGATCTGTTCTCCACTAGATCATCTCGGTCGTGCTTGGCGAAGCCCTGGCGGGACAGTTCCACCACCACCACGCCGTTGTGCTGGTAGAGAACTCATCTACCTCTCTGCACCCTCTTGCTGGATCAAGAAGGCGGAGATCGTCATCAAGCTGTACGTGTGCTGAACGCGGAGGTGCCGTCCGTTCGGCACTAGATCGGAAGGACCGTGATTGGATCACAGGACGGTTCGTCATTGGATCGCGGGATGGATCGTGATCGGATCGCGGGACGGCTAGCGATTTGGATCGTGAAGACGTTCGACTACATCAACCGCGTTTCTCAACGCTTCCCGCTTAGCGATCTACAAGGGTATGTAGATCCACTCTCCCCCTCGTAGATGCTCATCACCATGGATAGATCTTGCGTGTGCGTAGAAATTTTTTTGTTTCCCATGCAACGTTCCCCAACAGTGGCTCCCCCACTCCCGGGTCTTCATCACCTTCCAATTGTTGACCCCAGAGAACGTTGTTGTCGGGAAGAGCACTACCGATGTCGGGATGGGATTAGTTGAAGATCTCCGTGCCTCCCGCACCGACTTGACGGTGGCCGACACCATGGTCGCTGGAGGTGTTACGCCCTCCTGCACGGCTTTGATGCTTGTCGGGACCGTGGTCGCCGAAGGAGCTGGGTCCTCCTGCACGGTCTCGATGCAAGCCCTCATCATTGCTGGCCCATCGTCCTCTTCAGCTTCGACGAGGTTTGCCGCGGCTGCAGCATCCTCGTCAGCTATCCTCTTGCGGCAATCACAGGCCCAATGGCCCTTGATGTTGCAATATCGGCAATTGTCTCGGTCGTTGTAGCTGGCACCTCGCCTGGCCCCGCCCTGAGGGCGACCGCCACCTCTGCCTGTGTCGCCTCCTTCTCGGGGCACCGCCACCACGTCCTTGACGCTTCCTCGCCTCCCACTCCTACGAGAGTAGGAGTTGTCCTACACCGAAGCTCTCGCGGACATCATCAATGCGGTCCTCGACCACCCGCAACCATCCCGTGAGCTCCTCGATGGAGAGCTCGCTCAGGTCAAGCAAGGTCTCGATGGAGATTTCTATCTGAGTGAAGCGAGGTGAAACGACACGGAGAAATTTCCGCATTACCCTCGGGTCGTCCATGGTTTTGCCGAGCCTGCGGAGCTGTGACGGAAGGCTAGAGATCCGCATGGAGAAGTCATTGACGAGCTCGCCCTCCTTGAAGGCGATGTTCTCGAAGTCAGCCCACAGCTTCTGCACATTCGCCACGTGCAAGCGGTTGCTATCGAGGCGTTGGGTCCGGATGGCTTCCCATTCCTCCTTGGCACTTGCCTTCGCCGCGAGCATGCGGTGCATGTCCGGCGGCGTGGCGCACATGAGCACCGCCACAGATTTCCTATCCTCCTTTCTCTCGACCATGTCATCCTCCATGGGGACCCAGCGGCTCGCCGCATGGAGGTTGCACTCCATGATCAATGCCCACTCGTTGTAGTTCGAGCGTGTGAGCATCGGGAAGGTGATGGGCACACTACCGCTGAGTACGGTCTCACGCACGATCTCACCCCTATGGTCGCGCCTGGACCAGCTGCGCCCTCGGTGCTCCTCCGGAGGAGGCGACTGAGAGCCGTCCTGTGATGGCTGCGACTAGAAACCACCCAAGGTGGTGCGTTGCTGCCCTCCCTCTACACCGGACTGGCTACCGCAACCCGAGGCTCTGATGCCAATTGTTAGCCCAAACTACCAGCTAGTTCTTTCTCTTGTTGCTCGTATACTAACAGGGATAGCTCAAAGCAATCTGTAGATGCACACTTAGCTAGCTGCGTACAGACATATGTGTAGGAGGAGCTAACGTACTAGTACTAGTAGTTGAAATGGCTTGCTGTCTTGTATTGAAGCTAATGGAGTGACCTGATGAGGGCTACTTATATAGCACTTTGTCTACGACTTTAAATAGGAAAGGCATGCGCTAAGGAAAGGCATGCACTATTTTTTTTACCTAACAAGCCTTTTACTACCACCAAGGCTTTACCACCTAGCAAGTCTTTTACTACTACCAAAGCTTTACCAGCTACCAAGCCTTTTACTACTGCCAATGCTTTGCAAGGCCTACGTTATTCATGCCAACTTGTAGCTGCATGTCTACTGTAGACAGGGGTGAAGCCCACATATAGATGCTTCTTGGGCCTTCAATTGAGATAAGTTGCATCATAACATGGTTTCATGAGCTCTAGATTTTTTTTCCGGCGCTGCAACTCGTCCTCTCGATGAGTTCTTCTTATCGATGTGCCGATCCAATCTTGCCCGCGCTGCTGCCCTTCTTCTCCTCTCCTGGTCGACGCTGTTCCCTGTTGTTCAAGCACGCCTCAATCTACATCAACGTGCTGTATATGTGCTCCTCTCCTGATCTGCACGTGCACGCCACCCTGAGCAGGTCACTAGGTCAGTTACCCGATCTGGCCCCGCTGGACCTCGTCCATTCTCCAGCTGCAGGAGCAGCTGCACGCGTCCGCTGGACAAGGTTTGCAGTAGCTGCACACATCTGTTGGATCAACCAGGAGCTGCTACATGATTTGATCTCTTTCGCATTGTCAATGCCTCGGCCAGATCCGGCGGCCAACTCCTTTTCCTCCCTAGCCAGCGCCGGCCAGATCTGCATCGTGGATGCCTCTGCCTCCCGTGTCTTCACATCGAACGTAGCCTCCGCTCGAGCCAACATCCTTTGCCTTTCCACCATGTACCACTAGTACAAAACAGGGCTTCGGTTCACCCCAGAAAAGCCCATTAATCCCGGTTCACTCACGAACCGGGACCTATGGGGGCATCGGTCCCGGTTCGTGAGGCCAGGGCGCCGGCCGGGGCTCGTGGGCCATTGGTCCCGGTTCGTCTGACCCCTTTGGTCCCGGTTCCAGACACGAACCGGGACCAATGCGCCTCGCTCCTGGCCCGCAACCATTGGTCCCGGTTCGTATCTGGAACCGGGACTAAAGGGACCCCTTTGGTCTCAGTTCCAGACACGAACCGGGAGCAATGCGCCTCGCTCCTGGCCCACAACCATTGGTGACAACCGTTCGCCTGGCGCGAGCCCTTTTAGTCCCGGTTCGTGTCTCAAACCGGGACTAAAGGTCCCAACCGTTCAAATCCCACGTCTTGGAAGTTGTTGCGCGCGACGCTACAGTAACGCGGCGCTACAATAAACGTGGCCAGTCTCCATTTCTGTCCGTCTCCCTCTCCTCTCTTCTTTCCCATCCTCCACCATGAATCCAAGAACTCGCTACGGGAACGTGCTCGCACATGGCACGACCAATCTCCATGTCGTCTACACGAACAACACCGCCAAAGTGGAGGGTTTTCTTTCCATGTTCGAGGAATGGCTTCAAGAGGAGGAACACAAGGTCATGGGCCTCGATCTCGAGTACACGGCCGATGGTCGCAATGTTGCCGTCGTCCAACTTTGTTTCAAGAAACATGTCATGGTCTTCCAGTGGGCAAGGTAATACGAAACTTGTCATGGTTTTAATTGGGGCTTTTCTTTGATTCATAGGATAGGAAAATTGCATAGGAATAGGAGGATTGGGAATGTCGAGAACATGTCATAGTTTCCTTGATTCATAGGAAAAATGCATAGGAAAATTGGGGCTTTTCTTTGATTCATAGGAAAATTGCATAGGAATAGGAGGATTAGAAAAATTGCATAGGAATAGGAATAGGAGGATATGAATAGGATAGGAAAATTGCATAAGAATTTTCCTTGTAGTTGCATATTGGCCATTGTGGGAGAACATGTCTTAGTTTAGGGGCTTCATTTGATTCATAGGATAGGAAATGCCTAGGAATAGGAAAGTTGCTATGATTCTTATTATACTTGTTATGATTCTTATTATACTTGTGCCGAATTATACTTGTTATGATTCTTAATTATTATACTTGTTCTAAATTATACTTGTTATGATTCTTATTATACTTGTTCTAAATTATACTTGTTATGATTCTTATTATACTTGTTATGATTCTTATTATACTTGTGCCGAAATATACTTGTTATGATTCTTATTATACTTGTTTTAAAATATACTTGTTGCAGCAGTATTTAACACATTTGTTCCATTTTGTTGTTGCAGTAATAACAAGCACTGTCCAAAACTTATGGAGTTCCTTCGCAGCGGCATATATTTTGCTAGCGTTGATATAACGAATGACAACATCAAGATGAGGCGCACCTGGGGTATTGAGATACCAGCTGAATGCCACATTGATCTTCAGGGCAGGTTCAGGCTTAAGCATGACAAGACTTCAATGGCTGATATGGCAGCCGCCCTGATCGACGAGCACTACGCTGATATGAAGACAAAATTCCCCAAGTCAGGGCACAAACATTGGGAGAAGACCCCACTTGACCCTATCAACATTGAGTATGCAGCAATAGATGGGTACGTTGCATACGAGTTGTACCGCAGGATTCGAATCTTCAATTATGGGCAGCGTCACCTCGTACCGCTAGTACCAACACCAGTGCCCCATGGGTCTCCTGCTTGGGGGTATTCTGATCCGGACGACGAGTAGTGTTTGCAATGGCAAACACTTTTATCTCTATTATGTAGTGCTTGGGGTCTCCTGATCCGGACGAGTAGTGTTTGCAATCCGGAAGAGTAGGATTGGTATCTTCAACTATGCAGTACTTTCTGTAATGGATATCTGAACTATTATTTCTATTATGTCCCTGTTTAAGTACGGTTTGTGTGTAAGAATATTTAGTATGATGTGAGCAAGCTTCCTGAAGCATTGTGATGTATGTGATGAAGATTGTCCATGGTTACGGTGCAATAAGCAAGGGACACACGCGAAGAAAAAGTTTTATACCCCAAGATCCCACTCTGGGATGTGATCGGCTTCATTGTCATCACTTTCTTCTCTAGTGAGTAGCTGAGATGGTCCATTTTGTACACGAAGTGCATCCAGTTTTTGCCGTAATCGTCTCAACTTTTTAGCACATGCTATGTGGGTGAAATGATGATACCATGCCAACTTTCAACCTTTTCAGAGTTCATTTGTAGTGCTTTTCAATTTCAGGGCCATTTAGCTCAAAAAAATCAGTAAATGCATGAAAAAAAGGAAATGAAGTCAGAAAGGGTTGAAAATTGATGATGTGGCTTTGAATGGTGCATTTTGAACACACAAAAAGTCTGGAGTTCAAATAAGTTTAAAAAAATGAAATCCCTTTGTAACAGATGAGTTTTCGTCCGAAACCCTGATACTTCGAAAGAGATTGTCCATTTTGTAGACGAAGTGCATCCAGTTTTTGCCGTAACCCTCTCAACTTTTTAGCACATGCTATGTGGGTGAAATGATGATACCATGCCAACTTTCAACCTTTTCAGAGTTCATTTGTAGTGCTTTTCAATTTCAGGGTCATTTAGCTCAAAAAAATCAGTAAATGCATGGAAAAAAGGAAATTAAGTCAGAAAGGGTTGAAAATTGATGATGTGGCTTTGAATGGTGCATTTTGAACACACAAAAAGGCTGGAGTTCAAATAAGTTCAAAAAAATGAAATCCCTTTGTAACAGATGAGTTTTCGTCCGAAACCCTGATACTTCGAAAGAGATTGTCCATTTTGTACACGAAGTGCATCCAGTATTTGCCGTAACCCTCTCAACTTTTTAGCACATGCTATGTGGGTGAAATGATGATACCATGCCAACTTTCAACCTTTTCAGAGTTCATTTGTAGTGCTTTTCAATTTCAGGGTCATTTAGCTCAAAAAATTCAGTAAATGCATGAAAAAAAGGAAATGAAGTCAGAAAGGGTAGAAAATTGATGATGTGGTTTTGAATGGTGCATTTTGAACACACAAAAAGTCTGGAGTTCAAATAAGTTCAAAAAAATGAAATCCCTTTGTAACAGATGAGTTTTCGTCCGAAACCCTGATACTTCGAAAGAGATTGTCCATTTTGTACACGAAGTGCATCCAGTTTTTGCCGTAACCCTCTCAACTTTTTAGCACATGCTATTTGGGTGAAATGATGATACCATGACAACTTTCAACCTTTTCAGAGTTCATTTGTAGTGATTTTCAATTTCATGGTCATTTAGCTCAAAAAAATCAGTAAATGCATGAAAAATACCAAATGAAGTCAGAAAGGGTTGAAAATTGATGATGTGGCTTTGAATGGTTCATTTAGCTCAAAGAATGAACTAATAGCAAAAAGAATGAACTAGAAAACTTTTATGAAACTCTAATAGCAAAAAGAATGAACTAAAAATAATCAATTAAAATATTCTGTTATGATCAACTAAAACAAAATTATAATATTATTCAATAGCAAAAAGAATCAACTAAAAAGCTTTTATAAAACTCTAATAGCAAAAGGAAGCAACTAAAAAGCTTTTATAAACCTCTAGTATTTTTGAAACTAAAATTTATGCAACTAAAATTATCAAAGAATTTTTTGTTCAAAACATGAATAGCAAAAAGAATTTTCATAAAGAAATTTTTTGTTAGAAACTTTAATAGCAAACAAAAATAACCAAATCTGTTTTTGATTAAAACAGACATTTAAAATAACCTAAAACTTACCAAATTGAATATAATGATAAAACACAGTAATATTAAATAGCAGGAAAAAGGATCACTCAAAAATCTCTTTTTTAGTAAAGTTATTCACAAACTAGTGATCCACACAAATTTCAAAAAATTCTAATTTAAACTATTCAAATTTGAAAACTAAAGGCACTAACAGAAAGTTTATAATTTTTGTGACCTAAAAGCAAAAAGAATGAACCAAAAAACAGTAAGTAGGAACAAAATAAAATAAAAAAAGTAAAAAACAAAACAAAACACTGGATTTTTTTTTAAAAAAATGCCACCTATTGGGCCGCCACGGCCTGAATACGACTAGAAACCGAACCAGCTTGTTGGGCCAGGATTCAGGCCCGCAGAAGACCTAATAGGCCCACAGGCAGTGACAGATTAGGCCCGAAGGCCTGCAGTAGAGAGGAGCTCGAGAGGGTATGCGCAGCAGCGCTTATAAACCACTCTCGAGCTCTCTCGTCTAGCAAGGTGGGACTAAAAATTTGGCCCCGGGCAGAATCACCCTTTGGTCCCGGTTGATGCCACCAACCGGGACCAATGCCCCCCTTTGGTCCCGGTTGGTGCCACCAACCGGGACCAAAGGTCTCTGCTTCCCGCCCTTTGGGCTGCTGAAAAGAGACCTTTGGTCCCAGTTGGTGGCACCAACCGGGACTAAAGGTGGGCATTGGTCCCGGTTGGTTCCCCAAACCGGGACCAATGCTTCTTCTATATAAGTAAACACTTGGAAAATTTCAGATTTCATATGCCATTGCCCCGAGCCCGCCGCCCCGTCGCCGCCCCGTCGCCGCCCCGAGCCCATCGCCGCCCCGTCGCCGCCGTCCTCGTCGCCGCCCCGAGCCCGCCGTCCCCGTCGCCGCCCCATCGCCGCCCCGTCGCCGTCCCGTCGCCTCCCCGTCGCCGCGCCATCGCCGCCCCGCCCCCGTCTCCGCCCCCGCCGCCCCCTTCGCCGGCCCTCCCCCGTCGCCGCCCCGTCCCCGTCGCCTCTCCGTCGCCGCCCCGTCCCCGTCGTCGCCCCGTCGCCTCCGCGTCGCCGCCCCCGCTGTGAGCCGCCGCCACCCCTGCTCTGTGGATTTTTTTTAAATATGTGTTGATTTTTTTATATGATGAATGTTTATGTTTTAGTTGTTTTATGTTTTATTTAATTATTAGGAGTCTTAGGATAAAATTAGTATGTGTATGTTAGATTACATAAAAAAATTAGTTTTATGAAAAATTAGTGATTAAACGATAAGAAAACATTCTCATAGGAATTTGTCTCGACGTCAACGATGCCCGGCCCTCATCCTCGTCGTCGAGTGGTCCGCGAGAGCCTGCTTGATAGGTGCCATGTCCGGGACTGGGCTCCGCCGGGCTGGCACTGGGAGGTGCTACCTTCCCGGGCAAGGAGGTTGGTGAGGAATCCAGGTCTCGTCGTCGACCCGGAGCTTCTGTGGTGGCGGTCACGCGGGCCACTTTCGGTGCGGAGGGAGCGGGCCCCCGCGGAGGTGGTACGTCACCGTGTCAGGGAGGAGGACGAGCACGTCCGTCGCTACATGGCGGCGTTGGACGCCCGGTTCGACAATACCTGGCAGATTCTTCAGGGATCTCACCCGAGTTATGATCCCGTGATGGTTCCTTATCTTTGGATGTCCACCGCCGGCGACTCAGAGACCGCTAGTGAACCTAGTTCACCGTCCTCCACTTTGGATTCTAGGATATTCGATCTGTATTAGTGATCTTATATGATAATATTCGAGATGTATTAGTTAATATTTGATGATGCATTAACTGGATTTTTCGGGATGATGTATTAGTTAATATCGAGTGCTTGTGATTTGCCAGTCATTCCGGCAAAACATAGGGAATTTTTTCTATGTCATTGCTCGATATATGGAACGGGTTGACTTCAGGTCTGTTTCGGCTCCTTGTGTGTCTTTCAGTGAGGGAGAGTGTCCACCATATATATATATATATATATATGAGAGAGGAAGAATCCCGACTGTTGTCGTGGGGGTCGCTTCTCCTTCGTTCCCGTGTGCTAGACATTTTGGTGTAATGCACTCGGGGACGAATGGAGGAGCCACCATCACCGACGGTCGCAATATCAGAGGGAGTGCCCACCATATACGTGAGATGAGAGTTTAGGAAGCAAAGACTCGACAGACCTAAAGTCAACCCGTTGCATATTTTGAGTAATAGTGATATGTGTGTTGATCAGTTTCCTGGTAGTTGCCTTCGATCGATTTTAAATGTTTCAACTATGAACATAGGAAATGTCTGACGACGATAGCGAAAGGGAATTCGGTATGTGCAAATACTGCGAAGACGAGCGCGGTCTGTGCGACACGACTCACCTAGTTGATGGTAGGCGCTTCAGCATCGTGCTGGATGAGACCTTCGAAGTGGATACAGTAAGTCACAACGACAAGTCTTTTTTCATAATTAAGCATGACTTCTGCTTCTTTTGCTTGATATAATTTGAATTTTTTACTATTCTACTAGCGTATCCCCTGCCATGCAAGAATTTATGTCTTGGATAAGATTGGTTTCAATACTAAAAAAAGTATGGAGGTAAAGAGAGTTCACTTGAGGACCGAGCATGGTTATACTTTTGCCGTAAAATTGTACAATGCAGACACCTACTCATATTTTGAATGCAAAAGTTGGCAAGCACTATGCAAGGCTTATGCATTTGAGCCTAATATGCTTATCACCTTTGATATTCGTCCGGAAGATGAAATTGAAGGTAATATCGACATCTGGGTCGATGTGCAGACGCCTCCAGTTCTACCATTATGTGAGTTTCTCAACCATATTTATTATGATTCCGATTCTGCCTCCTTGTGAGTTTGTTAAACATATTTATTATGTAATTTATATTGTTTATTTCAAAATAGTTGACAGCTTATTTCCATTGACAGCTTATTTTCATTCTTCAAAAAATGTACGGAAGATGGTAGACAGAACCTACTACACCGATGGCGCAGAATTAACTTGTCAGGAGAAAAATCATCTTATCGCATTTATTAATAATCTTCAGAATTACAATACCTATTATCAAACTCCTACACATTATGGTCAATACGTGCCACTAGTGCACGTGTTGAACTACGGTAACATCCATGGAGATCGCATGGTAAGATTTTTACTATTACGACATCCGTGCATCTTTTGCATAAATTATTTTTAAAACTAAACTACATTGCTAACTACGAAGTTATTACTATGTTTTTCAACAGAAAATCCCGAATGATTGTGTGCCTCATCTGATGTTTCCGAAAGGTCACCTTGATGTTATGAGCTTACTGCCACCAGGTCATCATATGCATCACTGTTGTCCATACCGGATTTCTAAAACCGATGAAGACATGACAATCAAAGATTGGAAAAAATGTATGGTCGATCGTAGGGAGCTACTTGGAAGCAACATTGTGCGACGTGCAAGAATTGGAGACAGGATAATCTCCATTCTCCATAATGGAGAGTCAGGGCCTATCTTGTTTTATGCTATTTTACCTAAGAGAGGCCGGGTAGTTAGGTCCTAGCTAATACTCATGATCATGTGCTAAGAACAATTAAGTATGGTTGGTTAGATGACTATGGTGATGATGATCAAGTATGACTTGTTATTATGATAACGAGTAGTTCTAAGAACAATTAAGTATGGTTGGTTAGATGACTATGATGATGATGATCGAGGATGACTTGTTATTATGATAACGAGTAGTTCTAAGAACAATTAAGTATGGTTGGTTAGATGACTATGATGATGATGATCGGGACACTTCTCTCTATTAGCTAGCTAACACAATATGAAACCCTAAATTAACCCTCCACCCCCCCCCCCCTCCCCATTTGAAAAAAACAAAAACAAAAACCCCAGTGCCTTTTGGTCCCGGTTGGTGTTGACAACCGGGACTAAAGGTCCTGCCTTTTGGTCCCGGTTGGTGTTACCAACCGGGACTAAAGGTCCTCCTGCCTGGGCTCCCAGCACCAGCCACGTGGAGGGCCTTTAGTCCCGGTTCGTAAGCCAACCGGGACTAAAGGTTTTGGGTTTTAGTCCCGACCCTTTAGTCCCGGTTCCGGAACCGGGACAAAAGGCCCTTACGAACCGGGACAAATGGGGGTTTTCCTACTAGTGTACGTGGCTGGTTGCTAGCAGCTGCTCTGTTCCTGCACGCGTTCGTGCAGCTGCCCTGAGGTTGTTCTCCTGCTGCTAATGCTAGTGTCTGCTCTTCTAATACAGCTGCACTGCTTTGGTCACCGCCGCTAGTCTTTTAGGGCCCCTTATATTGAGTGGCTCTATGGAAATAAGCTGCTCTATAAATAAGTCACAAATAAGTTGTTGTGGAAATAAGTCCATGAAAATAAGTTATCCAGTTCTTTTCAGTTCATGTCATTTAGCCTATTTCCTCATATGTCAGGTGAATAGTCTGTAATATCCTTGAACTATAATTTAGGACTCAATCACGAACATCATTACCCTACACATGCTTATATCACAATCATCAACAGAACAATGTGTCTTTTCTCATATTCCACATACTAGTTACACAAATGCTCACTGTCCAGTTTATAAAAAAAAACTTACAGACGCCTGCCCTTCGTCTATGACAACAGCGGCGGCGGGAGGGGGGGGGGGGGGCGGAGGGACGGGGGCGGTGGAACCTTCCGTTGCGGTGACCGGCGAAGGTATAGTTGCAGCAGCGTATCAAAGTCTGGCAGCGGTGGAAACCCTATCGGGAGTCCGAGACGAGCTCTCAACCTTGTCTGTTCTCATCGCCCATCACTGGGTTTTTCTTTCTTCAATCAGGTTCATGGCATCTCTCGCGGTGGCATTCCGCCTGTAATTTGCGCCAATCTAGGGGCAAGGACATGTACCACTTCGTTTAGTAAGTGGCTTCTGCAGGGAGCTGGTCTACCCCCAGCTTATTATGATTGTGAAGGAGGAGGTGGTGCTAATAAGTTAAGCCCAACACCTCAATTCGAGCTCTTCTGGACTTTTGGCTTAATTTGGCAAGAAGCTCAAAAAAGCTACGAAAGACCTGGCCCATAGCCTTCTTCTCGTCTAGTGTGTGCTTCTTAGTTTTCTATTTCTTCCGCTGCGTCCATAAAATCCATTGATATTGTATGTTTCTCATGCTAAGTCCATCATATCTTTGTCTGTCAGCCTTTCTCATGTCCTGGTCCTTTTTATAAAACTTTTGTGGCCTATTTGTCCTTGTTTTTTATAGTATTTTCCTGGATGCTTTCTGCATCGTAGATCTAGACCCATTGTCATAACCGCTGAGTTTTTTCACCATCGGTTGTAGTGGGTTATGATTTTCTGCGCAATGCTTTATTCTCTTTATGTGACATCTTCCTTTGAAAACCCATCTTCTCTTCTACAGATGGGGAGGGAAGGGTGTTAGGAAGTATTAGTATTGGTCCAGGAGAACTTATTAGACTATGTTTTCTTTCATTCCATTTTAAGTCTTGCGAAATATATATATGCCCCTTGGGCCTTCAATAGAGATAAGTTGCATCATGATAGTTCAATGTTGGGTGGATGTCTTGTCAATAGTAGGGAGAGACCGAAGAGACCTTACTCCAACATGTCATCGCAGCCACCTCATCGATGTCGCTGGGGTAACCGAACCTAAGGAAAAGAAATGTAAAACGGACAGGTCCCCACTCCTTTTGCCGCCTACGAGGTCGCCGGACGGGGGAGAGGAGGGGGGCCGAGACGGCGACGTGGAGGAGATCTTAGGTGGCGGCTAGGGTTTGGAACGGATGAGCAACTATCTTAAGTAATGGATGATGCAGATCTTTTGCCTCCATTCTTGAAAACAAATGCTCTGATTTTTTCCATCGCCACTTTAATTGTCAAGTGTTAGAACCACCCCAGAATCCAAGGTGATGCAGAGAACTTAAAATTTTCAAATAGCGTGATGCTATTTAAGAAACAAATGGCCGATTTGATTTTTACTCAAATTCAGTAAATAACTAAATGGGGCGGTACTGAGATTTTTAGAAACATGCTACCTTCAAACAGAGTCATCTTGTGTTGGACAAGTCTGTCCGTTCTGTGGATCAAGTTGGGCATAGGGTCGAAGTTGTGCGGCAGCGGCAGCGAGCTGACCCTGCAACGAAGGTGTCATGCATCCCGGCACCCTTTCGGTTGCGGACACGTTGGACGACCAGCCGAGGGCTGCCTCGTTGGAGATGGGGCCTGTTTTGTAACAGCTACGTCCACCTTGCCTCATGTTCCTCGCCGACGTCTTTGAAGGACCGTACGTCCACTTTTATCTCACAATTATTTGTTTCAAATGTCAAATAGCTTACCACATATATTGTGCTACTTCTATCCCACAGTTGATGATGTTCATTTGTCCCTCTTTCATTCCGCTTAGCAATTTCTTAAAAACAAAAATAAAATATTTCTCTATACACTCCCGTGTGGCAAGCGGCTGGAAGGGCCGCGCCTGCCATTGTTGTCCATCATGAAGGTACTCCTAGAAATTTAAGACAGATCACGATTTTGGTGCTATACTAATCGATTTTTGGCGGCCGCTGCATGACGACTTATCGGGCATCTTATATGAAGGCAAGAGTATCGACTCCTCTTCTTGCTCAAAAAGTTTAGCACCAAAGAGCTAAATATTTTTGTTAGCACCAATGCTCCGTAAAAGAGTTATGTAAAAGCATCTCCAATAACTGCCACCTATTTTAGGTCAGTAGACGTTTTAAGGACAGTTGGAGACAAAAAACAGCCTCCAACACTGCCCTATCATAAAAATTTATAAAGCAAAAACTTGGGCAGCCCTAGAATACAGCATGTTGCAAATATACAACACTTGGGTTGGTGCTGCAAAATCGCGGGACTCCTCCGTGATGCCCAACCGCAGCCGTTTGGCTCCCGCATGTGGCCGGAACTCCACATCACCGGCCTACAGAGATGACCTTCTGGCGCGAAAGGCCGCCGCAGCCCGCCCCCGACCCGCCGCTCCACCCACCACCTTGGATTTTGCATCCGCCGCCCATTCGATTCTGGCTGATTTCTGCCAAGCACCGGACCGCTGCTGCCCGTATGACTACGCACCTCGGCCCGGTCCCTCCTAGGTGGACCGCTGCTTGCCGCCCGACCACTGTGACCGAGTGGATCCACAACAAGCTTGGGAGGCGTTCATGTTGCGCCCTCGACGATTTTTGATTACGTAGTCACCTTCCAAACGTCCACGGAGGTCCTCCCATAGTCGTTTTCACCTCATCCCGGTTGTCATTTAGCAGCCGAAGACCCACGGCTGGTTTGCTCCTCCTCACCCACAAGGTGTTCAGCGGAATCTATCTATTATTATATATATAAGAAACACTTAACGGGTTAATTAGAAATAAAAAGAATTTAGTTAGAAATTACCACAAAAATCAGAAACTACTGGCCGTTAATCTGGTGGACCCGAAAACTTAAAACACACTAGTAGAATGCCCGTGCGTTGCCACGGGCTAACAAAATTATATATGAAGATAGTATCGGTCAAATAAAATATAGTTTAACATGGTAGGTGTTGCATGCGACTCTGAATACTACATCTGTTTCGGTTATTAGGCCCACGCGTATCCCTAGATCAATGATTTGATCAACATAATATAAGATATATTTTATAAAAATATACCGTTAGAAACTTCAAATGTTCTACTTTTGAATGACACAAATTTTGTTATGTATAATTCATATTACAGTAGTCAAATTACCGACCTAGAGATACACACAGAACTTGGAACTTGGAAGGGAGGTGGTACTCTTGTCCCATATGCAAATACAATGCATGAACAAATTCAACATGTATAAAAAAGACATCGACATAACATTCTGCAACTAATTAAAATGCACTTTATTTAAGTGTATATATCTCGGCGAGTTTTCAACTCAACAACCACGTCTTAGGGTTAAGCGAGTTCATTATGAATGTCTAGCAAATGTGAGACATATAGAAATAAATTGTAAAATATTGTCAAATGAATACACATAAAAAGAAATGAAACAATTATATTTATGTTGTTGTAAAAATGAGCGAATTTTTGGTCCCATCCAGCTAGGGTCGCAAACGAGTCGAACTCGAACGAGTCAGCATAAGCTCAGCTCAGCTCAACCCATACTAAAATTCAAGCGAGCTCAAACTGACTGAAGTTTAAAGTCGAGTAGTAGAAAATGTCTTGTACTCACGATAAGGTCGACTTCTAGTTAATTTCGAGCTAAATAAGATGATAAAATTCTATAATCTAATATGAGTACCATTTATCCAACTACATACCTAGGCACCACCAACACGGAAGCTAACTGGGTGCTCCCATGTGCGCGCGCACCCTATATACAAAAAAATAGTAATTGAAGAAAAGTTTTAAAAATTTTGAAACCTTTTTGGAATCAAAGTGATAAGTATTTGTGCTCATATAAAAAGATTTGCCGTCACACAGAATGCGTTTTAGTATATCATGGGTTAAGAATTCAAGAAAAACAAAGCTATAAAAAGTACTATTAACGCTATATTGTCGTTATAGATTTGTTCTTTTTGCCCTGGAGTCAATGGGAACATTCGATGGTCAAACTTTTTATGTGAGTATAATACTTGGTTATATTTGATTAAAAAAAACAAAGATTTGAATTATTTTTAACCGTGTTTGAAATTAGTAAATTATTTGAAGCACCAAGGCATTTACCCCACCAACACAAGGAAACACCCACTAAAAGCACACACAAGGAAACAGAAGAAGAGCCGAGCTCCCGTATAATTAGTCTTCAGGTTGGAAAAAATCTAGTCTCACCCTCTTTCCCCACCTCATCCCATCAAAGCTTCACTCACAGCCACTCTCTTCCACACCTCGCACGCAGCCACGGTCTGGGACGCCGCCGCAGCCAAAAAACATTCGCCTCGCTCCCGTATTTCCCCTGTCCCCAATACATATTCCCCTCCTTCCCCTTTCGCCTTACCTTCCGATAGCCGACCGTGGGCAGCGGAGAGATCCAGTGAACCAGCTACCGCCCCCCTCGATCTCGTTCTGCTCCCATCGCTGCAGCCATCCGTCGGTGTGAAGGAGTGGGCACAGCAAGCGAGTTAGGCTTGAAACTTTTGTCCGCTGCCTTGTCTCACGACAGCAGTGGCGCCGCTCCCGTCCGAGATGTTAGCCTTCTCCTGCCGCAAGACAGCCTCCGCCTCCTGGTTCGTTCTCGCACAGGTTGGGTCTTGGAGTTGCCTGTGATGGGGACGGTGATGGTGGAGCTCGGGGCGGGGATAATGGAGGTGGTGATAGTGGAGACCGTGGCGGCGGCGTCAGGGCGGGGGCCGCGGCGAGCGAGGAGGCTGTCCCCCATCCAGCGGCTCTTCCAGGCGTGTGGCGCCGTGTTCGGGACCCCTGGCACCATTCCCGTTTCTGCCGAGGTTGCCTTGCCCCGCCCCCTCTATTCCTCCTCTGTACTATTTTCTGCACAATTTAGATGTCTCATCTGATTTGTTCGGCATTTAGTATCTCATCTGAGCTATTTTGTACTGTATTAAGCTAATGTTATTTGAGCACACAAGCACAAGGGGATATTGCAAATTAATTTGGTCCATACAGAGATTTCTTAAAAGCTCAAATTTCGTTGTGCAAAATTGGAGATCAAAATTAGTTTCTACATGTCCTGGATACCTAGCTAGCTGTGTTTAAGTTGACAATTAATTTATATCATTGTTCTGTGCGTATAGAAGGTGCTCAGTTTAATTATTATTTTCTAAGATGTTTAATTTTTGGATGGAACAAAAAGAAAGCATAGTTGAAATGCAGTGGATTCAGACTTGGAAACGTCTTGCATTGCACAAAATGCTAATGATGTCGTGTACTGATTGAATAAACTGAAATTTAATTAGCTGCCGGTGGTGATGTTTGCATACAGGATGAGACCAGAAGACGGTTCAATGAAGTGAACAAATTACTCCTTACTTGGTTTGCATGTACAGTCATATGATTGGGTTGATAATTGATACTGATCTGGGTGATAGTGGAGCCCGCAGTGATCGATTACTGGCCTGCTTGTCAGGTTAGGCCAAAACAAAATGTTTTTGGTAATATTCCAGTTTGTACCTGATGCTCTTACCACAAGAAATTTATTGATGTCGCAATTATGCAGTCTAACCCTTCAGTCCTCATAGTCATACGACAAGTTGTGTCTACATTGCCACACTACTGGAATACTACATGTAAACTAAATTATTCTATAACTCTCAGAATCTAAATCAATTGCAAAATATCATAATGTTGATTTTGTGAGACTAATATTGATTATGAACAAAACCTAAATTAGACATCTGATTTTATTACGTACAGTAGGCCTCGAAAGAATACAGATTCTTCTACATATAAGGGTGAAATAGCATGAATGACCTGACAAAGTAAGTTGTGCTACAGCTTTGTGGTTTGCACACTTATTTTTGCTGTTAATTTGCAAGATGTACGTCGAATTCCTTGAGAATTTAGCTTAGTCTGTTTGACAATATGATCTAGTTGGCTGCCAGTGCCTTGCCATGGGACAGCACAATTTATCAAGGCAATAAGCCATTGGTTGTAGCACGACAAGTGCAAAGGTTCATGTACCTTGTCGTGGGATTAATTCAGGCAGTTCTTTCCTGATACAATTTTGTTACTCTGTATGTTTATTGTTCATTGTAGACTTATCCCATTCACTGCTCAATTGGTTAGATAGAGAGATGGTTATTTTGCCCATTATTTGCTTAAATAAAGACTAAAACCACAAGGTCACCTTTGAAGTTATATGTCGATTTAGCGAGTCACACTAAATCAGTTAATTATTTTGACTGGGAACCAATGAATGATCAGTACTTACTCATACATCTACCTATTAGTTAATTTGCAGCACTATACTACCTAGCTGTAACTTTGTAGATGCTTTTCTACCGTTACTTGCATCTTGCTTGAATTTTTCTTCTTCCTGCAGTAGTTCTGTTTCCCATTTCATCTGCTTTGTAGAAGTTGCTACATCAGATTAAGTAAGTACACCCTGTTTGTCTAAAATTCTGGTTCAAGAGGCAGCTGAAATAAAATTTCATAACAGAAAAAATCTACAAGCACACATCTGTCCGGTAGAGTACTATCCTTTTTTCAAGTAAAAGAAAGTGTACTTATGTCCTTTTCTCCGTGAAAACTGGCATGGCATTTGAGTATATGGGCAATAATCCAAATTCAAGGCTATAATAACAGATTACTGTAAATAACAACTCATGTTGAGTTCAGATAAATGACAAGTCAAGTAATAGAAATCAATAAATCAGAGCTTCCATCTGGCCGTAGGCAATCAAGTTAAGATTATATAACCACAAGCCCATGCATGTATATACTCCCCCCGTTCCTAAATATTTGTCTTTTTAGAGATTTCACTATAAACTACATACGGATGTATATAGAGGTAATTTAGAGTGTAGATTCATTCATTTTGCTTCGTATGTAGTCCATAGCTGAATCTCTAGAAAGACAAATATTTAGGAACGGAGGGAGTATTATTGAAATGCACATAATATCCACGAAAGAGTTGGCAACACAACATTAATAGTAGAGATTATTCAACGAGACTATGAAATGCATGTATGTGAAGTCCAATATGTTTACCGCCAGTAACACTTTCATAGGCAATAATGTCATAGCCTAACATGTTGATAGTAATGCAAGCTACTTAAGTTTGATAAGTGCAGACTTCAGCTTGTAAGGATTTCCTTGTAGACGATGTTCTTCATGGTCATTACTAAGGACTCGGGTCTTTTTCGCTTCTTTGATTTATTGGTCTGCTTCTTGCCCTTCTCCTTCTCATTCTCGATGAGGATATGTATGTTTCTCTTCGCGGTGGCTCGAGACAATGCGGCATAGAGTTGACCATGAGAGAACACCGGATTAGGTAGGTACACGCCGACAATCGGGATGGTCTGCCCTTGTGCCTTGTTGATCATCATAGCAAAGCTAAGCCTAATAGGAAACTGCTTCCTCTTGAACATGAATGGAAACATGTCGTTGTCAGACGGGCATAGGGGTATCCGAGGAAGGAAGACCCTCCTACCCGCGTGTTGTCCAATCACGATCTCCGCATCGATGGCGTTCCTCTCGAAACCTCGGACTACAAGCGTCGTGCCATTACACAGTCCGTTAGCTGGATCAATGTTCCTCAGAAGTATGACAGGGCAGTTCAGCTTTAGTTTGAGTGCGTGCGGAAGCAGACCGTTGGGACTCAATCCGTTCAGGAACTCGGGAGCGTAGTAGCCATATGGGTCGTTCTCTATGCTGTCAAAGCTATGGTAGATTACTTCTTCTCCCTGGAAACGCTCTACCATGCGTATGTTTATCTTGTCGACGTTGTCATTCGTGGTGGTGAGGATTGCACGAGAAGTCATGTAATTCGGATCAGACATGTTGTCATCTAGACTCGGAAATACATGGTCAATCAACTTCTCTAGGTCGTCACCCTCGCCTGTAGACGGCACACAAATATCTTCAGGGAGTCGTATGTTGCCTTGATCGTCAGCTTCCTCGGTGCCATTGCCTACCCTTAGCAAGGAATCCGCAAACCATGTGTCATTATTAGCCCTCACGTTGGTGACGAGCCTTAGCTGGCGCATACCCTTCCAGAGATGTGAACTTCGGAGGGTTGCTTCGATTATCTGACCCCGAGACCCCCTCCTGACAACCGGAAGCACCTGCCTGAAGTCCCCGCCAAAAACAACAGTCTTTCCTCCAAAGGGTCGGTCCCGTCTTCCCATGATGTCGCGCATGCTGTTGTCCAGTGCCTCGACCGCCTGTCGCTTAGTCATGGTGGCCTCGTCCCATAGTATCAATGAGGCCATCCTTAGTAGCTTGGCGGTCCCACTCTGCTTGGTGAAGCTGCATGAGGCACCATCGTCACAGCTTAATGGGATCTTGAACCTTGAGTGGGCAGTCCTGCCTCCAGGCATAATAGAAGCGGCGACGCCTGACGTCGCGGTAGCGATAGCGATGTTGCCCTCGCTTCGAACCTTAGCAAGTAGCGCCATGTACATGAAGGTCTTCCCTGTACCTCCAGGGCCATCAACAAAGAATACACCCCCATCACCACGGTCTATTGCCGCTAGTATCTCGTCATATGCAACCCTCTGCTCCAAGTTTAGCGACGATGCCAATTTAGTGTCATTCACGTCAAACTCGACGGTGGATTCCTCGACCACCTCTCTGGCCTCGCCCCCGGTTGGGTCAAACGTATCGTCGATGCTCGGAAGATCGAAATCAACTATGTCTTTGCCCATGGACTGCAACATACCCCTAATGTCAAGTAACACCATCTGCTCAACCTCTTTCGGGCATGTGTGTGATCGACGGTAGTCATCAGACATAGGCTCGAGGTGCCTATCCCATAAACCGCGCACGTCGCCTGGCTCGTAATGCACCAAGATTGTTGCGAAGAGCCTCCTGAGCGAACATGGCATCGCTCACTGCTCTGCCTCAGTAAGACAGTCGTCGAGCGTGTTGTCTGCCTCGATGAGTCCCAACCTTTTAGCAGCCTCTCGAAAGCTCCCACATAGCTTGCCGTCCACGGTGAGCAGGTCCTCGAAGGATGTCTTGCCCGAAACATGGTTTAGCAGCACACGCAGATAGTATCGCTCCCCCTCGGCAGGATTGGCAGACACGATTCGACCTATTTGATAACGCTCCACCCGCGGCCTCCAATACTTCTTACTCTTCTGCCATGTGAAGCTTCCAGGAAAATCCTTGTACAATATTTGCCTAGCCCACGGGTGGTCCTGGTTAGCCTTGAAATACTCCGTCAACATGGATTTTGATGCATTCTCAGAGGCGACGACATCGGTCAAGTCAGCTTGCTCATTGAATGCCACCCTGTGCATATTCGGGAGATGAAGAGGCAACTGTAGGACAGACGGAGAGTTGGCACACAAGGGGAAGCCAAATATCCTCCACATGGCCTCTGGAGGAGTAACCCACCTCGCGTCGATGTATCTTTTGATCTCATCAATGTTACCATCGGCGTCAGGCTGGTCGATGCTGAAAGAAGCCCTATCATGGCCCTTGTATATTTACTTGTAAAGATATTTGACGGCCTTTATGCTGGAGCAGACCTTAACGTTGATGTGGCAATTGAACATGCGCAGAAGGTAAGGGTTATAAGGCACAACCCATCTGTTGTCCAACATTTTACCCCTGACCTTAGCCTGCCGACCATCGTCCCGACGACGATAAACTGGGTATGAGTCCTTGCCCTGGACTGTGTTTTCATTGAACGGTCGCGGGTATCTGCACTTGCACTCATTCTGTTGCATGCACACATTCTTGGGGTTGAGAGCACCACATGGTCTGTGCATCATATGTTTGACCACCAAGGTGTAGAGTTACGGATATTTCTGCTTGTCTGGGAGCTCGGTGGAAATGAGTCGGTCGTACTGCTCCGGAACGACGAGTTTATATGTCGAATCTATGATCAACAAAAAGTGGGCGTGGAGAAGGCCCCTCTTCTGGAACTCGACTACGTATACATACGCGACAACAACACCCAGGATATGCTTCTTGAACAACATCTCTTTCATAGCCTCTAGCTTGCCATGGAACACGTGAGCCACAAGATCAGGTCGGTCTTGCGCTGTCTGACCAGGAAACAACTCATTCGATATCTCTTCCCAGTTAGGGTTGCATGTCATGGTCAAGAAGATGTTAGGCTTCCCGTAGGTATGGACAATTGCCATGGCATCCATACGCCTCCACTTCATGTCGCGGTGGCCACCTGGGTACGTTCCAGGGAGCACTATCCTTACTCCAACATCGCTTGCTCGTGTCTCCCCAGATGTGATTGCATCAACAACTCCTTTATATAGGTCGGCACGGATCTTTGTCTGGTTCTTCCTGTAGCATTTCAACCTACAACTCTCAATCTTGATGTATATGTCGACCCCCCATTGCTGGAGCAATCGTGCTCCACACAGTATGCGATTGAATATCGCAGGCCGTGTCTGCAGCCTGTAACAGTAGTAGTCTCTCACGGAGACGCATAACCTGCTATTCCCCTCTGCACATGGATGAGTAACATGGAAATTAGGATTCATATGAGAATTATACTATTCATCGAAACGACGGAATACACAAAAGGCATACCTGCATCCTCATCATCATCATCATGGCTACCTCTTGGTTGTTCTACAATCGTCCAAGGGACATCACGTTTAGGTAGTTTTGGATGCCAACCGAGCTCCCCCCTTGGGTAGAAGAGGGGGTAAGAGAGCGGGTCATATGAGACATCCGTCACATGTATACTATGCCTCTGGTTGTCGTTCCCGCAAAGTGTAATTCTACGATCGAACCTCTTTGTTAGGTCAGTGCCCTCCACCCAGATTGCAGCGACCTCAGATGATACCGGTCTATTATACTTCCGTTGGTCTAGCCTCTGGTCGGTGTTGAGGTCTATCCTGTAATCATCGAGGTTGTCCCTGTGCGCACCCAAACTCCTAAACTGCTGGGAGTACGGGTTTTCCCTGAGTATGTCCACTAACTTTCTGACGACATTCTGGTCCAATTGTTTGGTAGCAGCTTTGCGATGGGTTAGGCTAGGGTCATCGTCGTAGAAATACAACTGGAGATGCTCTGGACGGGATTTTGGCCCGAAGGAATGAACGTTGTGGTAGATGGTGCCGTGCGCCCGGAACGTGTACACCCCAGACTTCATGTCTGTGTAGTGTTCATCGAGGCTAACGCCGAGGGTTGTGAAGGAAAAGTGGCCGTTGAAGAACCGTATGTTCCATGGTTTTTAAGGCGACGCCTTACCGCTTTAGGGAGGGGGGCGCTTTGGCGCCTAGGCGACGACTAAGCGGACGCTTTAGGCGCCTAGCCGCCCAAAGCGGTCGATTTTCTAAAGCGGAGGGGGAGCCCTTTGACGCTTAGGCGTCGCCTTAGGGACGCTTTAAAATCCATGGTATGTTCTCCCGAAAATGCCTATAGTCTGCATCCGTGCTGGACCAAAGCCTCATTAGCTCCGGGATGGGCTCCGGTTCCTTCAGCTCGATCTGCCCGTTGCGACGGCAGAATCCCGGGGTCTCGGACTCAAACTTTTTGGCCTTGCAGTGCTCGCAGTTCGCGGCGAGCTTGACGATGTGTGTGCACGTCGGGAGGTTTGAGTAGACAAAGTCGAAAGGATCAATGTCGATACGCTCATCGCCAGACATGTTTGCATCTTCGTCTCCATCCATGCTATCGACATCGGATCCTGAGGGCATTCATTGCAACATTGCAGTTTCATCATCGTTTACTAAAATTTTAATCAAAATAAAGATACGGAAATTGGGTGTTAACTGTTCCACCATACCTTTGCCACCAAATAGATAGTACTCCTCATCCATGAAGTTGTCGGGTAGCGGATCATCGTCCAGTATCTTGCTAAGGAAGGCCTCAATGTCACCTGTGACACATGTTGGGCAGGTAAGCACAAGTTCCATAACCTTGATCAGAAGACTGTGAGTATAGTCAAGTCTTACCATTGGTCCCAATAGTGTAAGGAGGCACGCTCGTTTCAGGGCCACGAGCTGCTGACACATTTTCGGTGGACAACGAATCTGCAAAGGTTGCAGGCGTGGCGATGCACTCAAATTCAATCTGGGCGGACATAAGAAGTGAAGTGAATTGCAGATGTGGTGAATTACCATCAGATTTGAACGTGTGTTCATCCATGTTCATTGACACAGGTGATGCACCACTGTGCAAAGACTGATTGGCCGCAGATGTAGTGGGTACATCCGGACGTGGCATTGCGATGGATTCAGGGCATGGGGTGTTTTTCCTAGACATGTATCTTGTCTTTCTTTCAGCACTCCTATCAGCTATCTCCTCAGCTGTTAAGCTACCTCGTCTTTGCTTGCGTTGTTCCCGTGTCTTTCGATTTTGTTCTTCTAGGAATTTGGGTCCCTCCTCCTTTTTCCTGCGATAAGTTTCTCGTCTCCGTGCATTTATCTGCTCTCTTTGTTCCCTGGTCATATTCTCTCTGCGCTCTTTATCGTATGCCCTTTTGCGTTCTCTATCATTTGCCCTCTTAGCTTGTCTACTGTCAGTAATGACAATAGATTTTGTTGTTGTATCTCCATCTACACCAACAACATTACATCATACAATATAAAATTTTGCATGTAGAACATTAATATGAAAGGCATGCAAATATACCGTTAGAACTCTTTGCTAGATCTGCACCATTAGCAGCTGTGATGGCATGTTCATGTACAACTAAGAAAGGGAATCAAAACAAGGTAAGTATGGAGCTTCCTTAATGTAGAACACAGACCAGATATGCAATTCATACTGTGTATTTGCATGGTAAGTATGGAGCAGAACCTGCACTCATCTGGGTCGGCGGATCAACATTGAGGACACGACCAGGAGGGGGTGGTTGGGTGTTTGTCTGTCCACGCAGCAACGTTTCCATGCGGGGTCCATTGGGCTTGTTGAGCAAGCCTGTGCACATATGATTAGCAAATACACATGTTCGATCAAATAAACAACGGAACACATATGATAAGGTGGTGAATCGTAAGGCACATATGATACGGAGTAACATACATGAGCCCATATGGGAATGCATGTCAACGTTAGAGATATCACCAAGAGGGTGTCGTTGCAAATTCGTCGCATTCCCCAGTGCGGGTGTGATGTTTTTTGAATTTACATTGCGCGGTCGTTTCGATTTGCTGCTTGCTGCGACCACTATTTGGAAGCAAAAAAGCACATGTTTGATCAAATTAAAAACGGAACGAAAACAAGGCAAGCCTACACATGATAAGGTTTTGAATCGCCCAACACATATGATACGGAGTAACATACCTGAGCCACATTTGGAATGCATGTCAACATTAGAGATATCACCAAGAGGGTGTCGTTGCAACTTGGTCGCATTCCCCAGTGTGGTTGTGATGCTTTTTGAATTTACATTGTTAGGTCCTTCTGACTTGCTGCTTGCTGCGAGCACTGTTTGGTAGCAAATACACATGCTCGATGAAGTAAAGAACATAACCAACACAAAAGCAAGTATGGAGATAACAAAATGAAGAACATCGAGTGGACGCCATTCAAACATACACAAGCTGCATTTTTAACTGAGCTGTAGCCATACCTCCACTAATCGCGTCAAGATGATCAACTTTTGAGACATGAACTTCAGGGTGTGGGTGGGTTTCATGGAAATTTCCCATGTTTGGTTCTTCTGTTCCTTTGTGGTTGCCTGCGTGTTTCCATGAAAGAGACTTGATTAATTTCGAGAATCGTAAGACACATATAATACACTGGAACACGCATGTAAGGTTTTGGGAAAGTATGTCAACGTTAGATATGTCACGAAGAAGGTGGCGATGTGCATCTGTGATGCTTTTAGAATTTCCCATGCGGATTACTTCAGAAGAAAATAAGAATGCTTGATCACACTATAACATCAGATAGTTATAACATAGATCAACATAAGACCATGTACCTGGAGACCCTAAGTCTTCACGAAGAGCGGTTCGGGCGAGGCTTGTCGCGTCCATGTCCTCTGTAGCATACAGAGATATATAGATTACAATATATTTTGTTAATCCGCCATTGTCTACAAACATGAAATATGTACATGTACCTGCACCTGCACTGCTTTGTCTATCTATCTGCACATCAGATAGTTCATCCAGAGATTGTTGAGGTATGCTTGTCGCCTCACCTTGTTCGTTTCTCTTGCTACTTGCATTTCCCATTTATACCTGAATGAAGTTAACATGATATATACATTCGAACAACTAGAGATGATTTCTACTGATGCTCTGAACGTTTCTGTATTGTTGGTACCAAGTTCATGAATCAAAATGGCGAAGACTAATTGATGTTGGAGCACATATACGGCAGTATAATCTACCAGGACTATCATATCATTTCTAACCCTGTCAAACTTACATGTATAGGCTTGTTAGCACCAAATGTTTGTGAAGCATTTTCATTTAACAAAATATGTATGCAGGACAAAATGGCGCATCACAACTTTCGCGAGCATTGCGCTGACGAATCGTTCGAGCAAGGAGTACTCCTAGGAATCTCTACTCCTAGCAAAGAAACAAGGGCTCCATTGATGCATCAGTTGTTGGAGCATTTATAAATTGATGCTCCATTTTATGCATTTGTAATCTCTACTCCTAGGAATAGGGATAGCTACGAAACAAGGTCTCCATTGATGCATCAGTTGCTGGAGCATCAGTTCCTGGAGCATTTGTAATGGATTTGTTTTGTAATGGATCTGTGGCTAGGAGTCGTTCTGCATGCATTGGAGGACTTGTGTAATTTGTGCATGCCTTCATGGACTTATGTAATAGGTGCATGACGTGTGTTCACCTGTATATCGGCCTGTAGCAAGAGAAAAATCAGAGGATCACGGGCTGGTCCAAACCTGTGTTCCAAGGGATCTTCCTCAGGCCGACTCCTCATTGGCGGCAGGGCGTGAGGACCGGCTGCTCCTCCGCGCCTGGAGTACCAAGGAGTCGCCGGCGTAGGCCAGCGCCTGGATCACAGAGGAGTCCCCTGGTAGATGAGATCGGGGAGAAGAGGACGACGGCGTGAGTGACACATCGGGAGGATCGCGAGGAGCACCCTGGTGGAGATCGGGGAGAAGAGGACGGCGGCGCGAGGACGTCGGGAGGATAGCGAGGAGGGCACCCTTAGAGCAGATCGGGGAGAAGAGGACGGCGGCGGGAGGATCGCGAGGAGGGAGGCAATGGAAGGATTGCGTTCACGTACACGTTAATGGGCCGGCCCAATGTTGTTACGTGGTATGGGATGTGATGATGTCAAAGGTGGGCGAAAGATAGGAGTGGTGGGATGAGGTCGGAGTGAGGCGAGACTACCAACTCAGACATTAGGAGTAGAGATGTGATGTGATGATGTCAAAGGTGGGCGAAAGATAGGAGTGGTGGGATGAGGTGGGAGTGAGGCGAGACTACCAACTCAGACATTAGGAGTAGAAGAGAGAGAAAATTGACGGATTGGATCTGACTCATATATAGGAAAGCCTATGGGTGTTAATTTTCCTTCACACGGATGTAGGATTCACCTATGCCATGGATTAGTCTTTTAAATACCTTGATTGATAGATAGATTCACTCCATCGTAAAAATAAGAAAAGAAAAAAAACAGGTCCAGCCGTTGGATTTGTTTTTCCCATAGCGTGACCCCACGTTGAAAGGAGATAAAAAACTAGGGCTACAAACTCCTGCCTCACCCACGCTGCCGCCGTCACAAGAAAACCAGAGCTACGGCGGACTCTTGTATTCACCCACGCTGCACGCCGCCGTCGTCATGCCCACAAGTGACTAGGCCTCCACCTTGTGCATGGAGTCGGCGGTTTTAGGTTCAGGCTATGAGCCACGCCAAGATATATTGCAGCCGTCCTGACCCATATGGGATCTCTGATCTCATCTTCCTTTAGCTATTTTGATTTTGATACAGGATGATCCTACCTATCAAGCAGGTTGTTGGATCTGTGCTCTCCTAAGAAACTGCTCGATGGAGCACTGATCCTGACCAGGATTAATGATATGCCGTGTTCTGCAGCTTTGCCTGTGTAGCCGGCCCGTGCATCGGTGCTGCCCGTCCAAGAAATCCTGTGCCGAGCACTGATCGTGACCAAGACCCTAAACCCTGAGTGCCCACACACGGGACACGGCTACCTGACTTGAGCTTTGCCTCCCATGTTGCGGATCAAATTTTGGAACTCAAACAATTTAATAAATTACCGATTTGCTTAGCAATACATATGGACATTCCTTGATGACCAGAGCACACGTGCATGAGGTACTTTGTTTCATCTCTCTCCAGTTTATACTACTACATATATACTTGGACCGCTTTGAGTTAATCAATGTTCCAGATGTAAATATCAATAGTTCAGTTACGTATATTATTTGTACCAATGTCTCCATAATAAACAGGCTCATCCTAAAAGGTATAATATTTGATAAGTTATTTAGGACGCTAAGAACAGGGTCATCAGATATTTTGTAACTTTTATATAACTATAACAACGTAGACTTATGTTTTACTAAGAACTTATCGAGTATTTCTTCTATTGTAGACCACCTTGCACTAGTAGGAAAACCCCCATTTGTCCCGATTCGTAAGGGCCTTTTGTCCCGGTTCTGTAACCGGGACTAAAGGGTCGGGACTAAAGCCCAAAACCTTTAGTCCCGGTTCGCTTACGAACCGGGACCAAAGGCCGTCCACGTGGCCGCCGCGGGGAGCCCGGGCAGGAGGACCTTTAGTCCCGGTTTGTAACACCAACCGGGACCAAAAGGCAGGACCTTTAGTCCCGATTGGCAACACCAACCGGGACCAAAAGGCACTGGGGTTTTTGTTTTTTTTTTTAAAGGGGGGTTTAGGGGGGGGGGAGGGTTGTAGGGTTAATTGAGGTGTTTCATATTATGTTAGCTAGCTAATAGAGAGAAGTGTCCTCTCTTTCTCCGTGCTTGGTCGACGCTAGCTACTATAGAGAGAACTCGACACGCTAGCTAGTAAGCAAATGAAGGAACCATTAAGTACACAAGATCGTCATGAACATATACACAGAGAAGTGATCGACCTCTCTTTCTCCGAGAGATTGGTCGAACAACAAGTTTTCGTATATCTATCCGACGCTACTAGCTACATATATACAATATAAGATCTCTTACAATCCCTAACATCTAATGTTAAATTCCAGATGGTATTCTCCGGCTTTATTTATGACGTGGTCAAGAAAGAATCCCGCCAATTCCTCTTGAATTGCTCGTATGCGATCATGTGGTAGGAGTTCATCCCACATCTGCCACGTCTAATTTGAAGAAGGGGGTCAATACATATATATGAATGAAACTCAACACAAATCATGGTAATAAAATAAAGTTGTGAATATTATTGCTTACGCACTTGAAATTGTTTTTCAGAGTAGCCCCGCTTAGGGGTCGTCGCGTTGTAGATGAACTCGCAAACGTAGTATCCACAAAAATCATTCCCTTTTTCCTGCCACAAGCACTTTACGAGAAATAGAGTTCAATCAAACTGATAATCAAGCATGATAAATGGTATTGATGGAACTAGAATCAATGGGAGATGCGCGGAACTAGCTAGTAGTACTTACTTTCGGGTGTGTAAATCGCAGCTCCCTCGGCAGTGCCGGAACAATTGCGGTGAACTCTTTCCAAACCCTGCCAGACAAACAAAATAATTACTTGATACCAGGAAATGAACAAAGTTGCCGATATGACGCGATAATGATCGATTGAACTTACTTCTGGAGCATTTCAGTTATGCCCGCATATTCCTGGGGATCTTTTCGTTTCGAGTCTAAGACGATTACTACTCCCCGCTCAAGCTTAATCTCTAGCAGAATAAAGTGGTACCTGCGCACGCATGCATAACTCATCAATTACATTACTATAACCTCGAGTAATAAGGGAAACCGAATATGCACAAGACAGTAACACTCACATGCAGTTATAAGGAAAGAGTATTGTCCCTTTGTTTTGATTTTTAAGCAACGATTGTAGCAAGTTGTCCTCGGTTTCTGTGACATTGTTTTTAACCGTATACTCATGTATGATATCTGGGTTAATGGACCCAATGTCATACATTTGTGCTTTTCTGCATTCGACGATCTTCAATCTGCATAATATAGTGAGGATAATTATATATACATGCAATGAAAGAGCTGAGCTATATATAGAGAGAGACTTAATTACAGAAGTAGTACTTACAGACAGTAGCAAGTCACGATTGTTTTGTCGATGGCCTTTTGATTGTATAACTGGAATATCTCCTCAAAATCAACATTCAACTGATCCATTCCAACAAGGTCGTGCTCCTCTTTAATCTTCAGCGTCAAAGAATCCCTCCCTGACTCGCGGCAGGTTTTCATGTACCATTCATGCAATGTTCGCATCATCGTTGTTAGAGGAGGATGATCAGGTTTGACGAGAGGATGCCCATACCGGTACTTGAATTCGTCCACCTCCAACGGCTCAAACTGTACATCATCGCTCAGGTAATCACCAGGATTGGTACCGGGCAGCATCCCCGGATGATTAGCGACGATATCGCTAGACACCTTGAGCGGGGGGCACGATTGGTTCGCCTGTTCGCCGAGCTGGGGAATTTTTTTCCCACTTCTTCGTTTTGCTAACCTTGCATCACTGGAAGTACTTCCCGACCGCCGCGCGTCTTGATATGTCTTTTTAACACAGCGGTCATAGTTGGAATCCGGCGGCGGCGGTGGTGGTCGCTTCAGGGCATCGATAGTGCGCATCACTTTCACCGGATCTAGCTTCTCCTTCGGAGGTGGAGTTTTCTTTGCAAAATGGGCCCTCAATTCGGCCTGACATATCCTCTCGTTTTCAGACTCAGTCCTCTCATATGGTAACTTTTCCAGAGGCTTGAGAGATGGACCGTATCTGTATCCCCTCCCGCCTCTTCTTGTACTGCTAGCCGCCGGAGCGGCGGCGTCTCTCTTCCGTCGTTGCTTACGAGGCGGAGCAGGAGGCGGAGTGCTCCGACGCGCCGGAGGAGCCGGAGCGGCGGCGGCTGTCTTCTGCCGTTGCCGACGAGGCTGAGGAGGAGGCGTACTGCTCCGACTTGCCGGAGTAGGCGAAGGAGGAGGCGGAGTGCCCTCACGCGTCGGAGGAGCCGGAGAAGGAGGCGGTGTGCCCTGATCACTCGCCGGAGGAGGAGGAGGAGGAGGAGGCGGAGAGCCCTGATTCGCCTGAGGAGGAGGAGGAGGAGGCGGAGGAGGCGTCCAGTTTGGAAGCTTGATGTACTCCTTCTGCCATAGACATGTACTCCTCAGAGCACGAGCCAGCTTATTCTCTCCTTCACCTGTAGGCCGGTCAAGCTCGAGCTCCTCAAATCCCTCAATTACTTCATCCACCATCACAACAGCATAGCCATGTGGAATCGGTGAGCAGTGAAAAGTTCCGTTGGGTTGAGGAGGTGCAACAGAGCCGACAGCCGCCTTCAAAGTGAGGTTCCGCCATTTCGTCATGAGCTCGCAATGTTGAGCCTCCGTGATAGTATCCACGGGGTAGATAGGAGCCGTGAAGTCAGGCTGAACGGGCTCCGTGGAAGCGACGCTGCTTCTCCGCTGAGATGGCGGGGTAGCTTCTGGGGTAGCTTCGTGCCGCTGAGATGGTTGGCCGATAGCTCGCTGGCTCTCAGCTTCCTCTAGCTTTTGTAGTCTTGCATTCAGCTTCTGAATTTCGCTCAGCTCCGCTTTCCTCTTTCTCTCCCGGCTTCTGTAACCGTCTGCGTCGGGAAACCCAACCTTCCACGGAACCGAGCCTGGTGTGCCTCGTGTTCGTCCAGGGTGCTCAGCATTCCCTAGGGCCTCAGTCAGCTCGTCCTTCTCTCTGTCGGGAATGAACGTCCCTTCCTGCGCTGCGGTGATATACTCCTGAAGCTTGTTCATGGGTATTGCAAGTTGCTCGTTCGTCCAACGGCACTTCCCTGTTTCAGGGTCCAAAGTTTCCCCAACCCCGAAGAACCAAGTCCTTGAACGGTCTGGCCAGTTGAATGTCTATGGTACGACGTTTTTAGCCATCAGGTCATTCTCAGCTTTGTCCCACAACGGTCGGGCTTTGAGGTAGCCACCTGACCCCGTGTCATGGTGATACTGCTTCTTTGCAACATTGATCTTGTTTGTCTCTGACATTTGTTTACTCTTGTCCAATGTCTTGTAGGCCACAAATGCGGGCCAGTGATCACCTATCTTCTCAAATCGGCCGGTGAATTCTGGAGTCTTCCCTTTGTCGACAAACTTTGATTTCAACTCCTTCTTCCACCTCCTGAATAGATCTGCCATCTTCTTAAGAGCACACGCCTTGACCAGTGGCTCTATAACTGGCTTATTCGGATCCTCCTCTGGCGGTAGGGTGAAATTTGCCTTCAGAGCGGTCCAAAGATCATCTTTCTGTCTATCGGTGACATAATCACCATCAGGGGCGCCGTCCTTAGGCTTATTCCATTGCTTGATGCTGATCGGGATGTAGTCCCTAACAATAGCTCTGCACTGAGCAGAAAATGCGTCCTTGGTCCGCTTGGGTTCAATCGGATGGCCATCCCGCGCGAGTGCTGTGATCGTGAACCTTTCTTCCTTGCGCAACCTCTTCTTCGGGCCTCGTCTCGTTACCGAAGTTTGGCTCGATCCGGAGGGCTATAAAAAAGAAAAAAGAGTTAATTAATATATGTACATACCAAAACAATTAATGCATCAATTAGCTAGTCAGCACAGGCTTAATTAATATATATACCTCGCCGGACTTTGCAACAGCTCCCTCCTCCGTTCGGTCACCGGAGCCGTCATCATGGTCTCCTTCTTCCTCCGGCATTCGGTCACCGGAGCCATCATGATCATGTCCTTCCTCCTCCATTGTTCGATCACCGGAGCCGTCATCCTCTCCTTCCAGACCATCGGTGTCGTTGAGAAACGACAAGATATCACGTCCGCCGCCGTTGATTATGTCCCCCAACAACTGTTCTTGTTCCAAGTCTCTTGGATCCATAGTTTCTGCAAATATTACAACATGGCAATTAATATACAAACATGAATGTCCGACGTCCGGACCGCCTCTCTCATGAATGTCCGACGTCCGGTTTGGGGTGGCCTCGACAACACTTCTAGGGTAGGGACGGGAGGGGGTAGGAGATCGACAACGCCTTTCTTCTAGGGTTTGGGTGGCCTCGAGAGTTTATCGGGTAGGGACGGGAGGCCTCGAGAGTTGGTATCGAGGGACGGGAGGCCACAATTACCGGAGTTTTCTGTATGAATTTTTTTTTCTAGGGTTTGGGTGGCCTATCGATCGACCCCCCCTCCCCCCTCATGTCAAAGTTATCGGGGAGGGGGTATATCGACAACGACATACATTCCGGATAACATATACACACATATACACACATATACATGAACATATATACATATACATGAAAAAAACATATACATGACTTTTTAATTACATGAACATATACATGAACATATACATATACATGAAAAAAACATATACATGACTTTTTAATTACATGAACATATACACACATATACATGAACATATACATAGACATGAAAAAAAACATATACATGGCCGGAAAGGGGGGGGGGGCTCACTGGGGTGGGCGGCGATGGCTGGAGGCCGGCGACGAGGACATACATCTATCTCATCTACCCTTCTATATTCATGAGGACATACATCTATCTCATCTCTACATGAACATACATCTCATCTCCACATGACCATTTATCTATCTATCTCATCTCCACATGAACATACATCTCATTTATATATATATATATATCATCATATCATATATATATATATCATCATATAAACAACAGAAAAATTAATTGTTTCCAACAGAGCATCATATATATATCATCATATTATCTATATATATCATCATTTCATCAAATTATCTAACATAATGAACTATGTATATATCAACAAAATCATTTATCTATCTATCAACATCATCATCTATCTCCACATGAAAATATACATCTCATAAAAAACATAGCAACGGGGGCTGCCGGCGACCATGGAGCGCTTGCAGATGGCTTGAGGCCGGCGACGAGGTGTGCTCGGGGGCACGCGGCGACGGGGAGCAGGGGACCATGGGAAAGGGGGCTCACTGGGGGGCGCGGCGATGGCTTGAGGCCGGCGACGAGGACGGCGGGCTCGGGGGGGCACGCGCGCGGAGACGGCGAGGAGGGCGCGACGGCGAGGGCTCGGGGGAAGGCGGGGTGCTCACTGGGGGCGGCGATGGGAGAGGGCGACGACGACGAGGAGGCACGGCGACGAGGAGTGGGCGGCGACGGGGCTGGGCGGCGACGGCGACAGCGACGATGGGAGAGGGCGACGGCGACAGCCACTATGGGAGAGGGCGACGGCGACAGCGACGATGGGAGAGGGCGACGGCGACAGCGACGATGGGAGAGGGCGACGGCGACGAGGAGCGGGCGGCGACGGCGACAGCGACGAGGAGCAGCCGGGCGGCGTCGGGGGAGATGTGAGAATTTGGGGAAAAATTCCTAAGCGGTGGCTTATATAGCAAAGCCTTTAGTCCCGGTTGGTGCCACCAACCGGGACCAATGCCCACCTTTGGTCCCGGTTGGTGCCACCAACCGGGACCAAAGGTCTCTTTTCGTCAGCCCAAAGGGCGGGAAACAGGGACCTTTGGTCCCGGTTGGTGGCACCAACCGGGACCAAAGGCGGGCATTGGTCCCGGTTGGTGGCACCAACCGGGACCAAAGGGTGGTGCTGCCCGGGGCCAAATTTTTAATCCCACCTCGCTAGCCGAGAGAGCTCGAGAGTGGTTTATAAGCGCTGCTGCGCATACCATCTCGAGCTCCTCTCATCTGCAGGCCTCCGGGCCTAATCTGTCACTGCATGTGGGCCTATTGGGCCTTCTGCGGGCCCAGTAGGTGGCATTTTTTTAAAAAAAATTCCAGTTTTTTGTTTTGTTTTTTGCTTTATTTATTTTTTTACTTTTTTTCAAGTATTTTTCTTCTACTATTTTAGTTCATTCTTTTAAACAAATAAATACTTTGATAATTTTAGTTGCATTTATTTATTTTTGTTTTGTTTTTTGCTTTATTTATTTTTGTTTTATTTTTTGCTTTATTTATTTCCAGTGTGTTTTATCATTATATTCTTTTTGCTATTAATGTTTTGAACAAAAAATACTTTGATAATTTTAGTTGCATAATTTTTATATAATTATAGTTTCAAAAATACTAGAGGTTTATAAAAACTTTTTAGTTGATTCTTTTTTGAACTCCACTCCCACGATGTTTTGAAAGAAATTAAAAGGCACTTCAAATGAACTCTGAAAAGGTTGAAAGTTGGCGTGGTATCATCATTTCACCCACATAGCATGTGCTAAAAAGTTGAGTGGGTTACGGCAAAAACTGGATGCACTTCGTGTACAAAACGGACAATCTCTTTCGAAGTATCATGGTTTCAGACGAAAACTCATCTGTTACAAAGGGATTTCATTTTTTTGAACTTATTTGAACTCCATACTTTTTGTGTGTTCAAAATGCACCATTCAAAGCCACATCATCAATTTTCAACCCTTTCTGACTTCATTTGGTATTTTTCATGCACTTACTGATTTTTTTTGAGCTAAATAACCCTGAAATTGAAAAGCACTTCAAATGAACTCTGAAAAGGTTGAAAGTTGGCATGGTATAATCATTTCACCCACATAGCATGTGCTTAAAAGTTGAGAGGGTTACGGCAAAAACTGGATGCACTTCGTGTACAAAACGGACAATCTCTTCCGAAGTATCAGGGTTTCGGACGAAAACTCTTGTGTTACAAAAGGATTTCATTTTTTGAACTTATTTGAACTCCATACTTTTTGTGTGTTCAAAATTCACCATTCAAAGCCACATCATCAATTTTCAACCCTTTCTGACTTCATTTGGTATTTTTCATGCACTTACTGATTTTTTTGAGCTAAATAACCGGCCTCTTTAGTCCCGGTTGCTAGCACGAACCGGGACTAGTTATAGTGCTGATCCAACAGCTCACAAGCGCTTGAAAGAAACACACGATCCGTGTGCTTCTTCCTGATTGGTACGACCTTGGTCCTGGGAGTGGCTAAAATTTAGTCCCACCTCGCCAAGCGAGGGGGACTCGCAGCGGTTTATAAGCCCTGAGTGCAGAGACGATGAAGCGAGAGGCGCAATGCTCACCTGCACGTTAGCTTCAGGCCTTGAGGAAATGGTGTAAACTGCACGGAGCTATATATCTGCAGTTTCTCAAGGCCTGAAGCTAAGCAACGTGTAGGTGAGCATTGCGCCTCTCCATTTTTAATAACTTATTTTAACTCCGGACATCATAATTTGGCATGACATCATAATTTCACATAATTTCACCCACCCACATCCCTGAATTGGTAGGACCTTCACCGCCTAAGGTTATAAAGAGTTGAGAGGGTTACGGCAAAAACTGGATGCACTTCGTGTACAAAACGGACAATCTCTTTCGAAGTATCAGGGTTTCGGACGAAAACTCATCTGTTACAAAAGGCATTTCATTTCTTCACATGTAACTGCAATGATATAGTTGTGGAGAGAAAGTCTTCACTTTTTCTTCGCTTGTGTCCTTTGCTTATTGCGCCGTAACCATGGATAATCTTCATCGTTTAAGAGGGTGCTTGGGTCAGCCTTGACTTTGAAGGGAGGAATTTCATGAAACTTTTCATAATCTTCAGACATGTCTGTCTTGCCCTCCAATCCCACGATGTCTCTTTTTCCTGAAAGAACTATGTGGCGCTTTGGCTCATCGTATGATGTATTCGCTTCCTTATCTTTTCTTTTTCTCGGTTTGGTAGACATGTCCTTCACATAGAAAACCTGCGCCACATCATTGGCTAGGGCGAATGGTTCGTCTGTGTACCCAAGATTGTTCAGATCCACTGTTGTCATTCCGTACTGTGGGTCTTCCTGTACCCCGCCTCCAGACAGATTGACCCATTTGCACTGAAACAAAGGGACCTTGAAATAATGTCCATAGTCAAGTTCCCATATGTCCACTATGTAACCATAATATGTGTCCTTTCCCCTATTGGTTGCTGCATCAAAGCGGACACCGCTGTTTTGGTTGGTGCTCTTTTGATCTTGGGCGATCGTGTAAAATGTATTCCCATTTATCTCGTACCCTTTGTAAGTCAATACAGTCGAAGATGGTCCCCTGGCCAACGAGTACAACTCATCAGAAACAGTGTAGTCACCCATGAGACGTGTTTGCAACCAACTGCCAAAAGTCCTGATGTGTTCATATGTAATCCAGTCGTCACACTGCTCCGGGTGTTTGGAGCGCAGAATATTCTTGTGTTCATCGACATACGGGGTCACCAAGGTAGAATTCTGTAGAACTGTGTAGTGTGCTTGAGACCAAGAATGCCCGTCCCTACATATTATTGAGTCCGCTCCTAGCGTGCCTTTTCCAGTCAGTCTCCCCTCATACCGTGATTGAGGGAGACCAATCTTCTTAAGGTCAGGAATGAAGTCAACACAAAACCCAATGACATCCTCTGTTTGATGGCCCATGGAGATGCTTGCTTCTGGCCTAGCGCGGTTACGAACATATTTCTTTATGACTCCCATGAACCTCTCAAAGGGGAACATATTGTGTAGAAATACAGGGCCCAGAACGACAATCTCGTCGACTAGATGAACTAGGACGTGCGTCATGATATTGAAGAAGGACGGTGGGAACACCAACTCGAAACTAACAAGACATTGCACCAAATCACTCCTTAACCATGGCAGGATTTCTGGATCGATCACCTTCTGAGAGATTGCATTGAGGAATGCACATAGCTTCACAATGGCTAATCGAACGTTTTCAGGTAGAAGCCCCCTCAATGCAACCGGAAGCAGTTGCGTCATAATCACGTGGCAGTCATGAGACTTTAGGTTCTGGAACGTTTTCTCTGCCATATTTATTATTCCCTTTATATTCGACGAGAACCCAGACGGGACCTTCATACTGAGCAGGCATTCAAAGAAGATTTCCTTCTCTTCTTTGGTAAGAGCGTAGCTGGCAGGACCTTCATACTGCTTTGGATGCATGCCGTCTTTTTCATGCACACGTTGCTGTTCCTCCCGTGCCTCCGGTGTATCTTTTGTCTTCCCATACACTCCCAAGAAGCCTAGCAGGTTCACGCAAAGATTCTTCGTCACGTGCATCACGTCGATTGCAGAGCGGACCTCTAGGTCTTTCCAATAGGGTAGGTCCCAAAATATAGATTTCTTCTTCCACATGGGTGCGCGTCCCGCATCGTCAGTCGGAACAGATAGTCCGCCAGGACCCTTTCCAAATATTACTTGTAAATCATTGACCATATCAAGTATGTGATCACCAGTACGGAGGGCGGGCTTCTTCCGGTGATCTGCCTCACCTTTGAAATGTTTTCCTTTCTTTCGACATTGATGGTTGGTCGGAAGAAATCGACGATGCCCCAGGTACACATTCTTCCTGCATTTGTCCAAATATATACTGTCGGTGTCATCTAAACAGTGTGTGCATGCGTGGTATCCCTTGTTTGTCTGTCCTGAAAGGTTACTGAGAGCAGGCCAATCGTTGATGGTTACAAACAGCAACGCTCGTAGGTCAAATTCCTCTTGTGCATGCTCATCCCACACACGTACACCTCTTCCATGCCATAGCTGTAAAAGTTCATCAACTAATGGCCTTAGGTACACATCAATGTCATTGCCGGGTTGCTTAGGGCCTTGGATGAGCACTGGCATCATAATGAAGTTACGCTTCATGCACAACCAAGGAGGAAGGTTATACATACATAGAGTCACGGGCCATGTGCTATGCTTGCTGCTCTGCTCCCCAAAAGGATTAACGCCATCTGCACTTAAACCAAACCATACGTTCCTCGGGTCACCTGTAAAGTCGCTCCACTTTCTCTCGATCTTTCTCCACTGCGACCCGTCAGTGGGTGCTCTCAACTTTCCGTCTTTCTTACGGTCTTTTTTGTGCCATTGCATCAACTCGGCATGCTTTTTGTTTACGAACAGACGTTTCAACCGTGGTATTATAGGAGCATGCCACATCACCTTGGCAGGAACCCTTTTCCCGGTGCGCTGGCCCTCAACATCACCAGGGTCATCTCTTCTGATCTTATACCGCAAGGCACCGCATACCGAGCATGCGTTCAAATCCTCGTACGCACCGCGGTAGAGGATGCAGTCATTAGGGCATGCATGTATCTTCTGCACCTCCAATCCTAGAGGGCATAGAACCTTCTTTGCTTCGTACGTACTGCCGGGCAATTCATTATCCTTTGGAAGCTTATTCTTCATTATTTTCAGAAGCGAACTAAATCCCTTGTCAGATACACCATTGTCTGCCTTCCATTGCAGCAATTCCAGTGTGGTACCGAGCTTTCTGTTGTCATCTTCGCAATTTGGGTACAACCCTTTTTTGTGATCCTCTAACATGCGATCGAACTTCAACTTCTCCCTTTCACTTTCGCATTCTCTCTGTGCATCAACAATGACCCGGCGAAGATCATCATCGGGCAGATCGTCTGGTTCCTCTTGATCTTCAGCTTCCCCCATTGCAGCATCACCGTATTCAGGGGGCGGGTAGTTGTCGTCATCCTTTTCTTCTTCGTTGTCTTCCATCATAACCCCTCTTTCTCCGTGCTTGGTCCAAACATTATAGTGTGGCATAAAACCCTTCTGAAGCAGGTGGAAGTGAAGGGTTTTATAGTTGGAGAAAGCCTTCGTATTCTCACAGACAGTACATGGACAATGCATAAAACCATTCTGCTTGTTTGCCTCAGCCGCTTCGAGAAAATTATGCAGGCCCTCAATATACTCGGAGGTGCGTCGGTCACCGTACATCCATTGCCGGTTCATCTGCGTGCATATCATGAATAGAGAAGTGACCAAATTAATAGAAATTCATCAACACATTAAAGCCAAAGTACAGTAGTGACCAAAATAAATACATAACGTTCATACATAGTTCTCATTATTGAACAACATATAGCTCTCTAGAGCATATTTTCTAATCTTTCTAATCTTCAAGCGCATTGCATCCATCTTGATCTTGCGATCGGCGACGACATCGGCAACATGCAACTCCAACTTCATCTTCTCCTCTTCAAGTCTTTGTAATTTTTCTTTCAAGTAATTGTTTTCTTTTTCAACCAAATTTAACTTCTCGACAAGAATTTCTATGTCGGTTGGAATTTCCGGTTCACATACCTCCTAGATTAAAAAATCTATGTCACGTTGGTCGGCATCCGAATCATAGACCGGACGAGGGCAAATGAATAGAGAAGTGAATAGAGAAGTGATCAAATGTTATTATTGAAAAAATAAATACATAAAGTTCACACATAGTTCTCATAGAACAACATACAGCTCTCTAGAGCATCTAATTAAAACATAAATTGAAACTAACATACAACTATGTAAAACATTTAAATGCAACAACAAATGCGATCATAATGGCAACTAAGGTAACAATTGATCCAACAGCATAATGATACCAAGCCTCATTATCAATGGCATATTTTCTTATCTTTCTAATCTTCAAGCGCATTGCATCCATCTTGATCTTGTGGTCATCGACGACATCGGCAACATGCAACTCCAATTTCATCTTCTCCTCCTCAATTCTTTTCAATTTTTCTTTCAAATCCTCTTTTTCTTTTTCAACTAAATTTAACCTCTCGACAAGAGGGTCGGTTGGAATTTCCGGTTCACATACCTCCTAGATTAAAAAATCTATGTCACGTTGGTCGGCATAATTGTCATAAACACTAAATAAAACAAATAGTTATAAAAGATAATATATACCACATCCGAATCATAGACCGGACGAGGGCCGACGTGGGCGGATACCATGACCATGGCACTATATAATAACAAACAATAATAAAAGTAAGAAAATTACACAAGTATCTATCTAAATGATACAAGTAAGAACTTTTTTCTTTTAGAAAGAAGATAAGAATAAGAGGCTAACCACGGTGGTGCCGGTGCCGAGATGGACGCGGGCGATCGACGGCGGTGAGGACGGGGACGGGACAGGACGGACCGCCAAACCTAAACAAATCTTGAGAAAAATGGAGCTTGGACAAGGAGCTTCAAGAGCAGAAAGCTTAAGTGTGGCTCGGGCATTTCATCGAACACCTCATGTGCATAGGAGGTGAGCTAGAGCACCACAAAGCTCCCCCCTCGCCGGCCAGAAAAACAGAGCAGTGTGGAGTGCTCTGCTCGCTGGCGAGGGGGTATATATAGGCATCTCATTGGTCCCGGTTCGTGGCTGGAACCGGGACTAAAGGATCCCATTTGGTCCCGGTTCCAGCCACGAACCGGGACCAATGGTTGTGGGCCAGGAGCGACCCCCATTGGTCCCGGTTAGTGTCTGGAACCGGGACCAAAGGGGTCATACGAACCGGGACCAATGCCCCACGAGGCCCGGCCGGCCCCCTGGCCTCACGAACCGGGACCAATGCCTCCATTGGTCCCGGTTCGTGAGTGAACCGGGACTAATGGGCTGGCCCGGCCTGGACCAATGCCCTGTTATGTACTAGTGTTGGCTTCATGTAAGCACAATCTTCCGGCAGCACCAGGAAAAGACAATAGTCTGTTATATTAGATAATGGAATGCACGTGATGCAGTCATGAAATATTAGTTAATTTTGTGATTCGGGTATCCTGTATTCCCATGTTAAATACTATATCGGGATCGCGCCTAGGTGCGAGGGTGCCGGTCCCAACTTTTTAATCAAACGTGTAACGCAAGTCAGTAATAATCCAGATTTAGCATATGCATTCATACAGGATAACAATACAAAGAAGAAGAAACATTCAATTATGATAGGAGCGAGACATAACGGTGCTCAATATCGGCTTGAGACTACAAGGCAGAAACAATTCCAGTGCGTTCATCAGTCCACTCGACAGGAAGATCGAAACCAAAAGCACAGCCACTCGGAAGTGCGGCTTGCCGCACCCAACCTTACCCCGTCATATCCAGCCCGCCGAAGCAAAAATACAGGTGAGTAAAACACTATTAATAACGACTATAACAGCCACAATGAGTCTGCCATTGCATGTACATACTTACACAACAATAATATTTAGTTGGTAACAGGAGTATACACTTATTCACTGGCTGATAAAACGTTTTAGGGTGGACAGGTAAGGCAAAACTCAATACAACTTAGCAACCACTATCATTATCACTTAATGTCTCAAAAGCGGTATGCTCAGCAATAAAAACAGGCAAATCTTGTTACAAAAAGACAGTAACTCTCCAGTAGGGTAAAGGGCAAGCTTTGCTAAAGTTAATTCGTTTGGGTCAATCGCGAGGTTCAATATGCTCTTAGCAAATTCTTGATGTTTCTTCCTGTAGTTTGTCAAGAATTTCAGGATGTTGCGGTTCCAGTTCCTTATTTCAAACTGCAAAACAGAACCACGATGAAGAAAGGATTAGCGAATTGTTTCAAGAATATCGAACAAAAACACCCACTTTCACCTTAGCTTATCTTTGATATCTAATAAGGCTATTTTTTGGTTTACATATGATTTCTTTTGCAAGTCAGTCATATAAGAACAAAGATAAATCACCGATGACATATACGACAAAATATTATAGAAATGTAGAAATAATAACTGATTGAAAGAGAAAGCTACTTAAAAATGCTTAATTAGGCTGAGCACATACATAACTGAAAGGGAAATGAATTTGCCTTAGACAATGAAAAATTTATTATAAGATGAAACAACACAAGGTAACTATCTGGCTAACGATAATTGTTTTGTTCATTTACCTGTTGAAATCTCCATAGCTTTAAAGGGTCATATCTGTAGCTATTTCAATACCTCTTAAAAAGGAAAACATAAATAGAAGGTTTCTGACAGGGATCTCCACATACTGGAACATGCAAAATCGTTAGAAGTAAACTTTGCAAATAGGTTTTTGTGTAAAAGTTGATTTTGCAATGCAGTGGACATTATGGGCTAGTAAATTCAAAACAACTCTGAAGTGAAAAAAATAGATAGATCACCAAATTTGCATAATTATTTACCATCTACAATCTAAATATCCTTGCACAAGGATCATCTTAGTAGATTGCTGAACTAACAAAAGTGTTGTTCTGCATAGAACACTAATTAGATCATGAGAATTTGGAGCAATATCTTGACACCAATAGTAGATACCTAATTTTCAGAGGAGGTGACATTACCTTGTGAAGCACTGGCACTGCTTTAACTCAAGCGATAGTAGCACAGGACCCTGAGCAAAAGGAAAAAAGAAACATGAAGATTTAGTTAGTGGCAACAGGAGAACTAAGAAAGTAAACTGTACTATATATAGCTAGGTACGACAATGTCCAAAATCAAATTAAAATATAACAATCAGATCCACTTGTTCATATTTGGGCCCAACGGATCCACCTGAGGCAAGGCGATTGTTAGAAAAACATGGTAGAGAATATTTCCGAGATGAATCTTGGCATTTAGTACCAGATCATGTTGATGGTGCTTTTGTATTTCTCACATGACATTACTCACAAACTACGTATTCATATACACGTAAATTAAACATTCAAATAGAAAAACTGAGTACGATCTCTTATTTAGTGTGAATAGATCATGAATGGTGATAATAGTTTATCATTTATGAAGACACTTACATGAAGTAAAAATAGGAGGAATATGTATAAGAATGTGAACTGGAGTTATTATACAAACATGCACAAAGGTCAAACAAGAAGCCCGAGACAACAGTTCTGCTACATATTGTATATGAATATACCTTAAGCGTTGGTGTATACTGGATCGGCGCTCCCTGCCCCTTTCATGATGTTACTATATATCAAATATATGAGCACATGCTTTTCTTCTCATACAGAGTGCATCCACATTAAAAATATGTGAACATGCCCTTTTTTTTAAGGTAATGCTGGTCCATGCGAGAAGTACAACCTGCAATACTCTGGGCATGAAACGAACACACAAAACTGGCCAGTCGCATAAGAGGATATACGAGGGAGATTTTTCTGTCCCAACTCATATTTGTGATCACCTCACTATGGCTGGATTCATTTTCTGTGCAGTGAGCACAACAACAGCACACATTTTTTTTGGCTTTATCAGTTCTAAATATCTAACAATCATTTGTGACTTGTCAGTAGTACAACAGCATGACAAGCTTTTACAAAATATCTAACTCTAAACAACCACAAGTTCTCAGGTCTAAAATAACTTTAGACAAACAAACAACTGATTTAGAGAAGTGCTGCAGAAAAGTGCCCCTTCTATCCAGTTCTTACCAGATTACTCATTTACTTGTTTCAGCATTTGTTCATGAAACCGCAGTGTTTACCAGTGAAAACATAATTTTGTTTTTTCAAACGTCAGCCTTACTACGGGGATTGAAAGTATATTTGTTCCAGGTTAATCAGGGAGCAGTGTTTTCTTTCAGATCAACTTTAATATTGTTAATCAGTTAGCATATATTATATGTTAGTAAAACCTCTATCAATTGCATTGAAGAACTTAATATAAGTTGCAGGATATACAATGCCTAGAGACTCGTACACCAAAAATGATCTCTTCGTTGTAACTTTTTCTATGCACTACTATCTCTGAATGCCTAGCTGTGCACTACTATCTCTGAATGCCTAGCTGATGGTTGCAGTATAGATAACGCTCGGCAAGTATGGAATGCACATGGTACTGGTCTACTGATAACTACAATAAAGTAAATTAAGTGGCTTGCCTGTAGGTGACTTGCAACATTTTCCCTAGTGAGTTTCTCAACATTCATGAGCTCGAGTATCCTTTTTGGCACAGCTTCTGCATTAATGTGAAAGAATAGTGAACAACACAAGTGACTCCAGAAAAAAGTAGCAACAGAGAAGGGAGGTACCGGTAAGTTCTTACTGTCAATTCCAAGAAGCTTAAAGCCATCCATGTCTGGCATGTGCACATCACTGATAACAAGATCAAACATGTCCCTATTTTCCCACAGCATCCTCAGTGCGACAACAGCCTGATTCGTCGCCGTTACTGGACACACAACAACAGGTTACTCTTCCAAAGTGGGTAACAATACAAGAAAAGGAAAATGGTCCTATGCGTTTTTCATGACAAAAACCATATGCCTCGTGCATCTTCTATACTATAAAAAGGGAATCATAAATTCAGGTCACGCAATCAAGTGAATCTGTCCATCAAGAGGTAGTCAATCTTTGGCTACAGGCAGCATTTATATATGATGCGCAGTACACCAAATCTACTTGTGAGCTGTGACAACTACCAACAGCAATTTTTTACTGGGCGTCCTAGACACCGAGGAACAGGCAAATCTTCTGAAACAGAGCAACTAAAATTGACCACGCCTGACCCAGTAGCCGGCTCCTAGACAACTTACAACCATGAACTGCAAAACAACAAGATAAAGGTTCTCACAGTGATACTGGCAGCGCCGCAGGAGGGTCTCGAGCACCTTGAGGTAGAGACACGTCCTGCCCCTGCAAAAAGATAATTTATATGGGTCAATGGACGGGGAAGTAAAGAAAATAGGGCGAGGTATGAGGTTCGACACAGAATTTAAGGATCCTTCGTTAACAAACAAATGCTACAATTTTATCTAGTTTGATGCCGAGAGATTTATTTAAGCTAGTACAATCGCGGAACTTGAAAAAGAAACGAACATAATCAAAATGTATTACTTAAAAGACGACGTGCAACATAATTGATGGAAAATCTGCAAGTACCTAAGGGAACCACACGCTTCCAGTGAACATAACTGGGTAATCAAAAAGGAATAGTGCAGAACTGCAGATTCAGAATATGTAGATCATGTTAAGTTAAATACCCGTATGCGTGTGCCAATATATAACTTTTAAATTTTACCAGTAAGTCATGATAACTGTTTAACATTTAAAAATACTATAAAAAATAGCAGAAATCATAGTTAAGCGACATCCAATCACCTGGAAGAAAGCTTTCCACATATGTTTCTGGGAAAATCTAAGAAATATAACAATTGAAGGTAGCAGATACTAAAAACGGACACACATCCATACTGACCATAGATAAATACTATAGTGACACTTAATTTAGTAACCAGGGTAGGTAGCTACAAACTTGCGCTCTTACCTTCCTTGAATCATCATCTCCTATTGTATCATACCAGGGCTTCCTCACATGGCGTCACATATGAAGTGCCTATTACTAACTTGTAAACTTCGTCCTGTTTATACATCTCCAGTACCTAAAAAATGAGGAAGACACATATTATAATCTTTTATTGCGCCAAGCCTTCCTCACACATCATCAAGAATATCGAACCCCGAAAAGCCAAGAGCCCAAGATAAATGTGCATGTTCATGTTTTCGCTGATCATAATTAAGATCATGTGGCAAGTTTCACCATTGAGCACATAAAGCTTGAGACACGATGAAGTACTTTATATAGTAAGACATGATCCATCCAAGCTATGTGATGAGCATAACTTCTTCAAAATATAGGAATTTTTAGAAGAACTTCTAATCTGCTTTGGTGGCAACTCTTGCTCCAGCGGCAAGCGCTAATGCACCTGATAAAATATAAACCTTCAAATTAATTACAGGAAAATATGGAAGGAAGCAGAGAGAATTTTTTAAGAAATATACTAAGGGCTGTAACCCAACTGTCACACATCTCATAATCAGATAAGAACATAGTGCCAAGTCAGCTAACTTTTCAGTCCAGAGATGTAAAATTCTTGCTAATTATAAAATCCTACAATGTATGAGCTGCAAGGAAGATGCAAAATACAATTTAGCATAGCTAATAGTAGCGTATGGAAAACATTCCACCACAAAACCTGCATAGACTGTGGTAAAAAATAAACATCAGGTGATGAATTAATTATTGACCAAACTATATTATGTATCATCTCCTCTTCTACGAAAATATATGGCTGCTACAAGCACTAAAGAGTTGTAATCTGTACCACACCTATAATAAGATCTTAACATCGCCAACCTGAAAACAAGAGTTCTATTAATCTATGGCCATGGAACAGCTAGCTAACCTCAGCAACCATAAGATTATCAGTGTTCATATCAAATAGTCGCAACTAAAGGGCTTACTTGTTCCGAGGACATCGACATATTCTCCAGTAGTTTGTAAACGACATGAGGCACAAATTTGAGTGCTCCAAGATAAGCATGCTTGTCATGCCTGTACTTCTTCGAAGACATGTCCCCATGGTCCCTGTTCAACAAGACAAATGCATAAATTTACTAAAACGTAGGCAGATCCGCAATCTAGACCACATGAAGGTTTACCAATGTTGAGCTACAGCAACAATTCAACATATCTAGAACCCTGACTCCTGCAATTTACAGTTGAGCCACCAGTAAATTAACACGTTACCATAGCTAGAGGATAAAATATATAAATAATATTGTAAATCCTAATTTCCAGGATCTAGAGCAAGAGGCTGCAAACCTACGGCTAGCTGTTTATACAATGGCGCTGCCCTGGTTATCACTCAACAAGAATGATCATCCAAGGACAGAACAATAAGTATCACAATATCAAAAAGGATTCTAGAGACAAGAGGGAGGGTCCAACTTGATACCCATAGGTGCCTCAATTGCTCAAAGGCACACTTATTTCAGCCATGGTTAATCATCATCGCCCTAGCACGACTGCCATTGATCAATTTAGCAAATCCAGGAGCATAGATATAGGACCAGGGCATTCACATGTAAACCAGAGCATCACATGAGCTCCTATGATAGCAACTACACATGAACAGCAGCATGCAAACCCCAGAATAACATGGATCCACAACTACAGAGCTCAAGTAGGAACTGTTGCATGAGTAGGGCATAGAGCATCAACCAGACGAGCACCACATCAGTATAGCCATGGCATGTCCCAGACAGTAGCCGAAGCAGAGGAGCAGGAGGAAGATGGAGCTCACCGAGGGAGGTTGTAGCCGAGGCAGTACTCAGCGGGCGCTGGGGTTGCGCCTGAACGCCATCCAACCGGAGAGGCCGCTTCCTACACCGCACATCCACCACGCCGCCGCGTCGGAGTTTCGCCTTGCACCGTCCCGCCGACGAGCACGAACGCTGTCAAGCATAACAAATAAAGCTAAGGAGGTTATTATTACTTTAAGTGAATAACTGATCTTCTACAATAATGCCAGCAAAACCAGCATAAATACTGCAGTACTGTGAAGGGATTACTTTAAACGGATTTACATAGAATACTTTAAAACATAGAAGTGAACAAAATATAGCACTAAAACAAATCTGCAATTACGCATCGTGATGGTATGGCTGTTATTGCATATGCTGAGATAATAACTACACAGAGCCTAACTAAAAACTGAAAAACAACTGAAGAATTTAGTAAACAACACAACACTGCAGAGTATCCAATTAATCATAGCAATTAATAATGAGGGATACTAATGAGGGAACTCAAAAAATGGATAGATCACCTCTCATAATGATTATCTCAGCATACCTAGGCTAGGCAAGTGCCATTGTGGCTGCTCCTTTGGCAGTGGCTGCTCCAGGTCCTCCTCCCACTACGTATCCTGCCAAGGAACAACCGACAGAGCGACCCCAGATCAGAAGTCCGCACGCGACGAAACGAATTTGCAAGACGGGGGTGACATGGGCCAACCATGTTACCTGGTTGAAGAGGAGGGAGCCAAAGAAACCGGCGAGGAAGAAGAGGCAACACGAGAGGAGCACCAGGGGAGCCACAACCGCGTCCATATCAACCAACCGCAGTCGCTCCTGATGGCTGGCTAGCACAAGGGAGGGCAGGCACGATCTCACACCAACAACGTGAATTTGCAGCAACCCATCCATGATCTTATCATGTTTTCTGCAAAACACACACAAAATCCAATCATGTTAATTCTCAAGCTCTTTCAGATTTCTCAAAGCCTGCTTTTCTCCGACAACATGTCCATTATCCAACTGATTCAAGCGATTAACTCTGAACATGGCAGCTGAGAGCCACTGTCTTCTTCAACAGAAAGGAAGCAAGTTACATTCAAGTAAACTAAGCACAAGCTTGACCTAACAAAAATACACTACATATATACCAAGAAAAGTAATCCTTGATTTCCCTTTGCATAGCAATAATGAGATTAAACAAAGGAGAACATAATGCTTACATAGACATGATAAGCAGCAGAATTATATATTTGGTCAGAAGCATAGCACACACGTGATAAAGTAAAAGCACAGGAAAAGAAAAAATTATGAGAGGAATGGAATATGGAGATAAACAACCTTGGAATCAGAGTTACAGAGGGATCACATGTATGTGCTGCTTCCAAGGATTGCCTCGTTCTTCAGGCCATTGCAGATCTGGAACCCAAAAGGCAACTGAGGTTGACATGAGAGAGAGAGAGAGAGAGCAGGCCGGGTTGCTTTGCTCCCTGATGAACGGGTTGCGAGCTAGCGTGCTGCACATGAGCAAATGGATGGAATCGAAGCAAGCAAGCCACAGAGAGAAGAGGGATGGTGGACCTTGGCATCATCGAGGTATCTCGCGACGGAGTGCAAGAAGAAGCATGCGGCCGGAGGCTCCTCTCCCAACGTACGAGCCAGGTCGAAGAAGCACTTGACCACGGCCCGGTCAAAGAAGAACGGCGGCCGTCGTGTTTGGGGACCTTGTCGTGCTTCAATGGCACGAAGAGCGGCGTGGCGCCCATCGTCCCCGACGCGGTTGACCCGCGGCTCCTACGCATCCGGCAACCGTGGCTCGAACCCGCGGAGGTACGTGTGGCGCCCATCGTCCCCGACGCGGTTGACCCGCGGCGCCGACGCCTCCGGCAACCGTGGCTCGAACCCGCGGAGGTAGCCGTCCCTCTCTAGTCGCTTCCTTCACATCACCGTCGGGTAGGTGGCGGCGGCGGACGGGGAGGATGGTTGGCGGCGGCGGCGGACAGGGAGGATGCCTCGCGGCGGCGGCTCGAGAGAGAGATGTGCGGGAGAGAGAAGTGAGGAGAGATCGAACCCTAGCACTGATTGGGGGGCAGGCAGCGAACCAGAAAAGGGCATCTGTTGACCTAAGACGTGAAAAGACGAATATACCCTCGAGCGGGTGCGAAATTTTCAACGGTGGCACGAGATCTTTTGTCTCTATAGAGCGCTGACGGGCCGCACGCGACGCGCGCCGGCCACGGCAAATGACACGCGGGCCCCACCAGAGGGAGACCCCACTCGCCAGCGACCGTCGGTTGGAAATAGCAGAGTGACCGAAACGGACCGGGCGGAGCCACTCGCAGTTCAACTGCTCACGGGGTCACGATCCGACGGCCGAAATCCATCCATCCCAGGATCCAACGGCCGGAAACGCATCAAGCAAAATATCCGACGGCCGAGAGTCCCTAAACTCTGAGGTGGTCCGGTGGTGCTCGCGAATCTTATTTTAGGATACGATGAAATGAATACAGTATGTAACTTTTTATTTTAATTAAGTCCAATACTTGAGGCTGATCTTAGTATGGCATTCTTTGCGAGGATCGCTAGTGGAAAAACGGGATTTAGTCCCGGTTTAAAACGGCCTTTAGTGCCGGTTCAGGAACCGGCACTAAAGGGTGGGGACTAAAGCCCCCCCCCCCTCCCCCCTTTAGTCCCAGTTCAACACGGCCCGGCACTAAAGGCCCTTCACGTGGCGCTGTCTGGTGCGGGGGATGCAGGACCTTTAGTCCCGGTTGGTGTTACCAACCGGGACTCAAGGTGGAGCCTTTAGTCCCGGTTGGTGTCCGCCTTTAGTCAACCGGGACTAAAGAAATTTATTTTATTTATTTATTTTGATTTTTTTGATTTTTTTGTATTTTTTTCTGATTTTCGAATCTTTGAATTATTTGACAATTTAATCTCTAATCACCCCTCCTCACTGCTCCACACTCATTTCAGATCGTCTAACTTCCCGGCCGGTCACCCATCCTCTCACTACTCCAGCCCAGCACGCTTAACTTTCAGGTTCTATCTCCCCTAGTTTCCAAGTCTGCACTTGTTGTTTTCCTGACAATAGTAAGCTATCAATCCTATTAACCCTTAGGTCTTGATGTCACATGATTTAATTTTTTGAACTCCAAACAATTATTAAAATAAACAACAATGATTAATTTAAAAATTTAAAAAAAGGAAAAAATTTCAAAAAAATCAAAAATTATCAAAAAACAAAAAAAAATTAAAAAATCCAAAATAATACAAAATGGTCAAAATAAAATAAGTAATAATAATATTGAATTTCAATGAAAATAAAATAAGTATTATTATTATTATTATTTTGCCATTTATTCATTTAAAATGGCATAATTAATATCTTTAAATCTGTAAATCAAAATTCGACAAATAATATATATATCCATTATTATCAGAAAAATATGAGCATGATGTCACACGCTTCACCGTTTGAGTTTGAAACTATTATTCTAAAAAACAATATTATATAGTAACACTAATATTTATTGAATAAATAGTTTGACCACAGTTTGACCACTGTTTGACCAGAGTTTGACCACATTTCATTTTTTTTAACTTATATTAACAGAAGATTTTTTGTGTGTTCAATATGAACCATTCAAAGCCACATCCTCAAATTTCAACCCTTTCTGACTTCATTTGCTATTTTTCATGTATTTAATGATTTTTTGAGCTAACTTAGGCCGAAATTGAAAAGCACTGCAAATGAATTCTGAAAAGGTTGAAACTTGGCATGGTATCATCATTTCACCCAAATAGCTTGTGCTAAAAAGTTGAGAGGGTTATAGCAAAAACTGGATGCACTTTGTGTACAAACTGGACCATCTCTTTCGAAGTAACAGGGTTTCCGACGAAAACTCAGCTGTTATAAAGACATTTCATTTTTTTAATCTTATTTCAACTCCAGAATTTTTGTGTGTTCAATATGAACCGTTCAAAGCCACATCCTTAAATTTCAACCCTTTTTGACTTCATTTGCTATTTTTTCATGGATTTAATGATTTTTTGAGCTAAATTAGCCTGAAATTAAAAAGCACTAAACCCGGGACTTAAAACGTCCAAAAAACCCTAAACCCGGGACTTAAAACGTCCGAAACTCTATTATAAACTGTAAAATTAAAGGTTCAAACCCTAAAACCTAACCCTAAACTTAGAAATCTAAACACTAGCCCCTAAACCCTAAAACGTCTAAAACGTCCAAAAACTCTATTTTCCCTTTGGAATTTGGTGATTTTAAAAAATTGTCGAAACGGAAAACTTGGTGTTTCTTCGGACAAATCTTTTTTTCTGCAAATTTTGATATATTATTTGTATTTTTCTGAATTAGAATGATTTAGTTATGATTTTTCTAAGATTTAGGGGCTCGCAGGGGCCCCCCTTTAGTCCCGGTTGGTATCTCCAACCGGGACTAATCTTCAACCGGGACTAAAGGTCTATCTTTAGTCCCGGTTGGAGATACCAGCCGGGACTAAAGGGCTGGGAAAAAAATTGAAAAAAAAAATTGAATATTTTTTCCAGTCCCGGTTGGTATCTCCAACCGGGACTAAAGGGGGGGCCTTTAGTCCCGGTTGGTGATACAAATCGGGACTAAAGGGGCTCGTGGGGGCCCCAGCTGACACCAGCCTGCCACCACCCCTTTAGTCCCGGTTTGTATCACAAACCGGGACTATAGGTAGCAAATGAACCGGGACAAATGATGCTGAAATCAAACCGGGACTAATGGTCACATTAGTCCCGGGCCGTAATCAAACCGGGACTAAAGGGGCGGACGAAAGGTTTGTTTTCTACTAGTGGATGACAATATATGGGTGAGTGTTGCATAATATCTATACATGCTGGCATCTTTGCGTACTTGTATCGGGTGCTATGTGCATCGTAATGCTTTAGAAGAGACCGGTAATTTGTTCAAAACAGAAACTCTGTTGCTCTATGTATTCATTCCTCTGATTCTAGCATTTTCTACTAATAACATACATCCTTTTCTATTATGCATTATAATACATAGATTCTAGAAAATCCCACAGAGAAACAAATCTGCTTACTGTCGATTTAGCAGACCAGAATGTTGAAACGTATCATATATTTCAGGTTGTTGTGGCTGCGCTTGTGCACCACGTCATATCTTCAGGAATACCTAGAAGAGATCGTATCTCTCTTTTTAAGTTAGATAGCTGCCGTATTCATCTCTATCTCTATCACCTGTAACCTCCCGATCCTAGATGAGATCGATATCCTTGTAACCTACGAGAGTTGGCTCTCCTCAATCAATATATATCATCGCGGCCCTCTATATGAGGGTAGAGACGCTTCATACACTTTTTACACAGAAAACCATGGATGAGTGAGATAATAAATTACCCACCGACATCCTAAATTTATCGGCAACTCACCTTTATCTCTATATTATATGTACGCCTCCTCTCCTGTGTGACTCGTCTCGGCATGCCAGCCGCCACCGACATCCTCCACAGATCATATCTGTGGGCTGCAGTACCTCTTGCATCCACATCGGTGACATGAGGCTTTCATCTTGGGTCATGTATGATTTAACGTACACATGCTGAGCTAACACTCATATATACGTTTGTACTATTGTTTGATTGATGCGTAACAATGGCCTCCTACACATATATTGACTAGAGGCACCAGCATGTGCATGCATATATTTTTTTGAGCAGAATGTCTATAAACTACTCCCTCTATCCGAAAATAACTATCGTTCAAACGGACGGAGCAAGTACTGTATAACAGAACATGTATATCCCTTATGGATGACTCTAAATCCTAATACTTTCCTATGAATTTGTGCTAGGTCAATGGCTCAATAGAAGGTCAAGTACATGTTTCAAGTATTTCAATCATGAGGTAATTAAGGTAGGACCCTATACCTATATCTAACCTAAAGAGCATTAATTGTTGTCATAGGGTAATTCATGTTGCACCTAAATTCTAAAATACAAAAAAATAATCTAAGAGAAGTACATGTTCGTGTCTGTTAGAAGCATGTAAATATAGTGTGTTCCAATGAAAATTTTAGTATCTCCAAAGTTTTGCATCATGGATAAACAAGTTTGCTATTTAAAATTTAGTTGTTCAAAGTATTAACATTTTTTTCAAAGATAAAATGAACTGTATTGAGTGGAATTTAGGGGAACATCTGTTAATATTAGAAAAAAATGAAAGATGTTATTTTTATAATTAAGCAAAGGATTAATTTGAAGAAGAACTATAACTCTTGGAAATTTGTAGAACGTAAGTTTGTAAATTCTACATATCCTTCGTGACATTTAGATTTACCATACATGTTCTACCCTTTCGTCTTTCGACATTTGTTTTCTACGATCAACGACAATGAAGCTTTCTAGGAGAATGGTGCTAACTATCCAAAACTTATTTTTCTCAAAATATATATTTTAAGTTGTCTGTTGTTTCTAAACATTTGTTTAATCAAAGTAGCACATATTTACACCTAATGATAACTTAATTTTCAATGTTAAATCTATTGAAGGTGTAGAGAAATCATACTACCTCCGTACCAAAATATAAGAGGTTTTAGGAGGCCAAATATAGATGCCCAATGCAATTCATCATAAAAAAAATACATTCAGTACGACATGCATAATAACCAGTTAAATGATGAATGGATACCATATATGTTTATCTGTAAATGAGATAACCAAACATACCTAAGACCAAACTATTTCCTCTAAAGTATTATATTTACAATGTCATCACATTTGGTCCAAATTTTTTCTTTAAACAAAATAAAAAAATATGTTTTTACTATTGAACTTTTTAAAGTTATAGCCCGTGCATCGAGCCGGCCACTTTGCTAGTTCCTACAAAGGTAAAAAAAATCGCTTGCGTATTTTATGCGCACTTGTAGAATTTATTTGATAAAGAGTTTCCTATTGTACATGAGCTTGTATGACTCAAACTATTGCGATGATTACTCGTCTTATGAGGAATAGGACATGACCGAGATGGAAGATATTTCTATGGTCTCATTGATGCACAAGAACAACAGGCCGAAGCATGGCGGTTTCATTTTCGTCCGTCAATTTGTACGGAGAAAATGGAAAGATGCGGAGGATAGATTGATGCACAACAACTTTGGCCCATATCCTCATTATCCAGAGAGGTACTTTTGAAGCCGGTTTAGGATGTCTATGGACTTGTTTATTCACATTTGCAATTCTATGAAGCAACATAATCGGTGTTTCAAGCAAAGGCAAAATTGTGTCTGATTGCTTGGACATAGCACTGAGCAGAAGATCAGTGCCGCATTGCACATGATGGCCTACGGTGTTCAGACAGATTTCATTGGTGAAAACTTGGCAATGGGCGATAGAACCTCAATCTTCTTCATCAAACAATTTGCGAAGGCGGTGGCGAACCAATTCTCAGGAAACAGCAAGACTGTTGGAGATGAACAAGACCCCAGGATTTTCGGGTATGATTAGCTCCATTCATTGCATCCACTACAAGTGGAAGAACTGCCCTAGCTATAGCATGGGACGAACAATTCAAAGGACGCAACCGGGATGCTACCATCATTCTTGCGGTCGGGGATGAACAGAAGACATTTCGCATGCCTATTTTAGAATGCCTGGATCTTACAATGAAATAAATGTGCTACACCGATCACCTCTCTTTATAAAGTTAGTCAATGGAGAACTACGACCGATGAACTTCCAAGTAAATGGTCGCATATACAACTATGGTTATTACCTTGCGGATGGGATTTATCCGTAGTGGGGTACTTTTGTGAATACATTTTCGAAACCCCAAGCGAAGAAAGAACTTTACTTATATAATGCTCAGTCGGCTGCAAGAAAATACGAGAGGGCTTTTCAGATTTTGTAATCCCAATTTGCTATTTGCAGGGACCGTCTAGGTTTTGGCATCAAGATATCCTTTGGTACATGATCACAGCTTGCGTGATCCTACACAATATGATCATTGAGAACGAGTGTGGAGAAGATTTAGACTACAATGTCTATGACCTCAATGGACGACAGGTGTGGCCAAGTCCGAGGCAAGACCAACCTCGTTGCTTTATTGAGGTCTAAGATGACATTCGAGATGCCGATACACACGACGATCTTCAAAAAGATGTCCTGTAGGAGTGGTGGGCCTGGCATGGGCGACAATGGACCTAGTTTTATCTCTATGTTCGTTGATTTGTGTGATGAACTATGTTTTATTGTGTGCTAAACATTGTTGTTAATCTTGATGAGCAATTTATGTTGGTGATTTGATGAACTATGTAATAATTTGTAGTTTGTTTCGGATTCATTTGAGATGTGTTTGGTATTTTGTATGTGTGCAATATGTAAGAATAGAGCTGAAAATTATACATGCAGCTGTCCTATTATAGGGCAAGTGTTGGAAACGACACTTTGTCGTGCCAAAAATGTACTTTTCATGTCCTAAATTTTATTCCAAGCCAAAATCATAAAAATACGTGGAGCTATAGGAGATGCTAAAGTCGAAGCGAGATACAAAGAAATGAAATAAAAGAGAGGCCGATTCTAGGTTATGGTGTAGCTCGTTTTGATGGCGAATTGAGCTTGCAAGATGTCAACCATCTATCACTCAGTTGCAATTAGGAGCCATGGACCTTCATCCATTGCAGTTTATTTCCTGGTCGGACAAATTTTTGCTTCTCTCCTAGTGTCTCCCATTCATATGTATTTGCAATTTCAATTCTATTTCCTATTCGTATGTATAAGAATAAACTATTCAAATCAAAGAATTTCAATTAGGTGGTCGAGTTTGCAAGCTGGTGACTCAAGAGATGACCGGGTATGTAGTATATATATGGAGAGAAAGGGAAGAGGCCTCTGAACTAAAAACTAGTCTCTATATATCTGAAGGTGGGTGGACATTTATTAGCCTTATTTCCATCTTGTAAACCTCTAACAACACATTTATCGCTAAGACGACGGAATGAAATTAAATTTGCGGAAAGAACTTTATCACCCTTTCACTGAAAAGCTAGAAACACCTAACAAAAATGTAACAATTTCCACATGGACGAGATCACTCATTAACTAGAATGTCAATTATTTTTTGCGAAGAATTAGAAAAGGAAAATGTTGATACTGTTAGTTTCACAGTCATATTAAACAAAGTAAGTGAACATATGCAAAATATTTTATCGTGAGCTGACGTACCATTATGTATGATCACATGGCAGACTAACTCTACCTGCTCGTGTATACAGTGTCATGATACCCCGATGTTGCTATAACCACTTTTAATTATCAAGTGTTAGAACCATCGCACACTCAAAGTTTATGCGAAGAACTAATTCAAATATTCATGTATGCCTAGAGGCTACAGAAAACAAGTGAGAGTTTTTCAGATATTTGAATGCTAAGAAACAAGTGGGTGATTTAATTTCTGCTTAGATTCAGGAAATAATTTGGGGAAGAATTGAATTTTTTTGGAGCATTCTAATCTTCTTGAAATAGAGTCACATCATGTTCGAAAATTCAGTTTGTCTATGGATTGAGTTGGGCAGCGGCTCCAAAATTTTGTCATATAGGTCCTAGTTGCTACTCTCTCATCAAACTTGTGTCGTTAGGCTGACTGATTTCCCATATGTGGGTTCTCTCAGTTCTTTTTCGTATAAAAAATATTTTTTGACTCAAACCTTGCATCAAGCTTGACGATACATGCACTGCATCATATTCGACAGCCCTCAGTCAGCACGACCACCAGAAGTGAAAGGTGGAGAAACTAAAGCATGGATACCATGCATCCTAGCTAGTTCTAGGGATATAATTGCTAATTTTGTACAATACTGTCGCATCTCTATGTTGTCTGCAACTGCTACAGAACGGTGAGCACCTTTGGATCCACGGAGGCAATCGCTCAGATCTTGCCCTTACCCACCCGTGAAAGGCGGAGGGAACCACAACATGAGGGATGTGTAACACCCAAGCAATGGACCATCGGCGATGGAAACGGGTAGTCTTCGTAAATGTCTACATCCTAATGTTTCCCAATCTTAAATTTAGCATTTCTTCATTATATTTGTGCTATTATGTAATGGAAGTATTTCTAGCTTAACTCTTCTTGTCTTGCTCGATTGGTATGTGGACAAAGGTGATGAAGTTAGTCAAGCATATATATGGAGGTAGGTGCTGAAACTGCTAGTACATAGTACATGTTAAAAGCAGGGCTAGCTAGCTCCTACCGAACTAGCAAATTGTTACTAAAGACATGGCACAATATATGGTTTTGGGAAGCATTTATCAAATGTACTCTTGCGCAAAGAAGCACGGCATAATAAATTGAACACTAGTGTCGAAATGCATCGTTTGGAAGAGTGCTTTATATAATATGAAGTGTGGTGAAATCCTATTTCAAGAAATAAACTCTTGCAGGGTTATTAGTATTTGGGAAATGCTCCAGCTTTGCTAATAAATATATTAAACAAAGAATATTAAGAGTGGAAGTAAATCAAACACATGCAAATAAAAATTAGTGATAAAACCAACACTACAAGGTCCTTTGAAGTCATCATTTCTAATTCCTCGGGTGTTCATTGAAGCTAGCTTTGTCTCTAGCTACTGCTTTTTTTCAATTTTCCAATCATGTGCTTAGTTAATTTTGCAACGATTTATCGATGCACGAACATACATTTCTCTTCTCTATGTAATAAACATTAAATCAGATATTTGGTCTAAGCTATTAGACCATAATTGTCCATTAGATTGTCTCCTCCTACTTTCTTCTCGGGAAAGAACCACTAGAGTATTTGTATCAATATGAACTCTAATCTGCCAGAGAAATATTTTAACTGATGAAAATTGCCTTTTTTAATTAATTATAAGATAGTAACTGCAAAAGCTACATGGAAACCACATACATACTAAAATTTCATAAGAAATTATTTTGTATTCATGATTTGATTCTCTTTAAGAACCATGTGCATTTGGAGATCAAACTCATCCAAATTTCCAAGATACAAATCGATATAGACAACTAGATGATTTATTTTCTAGCTTATAATCCGGAGATCAAAGTGAAATCATATTTAAATTCCACAAATTGTGTAAACAAAGTCATGCATACAATATACTAGTGTCGTGTATTGATTGCACGATTTTAGCAATGTCAAAACACAATGTGAGGACATGTAAATAATCGATTGATTATCCAACTTTTGTCGGCATTATCAATTTATTTCATTATGAATGAACACATTATGATTAGAAATTTCTGATTGTACATGTTTGTAGTGCTTTCAAAGATATGTATCAATTTGTTGATTATAATCACTTGGTTATGGAAACTTTTGGTAAACATAACAAGGTATGTATACCAATGATATCTCACACATCACCTACAACATTTGCATGTGGCCATTGTGGCACACTCCGGCCTCCTATTGTTCAAATAAAAAATCATAGTACAATTGTGTCGAGAATGCATGTCAGGTTGATGTACTTGAGAACTTGTGTTGGGTCATTCGGCGTTCCTTGACAGGATATGAGACATCTTCTAAAAACATTTGGATCAGAGGAAACTATGGCATCGGCTAAGTTGCCACGCGGCCCCCGTCCGTGCCTTCCGATTTCCCGTACATGGTGTTGTCGAACCTTGCCCCTTCAGGGCTCTTCTTGTCTGGGTCAACTTACCATTTCCTATGTCGGTCGCCAACTCTTGATTAGATTCACCCTTTGTGGAAAGCCCCTTGCCACTGAAAATCAAGATCTTCGAATGACGGCTCCTCCATGACCATCACCCGTCGAGCATTTAGGTGGCTAAGTGGCATGGCCTAGGTGATGGTCTTTGCTTATGTGTGTTGTGCCTGGGACGCACATCTTCTTCTCATGTCCAGCCACCTGCTTCCTATGGATCTCTATATGCAAGGCTCTACGACCTAAGTGGTAGGCCTCAGATCTGGGGTACTTACTAGCTGTGTGGACTCTTTGAAACCAGGAGGAGACACCTCTTTTGGTTGGAGTTCTTTGCGATGGCCTGGACCTTATGGATGACTTGCAATAGTTGGTTATCGAGAAGGTTTTATTTTGACATGATATGCTTTTAGCCTTTTATGCATGAGTGAAGGCCGTTTGTTTAGACAGCGAGGCATTGACTTGCTAGTTTGCGTCATGGATTTTCTTCAGATGGTTGACTGCCAGATCTCAAAACACCCCCATAGCAGTTGGCGCCTCGTCCTCAGGGTGCCATGAATGCCCTATTATTTCGCTTTTGGGCATGTTTCTGTTGTTGCCCTAGCAGACTATTTGCTTCTTAGTTTTGATCATGTACTTGTTGTCATATGAATTTGGTTGGTGCTTTATATCTACACAAAGCGGTGTGAAATCCTGTTATGGGTGAATTATCCCCGACGCCTCTTAACCCTACGCAACTCATTCACATAACACATTGTGTCTTCTTCTTGAATTTATGGATGATTTGTGTTTATCATCACTAGAGGAACTGGGCATGAGAGAATGGAACCGCAACTAAATTTATCGACTAAGAATTGTTGATGTAAAGGTGGTCCGACAGCTTCATTACATGTATCGGCATGTATGGATGTACGCGTCTATTGTTGATGTGAAATTGGTTCGGTTGTTCACTTCATTGAATACACGTGGTGGTAAGATAACACCCAACACTTTACCTCGGCTGCTCACACTCATTTTAAGTCACTTTTCTTGTAGGGGATACATCCGGTTTCACCACCTTTTGTACTTCTCAATCATAGACCCCTAAACCCCGTGTTCGAGTAATTTGACGAATTACATTGTACTCTCAACTCTTCTATGTTCTTTTTCACGAGATTAAAACTTTGAGACAGTTGATTAAATTCATCATCGTACGAGTGACAACAACTGGCCTGTGAGGTCGACAACCCTCTTCAATATATTATGGGCCACTGTCAAGTTGATCTGATCCTTACAGAAACAACAGCCAGATGGATTCAAGAATCAGTACCATGTCGGTAACATTCTTGAATATTCAGAATTACATTTTTTTAGCTCCACTACGACCCCCTTAAACACATCAATGGAATAGACCACTCGGTACTCCTTCATGATAAGGATAGGATGATCTTTTTAGAAAATACGTCGCCCGTGTTAGGCACACCGATATGACGCTTCTATTTCTTTTCAATCTTCAAAAAATACGTCATCCACGCAACAGTGTGCAGCGAGATATACATCGTCTATCTCTTATGTAGAAAGTATAACTTCGTGAACTTTCATGCTGGTTTTTTTAAGATTTTTCTAAAAACCCGGTTTTGTTAAAAAAAATTCAAATGCGTGAAGTTACAAAAAACTCAATTTTTTGCAACTTGTTTTAATAAAAACAAATTGCAAATCTTTGAATATTTCAAATTCGTTAACATTTTTTCAAAATAGATATTTTTTTCAAATCAGCAACAACTTCGCCTAGTTGTGCCCGGGCCTGAATTTTTGGTTTCTACAGTTGATTTTTTTAATTTAAATTCAGTTAACAAAGCTAGAAACTAAAAAACGTATCAAAAAAACAATAACCGATAATTCGGTTAACAAGGTGATACCGTTCGATGTACAATATGTACCGTACTTGATGAATGTGGTGAAAAAATATCGGCTATGTAGCATACTTCCGCATGCGCTTTTATATCGCCGAGCTCTCCACCCCAAGCTATGTGTCTGGACGAGGCTGGACTAAATGACGGCGCCTCTGCTCCTTCCGTCCGGTACATCCATGTACATGGAAACATACTACAACAGCTCGCACAAGGAAAAAAACTCCACAACATCTTGGGCCTTACATGCACGTTGTTAGCTTGGCACATGTGAAAGATTCGCCGCTGTTGCACGAGGCTACCTGCGAAAATATTTCATGCTTAGGTAGCAGGTGAGCGCGTGAGAAGCTCGTTCGCGTGTGGCCAGACTTACACTCGGTTCTTTCAGTCAACAATACCACAAACGAACTGACATATTCAAATTGGGAAAATTTTGTCTGTTGCCAGTCTAGAATTTTTCAAAAATTGGTTGGGTTTTTCAAAATATGTTTGTTTCTTCAAGAATTGTTCAGAATGTTAAAAATTATTCCGAATTTAAACCTTCTCACAAACTAAAAATTAAATGCATGCTTTTTTACAAAAACTGGAAATTGTTTTGAAAGTGAAAACATTTTTTGGGTACCTTATCAATTTTTGAAATCCAAACGATATTACAAAATGGGAAAGCTTTTTGAAAATCTGAACATTTTTTTAATTTCCTGAACATTTTTTTCGAAATGCGAACAAGTTTGCACATTTACAAACAGTCTGATAAAAAAGCGGTCACTTTTTAAAATCTGAAAAATTGAAACTATGATTATTTAAATGCAATTTTTTTGATTTTTTCAGAAAAAAGAAACTGAAAAGAAATATAAAAACCAAAAATTAATAAAGAAATAAAAATTAACAAAAATCTCATTTTTGAAATCATTGGGCTGCTAGTTTTTATTATTTGTGTTTTCTTATTAAAGAAAAGAAGGTCGTGAGCTCGTTTGGCCACAATGGGCTGACACAAGTGAGAGGTGCCGGGTTCCATCTGAATGTACGCGTACACGGGTGATCCATCATACATATGAAAGTGAGTATAATTTGTGAAAGGTCTATTTGGCCCTTTATACGTTTAGTGAGGCGTTCGTACCGAAGTGGGACACTTTGAGCTAAACAATTCCTGGCATAATTCTTCAAGGAGAAAACTCGCTCTACTAGTTCGTACTGAATTTTCACTTTCATTTATTTCATTTATAGGCGGGCTTGATGTTTTGATTTGCATTATCCTCTTTGAAGATGCAGGTAGACAAAGGATTGGTCATGGGGAGGCAGGCAAGGGGGAAAGGGATGTTTGCTTTGATACCTGTCAATCATTTTGAATCCACCAGATGGCGAACAGCAGTTGGATGGTCCATAATCAAAATCCTTGCCGGCTGTTTCATTTTTAATGGCAGTGGCAGCTGGATGAGTTATGGAGTTGTATCCAACAACAATCATTTTCAGGCTAGCTCCCTAGATCGGAACGTCAACACACATGCATGGACATGAACTAGACGTGCTCCTTTATTATTCAATAACAGTATACAAGGCATCAAAATGTAGAAACAACTAGTACAAAATTTGGTATAACCATGTACGTATACAATAGCGGTAACAGCAAACTAATTAAGCGGAGAATCGACGCTAGCTAATAATCAATGTCTATTCTGCTCAAAAGGCCGGAACATGCTTATATCTCTACTGTTCCCCTCCTTACGAGGCCTCGCGTTCTTCTCCATGTCCTGCACGGTGGAAGTAAAATCACTCCAACAATTTAGAGTCCACGTGCAGATCGACCAAATTAAAGGCGGCTTTCATGTCGTTGTGGAATTTCTAGATGTCCGCAGTTAAGGTCTACTGTCTGACACGAGTCTAGAGACTGGAAAATGCTGAAACACAAGATTTGAATGCACTAGGAGAATAGCAAGACTTCGTTTTCATGAAAAGGATTGGAGAAACGTAGAGAAAAAAACTTACGTCGTGGACGGCCTCCCGGAGAAGCTCTAGCGTCTGCAACCAATCTACAGAGGCTACAATTGTTAGTATTGTACTCAACTTTATTCTCCGATTGTAGTTCCTTGAATGTGTTTCTGAGCTCCTGCCTCTTTGTGTGATGCGATGCTCCCGTGTCTGCCCCCGTGGAGTGCCAACTGGTGCTGGGCTCAGGAAACATTGTTTGTCGGTGCACATTGGTGATTGTGCACTACGGCGTCAGCTACAACTTTTGGCTGGTTAGTCCCTGTTTCCACTCTGCGCTCTTGTGGTTTGTTACTTGATTTCACTTCCGAGCAGTTAACCTCATGCAGAAACATATTATTGTTCTCAAAATTCATTGAGGTTGCATAGTAGAATTTTTGGTACAGCTAGTACACACATAATTTGTCAGATATATTGCAGGTTTTGGGGGAGGTAGAGAATGTGATGTTTAGAAAAATCAGGGCAGCAGCAGCATTCCCAAGGTGAAAAATATGTTCTTATTTTGACTTGTAAGTCTCTTTCTGCCTGCAGTTACACATTTTGGTGCTAATTTGTATATATACATGGAATTATTTCTGTAGGACAACCACGAATGAGTTGGTGGATACAAGATAAAAAAAACCTTAATTATTCAGTTCTTGCAGACATTATACATGGGAATTATACCATGAATGATTTGTATATACACAAATGAGTCTGTCTCCTTGAAGACAATCAAGTTCTGAATTCTAACAGCAAAGTTGTCATTTGGCTGCAATATTTCTGTAGAATCCAAGTAATATGTTTAAAGTTAGAAAATAAGTAATGCAATGTGCAACAAAAATACTTTAGTTTTTCTTAAAAGATCATCCTGCCAAGTAGAAACTGAAATTTTGAACAAGAAATTGAAAGATTGCATTACCTATTTGGTTAGGACTTCCGTGTAGACAATAATTTTCGTATATATCCCACTTGTATTGGTCTTCGTATTCTTCTTTTTGTTCTCCCCCTTTGTGCATGTGTTGACTATACTGGTCTTTTTATTCTTCTGCTTGTTCACATCATGTGTACCTGTTAGTACCTTTATTTTTTTATGTCGCGGTTGCTCTGGATAGTGCGATATATAGTTGACAATGTGAGAAAACCCGTACAGGCAGGTAGATGCCGACATTTGGTATTGTCTGGCCTTGTGGTTTATCTATTGTGATTGTAAAACTGAGCATGACTGAAAACTGTTTCTTCTTGAAACTGAATGGAAACATGTCATCATCAGAGGGGCATAATGGTATCCTAGGCAGGAAAACTCGGATTTGTGTTGTTCCACCACAATCTCTGCATCAATTGCATTTATTTGGAAATCCACGTACGACCAAACTCGTGTCATTGCAGAGTCCATTAGACGGGTCGATGTTCCTGAGTAGTATGATTGAGAATTTATTTTAAGCTTCAACATATGTGGAGGAAGACCATTTGGGGTTAGGCTATTCAAGCATTCTGGTCGATAGTAGTTATGTGAGTCGTCTTCAACAGAATCGAAGTTGTGGTACACCATCTCCTCCCTGGAAGCGATCAATCATTTTTAGGTTGATTTTATCTATGCAGTCATTCCTTGTCGATAATATTGCTCTTGACGTGATGTACTTTGGATCATTTAGGGAAGCATTGTCCGCTTGGTAGTTATTGTCGAGGAGACTATCCAGGCCATTGCCATCCCTCTTATTTGGCACACCTATACTTATAGGTAGTAGTATTTCACCATCATCATTTGTCTCCTCGGTTCCATTTCCAATGTGTAGTAGGTATTCTGCGAATCACGAGTCGTTTTGAGCCCTTATATTGCGCACAGGCTTCAATTAACGGATGCAATTCCAGAGCTCCAACCTGTGTAGTGATGCATCTACTATCTGGGCTCTTGTTTTTTCTACCGAATGGTAGATCTGGTCTATCCATCATCTCCCGCATGCTTTTGTCTAGGGCCTCCATTGTCTGCCTCTTAGTCATAGATGCTTCATCCAAGATTATTACTGATGCTTCCTGGAGTAGCTTGGATGTCCCACTTTGTTTTGTGAAGCCACAAATATCCCCATCGTCAATTTTTAGAGGAATTAATCTTGAACCTCGAGTGTGCGGTCCTCCCTCCAGGCATTATGGAAGCAGCCACACCAGAAGTGGCGGTTCCAAAACAATCTTGCCTTGTCCACGTATTGTGGCCAAGAGTGCCTTGTAAAGAAAAGTTTTTCATGTGCCTTCAGGTCCATCGACAAAGAATATATCACCTTTTTGATTATCAATTGTGGCTTGTATTTCATCATAGATCTTCCTCAGCTCGTAGTTTAGGTTCTTATGCAAAGGTGTGTCTTGGGGTTCCACCTCGATGGCGGTCCTAGATGATCTACCTCGGTATGTCGTCTGTCGTCTCATGCTATTCGTCGGTCTTTTGGAAAGAAAATGATTCAATGTCTTTTCCCATCGAGTGCAACATGTCTCTTATATTTCTCAGCACTATATGTTCGACCGCGTGCTTGCATTTGCTGTTTTTGTTGTAGTCCTCTAACATTGCCTCGCAAAACACCAGGATTGTCGCGAATAGTATTTGTAGGGAGGTGGCATTCGAAACAACTCCGCTTCTGTCATGCAGTCATCCAATGTGGTATCTGCCTTAATGAGCCCTCTTTTTTCTGCAGCTTCACGAAAGGTTGGCATTACTTGTCCATCAACTGTTAGTAGGTATTCGCAGTTGGTGGCACCTGACAAGGTGGACTCGAAAATATTATCGTTCTCCTTTAGTCGGGTGTGCTGAGACGATCCTGCGAACCTGGAACACATCGGCTCGCTTCCTCTCTTGCCAAAACATCCCTTGTCTTTGCGAAGTATAATGTTTCGGAAACTCTCTTCATAGTATGCCTCGTGCTTTCTCATGTAAGATGTTTGCATTGAAGTACACAGTCCACATTGATCTTTCTATGCCTTCACGGTCGAGAACATTCTTTGTCTTTTCCGTGCCATGATATGAAACCATGTGCATATTTGGGAGATGTAGCTGCAGTTGCAAGACTTGTTGGTGCTTTTTTCTCAGTTCGAAGCCATATATTCTCCACAGTGCTTCAGGAGGTGTCACCCACCGTACATCATTGTACTGTTTAATCTCATCGATTTCAACTTCATCTATGTTCCCAGTTATAGATAGAGATCCTCGGTCAGGACCTTTGTAGATGTACTTGAATAGGTACTTAACGCCTTTAATTATTGAGCATATCTCAACATTTATGTGGCAGTTAAACATCCTTAACAGATATGGGTAGTAAGGAACCACCCACATGTTATCTAGTTTACAATTTCGGACTGTTTTTGTCCAGCAGTCATTACGTCTCCTATATATTCGGTAGGAGTCCTTGCCTTGAATCGTAGTTTCATTAAATGGCCTTGGACAATTGTTATTGCATGATGGACGAATCTTTGTGCATGGACAAAATTTATTCAATGCACTGCAAGGACCATGCATCATATGTTTGATTACCATTTAGTATAGCTCCGCATACTTGTGTTTGTTAGGGAGCTCAGCAGAGATGATTTTGTCATATTTTAATGGAGATGTGTACATGTATTTTAATCATGATGAGCAAAAAGTGTGCATGGGGTAATCCCCTCTTTTGGAACTCGACGACATATTCATATGCCTTAAACTTTCCAAGAATGGCCTTCTCAAATAGTTACTTCTTCATTTCTTCTAGCTTCACCCTGAAAATACGAACGACAAAGTCTGGGTGATCTTGTGGTGTTTGTCCAAACTCTAGTTCACGTGGGATCTCTTCCCAGTTGAGGCTGCAGGTCATTGTTCAGAATAAGTCGGGCTTTCCATGTTTTCTAACCAAAGCCATAGCATCCAGATACTGACGAAGTTTATCTCGTGGCCCTCCAATAAATAATGAGGCAACTACTCTCCATTTTCCGACTGCATCTCCATTATGTTCTCCAGCTTGAATGTTGTCTAGAAGGCCTTGGTATAGCTCCGCCCTTATTTTTATTATACCATATATGTAATCCAATCTAGTGCTCTCAATCTTGATGTATGTATATATAGCAAACTCCTGTTAAAGCCATCCGCCATGCAATATTGGGTTGAAGATGCTTGGCCGTGTACGGAATTTAAAGCAGTAGTATTCTCTCATGGATACCCACATACCATTGACCGAATCTGTGCAAATATTAGAACATAAAAAGTTAGTTGCACGTAGTGTAGTATATTAAAATTAAATTTTGAATATAATAGTATATGATTTTTTTTACCTGGGTCATCGTTATTACTGATATTATCAGCACCAATATCTTCCTCTTGTGTATCCCTCTTTGGAATTTTCCTATGCTAACGCAGTTTAGCTCTTGGAAAGAATTGAGGATACGACAAGAGATTATAGTACCCGTAGTATGATGTAATGTATCCTTTTTCGAATTCAATTCCTTCAATCCACACTGGAGCTACCTCTGAAATAATTGGCACATTGTATGTTCTCTGGTCCAATATTTGCTCAAGGTTCAAATGAGTCTGTAGTCCTCAAGGTTTTCGGCTTGTCCCAAACTCCTAAACTGTTGAGAGTATGGGTTACCGCGTAGGATGTATGTTATTATTCCAATCACATGTTTGTCTTGCTCGTACATTTCCTCACGAGAAAATCGTTATTGTTGCTCTAAGCTTGGATCATCATCGTAGAAGTATATATAGCACTAGATGCTTTGGATCTGAGTGGCTATTAACAAATGAGTGTATATGGTGATATATTTGACCATGTGCTCGAAAGGTATAAATACCAGCTGTTCGCATGTCAACTGTGTCTTTGTCAAGGTGGTAGTTTAGAGTAGTTAATGGAAAGTGCCCATTGAAAAAGCTTATAATTTGCCTAAAATGTCTTATGCATCACAGTCGTTGCTTGTATAAAGTCTCATGATTTCAGGTGGTGTATCTGGATTGGCTAGTTTTATCTGTCATTTTATGCAGCATAACCCCTTAGTTTCGCATTTGAATTTTGTTGCATGGCAAAATCTGCAATTTCCTTCTATCTTGAGCACGTTTGTGCTTTTTGGTATGTAGTTGTGGTTGAAATCGTACGGATTAGGGTTTTAGAATTTGCTCGTCTTCTCTAATTTCAATTTCCAGTTCTTTGTCCCACTCTGGTTTGGTATGCAACATATACAATTTAGTAATATAATGGTGCAAATATCTATTAATTTTACTGAGCATACATTGACCGGTGAACATGTATTCATCTTCGTTTATGTCTGCTTCAAATATGACGTCATCATTACCTCTGTTGGAATTTTTTATTGTATATATTTTTTGTACTACCTAAGAACAGACCAAAGAGGCCTAGCTATTTCGGTTTCCAGAGAGTGGAATCACACTTTTTTTGAAAGAATGTTGAGTTGGTAGGGATGGGAACTGGTCCCATTTAATCCCGTTTAAACCCACTAATAATCTGACAGTTAAAAATTTGTTTTTTTTAGAGAAAATGATCTACTGAGCTAGTTAAAGCTAATTAAACGGGGCTTGCAGATGCTGCATATTTTGCATTTACATCCCTATGAGTTGGTGAGATGCATTTACATCCCTATGAGTTGGTGAGATGCAGGATAAAATAATTATAAGTAACTGATGATGGGGCAAGGGTGCTTACATGGATAGGTTACATGTCAGGAGAAATATTATAGATTATAGATGTGTTTATGTTCTATTGTTCAGATCATAATAACTTCTTGGGCTGAAAGAAACTCCCCATTTTCTTCTGAGGAATTGGACCAAAGCCTACATAACACATGTTTTATTTTTCGACAAAGAGCATATATTAATATCGCGGAGATACCAATTACACCCAGCCTCTGCAACAACGCAATGCCCTAGCGACATTACGGATGCACACAGCCAAAAAAAGAAAGAAGAATTACAAAAAAGAAAAGTCCCGCTGCAATGATCTATTCCCTAAAACAGCAGCACTAACACCACCAAGACAGCACCAGAAGTCCAGCTTCTCCAAAAGCGACGCCTCCAATAAGGGAACAGTGCACAAACACCGTCGTCGCCCGATCATCGATCTTAGGTTTTCACCCTGAAGAAAGTCCTCGCTCTCAAAAACAATGCCTTCAACAAGGCCATTGCCAGGCACAACCAATTAAGGCCAGACCTTGGATTTTCATCCTGAAAGAAAGACTTTGGACTTCTCCTGTGCAGTCGCCCCCACTAGCATGCCACTGCTCCAAGTCACGAATCACCAAGCCAATTCCTCATCGCCACAGAGACTCGAATCACCATTGCTAGTCCTCAGATCTCAGCTTCCATGACATTCTCCGCCAGCTGACTTCACCAATATGAACTGCACGTACATATTGTTGGAATTCAAGCAGTAGATCAAATCACCCAGACGCTAATGCACCTAAGTATGCAAAGCTAACAGAGGAAGCAAGCTTTCTAGCAGCTTGATTGATCTTCCCTGGAAGACGTACATGTTGTCTGGACGGAACTAACGTACGTGCATACGAGCTTGGTAGGGGTTAACTTCATCGATTCTTGGCGGCTCGGAACGTCTCACTAGCTAGGAAACTTTTGACGTACACTTGCGAACGAGAAAAACTGATTGGAGATATTTTATTAGCCACATGGGCATGTCGTTTCTGTTTTTGTCTATTGCTTCTTGATCATAGATTACACGGGGGTTACATATGTATGTATTACTTGACTACACCTCACCCAAACTGACTAGGCTCCTAGATGACAAGGACCGAGTTCCTCTCCCCCCGGCATGACCCAAGGGTATATCGATGATACGGTAAGAGTACCATCGAGTAAACAAGTTTCTTTGGACAAATGTCCATAGTGTGAGTAAAGTGCGTAACGTGCGTAACCTCTGCAAAGTGTAAGAACCTATTCGTGTAGCCGCGTCCTCGGTATGAGACAAGGTTCGTACTAAGTCACATTATTTGATCTGCACCTTAATGATGGAAAAACTCATCTATACAGTTGTTTTATTACAGTGGTAAGAAACTTGAGGTGATCACGGGCTCATCACATAAGTAAGTGGTTGACCGTATTGTCAAGAAAAAGAGTGGTCATGCGACCTTAAACGATAGTTTATATTACAGTTAGTTTAGCAATATTATGCTTATTATTCTCTTTCACCCTTTTTAATAATTGCTCATGCCTTAAACTGTTATTGTTTGCTTAATTGCTTTTGGTTGTTCTGGGCTTGCTATTACATTCAAAGTACTCACCGGTATTATCATGGCCGATACAGGAGATGCCATGTATGGTGACCCGGAGGACTTCGCGGACTAGGGCATGAGCCATCAGTGCCTTTATGGAGTGGAGTTCCATTATCTCGTTGTACTGCTGCTTTATAATGTTCCACTCATAGTAATCGAGGCCTCGAGTTGTCACATAAATAATGTAGATAATGTCACCTCACGAGACATGCCACTTTTCCTCGAAGTATCTTGTACTATTTGAACGTTTGTACCCGTCAGATGGGAATAAAGAGTTGTTATGTTCTATGCCAGGTTATGTGTTTTCAGAATACATGATCTCTGGGCTGGAACACAAGGCATCTGGTTTCCTGAGCCGTGGTGCCACGGTAAAGAGATAGGAGAAAGACATTCTGGTTAACGGAGAAGGTAAAGAGGAATGCCCATGTTGTACCCTGCTCCATGATGAAGGCTGGCACAACTTTGTCCAACTCCTTGTGATGGTCGCCCGTCCATCGACCTTCACCATCTTCAAGGATACTTCTAGATAGTCATGGTAGTCTTAGTGAAATTCTTTAGCATTCTTTGCATGGACACCAGGCATGTAGTCTGTGAGGTATTCTTGAGTAAACTGCTTTGGAAACCACTGAAGACGAAAAACATTCAAAGATTATTTTCTAGCAACACATTGCAGATAGTAAAAAGAAGGCTACATAGTTCTTCGTTATCATTCTATAGTTCACTATTGTGTTGCATAAAGCGTAAAAAAAGAGATTAATTCTCATCAACCTTCGCTTTTTCCTAATGATCTTTCTTAGTTTCCTCACTTGATACTGAGCTAGAAAAATTGGATTAGGGGCCCTAATGAGGGACTATATTGATGAGAGGGTCCAAGTGTTCGTAATCTTCACGAAATTTCTTGAAATCTTCCGAAAATATGGCTATTATACTACACTTTCTAGGTCATGGGAGGAGCCAAGGCTTCTGCCAATTTCCCTAGCTGCACCATTATTGTTAATCGATGTGCACGTAAGGATAGGACAGATCCACCAGATGAGTACTCCATGCATGCACCGTCATGCAACATTTTTCGCTCCAACATCCCAACAATTTGGCATGAGCAATCATGACTCCGGAGCTACCACTCAGATGGAGTGAAGTGTGAGTAACTCAAATGAAATGTTGAGCAAGTACAAGTGTTAATTCATGTTTGTTTCCGTGCAGGAAAAACATTTGGATCTTTCCCGGTGTATCCTATTCATATGTGTCCTCACCTCCATTTCAGTCTTTTGACCTCTCTTAAACTTCTATCAAATTCAACCTATTTGTTACACTAAAATATCCAAATCAAGTAATCATGATGTAGTATTTTGTGGATGAAGGAGAGATGTTAGGAGTTAGCATGCCTTATATTGCAGTGAAGATGGGGTATGTGATATATGCAGAGGAAGGGAAGAGTCACGTGAAGGGAAATAATTGTCCCTACACATCTGAAGGTCGGTGGGAAATTTATTAGCCTTATTTCTATCTTATGAACCTCTAACAACCACATATCGTTCGTGTTCATGTTCTTATACTCTCTCTCTCTCTCTCTCTCTCTCTGAGTTCATGGGTGACTTGATTACAGATGGATATGGTATTAAATTAATTAATTCAAGTGAAATAGCTAGGTATTCTACCATGAAAAACTAGCTAGTCCGGCTCCAGTTCACTAAGGCGAGGAAAGAAAAACTAAGTTGGTGGAGATAACTATTTCACACTCTTCGGGAATAGCTACTAACATTAACAAAAAGCTACAACGATTTCAACACATATCAGTTGATTCGTCAACTTGAAAGTCAGTTTTCTTGTGAAGAATAAGGAAGGTAAATCAATACTCTTAATTTTAGTCATGTCTGACCAAACTAATCAAGTATGTGTACGTGTCCAAAGATTTGATCGTGAGCTAAGCTACCATTATGTCTGATCGAATAGCCAGTGCACTAGGTCTATCCGCTCACGTCTCCGGTGTCATGATACTCTAATGTTGCCATTACCACTTTAATTACTAAGTATTAGAAGTATTGCAGACTCAAATTTTGACGTGAAGAACTTCAATTCCATACCTAGATGCTAGAGAAAACATGTTAGAGATTTGATGCTACTCAGATTCAGGAAAAAGGGTTGGCGCATCACTGAATTGCTAGGAACATGCTAATCTTTCTGAAACAGAGTCGTGTTGTGTTGAACAAGTTTGTCTGCCTGTGGATCGAGTTGGGAAAGGGGCTAAACTCTACATGCATTTTCTGTTGTATATAAAGCGGAACCATGACACCAATAATCTTCTCATGTCGCATCCTAGTTGATACATCAAGTTCATGTGCATGCACATATATACACATAGAAGACATAGAAGAAAGTGTGTAATTATTCCCATAGATTTTTTATTTGTGAGTTCTCTCTAGTTAATTATCTGATAAATGACATTTTTATTGACGCAAACCTCACATCAAGCTCCAAGTTACAATTAAATAGAGTTCTTGCCTGTTCTCGCATGCCAGCATTGCAACATATCGGATCAACTCAACCAAGCACCGCAAGGAGCTAGCAGGACAGGGTGAAAAGCAGCATGGATATAGGTCAACATACACCAACAAAACATGTCAGTAGGCACGCTTTTTCTAAGACGTTTTTATATTCGTCCCTATACTAAGAAGCATATAGTACATAGAAACGCTTCTTGAAACAATGTATATAACTTCACAAATCTTATTTTTAGGGTATATCCCAGTTACTATTTTGTATATGTGTAAACAGGTACAGACGATTTTTGAGACGTTTTAGGATAAAGAAAAGGGTTCAACAAATAAATAATAAAACCAAGTAAAAAAATGTGCAGAAAATGGAAATTACCTGGCCCGTCTGTGCAGCCCACGAACCGAACCCAGCGCACGCCCTCCTTCACATATCCGCCGCCACATCCTGAGCTGCCCATCTATGCCGCCGCCGGGATGGTTCCTCCTCCACCCCTGCGTCACATAGGGGTTGTTTGGTATGCCCGCGTTGGCTTTGCAAATCCTGGGATCGCCAAATAATTGGCGCAGGATTTGGCCGCCCTCGCCCTGGCAAAAAGTTGTCTACAAATTGAACTAAGACTGATGGGTGCACCAATTTTTGGCCACGAACCAAATGAGCACCAAAGCTGGGTCAACGACCAAATTTTTTGCATGGCGTCATGGGGCAATAATCCAAACAGCCCCATAGTCCTCCCCCTACCAATCTCCACCGCCTCCAGCGACCAACTCGAGCACCTGCCTCCTACGATTGGTCTTGCCAATGCGCCGCCACCCATCGTCGGTGAATACCCTCCACAAGGACTGCCCCTGCCCCCTCTGCTCCGGCGCTCCTCGGTCGTCCCCCGACCTCTGCCTGGTTGCCAGGGACGTGGTTGTTGGTTCCCAGGCAGGATCACACGACGACGACAACGAACACACACACGCACTCGAGAGAGACAGAGAACTCCAGGAACGAGAGGCAGTTTTGCGACGCGCTTAACCAGCGTCTTTTCCTTTCTATCTCTTATTGCTTTTTTGGTAACAAACTAACACACTGACTGAATCCTAAGCCACGATCCACCTCCATCGTGCCATCCCACGATCTGGTTCTGGCTCGGTCTAACTAGACGCACTCCACGTGAACAAGCACATGTCAGGTTCTCCTTATTGCTAGTTGCAAATTAAACGGAAAAAAACAAACTACATGTCACGTACACAGCCTGGTACGTGCACCAGTTTTCAGCTGAAACACAAAACCTACGTGATAAAACACAAACAAACTTGACAGCATCAACATTTTCTCCCTCAAGTTTGCTTCATGTTGCTCACTGCCATGACCCCAGCCTTCTTTCTCATCTCTTGAAACTTCACTCTCCCTAATGACTTAGTCAGGATGTCGGCTAGCTGATCATCAGTTCGCACATGCTCAATGTCAATGTCGCCGGTCTCCACCTTCTCTCTCACAAAATGATATCTAAAATCAATGTGTTTGCTTCTATCATGAAAGACCGGATTTTTGCTGAGTGAGATCGCTGACTTATTATCAACCTTCAGCAGCACTTTCTCTGTCTCTCTTCCCAGCAGGTTCGCGAGCAGCCTCGCCAACCAAATACCTTGACATGTCGCTGCAGTAGCAGCAACATAGTCAGCCACACATGAAGAAAGGGTCACAATCTTTTGCTTCTTTGAGGACCAGCTGACCGGATTCTCACCAAGATAAAACAACACACCAGAAGTACTTCTCCTAGTATACAAGTCTCCTGCATGTTCACTATCGCTGTACCGAATCAGTTTTCCATTTCCACCCTTCTTGTACATACATCCCAAGTCCAAAGTACCTCGCACATACCTAAGAATGTGCTTCACCGCTGCCATGTGCTCGGACGTAGGTTTCTCCATGAAACGGCTCACTATGCCAACTGCATAACATATATCCGGCTGTGTATGCACAAGGTATCGCAGACTACCAACAAGGCTGCGATAATATGTGGAATCAACGAGTGGAGCATCACTTACTTTGCTGATCTTCAAACAGTGTTCCATCGGTGTGGGAGAGGGCTTGCAATTTTCCATTTGGCACTTCTCCAAAATTTTCCGAGCATAAGCAGATTGAAGGAGAGTTATACCTTCAGGGCCTTGTTTCACTTCAATTCCAAGGTAAAAACTCAATAAACCGAGGTCATTCATCTTGAACTCTTTCTTCATTTGTGACTTGAATGCTTCTATCTCAATCTTGATGCCTCCGGTAATGATCAAATCATCAACATAATCACCAACAAGAGCACTCGAATTACCTTCTGACTTCTTGTAAACAGCATGCTCGGTTGGACATTTTTCAAAACCCAAAGCTTGGAGAGTAGCATCCAGCTTTGCATTCCATGCACGAGGGGCTTGATGTAGACCATAGAGGGCTTTGTGCAATTTATAGACTTTGTTCTCTTCTCCCTTGACAGCAAAACTAGGGGGTTGTGACACATACACCTCCTCCTTAAGCTCTCCATTTAAGAAAGCAGACTTCAGGTCCATATGATGAATTTCCCAATCCATATGAGCTGCCAATGCAGTCATGAGACGCACGGTTTCTATCCGTGCAACTGGAGCAAATGCTTCATCAAAATCTATACCCTGCCTTTGCACATATCCCTTTGCTACTAACCTTGCTTTGTGCTTTACCACATTTCCTTCGGTGTCTTTCTTCAACTTGAACACCCATTTGAGACCAATTTCTTTCTGACCTCGTGGAAGCTTCACAAGTTCCCAAGTCTGATTGCTCTCAATAGACTCGAGCTCCTCTTTCATAGCTTGCTGCCAACACGCCTTTTTCTCAGCTTCTTGGAATGTGGTCGGCTCCTCCATACCCATCAAACACCACCCGGAGTACTCAAGCTGCACCTCCTCGGTTTCATCATATATTTCTTCCAAAGAACGCTTCCCTTGTGGCCCTACAGATGAGCTTGAGGCACTGGAAGTGCTCGACCAGCCAGCGGAACCCAGCCCCAGAAGTGTTGTTTCGTTGCCATGGCAGGGGTTCTTGCTGGCTGCCACGGCAGCGGTGTGGGCTGGAGTTTCTGCAACCACGGCAGCGTTTTTCCCTGATGATCCGGCTGCCACTTTATGAGCTTCACCGTCCAGCCCAATCGAGAAGGTGCTCCACACAGCTTCACTAGCCTGTTGCTCTGCCCCTTTGCTCGACCAATCCCAATGTCTTTGCTCATCAAACACGACGTCTCTTGACACGTGTAGCTTCCGAGATGCTGGATCATACATCCGGTAGGCCTTGGACTTTGCTTCATAGCCAATGAACACCATTTGTGAGCTCCTATCTGCCAACTTGGGGAGCTGCCCACCTATTTTCTTCACATGTCCAACACACCCGAAAGTGCGTAGGTGCTCAGCACTTGGCTTTTTCTTGTACCATGCTTCGTATGGAGTCATGCCACTAACACTCTTGGTTTTGGTACGGTTTAACAAGTACACCGCTGTTGTAGCCGCTTCACCCCAAAACTTGGCTGGTACTTTCATACTTTTTAGCAAACTCCTGGTCATACCTACCACTGTTTGGTTTCGACGCTCTACTACGCCATTTTGCTGCGGAGAATATGGCGCTGTCAAGTGGTGGTTTACATCCGATTCCTCGTAGTATTCAACAAACTGATTTAAGGTGAACTCGCCCCCACGATCAGTCCTCAAAACCTTCAGCTTGCAACCTGATTCCAACTTGGACGCGGCCTGAAATTTCTGAACAGCAGCAAAAGATTCATCCTTTGACCTCAAGAGCACAATCCACATGAACCGGGACATGTCATCTACCAGCAAGAGAAAGTATTTCTTCCCTCCCGGTGTTGCCGGTGTTATAGGACCGCAGAGATCTCCGTGAACCAGCTGCAAGGGTTGTTCTGCACGGAAATTTGCTTGACGAGGGAAAGGGTTTCGGTGCTGCTTCCCTAGCACGCATCCATCACAAACCTGCTGAACATGATCAAGCATTGGTAGGCCTTTTACCATACCTTCCTTTCCCATCTTTCTTAGTGCATGAAAATTTACATGACCATATCAAGCATGCCACAACCACGATTCATCTTCTTGACCAGAGAGCAAACAAAACGGTTGAGCCGGCTGTATATCAAGGATGTATAATCTGTTCTTTGCACGTTTAACTCTTGCCAACAATTTTCTCTGTTGATCCAGTACCACCATGACTCCATCTTCAGCTGAGTACTTGCAGCCTATCTCATCTAGCTGACCCAAACCAATGATGTTGCTTTTCAGCCGAGGAATGTAATAAACCTCGGTTAGAACACGGTGCTCTCCGGTCTGAGTTTCCATTAGTACTGAGCCTCTCCCACAAATTTCAACTTTGGAACCATCACCAAAACGTATAGTACATTTCACAGATTCATCCAACTCCGCAAACTTGCTGATGCACCCGGTCATATGGTTACTAGCTCCAGTATCCAAATATCAACTCAGATTTTGTTCACCTGTCAGCTTCGGGATCACACCCTCTTCATTCAACAGGACCTACTCGCGCCCTTTATCCGAGGAAATGACCAAATCACACACCTCGGCCATCAGCAGCCCGGACTCATCCTCTTCATCATCAGCAGCAAGGTGAGCTCGCTCTCTCTTGGGCTCAGGACAATCTGAAGAAAAATGCCCCATCTTCTCGCAGTTCCAACACTTCACCTTGGTGATGTCGAACTTACGGTGTTTCTTTTGCTTGCCACCATTGTTGTTGCCCTTCTTTCCGCCATCGCCGCCGCCGCTGCCGGTGGCGGGATTGTTTCCAGGGCGCTGCCCTTGGTTTGGCTTCCCCTTAGTGCCGCTTCCGCTAGCGCCAGGACTGCCCTTCTTCTGGAAAAAGGACTCAAGAGCCTTGGTCATAAGAAGCAACTGATCATCCTTGCCGCCTCGAGCATCATAGCGGTCAGACTCGCTTTCCTCAAACGTACCCAGACGACCCACAGCCTCAGCTACTGTCATCTTGCTCATGTCCGCCCACTGCTCAATAGTGCCAATGATCTGCGAGAAGCGCCTCGGCATCGCTGCGAACAGCCGCTGCACAACTGTCCTCTCAGTTACCTTCTCTCCAAGAGACCTGATCTCGCCTACCAAGGTTGTGAGACGCCGGGAGAACGAGGACACATCCTCACCATCAGCCATCGTCGGCCGATCAAGCCGCCGGAGTAGCGACTGTATCCGTGCTTGCACTACACGGTCTTCCCCGACCCTCATCGTGCGGATCGCCGCCCACGCCTCATGCGTGGTCTCGTACTCAGCGAGAATCATCATAACGTCGTCGGGTACAGACTGTGAAATCGCAGCCATCGCCCCTTGATCCTTCTCCTCGTCGTAGTCGGCATCTCCCTCGACGGCCGACCACACGCCCATCGGGCGCATGATGATTTTCATCTTCGTCGCCCACAACTGGTAGTTGGACTCCGTCAGTTGCGGGTACTGGACCGGGACGTTCGTGGCCCTCTGCACCGGGCGCACCACGATGGCACCACCCTCCTCTGAGCTGCCATCGCCGCCGGAGCGCTTCTTGGGCGGCTGATACTTGGCGCCGCCCGCGAGGTCCTTGGTCTGGTCCCTGTCAGCCATCAGCCTCACACCACCGCCGCTGCGCCTCCAATTACCGCCGCCGTATCGCCACCAAACCTCGCGACCAAGCTCTGACTACCAATTGTTGGTTCCCAGGCAGGATCACACGACGACGACGACGAACACACACACGCACGCGAGAGAGACAGAGAACTCCAGGAACGAGAGGCAGTTTTGCGACGCGCTTAACCAGCGTCTTTTCCGTTCTATCTCTTATTGCTTTTTTGGAAACAAACTAACAGACTGACCGAATCCTAAGCCACGATCCACTTCCATCGTGCCATCCCACGATCTGGTTCTGGCTCGGTCTAACTAGACGCACCCCACGTGAACAAGCACATGTCAGGTTCTCCTTATTGCTAGTTGCAAATTAAACGGAAAAAAACAAACTACATGTCACGTACACAGCCTGGTACGTGCACCAGTTTTCAGCTGAAACACAAAACCTACGTGATAAAACACAAACAAACTTGACAGCATCAACAGTGTTGCTCCTCGCAAACCGGGGGCTGCCATCCCCCACGCCGGCTCTGGCGCTCTGCTTCGACCTCTCCCGGCGCTGCTCGTCTGCTCGGCTTGACTCTGCTGCCTAGGACTTCCCGTGAACAAATAGCAAGCTGGCTGGGACAGGGGTAATTTTCTGAGAAAGCTCTGCTCTGTTAGGGCATGTACAATGGTTGATAAGATAGTCTTATCTTAAGTCTTGCATGTAATTTAGAGATGACAAAAAAAAATTGTCTACAATGGGTCATCTCTTAGCCTTATTTTCGATAACCAGTTATTCCTAAAAACGTGGTGAGACATATTGTGCTAAGAGATCACCTCTTGTCTTCTCTTAAATAAGAGAAGGCAAAGCTTTTTTTCTGAGTTCTCTCTCCTCCACCTCATCATTTATCCTAGGTGGCACTCCTAAGATAGCACCATTGTACATGCCCTTAGCATTAATCTTGACACGTGCGTTTGTGGCCGGGAGTCGCGGAGCTGGCCGTCCTTGGCTGTGTGGTTCGTGCGCAAGACTCGGGCACGTCGTTCGTTCGTGTGGTGTGGCCGTAAAGTGGAGCAGCTGCATCTGCCGTGCCGTTGGGCAGCCATGGAGAGCGGAGCGTGCGTGGGCGTGCATGTAGTGGTTACGTAATGCGTGTGTGCATGGCTTAGTGGACGGTGTGGCGGATGAGCTAAGTGTGTGCGTGCGTCTACTACTTAAGGTGTTGTGCCTGTGCGTGTAAGTGTACAGAGTAGCTAGGAGAAACATGTAGTCTCTAGTGGCCTCTTGTGTGGGCGCCGGTGTGTTGCCGAGCATCAGTATGTGCCGAGCCTAGAAGAGCCAGAGGTGAGCGTTGTCTCCGCCGGGACCGTGGTGTGTGCCCGGTCGGCAGGAGAGAGTGCTCCTCTGGGTTGGGCTGTGATTTGTTGTCGAGCCCGGGTATGTGTCCAGTAAAGTGAGGCCGTTCGTGCGGCCGAGGCGCCGTTCGTGCGACGGAGGCGTTTGAGCGCCGGAAAAATCGCGTGCTCTATTTTTCACCTTCGTTTGTGCGAGTGAGAAAAGGAGAGCTAGTTCGAGGTTTGTTCCAACATCCTCCCTTCTATTCTGCTTATCAATGTATGATGAAAATTAAATTGAACTTGAAATGAAAAACTGTGTATCAGCGTATGTGCAAGGGACTGTGTATATGTATAATATATTGTTGAATTGAAAGGGAATGCATTTTAAAATCAATTTCATTTCATTTTATAGAAATAGAAGAGGAAGATATATTTCATTGGTGACCTCAATGGGACTATCTACACCCGGTGTTTCTGTTGGACTGAATCAACTCCACAAATTGGAACAACCATAGATTGGACCACCACCTTTGGCTACAAACAACCCGCCTTCAATCCCAACTCGAGAAAGTAACTCCTTTGTACCCCGTACTGTTTTTTGAAGTTTTTGGCATGTTTTATCTATTTTGTTGTATCATTAAGAATTGAGTTTAAATTCTAAATTTATTGTGCAATTGAGACTTATTTTGTATGGGATTTTTTTGAGGTGGCTACAGCCTTATGGACGCTAAGTTTTTCCCTTGCTGAATTTTTTACTAGGCATACTGATGATATATTCTTAATGTAGTTTTCTAAAGGTAGTTTTTACCATATTTTCCAAGCAGACCCATATGTTAGGATGAACTGAACTAAGCTTTGCTTTGACTAGATTTGATCATTTTCTGGTTGTCCTAGTGAACATGGAGACACTTGAAATGTTTTAATTGAATTGTGGTGTAAGCTCTCTACCTTGATCCTCACCGAGAGACATAAAATTTGTCCAAAAGTATCAAGCATTGGACGTAACTGGACAACCTATTCAGTACTTAAAAAATATATGTATCATGTGAAGCTGAATCATGCTTATAACACTGAAGAACATAGTAACTTCCATAATGCAAGTAAGAAGCTGCAGTCCAGTCCACTAATTATTTAGATTGCATTGCAAACGCCCTTTTATAGATGCTTTTAGTCTTTCATTCAGGTGCCTGCACATATCCTTCATGTTTTTGTTATTGGGATGGAGTGTATTTACCTTCTGTGATCATTGAGCTTATTTACCTTCTGTTGTACCTTGATTTTTGTATATGGTTCTTACCTGAGATGCTAACAAGATCATCAATAACATGATGATATAAAGGAGGCAAATTAATACAGTTGTTTATTAAAGCACCCTATTATATGATTTTTATGCCTAGTTTAGATACTTTGATAGTCCAACACTAGTAGTAATTTGCAGAAGGAAAGAAATCCCTACAGCGATTAGAAAGAAAAAGTATTTCTAGATAATTGAAGGCCCTGCATATATAATATCAATCATGTGTCCTGTTTTATATTTTTGTTTGTTCATGTGGTGTGTGTTTCCTTTCGAATTAGCCAGAGTTGGGATTAGGGGGAGAAAGATGGCAGCATATGTGCAATTGTATTGACTGAGTGGCGCCCTTGCTTACTGGTTAAAACCTACCAGGGCCACATTTGCTTTGAAGTTTTTCAGTGCAAGGTTAATCAAATATGTTAGGATCAAATCATTCAATTGCAATATCTATGTTCCATGCTTTTCTTGCAAAAAGATTTAAACTAGCTTTCATCTCTTAAATAACACATGTAAAATTATGAACTGACATATGTTTTTTTTCATTACTTCGGCATATCAAAGGGCGATGGATCGAGGTTGGATGAGTCAAGCGAGAGCTAGTGCTGCTTAGAAAAATGGTGTCGAGCAATTTCTGTCTTTTGCATTCCGTGATGTTCCGACTAGTGATAGAATTCTTTGTCCGTGTGTAAATTGCCGAAATAAAGCTATGCAGAGTTATGATGGAGTGAAGACTCACTTGAGATGTGATGGTATTCTTCAAGGTTACACTAAGCGGGTTTGCCATGGAGATGATTACAGTGAACCATCGTTTGCATTTGCTCATGTATCAAATAACAGCGGCAATTTGTCTGTTCCTGGCATCCCAAGGAATCGTTACAGAAACAATAGCTAGCCAATTAGATTCAGGAATTAATATCATATTGGTAACATTCAGGAATCTTCAAACTTGTAGCCATTCTGGAGGTAAGCTATTCCCGTCATGATTCTTCAAGGAGACAATACCAGGCTAGCAGCAGCTGCACGGCCTTATTTCAGTCACCCGTGGTCAAACATGATCCAATCCTGGCCGGTTATTCCATTTTCATTTTTAATGGCAGTAGTAGTTGGTATGAGTTATGGAGTAGTGCCCAACAGCAACAATAATCATTTACACGATATCTAGATTTCATGATACCAACCAATGTCTATAACATGTGCATTGTTTCCTTCCTGGAGGCGTTACTTTTGGCGAACCTGTTTTGTATTCTGGGTGTTGTCTTTGGTGGTGGTTAGAGTGTTGTTGCTGCTAGTTATTGTTCACCGTGGCGGGATCTTTTTTCTTTCTTCTGTTCTTTTTATTTTCTTTTTTTGGCTGTGTGTATCCTTGATGTCTTTGGACATCTTGTTGATACAGAGGCCGGGTATATTTGATTATCGCGATATTAATATATACCATTTGTCGAAAAACATATGCATGGTACATCATGAACCTCCTCTATTGTACAAACCATTCAAATGAATAGAAAGAAGTACAAAAAATATGGTATAACCGTTATTAACCCTAGCTAATAATCAATGCCTATTCTGCTCAAAAGGCCGGAGCATGCTGATATCTCTGATGTTCACCTCCTGATTCGGCCTTGCATTCTTCTCCATATGCTGCACGGTGGAAGGCAAATCAGTCCAAAGTTTTCTAGTCCATAGGTGGAGGTAGACCAAAATTAAAGGCGGCTTTCATGTCGTCGTGGAATTTCTAGATGTTCGTGGTTATAAGGTCTGTCGCAGGACACGAGTCTAAAGAGAGCAATCTCCTGGAAGACAATAGTTGAATGCACCAGGACGAATAAGACTTCACTTTCATGAAAAGGATCAGAGAAGTCCAAAGAAAATTGATTGGAGTAACGGAAATAAAAAGAAACTTACGTCATGGACGGCAACCCAGAGAAACTCCAGCTGGTGCCTCGACACGGTGTGATTCAACCACATAAAAGAGTTTCATAAACAATATTACATCATCATTCACTCACCAACCGCTGCATAGCGTATATTAGGACTTGCGCACGCATGTAGCTTGCCTGCGTTCCACTACTGATCTAAATTCTGTTTAATGAAAAGTGAAGAAGACTAACCGGCAGTGGGAAGATTCCTATGTACTGGTTCAGAAATGAAATATTTTACTTATAGCTTTTGCTTGGTAGTTGTGTGTGATGCAAGGTGAGGGGTGGAGACAAATGAGATCGGTGTGTTAGAACGTCGGGCGTCCCAAACCCATCTCAAACGCTCGGGCGGACGGCCTGGTCAGTATTCGGTCATGAAAATGCGACCTAGATGAGCTCATCAAACGGGCCTAAAACGCCCGAACTGACCAGCACCCCCCATATCCAGCCCATATCTAGGACGGATATGGAGCGCCCGGGCGCGCCCGGGCTCGTCCGTTACATCGGACTGACGATGGGGTCCCAGGAGGAATCGCCCGGAAACAAGGCGGTCCAACGTACGTCTCCTCCGGTGGGGTGTGAACGTCGTGTGGTGTCGCTAGGGTTGGCCGCCCAAGGCCAAATCTGGCTATTTAAGCCGGCCAGCATCTGCCAACCCTACCCAAATCCACTCCTCCCTCTCCGCGCCCAAGCCCGAGCTCATCCACCTTCTCTCTTCCGCTCTGCCTTCCGTCGCACGCCGGCCGGCTTCACCACGGTTCGGTAGAAGAAGACTACCCCTGCCATGCTTATGCCGGAGCATCGCTTCCAAATCGAGGAGCAGATCCGGGCGAGATGCGCCGCCCTCATCACTGTCGGCCTGCCTCCGGACTTACCAGAGCCGGAGAAGGAGGAGGAGGAGGAAGAGCCGGAGGAGGAGGAGCAACATCCGGTTCTGATGGAGGAGGAGGAGCTAGATCCGGCTCCCGGTTTACACATGGAGTATGGGGAGGCGGAGTTCGCGGTCGCCCAAGGGGACGAGATGGCGAAGCAGCAGGCAATCCTGGAGTCCATCCAGGATGAGGCCTATGTGGAGACCAACCAACGCTTCATCCAGCAGGGGCGGGCGGTGACTGATACTCTTTTCACCGAACTCGACGCGGAGGCGGAAGGGAAGGTGGAGCAGGCGGAGGCGGAGCAGCCGCATGAGCCGGAGCTACGGCTGCCGCCCATGTACCCGGAGCCGGGCACCTAGATAGTGTACATCTCCGACGAGGATTAGAGTAGTATATATAGAATAGTTCTTCTACGTAGTACATGGTATGCATGTTTTTGTATGGATTTATGGTTTGCCATATGAGGTGTCTGGTTGTAAAAAGAAAAATATGAGGCTTAGACCGGTCAGTGTCCATCCTACCACCAAAAATTGGTGTAGGTAACAAACACACCCCTATTCAGTCGCAAACCAGTGTTGGCGCATTTGGTCGCTCGCATTAGGGTCAGCCACACCCTTAGCCGTGGCCAGAATTTGTCCCATTTGATTGGTTGCGTCGCATCAAAAAGTTGGTTCGTAAGGAACTTAAAGCATCTTTAGGACCTGCACGCGGGAACGGTCTCGTGTGGTCTAATACGTGCAGCACGTGATGTTGCACTTGGTCTGTTTATTTAACTGCTAATCTAGTCCATTTATTAGTCCTATCTAATCTACACAACTGTTCTCCGATTCAAGATAAGATTTATACGAAAAAGATGCACTTCAATGTCGTGGTTTCATCCAGGCGATCGGTTTGTAGTTTCATTCATTGTAAATTTTTAATTTTGTATTCATGTGTGGAGCTATTTTAGAAGAATTTTTTCCATATTCATCCCACACGGTCGACCGTTTGAAATTTCCTTTGACCGACAACTTCATATCGCAGTTTCACACGATTTTCATGTTGCACGCTTTCTGTTCGGCGATCATAGATGAGTAGATCTACGCCTTCTTCATGGACTATACATATGCATATGTGCGGTCTGTTTTAATGACACTCCTTAAGCTCTTAAGCTCCTTTGTCCAGTCCTTGATAATAGGTCCAATCGGCCTCTTCTCCCGCATGCTACTATACTGGCAATGTCGCCAGTGTCATTCATTTCGGCCTCCTCTCTCTCTCGTCCTACTAGACTGGCGCGGTCGTCGGTGTCATTCCTTTCGGCCTCCTCTCCCTCGTCCACCTACACTGACGTCACCATGGCGAACACACTTCATTTCTCCTCCCTGACCTCTGCCTCAGCGTCCTCCTATTCATCTCTCCCCATGGAATTTCTCCGTCGTGGCAACGCTGTTCCTCACACCGCAGACAAGATCACTCGCCGCAGCTCCATGCTTGTCATGTCAAACGCGGTGTCATGGCCACCGTTCAACGCAGTCGCCAAGACAGTCTGTTATCATTAATCTTCGTCGATGAACGCCATGTTGTGCTCGGCGCTGCCCAGTTGGCTTCTGCGGCCACAACCTACACTGCCACCGCCATCATGAGCACACTGTCAAGGAACTCTATGTATCACGCGTAGCTGTTAACCCTTAATCTTGTTGCTTGTATGCAGCCAAACACTGGGCACTTGCATCAGCCCAACCAATGCACTCAATCAAACGTCGGCCAAAAATGGCTCCCCTAATGCAAGCACCCTACATGCAGGTAACCAATCAACATGCAGATGTTAGCTTTTTGCCTGCTAAACTCACATAGGCCCAACTTGGAGAAGTTTGCAAAGTGCCTAAAAACGATGCAGGTAACTGTCAGGGCCAGTTTTTCCGGGATATAAAGCTCCCAGTAAATGAGTCTTGTGCTCACCAGCACCAGGATTACTGCTAGCTGGTGGACAATCCCTTGATACAGAAAATTCCAAGCAATTACAAAATTTGGTGCAAAAGACCATGAAGGTCCATGGAGAACAACAAAGATCTCTAGTGGCTAATGGTAGAAGCGATTCGTGGATCTTCAGCGTCTATGGGACTGCATTCTCATAGGAACAGCTGACCTGGATAACTCCTATATCTCGGGGATGCTACCTTCGATGTCTAGGTTGCGGGGTTGCCATCATCGTGCTTCTCTCCAAATACGTGATCCGGCCAAGACAATAGTCAGGGACAAGCCAGTGAGTACGTTTGAATGTACTCGCAAACATCATGAAAACAGATAAAATAAAGCAGGTGAATTGTATGCACTAGAATTTTAATGATATTCAAAATGCCATAAGGTTAATTCATGAATGCAAGTATGCAGATAATTTATCCGTGCCGAAAATAAATAAATAATCAGGAAAGAAAAAATAAAAATGGAATTTCGGGCGGTAGTCCTCCCGAGGATTCCAAGAAAATAAAATGTATCAATCGGATGTCTGAAGCGACACCTCGAAAGGAAGAATGCTTAACATGCCTCAGTCGGGCGTCAGAGCGACAACGCATAAAGGGCTTATATCAGAAATAAATACATGAGTGCCACAATCGGGCGTCCGAGGCGACGTCACATAAAGGGATCATATTGAAAATAATAACATGCATGCCACAGTCGGGCGTCGGGAGCGACACCGCATAAAGGGCTGATATTAGAAATAATCATATGAGTATATATCCAGGTGGCAGAACCCTCCCAGGGATACGCAACAATTCATATAAGAGAAAAGGTTATTCCATACCAAAATTGATAATAATGATCTTCCGTCATGATTCATGATCAAAACATCATGGTTCGATTAATTCCTTTGAAGACCGACACTTGGCCTATCCCAGACTGTAGTCCTTAACCGTGGACACGGATATTCGAATCGATGTTATACTCTGCGGAGAGTGTACTCTTTACGCACGAGTAACGGATTTCTTTAGTCAACCCGAGAGGTTGACTAATTCCGATTACGGTCTTTGTGTTGAAAACTCACCTGACCCGCACACACCGGCTTAACTTCCCGATGCCTGGAATCACTCACGACAATCGTTAAGTAAAAATCTAAGTGGGGAGACCACAATCTCAATTAGCATGGGATCAAACTGTTTATAATCGTGCGCAAAAAGGGGCGCTACCTCCTCGGTCCAACCGGAACACCCATGCCCTCGGACCAAGTGGCATGCCTACCAGATGCCTGTGGTATCTTCCACTATGGTCTCTCCGTATGGTGTGCGCAAGGAAAGGGGTTGACGACCTACTGAACCGTACCCTACCTGTGGCAGGGACAAGTGGTAATACAAGACAAGTATGGGGGTTACCGGAACAAGACTCGATCTACGGTCGACTCAGGAGGTTTAAGATCCCCATGCACGGTTAGCGCAACATATTTGCTTCGTAGCACCCAACAGCGTCACCACCCATCATGCCTTCACTAATCACCCTCGTCACGACAAGATATCAGTTCCACGGTGACGTCTACCCGAGACAAAACCTTCCTTCGGAAATTTTCCGGACAAGCATAGGCACGTGTGGCATGACGTAGTAACACTTTCTCATGTATCTCATGTTCAACAGAACTAATTCCTAACAATGAATTTATGCATGAATATTCCCCATATGCAAATTTTATTTATTTCAATTAACAGAGTCATGAATTCATTTATCATAGCAAACAAACACTCAACTTATATCATATTAGTGTTCAAGATGCTTGCCTTGAGTTTGCAGAAAGGTTGGGTGCACTTCAAAACTTTGGGAAATTTGATCTTCCCTCCATTTTCCTATTTTTAAAATATTCCAATTAACACACAATTTGAAAACAGAACAAAAAGTTGTTTTGGAAATTTTTGAAATAAATACTAAAATAAACTAGATTAAAGTTGAGGAATGGCAGAAAAAGAATCGATTCATTTGGAGTTGTGGTTAGAAAGATAGAGGCAGTCAAAGTTGGGTGAAATTCTTGTTTTTGAAATAAAACAGAAAAAGGAAACGGTTTGGACTAGAATGCGCTTTCAGAAGAGGGGAGACGTACCACAGGGAAATACGCCTCCACTAAAATGCCTCGGCCGTGACCTAAGTGTCAGTGACAGTCGGCCCGCCTAGCCCACTGGTCAGGTTTGATCAGTCTCCTCGCCGTCTCCCTCCTTCGGCCGAACGGGGATCTGCCTCCGGCGACCCTCGATGGCAAACAGCGGCGCCACCTGACAATATGAGCCCACCGAAATGCTCAGGGGGTCGAGACCGTCCTAACGACGTGCGAGATGGCACCTGGGGTCCACCCAATCGTCGACGGCGAGCATCCCCGAAGAACTCTGGCGGAAGGCGGCATCGGGCGCATGGGAAACTTCTCCTACAGCGGCAACCAAGTATAATTCGGAGGGGGAATGGACTCTTGGGGTTGAAGGGGGACTGCTGGTGAAGAGAGTGAGGGTAGAGAGGCTCTAGTTGTGTCGAATTTAACCTGATGGACAGCTACTCCCAGCCGATTGGCTGCTCTAGAGGGCTCGTAGGGAAGGAGGAGAGGTCCTGGTGAGAATGGAATGCTTGGGGGGGGGGTCTTTTTATAGGCATGGAGACGCGGTTCCCGTGGCGTCCGTGGATAAGCACGACAAGGTGGATATACATGGCGGAGGGGCGACGTGGCGGTGTTGCGGTGGCCGGAGGGGCTTCTGGATGAGGTTGAGCTATAGCACGGCGAACTGGCACTCGGGGAGTGGTTGGACGGCGCCGACTATGGCAGGTTCTGGCGGCGGCAGTAGTGGCGGCTTGTGGACGTGGCGAGGCTGCTGCAGTGGTCGGTGGAATCTTATCGGGGTGAGCTGGCGCGGCTTGGCGAGCAGAACGGATCAGAACGAGCGAGGAGGCGATGGTAGGTGGACGCGGCGACGCGGGTGCCCGCACGTGCGAAACGCGTGCTCTGGCCGCGCCCAGAGCACGCACGCCAGGCGCTCGACAAAATGCTAAACCTCCTTAGATGGCTCTGATGCAATTTAAAATTTATAAGGTTAGGATAATGGGCAAGGGGGAGCTATGGGACATGCTGGTTTAGCCAGGGAAGCAGGTTCCTAATGCAAGTTTAGGAGCTTGCCAATTCCTCCCATGCACATAAGGTGCTCGACAGAATGCTATGGGTATTTAGGAAACTTTGCTCGTGACCAAAATTTCCAGGATGAGGTATCTTTAGGTCTTAGAGGGGCTAGTAGGGCTGGTTTGGCAAAACAAGAAAATTCATAGTGCAAGTTTGGGTGAAATTCAGTTTTGGACAGAAACTGCAGGGGAATTATTTCATGAACTCAAAAGATGAATTTGGGGCTGACCTCCTGGACTTAAGAGTTTCGTAGGAAGCACTACAAGTGGGAGAAATGTCAGAGCCATTTGAGGAATAGAAATTAGGGTTGTAGTTCAAAACACCAAATTGGACCAGAAGAGAAAAGAGGATGGTTTACTCAAATTTTTCAAAAGACCAAGTTGTGTTTTTGCATAAAATGGATCTGTAGGCATCACATGACATCTCCCAATTTTATTGAAATTTTTAAAGAAATATTTGAGAAGGTTGTAGTGCAACAGAGGTCTTTCAAGGAATGAAAAATATCATTAAAAGAATTTAATTGGGCAAGTTTTATTATAAAAATATTAGCCACTGGATTTTTAAATGAGATGAAATGATTTAAGAAAATATTCAAGTCTAATAATATTTTACAAAAGTTTTTACTTGGAGGGGAGAATTTTAAAAAACACAAGACACGAAAGGTGCTGAAATTAACAGAGGACCAAACCTAAATTAAAAAAATTATTCATGGCAAATTTTAATTTATAAAAACAGGGTTAATTTTTTGGGGTGTTACAATAACCAAACGCATCATACATGTCTTGGACTGGTCCCCGACCATTGAAATCCCACAAACTGGTACCAAACTGGGGAAGGTCGGGGTGAGTTCGATTGTCTAACACGTCGGGTTCCAACACTCGGCACCCACCCCAAGAACCCTCTCTCGTCTATTAGAACCCTCCAGGTATTCCAAACAAGAGAACCTAGCCTGACTCATAGGTGTCGACGCGCTCGATATGCCTTCCCGAGTTTGTGACGGAGTTCATCACATCGAAACCAAACATTTGTTCTGGAAGGAAAGGCGACATGTTTGATGTTAGATCTCATCTGGATCTCAGTTCCAGGAAGAACGACCCATGCCTGGTGCCCCACTGCAATTTACATTCCGGCAGATCATTCGGTCGGGTACCGTGACTAGCCGAAAAGCCCAGATAGGAAATAGGACATTGGTTACCAAGTTTGAGGCCCTCGTTCTGGAGGAAAAAAACACACTCTTGCTCTTATTTTCTTTATTATGTACAGTGTACAGAATAAAGGTAAAGACTTTAGTATTGTAGCTGTACCGAAGCGTGAAGGCTTCCAAAGGATGACAGGGTCCTATGTTAACAGAGTCCTAGTCGATCCATGTTAGTGAGGAATCCATGATAATCCGTCCTCCCGGTCTTGCACGGCAAGGACGCGGATACGTTCTTTCTGAACGGCACACACACTTGGCTAGAGACAATGGTCGTACATCAGCTTGGGGATCTTGAGCTGATGGGGCCGACTTCAGGTATCCCGTGGCCGCCCTGGGCCATTGCACCTTCAACCATCTAGCACTAAGTTGCAATGTAGTGTGCCTCACACAAATTTAAAGCCAGAGGTCATTCCCCTTTCATGTTTTTTTTCATGTAGGAGAAACATTTGCTTCTTTCCCAATGTCTCCTATTCATATATATTCTCAGCTATAGTTCAGTTTCCTGGCAATCACCTCTTAATTAAGTTTGTATCAAATGCGACCTATTTGTTAGAATAAACCATTCAATTCAAAGAATTGTGAGGTAGAACTATTTGGATGAAGAAGAAATGATAGAGTTTGCATCTTGTTGAATCAAAGAAAAGAATGGGGTACGTAGTATATGTAGAGGAGGGTAAGTGGCTTCAGAATGGAAGTAATTGTCTCCATGGATCTTAAGGTGGGTGGCACATTTAATAGCTTTATTTCCATGTTATAGCTTCTTACAACACTTTAATCTTCAAGAGAAAACGAACAATAGGGATTATTAATCCAAACGTAGAACATCTCAATGGTTGAGATCATTGACATATGTGATGCCACACTGCACATGTACACAAGCATTGGTCATGTTCCATTAGTGCTATGTTCGGGATATTGCTCCATCATGTTGAAGAGTGTTTCCAAGCATGAATTTAGAGTCAAAGGAGAGTGTCCAACACTATTTTTTTCATCAAGACAAATATCCGGTTCTTCCTTGTATATCCTCTCATATTTGTTGCGAACGACATTTGGTTTCATGGCGATGCTCTCTTAATGTTTCGTCAAATGAAACCTATTTACTAACTGTGTGGTGTAAACATAATATTTTTTACCTATGCTTATTATGTCGTGCGTGTAATCTGCTGGTCTCCATGAGTCGGTCCTTTCTCGATTGCTCCTTATTAGCGCTTTAATCTAGGGTGTTCATATCGTTGTGTTAGAGTTTATCTCAATTCTTATACGACAAGTTTCGTTGTTTGTTTGTTGTTGAACTTGCTGTGCTCTCTGCCTGTTTCTATGGTGGGTAGATTCACGGGTTTTCCTGCATTTGCTTGAAAGGGCTTCCGTTCTGTTTTTCTTACGAGTTGAGTTTCTTAATGTAGATGCCTGGTGTGGGTATGCCTTCATTTTGAAGTTTGTAACTTCGTCCGTACATGCATTCTTTTTAGCCTGCCCGACTAAGGAGTTTGCTGGCATTGACCATATCTCCTTAGTAGTTTCATACTCCGTGAACTTGACTCGGCTGGACATGGCCATGTGCATATCCTCAGTCAAGTCCCTAATTTTTTATTTTTCTACAGTGTTTTTTAGATTCAGAACTTTTTTATTTTCTCGGAATGTTTTAGATATCCTCTCTAATTTCAGTTTTCAGTTTTTCTTCTTCTCTTGATAATAAGTTACTAAGCTACCTAAGAATGGAGCCTCCTGGTGTATCAATGTAGCTTTTGCATCAGTGGCCTGACATGTCAGTGAGTGATGGATTGTAGGCTGTGGTTGGGCCTATTCGTACGTGAATGTGGCGCTTCTATACTTTTTGATAGATAATAAATAGTTACATTTGTTAATTCATGAACATTTCTGAAAATCGGGGAACTTTGACAAACATCTATACTTATACTAATTATGGACTCCCCAGAAATTACCACGTTAATTAGAAAATAAGAGCCGTTAATCTGATGGCCCAACTAATTACTACCGTACGTTACCATGAGATCTTTACTTTTCCTGAAAAAAACAGATGTTTACGTCACGATCTCCTTATTCCCACGGAAAGGGTTGACTCCTTCCTCCCATGCTTTAAGAAGATCTCCCCAAAATTAAAAAAAGGAAGAGTAGTCCACGGTCTAGGGTTTTGGATGTCCTAGCTTAGCGTCGTATTATTCTCCTGCGGCTGCGCCTCGCGATCTACCGCCACATCCTTTGCCCGGCGCCTTCTGTGTATGGATTATGCATCTAGCACTGCCTCCCGCCTTCTAAATGGCGTTGCATCATCCAGACAAGGTAAGGCGTTTCTTCAAACTTGGTTGTTGGATCTTGGAATCCATTGAGCCCTATAATTAATGGATGTGTGCCTTCAAACTCCGTGATGAATAGAATTAACGGATGCATCATGCATTCAGCGATGGTAAGATTAGATTCTTCATATTCTTGCCTGCACCGAAGATGTCTAATGGCTGATAACCTGGAGCATCCGGGATGACCCTCTAATGGCTCATGTCCGCTCCGCAACAGCGAACCTGAGGACTTCAGGCATCTATTCATCCATTGCCACTACACACAATCGCCCACACATCCGCTCTAACCATGCTTCGGGCGTTCACAACAACTGAAGATTGGTGGCTGCAGGAAAGGAAATCCCCTCCCAAACATATGCATCCGAATTGTGCATGGCGGGTTTGGAATCGAACAGGTCTTTTATTTATTCAGGGAGGAAATCCAGGCATGCCGGGGGACTGGATGCATCACCGCCCATGGGGCTTAATTGTGCATGGTTTTTGTTCTGATAGTTGGTGCGTGCGTGTATCCTGAGCAGATCCCTCTGTGTGTTCTTCAGTCCATGAGAGTTTGGGTTGTGAACTGTCTGTATTTCTTTCTCTGATCTAAAGTACGTCTACAGCCCTTGAAGACATTCTGTTACCTGAACAGTTGAGTCCACGGGAACCGAATTAAGCATTAGAAATTCTGATTTGGCAAGCTAATCTTCATGTGGTTGTGTAAAGAACAGGGAAGTCATGACATGTACGTTGTATCTTGCTTTGGTAATGGTATATCCAGATAATTATTTTCTTACTAATATGTATTAATTTCCACATAGTTTATCCACTTTGTTTATCAGGAACTGAGGAAACGGTCTTGCAGGGAAAGTTGGGACCTCAATCGTAAGCCTGGCCTCCAAGCACATAAGCCACGATGCTGCATCGGCCACGCCATTACCATCATCCCCATTAAGCTAATGTAGTCAGAAAAACTTTTCGTGCCTCAGGTTCTTTGATTATTCAATCTGCATAGCCTATTACTTCATAGTAAACACATTTATCTGATTATGAGGTTTTACATGTGTTGTACATGTTTGTTAAATTTCTGCGCTTATTGTTAGAATACTCAATACTGCACCCAAAAAAACAGCTAACTAATAGTTGGTGCATGTTTTTAGCGGAAGGGATATGCTTCAGGAACTTTAGACGGCAAGTTGTGCCTCTCTACACATGGTGGCTAATTCATACATAATTCCTACTGATCCATCTAGACTTTTCCAATGTTATGTTTTTTGTTATTTCCTAGATACACATTCTGTAATCTTTAGGACCGGTGATGCATGAGTGAGATACTGAGATCCCAATTTTCTCATCACTGCTAATTTTTACCATCGCCAGCGATATATGAACATGACATAGTGGAGTTTCTCAATTTCCCTTGGAAAGTTTGTGCTTAGTATCATTTTTGTCAGACTAGCAACATTAATTATGTAATAACATATATTGGTACTTGAAGAAGTAGTAATTTTTATATTAAAAATATGCTATGGGAACCCGCCACTGCCAATTCTAGGATACATAGAATATTCAAAACATTCACGAAACAATTAATTAGATAAATTAATTTTATATCTTACGGTGAAATTTCCATCAATTTCTTCCTGTAACCTGAAATGCTGAGTAGACGATTTTTCCTGATATGCAACTATCTTCATCTGAAAAATATGTCCTCACCTTCTATATATATGTCGGATATGCTTGGTTGGATGGTTAAATATTTCACTTATTTGTGCGAGGTGAAAGTTCAAGTAAAGCTAATAGTGTACAGTAAACTGCAAATTTGAAGTTAGAGTGCATCATATTTTGATCCGCATGCATGCGATTTTCTTAATAAAAAGGGTTGATATATATATATATATATATATATATATATATATATATATATATAATATAATATATATATAGTTTAACATTTATTTCCTAAATACACATACCAAACTTTTGTAGGAAAATTCTGATAATCATGGTGGCGTTTGATTTTTCTTGCTAACTCGCCCCTCCCAGTAATTTGTTGCATGTTTAACTGATAGTTTTATCGTAGACAAATTCTGAAGACTTATACTAGCTTTTAATTTGTAATAGTGTTTCTGAAATGAATTTTTCTCCGGAGAATCCCAAGTTTTGCTCTCCTTTCTGGGTTGTTGGGTTGTTTACCTTTTTTATTTTTATTTTCAGATACCGGTGTTTCCTCTAATATAAAATGGCAATCATTAAATAATTGTCTGTCTAAAAAATTGATGAAGTTTCAGTGGCCATGAGAGATGATGAGGCTGCAGTTGTGATGGTGGAAATGAGGTGATTCAATATCAGATGCATGTATACATGGTTCGGCTGTATGATACTTTCCTCGGACAAAGTAATATCCTCTAATAATTTTATTTGTGAAATATCTGATTATCTTTGAGAAGTTATCAGTTTTCGACCCAGTTTAGTTGATGTTTCGTCCATGCCAGAATGTATTCGTTTTTTTTTCAGTTTTATATTATTGACAGCCAGCAGGATGCTCTACTATTCTTGGAACGGATTCAAATAAATTAAGAGAGAGTCATAGTTGAAAAGGTTATGTTACAGCGTAATCAAATGTGCAATATGTTTTGTTTAGAAAAAAACTTCTAATGTGAGACCTACGAAATAAATTATAAAGATGGTGTGCTACTGTAAGAATAATGAGAAGATTCCAAATGCAATGTTTATTATAACTACATTTTTAAGCCATCCATATAAAGTTTTTCCAAAAAACATAGTCTTGGAAACTATAGTTTTGAACAATTATTTTGGGTTGCAAGTAGAATAAGATAAATAGTTCATACATATTAATACTAGCCCCATAGAAATTAAGGGCCAGTTCTTTTGGCGGCTTAAAAAATAAGCCACCTCCTCCCCAACTTTTACCATAAGTCGTCTCCCTCATTCATCGGGGCTTCTAAATTAGTTATGAAATAATTAATTTATAAGCCCCAACAAAATTAGGGAGCAGCTTATTTTTTAAGCTGGAGAGAGGCAGCTTATTTTTTAAGCCGCCTAAAAGAACTGACCCTAAGAATGGTATATAAAGTAGAGCCTCTACATTCCTAATATCAAGGGGAAATTGTTACAAGTCAAAAAAGTTAGAAGATGATCTATGATCAAAGCATGAGCTTACACAAGTCTTAAGAGTTGTATCAAAGTTCCTCGCATGAGACAAAATTTATTAAGGCCACAAAGAACAATAGGCAGTTTTAGGGAACACACACACACACACACACACACACACACACACACACACACACACACGCATCATTTTATGAACTATAGGGATGTTTTACTCACCATAATAAGGAGTACTAATCATTATCTTTATGAAATGTCACTCCATAATGTAGCTTTCTTAGTAATGTTATTATTCTAGGTGATGTACTTCCAATTTAGCAGAAGATAAATGTTTCCAAAATCATCTACAACAAGAGAGTTCATGTTTAGGACAAGTTACCCAACTTGAGGTCTATATACGTACAGTGATGCAATTATATATTATGAGGAAAAATTCTAGACGTTATGAAGTATGCCAAAAAATATGAATGCAAACTAAAACATGTACAAAAATGCACTTCAAATATAAAAGCATTAGAAATCTCAAAGTGATAATAAATTGGGAAAAATAGATGAAACATTGCAGATCAAATGCATCAAATATGAATTAAAACTCAAATATGTTCCTTATACATAGTTACAAGTATAACATGTAAATATGATAATAATAGTGGTGTTGAAAATTCACTGGTAAAATGACATGCAATTGTGAAGCATGCAAGAACTAAATACGAACCCAAAATCATAACAACTATTTATAAATATTCTTTGAGACTAGCCCGTGCGATTGCACGGGTTGACGACTAGTTTAATTAATTCATGAACATTTTTCCAATTTTGGGGAATAGTTTACGAAATTCGGGAACATTTTCAAAATATGTGAGCATTAATTAAATCCGTGAACTTTTTCAATATTCCCTAAACTTTTTTAATATATGAACAGTTTTCTCAAATATGTAAACTTTTTTCAATTCATGATTGTTTTATTTTCTACAATGTGTTTTAAAATTCACGTACACTTTTTTATTTCAACGAAATATTTTAAATAGTCTGTCTCTTATTTTTGCGGTGATACCTGCGACCCCAACCCTCTCCCATGCAATGCAAGGACGAAAAACTTGTTGAACCAGCAAAAAATGTGACAAACTTGACTACCTGCGGCAGAACATAGCAGTCAATGCCAAAGGCAAGCACGTAGTGGTCAGACAACACACAAAACAACAATGTTAATGGTGCAGGGAGACGAGAAAAGTTGGTAGTAACTTCCCAGTATATTTACCGTGGTCGTTCACACTAATTTTAACACACTTTTTTTGTAAGTGATGCATCCGGTTTCACCTAGCCTTTTGCACTTTTCAATAATAGACCCCTAAACCCCCATGGAGGAATTTGACGCACATTGTGCTGCCGGAATAAAGCCATTCAGCGTCACTGATGATTACCCTACGCTAGGCCGGCCTTTCAATCAGACTCACCATAAACTTCCAACCCATTGGTCGCTCACCAACCCCCGGTCCCCCATTATTCTTCAAAATAGTCAGTGTTCACAAACAATTTTCAGATCCCCTGTTTCTGAAAAGGGCCAGCAATAATTACATTGGATGCTCAAATCTTCTACTATGTTCTTTTTCACGAGATTTAATTGTTAAGCAAGTTGAATTAATTACGAAAAAAGGGTTTCCCCGCTTTATATTATAAAGCAACCAACACCAATTACAACGAGAGCTGATACAAACACACACCACACACCCAAGGCAAGATACAAGGGTACCGGGCACCGACACACCACTTCAACTACTACAAAGCACAAAAAGGATGAGCAAAGAAGCACCGCCTTGAGCCGACGGAGACTACAAAGAGCGATCCACCGAGAAGAGGTGAGTCGGCTGACGGCAGAGCGAGGACTCCAAAACGGTGCCTCCAAGAAGGGCACGGCCTTGCCGCCACCGTCTGATCCCATAGATCAGGTTTTCACCCGGAGTAATCCGAAGGGAGAGGGAGCACGGCGACGGAGCCTGCAAGGAGGAGACGACGTCCACGGACGCCGCCACAGTCGGCCAGTACATGGACTGGGCAAGTGATGTACCCGGGTGCACCGATCCCTCCGACACAACCCAGCTCCGCCAACCACCCGCATCCATGCCACCCGAGCAGCCATGCTTGCCCGCCCGTACCCAAGCCAGCAGTCTGCCCAAGAGCTACATGCCTCCCACCACCAGGGCCACTGCCCTGCATCCAGACCGCCCCGGGGACACCAAAGGAGCAAGCTTTGGACATCGCTAACCCCAACCACCGCAGGAAACAACGATGACCATCATGCCTCAGGCAACGCCGAGGCAGCGACCAGCAAGCACCAGGCTGGGGAAGCGGGAAGGGAGGAGCGGCACTCGGCACAACCGGCACCCCCTGTGCCGCGGACGGGCAGCTCGACCTCGTCGAAGCCCCCATCCCTCCTACCAGCCTTCCCACCCGAAGCATCATGGTTCGCCCCACCACGGCCCCTGGCACCGCACGGCGAGAGGCCACTGACGGCCGCGCGTCCGTCAAAGAAGGGGGAAAGGACCGCCGCCACTGCAGCCAAGGAAGAACCCATGGACCGTCCTCCCGCGCCGCACATCGTCGCCCAAGCCAGGAAGGAGACCCGGCCGGACCACAGGACGCGCACGCACCGCCACCACCACAGCCACGCCATCAGCATCGCCACCATCGCAACGCCAGCCGCCCGCGGCTCCTGCTGGACCCAGCCCTCGCTGCCGAATGGGCCGTCGTTGCCAGATCCGGCCGGATCCGACATGGCCATCCCGCGCGACCCGCCCGACGCAGCCGCCACCACTGGAGAAGCAGCCCGCCCCCGCGCCGCCAGTCGCACCGCGAAGCAGACCCGCACGCATCCGCGTCTGCTCGCCGTCGCCGAGGTGCCCGGCGCCCGCACCTCGCTCCAGCTCGGGGGGGAAGGCCCGCGCTCGCCTCGCCAAGCGAGAGGACAGAGAGACCCCGCCGCCGCCGGTGCCGCCCAGTCTTTGCCCAGGCGCACCCCCCTGGCGGCGGCGAGGGGAGTAGAGGGAGGGGAGGGGGGCCGGCGGCGGGGGGATCTAGGGTTCCCTCCCGTTGCCGCACGGGGCCGATAGAGGAGGGAGGGAGGGCGTCCACATCGATATACATATAAACATTACTGTCACAAGTTGAATTAATTCATGCCAGCGTCCATGGCACATGGCGGACAAGTCTGACCTCGCATCATCATCGTACCAATGACAACAACTGGCCTGGTGAGGTCGACAGCCCTCTTCGTTATTTTAAAGGCCAGGGTCAACTTGACCTGATCCTTACAAAAACAATAGCCAAATGGTTTCAGGAATCAATATCATGTTGGTAACGTTCAGGAATATTCAAGGCCTTCTTTGGTTCATAGCATAGGAATATCCTAGAAATATGAAATTTGTAGGAAATTAGATGTCATGTATTTCAAATACTATGAACCGGAATAGTAAGAGAGATATCATTTGAATCACTTCATAGGATTTTTTTCACTAAGTCTAGGGTAATGTTTATTCTCCAATGAAGTGTGGATGATAAGAAGAATTCCTCGATAGGAATAGGATTTTATTCCTACAAACCAAAGAAATCCGAAGGAAGTTTTCCGATAGAATTCTCTAAAATTCCTCCAAACCAAAGGAGGACCAAACTTAGCCTTTCTTGAGCTAAACTATTCCTGGCATAATTGTTCAAGTCAAGGGGACAACACCGTATGGCTAGCAGCAGCTAGATGGTCCTATATATATTTTGGTCCCTGTACTCAACCATAATCAAGATCCATGCCGGCTCTTTCATTTTTAATGGCAGTGGCAGCTGTATGATTTCATGGAGTAGTACCCAACAACAATCATTTTCACGAAATATCTCTAGAGGAGAACATCAACGATTCAACAGACATGCATGGACGTAATCGGACGTGCTCCTTTATTATTCACTGACTGGATAGAAGGCATCTATTGTGGATAGAAAGAACTACAAAAACTTGTATAACCACGTACATATACCATAGCTTTAACACCAGACTTATGAGCAAAAACAGAAACCAAACTAATTAAGTGGAGAATCGACCCTAGCTAATAATCAATGTCTATTTTGCTCAAACGGACGGAACACGCTGATATCTCTGCTGTTCACATCATGGCGTGGCCTTGCGTTCTTCTCCATGTCCTGCACGGTGGAAGTAAAATCACCCCAACAAATTTCTAGTTGACACGTGGAAATCGACCAAATTAAACACAGCTTTCATGTCATTGTGCAATTTCTAGTTGTTGCCGGTTAAGTCTATCGTCTGACATGAGTCTAAAGATAAGAGTTGAATGCACCATGAGGATATAGCACTTCGCTTTCATGAGAAGGACAGGAGAAGTTAAACAAAAAAAAGGACTACTCCATGAAAAAAAAAACTTACGTTGTGGACGGCCTCTCGAAGAAGCTCCAGCTAGTGCTTCGACACGGTGCAAACCTGTAAATTAAACAACAGAAGCGAAGAAGCTTGAGAAACAACACTAATCATTCACCAACCATAGCATATCATATAATAGGACTTTTGCACGCATCTAGCTGGTGTTGTGTTCCCGTGATATAAATTGTGATCGATAAAAAGCAATGTTTTAAATAGCGGGCTATGTCATTTAGCGGCGGCTCGACCAAAAGCTATGAAAGGCTATAGCGGAGCTAAGCCTCATTTAGCGTTTCTCTTAAATCATGAAAAATTGAAACAATAAGTATATAATCAGGCATCGTATACGATATATTGCATATACTTTACATATACACATGTTCGCACATCAAAATGCGAGTACCAAGAGGCATCCTAATTCAATAACCATGCTTCACATCAATGCATCATATACATCATAAACAAGAACAAAAGATAATGCAGACGTATGGTTTTGTATAGCGGCTTAGTGGGCTAAATGGCTCTCAATTTAGCGCTATAGCGGGAAATAGCGGGTTATTAGCCTCATTTTCAATTTAGCACTAAAAGTGCATAGCTTTAACGGGAGACCTCTCAAAGGCTATAGCGGGGCTATTTAAAACATTGATAAAAAGTGACGAAGGAAAGACGAAACCAGCGGTAGGATTCTTTGCGAATAACAAATCAAAGGAATCTGTAAATGAAGAGATAACAGCGTGTATAATAGGACTTGGAACAAATTGCTAAATTCCAGAAATTAATTCTCTTAGTTGCATGTCATGTGATAGTCCAGAAATGAATTATTATATTGATGGTATTTTTTACAGGAATTTTACAGATGGTAGTTAGGTGTGTGTTGTAGGAGAAGGCTAATGAAACGGAACGTACCCTCTTGACGATGGTCCAGATGACCCCATCGGCGTAGGGTGGGGTGGTGAGGGAGCCCTGTAGCGATAATACACGCTGGCCCTACCCCTGGCGCCCCTCGGGTCCATCACTCCCATCTTCTCCTCTCTGTCATTCCGATCCGCTATCATCTCCCATGGCGTGGCAATTATTGCATCTTGCACCTTTGTAAGGAGGAGGTTGGATTAATAAAGAAAACAAGCAGCTTAAAACCTAGGTTGCCATGTTGGCTTTTGTGTTAAGCTTAATTAATTTAAGTCCCATGTTATCTGGCAAAACATAAGTCCCATGTTCCCGCAAAAAAAAGTTAAGTTCCATGTGGCCATGTTGGCTTTGGTTAATCAAGCTTTTTTTTACAGTGGCTTTGGTTAATCAAGCTAAATTAAGCCTGATTAGTTGGTTGGTTAACAACAGAAAGGAAGAAAGAAAATAGAGAAGCAAAAGTTTACCTTGTGCTAGAACGCGTCGTGAGCACCGATCTGGTAGAAGACGCCGATGACGGCAGCCTTGCCCTGTGTGCTCTCGTGGAACATGTGGAGCTCTGTCATACCGACGGCCGTTGACGCTGTGCTCACGTGGGGGAGTGCCAATGCAGCTGCCGGAGATAGTAAGGTGTGCCATCGATGGTGACGCTCCCGGTGTCGCCCTTGAACTTCAACATGATGTGTTAGGGATATGAAATGAGCACTTAGGACAAAGTTGACTTGTTCTGCACTAACACCTTCAATAAGGGATAAACTGTAGGGTAACGCAGCAGAAAACAAAAATTTTCCGACCTACGCACCAGCCCAGGACCACTATGGAGACTGCATACAAGGTTTGATCTCTTTCGTTACTGACTCGTAGCGCAGCGGAAGTAGAGTCGATGACGAACGGCGGTGCAGATCCCCGCAGCTAGGATTTTACAACCTCCCAACTGCGAGGATGTATACCCTCATCTGCCCCGCGGACAGCCCTCCGAGAGGCGGTCGGACAGTCCCCCGGACGGTGTCGCGGACAGCCCTTCGGGAGGACCTCCGAAACTCGGACTGTCACTCGGACAGCCCTTCGGGAGGACCACCAAAACTCGGACGGTCACACGGACAGCCCTTCGGGAGGCACTCTCGAACTAAGACCGAAACTACGATTTCTCTACAGAGTTGCACACATACGGTGTCATCTATCCGGCAGGGCTTCGCCGTCCAGAACTAGTTCCTGCCGGAACCCAGACAGCCTTTCGGCTCTACGAAACTATTTCGCTGGGAGGGAGAGAAGAAGCCAGATCATTGCAATGGCACTTGTATGTGAGAAAGAGTGAGGTTTGTGGGCAGCCCACTCACCTCTATTTATAGGAAAAGCAAGGGGTAGGATGGGCACTTCCAAAAAACCCAAAATACCCATGAAAGCAAACTTTCACAAGGGCATAAAGGAGAACTAGTGGAGCAAGTGGGGCTCCACCATGGAGCCCACAATGTGGCCGGCCACCATCTCTTGGGGGGCCCCCCAAGGGGGTTTCTTAGCCCCCAAGCCTTCTAGAAACCTTTTGGAAAGGCACTTTTCCAAAAATATCCAAAAAGCACTTTCACTATTCACGACGACATTTTTCAGCGTCTGGTCGAACTGAAAATATTTATGTGGGCTTAGAACATTTCCAGTACCCACCAAAATAATTTTCAATGCCATCCGGAACAATTCCGGTTTAGTGATTTTCATCTGCGAAAAGCATCTGAAGCGGTTTCGGCAGCTCCGGAACATTTCCGGTTTTCATCCTGGAAAATTCCAAAAAGTTTCCAGAACGATTCTGGCATCCTCCAAGAATTATCAGGAATGTGCCAAAACCAATTTGACTTTTCGGTATCCCCTGAAACAACTTTTCAGTTTCACTGGAACTCATCCGGTGACCTCTCTGCGGAACTTTTCCGCTGTCCGAAACTTTTCCGGTGTCCGAAACTTTTTTCGGTGTTTTTCTCTCAGACTCCCTGTCTAGTATTCAGCAGATAGATGACCCTTAAGCGTGTGACCCTATAGGTTCGGTGAAGCATAGACATGACCCGGAACCCATTCCGATCAATGATCAACATCGGAGCCGTGAACACCCATATTGACCCCTATACCCACACGAATGAATATTCGAGTGAACCTCCAGTTTCCGTGTGCTATTCCTGTTGCTTCGCGATATGTTACAATTACCCGAGGTGAGAAACATCGGCATCCTCGTGGATCAACACTTGTCCACAATGCCAGTTACCTCGTTGCCGGTATTGTTCTCTTTTCTCGTTCCCGTGTTCCGGCATCCCTGTGATCAAATCACCCTGTGTCTGGCTAGACGATGATGGATACCGTAACACCGAGAGGGCCCAGAGATATCTCTCCATCGTCGGAGGAGGAAATCCCAATTTTGAGCTATCAAGTTACTTGACATACTTTTCCATGAACCCGTAAGCAGCCGTAATAGCCACCCATTTACGGATGACGTTTAACAAACCCCAAAGTTCATGAAGCAAGCATGAAGAAACTCGATACTCTCATGGTCTAAGGAATTATGCAAACATTAACTTCCTGTGTTATTAACCATTAACGTATGACGAATGTATCTCATAGCATAACATCAATTTGGGTCGATTCAACACAAGTGTTCTACCAACAATTGTGCCCTCAAAATTGCCGGCATAGCCATGCCCATGATCAGGAAAACAGGATCATCATGCAATACTTGAGCCAGTCATAGAGGCTTGACTAGGAATACATTTTACCGTTTATTATCCCACACGTGCATATGAGTCTTCCTCCGATCCTCGTGGTTATAGCAGACTCGAGAACCACAACAGTTATAGCATGGAACATAAACCTAATTATGAACAGGGAGATAATCAATAACATTTATTATTGCCTCTAGGGCATATCTCCAACAGACTCCCACTTGCACTAGGGTCAATAATCTCGTCAATGCTAATGCACTTTACACCTATGGCATACTGGTGTAAAATATGCTTCGCATGTGGTATAGTCTGATGTCCAACGGATCTGACGACTTCAGCTCCGTGTGTAACCTTGCATATCCTCGCGTTTTCACGCTTTCACAAAATTCATATTTTGTGTGGACTTGGCTTTGCATATGTGTGAATCATTGGTCGAAACCTGATTCCTCAGACTGAGCTATGGAGCAACTATCTGCAATAGTGTCCCATAGACCAAAGCCATCTTGGAACCATACTAAGTTCATGAATGAACTATATGATTCAACAACTTCTTTGTGGCTTCTCAAGCGTCAACATATTTAGCCTTTGTTATAGAATTCGCCACAGTATCTTGTTTGGAACAATTTCCAACTACCGTGCCACCATATTATGTATTACACAAAAAACCCTTAACTTAAATCGAAAATCGCATGGAGCATTGATGAAGACTGTATCGATGTAATTACTTACAACGAACACTTCATAATCTCTGCTTGCGAGAAAACATGTCATCACTACTACTCTAGTACTTTAATGACATCTTTCACTGTTGTCCTATGATCAGTACTTTGATCACTTTGGTATCCATACTCTCAACAACTTTGGAGTATCGGACATATCTGGTTGTTTTACATACCATGAAATACATGATTAATCCAAACACAAGAGTGTGTGGAATCTCCATCATGTATTTTACTCATCAGTGTTTTGGGACACCGAGTCTTGCAAAACTCTTTCCATGTGACTTCGGCAAGAATCACTTCTTGGCATTTTAAATGCTAAAAGGTTTTAGCATCTTGTCAATATGTATTCATCGCTTAGCCCTATTAGGTAAATCTATCTCCATAGATCATCATGCCTAATATTGAGGCTATTTAGCCCAAGCACTTCATAAAAAAACTATTTTCAAATGAAGTCCTTAATTCGTGTCAAGAAATTTATTTTCAATTAACAATGTGTCAAGTACACAAGGTTTTTAGAAATATTATTATGCTCCTACTTACTTTCTTAAATCACAAGCATCTTCGATACCCATTTGATGAAGTCAAAACCCCTTTGACAATTCCATAAAAAACGAAGATTCTAACTCCACATTGCTCTCTTCTGTCCATTGCTAGAACTCTGAAGTTTGCATACTTACTAGCATCCTCTGGATCGACAAATTACTTTGGACTGTATCACATACAAGTCCTAGGTTTCATTTCCATCGGATGGAAATCCTTTTGTCATCCATGTTTCATATCTCATGATTGAAATATGTATTAATTGCTAGTTCAACCCGAACCGACTTCAAGCCTCGCTATGGTGAGACAATCTCATCGTAGTCAACTCCTTGAACTTGTTATTGCAACAAGTCGAGCTTTATGGATAAAACATTTTATCCGTATCAGTTTTTAGTTTCATAAATATTCTTTAGACTCTAAGCCTTCCGAAAGGTGTATCAAGATTTTAATCTTGAAACATTTATATGGAAACTATCTCAGATTGTATTGGCATTTAGCCAATTCCGGAGTCAGGGCCCATCACCGCTTCCTTGTGTATCGTAGGTATACTGTTGTCCAACAACAATATCTCGTTTGCGCACCTGAGAGGTTTGCACGAGCCTTGCCTACGGGGTTCAGCTGCAAGTTCGACTGAAGTCCATACATTTTATTGTAGAGACTTTCGTATCAGTCGCAGTAGGAAACTCCGGAATCACTTCCAAGGTTCCTTTCCTTTGACCTGATGATGAAGATACTAGTTATCTCGTCGAGTTGCACTGTCCTCCCACTCGCCTTTTGTAAGAACTATTCTCTTTAAAAGCATACCGTTTTGTGGCAAACCTATTTGCCTCGGTATAGTGAGGGAGGAATACCCATTTACTTGGGATAACCTTACAAAGTAGCACTTGTCTGATTTGGAATAGGTTTGTAACCTTTTACACAAGCCCCATATTCCAAATGTTAAGAAAAGATATAACATGGTTGGGCGTACCATACCATGACGTTATTTCAACAGACTCGATGAAGCTCTTTTCAGTGTAAAAGCCGCAGTCTCTAAAGCATCACCTTAAAAGGGATAATGGCAAATTTATTTATGTCATCTTTGATCTTACCATGTCATAAATGGTTCGATTACATCTTCACGGACTTTCCACTTGCAGTGGTGTTCCGGGAGGTGCAAGTTATGAAACCCCTTTCATAACTCATCAGGCATTCGCTAAACTTGTAACTCAAATATTCCTTTCTGCAATCGAATTGTAGAAACATAATTTTCTTGTTACAATAACTTCTACTTCAATTTTTGAAAACCTTATGAATAAATTCAAAAGATCCAGACTTACGTCTCATCAAGTAAATATCCATATATCTACTTGAGTCATTTCTGAAGATAGATAAATCCACTACTTGCAACAACATTTATTGGACTACACACATCATAATGTATGATCACCAATATGTTCTTTGCTCGTTCCTTATGGCCTGTGAACGATATTTCAGTCACTTCACTTTTCAGAGGAAAGTTGCAAGTGTCAGATGATTCAAAATCAAACGACATCAAAATCCATCATAATGGAATTTTCCATGCGGGTTTTTCCAATGTGACCAAATGCAATGCCACACATATGTGGTATTCTTTTAGTCTTGCGACATTTAGCGTCAGTGTTATGGATGTATCATATTACCATCAATATTCATAGCATACATCCCATCCTGTATGGAAGCATGGCCCTTCATGTTATTCATAACACCGAACATCAAAAGTTCTCTTATGAATAACCTTCTTGCAAAATACCTTATGCAAAGGGCTAGAGTGTATGAAACTCTAAATGAATTATGAAAGTAAATACAGAGGTAATGTATTAATATCAATATTCATAACATACATCTCATTCATAATGAAAGTATGGCCTTTATGTTATTCATAACATCGAACATCAAAAGTTCTCTTATGAACAACCTTCTTGCAAGATACCTTATGCAAAGGGCTAGAGTGTGAAACTCTAAAATGAATTATGAAAGTAAATACATAGGGATTACACCTATGGAAGGCATAGTAACATTTACTATGTTCCCTGCGCGTATCTAAACCTCATTCCTGGCTAGTCTTTCAGACCATAGTAGTTCTTACATCGAGCTGCAACAGAATGCAATCGAGCGGGTATCTTTGTGATTAACTCACAATACCCAAGAATTAGTGATTAACATGTTTAACCATAATTCCCAAGAACTATATCTTTGACCAGCCTTCTATACATCAAAAACTTGTATGACATTCATACATGAGCTGGATATTCCAGTCTTCTTTCTTTCTGCCATTATACTTCTAACAGTTTAACTTTTAGTATTTCTCCTACTCTTAGAAGAAGCACCCAACTTAAGAGTGGCGTTAGCCCCGGATTTCCTAGGCGTGAAAGTTTTACTAACACCCTTCGGGCACTTCCTTTCTCTTTAAGTTGTTGTTTTATTCACCATCATCATATGACAGGCGTTCTTCTGGATCCCTCTCTTATCAGTCTAATGCATAGTAAAACTCCTTTACTAACAGTTCGCAAACAAACATTGCTTTGGATATCTCATATCTTTTAGCCTTTGTCTGTCTCTGAAAATGATTTTCAGATTCCATGAATATCACATAACTATCCAAACTTTCGAAGTTCGGGTCTCATGGAAGCAAACATATTGCACTTTGACTGAAAATGAATTCTAGCTTTTGGATCGAAGGACGAGAGTCACATGATCCATAGCATTAGCGGGAGAATACCGAAAGCATGCGATAGGACAAAGTCCTTCTCGGCAATCTTGAGGACAATCCTCACATTACGTTACCAACCGTAAAGTTTTAACCAGATATTTAACAGCTATTCAATTTTAATAGGGAAGGTGGAAACGCGAGCCATTCTTCTACAACTATTATGCAAATCACACTTAGACAGTGTTCAAAATTAATTGCACCGAGAATTAAACAAGTTAATTCTTCAGTACGCTCCCACTCAAATCAATATCTCTCATAATTGATTGTGAGTGATACAAGATCCGCATTTTAATTCGACGCCATTGACGGGTTCATCACTGATGACGTGAATTTCAATCGGTAGGCCAACTTGCCAATCACATCTCTATGTGACTCTTGTTCATCTTTCGATGCGTGTGTTCCGAGCTCATGACTCTCATGCCTGAACGTCAAGACAACCAAGTGATCTCGCTGCGAGGTCTGACCTCACCCGCCTCACACATCCCTAATCGTTCGTACTCATGTGTACATGTCGTACCCCGAAAAGTTAGGTGCCGTGACGGTGCTACACTTGGGAGAACACTAACTACTTGATATTTTTGTGAGAGATCACCCTAATAAAAGCGACTACCGCGCAATCAAGAAGGGTGCATCATAAGGGATAAACATCTCAGGCAATTCATAATAGCATGATATGGTATAGCCCTTTCTGACGGAGAAGTCTTGCATTTCTTCGTCTTCGGCATTCGCGTTGGTGTTCACCTTCGCGAAGATTGCCACCACCTTGTCGATGCACAAGATAATATTGCTATCTCTATAGCTAATAAAATAAGTGCATTACATAAGGTGACACGCAGGTCATTAAAGTGCAATCATATGGCTCCAGCCATCATGCCGAATCATGACACGCAGGTCATGTTTATCAATTTACATCATATAGTCATCTCATACATAATCAAATTATTATGAACACTGCTATACCACATCATATGCACATGCAAACCATCCTGCAAAACCAAGTTAGACGCCTCTAATCGGTTCATGCAAAATTTTATTTTACGTGGCTTCTAAGGTTTCGAAACAAACCGAAGCTACCAACGTCCATCATCAAGCATGATAATCCAAGTCGCTAGATTAACATTCCAGGGTGTATGAAACACGAGATAATAAAATCTCGAGCCCCATACTAAACTTCGTCATACGCGTGACCCCCGTGCAGATCATATCTGCATTGCCCTTTCGTCTGCGAAACATCCATCTTTCTCAACTATGGTGGAACCCAAAGAACTGTTAGCACTTCGTTGATCTGTCAATCAGCATACTCAGGAGCAGCATGAAAGGATCGCGGATTGCCAGAACTTTGTGAGATTCCACCATGCCGTCAAGATCAGGACTACGCAAATTCAGGGAAAGCTACAGGAACATCGGGTAACAGATTTCATCTGCTACCCGCACAAATAATTTTCAGCAATAGATCTCATCTACTACCTAATTATATTGTGCAACACCCATACATCTCTATGTATTCTAGATCGCAACCTGCATCTACGCATAGCACGGCTCTTGATGCCACTGTAGGGTAACGCAGCAGAAAACAAAAAATTTCCGACCTACGCACCAGCCCAGGACCACTATGGAGACTGCATACAAGGTTTGATCTCTTTCGTTACCGACTCGTAGCGCAGCGGAAGTAGAGTCGATGACGAATGGCGGTGCAGATCCCCGCAGCTAGGATTTTACAACCTCCCAACCGCGAGGATGTATACCCTCATCTGCCCCGCGGACAGCCCTCCGGGAGGCGGTCGGACAGTCCCCTGGACGGTGTCGCGGACAGCCCTTCGGGAGGGCCTCCGAAACTCGGACTGTCACTCGGACAGCCCTTCGGGGGGACCTCCAAAACTCGGACGGTCACACGGACAGCCCTTCGGGAGGCACTCTCGAACTAAGACCGAAACTACGATCTCTCTACAGAGTTGCACACATACGGTGTCATCTATCCGGCAGGGCTTCGCCGTCCAGAACTAGTTCCTGCCGGAACCCAGACAGCCTTTCGGCTCTACGAAACTATTTCGCTGGGAGGGAGAGAAGAAGCCAGATCATTGCAATGGCACTTGTATGTGAGAAAGAGTGAGGTTTGTGGGCAGCCCACTCACCTCTATTTATAGGAAAAGCAAGGGGTAGGATGGGCACTTCCAAAAAACCCAAAATACCCATGAAAGCAAACTTTCACAAGGGCATAAAGGAGTACTAGTGGAGCAAGTGGGGCTCCACCATGGAGCCCACAATGTGGCCGGCCACCATCTCTTGGGGGGGCCCCCAAGGGGGTTTCTTAGCCCCCAAGCCTTCTAGAAACCTTTTGGAAAGGCACTTTTCCAAAAATATCCAAAAAGCACTTTCACTATTCACGACGACATTTTTCAGCGTCTGGTCGAACTGAAAATATTTATGTGGGCTTAGAACATTTCCAGTACCCACCAAAATAATTTTCAATGCCATCCGGAAAAATTCCGGTTTAGTGATTTTCATCTGCGAAAAGCATCTGAAGCGGTTTCGGCAGCTCCGGAACATTTCCGGTTTTCATCCCGGAAAATTCCAAAAAGTTTCCAGAACGATTCTGGTATCCTCCAAGAATTATCAGGAATGTGCCAAAACCAATTTGACTTTTCGGTATCCCCTGAAACAACTTTTCAGTTTCACCGGAACTCATCCGGTGACCTCTCTGCGGAACTTTTCCGCTGTCCGAAACTTTTCCGTTGTCTGAAACTTTTTTCGGTGTTTTTCTCTCAGACTCCCTGTCTAGTATTCAGCAGATAGATGACCCTTAAGCATGTGACCCTATAGGTTCGGTGAAGCATAGACATGACCCGGAACCCCTTCCGATCAATGATCAACATCGGAGCCGTGGACACCCATATTGACCCCTATACCCACACGAATGAATATTCGAGTGAACTTCCAGTTGCCGTGTGCTATTTCTGTTGCTTCGCGATATGTTACAATTAGCCGAGGTGAGAAACATCGGCATCCTCGTGGATCAACACTTGTCCACAATGCCAGTTACCTCGTTGCCGGTATTGTTCTCTTTTCTCGTTCCCGTGTTCCGGCATCCCTGTGATCAAATCACCCTGTGTCTGGCCAGACGATGATGGATACCGTAACACCGAGAGGGCCCAGAGATATCTCTCCATCGTCGGAGGAGGAAATCCCAATCTTGAGCTATCAAGTTACTTGACATACTTTTCCATGAACCCGTAAGCAGCCGTAATAGCCACCCATTTACGGATGACGTTTAACAAACCCCAAAGTTCATGAAGCAAGCATGAAGAAACTCGATACTCTCATGGTCTAAAGAATTATGCAAACATTAACTTCCTGTGTTATTAACCATTAACTTATGACGAATGTATCTCATAGCATAACATCAATTTGGGTCGATTCAACACAAGTGTTCTACCAACAATTGTGCCCTCAAAATTGCCGGCATAGCCATGCCCATGATCAGGAAAACAGGATCATCATGCAATACTTGAGCCAGTCATAGAGGCTTGACTAGGAATACATTTTACCGTTTATTATCCCACACGTGCATATGAGTCTTCCTCCGAGCCTCGTGGTTATTGCAGACTTGAGAACCACAGCAGTTATAGCATGGAACATAAACCTAATTATGAACAGGGAGATAATCAATAACATTTATTATTGCCTCTAGGGCATATCTCCTACATAAACGTCCTCACAGGCTCACACCATTGTCACCTAGTTCCGTGTGGACAACAATTTTCATCCTAGTGCCAAGACTAGCGAATGAAGACCAGCACAATACGAAGTAGACATCGCATTTAACAAGGTAATTCGCTGCTGGGCCCGATCAATAAAGGTGAGGACAAGAACTTTCACCCAGACCTGAAGCAATGTTCCAGTCAGCATCTTGATGACTGATCATTCAATAGTCACCTCTGCCTTACTCTACGCCAGGCCAACAAGGCACTAACGGATTGGTGAGGTGTCATCCCATCTTTGGCCAGCACCATGGCCACCAGGGGGCCTTATGGGTCTCGGTGCGGATCACCGCCCGACATCGACGCGAGTTACACTGCAGCATCCAGCAAACCGTCGGAGCCACTTCCATGGTGGTATATCTCGACGGGGAACCGCCGACTTTGCCTAGAACTCCATAGCTTCGGAAGTTGTTGCAGGCGCCACAAATCGCCTCTTGTAATGGACACCGCCCTTGCACCAGACAACCCCCTTTGTGCCGCCAACAAGCACCCAAAGTGCCCCACGTGACCATGAGGGTTGTGCCTGTAGATTCACCGTCGTGCCTGCAGACACATCGTCGCGTACCATAATCTTCTTGTTGAGGTTGTCGAAGGCTGCCTCCCCCACCTCAAACCGCCAAGACTGTCATCACATGATCTATCCATCGCTAACGATAATCTTCTTTTTATTTTTGAGCAATTTAGAAGTTCATCTACAATGTTGTGTGTTTACAGTCGTGATGTTCTGTCACTAATAACATGACCTCGCCATATATGTTCTAACACACACCATATTAGCACATATAATGAATTCTCACAAAAAGAGCTTCTGATCCATTTCCTAATCAGGCTATGTTGAATTTTATTCTGATGCGGGCGGACAACCATGGTCGCTAATGCGGCATGGGTGGGGGTGGTAGGCGGAGCGAGGGTGTGACAAAGGGGTATGAGCACCCGGGTACATCACTTGCCTGCCCTGGACTGGCCGACAGCTGCCGCATGCACTGACGTCGGTTCCTCCTTGCAGGCTCCGTCGTCGTGTTCCCACTCCATTCGTCATGCCCATAGTGAAAACTTTATCTATGGGATCGGATGGTGGTGGCGATCCGTTGTCAAGCCCTTCTTGGAGGCACCTTCTTCAAGCCCTCACTCCGGTGCTGTACGTCTCACCTCTCCTCGATGGAGTGCCCATGGTGGTGGTCTCCATCGGCTCCAAACGGTTCGACGTCACACATCTTTAGTTTGCTTGTTAGTCATAGGGGTAGTGTGCCGGTGCCCGACACCTTTATATCTTGCCTTGGATATATGTGTTATGTGCGATGGTGACGTGTGTTTGCATCCGTTTGCTTAATGGTCGGTGCTTTATATATAAGACGGGGCATAAAGCCTTGTTCGTCAATTCAAGTCTGCCATCTATCTGAACCTCTGTCTTCCGGAGCATGTTAAAATGACTCTCCAGACAGTCAACGCCGAAGCACTTTTAATGTCGCCGGGGAGACGAGAAAAGTGAGTAACTTTAAAATATGTTTACCTTGGCGCGTTCACACTCTCATTTTAACACACTTCAGGGAATGCATTCTGTTTCACCTAACCATTTTTTTTACTTTTCAATCATATGAACGCCCATGGACGAATAGTTTGACGCATTTTTTCTGACTGTAAGTCATTCTGCGTCACTGATTACCCGAGGCAAGTCTTTCAATCTATCAATTACCAACCCTCGGAATGAGAAAGTTCAGGACCGTGTGTTTGACTGCTGCTCATTCGAAACCCGAAAGTAGCAATTTCTGATCTGAAAAGGGCCAGCAATAATTGCATTGATGCGCAACTCTTCCTTGTTTTTTTCATGCCAGCATCCATGGCACATGGCGCACAAGTCTGATCTCTCGTCATTGTCGTACCAGGGACAGCAACAGGTGAGGTCGACACCCCTCTTGTTTAGTTGAGTAATCAGTTTATATTATGAGCCATAGCCTTCCTTGAACTCTAGCAACGGTTGCAACAGGATAATGCTCTCAGGCGTATACTATTCCTTGCATGATTCTTCAAGGAGACAGCACAGGCTACCACCAGATGGATGGACTTCTTTTTTGCGAAATAATTCGTGTTACTCAAAATTTAGAGATTACAGTCATTAGTATAAAGTGGGAGAAGTTTGTGAAAAAGAATTATAGAGACGTTTTACGGACCGGACCCAAGCAAAACAAAACTACATTGTGTTCTCCCAAAATAAGCCATAAAGTGAGTCACACCAGTTTGTCTACGACAAACATGGGTAACAAAAAAATTAGCCATGGATGGCCTTATTTCATGAGACAGGACTTTCAAGACCGCACCCTTAAAACAAATTGAAAAATCAAAAAAATCTGAAACTTTGGAACATCAAACATGATCAAACATTCGATGTTCTTGCCAAGTTTCAACCTCAAGTAACATTCGAGGAGCCCTCTCCTAAAAAATATATCAAAATCTCTGTTCAAAGTTTGTGTGCACTTTTGAGCAGTAGTTCTTTTTTTTTTTTGTGAGGGCTGCTCGAGTGTTATTTGCGGCTGAAAATTTGCAAGAACATCAAAAGTTTGATCATCTTTGATCCACAGAAACTTTCAGATTTGTATGATTTTTTTCATTTGTTTTGAATTTATTGTTCATGAGGGTGGATGGGCACCTGGGAGCTAGTCACACATTTCTCTTATTTCATTCGCAGGTACTGAACCATAATAAAACCCTTGCCAGTTTTTTCCATTTCTAATGACCGTGGCAGTTGGATGAGTTGTGGAATGCCCAACGATAATCATATCGACGATCTGGTAGAGCCCAAGATGGCTACATCAAGATATGTGTGGACATAAACTGGTCGTGTTCCTTTATTATTCAGTAACCGTACACGGGCATCCAAATGGATGGAAATAACTACGACGTACAAAAATGATATAACCATGTACATGAATAATAGCCAAAGCACCAAACTAATTAGGCAGAGGATCAACACTAGCAATCAATGTCTATTTTGCTCAAAGGGCCGGAACATGCTGATATCTCTACTGTTCACCTCCTGGCGCGGCCTTGCGTTTTTCTCCATGTCCTGCACGTACAGTGGAAGAAAAATCAGTCTAAGAAATTTCTAATCGACTGGTGGAGATCGACCAAATTAAAGGTGGCTTTCATGTCGCTGTGGAATTTCTAGATGTCCACGGTTAAGGTCTACCGTCCGACAAGACTCTAAAGATTGTAAAGTGCTGAAAGACAGGAGTTGAATGCACCAGGTGAAAAGGATTAGAGAAACGGAAGGGAAAATGAACTAACGTCGTGGACGGCCTCCCGTAGAAGCTCCAGCTGGTGCCTCGACACGGTGCGAACCTGTAAATTAAACCAGAGAAGGGAAAATGTTTGAGAAACAATACTAGCCATTCACCAACCATGCAAGCGTATAATAGGACTTGTGCACGCATCAAGCTGGCGTGCGTTCCACTGATCTAAATTCCCATCAATCAAAGGTGAAGGAAAGACGAAACTGGTGGGAAGATTCTTTGTGAATAACAAATCAAAAGATCTGTACATAGATCGAACTGGCAGCTCCCTGCCAACAGCCAAGTTCCAAACATGAATTATTTTATTTGACAGTTGCAAGTTGTTGTGTGATATGGTCTAGAAATGAAATATTTTACTGATAATTTGTAGTTGGTGATGTGTGACGATGAATGAATGAAACGGGAGAGGACGTACTCTCTTGACGATGGTCCAGATGACCCCTTCGGCGCAGGGTGGGGTGGTGAGGGAGCCCACGTAGCGGTAGTACACGCTGGCCTTGCCCCTGGCGCCCATCGGGTCCATCAACCCCATCTTCTCCTCCCTGTCTTTGCGATCCGCTATCATCTCCAGGTATGGCTCCAGCTGCGTTCGTGCAAATTAGAGTTAGCCCCATGGTGTCCCAATTATTAATTGCATCTTGCAGCTTTGCAAGGGGAGGTACCATGCATGTTGCCATTAGTTAAGCTTAATTAAGTTAAGTCCCATATTGCCGTGTTGCCGTGTTGGCTTTAGTTAATCACAAGCTTAATTAAGCCGTGTTCGTTGGTTGGTGAACTAAAGAAAGCAAGAAAGAAAAAGGAGAAGCAAAAGGCACCTTGTGCAGGAAGGCGTCGTGGGCGCCGACCTGGTAGAAGACGCCGATGACGGCGGCCTTGCCCTTGGCGCTCTCATGGAACATGTGGAGCTCCATGTCGTACCTGCGGCCATTGACGCTGTGCTCGGTGGGGGAGTGCCAGTGCATCTGCCGGAGGTAGTAGGGCGTGCCGTCGATGGAGACGCTCCCGGCGTCGCCCTCGAACTTGAGCATGATGTCGTGGCCGCGGTTGACGATGGTGGCGTTGGCGGGGACGTAGGAGTGGTTGAGGTAGCCGAGGCCGCGCACGAGGGAGACGCGCGGGCTGGCGAGGTCGATGGGCGACTGCATGTTGCCCTTGCCGCACGCCGACCACTCCTCCTTGATGTCGCCCCAGTGCGCCGGCCCGTTCTCCGCGTCCAGCGAGTAGCTGAACTCCTCCTCCTCCTCGGTCTCCTGCTGGGCTGTGGCTGCCGGGAGCAGGATGGAGGCCGAGAAGAGGAGGAGGAGCACGGCCAGGCGTAGGTCCCGAGATGGACACATGTTTGGTGTCTCTCTTCAGGTGTATTTGGCGTGGGTTCGGGTGTCGGCTCCTCTTCTCGTGGAGCTGGTGAGTTGTGTGTGTGCGTTGAACCGGGGACAGAGCTGGTGGGGTGTATATATAGTGGAGAAGCAGAGAGAATGCTATGGGTCGCCACGGCCGCGTTAAGTTGGAAGGTTTCAAACCTGTGTCAACCTGCTACGGCTCACGGTCCGGTACTGACGAATAGAGCACAAGGAAAGTAAATTTCGCCGGCGTCGTCCCATTCCGTTGCACGACCGTGTGGGACGCTAGCTCTCAAAAAGTCGGGGTTTGGTGGGAAGCGGCACGGCCAGTCATTTTCTCCCTTCGTTGTTTCTGTGTAAACAAAACAGGACGGCCAATTTGCCAAATTGGAACGCTGTTCTGTTGGGGACCCCCCGGCCATGCCATTCTGCGTCATCGATTCGATCGCGTACAGTGAGTGTTTTTGTTCAGACCAACCCATGCATGCATGTCAACCTCTGCTCCAACGGTCGTGGTTCAAGTTTCAAACCCAACAGTATCCAGGAGGTTCCTCGTGCAGATCTACGTACCCACGCGTCAAACTGTTCCAGCAATTTCGTGGAAACACAAGCTTTCAGTTTCGGCGAGCAGAAGAAGATTTCTAGGTGGCAAAAAGGCTTTAATATCTCCTGGTTGGTCAGCGAGTGTGCTGATGTAGGCATATGGAAATGATGTGAGTGCCAGCATGCACCACTTGGGGCGCATGCATGCATGCTTCGCAAGCGGTTGCTTGACTCTTTCCAAATGCAGGCATCCTCCTCTACACCATTGGTCCTATCAGATCGGCAACCACGTACCTTACGTGGCTAACAAATTAAGCACCACTAGGAACATGCTCGAACGACATTAGTTAGAGAGCGCTGCGCAATCGATGGATGCCGTCTGCGAGGTTAGAACTCTTATATGAACTCTAGTACCCGAACTCTGATAAGTTAGATGTAGTGCTAGATAAACTCTAGCGGATCCCTAAAATTGAGAGGAGTAAACGGGCTGAGTATTTTTTAGAGGAGTACTTTCGCTTCTCTAAAAATTGATCATTTCTAACTGATCTCCAATACTTAGAGTAATTTTTTTATCAATTTATTTAATTCTCAGCCATCGAAATAAACTTCACTACTATATTACTGTACTTTATTAAAGGACATTTTGCTTACATACTTTACCAATTCTTTGGTAAGAGAACCAATCCAAAGAAAAACACAAGAACAATTAGACACTATAATTAATAGAAATCCAACTGCCCGACTGCTCTCGCTAGTTCGATTAATACTTTCTCTATGTCTTCATTGCCAACACTGTTGCTTTTCTCTATTGATTTTTCGAACTTGCACACTTTGTTCCTCTCCGCCTCCAAACAGTTAGACATTGCGTCGTCTCTAGTCTCAACTCTACCAAGTAGTGCACGAGCATCCAACAAATTTCTCTCTATCAATAGATCAATGTACTATTCTTCCCAATACCAAAACATGCACCAACCTACATACAATTTTGAGTGAAAAATAAATTCCAAATTCGGATGAATCCAAAGAACAACTGTACAAATAGGCACTCACCTCGTCCTTTTTGCACGTGTAGAACACCCATCCGAGATGTGTTAGCGTACTCGAAACTTGGATAGCACCAACCGCGGATAGTGGTCACACTTGATGACCTGCAGCGGCGAGCCGAGGAGCTACTAGGCTAGTGCTGAGCTCGGCCGATGGTCGGACGTGACTGTGCCGGTGGTCGGTCGACGAGGGAAATCCGAGCACCGAAAGGGTGAGGGGGCTGCACGGTTTGATCCCCGTCAAATCCATCCAAAACGCGATGGCGCCGATGGCTGGGATGCGTCGAATCTGGTGTCGACGGCCGTAGATCTGCCGATTTAAACCCCGCCGGCTTTGAGAGAGGACCAGATTGATGTGGGGAGCACGGCATTGTGTCCTATAGGGGGATCAGCGGTGGCTCGTTGTGGGAGGCAGAGGTGGAGGCAAGAAGGGAGGTCCCAGAGTGGATGCGGCGCGGGGTGCATGGGATTGATGCAACTAAGGGAAGAGGGGGACAATTTTTACTCGGGTGTGTGGGTTGCCGAGTAAATATAGGAGTCCGCGGTGCCGAGGAGTATAGTTTTTTCTCCTCTAGTGGTTATACGAGTTCGGGTAGAAGCCAGTTAGAGGAGTAAACCGGAAATTTTTCTCCTGTAACTGGTTATAGTGGATCGGCTAGAGTTTCTCTTAGCGGGTTTTCCACCGTAGTAAGAGCATCTACAACCGGACCCCGATACCGGCCCGAAAAGCCCGGACGTGTTGTCCGGTCAATGTCTGGTTGAAAAGACGCCACCCAGCTGGCCTCGCCATATCCGTCCCAACCGCCCGGACTGGCCGACACACCCCATATACTGCCCAAATTTGGGGTGTATATGGGGACGCTCGGACGCGCCAGCGACGTCAGACTGACCGCTGAAACCCGCACCTATTCACTCATATCCACCTCCCTTCTCCTTGCCCGAGAAACACTATTCTTTTCTCCGTTTGCCCTCCTCCGCACAACCATCACTGGACTTCCGCCTCTATCGGTGGTCCGCCATCATCGCGAACACAGGACTTCACCACCGGACGCCCAACGCACACGGCCGACGACCAGGCCACCGACGGACAACGTTGCCGCCACCGAACGGCGTCCCGGAACGTCAAACTCCCCATATTTTCAACCCATGTCCTACATGTTCGACGAATATCCGAGACGTTTTTTGATTCTTTCGGTCATTACTTGTAGGTCACCAATGATTTGGCATGGAACGATGGCTATGAAAACGATGATTTTGACGAGTTCATATTCAACAAGGTCATCATGTCATTAGATCCGAGCGATGATGATGCCGAAATGATGATGATGATCAACATCCCACTACTAGAAAAACAGCTATAGCCAATATGGACACTAATGGCGCACTATACATGTGGTGCGCCATTACTAAATAGTAATGGCGCACCATGTGTAGGTGCGCCATTAGTAACCAAAACAGTAATGGCGCATCAGGTGAAAAGTGCGCCATTACTAAGTTTGACCAAGGTTCGACCCAGTCATACACATAGTAATGTCGCACTTTGTATAGGTGCGCCATTACTAAGTTGACATAGTAATGGCGCACCTTCACAAAGTGCGCCATAACTATGTGTATGACTGGGTCAAACCGTGGTCAAACTTAGTAATGGCGCACTTTGCATAGGTGCGCCATTACTATGTCAAACTTAGTAATGGCGCACCTATACAAAGTGCGCCATTACTAACTTTGACCAAGGTTTGACCAAGTCATACACATAGTAATGGCGCACTTTGTGAAGGTGCGCCATTACTAACTTTCTAGGTGGCCGAAAATTTCACCAAATGCACCCCCCGTGGACCGCCTTTTCAGTTTTCAAAAAAATAAAAGAAAATGATGGAAATGTCAAAAAATAAAAGAAAATAAGTTTCCCATGTGATATGTGGTCTAGTTGTTGGGAAAATTTACAAATATGAATTTCGACTTTATTTGCAAAATCTATCTGGAATTTAGTAAAATGGGCATAACTTTTGCATACGAACTCGGATTAAAAAGTTTTTTATATGAAAAATCATCTACTCGAAAAGTGTCATCCGAATTCAACGGGGAACCCCGTTGAAGATTTTTAGAATCCCCAAAAACCTAACAAAATAAAAGATACGGGGCTTTTAAGATCTAGAGGGGGAAAATGGAAAAAAAATTCAAACTTAGTAATGGCGCACCATCTGCTAGGTGCGCCACTAGTAACAGAAAAAAAAAATTGGTTTCGAAATTTTTTTTTTGGAAAAAATGTTCAAAATATGATACGTAATATGACCGGGAAGTTTGAAATATTTTTTCAAAATTTCATCACACTCATGAACATGAACAAAGTCCTAGATATCAACATGGTTTAATAGGATTGATATGATAGATATATCAACAAGTGCCTGTTAAGTGAGCTGGTGCTGGGGCTGGAGTAGTGTGAGGATGGGTGACCTTCCGAGAAGTTTGACCACGGAGTGCGATTTGACTTGAGATTAAGCATATTGACCCGAGATTAAGCCATAGTGACCCGAGATTAAGAAAAAAACGAAAAAAAAAATTCTGAAAAAAAAAAAATTTGAAAAAAAAATTTCTGAAAAAAAATTTGAAAAAAATTTGTTAGTAATGGCGCACTTCTATGTGGTGCGCCATTACTAAGTCAGATAGTAATGGCGCACTTCTAGGCATAGTAATGGCGCACTATAGGTGCGCCATTACTATCTGTGATAGTAATGGCGCACCAAATGTGCGCCATTACTAACAGTTACTAATGGCGTGATGATAGTGGCGCACCTATAGTGCGTCATTAATAGCCAAAATAGGTGCGCCACTAACAGCCTTTTTTCTAGTAGTGTCCAAGAGGAGTCCGAGAAGGCAGAGGAGCATGCCTAAACTTCAAGGGTTCCATCAAGGGCTGGAAAGTGATCTGCGTGATAGGATTGCCAGTGCACGACTTCTATTCGCAGACTACTTCTCAGCTGTCCTATCAAACAAAGCCGCTTTGCAACAATGCAAGAGACAATTGGGAAGGATGTGGAGAGGGCATTTGAAGTACTCCAAGCTCATTGGGGTATTGTTCGTGAAGTTGCGAGGATAGGGGAACCGGGGACACTTTGGCAACTCATGACTGTCGAGGACGCGAGTAAAGGGTCAGCACGCACACATGATCCGGCGCAAGCGGCAGAGAGCATTGCCAACTTTCCGGAGATGCACCGACAACTGCAAGATCAACAAGTGCAAATGCAACTTCTAGATGATCTTATCGAGCATATATGGACGCACACTTGAAATCAGTAAACATGTCTTTTATTTTCTCAGCTATGCACTATGAACAATATTTATGTTTGAACTATATTCGGATTATGTACTATTAAGCATGAACTATTTGTAGTTGTATGCACTAAAGCTATGTTTGCCCAAAATGATGGACGTGCATATGTTTGCATGGATTTGGTGTTCTGAAAATAAGGACTGTGGTTACCAGATTTTGATGCCCATTCGGTGACACTAGTGCAGAATCGGCCTATAGTGCCGGTTCGTAAGGGCCTTTAGTGCCGGTTCTCCAACCGGCACTAAAGGGTGGGGACTAAAGCCCCCCCCCCCCCTTTAGTGCCGGTTCAACACGGCCCGGCACTAAAGGCCCACCACGTGGCACCTGCCGGTGCCGTGGGCTGGGGGACCTTTAGTCCCGGTTGGTAATACCAACCGGGACTAAAAGTATTTAATTCTTTTAATTTCGGTTTATTTTTCCTTTTAATCCTTCAGGGGTTTATGAATTAATTATGGTTTATTTTTCCTTTTAATTTTGTGTTTTCCATTTAATTATTTTTCATTTCAAACATATATTACGCTACTACATAATGTACACGTTGTGCATATATATATAAATAGAATTTCTCGTAGAACCGATCATATATATATATATCATCGAATTTCTCATACGATGACCATTCACACATACATATATATACAATTTGGTATATACAATTTCTCCTACAATTTGCGGATCATTACATATATGCAGGGCATTACTTCTTCTTGATCTTGTAATGGTATTCTCCTTTGGGATCTATGACCTGGTCGACCAGAAATCCAGCTATTTCCTCTTGAATTGCTCGTACGCGAGCCATTGGTAGGAGCTGGCCCCGCATCTCGTTCAGCTATAATCAGGAGATCAAGATGAATATATTAGTTGTGTGTATATATATTAGCTAGATCATGATAAAAAAAATTATGGATAGTGTTCTGGCAAACGTCGTACCCAAAGATTTCTTTCGTTTCTGCTCCTTTCAGACGTGATCATGCGAATGTTCTCGCAAACGTAGTATGCGCATAAAGCATTTCCCTGCTTCGGCTTCATGCACTTTACGAGAATAAAATTCAATCAGGTAATAATTAATCAAGCATGATAATGGTATTGAAACTAGAATTAAAGAGATGCACGGACGTAGCTAGCTAGTACTACTTAATTACCTTGGGTCGCGCCCATGTCAGCTTTTGTTCCCAGTCGCCTGGGACCTATTTGACGAACTTGGCCCAAGCCCTGCCCGCCGGCAAAGAAAATGAATAAATGAGTTATTAACTAGTTGATATCAGGAAATGAAGTAAAGAGGCCGACATAGTGCGATAATGATTGAAATTACCTGTCGACCATCCCCCTCACGGTTGCGTATTCGGTTGGATTCTTATATAGTGAGTCCAGTACTTCAACTTTTGCGTTGTCAACTTCAATGATTAACAAGATCCAGTGGTAACTGCATGCGCACACGTTTTGTATAAATAAGCGGGCACGTGCATAACTCATCAACTACACTTATTAACATCTAGAATTTGTAGTACAAGATATAGTAACACTCACCGGAAGTTGTAAGGAAGTAGTATTTCTGCTTGGGTGTTTAGTTGCTTCAAAAACTCTAGCAGGGATTTCTCTGTGTCTTTTCTCGAATATTTATCTTCCCATATCGCCTGATTAACCGTATTTGGGTCAATGAACCCAATGCCATAGTGTCCAGCTTTTTTCATTTCATACATCTTCATTCTGCATAATACCACAGAAAAGAATATAGTGAGGATAATTACAGGTAATGAATGAGAGCACAGCTAGCTAGCTAGAGACTTAAATTACAGAAAGAAATCACTTACAGACAATAGCAACTGACGATAGATTTGTCGAGTGCGTCTTGATTGAATAACTGTAACAACTCTGAATAATGAATCCACACATCTTTTTTATGGAAGTAATGCCTTTTCTTGACTTTCACCATGAGGGACTCTTCATTGGTATTTGCTGTTTTTTGCATGTACCACGTATGCAAATCGTACATTCTCGTTGGTAGAAGCTTGACTTCGTCAGGCTTGACCAGAGGTTTGCCGCGGACATATTGCCATTTTACTTCCTCCTCTGTAATTCCGGCGATTTCCTCAAGGCCTGGGAGTTGTTCAACAGTGACACCGGCCTCTTTAGCCTGCCTTCTAAGATCGTCGGTTATTACCAGCCGATCGGCGGTACTCACAGTTGTTTGTACAATGAGCGGGGGGATCGATTGCACTGCCTGTTCTCCCAGCTGGGGAACAGTTTTCCCGCTTTTTTTGCCAACTGCTTGGCTCAAGCTCGAGCTCGACTCCTTTTGCCCTGCCAAATATGACTTCTTGATAGACCGCACATAGTCGGAGTCCTTCTGATAGTCAGCCGGTGCAGCCATATCAATAAAGTGTTGTGAGACATGCTCAGGTACTTTCTCCTTTGGCGGCGCGGGCGGTTTCGGTGCAAAATGGGCCTTCAATTGGGCATCACATGCGTCATCGAGTTCCTCCTGAGTCAGGTGGTAAGACAACTTCGGAAGAGGCTTGAGATCTGGACCATATTTGAATTTCTTGCCTATTGTACCGCTAGCCGTCGTAGCTGCGGCCTCTCTCTTCCGCTGTTGCTTAGGCTGACGCCGTGCCGGACTTGGAGGAGGAGTCGGCTGATGCGGTGCCGGCGGACTTGGAGGAGGAGGAGTCGGCTGACGCGGTGCCGGACTTGGAGGAGGAGTCGGCTGATGCGGTGCCGGCGGACTTGGAGGAGGAGGAGTCGGCTGACGCGGTGCCGGACTTGGAGGAGGAGTCGGCTGACGCGGTGCCGGACTTGGAGGAGGAGGAGTCGACTGACGCGGCGGCGGACTTGGAGGAGGAGGAGTCGGTGGCCTTGGGAAGACGATGCAATCCTTTTTCCATAGAATGATACGATGTATGGCCTCTCCCAGTGTTCTCTCCTCGTCACCTCCAAGAATGTCAAGTTGTAGCCCGTCACGAACCGCGACTAGTGGTCACATTAGTGCCGGTTCAAAACCAGACCGGGACTAATGATGTGGACAAAAGGTCTGTTTTCTACTAGTGTGATTGTCCACGGGCGCGTCTAGATGCATCTGTGAGCATATAGGGGCTTGGATTAGCTATCCGTAGTTGTAGATGCTCTAAGTGGTTTGACAGGGTTCACTTGACATCCAGGGATTTCCTGATAGATCCTCTGTGATCGTATGCGTTGGAGATTCGCGGTAGTGAGATGGAGGAGATGGTGTATACCATCTCCTTGGCTAGACGATCCAGAGTCGGAGGCCATGGTGGAGGGAGGCGATGGCGTGGGCATGGGCGTGTGTGTGCATGTGCGGCGGTGGTGCTTTCCGTCGTAGCGCGTAACCCTAGATCGGTAGGGATGTAGGTGGGGTTTGGCGACACACGGTGAACCTCATGTTGCATGCGGCCGGCTACCCCACCCCTTTATATCTAGCGTGGTGACAGGGGCCCACCAACCATAGTTTGGTTGGGCACCCCCGATTAGGGCGCAAGGCAAGGGCCCGTCGAGCCGTTGGGCTCGATCGGGTGGAGATCAACCCAACATTCTCCCCCTTGTTCTCAACTTTACTTTTAACTTTATACTTTTTACTTTACTAGTTTCATCACAGATCAATACATAGAACATGTTTCATCGTCATAGCTCAAGTGCCGATAGAATCAGACAGCTACAACATACCTCTCTGTTCTGAAACAAATTCTGTTCCTTTTGGGCCTCTCATGATCCAGGAAACGCTTTCCCTTAAACCCATGCCGGCTAACTGTTCCTTGAACACATTGGGTGGTAAGCCTTTCGTAAGCGGATCCGCAAGCATATCCTTTGCCCTTATATGCTCGAGACTTATAGTGTGATCCTGGATTTTATCTTTCACAACATAATACTTTATCTCTATTGTTTTGGCAGCATTACTCCACTTGTTGTTGTGAGCATAGAATACTGCGGGCTGGTTGTCACAGTACATCTTTAGTGGTTTGTGAATACAATCTACCACTTTCAAGTCGGGTATAAATTTCTTTAACCATATCGCCTGCCCAGTGGCCTCAAAACATGCTATGAATTCTGCATACATCGTGGACGATGCAACTATTGACTGTTTGGAGCTTTTCCACGAAATAGCCCCTCCAGCGAGAGTGAACACGTATCCTGACGTGGATTTTCTATCATCTCTGTCCCCCTTAAAATCTGCGTCTGAATACCCTCTTATCTCTAGGGAATCAGATCTCCTGTATGTTAGCATGTGGTCCTTCGTGCCTTGCGCATAACGCAATGCTTTCTTTACCATCTTCCAGTGCTCTATGCCTTGATTCTCTTGATAGCTACCGAGTACCCCGGTGATAAAAGCTAAGTCAGGGCGAGTGCATACTTGTGCATACTGTAAACTTCCAACAGCCGAAGCCTATGGTACTGCTTTCATTTGATCGATCTCGTACTGGTTCTTGGGATATTGGAATTTCCCAAAACTGTCGCCCTTGACTATAGGAGGAGGTGTGTCTTTACTCGCATGCATATTATACTTTTGAAGAACCTTTTCTAAATATGCCTTCTGCGATAGTCCTAAGACTCCATTGTTCCTATCTCGGTGAATTTCTATGCCCAAAACATATGATGCTTCACCAAGATCTGTTATATCAAAATTTGAGGACAAGAACTTCTTTGTTTCTTGTAGTAGACTAACATCACTGCTAGCAAGCAAGATATCATCCACATACAAGATTAGGAAAATATATTTTCCATTTTTAAACCTTGCATAAATGCAGTTATCCTCAATATTTTCTTTAAATACAAACTTTTAATTGTCTGATTAAACTTCAGATACCACTGTCTAGAGGCTTGCCTTAATCCATAAATAGATTTCTTCATATTTGCCTTGCCTTTCATGATAAAACCCTTGGGTTGTTTCATGTAAATTTTTTCTTTTAAATCCCCGTTCAGAAATGCCGTCTTTACATCCATTTGATGTAAGTCTAAATCAAAATGTGCAACTAATGCCATTATGATTCTGAAGGAGTCCTTATATGAGACTGGGGAAAAAGTCTCATTGTAATCTATCACTTCTCTTTGTGTAAATCCTTTTGCCACAAGTCGTGCTTTATACTTTTCTACATTCCCATTAGGGTCATACTTAGTTTTGTAGACCCATTTGCAGCCTACTGTTTTGGATCCTTTAGGAATTTCCTCTAAGTCCCAAACATCTTTGGAACCCATCGATTTCATCTCATCTTCCATTGCCTCTAGCCATTTTGATGAGTGAGGGCTTCTAATGGCTTTTTCATATGTAGTGGGGTCACCTTCCATATGAACCACTTCTGTGTTATAAACTTTATAATCAGTAGAAATAGCTGATCTTCTTGTTCTATTAGATCTTCTAAGGGCCTCAGTTTCTGGCACATCCTGTGCCTCAACTTCCGGCACATCTTCTACAATTGCCTGCTGCACCACCCTTTCATGCTCAATAACGGGTTCAGTCGGCTCCTGACGGACAGGTTCCGGGTCTTCTCCCATATTTGTCATGGGTAGAGTTACAACTGGTAGTGAGAAAAATCGCTCCTGAATCATCGGATTAGGTGCATGCACCCTCTTCTCCTCAAGATCAATTTTCCGAGCTACCAAGCTCCCCCTCATCATTTCGTCCTCTAAGAAGACTGCATGTCTAGTTTCTACAAACTTTGTGTATCTGTCTGGACAGTAGAAACGAAAACCCTTTGATCTATCAGGATAGCCAATGAAATGGCAACTTACTGTTTTGGGATATAACATTGCAATATTTGGATTAAACATTTTGGCCTCAGCTGGGCTCCCCCATACCCTTATGTGTTGTAGGGAGGGCACTCGTCCTGTCCACAACTCGTACGGTGTTTTGGGCACCGACTTGCTTGGCACTCTATTGAGAATGTGAATGGCGGTTTTAAGCGCCTCCATCCATAATCCCAATGGCAAGGTGGAGTAACTCATCATGCTGCGCACCATATCCATCAGTGTATGGTTATGCCTTTCAGCTACTCCATTTTGCTGAGGCTCGCCCGGCATTGAGTACTGGGCCACTATGCCAGTCTCCTGTAAGAACTTTGCAAAAGGTCCAGGGACTTGGCCATATGGAGTGTGGCGACCGTAGTACTCCCCCCCACGGTCAGACCTGACTATCTTTATTGTTTTATCATGTTGATTTTCATATTCAGCTTTGAATATTTTAAATTTATCCAACACTTTAGATCTTTCTTTGATTGTATAAATATAACCATAGCGGGAGTAATCATCTGTGAATGTTATGGACGAGTCATATCCATCCACACTTTTCAACGGAAATGGTCCACAAATGTCTGTGTGAATGATTTCTAGTGTGCCTGTGCTATGGACTGCACCCTTTTTGATTTGTTTTACATACTTTCTTTTAATGCGATCTATGCATTGTTCTAAGTCTGAGAACTCTAACGCAGGAAAAATTTCACTTTTAACTAGTCTTTCTATTCTCCCCTTGGAAATATGGCCCAAGCGACAGTGCCATAAGTTCGATGAGTCATGAGTTCTCTTTCTTTTCTTTTGTTCTTTATTCGACGCGGAAACATGCTCATTCACATTACACACAGAATACACTTTTTCACGCAGTGATAATAAATAAAGCTCATTGTGCCGGAAAACAACACCCACATGAGTATTATTAAACCATAAGGCACACTTGCCATGTCTAAAATAACATTCATAATGATCTTTGTCCAAACATAAAACACTAATTAAGTTTCTGTGACATGAAGGAACATATAAAACATCTCTAAGTAGAAGCTTGAATCCATCAGCTAACTCCAAGGAGATGTCACCGACAGCTTCAACTTCTGCTTGAACTCCATTTGCAACTTCAATGCATCTTTCGCTTCTTTGCGTAGTCCACGTCGAATGGAATCCCTGTAATGAATTTGCAACATGAACAGTTGCTCCTGAGTTAATCCACCAAGTAGATTTTGAAAACTGTGTATACAAGGATTCATTTACAAAGGAAACAATGTTGTTACCTCTCTTTGCCATTATTGACTTTAGCCAATCAGGGCAATCTTTCTTGTAATGCCCGGTATTCTTACAGTGGAGACATGTATCCTTGTCCACTGGAAGAGACTTCTGCTGATGCTGATAGTGAGATTTTCCATGTGTCTTTGAAGGGGAACCTTTGCTATTTTGATTGTAATTCTTTTTCTTATTATCCTTCACATAGTTGACAGAACCACCATATGAGGTTCTAAGTCTTTCCTCTTCTTGGACACACATGGCTATAGTCTTTTCATTGTCCCATTTTTTAGGTGACATGTTGTAGTTGACAACAAAAGTGTCAAACTCTTTTGGCAGTGAAGCCATAACCAGGTGGACCAGGAGCGGAGGTTTGAGCTCCAAATCCGAATCCATGGGTTTAAGCTTAGCTGCCATGTTGCTCATCCCGAGGATGTGCTCTCTTATGCCATGTCCACCGCATGTGTATTTTTCTGTCACCAGCTGCTTTAGCAACTGGGTAGCATATATCTTTGAAGAACAAGTGAATTGGCTCTTTATCTTTTCAAGAAACTCCCCTTACGGAAGTACACTCTGCAATTGAGTCTACAATAGCATTCTCAATTGTGTTCTTTATGAAGGCCATGCACTTTCTATTGGCGGTGAGCCACTTTTGGTTTTCGAGGGTATATGACATCTCCACTGGAGCATGATCCCTCTTCTTTTTCTCCCAAGCAGCATCATCTTCTTTTGCACCTCTGACTGGCTCTGGTGGTTTGACCGGCTGTGGGGTGTCCACAACCCAGTCCACCTCAGCACAGACAAAGGCCAAATCAGTTTTCTTTCTCCACTCAGTGTAGTTATCACCGCGGAGTGTCGGAACATCCTTTAGGCAACTCATCAAGTGGTAACCACCTGAAATCACAATGAAGTGAGATCAAAGCAACAATTGCATGCATTAATCCAACGTTGGTCAAAATTAAACATACAACTGTTTATGTAATTTAAATTTATATCACCATTGGGAAAAAAATAGAAATAAATGCACTTTTTATAATAATAATAAATCATGATCATGTTATTAACAACGTTGGTCATAAAATAACAGAATCATATTTATTTCAATAATTTCTTTAACATGCTCTTAAAATTTAAACCTCTTTAAACTTTTATTTGCTTTAAAAAGAGCATTTTTATTTATTTGCTTTAAAAAAGAGCATTTTTATTTATTCTTTTCAGAAACTTTTATTTTACTTTTCTATTTTCTAAACAGAATTTTGGTTGGAAAAATTTGAACAGAAAAAGAAAAAGAAAAACTGTTTGAACACTACTAGGGAAAACCCTAGCAGTAGCGCAGGTATTTGGTGTATCAGTAGCGCGGGTAGCCGCGCTACTGATAAGGCGCTACAGCTAAAGTGTAGCAGTAGCGTGTGTTCGTCAGCGCTACTGCTATACCTGCTTAGCAGCAGCGGTTTTTGTAGGAAGCGCTGCTGGTAGTTACTAGCAGCGCACCTCTCTACCCGCGCTACTACTATTATTACGTATTTCTTTTTTGTTTTATGCCGTATATTCATACGCCATTATACAAGTTTTCATACAGTATCATCATAATACATTATTGTCATATAACAACTACTCATCATCATCAGTCTCGTCCATGAGACATCATATAACAACTTGGTCACTAGTTATAATAACAACTCCTAGGACCTACTCCTAATCACTACTCCTCCTTAGCATCACCATCAACTCTAACACATTGTAGCACATAATAAAAACTTCTCATCATCATCATAGTCAAATATAATCAGCACTAACTAATTGTTGTTAATACCTAGGACCTACTCCTGCTGCTCTCTCTCTCAGGTAAAATAGCATAAAACATGTGTAGCACTCCTTCTTCATCATATTGGAGAATGCATATGAACCTGTCTCCTAATTGTGGGCTGCTCTTCTGATTGCTGCCCCCTAGTACTTCTCTGCGATCCTTCACAATTTTGCTCCAGTCTTTGACTATTAAGACTTGCTCACTTGGAGAAATGATGAATGCACTCATGTGCAATACAGGATATCTTGGCCGTAAGCTAACCATTGCCATGCGACCTTTAGACTCGATCCAACGAGGCACAACACTCATCGGGAGTCCATGTTGAAGAACATCGTAGTAACATGCTTAGCAATGAAGTTTAGCTTAAAAAATAATGTATGCAAAAGATGCACTGAGGACAAATAGTAAAAATCTTACCATCTTTCCTAGATAGATGTGACCATAGTTCAATACGCACACTAGTGGCCACACGTTTTGAGTACTAATATCTCGAAGTCCAGGAAAATAACCTGTCTTGACAGTATCAAGATCCTCCAGGTATGAAACTGTTGGGGAACGCGACAGAAAATAAAAATTTCCGGTATAGCGAGCACGCCCAGGACCACTATGGAGACTGCATACAAGGTTTGATCTGATCCGTACCGACTCGAAGCGCAGCGGAAGAAGAGTCGGTGGAGATCGTTGGTGCAGATCCCCGCAGCTAGGATTTTGCAACCTCCCAACCGCGAGGATGTACTCCCTCGTCGGACAGCCCTTCGGCAGGCGGTCGGACAGTCCCCCGGACGATGTCACGGACAGCCCTTCGGGAGGACCCTCGAAACTCGAACGGAGACTCGGACAGCCCTTCGGGAGGACACACGAACAGCCCCTCGGGCAAAAGATTGAAACTACGACCTCTCTACGGGGTTGCACACATACGGTGTCATCTATCCGGCAGGGCTTCGCCGTCCAGAACTAGTTCCTGCCGGAACCCAGACAGCCTTTCGGCTCTACGAAACTATTTTGCGGGGAGGGAGAGAGAAGCCAGACAAGTCAAATGGCATGTGTATGAGAGAAGGGATCAAGAGATGGCAGCCCACTCACCTCCTATTTATAGGAAAAACCCAAGGGGTGAGGTGCCACTTGAAATTCCCAAAAGACCCTTCACAAGGGCATAAAGGGAAACCAAATGGGGCATGTGAGGGCACCATGGTGTGCCCCACCTTGGCCGGCCACCTCTCCTTGGGGGCCCCCCATGATGGGTTTCCTTAGCCCCCAAGTCCTTCTAGAAACCTTTTGGAAATATCCCAATAGGTGACTTTTCATAAATATCCCAAAAGGCACTTTCACTATTCACGACGACAATTTTCAGCGTCCGGTCGAACTGAAAATATTTATGTGGGCTTAGAACATTTCCAGTACCCACCAAAATAATTTTCAATGCCATCCGGAACAATTCCGGTTTAGTGATTTTCATCTGCGAAAAGCATCTGAAGCGGTTTCGGCAGCTCCGAAACATTTCCGGTTTTCATCCCGGAAAATTCCAGAAAGTTTCCAGAATGATTCTGGCACCCTCCAAGAATTATCAGGCATGTGCCAAAACCAATTTGACTTTATGGTATCCTCTGAAACAACTTTTCAGTTTCACCGAAACTGTTCCGGTGTTCTCTCTGCGGAACTTTTCCGGTGTCCGAAACTTTTCCGGTGTCTGAAACTTTTTCGGTGATTTTCTCTCAGACTCCCTGTCTAGTATTCAGCAGATAGATGACCCTTAAGCGTGTGACCCTATAGGTTCGGTGAAGTATAGACATGACCGGAACCCCTTCCGATCAATGATCAACATCGGAGCCGTGGACACCCATATTGACCCCTATACCCACACGAATGAATATTCGAGTGAACCTTCAGTTGCCATGTGCTATTCCTGTTGCTTCGCGATATGTTACAATTACCCGAGGTGAGACATGTAGGCATCCTCGTGGATCAACAACTTGTCCACAATGCCAGTTACCTCGTTGCCGGTATTGTTCTCTTTTCTCGTTCCCGTGTTCCGGCATCCCCGTGATCAAATCACAAAGTGTCTGGCCAGACGATGATGGATACCGTAACACCGAGAGGGCCCAGAGATATCTCTCCATCGTCGGAGGAGCAAATCCCAATCTTGAGCTATCAAGTTACTTGACATACTTTTCCATGAACCCGTAAGCCACCGTAATAGCCACCCATTTACGGATGACGTTTAACAAACCCCAAAGTTCATGAAGCAAGCATGAAGAAACTCGATACTCTCATGGTCTAAGGAATCATGCAAACGTTAACCATCTCTGTGTTATTTAACCATTAACTTGTGACGAATATATCTCATAGTATAACATCAATTTGGGTCGATTCAACACAGGTGTTCTACCAACATCGTGCCCTCAAAATTGCCGGCATAGCCATGCCCATGATCAGGAAAACAGGATCATCATGCAATACTTGAGCTAGTCTTAGAGGCAAGACTAGGAATACAATTTACCGTTTATTATACCACACGTGCACATGAGTTTCCCTCCAAGCCTCGTGGTTATTGTAGACTCGAGAATCATTGCAGTTATAGCATGGATCATAAACATTCATTACAAACTCGGAGATACAAAAGTAACTGAAATTACTGCCTCTAAGGCATATCTGCTACAGACTCCCACTTGAACTAGAGTCATAATCCAGTTACATGGCTTCCCTAACACCAATGGCTATCCGGTGTTGCTCATGCTTTGCTCGTGGTAGAGGCTTAGTCATCGGGTCTGACACATTCAGATTCGTGTGAACTTTGCGTACTTTCACTAAACCTTCTTCGACATGATGTCGAATGAGTTTAAATTTGCGTTGAATATGCATTGTCTTATGGTGTGAACCTGGCTCCCTTGCCTAAGCCACGGCGCCACTATTATCACAATAGATCTCCACCGGGTCCAGAGTACTTGGAACCACACCAAGGTCTTCAAGAAATTGCTTGATACCGACAGCTTTCTTGGAGGCTTCTGAAGTAGCAACATATTCCGCCTCCGTCGTAGAATCCGCCACAGTCTTTTGTTTGGAACTTTTCCAATCAACTGCGCCGCCGTTCAATATGAAAACATAGCCAGATTGAGATTTGAAGTCATCTGGGTCGGTCATGAAGCCTGCATCAGTGTAACAACTTACAATGAGCTCTTCATCACCTCCGTACACAAGGAGTAAATCCTTGGTCCTTCTGAGGTACTTAAGAATACCCTTGACTATGGCCCAGTGTTCCAATCCTGGATCACCTTGGTACTGGCTGCTAACACTTAGCGCATAGGAAACATCCGGTCTTGTACATAGCATGGCATACATAATAGAACCAACTGCCGAAGCATATGGAATATCATTCATTTGTACTCGCTCATCGAGGGTCCGAGGACTCCGATTCTTGCAAAGCACTGTGCCAGGTGACATGGGGAGTAGGCCTTTCTTGGAGTTCTCCATGTTGAACCTTTTCAACACCTTGTCAATGTACGTGCTTTGGCTAAGCGCTATTAGGCGTCTTGATCTATCTCTATAGATCCTAATGCCCAATACATATGCCGCTTCGCCTAAGTCTTTCATTGAAAAAATGTTCTTCAATGAGTCTTTTATTTCGCTAAGAAAATTCACGTCATTTCCAATCAACAATATGTCATCCACATACAAGATTAGAAATGCTTTTGCGCTCCCATTGAACTTCTTGTACACACAAGATTCTTCATCGTTCCTGATGAAGCCAAACTCTTTGACCACTTCATCAAAACGAATGTTCCAGCTCCTTGATGCTTGCTTCAGACCATAAATGGCTTTCTGAAGCTTACATACCTTTCCAGCATTCTTAGGATCGACAAAACCTTCTTGCTGTATCATGTATACATCCCTTTCAAGGTTTCCATTTAGGAAAGCCGTTTTGACATCCATCTGCCATATTTCATAATCGAAATAAGCAACAATTGCTAGTAATATCCGAACAGACCTAAGCATAGCTACGGGCGAGAAAATCTCGTCGTAGTCCACTCCTGGAACTTGCGTGAACCCTTTCGCGACAAGTCTAGCTTTGTGGATAGTAATGTTACCATCCGCGTCCGTCTTTCTTTTGAAAATCCATTTACAACCAATGGGTTTTCCGCCATCTGGAAGTTCTTCCAAGTTCCAAACTTGGTTTTCGTACATGGATTCCATTTCGGATCTCATGGCTTTGTGCCATTCCCTCGAGCTAGGCCCCGCCATCGCTTCCTTGTAGGGCGCAGGTTCATCGTCTTCAAGAACGAAGATTTCGTTATGAAACCACTTAGGTGGCTGGATAGCTCTACGTGATCTGCGCGGTTTAGTTACAACAGTGTTTGAAGTTTCCGCATCACATGCGACAACTTCCGGCTCGGTTGTAGGGATAATTTGCGGAATTTCTTCCGGTTCCTTAGCCATATCAACGGTTGCCGAAGATTCACTAATCTCATCAAGTTGTACTGTCCTCCAACTCAATTCTTTAGCGAGAAACTCTTTCTCAAGAAAGACTCCATGTTTTGCAACAAACACTTTGTTCTCGAAGGCGTGGTAGAAAGAATACCGAACTGTCTCCTTGGGATAACCTACAAAGTAACATTTGTCTGATCTGGGATCAAGTTTGCTTGGCTGTAAACGCTTTACGTATGCCTCACAACCCCAAATTTTGAGAAACGACAGGTCGGGTTTCTTCCCATGCCATATCTCATATGGCGTCGTCTCAACAGACTTAGACGGTGCTTTGTTTAGTGTGTGAGCGGCAGTAAGTAGTGCGTGACCCCAAAAAGATATCGGTAGATCTGTAAGAGACATCATCGACCTTACCATGTCTAATAGGGTTCGGTTACGTCTTTCCGACACTCCGTTTCGCTGTGGAGTTCCGGGAGGCGTAAGCTGTGAAACGATTCCACGGTCACTCAGATGTTGGCCAAACTCATGACTAAGATATTCGCCTCCGCGATCAGACCGCAGAAACTTAATCTTTTTGTTACGATGATTTTCCACCTCACTCTGAAATTCTTTGACCTTTTCAAAGGTTTCTGACTTATGCTTCATCAAGTAGATATAGCCATACCTACTTAAATCATCAGTAAAAGTCACGAAGTAGAAATACCCACCCCGTGCGATTGTGCTCATTGGACCACATACATCACTATGTATTATTTCCAATAAATCACTCGCACGTTCAGGATGACACGTGAACAGCGTCTTGGTCATTTTTCCCATCAAGCAAGCTTCACATGTGTCAAATGATTCAAAATCAAAGGACGGTAAAACTCCATCTTTATGGAGTCTTTTCATGCGTTTCTTTCCGATGTGGCCGAGCCGACAGTGCCACAAGTAAGTGGTGGTGGTATCAGCCTTCTTAAGGCGTTTAGCATTCACGTTAAAGACACCATTTCCACATTCAAGATTTAGTATGAAAAGGCCCCCAACAATGGGTGCAAATCCATAAAACATATCCTTACAATAAAGTGAACAACCATTGTTCTCAGACTTGTAGGAGTACCCATCGTGCACTAAACATGATCCAGAGATAATGTTTCTACACAACAACGGAACAAAATAACAGTTACTAAGTTCCAAAATAAATCCTGAAGGGAGACGTAGAGGCATAATGCCGACGGCTTGAGCGGCGATCCCAGCGCCGTTCCCGACACGCATCACAACTTCATTCTTTGCCAGCTTGCGCACCTTCTGAAGCCCCTGTATCGAGTTACAAATGTGAGCAACCGATCCGGTATCAAATACCCAAGACTTAGAATTTTCGCTAGCAAGCAAAACTTCAATGACATTAACTTGTATAACAATTATACCTTTTCCGGTTTTCCCGGACTTCTTATCTTCCAGATACTTCTTGCAGTTTCTCTTCCAGTGACCTGTGCCCTTGCAGTAGAAGCACTCAGTTTCATTCTTGGCTCCGCCCTTAGATTTGTGTTGGAAGCCGGTCTTACCGCCCCCCTTGCCCTTCTTTGGCTTGCCATTCTTTTTGAAACTGGCAGTTTTATTCACAAGCAACACTTGCTTGCGATTTTTCTGCAGTCCTCCTTCAGCAGTTTTCAGCATGGCAAGCACCTCATTTGCTGTTTTGTCCAACCCATTCATGTTGTAGTTCATGATAAACCGCCATAAGACGGGGGGAGTGAACCTAGCAACAAATCCATAACATGCTCTTTCGGAAGTGGGAATTCCAGGGTTTTAAGCCTTTCAGCGTAGCCAATCATATTGACTACGTGCTCGCCAACTGAACTGCCCTCAGCCATCTTGGTCTCCGCCATCATTTTCATGATATCAAAACGTTCAGACCGTGCATTAAACTTGTACAGAGCATCCAGATCCTTGATCATATCAAAGGAGTTATGGAATTCAAAACGTTTTTGAAGCTCTGAACTCATGCAAGACAGCATGAGGCACTGCACTAAGTTGAAATCATCATCCTTAGTGGCCCAGACATTTTGTATGTCTGCCGCGGTTGTTTCCGCCGGCTTAGGTGGAAGAGGTCCGTCAAGCACGTGCACTTTCTTAGCGCTCCTGAGGACAATCGTCAGGGTACGGACCCAGTCCACATAGTTGTTTCCATTCGCAGCTAACTTCTCTTTCTCTAACATCGGGCCTAAGTTGAACGCGCTGTTGCGAGCCATTTGATCTACAACGGAAAACACAAGTTCATTTAGACTTTGTTCATAATGATTTTTGCACTAGTGAAGAAACAATTTTATTCTAAAGTGCGCTCCCACTCAAATCAATATCTCTCAAAATTGATTGTAAGTGATTCAAGACCCGTGTCTTGATTGTTTGCCATTGGTGTAACACCACTGATGACAAAAATCTTAACCGGTAGGCCAACTTGCCAATCACATCTCTATGTGACTCTTGTTCATCTTTCGATGCGTGTGTTCCGAGCTCATGACGGTCGTGCCTGAACGTCAAGACAACCAAGTGATCTTGCTGCGAGGTCTCAACTCACCCGCCTCACACTTCTCTAATCGTTCGTACCCGTGTGACACGGCGCACCCCGAAAAGATAGGTGCCGTGACGGTACTACACTTGGGAGAACACTAACTACTTGATATTTTTAAAGTGAGAGATCACCCTAATAAAAGTGACTACCGCGCAATCAAGAAGGGTGCATCATAAGGGATAAACATCTCAGGCAATTCATAATAGCATGATATGGTATAGCCCCTTCTGACGGAGAAGTCAAGTATTCTTCGTCTTCGGCATTCGCGTCGGTGTTCACCTTCGCGAAGATTGCCACCACCTTGTCGACGCACAAGATAATATTGCTATCTCTATAGCTAATAAAATAAGTGCATTACATAAGGTTGACACGCAGGTCATTAAAGTGCAATCATATGGCTCCAGCCATCATGCCGAATCATGACACGCAGGTCATGTTAATTACGTCATATAGTCATCTCATACATAATCAAATTAATATGAGACTTGCTATACCACATCACATGCAAACCATCCTGCAAAACCAAGTTAGACGCCTCTAATCGGTTTATACAAAATTTTATTTTACGTGGCTTTTAAGGTTTTGACTCAAACCGCAGCTACCAACGCTCATCATCAAGTATGATAATTCAAGTTGCTAGATTAACTTTCCAGGGTGTATGAAACACGAGATAATAAAATCTCGAGCCCCATACTAAACTTCGTCATACGCGTGACCCCCGTGCAGATCATATCTGCATTGCCCTTTCGTCTGCGAAACATCCATCTTTCTTTAACTATGGTGGAACCCAAAGAACTGTTAGCACTTCGTTGATCTGTCAATCAGCATACTCAGGAGCAGCATGATAGGATCGCGGATTGCCAGAACTTTGTGAGATTCCACCATGCCGTCAAGATCAGGACTACGCAAATTCAAGGGAAGCAACAGGAACATCGGGTAACATATTTCATCTGCTATCCGCACAAATAATTTTCAGTAATAGATCTCATCTACTACAAAATTATACTATGCAATACCCATACATCTCATGTATTCTAGATCATAACATGCATCTACTCATAGCCTGGCTCTTGATGCCACTGTTGGGGAACGCGACAGAAAATAAAAATTTCCGGTATAGCGAGCACGCCCAGGACCACTATGGAGACTGCATACAAGGTTTGATCTGATCCGTACTGACTCGAAGCGCAGCGAAAGAAGAGTCGGTGGAGATCGTTGGTGCAGATCCCCGCAGCTAGGATTTTACAACCTCCCAACCGCGAGGATGTACTCCCTCGTCGGACAGCCCTTCGGGAGGCGGTCGGACAGTCCCCCGGATGATGTCACGGACAGCCCTTCGGGAGGACCCTCGAAACTCGAACGGAGACTCGGACAGCCCTTCGGGAGGACACACGAACAGCCCCTCGGGCAAAAGATCGAAACTACGACCTCTCTACGCGGTTGCACACATACGGTGTCATCTATCCAGCAGGGCTTCGCCGTCCAGAACTAGTTCCTGTCGGAACCCAGACAGCCTTTCGGCTCTACGAAACTATTTCGCGGGGAGGGAGAGAGAAGCCAGACAAGTCAAATGGCATGTGTATGAGAGAAGGGATCAAGAGATGGCAGCCCACTCACCTCCTATTTATAGGAAAAACCCAAGGGGTGAGGTGCCACTTGAAATACCCAAAAGACCCTTCACAAGGGCATAAAGGGAAACCAAATGGGGCATGTGAGGGCACCATGGTGTGCCCCACCTTGGCCGGCCACCTCTCCTTGGGGGCCCCCCATGAGGGGTTTCCTTAGCCCCCAAGTCCTTCTAGAAACCTTTTGGAAATATCCCAAAAGGTGACTTTTCATAAATATCCCAAAAGGCACTTTCACTCTTCACGACGACAATTTTCAGCGTCCGGTCGAACTGGAAATATTTATGTGGGCTTAGAACATTTCCAGTACCCACCAAAATAATTTTCAATGCCATCCGGAACAATTCCGGTTTAGTGATTTTCATCTGCGAAAAGCATCTGAAGAGGTTTCGGCAGCTCCGGAACATTTCCGGTTTTCTTCCCGGAAAATTCCAGAAAGTTTCCAGAATGATTCTGGCACCCTCCAAGAATTATCAGGCATGTGCCAAAACCAATTTGACTTTATGGTATCCTGTGAAAAAACTTTTCAGTTTCACCGAAACTGTTCCGGTGTTCTCTCTGCGGAACTTTTCCGCTGTCCGAAACTTTTCCGGTGTCCGAAACTTTTTCGGTGATTTTCTCTCAGACTCCCTGTCTAGTATTCAGCAGATAGATGACCCTTAAGCGTGTGACCCTATAGGTTCGGTGAAGTATAGACATGACCCGGAACCCCTTCCGATCAATGATCAACATCGGAGCCGTGGACACCCATATTGACCCCTATACCCACACGAATGAATATTCGAGTGAACCTTCAGTTGCCGTGTGCTATTCCTGTTGCTTTGTGATATGTTACAATTACCCAAGGTGAGACATGTAGGCATCCTCGTGGATCAACAACTTGTCCACAATGCCAGTTACCTCGTTGCCGGTATTGTTCTCTTTTCTCGTTCCCGTCTTTCGGCATCCCCGTGATCAAATCACAAAGTGTCTGGCCAGATGATGATGAATACCGTAACACCGAGAGGGCCCAGAGATATCTCTCCATCGTCGGAGGAGCAAATCCCAATCTTGAGCTATCAAGTTACTTGACATACTTTTCCATGAACCCGTAAGCCGCCGTAATAGCCACCCATTTACGGATGACGTTTAACAAACCCCAAAGTTCATGAAGCAACCATGAAGAAACTCGATACTCTCATGGTCTAAGGAATCATGCAAACGTTAACCATCTCTTTGTTATTTAACCATTAACTTGTGACGAATATATCTCATAGTATAACATCAATTTGGGTCGATTCAACACAAGTGTTCTACCAACATCGTGCCCTCAAAATTGCCGGCATAGCCATGCCCATGATCAGGAAAACAGGATCATCATGCCATACTTGAGCCAGTCTTAGAGGCAAGACTAGGAATACAATTTACCGTTTATTATACCACACGTGCACGTGAGTTTCCCTCCAAGCCTCGTGGTTATTGTAGACTCGAGAATCATTGCAGTTATAGCATGGATCATAAACATTCATTACAAACTCGGAGATACAAAAGTAACTGAAATTACTGCCTCTGGGGCATATCTCCTACAGAAACATAATGACCTATCTCCTCGCAGTTTAGTTCAGCCCCGGGACAGTAGTAGGTGCTGTCTACCAAGCGATGGACATGTTTGCTTGAATGGAAATAAGTTGTCAATAGAAATTAGTTGTCAACTATTTTTAAATAAACAATATAAATTACTTAATAAATATGGTTGAGAAACTCACATAATTGTAGAACTGGAGGCGTCTGCACATCGACCCAGATGTCGATATTACCTTCAATTTCATCTTCCGGACGAATATCAAAGGTGATAAGCATATTAGGCTCAAATGCATAAGCCTTGCATAGTGCTCTCCAACTTTTGCATTCAAAATAGGAGTAGGTGTCTGCATTGTACAATTTTACGGCAAAAGTAGAATAGTACTGAAACCAATCTTATCCAAGACATAAATTCTTGCATGGCAGGGGATACGCTAGTAGAATAGTAAAAAATTAAAATTATAAGTTGAAGCAAAAGAAGTAGAAGTCATGCTTAATTACGAAAAAAGACTTGTCGTTGTGACTTACTGTATCCACTTCGAAGGTCTCATCCAGCATGATGCTGAAGCACCTACCATCAACTAGGTGAGGCTTGTCGCACATGCCGCGCTCGTCTTCGCAGCATTCGCACATAACGAATTTCCTTTCATCGTCAGACATTTCCTATGTTCATAGTTGAAACATTTAAAATCGATCGAAGGCAACTACCAGGAAACTGATCAACACATAGATCACTATTACTCAATATGCAACGGGTTGACTTTAGGTCTGTCGAGTCTTTCCTTCCTAAACTCTCATCTCACGTATATGGTGGGCACTCCCTCTGATATTGCGACCGTCGGTGATGGTCGCTCTTCCCTTCGTTCCTGAGTGCATTACACCAAAATGTCTAGCACACAGGAACGAAGGAGAAGCGACCCCCACGACAACAGTCGGGATTCTTCCTCTCTCATATTTCGACCGTCGGTGATGGTCGCTACTCCTCCTTTCCCTAGTGCATTACAAATATCTAGCACAAGGAAAAGAAGGAGAAGCGACCCCCACGACAACAGTCGGGATTCTTCCTCTCTCATATATATATATATGGTGGACACTCTCCCTCACTGAAAGACACACAAGGAGCCGAAACAGACCTAAAGTCAACCCGTTCCATATATCGAGCAATGACATAGAAAAAATGCCCTATGTTTTGCCGGAATATCATTGAATTCCCATTCTGGCAAATCACAAGCACTCGATATGTCCTACATTCTAGCACAAGTCATGCTAAAATTCATGAAAAAAATTCGGCATGACCTTTGCTAAAAACAGGACATATCGAGCGCCTGAAATTTGCCGGAACGGAAACGAATCAACATTCCGGCAAAACATAGGCCACTCGGAGGTACATTGCAAACAAGAACACCAAGACATCGTCTATATTCAGAATGCATCATCATCGACATCAATGACATGGCAACTAGCACTAGCATTTTCATCATCGACATTTACAACACATTATCATCTATATTCAAAATGTTGCATATCAACAAGAAAATATCAACTAGCCTACTAAATCAAAATGTAGCAGGGAGGAGGGGTTGTGGATGGAGGAGGGAGGAGGGAGAAGGAGGGGCGACTGAAGGAGGGAGGAGGAAGGAGGACGGAGGAGGAAGGCGGAGCAAGGAGGGGCCGGCCGGCGGCGAATGGAGGAGTGGAGGGAGGACGGAGGAGGTGGGGCGGGGAGGAGGGAGGAGGGGAAGGATTACCGAGTCCAGGGAGGAGGGGGAGGTGACGGCGGCAGAGGGAGGAGGGGTAGGCGACGGCGGTGGCGAGCGGCGGGGGGCAGAGAGGGAGCGACAGTTTGAGGGGGGAGTGAGGGGCCGGGAGTGAGGAAGAGAGAGGGAGCGCACGGGGTGGATAAGGTGGGCATAGCAGCAGCGCGGGTTGGTGCCAAGCGCTACAGCTAAGTAGAATAGCAGCAACGCTGGTTGAGGAAGGGCGCTACTACTATACCTATCCTCTCGGGAATGGTGTGGCAATTATAGTAGTAGCGCGTTTTATACGTGCCACGCTACTGATATGTGTTTATTAGTAGCGCTGTTTTTGTACACGCGCTACTACTAAGTAGCAGCAGCGCCTTCTTTTAAAAAGCGCTACCGGTAAGCTTCTGTGTATAAGGTTTTCCCTAGTAGTGGAAATTTGCCCAAAATTGGACAAAAAACAAAAAGAAAAACGTGGCCAGTGGCCGAGTTTGCCCGGCCCGCCGGCCTGTGCGCGCCGTGCACGCCCCTATGGGCCGAGGCCGGCCTAGCCGCACTCCCGCCGGCCTCCACTTTCGGCCCACCGGCCCGTCTCCAGCGCTAGGGTTGTGTGGTGGCCGTCGGATCGAATCCGATGGACCAGCGCACTGATCACTCGATCAAAACGGCCAGCGCCGTCGGGGGAGGGGAGAACCCTAGTTCATTTTCCCCCTCCTCTCTTCGCACGCGCCGCTCGTCTCTCATCTGCCGTGGCGACGCGCTCCATGCTAGTGGCCCCGTCGCGCCGCCGGCGAGCCGGCAACGGCATCGGACAGCCCCCCCGCGCCGTGCGCTGCGCTTTCCTCCCCTTGCTTCCCCCACTTTCCTCCCTCTGTCTTTCTCCACCGCCCGCTCGGCCTCTGTTTCGATCTCGTCGACGACCGAGCTCCCAGCGGCGGCGCCGTTGCCATTCCCCTCGCCGGTTGCGCGTTCGCCTTGCGGTGAGCGCGCCGCCATCGAGCGGTTTGGCGACGGTGCTCTTTGCCCCTCTCGGGGTAGTTCTTCGTCCGAACGGCTCGGCTTGCCGATGCCCATCCGGGTCGAGAGGAACGGGCGCGGCCCTGCGGCGGCGCTCTTTGCCGGCGAGCTCGAGGCCCTCTCCAGTGAGTTCTTTGTGCCCTGTCACTTTAGGGTTCTTCGGGGAGGGGAGGGAGGGGGTTTCTTTCTTTGCTTTCTACCGCAAGTCTAACACAAAAAATTGGCTCTAATACCATTGATAGATCCTCTGTAATCGTATGCGTTGGAGATTCGCGGTAGTGAGATGGAGGAGATGGTTTATACCTTCTCCCTGGCTAGACGATCCGGAGCCGGAGGCTATGGCGGAGGGAGGCGACGGCGTGGGCGTTAGCGTGTGTGTGCGTGTGCGGCGATGGTGCTTCCCGTCGTAGCGCGCTAACCCTAGATCGGTAGGGATGTAGGTGGGGTTTGGCGACGCACGGTGAACCTCGTGTTGCATGCGGCCGGCTACCCCACCCGTTTATATCTAGCGCGACGACAGGGGCCCACCAACCATAGTTTGGTTCGGCGCCCCCGATCAGGGCACGAGGCAAGGACCCGTCGAGCCGTTGGGCTCGATCGGGTGGAGATCAACCTAACATTCTCCCCCTTGATCTCAACTTTACTTTTAACTTTATACTTTCTACTTACTAGTTTCATCACAGATCAATACATAGAACATGTTTCATCGTCATAGCTCAAGTGCCGATAGAATCATACTATATAGGTCTATATATAGGTCTATATAGATCTATATGTAGTTCAATAGTGAAATATCTAAAAAGACTAATATTTAGGAACAAAGGGAGTACTTGTTTCTCGTAGTTCGGACTGGAACCATTTAGTTACGGAGACTCTAGACAATTTGCCTCGTATCAGCTAGATTTAAGTTACTTTCTCAAGCGGAGAATCCATAGCGTGGCTGCGTTTTCCATACCAAATCATTGTACACAGCACGTTGGTAACTTGATATATTCCCTCCGGCCATGAATAAGTGTACATCTAGTTTTTGTACTAAGTCAAAGTTTTAAGACTTTGACCAACTTGATAGGAAACTAGCAGCATTTATGGCACTAAATTAGTATTAATAGATCCATTTTGAAATCCACTTTTATGATATACCAATTTGATGGCATATATGTTACTAATCTTTTTCATATAGTTGGTCAAAGTTTTAAAACTTTGACTTAAGATAAAAGCTAGATGTACACTTATTCGTGGACGGAGGGAGTATATAACTACATAGGTTCGACTATAGCATACTTCTCTTGACATGCAATCAAATCATCTTAACATGCAACCACACATATGAAGCACAATAACATGCAAACATGCATGAGAAAATCTTTAATAATATTTCAGAACTATAGAATAACAAAATACAATACATCATATGTATTTTTACTTTCAGTTCATGTATTGTTAATTAAAATATTCATACCTCACATAACCAAATGGCATCGACATATTGCAACCAATTCTGACAACAACGTGCTGGGTGTGATCTTGTATACTAAATATTGCAATTACAAACTTAACAAAATATTGATTGATAATTAAAGACCATTTTATACTATTCGTAACATATGGCTGGCGCACACAATGAAAATATATATTTAATTATTACTTTGTTTGTTTCAAAATATAAGTTGTGTTAGTTTTTTCGAAATTTGAACTTGTGCATGTTTGACCAAGTTTAATTTTTAATTAATACCTTTAAAACCAAAATTGTATATCATTAAAACCAAAATTGTATATCATTAGATTTCTTCATAAGAAGTATTTATGTATTTTATTCAATGTTGAGGATATCGCTTATCGTTAGCGTCTCGGTTAGCTGGGGATTAGAGATTAATCGGAAATCGGCTGATTAATCGATTTTATCGGTCGACTATTAATCGGCCATTTTTTGCAAATCCCAGGTTCCAAACACTGAAATATGCTATATTCAACACCAAAAATATATTGGACAGAAGTGTTACCTTGATTCCTAACCTATGAATCCTCGTATAATTACAAACAAAATAGGGCAATGGTACGTATTGCATAACAAAGTCCACAACAACACAAATAAACATAGTTTTTGCAAACATAGTGCTAGGAATAGGCCTAATTTATCGTTAGATTCCTGATAAATCGCTTGTCAGAGCAATAAATCGGCCCAAAAGATAAACGGTGAAGATAAGGCATAATCTTATCGGTCACCCCAAGAGTAGGGATAAATCGGATAATAAATCGTTGAATCGGACGATTTTTTGAACAGTGATTTTATTGTATTTCATTATTGTGGATGTTGATGTTTCATTCTATAATCCTTGTCAAACATACATATGTTTTACTTTAACGAAAATAGATGCACCTTATATTTCAGTAAGATTTGATTATATCAATATGAATGTTCGGAATAATAATATAACAGCTACAACTTAAAATATATGTAATTGTAATAATATTTATTGAATATAAGTAGAGTAATATAATTAAAACATTTGAGCATCGTTACATGCATGTTGCAAGTTGAAGTGGTTCTTTCTCATACATAATTGCATGATGAGGTGGCATAGTTGTGTGTTGAGATTAATATGTTAGTGGGGATAAACTACTTAGTTATATATACTAGAAGATTTCTTTTTCATGAAATTCTCAAGGATATAAGTTTAGAAAAATAACTTAAATCATGCAAGATCTTTAGATTCTCTCATATCCCCCCCCCCCCCCCCCCCCACACACACACACACTGGAAAGACAAGGAAATTTGCAACCTTATACTTCCTCCGTCCGGAATTACTTGTCGCAAAAATGGATGACAAGTAATTCCGGACGAAGGGAGTATTATTTTTGCAGGCACAACTCTTATGTTGATTGCTATTTTTGATTCACTCTATACTGCAATACGAATTGCAGGCACAACTCTTATGTTGATTGCTATTTTTGATTCACTCTATATTGCAGGCACAACTCTTATGTTGATTGCTATTTCCTAGCTAAAATATAACACATAATAATTCTACCCCCTCTGATCCATATTGATTATCGCTGATTTAGTCAACGCCATGTAATAGGGATCTAAGAGAGTAGCTTATTTTGACGAGACAATATTATTTACCACAGATTATCTCAGGACACCAAAGTAGATCTAGGTAACCTATTTAGCTAAATCAAAACTACAATGTAGAATATATTTTTTTGCATTAAATTAGCAATTTCAACTGTTTTTTATAAGAGGCAATAGGTGACGATCGTGGAAAATATTTTACTGTAACATGTATTTTTTTCTTTCTGCCAAAATGTAATAGAAAACGTTTCAATCTATCATCAAATGATGGTCTGTAAGGTATAAATAGGAGTTCAACATGAGAAGACTGGGTTAAGCATTGGTGAGTTTATTGCCGGTAACGGAGATCAAGGTGACTATTAGAGATGATGAAGTGATAAAAGTAAGACTACCCACAATTAAAAGTAACATATAGCAGTAACATGTATATGTTACTAGTCTAAGTTACTACCTTCACAGTGGATAGTAACATTGAACCTTTCATTTATTAGCTTATAGACTCATTTTGTCTTGAAATGTGTTATGTTACTCATAGAATGAGTAACTAGCTATGTTACTCAATTTGTCTCTCTTCTCATTAATTAGCTGCCACATCATATTTTTTGCTTAGGTGGCATCTATGTTAGTACTATGTTACTCTCGTTGTGGATAGTCTAAAGGGTCCCAGCAGCTTCTAGTGCATTCTCCGGTCAGTGTACGTCGAAGTCTAACACGTCTGGTGCACTTTGTGACCTCAGTCCTTACGACACAAGTCTCCTCTCTCGCCAGTCAAGACCAAAGCCATGCACGGTGGTCAGACAAAGCACGCCATGGTTAACCAAAGACAAGGAGAAGCTTCTGCCGATAAAACTTACTATAGCTTCCCATTATGTTTACCATGGGAGTGACTTTCGCATCCTTTCCTTGGAATGCAGCAGCATTCACCAAACAATTTGTACTTTTCAATGATAGAACCCAGAACGCCCATGCACAAGCAATTTGACCCACGTAGTCAAATATTATTCGGCGTCACTGATTACCATAGACAGGTCTTCTAATCACTCAGTTGTTGGGACAAACCCACCGGCAACGAACGCCGAGAAGCCCTCCGATGACGAACGCCGGACGGGGGTAGAAGACGATGAACAAAACATACTTCCGACGACGAAGGCCCTGGCAGACGAACGGCCTGTATGTTGGCCTCTATTTATATCAACTCCCTCGAACACATACATGGAGGTACACACGCACGCACGCATCACAACCCCGGAAGAATTCTTTCGTCGACCGGACGCATACCACGGTCCCAACGGAGACTACATTTTGTTTATGTCCCTCCCCCTTGGCTCGACACATACCGTCACCGTAACGCGGCAACAGACCGACGCAACTACAAGCAATACAGGAGGGGGGTCTTATACCCCGGTGCACACACACCCAACGCCCACTAACAGCACGCACCACGCACGCACTAGTTGGCCAACACACCCGGCCATATATCTCCGACTAACCAGCCACGTACTACTCCAATTAACTACATGCATGGTGTATACGGCCGCGCGTACGACGTAAAACTACCACGGACGGCCCGGTCATCCTGCGCATGCCTCTTGGTGATCCGGTCTTCTCGAACGGGAGCCGCCTGCTCCTCCGCAAGACCTGGCTCATCATCATGCGTTCGCTGCGCTCGCTGCAACACACCACAATCGCCACGGACCGCACCTGACGCACCCGACGCCGGTCGCCACCGCGGAGACATGGCTTATTGCGCCAATAATCACCCCCCTAAGCCATGACGTCGCCGCGCGCCTTCGCCACGAGCCGTCGCTCGCTGCCGCTGTAGCAGCCCGCAGTCTCGTGCGCCGCCGCGCCGCGTCACTCTGCCTCCACGGTCGTCGTGCCGAGCTGTCGCGAACTCTGCGCCACCACGCAGGTCCTCCGCGACCTCCTCGCCTCCGCGACCACCGTGCTCGTCGCGCCCACGACATCACCACGCACCGCCGCAACGCTCCGCAGCCGCACCACCGAGGAGTCCACGTCCGCCGTGCTCGTCGCGGACTCACCGCGCGCCGCCTCCGCGTCCGCCATGACCGCCGCAACGCCGCGCACCTCCATAGGCCGACACACGGCCCGGAGCTTCGCGACCGGCCGCCGAACGCCGGCACGCCTCCGGCACGGCGAGCCACGCCCAAGCCAGCCGGCACGCCTTCGGGACAAACCCACCGGCAACGAACGCCGAGAAGCCCTCCGACGACGAACGCCGGACGGAGGTAGAAGACGATGAACAAAACACACATCCCCGGCCGACGAACGGCCTGTATGTTGGCCTCTATTCCTATCAACTCCCTCGAACACATACATGGAGGTACACACGCACGCACGCATCACAACCCCGGAAGAACTCTTTCGTCAACGGGGCGCATACCACGGTCCCGACGGAGACTACATCTTGTTTATGTCCCAACCCCTCGGCTCGACACATACCGTCACCGTGACGCGGCAACAGACCGACACAACTACAAGCAATACAGGAGCGGGGTCTTATTCCCCGGTGCACACACACCCAACGCCCACTAACAGCACGCTCCACGCACGCACTAGTTGGCCAACACACCCGGCCATATATCTCCAACTAACCAGCCACGTACTAGTCCAACTAACTACATGCATGGTGTATACGGCCGCGCATACGACGTAAAACTACCACGGACGGCCCGGTCACCCTGCGCATGCCTCTTGGTGATCCGGTCTTCTCGAACGGGAGCCGCCTCCTCCGCAAGACCTGGCTCATCATCATGCGTCCGCTGCGCTCGCTGCAACACACCACTATCGCCACGGACCGCACCTGGCGCACCCGACGCCGGTCGCCACCGCAGAGACGTGGCTTATTGCGCCAACATCAGTTACGCTGAACGTTCAACCCCTCTGTCGCTCACCAACCCTCGGTTTTTTCAGAGGCTATATTCTACAAAATATGTTATGGTTAACCGTAATGTGTACGCAGAGTCCTTGTCAAGTTGTTTATATTATTTTTTTGCACTATGGTTTATAAGGGAAGAAACTTCATTAACATAAACATTTTGTCAAAATTACTTTTGTATTTTAACAAGTATAGGGAAAATTGGATCCTATAAATTCAAACGTTTCACGTGAGATGGACTCATCTCTTTCCGTAATAGCAAGACAGACTCCTCTTTTTCCCTAAAAAAAAAGAGCGTACTCCTCTCTTTTCGTAATATAGGAGAAACCAAGCCGAAAATGCTCTTTGGAGGCCGAGCACCCTGAAGCTCGCTATCTTGGGCGTCGGTCTTCACGGTGATCAGGCGCAGATCCGTACTTGTCTCACGTATTCCACCCGGCAAGCTTTTAGGCCTTGTACAATGCAAGATGCTTAGGGGAGGTGCTTAAGAAAATAAACCAGGCTTTTCTTAAGCACCGGTGCTTATTTGTATAGGGTAGACGCTTAGTTAGGCGTCTCTCCTATAAAAATAGGCACTGGTGCTTCAGGAAAACCCGGTTTTATTTTCTAAGCACCTCCCTAAACACCTAGCATTGTACAAGGCCTTAGGCGGCACCGTATTGCACAGTGGTAGCAGACATTAACTGGTGGCCGTACCATCGCACGAACAAGTGCCAGCATTTAGTACTGGGAAAGATCACAACATACTGTCCCTCCGGCTAGTTAACAAATCTGCGCCACCTCGTCCAATTTGGTGTATCAAATTTCTAGGACAAATCATTATCGTGTAACCACCAACATAATATGTGTGTTTTAGTACACGAAATCACCGAGAAACATCATTTTTTCCTTGATATTTAAAGAAAAAAAGTGAAATTATGCACATTCGAATTGCTTTTACAGCCACATCTTGGAATGACATTTTTTCCTTCACATGCATTGTGTAGATGCCTTCTCCACATTACTTTGCATTTTTTTTGTCAGAAAAATCCGGTGAAATTTTTTGCTATGCAAAGTGCCTTCCTCTCAAAGTCTTGCTCTTTTTTTTCCAGGGGAAAGTCTTGCTCTTTTAAACGGGTAACGACGCAACCACTCTTTATGTGATACACAGATAAGTGTACGCCGGCCAACCTCGCACGTGCACAACAACTCGTTCAGTCTATAGTCAATTTTTCACACACTATCAACAAAAATGCATACGGGTTGTTTATCATTTTATACTAGCGGTTTATTTTAAAACAATCACCCCCTAGCACTAATAATTCCGTTACCAATTGAACATACATCCTCCTTTAGTTCTTCCATGTCATAACACAATTGCGCTTCATGTTAACCCAATGGCACTCCAAGTCTACTAATCGGCATTTTCCAGATGTAAAAAATTTCAAGAAATTCTCATTTTTATACACGCATGGGAACATGATAAATCACCCATACAAAATGAAAATTTATGTTCGGCCCATCTAGCAAAGGCTGGAAATCATTCGACTATTGTCGCTCTTCAAGTTTTTAGCCAACCGTAGATGCTACATCAGTGTTCCTAATCTTTTCAATTAAGATGCCCCTCTAGCACTTTTTCAGAGGAAACTGTAAAATCATTATGCTATTTTTTATTTTTAAATAATATTTCTTATTTTCTTAATCAACTGAAATAAGATGCACTCTGCCTGATACGGTCATATTTTATTTTTAAATCAGGTCCGCGCACCAGGTTCATCACTGATTTTATTTCTATTTTCTAACTGGCACCACATTACGTTGCACCAAGATTTGTACCAGGAACTGTTTTTTTTGGTTCGTTGCATCACACTAGCTGATATTCCCCGCACACCCAACCGATACCCAAAACTAAAATAAGTGTAAATTTTGACAAATTTGCGATTACCCTGAATTGGACTTCTCCAAGAAGAATTCCATCCCAATCCCATCCATGGCTAAATCGCTCCTGTTAGCATGCCAGAGGAAGAGGACAACCCGTCTAAAGAGGCAAACCTGTCCATCGCTTCCAATTTTTTTTAAGATCGCTTCCAATTAAATGCAACGTGATTTGTATCATTAGTTGACCCGTCCATATTAATGACACACTAGGCTGCCCCTGCCATATGGATTAGGCACATCAGCCCAAGCAGAGGCCCACGTACAAATCTAGCACATTCGCCACGGCACCTGTGTATTCCCCATTGTACATGCATGGCAAATGCATGCTGCACACATCACAGCATGTCAACGCAAGGCCTAGATAACGGCCTTCAGGTAGCTCGGCCTCCAAAATGCTCCACTCAAACCAAGCGCTTTTCAATTCCTTCCGTAAGAATCTCTACTATTAAAGGGGGATTGAACTTCGTGATTGGTCGACCTCCCCCGTTCCCTCTAACGATCGCGCTCCCACGGGAAAATCCCATCTTGCGAGCGAAAAACCTGGAAGTAATCGCACGCCGTCTCAGATATATCAGATTTCTCTATCTTCCTGCCCCAACCCAACCGGCCGCCCCATCTCTCACGACCACCCTGCACCCCCTTCCCATCTCTCCTTTCTACTACCTCCGCCAAAGCCGCTCCAGTCATCTTCCACCGCCTCCCTGACCCGCTGTCCCCACACACCGCAGTGCCGCTGCCGAGCCATCTCACCTCGTGCCGCCATCCCCAAGCAGGCAAGCCACCGTATCATCTCCTTGCCATGGCTTATCCAGGCTTTAATACAGTAGTTGGTGAACAAAAAAAATCGGTTTTGCTAAATCACATCTAGATGTGACAAAATTATCTGAACTGATGTTAAATCCACCCTTAGGTTCTTCATGTTTGTGTAGGCGCTACTCTTTTGCTCTCCAACTGTTTGCACTAAAATTTCCCTTCTATACACATGTCTATGCCATGTGTTCGATGAAATTCTAAGAGGAACAAACAATCATGGACTTGTTGGTAAGTTGATTTTTCTGCTTTTTTTAGTAGGACTGCATGGTTCAGATTAGAAATTGATCAGATGAGTTGATTGTCTTGTGTGTTTAATGGTTTTATAATGACCATTGACCAAAATAGTATCGGGGTCATCATTCTTCCAATGCAACTTAGATATATTTGTTGATGGAGTGACCTTTCTTACAGCACGGCACCCTAATATTTTTTTTAGGATTTGGCATTTCCAACATTACATGCTATACATGTTGTAACTATAAGTGAGCTCAGTAGCTATTGTTGTATAAATTTGTTGGCATATGCTAATTTATTTCCTGGAAGGAACGACCAATGAGCAAACCAAAAAACCGGAATAGCAGCCAGTTGATAGAAGCTATTATACTAATGTAAAGTTGTAATTCAGAGGAGGTTCCTGCTAGTACTCTTTTTTTATGTGTACTTCTGGCATTTTATGCAGCCTTTTAATAAAAGGTTTTTTATGTAGTTTATTGCCTAAAAAGTGATAGACATTTGAAAAGAAGAAGGCTTTTAACAAAGGAGTAGGTACCTGATTTGAAGAGATATTTTTTGTTTGTAGTTTATAACTTTGTGTTCTGGTGAATATGACTTGGGCTTTTGGACACTATACCCTTTTGCATTTGTTGCGAGACTATAAAATCAAAATTTCCTGATGGACATTGCAAATGTTATGGCTGCGTGCTAGAAGCCTAGAATACACTGGGACTATTGAAATACTATTCTGCAAACCAGTAGGAGTTAGGGATGAAAGATCATGCTTGTTATTCAATGTCCCCACAACCCAATTGCCCACACATGTCATGTTTCATATATTGCCCACATATTTTTTTTTTCTTAACTTTATAGGGGCAAACATGCTATTTCACATCAGCTCTCCAAGATTTTAGAATAAGAATACTTTAATCTGTTAGGTGTGTTCCAGGAAATTAGAATGACTTCTCATCGTCCATGAGAAAATATTGATTAGTACAGTGTCAACCAATACTAGTCATGCGCGGTACCTAATTTTCAATTTTTCCTAATTATTACGCCTGCCTCGATGTTTTTCAGAAAATTCTTTTGTTACTCACTAAAGAAAGGACTTGAATTTGTTGCAAAGAAATAAGATTGGCATCCGATGTAACACGAGAACATCTAAGTAGGTAGTTTGATGGTACTTCTCTCAAAATAATTTCTAAAGTTGAGTCCTGCTTTTTGACTATGAACTAATACCATGAGCAGCTGAACACTCTACTATCCTCATTTCATTTTTTGCTGGCTGTTATCCCATTTCTCTTGCAAACATACCAGCTTATCCTGTTTGTGATGGAATTACATATAGCAGTACTGTTTCGTTAGAATAGAATAGAACTGTTTCTTGTATTGTTATGTATATGAGTAGACTTGTGTCATTTCAAAATAGAATTTTCTAAGCTATGATGTGTGTACCTATTAATGCATGTGGTAACAGACTTCTGATATATATTTTTATTTCACATGGTTTTTATTTCCTAAAGTGGCGGCAGGAATGATCTGCAGTTTAAAGATTATCTATATACACCTCATGGACAACCTATTGCTTGTTCTTAGAAGTTGCTCCATTTTTTCTTGTTAAAAAAACCCAGATAACTTAAAAATATATTTGGTGGAGCTTAAGGTCTGTGCGGCGATATAAATTCTTACATGTGAAATTTTCTTGTGTACACCATGCACTATTTCGATCTTCCACTATTTCTAAAAAAGATATTTAATACACCATCATCTCTCACAATATATGATGACCATGGAGTGTTGAAAATGTGAGGTCATTGACTTTTGGGACTTCTGAATTGAAGCAATGCTAGAGTAAGGGCGGGTGAAGAGAATGCTACTAATGAAATAAACAAGAAAAATGAACGATTAAGTTATGTGGAAATTCACCAAAAAGGAGATCAAAAGAATCTTTCTAATAAACTAAAAGATATATAATCTATAGAAGTACAATGGTGGGAATGAAGGTGAATGGGCAAGAGGGACTGGGAGAAAGATGTCCTTTTGTTTCTTGCAAAGAGAAATGGAGTGGAAGAGAGAATACATTTTTTACTAATATGTATAAGTAAACAATGTGTTGTCATCGTCAACATACATGCCTAAATTCGAATAATTGTTTGATTACAGTAACTTCTTTTATTCCATGGCAGTGTACGGGTAATCGAGCCATGACTCTGGAATGGAGAATGCAAGTCATGACTCTGTTCACTTTATCATCTAATTATCCGTGCCACTTAATCATTTAATTCGTTCATTTATTAGTATTGTCACCCGTAGCAAAGGACGGGCATTTAACTAGTAGTATAAAAGGGAAAGATCGAAGAAAAGAAAACAAATCTGATTGTCGGTGCAAGATAGAGGAGGAGGGGGAAAAAATCCTATGAGACCAGGTCTCATAGGCGACGATATGAGACCCAATTGGATGAGCGACATGTGGCAGCGACAATCTCAAAGCATCCCAATTCCATTTGTTGTGCATTCTCAATTCCAATAGCTGAATCCCGACTCTAAAACACACGTATTTCATCATGCTCGCTCCAACGGGTATGTATGATTTGGATCTTATTCTCGCTTGCGTCAATGGCGGCCACGCGAAGGGGCCTCGACAACGGTGGCCAAACAACACGGCGCAGCGACAACCTCTCGTCCATGGCCTCGCCGAAGGAGGTCGTCGCAGCCGACCAGTCGAACGGCTCGTGCATGGTGGCCGCAGGCCTCGTTGCCGACCGAGCGAACTCTTCATATCAGGCAGGCGCCAAGACGTTGTCGCGCACCGCCGAACCAACTTGTCCTAGACTGCGTCCGCGCGCCAAGATGCGTCACACTGCTCCTTGCCGGTGCATTCGCGCGTCTCCATCGTAAAACGTCCCATGGAGACCGTACACCATGATTGATGTCTGGTGGGACTCCACGGTCATGCCGCCGCGTGCCAAGACGTCGTGAGTGTTCGTACCAGCTCATTTTTTTAGGAGAAAGAGTACCAGGACGCATCTTGTTATGAATAAACTCAATCGTATTATCCTTAGTAGCAACAACACAAAGACGCATCGTGTCCCCTAATTTGTCACTGGGATATAGAAACTCGTCAGGTTGAACGTACCACAATGCACCACTCCCACTGAAGATAGATCAATCTACTTGGCCAAAGCACATCGATAAATCGGAGAGCATTATGAAGCTATAATGATCATGCAAATAAGAATCTTAATATTCAGAGGTGACTCAAATACTTTTTATAAATAATCTGAACATAAACCTACAATTCATCGGATCTCAACAAACACACCGCACAATAGGATTACATCGGATAGATCAAAGCGAAGATGCGATGAAGATCAAGAGATAGGGAGATTGCCATCTAGGTACTAGCTATGGACCCGCAGGTCTGTGGCCAGGAAACCTTGACCATCTTTGATCAACGAACTAGTTAACTAGAGGCATACTAGGGACACAGTGTTGTCTATGTACCCACACATGTATTTGAGTTTCCAATCAATACAATTATAGCATGGATAATAAACAATTATCATGAACAAGGAAATATGATAATAACTAAATTATTATTGCCTCTAGGGCATATTTCCAACAGTCTTCCACTTGCACTAGAGTCAATAATCTAGTTCACATCACCATGTGATTTACATTGTTATGAATCTAACACCCAATGAGTTCTGGGGTTCGATCATGCTTTGCATGTGAGAGAGGTCTTTAGTCAACGGTCTGCAACATTCAGATCCGTGTGTTCTTTGCAAATCTATATGTCATACTGTAGATGCTACCACGCTCCAGTTGGAACTATTCCAAATGACTGCTCCACTATACGTATCCTGACTGCTACTAAGAGTCGTCCGGATAGGTGTCAAAGCTTGCATCGACGTAACCCTTTACGACGAACTCTTTATCACCTCCATAATCGAGAAATATTTCCTTAGTCCTCTAGTTACTAAGGATAATCTTGACCGCTGTACAGTGATCCACTCCTGGACCACTCTTGTACCCCTTGACAGACTCATGGCAAGGCACACACTAGGTGCGGTACACAGCATGACATACTATACAGAGCCTATGGATAAAGCATAGGGGACGACCTTCGTCCTTTCTCTTTCTTCTGCCGTGGTCGAGCTTTGAGTCTCACTCAACTCCACACCTTACAAATCAGGCAAGAACTCTTTCTTTGACTGATCCATTTTGAACTCTTTCAAAATCTTGTCAAGGTATGTACTCACTGAAAGTTCTATCAGACGTCTTGATCTATCTCTATAGATCCTGATGCCCGATATTTAAGTAGCTTCATTCCAGGTTTTCCTTTGAAAAACTCCTTTTCAAACAACCCTTTATGCTTTCCAGAAATTCTACATCATTTCCGATCAACAATATGTCATCCACATATACTTATCAGAAATTCTATAGTGCTCCCACTCACTTTATTGTAAATACAAGTTTCTCGTAAACTTTGTATAGACTCAAAAACTTTGATCACCTCATCAAAGCGTATATTCCAACTCCGAGATGCTTGCTCCAGTCCATAGAAGGATCGCTGGAGCTTGCATATATTTTAGCATCCTTAGAACTGACAAAACCTTCCGGTTGTATCACATACAACCTTTCCTCACGGATACCGTTAAGGAAACGATGTTTTGACATCCATCTGCCAGATTTCATAATCGGAAAAATGCAGCTACTGCTAACATAATTCCAACAGACTTTAGCATCGCTACGGGTGAGAAAGTCTCATCGTAGTCAACTCCTTGAACTTGTGAAAAACCCTTTGCCACAAGTCGAGCTTTATAGACGGTGACATTACCGTCCGCGTCCGTCTTCCTTTTAAAGATCCATTTGTTCTGAATGGCCTATCGCCCTTCAGGTAATACTTCCAAAGCCCATACTTTGTTTTCTTACATGGATCCCATCTCGGATTTCATGGCCTCTAACCATTTCTCGGAATCCGGGCCCATCATCGCTTCTCCATAGTCTCGTAGGTTCATCGTTGTCCAACAACATGACCTCTAAGACAGGGTTGCCGTACTACTCAGGAGCAGCACGCGTCCTTGTCGACCTACGAGGTTCGATAGTAACTTGATCCGAAGTTTCATGATCATCATCATTAACTTCCTCTTCAACTAACGTAGGCTCCACAGAAACAACTTTCTGCGCTGCGCTACTCTCTGGTTGAAACAAAGGTTCAACAACCTCATCAAGTTCTATCTTCCTCCCACTCAATTCTTTCGAGAGAAACTCTTTCTCGAGAAAGGACCCATTTTAGCAACAAACACTTTGTGCTTGGATCTGAGATAGAAGGTTTACCCAACTGTTACGTTAGGGTATTCTATGAAGATGCATTTGTCCGCTTTGGGTTCGAGCTCATCAGGTTGAAAACCTTTTCCACATAAGCGTCGCAGCCCCAAACATCAAGAATGACAGCTTAGGTTTCTGCCAAACCAAAATTCATACGGTGTCATCTCAACGGACTTAGATGGTGCCCCTTTTTAAAGTGAATGTAGTTGTCTCTAATGCATAACCCCCAAACGATAGTGGCAAATCGATAAGAGACATCATAGTACGCACCATATCCAATAGAGCACGACTACGACGTTTGTTTGAACTTTTCAAATGTTTCAGACTTGTGTTTCATTAAGTAAATATCCCCATATCTACTCAAATCATCAGTGAAGGTAGGAAAATAATGATATCCACCGCATGCTACAACACTCATTGGACCGTATACATCAACATGTATCATTTCCAATAAGTCACTTGCCCGTTCCATCAAGCCGGAAAACGAGGTTTTAGTCATCTTGCCCTTGAGGCATGGTCTGCATGTCTCAACCGATTCGAAATCGAATGAGTCCAAAGATCCATTAGCATGGAGTTTCTTCATGCGTTTTACACCAATATGACATTTAGCGGCAGTGCCACAATTATGTGGTACTATCATTATTAACTTTATATCTTTTGGCATCAATATTATGAACATGTGTATCACTACGATCAAGATTTAATAAACCATTCTCATTGGGTGCATGACCATTAAAGGTATTATTCATGTAAACAGAATAACCATTATTCTCGAACTTAAATGAATAACCGTATTGCAATAAACATGATCTAATCACGTTCATGCTCAACGCAAACACCAAATAACATTTATTTAGGTTCATCACTAATCTCGAAAGTAGAGAGAGCGTGCGATGGTGATCACATCAACCTTGGAAACATTTCCAACACTCATCGTCACCTCACCCTTAGCTAGTCTCCGTTTATTCCGTAGCTTTTATTTCAAGTTACTAACATTTAGCAACCGAACCGGTATCCAATACCCAGGTGCTAATAGGAATACTAGCAAGGTACACATCAATAACACGTATATCAAATATACTTCTGTCGACATTGCCAGCCTTCTTATCTACCAAGTATCTAGGGTTGTTCCGCTTCAGCGACCGTTCTCCTCATAATAGAAGCACTTAGTCTCGGGTTTGGGTTCAACCTTGGGTTTCTTCACTGGAGCAGCAACTGACTTGCCATCCATGAAGTTTCCCTCCTTGCCCTAGCCCTTCTCAAAACTAGTGGTTTCACTAACCATCAACACTTGATGCTCCTTCTTGATTTCTACCTTCGCGGTGTCAAACATCGCGAATAGCTAGGGGATCATTATTTCCATCCCTGGCATTATATAGTTCATCACGAAGCTCTATTAGCTTAGTGACAGTGACTTGGAGAACTATATCAATCACTATCTTATCTAGAAGATCAACTCCCACTCGATTCAAGCGATTGTAGCACCCAGACAATCTGAGCACATGGTCAACGATTGAGCTATTCTCCTTCATCTTGCAGGCAAAGAATCTTGTTGGAGGTCTCATACCTCTCAACATGGGCACGAGCCTGAGATCCCAATTTCAGCTCTTAGAACATCTCATATGTTCCGTGACGTTCAAAACGTTTTGGAGCCTCAATTCTAAGCCGTAATGCATGACGCACTGAACTATCAAGTAGTCATCAAAACGTGCCTGTCAGATGTTCACAACATCTACAGACGACGCCAGAGGGGGTGGTGCACCGAGCGGTGCATTAAGGACATAAGCCTTCTGTGCAGCAAATGAGGACAATCCTCAAATCACGGACCCAATCCGCATTATTGCTACCATCATCTTTCAACTCTATTTCTCTAGGAACATATAAAAATTCAAGGGAGCTACAGCGCGAGCTAGTAATCCACAACATAATTTGCAAAGACATTTTGACTATGTTCATGATAATGAGTTTAGTAAATCATATTACTTAAAAACTCCCACTCAAATTGACATCCCTCCGATCATTCGAGTGTCACATGATCCAAATCCACCAACTCAAGTCCGATCATCACGTGAGTTGAGGTGGTTTCAATGGTGAACATCTTCATGTTGATCATATCTACTATATGACTCATGTTCGACCTTTCGGTCTCTTGTGTTCCGAGGCCATGTCTGTACATGCTAGGCTCGTCAAGTCAACCTAAGTGTTTCGCGTGTGTAAATCTGGCTTACACCCGTTGTATGCGAACGTTAGAATCTATCACACCCGATCATCACGTGGTGTCTCAAAACGACGAACTTTCGCAACGGTGCACACTCGGGGAGAACACAATTTTATCTTGAAATTTTAGTGAGGGATCACCTTATAATGCTACCGTCGTCCTAAGAAAAATAAGATGCATAAAAGGATTAACATCACATGCAAATCATAAGTGACATGATATGGCCATGAACTTGTGCTTTTGATCTCCATCTCCAAAGCACCGGCATGATCTCCATCGTCACCGGCATGACACCATGATCTCCATCATCTTGATCTCCATCAACGTGTCTCCATGAGGTTGTCGCACCGACTGTTGCTTCCACGACTATTGCTAACTCATAGCGATAAAGTAAAGCAAAACGGTGAAAATAATTAAAGACAACTCTATGGCTCCTGCCAGTTGCCGTACTCATCGACATGCAAGTCGTGATATTCTATACAACACATGATCATCTCATACATCACATATATCCCATCATGTAATTGGCCATATCACATCACAACATACCCTGCAAAAACAAGTTAGACGTCCTCTAATTGTTGTTGCAAGTTTTACGTGGCTGCTACGGGTATCTAGCAAGAACGATTCTTACCTACGCAAAACCACAACGTGTTGTAGTGATTTCTTTTTGATCTTCTAAAAGAACCCTCTTCATTGAACCGATTCAACTAAAGTGAGAGAGACAGACACCCGCCAGTCACCTTTATGCAACAAGTGCACGCAGCGGTGAAACCAGTCTCGCGTAAGCGTACGCGTAATGTCGGTCCAGGCCGTTTCATCTCACAATACCGCCAAATCAAGTACCAACTAGTAACGGCAAGCAATATGTATACACCCACGCCCACAACTCCTGTGTGTTCTACTCGAGATCTCATCTACACATAGACCTAGCTCTGATACCACTGTTGGAGAACGTTGCATGGGAAACAAAAATTTTCCTACGCACACGCAAGATCTATCCATGGTGATGAGCATCTACGAGAGGGAGAGTGGATCTACATACCCTTGTAGATCGCTAAGCGGAAGCGTTAAGAAACACGGTTGATGTAGTCGAACGTCTTCGCGATTCAAATCGCCGAGCGTCCCGCAATCCCATCATGATCCGTCTCGCGATTCAATCACGATCCGTCCCGCGATCCCATCATGATTCGTCCCGTGATCAAATCATGAACCGTCTCGCGATCCTGATCACGGTCCTTCCGATCTAGCGCCGAACGGACCGCACCTACGCATTCAACACACGTACAGCTTGATGATGCCTTCACCTCCTCGATCCAGCGAGCGATGGTGAAGTAGTAGATGAGTTCCGGCAGCACGACGGCGTGGTGACGGTGGTGGTGAAAAACAATCTCCGCAGGGCTTCGCCAAGCACTACGGAAACTATGACGGAGGATGAACTAGAGGGGCGGGGTTGCCGGCAGACGGCTTGGGGAATTCTTGATCTGTTCCGGGTGCTAGCCCTGCCCCTCTATTTATATGTTGAGCCCTGGGGTCGAAACTTGGAGAAAGGCAAGAGTCCTGCTCGGACTCCAGGACCAGACGCCAGGGTTCTCGGCATCTGGCCCTAGACGCCAGGGTTCCTGGCGTCTAGCCCCTGGGCTCCGCAAAACTCCTTTTGCACCTTCCTAAAGCCCTGTGGGCTTTACCCCTTGGCCCAAATAAAGTGTTCTCGTCCCCGAACATTTCGGGAAACATCCGAAACCCCTTCCGGTGAATTCCGGAACCCTTCCGGAGACCAAACACTATTATCCCATATATCAATCTTCACCTCCGGACTATTCCAGAGCTCCTCGTCATGTCCGGGATCTCATCCGGGACTCCGAACAACTTTCGGTCACCAACATAACAACTCAACTATACTTATATCGTCACCAAACGTTAAGTGTGTAGACCCTGCGGGTTCGAGAACTATGCAGACATGACCGAGACACCTCTACGGTCAATAACCAATAGCGGGACCTGGATGCCCATATTGGTTCCTACATATTCTACGAAGATCTTTATCGGTTGAACCTCTATGTCAAGGATTCAGTTAATCCCGTATGCTGTTCGCTTTGTTTATCGGTATGTTACTTGCCCGAGATTCGATCGTCGGTATCTCTATACCTAGTTCAATCTCGTTACCGGCAAGTCTCTTTACTCGTTCCGTAATACAAGATCCTGTGGCTAACTCTTTAGTCACTTTTCTTGCAAGGCTCATTGTGATGTTGTATTACCGAGTGGGCCCTGAGATACCTCTCCGTCACACGGAGTAACAAATCCCAGTCTTGATCCATGCCAACCCAACAGACACCCTCGGAGATACCTGTAGAGCACCTTTATAGTCACCCAGTTACGTTGTGATGTTTGATACACACAAGGTATTCCTCTGGTGTCAGTGAGTTGCATGATCTCATGGTCATAGGAATAGATATTTGACATGCAGAAAACTATAGCAATAAACTGACACGATCATATGCTATGTTTATAGTTTGGGTCTTGTCCATCACATCATTCTCCTAATGATGTGATCCCATTATCAAATGACATCTCATGTCTATGGCCAGGAAACATTGACCATCTTTGATCAATGAACTAGTTAACTAGAGGCATACTAGGGACACAGTGTTGTGTATGTACCCACACATGTATTTGAGTTTCCAATCAATACAATTATAGCATGGATAATAAACAATTATCATGAACAAGGAAATATGATAATAACTAAATTATTATTGCCTCTAGGGCATATTTCCAACAATATCAGCATGGAACAATCAGAAATTATAGATACGTTGGAGACGTATCATGCCTCCACTAGTATCCAAGCGGATAGCACTCACAGCTACAATGGCCTCCTGCACCAGAGGGTTTACCAACACCTCTTCCGGCACCCTTCCATACCTCTCTGCCGATGAGTTCAGAGGTGATCTGGATGCTCCTCCATTGTTCTCTAGCTCGAAGAGGAAACGGCGTGCATTGCTCGCCTCCGGGACGATGACACCACCCCTATTGCTACTCCTTTTGAAAGGGGAAGAGCGCAGCGCTGCCGAGTATCTCTTCTCATGGAGATCTTCAGGCAGCTTACAATCGCGCTGGCTGTGCCCTAGGTGGCCACATGACCTACAGAACCTAGGCAACCATTCATACTTTACATTCAGCTTGTATAGTTTCCCCTCAGCACTATCATATGATTCTATCTTGCTACGGATGGGTTCATCCACATCATGATTAACTCGGACTCCCATGTAATCACCCCAGATGCTACCATCCCTATCAGCATCCACCTTTATAACCTCACTTAGTTCTGTCCCCAGCTCTCTGGCCACCGAATCATAGAGCATGATCGGTGGGGCGTCCTAGATGCGAGCCCACATTGGCATGTAGGCGACCTCCACATCGGCTGGTTGTGCGCTTCCATCCATAGCCACCATGAGGAACGCATCACCTTTGTGGGTAAATGGCCCATTGTTGAGGATCAACCGGAGGTCACCCTTCCGCTCGAACTTGAGGAGGAAGCGACTGTTCTTCAGGGGGGTGTTGTTGAGCTGTCCCCGCAGTCCCCATTTGCTCTTGAGCTCGTTGAACAAGCCCATCAAGTTGAAGACCTGCACTGAGAAGAACAGTCCAACGGCGATCCATCTCGAGCGCATGTCCCCCCTCTCCCTTGCCAGGTTCAACTGCACGACGTTTGGCCCATGCATCTACATACTCACAGGAATCGCAGGGGCAACACCTTGCTCATTTTCCTCGTACCTTGCTCCCTGGTTGTCTACGTGAGGAGTGATGCAACCGTCTCCGCGCCCTCTGGAGGAGCTGCCTCGGAGTAGGGGCCTGGCCCCCAGCCCCAGCTTGGCATTGGAGGCTACCTCCTCGCTCGAGGTCATCGCCTCCTTGTTCTTGCGGTGATCTTTCTCAGCCATCGCTAATGAGTAGTTGGTGTCAGCTTTGAACGTAAGGTGGACTGAGGACGTCTCCTTATACTGGCCTTTTATACTGTTCTCCTCCTCTCTTCCTATCGAAACCTGATTTTGTTGAATGATCCAAACCTGATTTCCTCCCCCCTTTCCAGATCCTGATCCGTTTCGGGCGCGATCCACCCCCATATCCTTGTTTGGCGGCTCCACATCCTGCAGATCTCCTCTTACCCTTTCCTTTTAATCTTAATTCCTATCCTTTCTCTTAATCTCCAAATCCTACCTCAGCTCGTCGAATTTGGCCCATATCCTGTCAATACCTGAACAAACAGGATTCTTCAGTTCCATTGTGATCTGCTTCCGGGCGACTCTTCTCGCTTTTTCACCTTCAGCAAACCTTTGGACCGTGATCCTCACCTTGATCCACTCATCACAAAGACCCATCAGATCCTTCTGGCCTTTCTGCCAATCATCTCTCTCAACTGATTCCTTCCCCCTTTGGACCTTTATCCCACTGCCGCTCACTCGTGGATCGCCGAGACAGGGTCTCCGCAAGTTTTGCCTCTCATTCCACGAGACGTTGCAAGGTTCACGGTCGTACCAACTGTCCATGGCAGTGCCGAGACGCATCTAAGCTGGATTCCATTGCTTACTTGAGTGCCCATAGATCGATCCCTGTAGGCATGTATGGCTTCTTATAAAATCGTATTTTTGACTGACCTCACTTCATTATGATTTTGTGAAACAAGTAAATTTACTGTCATGATGATATTTTCTCTGAAGTAATATGAATTTGGTTGCTCTCCTCTTCAGCATGACTTGCTGAACCTATGCTTGCATTGATCTAAGTGTGGATTGTTTTTCTAGCATGATGGTCCATCAAACAATCACATGCATATTATGCAGGCATGCATCTCACACTCACCATGGACGGAGCAGTCCGACCAGCCACCGGCATCAGCGTCTCGTATGGTCGCTGTCGTCGCCTCGTACGGCCACCGTCTCGTACGGCCGTCATCCACAGGGTTTTGGTCCAGCGTCCGTGGCGACGCCTTGATGCACGACCGCCATGATCGTGTTGTCCGCCAGGCCAACAGCGTGGCTTGTGGACGCCATGGAGGCATGGACGAGCTGTCCGACTGGTCGGCGGTGAGGAGCTCCTTCGGCGAGGCCATGGGTGAGAGGTCGTGGCTGCATCGTGTTGATTGGCTGCCGTCGTTTAGACCCTTCCGTGTGGCCGCCATTGACGCCAGCTAGAGCGAGCGTGATGAAGTTTTTGTTGAATATATGAGCAAATTACTACAAGATTTAATCCGAATGAGCAGTAAATAAATCATGGCAGCAATAGTATAGACTAAACTAATCATGGAGACTAGCATAGTAAACAAATAGATCGAATCTACGGCACAAACTAGACACAGAAATTCTAGCATAATCTCAAACAGGGAAGACAAGATAGCATACGGTGCAGCGGGAGTAGAACCGCCAGCGGTGACGTTCTCGGCCATGTCGTTGATGAAGAGGTTGCCGAGGTCGGGGAAGAAGTTGTCGTTTGCGAAGTCGTCACAGCTAGCAGTCGCGCAAGTGCACTCCCCAAAAACATGATCGCCCCTCTCCCGTACAGGATCTCAAGAGGCGGGGTTCCGGAGGCCTGCTATCCCTTCTGGCGGTGCACTCCGGAAGGAGGGATGGAGAAGACTCAGATGGCGGCGCAATGATCTGGAACGGTGCGAAACCATAGGTTGTGGCAGCGGCTAGGGTTGGCAGGGACCTCGTGTATATATATGCGCGGCAGGGAGGAGCGACGTGGACTGGACCCACGTCCGAGTCGGTTACAGCCCACGATCCGAGGTCTCAGATCGTGGTGTGTCTATTACGGACTCTCCGATCCTGATCGGCAAAAATAAACGCGTAGGTATGATCTCGGCTCGGCTCAATCCCGCAACCCGTGGCGCGTCGTGACGAGGTGTGGCGTGGCGAGGCGAGCGAGGAGGAGGAGTGCGCGAGGGCCTCTTCTCTTCTCACTCTCTTACATGTGCTAGAAGAGCTGACCTTATAAGGAGGTGTAGCTCTCTCTCAACTAGCATTATGGGACTAAACATTAGTCCCACTCACACCACACACACGGCCATGCAAGAATGGGCCATGAGAATTTCAAATTTTAGTTGGGCTTTGGGCCAAAGGCCTACTAGCAAAAATCCAGCAATCCCCCACAAAGTCTCATTGGCACATATCATCATTTGTTCCAAAACATTGTTTATATATACCGGTGCTTAATGGGACTATTAAGTTGAAATTCCATTTAGAATTTTATGCTACACTAGATCACAACTTGAATAGTGGACTATGCCTTGAACTACAAGTTTTCTGCGAGACTAGTTTCACACAAATCCTTGACCGATACTGGGTTGCCGCAAGGCTTCCCCGCGGGTGGAGCATATACGTCATACTCCAAGGCCTTTCATGAATTTATTAGAGAACACCCTATTCTCATAGACTGCGACGTTTAACAGTCAAATTCATATAGGTGTGTTCCTTAGGAGATGCTCTGCAGGACAACATCTCTGCTTACCCAAATAAGCCACTTGGAACACATTAAGATAAATATCAACCTGCCATGCAGATTATGAGAGTATTGCATCTTCACGTAGTGGGATTGCAAATATCGGGATACTCTCCTTCCAGCTACCCAACAGCTTGTCTCCCACTTCTACTTCACGGGATCTCCGATCACATATGGTGGGTTACCACTATGGACAACTCATACGGTGGGTCTCAAACTCATCTCCATCGATGCATTATCTATCACATTACGTGATAAACCCTTTGTGAAGGGATCTGCCAAGTTTTTAGACGTTTGGATATAATCCAACGCAATAACTCTGGAGTTCTTCATTTTTCTGACAGATTTCAATCTCCTCTTCACATGCCTTGAGGACTTCATATTATCCTTAGAACTGTTTATCTTAATGATTAGAGTTTGATTATCACAGTTCATCAGGATAGCGGGTATTGGTTTCTCAACCACAGGTAAGTCCATCAAGAGCTGACGACGCCACTCTGCTTCAACAGTAGCCGTGTCTAATGTTGTGAGTTCTGCTTCCATAGTTGACCTCATTAAGATGGTCTGCTTGCAAGACTTCAAGGAAACAGCGCCACCACCAAGTGTAAAAACATAACCACTTGTGGCCTTAATCTCATCAGCATCAGATATCCAGTTTGAGTCACTATAACCCTCCAGTGCCCTAGGGTACCCAGTATAGTGAATCCCATAGCTCACAGTCCCTTTCAAATAGCGCAAAACCCTCTCAAGCGCATGCCAATGATCATCTCCCGGGTTTGATACAAACCGGCTTAGTTTGCTCACAGCAAACGAGATGTCAGGCCTCGTGGCACTTGCCAAATACATAAGCGAGCCAATAATCTGAGAATACCTCAGTTGATATCCAGCACTCCGTCGATTCTTTCGAAGCAACACACTAGCATCATATGGAGTTGGAGAAGGCTTGTAGTCTCTATACCCAAAACGACTCAAGACCTTTTCCACATAGTGAGATTGAAGCAGTGTAATCCCACCATTCTCATCTCTCAGCAGCTTGATGTTCAGAATAACATCGGCTACTCCTAGATCCTTCATCTCAAAACAACGAGATAAGAAATCCTTAACCTCCTTGATTAGATCAAGGTTCGTTCCAAAGATCAGTATGTCATCGACATACAGACAGAGAATAACTCCTTCGCCCCCACCATGGCGATAGTATACACACTTGTTAGCTACGTTTACAACAAAGCCTGCAACAGTTAATGTTCTTTCAAACTTCTCATGCCACTGCTTAGGAGCTTGTTTAAGACCATATATAGACTTCAATAACTTGCACACCTTTCCTTCCTGACCAGGTACTACCAATCCATCGGGCTGATCCATGTAAATTTCCTCATCCAACTCTCCATTGAGGAAAGCCGTGTTAACGTCCATTTGATGAACGACAAGACCGTGTGAGGCAGTCAGTGATAGTAGCACCCTTATAGTGGTCAGTCTAGCCACAGGTGAGTAAGTATCAAAGAAGTCTTCACCTTCTTTCTGGGTATAACCCTTGGCCACAAGCCGTGCCTTGTACTTTTCAATTGTACCATCAGGTGTAAGATTTTTCTTAAACACCCACTTACATCCCACGGGTTTGCACCCATAAGGACGATCAGTGACTTCCCAGGTTCCATTAGCTAGGATGGAGTCCATCTCGCTACGAACAGCTTCCTTTCAGTAGTCAGCATTAGAAGATGCATAGGCTTCTGATAGAGTCCTGGGTGTGTCATCCACGAGGTACACAATGAAATCATCACCAAAGGACTTTGCAGTTCTTCGTCTCTTACTCCTTACAGGAGTTTCATTGTCCTCCTCCTCAGGATTCTCAACGTGTTCCATCGCAATGGTGGGTTCAGGAATAACAGATAATTCCTGAGTAGATAGAGTAGGTATCTCCTGATTTGATAAGTTAGGCATATCCTTTATAGGAAATATGTCCTCAAAGAAAGTCGCATCGTTCGACTCCATAATTGTACCAACATGCATGTCGGATACCTCAAATTTTATTATCAAAAATCTATAGCCAATGCTATGAAAAGCATAGCCCAGAAGAACACAATCCACGGTTTTTGGTCCAAGCTTGCGCTTCTTGGGAATTGGTATATTGACTTTCGCCAAAGAACCCCAAGTTCGTAGATAAGATAGTTTCAGTCTTTTCCTTTACCATTCCTCAAATGGAGTAATGGTTTTCTGCTTTGTGGGAACTCGGTTTAGGACATGACATGCAGTCATTAGCGCCTCCCCCCACCATTCCTTGGAGAGACCCGATGTGTCTAACATGGCGTTAACCAAATCAGTTAGAGTTCGGTTCTTTCTTTCGGCCACCCCATTTGACTGAGGTGAGTAGGGAGGCGTCCTCTCATGGATTATACCATGTTCCGCACAAAACGAATCAAAATCATTGGAAAAATACTCTCCACCACGATCAAACCTAAGCCGTTTAATTTTCCGATCAAGTTGGTTCTCTGCTTCAGCTTTATAGTTTTTGAAGAAGTTTAAAGCCTCATCTTTTGATTTCAGAAGATACACATAACAATATCTAGTGGAGTCATCAATCAACATCATGAAATATTTCTTTCCACCTTTTGTCAACATGCCATTCATCTCACAAAGATCAGAATGGATAAGCTCTAGTGGCGCCAAGTCTCTCGCCTCTCCAGTCTTATGGCACTTGCGAGGTTGCCTAGCTTGCACACACACTTGGCACTTGGAGCCCTTGACAATACTGAATTTCGGAAATAAACTCATATTGGCTAGCTGCGTCATGCAACCAAAGTTAATATGACAAATTCGCGAATTCCAAATATTAGACTCATTATCGTGGCAAACATTATTAATAACTTTAGTGCAAATATCTGACAAAGACAGGCAGAACAAGCCTCCGCACTCATAGCCTTTTCCAACAAATTGTCCATACATAGAAATAACAACTTTATTGGACTCGAAAACCAACTTAAAACCATCTCGACACAAACGGTAACCGCTGACGAGATTTTTATTGATGGAGGGCACATGATGAACGTTCTTCAAATGCACGATCTTCCCCGAAGTAAACTTCAGATCGACCGTACCGACCCCTCGAACAGTGGCATGTGACCCGTTCCCCATCAGCATGGGAGAAGTCCCTGTGACCTGGTAAGAAGAAAACATAGAGGCATCAGCACAAACATGTACATTTGCACCGGTGTCAATTAACCAATCTGGAGAATGACAAACTGAAAGGATGGTAGGAAAAATACCGTACCCAGAATCCTTCATATCAGTATCACCGATGACAACATTAGCGGACTTGCCGCTCTTCTCATGTTCGCGCTCCTCATAGCGTTTAGGACATCTCGGAGCCCAGTGATTAGGATCACCGCAGACATGGCATAGTCCCTTCCCCTTCTTATGAGAATTCTTCTTGAAGTTGGTAGATTGTGACGGCTTGTTCTTTGCAACAAACTTGCCTTTGCCCTGAGATTTGTTCTTGTTGTTTTGGGGCTTGTTGAGATGGAAGTTCTTCTTCTGCATCACGTGGGCACTAGAAGCTCCCTCAATAGCTCGAGCACGCGTGTCTTTTGCTCTTGCCTTCTCTTCAACATCAAGAGTTCCAATGAGATCTGAAACGACAAACTCCTGTCTCTTGTGTTTCAGAGAAGTAGCAAAATTGTTCCACGAAGGTGGAAGCTTGGCAATGATGCCTCCGGCCACAAACTTGTCCGGCAACACACACTTGAAGTACTCAAGCTCCTTCGCGAGAGACTGTATCTCATGAGCTTGTTGAACAATAGAGCGCTCATCAGTCATCTTGTAGTCATAGAATTGCTCCATGACGTACAACTCGCTGCCAGCGTCCGAGGCCCCAAACTTGGAATCGTCAACAACACTCAGAAGGGCGCCCTTGAAGAGGGTCTCGGTCTTCTCAAAAGCTTCCTGTTGTGCAGGATTAAGATCGCCCTCGGGCTTACCTTGGTGGCGTCATAGCAGTACATGGTCTGAAACCAGTAGACTGCTCTCGTGCGCCACCTCTTATATTGCACCCCCTTGAAGGTGGGCGGCTTTAGATGCACAGCAAAACCACTTGGAGTAAATTGCCTATTATCAGGTTTTTAGATTGTTGAATATATGAGCAAATTACTACAAGATTTAATCCGAATGAGCAGTAAATAATTCATGGAAGCAATAGTATAGACTAAACTAATCATGGAGACTAGCATAGTAAACAAATAGATCAAATATACGGCACAAACTAGACACAGAAATTCTAGCATAATCTCAAACAGGGAGGACAAGATAGCATACGGTGCAACGGGAGTAGAACCGCCAGCGGTGACGTTCTCGGCCATGTCGTTGATGAAGAGGTTGCCGAGGTCGGGGAAGAAGTTGTCGTTGGCGAAGTCATCACAACCAGCAGTCGCGCAAGTGCGCTCCCCAAACAACTGATCACCCCTCTCCCGTACAGGATCTCGAGAGTCGGGGTTCCAGAGGCCTGCTGTCCCTTCTCGCGGTGCATGCCGGAAGGAGGGATGGAGAAGACTCGGATGGTGGCGCAATGATCTGGAACGGTGCGAAACCATAGGTTGTGGCGGTGGTTAGGCTTGGCAGGGACCTCGTGTATATATATGCGCGGCAGGGCGGAGCGACGTGGGCTGGACCCACGTCCAAGTCGGTTACAGCCCACGATCCGACGTCTTAGATCGTGGTGCGTCTATTACGGACTCTCCGATCCTGACCGGCAAAAATAAACGCGTAGGTATGAGCTCGGCTCAATCCCACAACCCGCGGCACGTTGTGACAAGGCGTGGCGAGGCGAGCAAGGAGGAGGAGTGCGCGAGGGCCTCTTCTCTTCTCACTCTCTTACATGTGCTAGAAGAGCTCACCTTATAAGGAGGTGTAGCTCTCTCTCAACTAGCAGTATGAGACTAAACATTAGTCCCACTCACACCACACACACAACCATGCAAGAATGGGCCATGAGAATTTCAGATTTTAGTTGGGCTTTGGGCCAAAGGCCTACTAGCAAAAATACAACAGTTTTGGAGTCGAGAATCAGCTCTTGAAATTGAGAATGCACGTCAAGTGGGATTGGGATGCTTTGAGATTTTTGTTGCCACGTGCCCGTCATGCGATTGGGTCTTACATCCTCCCCTATGAGACCTAGTCTCATAGGATTTTTTTCCCGAGGAGGAGTAGACGCCGGTGTGCATGCACCTCCATACACGGCTGCAGCAATCGATCTTCCATCACACTCATGTATTCATATCAGACCGTATCAAAAGTGCAAAACCCACATCAAGATGTGGAGCAACGTTGATTCCCAATGGATTCCCAGCAGATTATGTAGATCGATGCCACCTTTTTAGCGTAAGAGAAACATTGAGCTTCACCTAATCGTTACAAAAATGAATGGTCAAATGGATATAGGAAAATTATTTTGGTAAAATGCAAAAATATTCAACCAGAGCCTTTCTTGGGCTATAGACTAAGGGTTGCAACAAGAGATGTTTTATTTTGACGGTATGCAACAGGTAGATCCACTAGTGCAATCCAAACGTTTAGAGTTCCTTTCCTTGACAAAATTTTGAACCGACGCCTTGCGAAGGTGTGTGAAGGGGGCGGGGAGGGGGGGGGGTACATCTCACACGATGTGTGGTAAATCATCTGCAATAGGGCTCAAGCAGGCATACGTTTTGGTAAATAAATTATATGCAATGAACAAAGCTATCCCAGACGTGACTAGTGCGATAAGCATTTGCGATATATCAAATGTCCCAAAAGCCTCATCGGTCGTATTCGTGTGATTTTCTATGGCCCAATGTCTCTGATGCGCACAACATCGGAAATGATTTTCTATTGTAGAGTGTGTGCGATAAGGAGACTATCAAATTTAACTCTACTATGTCGTTTGCGATACATCAAACATCATACATGTTTTTGAACTACAAAATTGTTTTGTCTCACACGTTTGCCAAGGAAAAATGTGTGTGATGCTGTTGTTCATCATACACGTTAGTTTTACGCGAATCATGTGTGTGGTAGGGATGCATTGCATACGTTGGTCTCTACGAAACTGGTACCTACGAAACGTGTCTGCTCTAGAGGTTATTCTCAAATGTTCGTTTTCCGAAAACGTGTGCACAATAATGACTTTCCCCGTAATTAATCCCTACAATTTAAAATATCCAGAATTTGAATTTGAAAACAATTATTTATTACATATCCATCATATATACATACCCAATTTACATGGTTTAGTAACCAATACATATGTAATTCTATTCACAGGTAGCATATGTTCAAGAATAACAGAAACACCAAATAAACAACGAGCAACCGTAGTAGTATTAAAGACGGTAAAAGAGAGAGAAAAAGACATTCTGGTTCTTTTAGAAGGTGAAGAGGAATGCCCATATTGTGCCCTCCTCCATGCGGAAGGCACACACAACTTTAGTCCAACCCTTTGTGATGGCTGCTCACCCATTCTTCACTGTCTTCCGGAAGACTTCTAGATAGTCATTATTGTATGAGTCAAATATTTTAACTTTCATTGCATCAACACCAATAATATAGTTTGTGAGGTAATTTTGAGTGAACTACTTTGAAAACCACTGAAACAAAAAACATTCAAATATTATTGTTTAACAACTCATTATAGGCAGTAAAAAGAAGTCTACATAGTTCTTAGTTATCATCCTACAGTTCATTGTTATCCCACTTGGACAAAGTAAAGTAAGAGATTGATTCTTATCACCCACCTCTTTCTCCTAATAATATATTTTTAGTTTCCTCAATTGATGATGAGCCAGAAAAAGTGGACTAGAGGGGCCAAATGAGTGACGGTATTTATGAGGAACCAAGTGTTCGTAATCTTCACAAAATTTCTAGAACTGTTAAGGAAAATATTGTTATTATACTGCACTTTCTAGATCCACTAGTAGAAAACAGGGCATCAGTCCCAGTTCCAGAGGGCCTTTAGTCCCGGTTCTGCAACCGGGACAAAACGATCGGGACTAATGCCCGTCACTTTTAGTCCCGGTTGGCTTACGAACCGGGACTAAACGAGCTCCACGTGGCTGCCGTGGGCGCCTGGCAGGAGGACCTTTAGTCTCGGTTGGTAACACCGACCGGGACTAAAAGGCAGCCTCGCGTCAGCAGCTGCCAGGCTCTGGTTTTTTTTTTAAAGGAGGGGTTTAGGGGTTTTCATATTGTCTTTACCCCTTTTATTTTTGTGTTTACCATTTTTATTTTATGCTTTTCATTGAACTCGACGCTAGCTACTACATATAGCAATGAAAGAACCATTACACAACATCGTCATGATCAATATATAGAAAGAACCATCAGTATCACTTGAAAGTTGTTCAACTTAAGAAACAAACATCAATGTATCACATTCATCTTAACATACTAATTAATTAACTAACAGTTCTCCAGCTGATATATTCATGAGTTAGTTCTAAACATGGTCAACAACAACCATCATCTGATAGTCCTTGCGGCTGCTCTTCCTTATAGTGATTACCACAAGGGTGTCCACCCTTAGTTCTATCTTTCCCTTGATGAACTCCTGTCAACCGACCTTGTGGAATGATATGTGCCCGTCATCCTCTGTCTTGTATTGGACGTTCGTGACAGGCCCTCTTCGTCCATGGATTACTCCAGCAGTGCTGACGGTGGGGATGTCCACTCCGGAAAACATCTTCAAAGGTAACTTCTGAAGACCCCATCATTAAGAGAAAATAGAGAGCACAGAATGTTAGACATCTCACCATACTTGGTTATGACCAAAAGGAGATGAAAGAATATAAAACATCTCACCATAACTTTTTTGACCATGTTTGTTTTTCTTAAACGCTGCACAAAGGGCTTCACCAAGAATGCCGAAGAGGATGGTAACATTTCTTTCACACTAGCTTTATCATCCCGAGTAAGCTTCTTCATCCTTTGAGAAAAAATTGCAGAAAGGATAGGACCATCATCTTCATCTTCGCTGTCCTCCTCTTCATCTTGGTTGTCCTCATCTTCATCTTGGATGACCTCATCTTCATCTTGGCTGTCGATGTCATCTTGGTCATCTTGGCTGACGATGTCATCTTGGTCATCGTCATCATCATCGCTTTTGACATATAATGTCCTTAACCTATTCACCTCTCCAATTAAGGAAAAAGCTATGAGTTCTCCTCCTTTAAAATTGTTCACTGCAATGTACTGGTCCCATCCATCACCATATATGATGGTTTTATTCTTTCCTTTGCGCAGATCCAATTCGAATTCGCGCTCCTCATCATCCTCAAAGTACAACACGTTACCATATGAATTGTTGAAGTCCTCCCTTATGTTGCATGGAACACACTATGCAGCAGTTAATAATCAACAATAAAGTCAGTAAAATAGCTAAACAAATGATCAGAATTCAATACAAATTCAAGTTAAAGACCGTTATCACTGATTTTTGAAATCCCTTTCTCAAAAATACCCCGAACTGCACTGTAGTTCCAAGACTGTCCATACATGAATTTTGGCAGACCTTGCAGATCTTACGCCTCATGGTCCCTAATAAGCCCAAGCAGTTGTCAAACGTAAGAAAATGAAATTAACACGATAGATCACCATCAACATATGAAAATTCGGTGAACATAAAAAATATAATGCATATGATATCACCGGCGATCGTCGGGGACTCTTCATATAATATTATCATATAATATCACTAATACATCTCGAATGATCCAGTTAATGAAGCATCGAATATTATCACTAATACAACTCTTATATTATCGAATAATCTAGTTCACTCGCGGTTCCTGAAGCGTGGGCGGTGGACACCCAAAGAGAAGGAACCATCACAGGATCATAGCTCGGGTGAGATCCCTGAAGGAACTGCCAGGTATTGGAGAACCTGGCATCCAACGCAACCATGTAGCGACGGACGTGCTCATCCTCCTCCCTGACACGGCGACGTACCACCTCCTCGGTTGCCGGCTGCCTCCGCACCGATAGTGGCCCACGCGACCACCACCAAAGAAGCTCCGGGTCGACGACGATACCCGGATTCCTCACCAAACTGCGTGCCCCGGGAGGTAGCACCCCCCAGTACCAGCCCGGTGGAGCCCAGTCCCAGACATGGCGCCTCTCAAACTGGTTGTCGGCGCCGAGTCGACGACGAGGATGCGGGATTGGCATCGTCGACGAGAACAAATTGTGGCTATAGCAAATATCATTTTATTTAACAACAATAAAACAACAATACCATTTTTAATAACAAAGCCTAGTGATATGTATGTGTGTGTGTGGCGCGCGCCCAAGAGCACATATAACACTTAAAATCATGTAAGGTAGCAAATAAAGTAGCATCTTCCTCATAGATCAACAAATCAACTTAAATGCCATCTTAATTTTCTAACTAGCTTAGTGTTGCTATATATGCATATATACATCATGGATTTGATCCTGGCACCGCCACCAGGGGCGGATCCACCATGGGTCAAGGGTGTACAGATGTACACCCAAAATATTCTACACAAAAATAATCCTATATACAGGTATAGCATATGACAAAAAATACTAGCATGATATTTATCTCCTTTGTTTCACCATCGGATTATGCGGATTTACCACCATAGGCCATACCACAAATTCTTGGCATGCATGATTATTGTAGCTGAGAGAGCCTAAATCTAAATGTGAACAATTTTCCCTTTTATTTGTGTTGGCATGGACTATTTGATTTTCCCTGTTAGGATGAAAAAGAAAAATGAAAACCCAAAGTGGAATTCCTGGATCCGCCGCTGACCGCCACTGCTTCGGCCGGCGACGGACGCGGGTGACGATGGTGACCGCGGGGGGAGGGAGGATAGCTAGGAGGAGGAGGGAAACGACGGTGTGGCCGGCGGCTCACCTAGGAGGAGGAGGAGGCCGGAGCGGGCTCGGGGAGGCGACGGCGTCGGGGGGCGACGACGGGGGACGGCGTCGGGGGTGGCGATGGGGACGGCGTCGGGGGCGGCGACGAGGAACGAGCGGGCTCGGGGAGGCGACGGCGTCGGGGAGGCAACGGCGAGATCTAGTAGCCTGGCGGCGTCGAGGTGGTTTTCGGCACCGTAGGGGGAGAGGGAAAGCAGATGGATTTGGAAAATTTTCCAACTCCCGCTTATATAGCCCCCCCTTTAGTCCCGGTTGGTGGCTCCAACCAGGACTAAAGGGGGTCCTTTAGTCCCGGTTGGAGCCACCAACCGGGACTAAAGGGCTGTGCTTCCCGCAGCCAAAAGTTTAGTCCCACCTCGCTAGTCGAGAGGTGCTCGGAGTGGTTTATAAGCGCTGCTGCCGCTGCCCTCTCGAACTCCTCTCTATTGCAGGCAGTACATGCGTATCTCACGCCCTGTTGGGCCTGCTAGCACCGCGGGACTGCATCCTGGCCCATTTCTAGGGTTTCTAGTCGTATGCAGGCCGTTGTGGCTAGTAGGCGGGCCGTTTTTTTATTTTTTGCATATATTATGTTTTTAAATTTTTAATGTTATTTTTTTTGCATATGGTTTAGTCGATTCCTTTTGGTATTAGAGTTTTATAAAAGCTTTTTACTATTAAAGTTTTTAACAAATAAATACTTTGATAATTTTAGTTAATATTATTTTAATTCTTTTTAGTTGCTTCTTTTTGCTATTAGAGTTTTATAAAATCTTTTTAGTTCATTCTTTTTGCTATTAGAGTTTTATAAAATATTTTAGTTCATTCTTTTTCCTATTAGAGTTTTATAAAATCTTTTTAGTTCATTCTTTTTGCTATTAGTTCATTCTTGAAGGTAAATGACCCTGAATTTGAAAAGCACTGCAAATGAACTCTGAAAAGGTTGAAACTTGGCTTGGTATCATAATTTCACCCACATAGCATGTGCCAAATAGTTGAGAGGGTTACGGGAAAAATTGGATGCACTTCGTGTACAAACTGGACAATCTCTTTCGAAGTAACAGAGTTTCGGATGAAAACTCATCTATTACAATAGGGATTTCATTTTTTAACATATTTTAACTCCAGACTTTTTCTGCATTCAATATGCACCATTCAAAGCCACATCATCAATTTTCAACACTTTTCTGACTTCATTTGCTATTTTTCATACATTTCATGATTTATTTTGAGCTAGATGACCATGAAATTGACAAGCACTGCAAATGAACTCTGAAAAGGTGGAAACTTTGCATGGTATCATAATTTCACCCACATAGCATGTGCTAAAAAGTTGAGAGGGTTACAGGAAATACATGATGCACTTCATGTACAAACTGGACAATCTCTTTCGAAGTAATAGGGTTTCAGATGAAAACTCATCTATTACAAAAGGGATTTAATTTTTTAACATATTTTATCTCCAGACTTTTTTTGCATTCAATATGCACCATTCAAAGCCACATCATCAATTTTCAACCCTTTTCTGACTTCATTTGCTATTTTTCATGCATTTCATGATTTATTTTGAGCTAAATGACCATGAAATTGACAAGCACTGCAAATGAACTCTGAAACGGTTGAAACTTGCCATGGTATCATAATTTCACCCACATAGCATGTGCTAAAAAGTTGAGAGGTTTACGGGAAAAACTGGATGCACTTCGTGTACAAACTGGACAATCTCTTTCGAAGTAACAGGGTTTCGGATGAAAACTCATCTATTACAAAAGGGATTTCATTTTTTAACATATTTTTACTCCAGTCTTTTTCTGCATTCAATATGCACCATTCAAAGCCACATCATCAATTTTCAACCCTTTTCTGACTTCATTTGCTATTTTTCATGCATTTCATGATTTATTTTGAGTTAAATGACCCTAAAATTGACAGGCACTGCAAATGAACTCTAAAAAGGTTGAAACTTGGCATGGTATCATAATTTCACCCACATAGCATGTGATAAAAAGTTGAGAGGGTTACGGGAAAAACTGGATGCACTTCATGTACAAACTGGAAAATCTCTTTCGAAGTAATAGGGTTTCGGACGAAAACTCATCTATTACAAAAGGGATTTCATTTCTTGACATGTAACTGCAGTGATATTCTAGATAAAAGCCATCATCAGAATAGTTGTGGAGAGAAAGTCTTCACTTTTTCTTCGCGTGTGTCCCTTCCTTATTGCGCCGTAACCATGGATAATCTTCATCGTTTGACAGGATGCTTGGGTCAGCCGTCATTTTGAAGGGAGGAATTTCATGAAACTTTTCATAATCCTGAAAGAAATATGTGGCGATTTGGCTCATCGTTTGATGTATTCACTTCCTTATCTTTTTTTCCTCAGTTTGGTAGACATGTCCTTCACATAGAAAACCTACGCCACATCATTGGCTAGGACGAATGGTTCGTCTGTGTACCCAAGATTGTTGAGATCTACTGTTGTCATTCCGTACTGCGGGTCTAACTGTACCCCGCCTCCTGACAGATTGACCCATTTGCACCGAAACAAAGGGACCTTAAATTCATGTCCATAGTCAAGTTCCCATATCTCCTCTATGTAACCATAATATGTGTCCTTTGCCGTATTGGTGATTGCTGCATCAAAGCGAACACCACTGTTTTAGTTGGTGCTCTTTTTATCTTGGGCGATCGTGTAAAATGTATTACCAATTATGTCGTACCCTTGGTAAGTCAATACAGTCGAAGATGGTGTCCTGGCCAACAAGTACAAGTCATCTCCAATAGTGTTGTTACGCATGAGATGCATTTGCAACCAACCGCCGAAAGTCCCGATGTGTTCACGTGTAATCCAGTCGTCAGACTGCTCCGGGTGTTTGTAGCATAGAATATTCTTGTGTTCATTGATATACGGGGCCACCAAGGTAGAATTATGTAGAACTGTCTAGTGTGCTTGCACCCAGGAATGCCCGTCCCTACATATTATTGAATCCGCTCCTAGCGTGCCTTTTCCACCCAGTCTCCCCTCATACCGCGATTTAGGGACACCAATCGGCTTAAGGTCAGGAAAAAAGTCAACACAAAACCCAATGACCTCCTCTGTTTGATGGACAGTGGAGATGCTTCCTTCTGGCCTAGCACAATTACGAACATATTTCTTCAAGACTCCCATGAACCTCTCAAAGGGGAACATATTGTGTAGAAATACGGGACCCAGAATGGCAATGTCGTCGACTAGGTGAGCTAGGATGTCCGTCATAATATTGAAGAAGGATGGTGGGAACACCAACTCGAAGCTGACAACACATTAGACCAAATCATTTTGTAACCTTGGTAGGATTTCTGGATCGATTACCTTCTGAGAAATTGCATTGAGGAATGCACATAGCTTCACAATGGCTAATCGAACATTTTCTGGTAGAAGCCCCTATGACGCCCCCATTCTCGACCGTACGCTAATCATACACACAATGCGTACGACCAAGATTAGGGACTCACTGATTGATATCACAACACAACACTAGACACAAATTAAAGTCATACAGCTTCATATTACAAGCCAGGGGCCTCGAGGGATCGAATACAAAGCTCGACAAGCACGAGTCAGCGGAAGCAAATAATATCTGAGTACAGACATAAGTTAGACTAGTTTTGCCTTAAGAAGGCTAGCACAAATATAACAACGGATCGAAAGAGGCGAGGCCTCCAGCCTGGGAACCTCCTATCCTACTGCTGGTCGGGGGTAGCCTCCACGTAGTAGTAGGCTCCGGCGGTGGTGTAGTAGTCGTCTCCGGCGTACTCATTCTCCTGGGCTCCGTCGTCTGAACGTGGAAATCGTATCGAGGGGGAAAGAGAAAGCAAAGCAGCGGTGAGTACTCATCCAAAGTACTCGCAAGACTGACAACAGAACTATGCTAAGTATGCATCAGTATCAAGGAATGGGGTTATATCTGGACTGACTGCAGAAAGCAAGAATAGGGAGAAGGCCTAGTCCTATCGAAGACTAGAATCTTCAACATCTTGCAGCATTAGAAGAGAGTAGACTGGTATCTCATATATAGTCATATTATTGTAGCAATTTTATTAAGTAAACACGCCTAGAGATTCTTCCTCGACTCCCTGCGAGGAAGCAATCCCGGAGCCACATTCATCTCAAATTAAATCACAATTATAGTTGTATAGGGTCAAGGTACAATCCAAGTCGTCCTGTTACCGTGGACACGGCTATTCGAATAGATTAATCATCCCTGCAGGGGTGCACCGCATCTCCAACATGCCTGATCACCTCCGGCCGGACACACTTTCCTGGGTCATGCCCGGCCTCGGGATAGCAGCACGTCGTCGCCCCACCTAGGCTCAACGACGAGGCCAGCCCGCCGGTCTAAATCCTAAGCGCGCAGGTTCGTGGGCCCACTTGCCCTTGCACTCCTGCACGATGCGAACGCAGCCGAAAACAGACCTAGCACACTCCAGTCCAAGAGTTGTACCGTCCAGTCCAATCCGGCACGCGCCGCTCCATTGCTGACGTATGAAGAGCTTCGGCTGATACAACGACACTGAGTGCCCATAACTTTCCCACGTGATGGTTTGGTGCGCAATAAGGCCAACGACCAACTCAGATCAAATACCCAACCCATTAGCATTTTATTAATGCGGGGAAAGCGCGACCCATAAAGTGCGGTCCCGTCACCCCGTATCAAGGATGTGTGGCAAGGGCCTCTCCTGCCCATCCACGCCTCAACATAACTCTTTGGATGCCTTACCGGCGCATCCCACCACATCTCACACACGGGTACCCTTGGGGCCGACCCATCACCAACTTGTTTCCGTAACCAGGTCATAGTAACTGTGTGTATAAAACATCAAGACGGAACCTGAGGAATCACCCTCAAGGGGTCCCGCTCGATGAAACCGTCAAGGTGGACTTAGAGGAATCACCCTCGAGGGTCACACACTTGTGGGGTTGCACGACAGAGTCATCGTCGGGAGTGGTGAAGGAGGAATCACCCTCGATAACCACGACCGACTAGCTGCACTACAGAGCTAGCATCATGAGTACTTCACGAGGTGTCACCCTCGGTAATCGATAGTAGCGCTGTAGAGTCGTACAACTAAGGGGGGTGCGGTGATGTGAGGGGCCTGGCTTGTCGGTCGGTTGACCGAGTCTTCGAGTCTTCGGGTCGTCGAGTCGTCGATGAAGAAGCAGGGGCAACTGGGACTAAGGGGGTCACAGGGGATTCACTGATCAACCTATACTAAGCAGTTGGTATTGTTGCAGTTAAGTAATAGTTTATCAAAAATAGGCTATGCATCAGAATAGGAGCTAACTAATACAGTAGCAAAAATCTAATGCAAGAATGAGAGGGAAAGAAATGGGCGATATCGGAATGCTCAAGGGGGGTTGCTTGCCTTGCTGCTCTGTTGCAAAGGCCTGATCGTCAACGGCGTAGTCGTACCCGGCAGCACCGTCAGTCTCGGGGTCTACCGGAGAGAAGAGGGGGGAAGAAACAATAAATATAAAGCACAAATGCAATCATGATGCATGACATGGCAATATGCAGGGCTAGGCATGCACTAACGCAGTACTACACGTTGCAGACGGAGCGGGAGAATATCTGACGATATTTCCCGGGTCTTTGGATTTATCGGACAGACGATCCGGAGGGGGAAAGTTCCATGTTCATCATGCTAGGAGCATGTGATAGATGAACGGACAGCGTATTCGGATTCGTGGGATTTTTCTGATCAACTTTCATGTATAAAACTTTTTCATTTGAGCTACAGATTATTGTCTATGATTTTCAAAGATTTAAACAATTTCTGGAATTATTCTATTTATTTAAATCAACATTATCCAGAACAGTGCAGAGTGACGTCAGCATGACATAAGCATTGCATCAGTAGTCAACAGTGGGGCTAACCAGGTCAAACCTGACCAGTGGGTCCCACATGTCATAGACTCAGGGTTAAATCATTTTAATTTAAACTAAACAGAGACTAATTAGCAAGTGGGGCCCATCTGTCATAGGGTCATTAGGCTAAGTTAATTATTTTCAATTAACCTAATTACTAATTTGCCAGCTGACAGGGCTGGCCCACATGTCATACACAAGGGGGGCTGGGACCCACCTGTCATAGACTGGGCAGGCCCAGTCAGCACGTTGACCTGGTCAACAGGTCAACGGGGTCATGTTTATTATTCCCTTTATATTCGACGAGAAGCCAGACGGGACCTTGATACTGAGCAGGCATTCAAAGAAGATTTCCTTCTCCGCTTTGGTTAGAGCGTAGCTGGCAGGACCTTGATACTGCTTTGGATGCATGCCGTCTTTTTCGTTCACACGTTGCTGGTCCTCCCGTGCCTCCAGTGTATCTTTTGTCTTCCCATACACGCCCAAGAAGCCTAGCATGTTCACGCAAACATTCTTCGTCATGTTCATCACGTCGATTGCAGAGCGGACCTCTAGGTCTTTCCAATAGGGTAGGTCCCAAAATATAGATTTCTTCTTCCACATGGGTGCGTATCCCTCAGCGTCATTCAGAACAGATTGTCCGCCAGGACCCTTTCCAAAGATTACTTGTAAATCCTTGACCATATCAAGTATATCATCAACAGTACGGAGGACAGGCTTCTTCTGGTGATCTGCCTCACCTTTGAAATGTTTGCCTTTCTTTCTTAAGGCATGCTTGGTCGGAAGAAATCGATGATGTCCCAGGTACACATTCTTCTTGCATTTGTCCAAATATATACTTTGGGTATCATCTAAACAGTGCATGCATGCATTGTATCCCTTGTTTGTCTGTCCTGAAAGGTTACTAAGAGCAGGCCAATCATTGATGGTTACAAACAGCAACGCTCGTAGGTCAAATTCCTCTTGTTTATGCTCATCCCACACACGTACACCTTTTCCATTCCACAACTATAAAAACTCTTCAACTAATGGCCTTAGGTACACATCAATGTCGTTGCCGGGTTGCTTAGGTTCTTGGATGAGCACTGGCATCATAATGAACTTCCGCTTCATGCACAACCAAGGAGGAAGGTTATAGATACATAGAGTCACGGGCCATGTGCTATGCTTGCTGCTCTGCTCCCCAAAAGGATTAATGCCATCTGCACTTCAACCAAACCATATGTTCCTTGAGTCACCTGCAAAGTCCCCCCACTTTCTCTTGATTTTTCTCCACTGCGACCCGTCAGTGGGTGCTCTCAACTTCCCGTCTTTCTTACGGTCTTCTTTATGCCATCGCAACAACTTGGCATGCTCTTTGTTTCTGAACAGACGTTTCAACCATGGTATTATAGGAGTATACCACATCACCTTGGCAGGAACCCTCTTCCTGGGACACTCGCCCTCAACATCACCAGGGTCATCTCGTCTGATCTTATACCGCAATGCACTGCATACCGGGCATGCGTTCAATTCCTCGTACTCACCGCGGTAGAGGATGCTATCATTAGGGCATGCATGTATCTTCTGCACCTCCAATCTTAGAGGCAGAGAACCTTCTTTGCTTCGTACGTACTGTCGGTCAATTCGTTATCCTTTGGAATCTTGTTCTTCATTATTTTCAGTAGCGAACCAAATCCCTTGTCAGGTACACCATTGTCTACCTTCCATTGCAGCAATTCCAGTGTGGTACTGAGCTTTGTGTTGTCATCTTCGCAGTTTGGGTACAACCCTTTTTTGTGATCCTCTAACATGCGATCGAATTTCAACTTCTCCCTTTCACTTTCGCATTCTCTCTGTGCATAAATAATGACCCGGCCAAGATCATCATTGCGCACATCGCCTGGTGCCTCTTGATCTTCAGCTTCCCCCATTGCAGTATCACCGTATTCAGGGAACATAGGATAGCTGTCATCATCCTCTTCTTCTTCATTGTCTTCCATCATAACCCCTCTTTCTCCGTGCTTGGTCCAAACATTATAGTGTGGCATGAAACCCTTCTCAAGCAGGTGGGAGTGAAGGGTTTTTGAGTTAGAGTAATCCTTCGTATTCTCAAAGACAGTACATGGACAATACATAAAACCATTCTGCTTGTTTGCCTTAGCCACTTCGAGAAAATTTATGCAAGCCCTCAATGTACTCGGAGGTGCGTTGGTCACCGTACATCCATTGCCGGTTCATCTGTGTGCATTATATAATTAAGTGTATCAAAAACCATTACAGAACATCATGAATAGAGAAGTGACCAAATTAATACAAGTATCTATGTAAATCATACAAGTAAGAATTTTTTCTTTTAAAAAGAAGATAAGAACAAGAGGCTCACCACGGTGGTGCCGGCAACGAGATCGGCGCGGGCGATCGACGACGGTGAGGACGGGGATGGGAACGACACCCTACATATGTGCAGACTCTAACAAGTTAATTTCAGCTCTAATTGTGTGTCTAAATCAAAAGAACTCCCACATACACTCCTCCACTAAAACCCACAAACCACACTAGCAGTGAGAGATGAAACGATGAAGACATTAACCTTTTAGAACACTTGTGTAGTTGGTGCACCGCCAAACCTAAACAAATCTTGGGGAAAATGTAGCTTGGAGGTCGAGCTTGGAGAGGAGAAAGCTTAAGTGTGGCTGCGGCATTTCATCGAACACCTCATGTGCATAGGAGGTGAGAACAGAGAGCAACACAACTCCCACACGCCGGCCGGGCAAAAAACAGAGGAGTGAGCGGGCAGGGGCGAGCATATATATAGGCAACTCTTAAGTCCCGGTTGGTGGCTAGCACCGGGACTAATGGTGTCTCTTTAGTCCCGGTTGGTGGCTAGCACCGGGACTAAAGGGGCTGGGCCAGGAGCGAGGCCCTTTAGTCCTTGTTCGTGTTTGGAACTGGGACTAACGGGCTCAGACGAACCGGGACTGGTTCCTGCCGAGGCCCGGCCGGCGCCCTGGCCGCTCGAACCGGGACTGATGCACCCATTGGTCCCGGTTCGTAATAGAACCGGAACTAATGCTCTGATCTGGCCCGGATCAATGCCCTGTTTTCTACTAGTGATCATGGGAGGAGCCATGTCTCCTGCCCGTCGCACTAGGTCCACCATTGTCCTTAATTGATGTGCACATGAGACTGCAACAATTCCACCTGCTGAGTATGCCATGCATGCACCGTCGTGCAATATATCTAACTCCAGTGGCCCAATAATTAGGCCTGAGCGATCACAACTTGGGAGCTACAACTCAGATGAAGTGTAGTGTGAGTAACTTGAATGTGATGTTTAGCACGTACGAGTGTGACACGATGTTTGTTTCCCTGCATGACAAACACGTGTCCTCACCTCCATTTTAGTTTCCTGGCAATCCTCTCTTAAGCTTTTGCCGAATACAACCTATTTATTCAGTAAAATATCCAACTCAAGCAATCATGATGTAGTATTGTGTGGATGACGGAGAAATGTTAGAGTTCGTATGCGTCTGACTAAAGTGAACATGGTATGTGATATATTCACTAGTAGAAAAAGGCCCATTTGTCCCGGTTCCAGAGGCCCATTTGTCCCGGTTCTGGAACCGGGACTAAAGCCCAAAACCTTTAGTCCCGGTTTGCTTACGAACCGGGACCAAAGGCCCTCCACGTGGCCGCTGCGGGGAGCCCAGGCAGGAGGACCTTTAGTCCCGGTTGGTAACACCAACCGGGACCAAAAGGCATCCACGCGTCAGCATCTGGCAGGAGCTGGGGTTTTTGTTTTTTTTAAAGGGGGGGGGCTTAGGGGGTTTTGTAGTGTTAATTTAGGGGTTTCATATTGTGTTAGCTAGCTAATAGAGAGAAGTGTCCCCTCTTTCTCCGTGCTTGGTCGACGCTAGCTACAACAGAGAGAACTCGACACGCTAGCTAGTAAGCAAATGAAGGAACCATTAAGTACATAAGATCGTCATGAACATATACAGAGAGAAGTGATCGACCTCTCTTTCTCCGAGAGATTGGTCGAACAACAAGTTTTCTTATATCTATCCGACGCTACTACATATATACAATATAACATCTTTTACAATCCCTAACATCATGTACCTAAGATCCAATCACAAATTCGAATGGTATTCTCCGTCTTTAGGTATGACGTGGTCAAGAAAGAATCTCGCCAATTCCTCTTGAATTGCTCATATGCGATCATGTGGTAGGAGTTCATCCCGCATCTGCCAGATCTAATTTAAAGAAGGGGGTCAATACATGCATATATATGAATAAAACTCAACACAATTGATGGTAATATATAAAATAAAATTGTGAATATTATTTACGTACTTCAAATTGTTTGTCAGAGAAGCCCCGCTCAGAGGTCGAGTGGCGAATGAACTCGCATACGTAGTATGCACATAAAGAAGTCCCTTCTTTCTGGTACAAGCACTTTACGAGAATAGAGTTCAATCAAACTGATAAGCAAGCATGGTAATGATATATTGATGAAAATTTGAATCAATTAGAGATGCGCGGAACTAGCTAGTACTACTTACTTTGGGGTGCGTAAATCGCAACTCTTTGTTTAGACCGGGAACCTTTCGGGTGAACTTCTTCCAAACCCTACCAGGCAAAGAAAATGATTACTTGATATCAGGAAATTAACGAAAGTTGCATGCCGATATGGTCCGGTATTGACTGAACTTACTGCTTGAGCATTGCAGTCATGTCCGCATAATTCTCGGGATCTTTACGCCTCGAGTCTAAGACAGTTACTAATGCCCCGTCAAGCTTAATGGATAGCAGAATAAAGTGGAAACTGCGCACGCATATATAACTCATCAATTACATTACTTAACCTCGAGTAAGCGAAACCGAGTATACAGAGAAGACAACAACACTCACTTGAAGTTGTAAGGAAAGAGTATTTCCCTTTAGTTTTGATGTATATGGAACGACTTTAGCAAGTTCTCCTCGGTCTCTTTGATTGAGTTTCATACCGTCCATTCATTTACGGCATCTGGGCTAATGAACCCAACGTCGAAGATTCCTAGTTTTTTGCATTCGACGATCTTCAATCTGCATAATATAGTGAGGATAATTATATATACATGCAATGAACGAGCTGAGCTAGAGACTTAATTATAGAAGTAATACTTACAGACAGTAGGCAGTCATGAGTTGTTTGTCGAGGGCCAGTTGATTGTATAACTGAAATAACTCCACAAATTCAACAGGCATCACGGGAAGTCCAATGAATTCGTGCTCTGGTTTCACTGCCATATACATAGTGTCTCTCCCAGACTCCCTGCAGGTTTTCATGTACCACTTATGCAATTTGTACATCATCGTTGTTAGAGGAGGATGATCAGGTTTGACGAGAGGCTTTCCGTGCACGTATTCATATTCTTCTTTTGTTACCTCAGCCGTTTGAAAAATTACATCATCCCCCAAGTAATCACCAGGATTGGGACCGGGCACCATCCCCGGATGATTTGTGACGATATCGCTAGACACCTTGAGCGGGGGGCACGATTGCTTCTCCTGTTCGCCGAGCTGGGGAATTGTTTTCCCACTTCTTCGTTCTGCTAACCTTGCATCACTAGAAGTACTTCCCGACCGCCGCGCTTCTTCATATGTCTTTTTATTAATCCGGACATAGTTGGAATCCGGCGCAGGCGGTGGTGGTCGCTTCAGGGCATTGATAGTGCGCTTCACTTTCACCGGATCTAGCTTCTCCTTCGGAGGTGGAGTTTTCTTTGCAAAATGGGCCCTCAATTGGTCCTGACATATCTCCTCGTTTTCAGACTCGGTCCTCTCATATGGTAACTTTTCCAGAGGCTTGAGAGATGGACCGTATCTGTATTCCCTCCCGCCTCTGCTTGTACTGCTAGCCGCCGGAGCGGCGGCGTCTCTCTTCCGTCGTTGCTTACGAGGCGGAGAAGGAGGCGGAGTGCTCCGACGCGCCGGAGGAGCCGGAGCGGCGGTGTCTGTCTTCCGCCGTTGCCGACGAGGCTGAGGAGGAGGCGGACTGCTCCGACGCGCCGGAGTAGGCGAACGAGGAGGCGGAGTGCCCTCACGCATCGGAGGAGACGGAGAAGGAGGCGGGGTGCCCTGACTCACCGGAGGAGGAGGAGGAGGCGGAGAAGGAGGAGGCGGAGTGCCCTGACTCACCGGAGGAGGAGGAGGAGGCGGAGGCGTCCAGTTTGGAAGCTTGATGTACTCCTTCTGCCATAGACATGTACTCCTCAGGGCACGAACCAGCCGATTCTCCCCTTCACCTGTAGAGTGGTCAAGCTCGAGCTCCTCAAATCCCTCCGTTACTTCATCCACCATCACAACAGCATAGCCATGTGGAATCGGACGGCAGTGAAAAGTTCCGTTGGGTTGAGGAGGTGCAACAGAGCCGACAGCCGCGTTGAAAGTGAGGTTCCGGTATTTCGTCATAAGCTCGCAATGTTGAGCCTCCGTGATAGTATCCACGGGGTAGCTAGGAGACGTGCAGTCAGGCTGAACGGGCTCCGTGGAAGCGATGCTGCTTCTCCGCTGAGATGGCGGGGTAGCTTCGTGCCGCTGAGATGGTTGGCCGGCAGCTCGCTGGCTCTCAGCTTCCTCTAGCTTTTGTAGTCTTGCATTGAGCTTCTGAATTTCGCTCAGCTCCGCTTTCCTCTTTCTCTCCCGGCTTCTGTAACCGCCTGCGTCGGGAAACCCAACCTTCCACGGAACGGAGCCTGGTGTGCCTCGTGTTCGTCCAGGGTGCTCAGCATTCCCTAGGGCCTCAGTCAGCTCGTCCTTCTCTCTGTCGGGAATGAACATCCCTTCCTGCGCTGCGGTGATATACTCCTGAAGCTTCGTGACGGGTATTGCAAGTTGCTCGTCCGTCCAACGGCACTTCCCTGTTTCAGGGTCCAAAGTTCCCCCAACTCTGAAGAACCAAGTCCTTGAACGGTCTGGCCAGTTCAATGTCTGTGGTACGACCCCTTTAGCAATCAGGTCATTCTCAGCTTTGTCCCACAATGGCCGGGCTTTGAGGTAGCCACCTGACCCCGTGTGATGGTGATACTGCTTCTTTGCAGCGTTGTTCTTGTTTGTCTCTGACATTTTCTTACTCTTGTCCGATGTCTTGTAGACCACAAATGCGGGCCAGTGATCTCTTATCTTCTCAAATCGGACGGTGAATTCTGGAGTCTTCCCTTTGTCGACAAACTTTGATTTCAACTCATTCTTCCACCTCCTTAATAGATCTGCCATCTTCTTAAGAGCACACGCCTTGACCAGATGCTCTATAACTGGCTTATTCGGATCCTCCTTTGGCGGTAGGGTGAAATTTGCCTTCAACAAGGTCCAAAGATCATCTTTCTGTCTATCGGTGACATAATCACCTTCAGGGGCGCCGTCCTTAGGCTTATTCCATTGCTTGATGCTGATCGGACTGTTGTCCCTAACAATAGCTCCACACTGAGCAGAAAATGCGTCCTTGGTCCGCTTGGGTTCAATCGGATGGCCATCGTGCACGAGTGCTGTGATCGTGAACCTTTCATCCTTGCGCAACCTCTTCTTTGGGCCTCGTCTCGTTACCGAAGTTTGGCTCGATCCGGAGGGCTATAAAAGAAGAAAGAAGAGTTAATATATGTACATACCAAAACAATTAATGCACCAATTAGCTAGTCAACATAGGCTTAATTAATATATATACCTCGCCGGACTTTGCAACAGCTCCCTCCTCCGTTCGGTCACCGGAGCCGTCATCATGGTCTCCTTCTTCCTCCGGCATTCGGTCACCGGAGCCATCATGATCATGTCCTTCCTCCTCCATTGTTCGATCACCGGAGCCGTCATCCTCTCCTTCCAGACCATCAGTGTCGTTGAGAAACGACAAGATATCACGTCCGCCGAGGATTATGTCCCCCAACAACTATTCTTGTTCTTCGTCTCTTTGTTCCATAGTTTCTGCAAATATTACAACATGGCAATTAATATACAAACATGAGTGTCCGATGTCCGGACCGCCTCTCTCATGAATGTCAAACAAGGGATTCTCTTAACCTTTAAGGGATTTAATTAACAAAATGGCGCCATTCTGAATGTGCAGAAAATGGTCCATATTTTTCCTGATCTCATCTACCCTTCTATATGTCACGTTGTCTAGTGTCAAATGATTCAAGAAAACCATGGCTTCATCATTAGCCAGAAGTAACAGGCGCATAATGGTACGGAGCTCTCCAAAATTGTTTTGGAACGGAGTCCCGGATAGGATAATTAATTAGCTTTTTGGTACGAAGTTCAGCAAGAGCCTTCCGAATATCGCTATTTGGAAGGCCTTTGCTGAAATTCGTACCAAAAAGTGAATTATTCTATCCGGAACTCCATTCCAAAACAACTTTGAAGAGCTTCGTAGCATCATACGCACGTTACTTCCGGCTAATGATGAAGCCATGGATTTCTTCAATACTTTGACAGACAACGTGACATATAGAAGAATATATATATATATATGAGATCTGAAAAAAATTGGATCAACTTATGCACATCCATAATGGGGGCATTCTTGATAAATCTATGTTACCGGAGTTTTCTTCATTTAACTTGGTAAATTTGGGTGGCCTTGACAACGCTTCTAGGGTTTGGGGTGGCCTCGAGAGTTTATCGGGTAGGGACGGGAGGGGGTAGGAGATCGACAACGCTCTTTCTTCTAGGGTTTGGGAGGCCTCGAGAGTTTATCGGGTAGGGACGGGAGGGGGTAGGAGATCGACAACGCTCTTTCTTCTAGGGTTTGGGTGGCCTCGAGAGTTTATCGGGTAGGGACAGGAGGGGGTAGGAGATCGAGAACGCTCTTTCTTCTAGGGTTTGGGTGGCCTCGAGAGTTTATCGGGTAGGGACAGGAGGGGGTAGGAGATCGACAACGCTCTTTCTTCTAGGGTTTGGGTGGCCTCGAGAGTTTATCGGGTAGGGATGGGAGGGGGTAGGAGATCGACAACGCTCTTTCTTCTAGGGTTTGGGTGGCCTCGAGAGTTTATCGGGTAGGGACGGGAGGGGGTAGGAGATCGACAACGCTCTTTCTTCTAGGGTTTGGGTGGCATCGAGAGTTTATCGGGTAGGGACGGGAGGGGGTAGGAGATCGACAACGCTCTTTCTTATAGGGTTTGGGTGGCCTCGAGAGTTTATCGGGTAGGGGCGGGAGGGGGTAGGAGCCGCTCTAAAATGCTAACGCGGGGTGCTCCTGTGGTCTAAAATCGGTCTATTCACGATAGAAAATCTGAAAAAATACATACAAAACATCTAAAAACATCTGAAAAATTCTGAAAAAAATACATCTATGATCCCTCATACATACATACATACAAAAAATACATATATGATCCCTCACACATACATACTTACATCTAATTTTTTTTATGAACATCTAAAAACAGCATATAAGAACATCTAAAAACATGTAAAAACATCTAAAAATAGCATATATATATAACAAAAATAATAAAGGAAGCTAGGGGCAGAGGGGCACGGCGGCGGCGGCGCCGGCGGGGCAGGGTAGGGGCGCAGGGCAGGGCAGGGGCACGGGAGCAGGGCAGGGACGCGGGAGCAGGGCAGGTGCTCACAGGGGGCGGCGGGGCACGGCGGGCAGTGTCGGGGCGGCCAGGGGCGCGGGGAGCGGCGGGGGCGTCGGGGCAGAGGGCGTCGGCGGCGGCGGCGACGACGTTGAGCAGCCTGACGGCGTCGGCGGCGGCGGCGACGGCGAGGTGGACCAGCCTGACGGCGTCGGGGCAGGGCTCGGCGGCGACGGCGACGAGGAGCAGGGGGCGTCGGGCGGAGAAGAAAGGGATCGATTTTGGAGAAATTTCACAAGTGTTGCTTATATACACTAGGTATTGGTCCCGGTTGGTGGCACCAACCGGGACCAATGCCCACCTTTAGTCCCGGTTGGAGCCACCAACCGGGACCAAAGGTCTCTTTTTGTCAGCCCAAAGGGCGGGAAGCAGAGACCTTTGGTCCCGGTTGGTGGCACCAACCGGGACTAAAGATTACCATTGGTCCCGGTTGGTGCCACCAACCGGGACTAAAGGTTGGTGCTGCTCGGGACTAAAGTTTTTAATGAATAAATACTTTGATAATATTAGTTAATATTATTTTGATTCTTTTTAGTTGATTCTTTTTGCTATTGAAAAATATTATATTTAATTGATTCTTTTTAGTTCATTCTTTTTAGTATTAAAGTTTTTAACGAATAAATACTTTGATAATTTTAGTTAATATTATTTTGATTCTTTTTAGTTGATTCTTTTTGCTATTGAAAAATATTATATTTAATTGATTCTTTTTAGTTCATTCTTTTTTACTATTACAGTTTTTAACGAATAAATACTTTGATAATTTTAGTTAATATTATTTTGATTCTTTTTAGTTGATTCTTTTTGCTATTGAAAAATATTATATTTAATTGATTCTTTTTAGTTCATTCTTTTTACTATTAAAGTTTTTAACGAATAAATACTTTGATAATTTTAGTTAATATTATTTTGATTCTTTTTAGTTGATTCTTTTTGCTATTGAAAAGTATTATATTTAATTGATTCTTTTTAGTTCATTCGTTTTTACTATTACAGTTTTTAACGAATAAATACTTTGATAATTTTAGTTAATATTATTTTGATTCTTTTTAATTGATTCTTTTTGCTATTGAAAAATATTATATTTAATTGATTCTTTTTAGTTTATTCTTTTTACTATTAAAGTTTTTAACGAATAAATACTTGATAATTTTAGTTAATATTATTTTGATTCTTTTTAGTTGATTCTTTTTGCTATTGAAAAATATTATATTTAATTGATTCTTTTTAGTTCATTCTTTTTAGTATTAAAGTTTTTAACGAATAAATACTTTGATAATTTTAGTTAATATTATTTTGATTCTTTTTAGTTGATTCTTTTTGCTATTGAAAAATATTATATTTAATTGATTCTTTTTAGTTCATTCTTTTTTACTATTATAGTTTTTAACGAATAAATACTTTGATAATTTTAGTTAATATTATTTTGATTCTTTTTAGTTGATTCTTTTTGCTATTGAAAAATATTATATTTAATTGATTCTTTTTATTTCATTCTTTTTACTATTAAAGTTTTTAACGAATAAATACTTTGATAATTTTAGTTAATATTATTTTGATTCTTTTTAGTTGATTCTTTTTGCTATTGAAAAATATTATATTTAATTGATTCTTTTTAGTTCATTCGTTTTTACTATTACAGTTTTTAACGAATAAATACTTTGATAATTTTAGTTAATATTATTTTGATTCTTTTTAGTTGATTCTTTTTGCTATTAAAAAATATTATATTTAATTGATTCTTTTTAGTTTATTCTTTTTACTATTAAAGTTTTTAACGAATAAATACTTGATAATTTTAGTTAATATTATTTTGATTCTTTTTAGTTGATTCTTTTTGCTATTGAAAAATATTATATTTAATTGATTCTTTTTAGTTCATTCTTTTTAGTATTAAAGTTTTTAACGAATAAATACTTTGATAATTTTAGTTAATATTATTTTGAATCTTTTTAGTTGATTCTTTTTGCTATTGAAAAATATTATATTTAATTGATTCTTTTTAGTTCATTCTTTTTACTATTAAAGTTTTTAACGAATAAATACTTTGATAATTTTAGTTAATATTATTTTGATTCTTTTTAGTTGATTCTTTTTGCTATTGAAAAATATTATATTTAATTGATTCTTTTTAGTTCATTCTTTTTACTATTAAAGTTTTTAACGAATAAATACTTTGATAATTTTAGTTAATATTTTTTTGATTCTTTTTAGTTGATTCTTTTTGCTATTGAAAAATATTATATTTAATTGATTCTTTTTAGTTCATTCTTTTTGATATTAGAGTTTTATGAAAGCTTTTTAGTTGATTCCTTTTGCTATTAGAGTTTTATAAAAGCTTTTCAGTTGATTCTTTTTGCTATTGAAGAATATTATAGTTTTGTTTTAGTTGATCATAACAGAATATTTTAATTGATTATTTTTAGTTCATTCTTTTTGCTATTAGAGTTTCATAAAAGTTTTCTAGTTCATTCTTTTTGCTATTAGTTCATTCTTTGAGTTAAATGACCCTGAAATTGAAAATCACTACAAATGTACTCTGAAAAGGTTGAAAGTTGGCATGGTATCATCATTTCAGCCACATAGCATGTGCTAAAAAGTTGAGAGGGTTACGGCGAAAACTGGATGCACTTCGTGTACAAAACGGACAATCTCCTTCGAACTATCAGGGTTTCGGACAAAAACTCATCTGTTACAAAGGGATTTCATTTTTTGAACTTATTTTAACTCCAAACTTTTTGTGTGTTCAAAATGAACCATTCAAAGCCACGTCATCAATTTTCAACCCTTTCTGACTTCATCTGGTATTTTTCATGCATTTACTAATTTTTTAAGCTAAATGACCCTGAAATTGAAAAGCACTATAAATGAACTCTGAAAAGGTTGAAAGTTGGCATGGTATCATCATTTCACCCACATAGCATGTGCTAAAAAGTTGAGAGGGTTACGGCAAAAACTGGATGCACTTCGTGTACAAAACGGACAATCTCTTTCGAGGTATCAGGGTTTCGGACGAAAACTCATCTATTACAGAGGGATTTCATTTTTCTGAACTTATTTGAACTCCAGACTTTTTGTGTGTTCAAAATGAACCATTCAAAGCCACATCATCAATTTTCAACCCTTTCTGACTTCATCTGGTATTTTCCATGCATTTACTGATTTTTTTAAGCTAAATAACCCTGAAATTGAAAAGCACTACAAATGAACTTTGAAAAGGTTGAAAGTTGGCATGGTATCATCATTTCACCCACATAGCATGTTATAAAAAGTTGTGAGGGTTACGGCAAAAACTGGATGCACTTCGTGTACAAAACGGACAATCTCTTTCGAAGTATTAGGGTTTCATACGAAACTCATCTGTTACAAAAGGCATTTCATATCTTCACATGTAACTGCAATGATATAGTTGTGGAGAGAAAGTCTTCACTTTTTCTTCGCTTGTGTCCTTTGCTTATTGCGCCGTAACCATGGATAATCTTCATCGTTTAACAGGGTGCTTGGGTCAGCCTTGACTTTGAAGGGAGGATTTTCATGAAACTTTTCATAATCTTCAGACATGTCCGTCTTGCCCTCCAATCCCACGATGTCTCTTTTTCCTGAAAGAACTATGTGGCGCTTTGGCTCATCGTATGATGTATTCGCTTCCTTATCTTTTCTTTTTCTCGGTTTGGTAGACATGTCCTTCACATAGAAAACCTGCGCCACATCATTGGCTAGGACGAATGGTTCGTCTGTGTACCCAAGATTGTTCAGATCCACTGTTGTCATTCCGTACTGTGGGTCTTCCTGTACCCCGCCTCGTGACAGATTGACCCATTTGCACTGAAACAAAGGGACCTTGAAATCATGTCCATAGTCAAGTTCCCATATGTCCACTATGTAACCATAATATGTGTCCTTTCCCCTCTTGGTTGCTGCATCAAAGCGGACACCGCTGTTTTGGTTGGTGCTCTTTTGATCTTGGGCGATCGTGTAAAATGTATTCCCATTTATCTCGTACCCTTTGTAAGTTAATACAGTTGAAGATGGTCCCCTGGCCAAGGAGTACAGCTCATCAGAAATAGTGTTGTCACGCATTAGACGTGTTTGCAACCAACTGCCGAAAGTCCTGATGTGTTCATATGTAATCCAGTCGTCACACTGCTCCGGGTGTTTGGAGCGCAGAATATTCTTGTGTTCATCGACATATGGGGTCACCAAGGTAGAATTATGTAGAACAGTGTAGTGTGCTTGAGACCAAGAATGCCCGTCCCTACATATTATTGAATTCGCTCCTAGCGTACCTTTTCCAGTCAGTCTCCCCTCATACCGCGATTTAGGGAGACCAATCGTCTTAAGGTCAGGAATAAAGTCAACACAAAACCCAATGCTTTCCTCTGTTTGATGGCCCATGGAGATGCTTCCTTCTGGCCTAGCGCGGTTGTGAACATATTTCTTTAAGACTCCCATGAACCTCTCAAAGGGAAACATATTGTGTAGAAATACAGGGCCCAGAACGACAATCTCGTCGACTAGATGAACTAGGACGTGCGTCATGATATTGAAGAAGGACGGTGGGAACACTAGCTCGAAACTAACAAGACATTGCACCAAATCACTCCTTAACCTTGGCAGGATTTCTGGATCGATCACCTTCTGAGAGATTGCATTGAGGAAAGCACATAGCTTCACAATGGCTAATCGAACGTTTTCCGGTAGAAGCCCCCTCAATGCAACCGGAAGCAGTTGCGTCATAATCACGTGGCAGTCATGAGACTTTAGGTTTTGGAACTTTTTCTCTGCCATATTTATTATTCCCTTTATATTCGACGAGAAGCCAGACGGGACCTTCATACTGAGCAGGCATTCAAAGAAGAATTCCTTCTCTTCTTTGGTAAGAGCGTAGCTGGCAGGACCTTCATACTGCTCTGGATACATGCCGTCTTTTTCATGCACACGTTGCTGTTCCTCACGTGCCTCCGATGTATCTTTTGTCTTCCCATACACTCCCAAGAAGCCTAGCAGGTTCACGCAAAGATTCTTCGTCACGTGCATCACGTCGATTGCAGAGCGGACCTCTAGATCTTTCCAATAGGGTAGGTCCCAAAATATAGATTTCTTCTTCCACATGGGTGCGCGTCCCGCATCGTAAGTCGGAACAGATAGTCCGCCAGGACCCTTTCCAAAGATTACTTGTAAATCATTGACCATATCAAGTATGTGATCACCAGTACGGAGGGCGGGCTTCTTCCGGTGATCTGCCTCACCTTTGAAATGCTTTCCTTTCTTTCGACATTGATGGTTGGTCGAAAGAAATCGACGATGCCCCAGGTACACATTCTTCCTGCATTTGTCCAAATATATACTGTCGGTGTCATCTAAACAGTGTGTGCATGCGTGGTATCCCTTGTTTGTCTGTCCTGAAAGGTTACTGAGAGCAGGCCAATTGTTGATGGTTACAAACAGCAACGCATGTAGGTCAAATTCCTCCTGTTCGTTCTCATCCCACACACGTACACCTCTTCCATTCCATAGCTGTAAAAGTTCATCAACTAATGGCCTTAGGTACACATCAATGTCATTGCCGGGTTGCTTAGGGCCTTGGATGAGCACTGGCATCATAATGAACTTCCGCTTCATGCACAACCAAGGAGGAAGGTTATACATACATAGAGTCACAGGCCATGTGCTATGCTTGCTGCTCTGCTCCCCAAAAGGATTAACGCCATCTGCACTTAAACCAAACCATACGTTCCTTGGGTCACCTGCAAAGTTGCTCCACTTTCTCTCGATGTTTCTCCACTGCGACCCGTCAGCGGGTGCTCTCAACTTCCCGTCTTTCTTACGGTCTTTTATGTGCCATTGCATCAACTCGGCATGCTTTTTGTTTCTGAACAGACGTTTCAACCGTGGTATTATAGGAGCATACCACATCACCTTGGCAGGAACCCTCTTCCCGGTGCACTGGCCCTCAACATCACCAGGGTCATCTCTTCTGATCTTATACCGCAATGCACCGCATACCGGGCATGCGTTCAAATCCTCGTACGCACCGCGGTAGAGGATGCAGTCATTAGGGCATGCATGTATCTTCTGCACCTCCAATCCTAGAGGGCATAGAACCTTCTTTGCTTCGTACGTACTGCCGGGCAATTCGTTATCCTTTGGAAGCTTCTTCTTCATTATTTTCAGTAGCGAACTAAATCCCTTGTCAGATACACCATTGTCTGCCTTCCATTGCAGCAATTCCAGTGTGGTACCGAGCTTTCTGTTGTCATCTTCGCAATTTGGGTACAACCCTTTTTTGTGATCCTCTAACATGCGATCGAACTTCAACTTCTCCCTTACACTTTCGCATTCTCTCTGTGCATCAACAATGACCCGGCGAAGATCATCATCGGGCACATCGTCTGGTTCCTCTTGATCTTCAGCTTCCCCCATTGCAGCATCACCGTATTCAGGGGGCGGGTAGTTGTCATCATCCTCTTCTTCTTCGTTGTCTTCCATCATAACCCCTCTTTCTCCGTGCTTGGTCCAAACATTATAGTGTGGCATAAAACCCTTCTCAAGCAGGTGGAAGTGAAGGGTTTTAGAGTTGGAGAAAGCCTTCGTATTCTCACAGACAGTACATGGACAATGCATAAAACCATTCTGCTTGTTTGCCTCAGCCGCTTCGAGAAAATTATGCAGGCCCTTAATATACTCGGAGGTGCGTCGGTCACCGTACATCCATTGCCGGTTCATCTGCGTGCGTTATATAGTTCTCATTATTGAACAACATATAACTCTCTAAAGCATCTAATTAAAACATACATTGAAACTATGTAAAAAATTTATATGCAACAACAAATGCGATCATAACCGCAACTAAGGTACCAATTGATCCAACGGCATAATGATACCAAGCCTCAGTATGAATGTCATATTTTCTAATCTTTCTAATCTTCACGCGCATTGCATCCATCTTGATCTTGTGATCGTCGACGACATCGGCAACATGCAACTCCAACTTCATCTTCTCCTCTTCAACTCTTTGTAATTTTTCTTTCAAGTAATTGTTTTCTTTTTCAACCAAATTTAACTTCTCGACAAGAATTTCTATGTCGGTTGGAATTTCCAGTTCACATACCTCCTAGATTAAAAAATCTATGTCACGTTGGTCGGCATAATTGTCATAAACACTAAATAAAACAAATAGTTATAAAAGATAATATATACCACATCCGAATCATAGACAGGACGAGGGCCGACGGAGGCGGATACCAAAACCATCGCACTATATAATAACAAACAATAATAAAAGTAAGAAAGTTACACAAGTATCTATATAAATCATACAAGTAAGAACTTTTTTCTTTTAGAAAGAAGATAAGAAGAAGAGGCTAACCACGGTGGTGCCGGCGCCGAGATGGGCGCGGGCGATCGACGGCGGTGAGGACGGGAACGGGACAGGACGGACCGCCAAACCTAGACAAATCTTGAGGAAAATGGAGCTTGGACAAGGAGCTTCCAGAGGAGAAAGGTTAAGTGTGGCTCGGGCATTTCATCGAACACCTCATGTGCATAGGAGGTGAGCTAGAGCACCACAAAGCTCTCCCACGGCCGGCCAAAAAAATAGAGCAGTGCACTGCTCTGCTCGCGGGCAGGAGGTATATATAGGCCAACCATTGGTCCCGGTTTGTGGCTGGAACCGGGACTAAAGGACACCATTTGGTCCCGGTTCCAGCCACAAACCGGGACCAATGGTTGTGGGCCAGGAGTGAGGTCCATTGGTCCCGGTTCGTGTCTGGAACCGGGACCAAAGGGGTCAGACGAACCGGGACCAATAGCCCACGAGGCCCGGCCGGCGCCCTTGCCTCACGAACCGGGACCGATGCCCCCATGGGTCCCGGTTCGTGAGTGAACCAGGATTAATGGGCTTTTCGGGCTGGACCAAAGCCCTGTTTTCTACTAGTGATTTAGAGGAAAGGAAGAGGCCCATGAAGAAAATAATTGTCCTTACAGATCTGAAGGCGGGTAGGACTTTATTAGCCATATTTCCATCTTATAAACCTCTAACAACCATATATCGCTCATGTTCCTTTCTCTCTCTCCCTCTCCCCCTCTCTCCCTCCCCCCCTCTCTCTCTCTCTCTCTAGAGGGACACCAGACGGCACCGTCACCGTCTGGCTTGCTGGTGCCCATGGTGGTGGGCTAGACAACTCATGCTCATACGCTGGCCATGCCGACACCTTCTGGTTGTGCCTCCACATGTGTAGGGCATGAGTATGATTTTCTGACATGGATATGCGCAAACCCTATCCGATTACCTTTTTTGTGGGCCATATGTATTATAAACTCCAAGCTACCAAGTCTTTGTATGTAAGCTGCATACTGCACTCACATCCTCCTCCAAATAACCAATTCCCCAATCGTATAATCCTCACGGTGGTTGGTGCGTCCACCAAACATGAAACTAGGAATTACGCCATGACAGATCTGTGCGATGGGTACCCATGGGATATGTGGATATTTACCCGATGGATATTGTATGGGTAGGATTTTACGCCCATACAAAACATGAGTATGGGTATAGGATCATTGTACCCGCACCATATTCTATCCATTACCATCCATCCTATGGTAGCAGTATAAATTTATTTTACCCTTCGGATCAATGAGAATCAAACGGCCTATATTTACTTGAAGGTACCGTCAAAGAGCTGAATAACTTATACTGTAGTTATCCACTGCAACAGGCCGGCCACTACACATTCGCCGTTGATACCATTTCATCATATTTCCTTCGTTCCGCAGATAAAAGATGTTTTCACGGCTTTTATATATGTTGCATTTATGAATGTAACGTAGCTGCCTAGTCCATTTCTTGGGTGGTGATAACGTGTGCGGTATCGATCGTCAATAAAGTGTGTCTAGAAACATCCATGTTTGATGGATGGAATAATTGCACGCTACAGCTAATGCTTTGGAGGAGAGATCCGCAAAAGCAAAGTTGCCACTCATTCATCTGCGCGTTTCACCTTTATTCCATGAGTCCTGTGATATTTAGACCTACAGGGTGTAGGGTGGTGGTGGGGTTAAGCCGCGACTAAGATTAAAGCAGATCGAGACCTGTCTTTGTCCCCATCCCCTCCCCCTACGTGCTCTTTTCCAAAGGAATTTGTTATCCAAAGTGTCAATGTCCACCCGCCTATATAAACTCCCACACAGCTGTGAAGCTCAAAGCATCATCTAGTTTGGACTAGCAAGACTTCATGGCTACACAAGGCAGTGTCGGTCTAGTCCTCATCGCGGCGCTCTGCGCCGTGTGCTTCCTGCCGGTGCTGGCCACGGCGCAGCTCCGGGTGGGGTTCTACCAGAAGACCTGCCCTAACGCCGAGGCGCTTGTCCGGCAGGCCGTTGCTGACGCCTTCACCAAGGACGCCGGCGTTGCGGCCGGTCTCATCCGCCTCCATTTCCATGACTGCTTCGTCCGGGTACGTTACCTATCTGCACAACGAGTTCATGTGTGCATATACATTTCGGACCAATTGTGCCAACGCGTGGCTAGCTCCAGGGGCAAAGAAAACAAGAACATCTGCGGTGATTTACAACAAGTTAGTTTTTTTTGAAAAGGTACAACAAGTTCTCTAGTAGCAAAGATTATCATCTACGTAGCACTAATTATAGGGTGCGAATTTTACTTCCTGTTGTGGATTCCGCATAAGTTATCGTAGGTGTAGCCCTTAATTATGACTTTTTTATTTCGATTGAACTAAGGAGCGTTAGAGGGTAGTAGTCGGTTTTATGTTGGGTGAGGAACCATCACTATATAGAGAGAAGTGCAAAAATAATATTTTAAAAAACGGAAAAGCTAAATGTGCTATCTCTCGAGATAAAGGGAAAGTCAAAATCAGAAAGGCCAAATGTGTTATCTCTCAACACAAAATGGTAGAGAGTATAAAGCTTAAAAGTAGTAAAATATGAAAGTAGCAGGTGATATATTCCCTGCTGGCCTGCTGATTTTCTTTCTCCAGAAGCAACCCATATTCCCCTGCCGAGCTGTTGTTTTTCTTTTTTCGGAGGTCACTCGTATTCCCAGCTGGCCAATCCTTTCATCGGACAAATCTCAGTGCTCTTCGCAATTGTCGCCAAGTCCATGCATTCTTGATTATTACTTTAAATAATTAATGATAATTATACCTAGTGACGACCCCTGAAAAATCTCCAACGATACCATTTCATCATGGGTTAGCTGTTTCCACACCATCTAAATCCTACATGGAGGTCATTGTATCCATGTAATCATTGTCATGGTATTTGTAGTAGTAGTGTCGGTTGATGATGTGGATGCATTGCATGTCCGTATAAATACTTACATACAAACTATTGAAGATTGTCCTTCAAAGAAATGCCACTAAAACGAAGAACCAGGCACACAAAGATATCAAGACGCAAGGGACAATGTATATTCATAGGGACAATGTATATTCATAGGGAATATGTAACCCTATAAAATGCACCACAATTGTCTGGTAATTTCGCGGTTCCTTGATCACGAGTACTCCCTCCGTTCCACAATGTAGTGCCTATAGATTTTTTAAGAAGTCAAACTTTATAAACTTTGACCAAGTTTGTAGGGAAAAGTATATACATCTAGAATATCAAATATATATCCTTAGATACATCACAAGACACACTTTCATATTATATATATTTGGTATTGTAGATATAAATAGTTTTCTCTATAAATTTGGTCAAAGTTTGTAAAGTTTGACTTTTCTAAAAATCTATATGCACTACATTATGGAACGGAGGGAGTACCTTTTTTGTTTTTGGCGGGAATTGATCACGAGTACCTGATCCATATTTAGGCTCCCTAGTACACCTATTAGAAGGAATAGATGGATACCGTTATAAGTAGCTCAAAGCAGAAAAGTTAAATGTGCTATATCTATATGGAGATAAAGGCAAAATCGAAAGAAAAGAAAAGAAAAGCTAAATGTTGTTACCTCTGAAGATAAAGGGAAAGCCAAAAGCAGAAAGCTAATCTGGGAAACTATGAAAGTAGCAGCGAATATATGCCCTGCTGTTTTCCTTGTCCGGAGGCAACGCATGTTCCCCTGCTCTCGCTGAACCTTCCATTTGACGAATCCCAGTGCTCTTTTAGTTGTCCTCCCATGCATGCATACACGGGCACTTGAATGATACTCCCTCCGTTTCTAAATATAATTCTTTTTAGAGATTTTATTATTGGACTACATACGGATGCACATAGACATATTTTAAAGTATATATTCACTCATTTTCATTCGTATGTAGTCCTCTATTAAAATGTCTAAAAAGACTTATATTTAGGAACGGGGGAGTATTTTACATGCATGCATGCATGCATCCATTGTACCTTGAGTGATACTATCCTGTTCTGGTTTAGTTGTCTCCTTCGTATATTGTGTCAAACTTCATCATAGATTTAATTAACAAAATGTTAATGCATATCATAAAAAATTATATCAATGGTTTCGTATTCAAACATAGTTTTCAAAAAAAGTATTTTTTCTATATATAATTTTTATTTTATTACTTAAAATCAGGGTCAAAGTATGACCCTAAATACGAAGGGGACTTATAAAAGGTAGTATTTTACATGCATATGCATATATGGTCACTTGAATGATATTTTACAGGCATGCACGCATACATGGTCACGTTGTATTAAAATGATATTGTACATAAATGCATGCATGAAAATGCAATTAGACACGCGAACTAAAATTACAATGTTCATGTGCGAATGGCCGAGAGTTAATTTATTTTCATCTTTACTTCATGCAGGGCTGCGACGCCTCCGTGCTGCTGGCCACCATCCCCGGCGGGAAGAAGGCGGAGCGTGACGCCATTCCGAACAACCCCAGCCTCCGTGGATTCGAGGTGATCGACGCCGCCAAGGCCGCCCTCGAACGGAGCTGTCCCCGCACCGTTTCCTGCGCCGACATCTTGGCCTTCGCGGCACGCGACAGCATCACCCTCACCGGCAACGTCGCCTACGCTGTCCCCGCCGGCCGCCGCGACGGCAACGTTTCTCTCGCGGACGAGGCCAACAAAAACCTGCCCCCGCCCACCTTCACCGCGCAGCAGCTCATCGACCGTTTCAAGAACAAGACCCTCAGCGCCGAGGAGATGGTCCTCCTCTCCGGCGCACACACCGTCGGCCGCTCCTTCTGCTCCTCCTTCGTCAACCGCATCTGGAACGGCAACACTCCCATAGTACGTCCGTTGACACGTACACTATATAACATACTACAGTAATTCATACGTAATTACATAGGCATGAAAATGTACGTGTCCTTTTGTATCAGGTGGACGCAGGGCTGAGCCCGTCGTACGCCGCGCAGCTTCGGGCGCTGTGCCCGTCGACCACGTCGCGGGCGACGGCGCCCATGGACCCGGGCTCGCCCAACGTTCTCGACAACAACTACTACAGGTTGCTGCCGCGCGGCATGGGGCTCTTCTTCTCCGACAACCAGCTGCGAGTCGACGGCAACCTCAACGTGCTGGTGAACCGCTTCGCGGCCAACGAGAGCTTGTGGAAGGAGCGCTTCGCCGCGGCCATGGTGAAGATGGGCCGCATCCAGGTGCAGACAGGAAGCCGCGGCCAGGTGCGGCTGAACTGCAACTTCATCAACCCGACGTCGTCGTCGGACGGCCTCGCGGGCTCCGTCCAAGAGGATGCCCTCGTCGCCACGAGCTAAACGAAATGATCACACTTGGTGTGCACGGTGCACCGATCGAGTCAGCGTGTTCGCCCTCTTTTTCCTCCAATTTGCCAACTACTCTCTCCGTTCCTAAATATAAGTATTTTTAGAGACATCAATACAAACTGAATACGAATGTATATAGACGCATTTTGGAATGTAGATTCTGTTAGAATAAATCCGAGACGCGTAGTTGATCTACCGAGAATCAAGCAATCACAAAAACACGACACCGAGATTTGTTAACGAGATTCATCAATATATGGCTACATCCTCGGTACCTGACTACGGACACTCCTCCCCGTGACACCGTCACACTACCGCACCCCGGTCGCCCGGGCGCCGGCACACGCCACCCGCTCCCCCTGCCTGCCCGCGCTATTATGTTGACATAGGTTACATCGTGTGTCTACCCTCTCATTATATAAGAGGTCTAAGGGGTACAGATGTCCTAATATGATACTACTCCTACCCTGTCTTCACACACTCCAAATCCAAATCCAACTGAAACCTAACTTGTACAAATAATATTCGACATAATTCTCAAAACTCCACCATGGCGAATATTCTCCGCCACCTTGGATTCGTCCATGCACTACTAGGGAAAAGCCTATAGGTGGAGATTTAGCAGTAGCGCGTGCCAGGGAAACTCGCTACTGGTCCGGACTTATCGGTAGCGCGGGAGTAAAACTCGTTGCTGGTATGGTTACCCACCCGACCATCCAGAGTAGTAGCGCGCGTCATGGAAGCGCGCTACTCCTATGTAGTTTAGCAGTAGCGCGTTTTGGAAGGCCATGCTGCAAGTACGCTCGCGCTGTGCCACCTGATCGGCCCCGCTTAGCGACATCACGTCTTTAGTAATGGGCTACTGCTACTAGTGATAGCAGTAGCGCGGTCGGTAGAAACGCGTTACTGCTAAGGCGCACAACCACCATCTACACTTCCCCTCTCCCCCTCCCCTTCCTCTCTTCCTCACTTTCTCTCTCATTTTCTTCTCCCCCACTACTACTAACTAAGATTTCTTCTATCTTCCTTCTCCTACCTTTCTTCATTTTACTTTAATGCCCCCTCCACCATCTCCATTAATGCACCCAACTAGATCTCTTCCCTCCTCCGTCCACTTTAATGCTTCCTCACTTTTCTCTCCTCCCCCCACTAGTTAGACCTAGCAATGCATCTTCTTCCCCTACTAGGTAGATCTATCCATTTAGTAAGTGGAACCTATCAACTCCACAACTATATCTCTATTCTTTAATGAAATAAAGTCATCATCTAGTGACTGTGGGTGCTTCTCTCTCGAGATATCTTGGTGAGTAAAAAATTGTGCTTTGGAAGAATTAATGGAAAATAAGTGTGTGATATGACCGATAATAATGGGGGCGGAGAGTTGCCGCCTATATGTGTATTTGCGGAATTGTGTGTGACATGAGAGTTGCTTATGTTTTGCCGAAATGCCGATTTATTTCCGTTTCGGTGAATTTCGGGCAAACTCTACATGTCCTTTTTAGGGAACGTTATGCTGAAGATGCATGCATGCCTGGATGCGTTTATTATCCTTTTAATTATACCGCACAGGCGATCATGAAGGTCATTGGAACTATGGTAGAAATATGGTTCCGATCCGCGGTGCACGACATGTATGAAAATAACCGGAAGGAGATTTTATGTCCGTGTCAAAGATGCAAAGGAGGAGTCTTGCACGACCCCTTTAAGGCAGGCCATTTGAAAGCGCGCCTGCTCATGACTAGTTTCATGGATGGCTATACTCAGTGGATAAGTGAAGATGATGACGTTGATGGGGCAGCCAATGAGGAGATTGGACCTGACGAAGAGATGACCGATAATGACGGCAGAGAAGAGGACGGACATGACGGCGGAGAAGAGGATGAACATGGCGGCGAAGAAGAGGCCGGACATGGTGCCGATGGACGTGGCAAGGGAGAAGAGGCCGGACATGACACCACGGACACGTCGCAACATTCTTTGCTACTAAGTTCAATCCTGCAAAGCCATCATGTTCGAGACCTACTTCGTAAGAAGATGACTAGCGACAGCACTTCTTCTAGATCTAGAGAGGAGTCCAAGATGGAGCAACTGGAGGTAGACTCAAAGACTCCATTCTATGGTGGTTGCGATCCAGAGGTGACCCGCTTGAGTTTCACGCTTGAACTTCTAAAGACGAAGGCTAAAAACAAATGGACCGATAGAAGCCTCGATGAGCTTCTCAAGTATCTAAAGAAGGTTCTCCTCGCAGGGAACCGGTGTCCTACTAGTGTCGATGAGGCCAAGAAAATCATGTGCCATCTTGATCTGCTACATAGTAGATACCACACATGCATCAACGATTGCATCATTTATCGGAAGGAGCACACGAAAAAAACCAGTTATCCTACGTGCAATTATTCTCAGTACAAGAAGGCTGGACAGAAATGTCCTCAGAAAATTGTATGGTACTTACCGATCACTCCCCGTCTGCAACGTTATTTCGTAAATCCTAAGGAAGAAAAGCTCATGCGTTGGCACGCGCAGAGGGTGAAGCCCGAAGATGGAGATGATCCGAAGCTTAGACATCACGCGGATGCAAGCCAGTGGAGAGTGTTCAACGCCGAATATCCATATTTCACAGAAGATCCAAGGAACATCGAGCTTGGCGCGAGTACCGTAGGCATGAATCCAATGGCAACCAGAACACCAACCATAGCATATGGCCCGTGTTTGTATGGATGTACAATCTCCGCCCTGGATGTGCATGAAGACAAAGTACATACACATGAGCATGCTGATTCAAGGGCCGAAACAACCGGGAAATAATATTAATCTTTATCTCGGGCTACTGAAAGAGGAGTTAGACACGTTATGGAAAACACCGGTCAAGACATGGGACACCAGCAAAGGAGAGTATTTCTATATGAGAGCTTCTCTGAGGACGATGGTGCACGACTATCTTGGTTACGGATATGTCACATGACAGGTGTGCCATGGATATTGTGGATGCACCCAGTGCATGGATGATACAACGTCTTGGCAGCTAACGTCAACGAAAGATGGCGGGTCTGGGAAAATCGTGTACATGGGCCATCGAAGATGGTTTGAGAAGGATGAACCGTCAAGAAACCATGGAGATATATTCAATGGTGAGGCTGAGCATCAAGGACCTCCACGTAAGAGGAGCAGCGGCCAAGTCTATGGGTTGTTGAAAAATTGGGAAGAGTGCCCACGTCGGGAAAGGTGAAAAAAGCATCGGAGCCGCTGAAGGTATGGAAAACAGAAAAAAAATGTAAAGAGAAAGGAATAGCAGTAGTGTGCTTTATCCAAACGTGCTACTGCTATTGAGTTACCTATAGCGTGTTTTCTCAAAATGAGCTACTGCTATTGAGTTAGCTATAGCGCATTTTAGTAAAATGTGCTTCTCCTATTTGTGACTTAATCTACCGACCGTTTCGTTTCTCTCCATTCCCCTCTCTCCCTCTCTCGAACACCCTCTCCCTCTCGGTCCGCCGAGCGCCGCCGTTGTCGCCACCGCCGTCGAAGGAGGGCCGCCTACGTCCGCCCTCCCGTCCGCACCCTCGAGAAGAAGGAGGTCCGTTTGCCCGTCCACACCACATCATCGACATTGCCGCGTCCGTCCTCCCGTCCGCTCCCTTCCCTATGCCTTCGGCGCTCCCTCCCCTACACCTCTGGTCGTCCCTTCCCTACGCCTCCGGCCGTCCAGGTTCATCTGCAGGTAGCCACCACTCCCTCCTTCCTCCCTCTTCCCTCTCCCCTCACTCCCTTCACCCCCGTCTCGCATTCGGCCGTCCAGGTTCATAGGCAGAGCAGTTTGATTATAGGGTTAGGGTTGATTCTAGGGTTAGGGTTGATCCTCTATGTAGGGTTAGGGTTGATTCTAGGGTTAGAGTTGATTCTAGGGTTAGGGTTAGGGTTGATTCTAGTGTTAAGGTTCATTAATTAGGCAAAATTAGAAGTGTGCGGTACTTATAGACACCATATATATGTTATGTAAAATTAGGCAAAATCTCTAGGGACAGAGCATAGTGGTTTTGTAAAATGAGGCAAAATCACTCTAGGGACAGAGCATTTTAAAATTAAAAGTGATTTTTTCTTGATAGTTGTAGTGGAAAAAAATAGAATAGAGCAAAAATTCAATATAGAAATATGCTAGCTTTGGACCCGATGTAGTGAACTATTTTTTACAGGACAGTATGAGAGAGTTGCTGTCGACCCAATGCTCTAGGGTTTATAGGAAATTTTCTTCAAGTTCTATATTTTCTTGAAGTGGGCCTTTTATATGGAAATTTGAATTGTTCGATTGTGGCCAAGTGGCCTATGAATGTGCCCAAGTGGCCTTTTTTTGTTTGCAGGGGAAATTATGCGAGTGGCCTATGTTTTCTTGGAATGTTGATTCATTTCCGTTCAGCGAATTTCAGGAGCTCGATATTTGCACTTTTTAGCAAAGGTCATGCCGAAATTTTCCATGAATTTTGGCATGACTTGTGCTAGATAATAGGACATAACGGGTGCCCGGGAATTTCCGGCACGGGAATGAAATGACATTCCGGAAAACAATATGCCTTTTTTATTTATATGTCATTAATTATTTATTTTATTATAGTTTGAGGGTTAAACGAAGCAAACTAAGCCGTACGTAGGAAACATGTCGAACAATGACAAAGCTGGAGCATCAGATCATCATGAGGTCGATGATCTCTTATAGCATGAACACAATTACCTCGACTTTTTGTGTAGTCAGGGTCGTCATGTCACAATGGACGGTGAGACTGCTGCCGAGACCGACACCACCACCGCGCCATCACCGTCACCGAGAAGGGGACCGAAGCACCAAGGCCGAAGCAGAAGAGTACGAGGACACAAAAACCTAACAAGCTCGGCACCGGGAGACTGGTGGTAAAATTGATCCAACCGGGCAAATTTGAGCCAATAGAGTCAGGGGAAGCTCGCAAGAACTATGGCAACCAACTCGGATGCATCCTATGGGATGTCGCTAGCATCAATGCCATGGACTTAAGGGCTAAACAAAAAAATATGGAGCACATCCTCCTGATGAAGTTGCACCAGAGATAACTTTTCCCCGGCCGGGATGTATAGAAACTTCCGTGGGAGGATCCTGCCATGAAGAAAATAAACAACGCCACCACTGGGAAGTTCAGCGGTGCATTGTCCGCCTGAAAAACTCAGGTGAAACTATCGATTTACAAGAAAGAACCGTACTCCAAGATTTTTGAGGAAAATCCCACACTTTCGGAAGAGGACTACAAAAAAATCAAGGAAACTTACGCTACCAAAGATGCCAAGCGTATGTCCAAGAAATTCAAGGGGCTTCAACAAAGGAACATTGGGAACCACCGCCTCGGAAGCCGTGGTTATCTTGGCAAGAAACCCATATGGGATAAGGAGGACGCGGAATGTGAAGCACACGGGATCCCAGACCCATCGGCGGAGTACAACGACCAGCTGGAGCATGACTTCGTCAGGGCTTGGTACAAGTGGGACAAACAAAACAAAGTTTTCTACACGGACGAGCATACAAGGAAGTTGTTGAGAATAATGGTAATTACCACCTTATTATATTAGCTTCTGATCAATTTGACTACACGTTATAGTAACATTTGTAAATGGTTAACATTCCTTTTGCTAAAAGAGCAACACAAGCTTGCAGCCCAAAGCGGCTCCTCGTCTCAGTCGTCGGCGAGGCCCATGTGGGACACCCCTCTCAACCGGTCCTTGAACATACTGAAGGGACTCGATCTGGCCAAGCGGCCTTCGTATGGACGTGTGCAGGCCATCAAAGACGGCGCCTCATGGAAGTACTACTACCACGAGGACACGGAGGCTAGAAGGCTAAGAAGGAAGTTCAGTCAGGTGAACATCGATGAAAGGGTGGCGCTTGCGATCGACAAAAAATCAGCTAAGACCCGAGAAGTCATGAAATATGAGGTTGTCAAAGCGGCAGTTGCCTGCAAAGTGGAATTGGTATCTTCGGTTGGAGCCTTGGTTCCGACTGCTTTCGAGTTTTCGAGGAATCACCCAAACGTACGGCCAGAGGACTTTCGAGTTTTTGGGAGCAACTCGGTGAACATCGCACCACCAACACCTGCTGCCGCTACTGCTCATAGCAGCCCGTCCTCCGTCTCTGGCGTGCGAGGCGGGGCTTCGACTTTGGCTGAGCTTGACGCCCTCACCGTAATTACGCGTCACACCAACATATCTATAATCTTTTGCTTCTGTTGCCTTTCGGATGTCGTCTGATGCCACAGAGATGTCTTTGTAGGCCGAAGAAACCCCGTGCACCGTACTCTACATAATCAATGACCACAATGTGGACGTGTGAACCGCGACGATACATAAGCCCAAGGAACGCTTGTTCCACTGCAGGCCGATCCCAGATGGCACCTTCATTGTTTCCTTGGTGAGTTTCAAAGGGGGCCACAAGGATTTGGCTCCTCCATTACGGCTCGGGGGAGAGGACGATGAGACCTGGATGCTGCTTGGACAATGCAAGGGGTGGATGCTGATGTGGCCAAAGAATCTTTTTCGTGTGGAGGCGGCCGAGATCACACCAACGACAACATCACATCAGCAAGGTATGAACACCACCCCGCCTATGCAATTACCAGCGCGTGATCTCGTGCCGGGCCAGAGCGACGGACGGCGCGAGGAAGGGGGTCCAATAGTGGATGATGTAGTCGCCCCCGTGCAACAACAAATGGATGATGAGATGGAGGAGGATCCGGAGGACCCTCTTCGATTCCTCAATACCGGCGCCTATGACGATGGACAAATGATGAGTCAGCCATATGACTCGGGCTATGAGCATGTTGAGAGGAGATGTATGATGTGCCCGTGCAGGAACGTCCTAGGGTTGATTGAAAAAAGTATCTCTTCATGCAGTCCTCACAGGAAACGCCTACATATGCCGCCCCAACGCAGGGTCAACTAGCTGAGGGTTGTATAGTGCTTAGCCGACAACAGTGGTCACGGGGGTAAGGAAGGGTCTGGAAGGTGAACCCAAGAAAAAGGAGAGGAAGAGACCGCCGAAGAGAGGCTCTGCTGCCGCTTGATAACCCAGAAGTGTAGGGGGTCGTTTGTAGCCTTTTTAGGTAAGTAAGAGTGTCAAACCCAACAAGGAGCTAAAGGTAGAATTAATATTCTCTCAAGTTCTATCGACCACTGATACAACTCTACGCACGCTAACGCTTACTTTACCTAGAACAAATATGAAACTATTTTGTGGGAATAAAACTAGAAGTACTTAGTAGGTGTAATAGATAGGCTTGCAAGGTAATAAAGAACAAGTGAATAAAAGTTATGAGCTGTTTAGATAAATATTAATTAAGTTAATTGTATAGTAGAAAGCTTTCTTGTAACGCAAGAGAAAGATTTGTCCCAAGGCAATCGATAACTAGATCGGTATCATTGTTGCAGTTTTATATGAGGGAGAGGCATACGCTAACATACTTTCCGTACTTGCATCATATGCACTGATGATTAGAATTCTAGCAAGCATCCTGAACTACTAGAAAATCATTAAGGTAAACCCAACCATAGCATTAACACATCAAGTCCCCTTTATCCCATACGTAAACAATCACCTTACTTGGGTGTAAGCTTCTGTCACTCTAGCCACCAACTATAAGCGAATAATAAACATATTGCGACACCCTACAACAGGGATCCCACATGCTTGCGCGACATGGTGGGCACCTTAGGACAGCACCAAAATAAACCATACAACTCAAACCAATCACGAACATTAATTAGCCCATAGGACAAAAGAAATCTACTCAAACATCATAGGATAGCCACAAATCATTGGATAATAATATATAGCAATAAGCACCATGTTTAAGTAGATATTACAGCAGGGAAAAGAAGTTTTACACCGCTGCATAGAAGCGGAGAGATTTGGTGGTGATGGCGGCGAAGTTGTTGGTGTAGATCACCGTCATGATGGATGCCCCGGCGGCGCTCCGGCGCCACCAGGAGAGAAATGGAGAGAGCCCCCCTCCTTCTTCTTCTTCCTTTGCCTCCTCCCTAGATGAGAGGAGAGTTTCCCCTCTGATCAATGGCTGCCATAGCTCCCAGAGGGCAGGAGTGCTTCCGAGATTGGATCTATCTCTCTGTTTCTCTTCTATTTTCGCGAATGTTGTCTGACCCCTTCACCGTTTCTTTTATATCCAGAGATCCGTAACTCCGATCGGGCTGAAATTTTGAGGGGATTTTTATCGTGAAAATATATTTCCTGCAGCCAAAGTTGGGCCCCAACCGACTCAAGGGAGAGCTACAAGTCATCAGGGCGTGCTCACACCCCAGGGCGCGCCGTGTTGGCTTGTGCCTCCCTCGGGCACCGTGTTGCGTTGATTCTTCTTCCCAAAATTCACATATATTCCACAACAAATCTCTGTAAACTTTTATCGCGTTTGGACTTTGTTTTGTATGGAATTTCTGTGAAATAAAAACAAAAAAAAACAGGAACTGACATAGGGCACTGGATAAGTAAATTAGTCCCAAAAATAATATAAAATGTTGTCAAAAGTATATGAAAGTTGTAGAATATTGGCATGAAACTATAAAAAATTATAGATACGACGAAGACGTATCAACATCCACAATCTTAATTTCTACTCGTCCTCGAGTAGGGAAATAATAAAAGATAACTTTTGATGAGGAATGCTACATAACATAATCTTGAACAAATGTCTAATCATGGCATGAATACTAAGATACAAGTGATTGAAAGCAATAGTCTATCATTCGACATAAAGACATCAATACTCAGGTTTACTAGCAAAAAAACATGTCCTTTCAAAATAACAATGCTAAAGAACGCTATCCCTTCAAAATCATATAGCCTGTCATGCTTGGTCTTCCTAGCATAAAGTATAAATCATGAGCACCTCGGTGTCAACCAAGCTATTGGATCATACTTTTTAACGTGCTTCAGCTTTTTATTACTCACACAATACATGAGCGTGAACCATGGATATAGCATAAAGGTGGAACATAATGTGGTGGTATGTTTCAAAGGGGTGAAAGTGGAGAAGAAAGTCTCGCATCAACTAGGCGTATCAACGGGCTATGAAGATCCCCTTCAATAGATATTAATGAGAGGAGTAGGGATTAACATGCCACGGATGCACTAGAGCTATAAGTGTATGAAATCTCAACATAAACTAAGTGGGTGTGCATCCAACTTGCTTGCTCATGAAGACCTCAGGCATTTGTGGAACCCCGTCAACGGAATATACAAGCCAAGTTCTATAATGAAGATTTCCCACTAGCATATGGAAGTGACAAAACAAGATACTCTCTATATGAAGAATATGGTGCCTTTTTGAGGCACAAGTGTGGTAAAGGATAGTAGCAAAGTTCCTTCTCTCTTTTTCTCTCATTTATTTGTTGTTGTTTTTCATGGTGGGCTTTTTCTTTTGCCTGCCCCAATCTTTTTTTTGTGGTGGGCTCATTTGGCCTCCCCCATTTTTCATTTTTTGTCCGGAGTCTCATCCCTACTTGTGGGGGAATCATAGTCTCCATCATCCTTTCCTCACTGGGACAGTGCCCTAAATAATGATGATCATCACACTTTTATTTACTTACAACTCGATATGAAAAACTAATAGGATGATATGAATCTATATGAATGCCTCCAGCAGCGTACCAGGATGTGCAATGATCTAGCGTAGCAAAAGATATGAAAAAATGGACAATCCATGTAAATATCATGCTAGCTATCTTATGATCATGCAAAACAATATGACAATGGAAGTACAAGTCATATGAAGTGGCAGTGGAAGTTGCATGGCAATATATCTCGGAATGGCTATGAAAATGCCATGATAGGTAGGTATGGTGGATGTTTTGAGGAATATATAATGAGGCTTATGTGCAACAGAGCCTCTCATTTCACAGGGTTTCGATGCACCGGCGAAACTACCACCAATCCTCGAGGTGAGAATGGTCAATGAACGGTACCGAAGAGGCAAGCAAATATGTGGAGGTGAAAGTGCGTATATCCATGGATTCACATTAGTCATAAAGAACTCACATACTTATTGCAAGGTTTTATTAGCTCTATCGAAGCAAAGTACTACTAGCATGCTCCTAGGGAGGAGGTTGGTAGGAGTTATCCATCGTGCGCCCCCCGATTATAACATCACAAAGGATTTCAAGCAAGGATAAACTATGCTCCAATCTTCATTGCATAACTAGAGACTATATGTGCATGCTTCGGGAATCTCAAACCTTAACATAAATATTCTTACTGATCCACAATCATCCACTAGTGCTCCCCTATATTACTATCTTAATGTCGCAAAACTATTGTAGGGAATCAAACATATCATATTCAGTGATCTACAAGTTTTATGTAGGATTTTATGACTAACCATGTAAATGACCAATTCATGTCGACTCTCTAAATAGATATAAGTGAAGCATTAGAGTTTAATTCTTTCTAAAAAATACTACGCTCTAATAAATATAAGTGAAACAAAAGAGCATTCTGCAAATAACAGTTTTTCTATATGTAGAGAAACAGGCATCCAACTATAAAAGATATAAGTCAAGCAAATCATTCTATAAAGCCATACTCAAAAGATATAAGTGAAGTGCAAAGAGCATTCTATAAATAAACCATAGACTTTCCCATACCAGCATGGTGCATTTACAAAAGGAAAATGAAAGGCACACGACGCTCCAAGAATTTATGCATATCATGTGAACAAAACAAAAACCAAGACATACAGATAATTGTCGAAGAAGAAAGATGGGATGCCTTCCAGGGAATCCCTAAGCTTAGACACTTGAGTCTCCTTGAATATTTAATTGGGTTGCCTTGGGCATCCCCAATCTTGAACCTTTGTCTCTCCTTATTCTTCTCATATCGATACCTCCTCGATCTTCGAACACTTCATCCACACAAAACTTTACGGAACTTTTATTAGAAAGGTTAGTACATATAACATTGAATCTCATCATTTCTTGCCATGGCATTGTTGCATAATTATAATATAACATGACCTACTGTATTCTATCACAATTCTATTGCTCCCAAGTCAATGGGGCTCAACAAGAACTCAAACATAAGCACACAAAGCAACTATAACAACAATCTGTGAAAAACAGGACAGTCTGTAAAGATGCAGATGATAACTATACATATGTAACTCAAATAATTCTGAAAACTTAGGACGTAATAACATATTTGCAAAACAGTACTGTGTAAAAAATTCAGAATTTTTTCATGCTCCATTAAAATATGAAAATTCAAACATTACAGCAAAAGTTTTTGTTTTTGCACAGCACATATCAAACAAGCAATTCAAACACCCTAAAGGTAATTCTTGGCACATTATTTTTATAATACAATGGATTTGCACAAGGGGATAATTATTTTTGGTGAAAAGTTTATGTAATCAAGATTCACAAAGTTTCCATGGGCATGAATAAAGTTCAAGGCTAGCCCCCACTTCAACGATGCTCATCCTTCTCACGTTCACTTTTATTTTTGAAAACGTTTTAGGTTCCCCACTTTATATTTTTGTTTAATTATTTTAAAAGCACACAACAGAAATAAATAACTCTCTAAAACTTCCAGGTTGTCTCCCTGGCAGCGCTTTCTTTAAAGCCATTAAGCTAGGCATATAGTGCTCAAGTAATTGATACACCCGGATCCCAAGGTATATCAAAGACAATTTTAATTAAGAATGATTTGTAATTTAGTAGTGAGCAAAAATTAATATATATCATGTAACAACGAAGTCTAACTCTCTTCCTATGAATTGGCATGTCATAAAAGAACAATTCATTCAAACAAAGTAAAGGCCAATACATAGCATAAGTAGTTTCTTGCAATTTTATCATATTGGAAACATAGAGTGGTGAATATTTGGTTCCTCTGTCATAATAATTGCAAGTAGGAGCAGAAAGCACATGCATCTTAAATTCATCAAAATCATCATGTGTAATGGCAAAACGCAACCCATCAATATAATCCTTAATAAGTGAAAATTCTCCGATATGGTGTAGTTGGGAGAATTCAAAAAGATAATAGGACTATCGTGTCTGGGTGCAATAGCAACAATTTCATGATTAACATTAGGAACTATAGCAAGTTCATGTCCATAAGAATAATTCATATTAGCATCATGGCCACAAGCATAGCAAGCATCAAGTTCATCACAAAGGGATATTTCAAACGAATCCAGAGGATCGTAGCAATCATCATAGCATTCATCCTTCGGTATGTGCGAAGGGAAAATAAACAATGTATGAGTTGAAGAGTTACTCTCATTAGAAGGTGGGCACGGGTAGCTAATCCAGCATCGAGGGTTTTAGGAGGTTCCCCATCTTCATGAGTAGCAAGTACAGCTAATTGTTTTTGTGTTTCATGTTCCATATCCATAACTAAAGATATATAAAAACTTATAACAGAAAATAAAATTACTTAGAGATAAAGCAAACAAGCACACACGAGAATATCAACCACTAAGCTATCACTACTAGAGAAAAGGCTAGTAGTAGCGCGGGAAATAGGGCTAGCAGTAGCGCGGGAACAAGCGCTACTAGTACGACGCTACAGCTAACCTATAGTAGTAGCATTGATTTGCCCGCGCTACTGCTATACCTAATTAATAGTAGCATAGTTCCGGCCAGCGCTACTGCTACTTAACTGTCGCGTAGGCCCGACAGACGCTACTGCTACATAGCTGTAGCGCTGGCACCCTGCGCTACTGCTTCTTGCTAAAGAGCGCTACTGCTATATTTATGCATATATTTTTTGGTGCGTATTTGCGCTGTATTGGTACAGGTTTTATACAGTATTATAATCATATCAGAAACATGCAATATGCTCATCATAACAAACACAAATCATCACATCATCCAACACAAATCATATCGTCTCATCATAATCCAACACAAATCATGTCTCGAATACAAGCAACTGCATGGTCATCACATACACAGATCATATCATCATATCATCACATCATCCAACACAAATCATCTCGTCTCATCATAATCCAACACAAATCATGTCTCGAATACAAGCAACTACATGGTCATCACATACACATGTCTCATCATCTATATCTAAACAAAGATATAGAAGAGAAGAGCGATCACTATGAGCAAGAGCGCGATAATGTAGTTTTTGAGGCGTCGGTTCCGATCCCTCTCTCGTGCTACTGTGCACCACCTCAAGTAACTATCTTCCGCTTCGGCTCTGCTATCGAACCCTCTCTAGCTGCCACCCGGAAACTGGTGCACTTGGGCCTGACACTTAGGCCACTCGTCGTACACTCCTGGAACCTTCCCTACATACACGGTGTAGCACTTCTTCGCTATCGATGATCTATGTACCTCCATCGTCACATGAGTCGATAATATGCAACATAATATATAGTTGAGCAACAGAAAGAGACAGAGTTAGCAAAAATAGAAGCAACATATCATAAGCATAAATAACAAAGTTCATCGTATCCAAACTACCCTAACTAGAGTGATGTTCGCTAGTTGAGGAGGACGGTTTAATTACATCACAAAGTTTCGTCGTGCATAACTCAAAGTTTCGTCATAGAGAAAGTAGTGACTAAACGGACACATTGTCATATATCGTCCATCACTCCAACATGTCATGCCATCATTCCAAATCAGGGGGGAAGGCCCCGAGCTCCGTGAAAGGCTTCAGGTCGAGACGCTAAGCGGCTACGCGTGTTCGGACGTCTTCCCACGACATTTTCCCTTCTTCGTAGAACATCCCTCTTTTTATGAGGACCTCCTTCATGCTGACTTGGGCAAGTTCACGCTGGATGTGATAGAACTCAGCTCGAAGTCGATGATCATGGTACATTTCCTAGTTTCTTTGCCCATTGCAGAATATCGGCATCGACGGATTTAGGTGACATGCGAAGGTTCTGGCAATCCCGTCTGTACTGCAGCATGTGGTGGAGGACATAGAATCCATCACTAAGAGTACCTCTCGGTTGTTGGATGCAGCAGAAGTTGGTTCCTTGTGTTCTTGACCGTGATCTCTCCATCCCGTTGGCCGTAGCTTAAGATAGCACTGTCAAGAATAGCCTTGACGTGGGTGTAATCCTTTTTCTTCATGTTCTTCGACGAGTCCAATAAAGAGCGTGGAAGAATCGGGCGTAAGGAATGATGAGGATGACGTGTCCCTCGCTGCGCAAAATAAGAACACCTCAAATTAGCCTCCACGTGTGCAAATGAATGATTGAAATAGAAGGAAGGATATCCGCGGATGACTTACATGGGATGATAAGGCAGGAGAATCGTCTCCTTGTTCTTATTGGCAACCATGAAATCGGTGATGTAGTTCCTCGCATATTCACTGTGCTTTGGGCAGACAGCCAAGAAGCTCTCGTTCATAAAGTACGGGTCATCGACACAGATATAAGATATTTGCTCACGCCTGATGATGTAGTTCATGTACAAGGCATACAGGCGGACGAACGAAAAATCCAGCTTGGTCATGTGAAACATGTCGAAGATGTAATCGAATTGAAGACAGAACCTTTCCACGGGGAATGTGTGGACGTACAACCTTTGTTGTGGCACGTTAACCACGTAGAGCGGGTATCCTGGATTTCTCGAGGCGATAAGGCTTTTCTCTGTCAACAGCACATCGTCATGAAGTCTCCTTAGATCGCCGTCTATGGCCTCTACCGCTGCCTTAGGTAGGATCAGATCATCGGGGATATGGTATTTCGCTGCACCTTTAATATGTATATGGTCTTCAACCTGAGGCTACGGAGGCGGCTGGCTCATAGAAGCAGCTTTGCCGCCATTAGGGCCTTTCTTCGTTCTCTTCCTATGCTTCTTTGGTACCGAAAGTGAGTCGTACATACCGTCCCTGACCACCGCCCCCAGTGTTGTCGGGCTCCGCAATGATGCACGACCCTCACGTTGTTGTTGCTGGGTTGAGGCGACATATGGAGGCGTGTCCTGTGAGGATTGCAGGAAGAGAGACTTCTTGCAATCAGCCTTAAGACGTTCCTCCTCCGGCAATTCAGGCATCATCACACTCAAACCCTGAGTCATACTGCTGAGCCATCAATCCTCCGTCGTCATAGCTGCCAGCACAGGAATTGAGAAACCGTAGAGGGTCATCATCCTCGTCCATGGCATCATGCATTGCTTCTTCTATGGCGGGAACATCATCAGCCACCAATGGAGCCTCTTCCTCACGTCGTCCGCTATCACCCGGGGTAGGTGGGGTGGTGGTGTCCATACCTTGTTGAGACTGCTTGGTCGTGGGTGTGCTCCCGGCCGTCTCCAGACGAAGGAGACTCTTAGGCCACAACATGACCCAACTCTTGCAATTGCCAAGCTGTGGCGATGTCTCATCGTCATCTCCCCCTTTAGTACCGGAGGAGCCAAATTCTCATAGCCTGCTTTGACACTGGCCACGGAAACGTTGAAGATGCCAGGGGCATCGTTCGGCTGTGGAACAATTGTTCCTTCAGCTTCACTATCGTCGCCTTTCCCACGTCCAACTTCTGGCCGCTGATGATGTATAGTATGGTGCATGGGGTTTCGTCGGCCTGCGAAGACATGTCTATGATGTGAGACATCCGAAAGGCAACGGAAATGGGAGATTACACATATATTGAAGAGGGCCGGTGTGACAGGTAGTTACCGTCAGGGCGTCGAGCTCAGCCAAAGACGAAGCCCCGCCGAGTGCGCCAGAGACGGAGGACGAGCTGCTACGAGCAGGTGCGGTTGCCTGATCAGGTGCTAGCGGTGCAACGCTAAACGAGCTGCTCCCGACGACGCTCTCAAGGGGAAAGTCCTTTGCCTCTTTACCTGGATTTTGCTTGAGCCATTCGATGACAACCGGAATCAAGGCACAAAATGAAGATACCAATTCCTCTCTTGTGGAAGCTACCGCTGCTTTGACTGCCTCCCTCACTAACTCAGGTCGTATCGCTTCTTTGGTCTCAGCTGATTTCTTATCGACCGCAATGTCAACCTTCTTATCGACCGCAGCCTCAACCTTCTTATCGACCGCAATCTCAACCTTCTTGTCGATGTTTATTTCGTTTAACCTCCATCTTTCCTTTCTCTCCTCGATGTCCTCACGATAGTAGTGCTTCCACGTGGTGCCGTCTCCGACGTCATGCACGCGTCCATACGACGGCCGAGTGTCCACCGGGAGTCTTTTCAATACGTTCAAGGCCTGGTTGAAAGGGGTGTCCCACTTGGGCCTCGCCGACGCCTCAGACGGAGAGTCGCTTTCGGCCGCAATCCTGTGCTGCTCTTTCTGCAAAAGGAACGTGGATCGTTTACAAATGTGACTAAACATGCAGTCGAATTGATCAGAAGCTAAAATTAGGGGGTAAATTAATAATTACCAGCAGTCTCATGAACTCCCTCGTGACCGCCTCCGTTTCGAAAACCTTCTTGATTGGGTCCGAACGGTACCGGGCCTGAACTCCGCCAAGGGGTCTGGGATCCCTAGACTTTCGCGTTCTGTGTCCTCCTTGTCCCATTTGCGCCTCTTCCCCAAGAAACCACGGCTTCCGAGGCGGTGATACCCCATGTTACTTTCTTGAATCCCCATCATGTACTCCGACTTTTCTTTGGCAGCTTCGGCAATGCAAGCCGCCTTGAATATTTCAAACTGTTGTTCCGTAATTGTCGAATTATCCTTTGCAATCTCCGAGTAGGGTTCCTTTTTGATGATGATCCGATTTTCACCCTTACTTTCTAGGACGACAACGTGTTCCTAAACTTGCCCATGGCTTTGTTGTTTATCTTCTTCATTGCTGGGTCTAGCCACGGTCTAGGATAATTGCTTTTCATCCCGGCCCGGTGTCACATCCCTAGTTTTAGCATGCACTAGAGTTCATCTTTGAGTTGCATCATGTTTAAATTTCCATTAAACCTGAAATGGGGATGATCCAAAGCCCTAGAACTATTTGAATTCAAATAGGTTCAACTAAATTAAATTTCAATAAACCAGAATGGCTCTCCAAAAATGTTCATCATCTCGAGAAAAATGTGGAAACATCAACCAGTGGTGAAGTATATTTTTCCATGCCATTTTTGTTTACTGAATTAAATCAATAAGTATTTGAATTGGAGTTATAAAATACTATAAATAAGTTTATAGCTCAAATAAATTTGAAACTTGGCCAGGGCCTTTGGAATATTCTATTTCGTGCCGAGAAAAAGTTTCAGGTTTTTATAAAATGAATTAGTGCCTAAACTAAATCAAATCAAACTACAGAAAATAGAAAAACTATATATATATATATATATATATAGGACAGCACTATTCTAATCCCAGGATTAGAATAGTTATTTGGATCACAGCAGCCCTATATAGGAGGCGCGCGGTGTTCCTGAACTCCGAAACAGTACAACCAAGAAAACACCCCCACGATTCCCACCTTCCCGCACACCCGCCCCCACCCCGCCCCCAACCGGCACCTCCGCCGCCGCCCCGCCCGCAACCGGCGTCGCCGTCCTCGCCCCGCCCCCAGCGGACGTCGCCTCCTCCCCGACCACCGGCGCCTCCCCGGATCCGCCGCCACCCGCGGTAGCCAACTCCCCCGCAAGGGATCCACTGGGGACCGCGGCGGCCCGATCCCCTCCGCAGGCAACCACCTCCCACTTCGCCCACCACTGTGGCGGCCGCCGGCAGCCTTCCATCCGTGCTGGAGGCCCCCGCCTGGATCCGGCCCCTGACAGCCGTCCCCGGCGCTGCCCCACGTCTGGATTCGGCTGCCGCCTCGCCCCGCGCCTGGATCCTACCGCGTGCTGCACCCGCCCCTCGATCCGGCCACCGTCAGCACCCCCCTCCCCGCACATGAGCGCCGGCGTCCATCGCCAGCCCCCAAGCGCGCCGCCCAGGGGCCCCATCCCCAGACACCGTCCTTCGTCGTTGGCGCACCATGGACGTCTTCCTCTTCTGCCTAGAACTTCTTCACCAACCTCCTGCCTCGCCATCTTGGCGTTCCTCTTGCTAGCCTGCCCGTCCTGCAGATGCAGCTGGAAGAGGCCTCGGCCTGCTGGAAGCGGCCTCGACATGCAGCTGGCCGCGCGCCGCCACAGGTGTCTACCACCTACAGTCGGCGCCGCACGCACAGGCCGTTCAACTTTGCCACAACAGGCCGTTCAACTTTGCCACAAAAGTTAGGGTGTTTAACTTAGTACCTCGCCCCAGTGACGATGACTACACACCACTCTTCCTTCTCTATAAAAACTAGAAGTTCAAATTAAAATAACGGCACGGTATCATTGTTTATGTAAAAAAGCATTTTCCCGGTTACTAACCAATAAAACTAAGAAGTTCAAATTAAAAAAATGGTGAAGTTCGATGTCTATAAAAAATTCGGATTTTTCACATTATTAAAAAAATAAAACCAAGAAGTTCAAATTTTTAAAACAAAGAAGTTCAAAAAACTCAATTTTCTTCGTTACTAAAGAATAAAACTAAGAAGTTCAAAAAATTCAATTTTCTTCATTTGTGCAACTCCGATGAACGGGTGAGAAATTACGAACAAAAATATGTGGTAGAAGTTCAAAGTGAAAACACCGGGAAGTTCAACTACTATATGGAATGCATTTCAAATGAGAATAAAACGAATAAAAAACTAAAAGCCTAAAAGATTTGTTGCAAGAAGTTCAGGTGCTCCTCCCGGTGCAGTACGAGATCTCAAGTGCGAGTATGCTAAAAGACAAATGGGTGAGAAATTACAAACAAAAATACGCGACAGAAGTTCAACATGGAAACAGCAGGAAGTTCAACTACTACGCTAAATGAATTTCGGATGAAAATCTTTTAAACCGTCGCGAGTATGAAAAAAATGATCAAGATGGAAAAGTTGCGTGTTTACAGCAGCTTTCCATCGGTATAACACTTGCTCAATTCCGGTGAGTGGATGGAGAGCTACGAGCAAAAAATAGTATGTGAAGAGACAGAGTGAAGTTCAGGTAGACGTGCCGATGAAGTTCAAGTTCTTCACGCGGTGCATTTTCGAAGACTCTGTTTCGCGATAAAAGGCAGAACGCATCATCTCGCCGTTTTCGAAATTGCGTGAAAACGGCTAGGAATTAGAGAAAACCATCTACATGAAAAAGTTGCGCATTTTTCGTAGGTTTTCAACGGTATATCATTTGCCCCATGCCGATAAAATTTCTAGAAATTACGGCCAAAATACGTTTTCAGCCATTTTCGAAATTGACTTGAAACCGTAACGAATTGGAAAAAACAATCTACATAAAAAAGTTTCGCATTTTGTCAGGCTTTCCAACGCCATATCATTTGCATTATTCTGACGAACTGTTGAGAAAATAACGTGAAAATACGCACTCAGTACAGATTCGGCCATTTTCTAAATTACTTTTGAACCGTTCATAGTTAGAACAAACATTTTATATGGAAAGATGCGCATTTTCATAAGCTTTCCAACGCCATATCATATGCGTCGATAGGCCTAGCCGTTTTGAAATTAACCCCCGAAATACGAACCCGGCTGTTCGGTTTCAGAAATTCCTCCTTTTTTGAAATTCCTTTTTAACCGTAGGGAATTTGGAAAAATGTTCAACATGTGAAATGAGAGGATTTGCAGCAGCTATCCAACGCCATCTCATTTGCCTCATTCCGATGAACGGTTTAGAAATAGCGTCGAAAATACGATTCACGTTTTTTTGTATGAAGAAAAACGGTTTTCAAAACTGCTCTTAAACCGTGTACATTTTGCCAAAAATTCAACCTAGGCTGTTATACTGGTGTCCATAGGTTTCAAACGGTATATTGCAGGACCCATTTGGGCAATTTGCCGGAAGTTCAACCTAGCACTCGGGGAAGTTCAGGTAGAATAACTCAAGCAGTAAAATTGCAACAGACGCAAATCATCACGTCCCCGAGAGCAAATCCGCCAACGAGCGAGATTCCTATTTAAAACGGGCATTTAGTTGCTAAAAACCGTTCCCAGATTACACTTACATTACATAGAACACGACTGACCAGAAAAATTCGCGCGGGGAGACACGGTTGCGAAGATAGCCCGAAGGTCGGGTTCCTACAGAGGGAAGTTCAGGGTTGTGTAACTCAAGAAGTTCAATCCGTGATCAGAATAATATTCTGATCCCGTGATCAGAATAGTGTTTATATATATATATATATATATATATATATATATATATATATATATATATATATATATATATATATATATATATATTAACGAATCTTTCTTCTTTTAGCCCTCTGGATCGAGCAAATTGATGACCCACAAGTATAGGGAATCTGTCGTAGTCCTTTCGATAAGTAAGAGTGTCGAACCCAACGAGGAGTAAGGATGGCAATTTTATCCATGGACATGGATACCCGTGGGTACCCGACCCGAATGGGCAGGGTTTGGATACAATTTTTTGTCCAAGGACAGCACCCGAATCCGACCCGATTAGTGATGGATAGGGTACGGACATAATTTTATACCCACGGGCGTTGCCCAAACCCGACCCGATAATCTAACATGTGGGGCAATATTGTCTAATGCCTACCCCACCATCCACTCCCTCATCGTAAATTCTTTGGTCTAAAAAAGCACATCAAATTCTCCACCTTCTCATGTACTCCAGCACCCACCGTTTGCCATTCTGCTCGTTAAACGAGTCGTCCACTCGTCCGCCCCTTCCCATTCTCCTCGTTAAATGAGTCGTCCATTCCTATTCTCCTCGTTAAATGATCAACGTCTCGCCTCCTCGAGTTACTCCTCCAGCAGGGAAGCACGAGGCTGTGAGATGCCACCTGGGAGCGGAGCATTGCGATGCGGAGCGCGGCGGCGTGCAAAATCACGCGGCACGCAGGAGAGCACGACTGCACGGGGATGTACTGAGGAGAGGCCGGCGAGGAGAGCACGGTTGCACGACAAACAGGCGTCGAGGTAACCTTCTTGTTCCTACTCATGTACGTCTAGTGTTCTTGTGCATGGAGATGGTTGTTCGTCCAAAATATTTACCGGAGTTTATTAGCATCCGCTCTTCTCTGTGTGCGCGCGCGCGCGTGTCTCAACACACGTTTGCAACAGCAAGTAAACCATGCAGCTCTCTGTACTGTTTCTCTCGTGTGCATGCAACGGCTGCAGTTGCTTACTCTCTTTCTCTATTGTTTGCCTACGATTCTATGAGCATGTGGAGATCCCGATTAGTCTATGTCCAGTTGTTTATGGGCCGATGCATTATACATCTTTGATGTTATGACCATAAGAACTAAAAACATTTGTGTGTTCACGCAAAGCATTTCGAGGAATTTGTTATTGGTATATTTGCATGTTTGATTAATTAGTTAATCTCTTTAATCTATCCCATTAATATTATTGTGTTTCCTGTTTCGTCAAACTATGGTTAATTAGTTAGAAGTTGTTGTAAGACTGTAAATTTAGGAATTACAACATTTTTGAATTTGTACAGTTTAACCATTCTGTACATTGGTTCACTTGAACTAAAACTTCATACATTTTGTTTTTTGCAAAATACGTAAACTGCTTTGTTATGCATTATTATGTACAGCTCAATGGCTTCTCAAAAATCAAGATGGAGCACAGCATCTAATTATGGAGTTACTAGTGGAGCATCACATGGCCATGGGCCCATAGTGATGGATTTGTTAGTGTTTGTAATAAAAGAGAGCTCGTATTAGTTGTATGTGAAGGGAAATTTGAGAAAAATTTATGTATAATGAGAATTGTGATGCACTTATGTCTCACGGCTGTACTTGTGCCTATTTGATGTCGTGCTATGTCATTTTGCGAGAAACTGAGACTGTGGAATGCTGGTGTGCCAGTGCTACATCATTTGGGGTAGAATATGAGACCGAGTGGTGTACTTGCGATTATTTGAAGTTATCCTGTGTTATTTTTTGAGAATTTAAGAATTTTTCTGTTGTCACGTTATGCCATTTTGGTGAGAAACCTAGAGTGAATTGATTTGGCATCAAGTTGCACTTATTTGATGTTGTCTGAAGTGTTAATTTTATAATTCATACTATGTGTTTTGTTGTTTCTTGAGATACTTATTTACACATGTTGAGTGGACCCAATGGATATCAATACCCGATGGATATCCATCGGGTTTGGACATGGACATAGTTTTCTACCCATGGTTTTTTTCATGGGCGGGTAAAGAATGCCTTCGTGGATTTGTGTATGGATTTGATATTGTCAAACCCGAACCGAACCCGACGCATTGCCATCCTTAACGAGGAGCAGAAGGAAATGACAAGCGGTTTTCAGCAAGGTATTCTCTGCAATCACTGAAATTATCGGTAACAGATAGTTTTGTGATAAGATAATTCATAACGGGTAGCAAGTAACAAACGTAACAAAGGTGCAGCAAGGTGGCCCAATCCTTTTTGTATCAAAGGACAAGCCTGGACAAACTCTTATATAAATCAAAGCGCTCCCGAGGACACATGAGAATTTCTGTCAAGCTAGTTTTCATCATGCTCATATGATTCGCGTTCGTTGCTTTGATAATTTGATATGTGGGGTGGACCGGTGCTTGGGTGCTGCCCTTACTTGGACAAGCCTCCCACTTATGATTAACCTCTCTCGCAAGCATCCGCAACTACGAAAGAAGAATTAAGATAAATCTAACCATAGCATGAAACATATGGATCCAAATCAGCCCCTTACGAAGCAACGCATAAACTAGGGTTTAAGCTTCTGTCACTCTAGCAACCCATCATCTACTTATTACTTCCCAATGCCTTCCTCTAGGCCCAAATAATGGTGAAGTGTCATGTAGTCGACGTTCACATAACACCACTAGAGGAGAGACAACATACATCTTATCAAAATATCGAACGAATACCAAATTCACATGATTACTTATAACAAGACTTATCCCATGTCCTCAGGAACAAACATCACTACTCACAAAGCATATTCATGTTCATGATCATAGGAGTATTAATTATCATTAAGGATCTGAACATATGATCTTCCACCAACTAAACCAACTAGCATCAACTACAAGGAGTAATCAACACTACTAGCAACCCACAGGTACCAATCTGAGGTTTTGAGACAAAGATCGGATACAAGAGATGAACTAGCTAGGGTTTGGAGAGGAGATGGTGCTGGTGAAGATGTTGATGGAGATTGACCCCCTCTCGACGAGAGGATCGTTGGTGATGACGATGGCTTCGATTTCCCCCTCCGGGAGAGAAGTTTCCCCGGCAGAACAGCTCCGCCGGAGCCCTAGATTGGTTCTGCCCAAGTTCCGCCTCGAGACGGCGGCGCTTCATCCCGAAAGCTCTCTTATGATTTTTTCCAGGTCAAAACCCTCCATATAGCAGAAGATGGGCACCGGAGGGCTGCCAGGGGCCCCACAAGCCACATGGGCGCGCCCTGGGGGGTAGGGCGCGCCCCCAGGCTTGTGGCCTCCTGGTGGGTCCCCTCTGGTATTTCTTTCGCCCAATATTTTTTATATATTCCAAAATAATTCTCCATAAATTTTCAGGACTTTTGGAGTTGTGCAGAATAGGTCTCTCATATTTGCTCCTTTTCCAGTCTATAATTCCAGCTGCCGGCATTCCCCCTCTTCATGTAAACCTTGTAAAATAAGAGAGAAAAGGCATAAGCATTGTACCATAATGTGTAATAACAGCCCATAATGCAATAAATATCAATATAAAAGCATGTTGCAAAATGGACGTATCAACTCCCCCAAGCTTAGACCTCGCTTGTCCTCAAGCGAAAGCCGAAATCGATAAGTATGTGCACATGTTTAGAGATAGAGGTGTCGATAAAATAAAATACAGACATGAGAGCATCATGATCATCTTTAGAACAGCAATACTTATTGATATATAATTTCTTATACTAGAGTAACAATTCATTCACAAGGTAAAGTATGAATCAAGAACTCTATTGAGAACCAACAAACTATGATCTCAGTCATTGAAGCAATTGCAATTTATCACAACATCGGAAAGAGTCAATATAAGAGCTTGTAAAGCAAATCCACATACTCAATCATCTTTTAGTCTTTCATAATTGCTAACACTCACACGGTACTTATGAGATCAAAGCTTCAATTGGATATAGAGAAAGATAGGGGCTTATAGTTTTACCTCACAACTATTTACCTCAAGGGTAATGTCAACAGAAATAACTCATGATCACTCACATCCAAGTGGATATATGTGTCTAGATCATTCCCCAACACATGACGCTTGCCAAGAGAGAAAGGCGAAATATAGGAAGTGGTGAAGATCACCATGACTCTTGCATAAAGGTAAGTACTAGAAAGTAAAAGTAACAGATAGGCCCTTCGCAGAGAGAAGCAGAGGTTGTCATGCACTTTTATAGTTGGATGCGCAATCTCTTAATGCAAAAGAATGTCACTTTATATTGCCGCTTGTGATAAAGAACTTTATTATGCAGTCTGTCGCTTTTATTTCTTCCATATCACAGGTTCGTATAAAGTTTATTTTCCTCACACTAATAGATCATACATATTTAGAGAGCAATTTTTATTGCTTGCACCGATGACAACTTACTTGAAGGATCTTACTCAATCCATAGGTAGGTATGGTGAACTCTCATGGCAAAACTGGGTTGAGGGTGTTTGGATGCACAAGTAGTATCTCTACTTGGTGCGGAAGTTTTGGCTAATATGGGGTGGAAGCAAGCGTCACATGTTAAAGGATCTATAACCATATAACTTCTATTCGGAAATAAGCAAACATAACCCATTATGTTGTCTTCCTTGTCCAACATCAACTTCTTAGCATATAATATTTTAATGAGTGCTCACAATCATAAAAGATGTCCAAGATAATATATTTATATGTGAACCCCTCTTTCTTTATTACTTCCTTTTAATTGCAGCAATGAACAATTGATATGTTTGTCAATTCACAGCAAATTTCAATCCACATACTTCTTATATGTGAAGTCATCACTCCCCACAAGATCATCATATATACTCTTTGCTTTTATTCTATACTTCTTTCTATTTCTTTTTCTCAGGATCATAGCAAGCAAGCAAAGCCCTCAACTCAGAACTACTTTTTATTACATAACTCCCAGACTCGCTTACATAGGGGGAACATAAAGCAAAACTCAAAACTAGATCACACTAAAAACTTTATTCTACTAGATCAAGATATAACCAAAAGGATCGAACCAAGAAAAACGATAAAAGTAAAAGATGTGATGGTGATACGATACAGGGGACACCTCCCCCAAGCTTGGCACAAGCCAAGGGGAGTGCCCATACCCATGTGTTTAGTTGTCTTTCTTCGGAGGTGATGATGTGATATTCTTGGCGATGATGCCGCTCAGAATGCGATTCTCCTCCTCAAGCTTGTTATTTTGCTGTCTAAGATCCATTATTTCCTTGCGAAGTTTTCTAGTGACGGTTAGAGCTCCCATCACCCATGGATGTTTCATTGCTGCGGGGGAAGAAGCAACACTCTTTTTCATATTTTCATAAGTAAGAAATTTAGCGTTGGGAGGGATAACTGAATTCGGAATTGCTGAGCTCTGAAGTTCCACCAACATGGATCCAAATTATAGACGAGAGGTAACTTCTTGATCTTCCTCCATGGCATCCACCCTTTTCAAGTCGGCCTCCATCTCTTCCTCCGTGGCCTGCCCGAAGTAGTTGGCTTCGCTGTATGCTCCTGGCCCCGGTGTCGGGTGAGAGACACGGCTCTCCCCGACCGACTCTTGCGAAGACATCTTGCTCTAAATCTGCTACAAAACAGCACAATACGAAAAAAGGAGGTATTGTCATGATACGAAGGTCAAAACCTTCGGGAGGTTATATAATGAATTTTTACCGACCTAAAGGACTATACCACAAGAAAACGGAGTCCGGAGGGTACACGGGGTGGCCACAAGCCACAGGGGCGCGCCCAGGGGGGTACGGCGCCCCCTGGCTTGTCGCCTCCTCGTGCACTTTTCGGACTACTTTATATTTTCCTAATTTATTAAATATTCCAAAACGGAGAAAAATTGCTATTGGAAAAGTTTTGGAGTCGGTTTGCTTACCGTACCACATACCTATTCCTTTTCGGAGTCTGAAACGTTCTGGTAGGTCTCCCTAATGTACTCCTCCGGAGTTATGGTATTGATGATATTGGTTTCAACATTTATGGGAGTACCTGAGATATAATGTTTGATTCTTTGCCCGTTTACCACCTTCGGATTTGTGCCTTCGTCGTTGTTGATCTTGATGGCACCGGAACGATATACTTCCTCGATAATGTAAGGCCCTTCCCATTTAGAGAGAAGTTTTCCAGCAAAAAATCTTAAACGAGGATTGTATAGCAAGACATGGTCACCTACATTGAATTCACGCTTTTGTATCCTTTTATCATGCCATCTCTTAACTTTTTCTTTAAACAACTTGGCATTCTCATAGGCCTGGGTTCTCCATTCATCAAGTGAGCTATTGTCAAATAACCTCTTCTCACCAGCAAGTTTGAAATCATAGTTGAGCTCTTTAATTTCCCAATAAGCTTTATGTTCTAGGTCTAGAGGTAAGTGACATGCTTTACCATAAACCATTTTATAGGGAGACATACCCATAGGGTTTTTGTAAGCAGTTCTATAAGCCCATAATGCATCATCAAGTTTCTTAGACCAATTCTTTCTAGATCTATTAACAGTCTTTTGCAAGATCAATTTAATTTCTCTATTGCTTAATTCTACTTGACCACTAGACTGAGGATGATATGGAGATGCAATTCTATGATTAACATCATACTTAGCAAGCAATTTACGGAAAGCACTATGAATAAAGTGTGAACCACCATCAGTCATTAAATATCTAGGGACTCCAAATCTAGGGAAAATAACTTCTTTAAGCATTTTAATAGAAGTGTTATGATCAGCACTACTAATTGGAATAGCTTCTACCCACTTAATAACATAATCAACAGCAACTAGAATATGAGTATACCCGTTGGACTTTGGAAAAGGTCCCATATAATCAAAACCCCAAACATCAAATGGTTCAATAACAAGTGAGTAATTCATAGGCATTTCCTGACGTCTACTAATATTACCAATTCTTTGACATTCATCACAAGACAAGACAAACTTACGAGCATCCTTGAAGAGAGTAGGCCAATCACTACTAGAAATATGGCTATAGCCAATATCCCTATTAGTGGCGCACCATGGTGGTGGTGCGCCACTGCTATATAGCAATGGCGCACCAGAAGCAGGTGCGCCATTGTTATTTTTTTAGTAGTGGCGCACCACCTGAGCAGTGCGCCATTGCTATTTTTTTTGTCCATCCCCCCACCCCACTAGACATAGCAATGGCGCACCACTGCTATGGTACATAGTAATGGCGCACCTTGGTGTGGTGCGCCATTGCTATGTCTGGTGGGGGTGTGTGCCTGCGTGTGTGTGAGGTTAGTAATGGGGCACCCTCCCTGGTGCGCCATTGCTAAGGTTAGCAATGGCGCACCAGGGAGGGTGCGCCATTACTAACGTCTCACACACACAAACACACACCCCACCACACCCCCCCCCCCCCCCCGTGGACCGCCTTTTCAGTTTCAAAAAAAATAAAATAAAATGATAGAAATGTCAAATAAATAAAAGAAAATAAGATTCCCATGTGATATGTGGTCTAGTTGTTAGCAAAATTTCAAACATGAATTTTCGACTTTTTTGCAAAATCTCTCAAGAATTTGTAAAATGGGCATAACTTTTGCATACGAACTCCGATGAAAAAGTTTTTTATATGAAAAATCATCTACTCGAAAAGTTGTATCCGAATTCAACCGGGGGAACCCCGTTGAAGATTTTTAGAATCCTCAAAAACCTAACAGAAATAAAGTTACGGGGCTTTCAAGATCTGGAGAGGCAAAAAAATTCAAAAAAAATCAAACTTAGTAATGGCGCACCTGCCCATGGTGAGCCATTACTATCTTCCCGCCTTCAAAATTCAAAATAAATCAAAAAAATAAAAAAAAGTTAGTAATGGCGCACCTGCCCATGGTGCGCCATTACTATCTTCCCACCTTCAAAATTCAAAATAAATCAAAAAAATAAAAAAAGTTAGTAATGGCGCACCTGCCCACGGTGCGCCATTATTATCTTCCCGCCTTCAAAATTCAAAATAAATCAAAAAAATAAAAAAAAGTTAGTAATGGCGCACCTGCCCACGGTGCGCCATTACTATGCCGTATATATGGCTGGGCGGGGTTCTCTCCTCCTTACCTCTTCATTTTTCTCCTCCACTCCACCTCTCCTCCACTCCATATCCCCTCCTCTCCTCCACCATACTCCCCTCCTCCTCTCCGGCGACCTCCTCCTCCTCCTCTCCGGTGACCTCCTCCCACTCCTCTCCGGCGACGTCCTCCTCTCCGGCGACCTCCTCCTCCCTCCTCTCCTCCCCTCCCCTCACGGTTTCTCCTCCCTCCTCTCCGGTGAGCTCATCCTCCCTCCTCTCCTCCCCTCCCCTCACGGTTTCTCCTCCCTCCTCTCCGATGAACTCCTCTCTGGCGACCTCCTCCTCCTCTCCAGCGATGTAGGCGAGCTCCTCTCCGGTGACCACCTCCTCCTCCTTCTCTCCGACGATGTAGGCGAGCTCCTCTCCGGTGACCTCCTCCTCCTCCCTCCTCTCCTCCTCACGGTCTCTCCTCGGCCCTCCTCTCCGGCGAACTCCTCTCCGGCAAAAGAACGTACAAGATCCAAAAACGAGAACAAAATTTGAAAAAATATCGTGCAAAAAAACGAGCAAAAAAAACGAGCAAAAAAAAGGGCAAAAAAATCGCAATCCAGATCCAGATTCAAAATTCAAAATAGTAATGGCGCACCAGGGGGGTTAGAATGTGCGCCATTACTATTTTCCCGCTTCCAAATTCAAAAAAAAATCGACAAAAAATAATAAAAAAAGTTACCAGTGGCGCAACTGAAAAGGTAGTAATGGCGCACATGTGGTGCGCCATTTCTACCTGAGATAGTAATGGCGCACCAGGTGGTGCGCCACTGTTATGTACATTAACAGTGGCGCACCAGGCGTGCGCCATTACTATTTATTAGTAGTGGCGTGATAATAGTGGCGCACCTGTAGTGCGCCATTAGTAGTCAAAATAGGTGCGCCACTAACAACCTTTTTTCTAGTAGTGAATAAAAACCAGATTGTAATACCTTGTGTGCAGTTCTATCTCCAGCGTGGTGTCCTCCGTAGGCCTCGGAGTGACACTTGTGTAGGATCTGTTCCTGTTCATGCTCAGTTACACAACGTCTAATAACGCCATCTACTCCTTCTTTATAAAGGTGTGGATCATCCGAAAAGTAATGTCTTAAATCATAGAAGAACTTTTTCTTTTGTTGGTATGTGAAACTAGGTGGTATAAATTTAGCAACAATGTAATTAGTATAATCAGCATACCATGGAGCATTACGTGAAGCATTTATGACAGCTAATTGTTCATCAAGAAAGCTATCATCAATAGGTACTGGGTCATCAAGAACATTTTCTAACCTAGACAAGTTGTCTGCTACGGGGTTCTCAGCTCCCTTTCTATCAATAATATGCAAATCAAATTCTTGTAGCAAAATGACCCATCTAATAAGTCTAGGTTTAGCATCTTTCTTTTCCATAAGGTACTTAATAGCAGCATGATCAGTGTGAACAGTTACTTTGGAATCAACAATATAAGGTCTGAACTTATCACAAGCAAACACAACTGCTAAAAATTCCTTTTCAGTGGTAGCATAGTTTCTTTGAGCACTGTCTAGAGTTTTACTGGCATAATGCATAACATTTAATTTCTTATCAACTCTTTGTCCTAGAACAGCACCAACGGCATAATCAGTAGCATCACACATAATTTCAAAGGGTAGGTTCCAATCAGGTGGTTGAACAACAGGTGCAGAAATCAAGGCTTTCTTAAGGATTTCAAATGCTTCTACACAATCATCATCAAAAACGAATGGAACATCTTTTTGCAAAAGATTAGTGAGAGGCCTAAAAATCTTAGAGAAGTCTTTAATGAACCTCCTATAGAAACCAGCATGACCAATGAAACTTCTTATACCTCTGATATCCGTAGGACACGACATTTTTTCAATAGCATCAACTTTAGCTTTATCAACTTCAACACCTCTTTCAGAGATTTTGTGTCCCAAGACAATACCCTCATTAACCATAAAGTGGCACTTCTCCCAATTCAAGACAAGATTAGTTTCTTCACATCTCTGCAAAACTCGATCAAGGTTGCTCAAGCAATCATCAAAAGAAGTTCCGTAAAGGGAGAAATCATCCATGAAAACCTCAACAATCTTTTCACAAAAGTAAGAGAATATAGCAGTCATACATCTTTGAAAGGTAGCAGGTGCATTGCGTAAACCAAAAGGCATACGTCTATAAGCAAAGGTACCAATAGGGCAAGTAAAAGTGGTCTTCTCTTGGTCCTCTTTTGACACAGGTATTTGAGAGAAACCAGAATAACCATCTAGAAAGCAAAAGTGTGTGTGTTTGGATAGTCTTTCTAGCATTTGATCAATAAAAGGTAGAGGGTAATGATATTTCCTAGTAGCTTTATTTAATTTCCTAAAATCAATTACCATTCTATATCCTGTAACAATTCTTTGTGGGATCAATTCATTTTTATCATTAGGAACAATGGTAATACCTCCCTTCTTAGGAACACAATGAACGGTACTAACCCATCTACTGTCAGCAATAGGATAAATTATACCTGCCTCCAGAAGCTTTAATATTTCATTTCTTACCACTTCTTTCATTTTAGGATTTAACCGTCATTGGTGATCAACAACTGGTTTAGCATCAGGATCCATATTAATTTTATGTTGACATAGAGTGGGACTAATGCCCTTAAGATCATCAAGAGTATATCGAATAGCAGCACGGTGCGTCCTCAGAGTTTTCAATAATCTCTTTTCTTCATGCTCTGAAAGGTTAGCACTAATAATAACAGGATATATCTTCTTTTCATGAAGATAAGCATATTTCAGAGTATCCGGTAATTGTTTAAGCTCAAACACGGGATCACCCTTGGGGGGAGGAGGATCCCCAAGTATTTCAACAGGCAAGTTGTGTTTTGAAATAGGATGCTGATCAAAGAAAATCTTATCTATTTCATTCCTTTCATTCATATGCATATCGTTTTCATGGTCTAGCAAATATTGTTCTAAGGGATCAGTAGGAGGCACCGCAATAGAGGCAAGACCAATAATTTCATCCTTACTAGGCAATTCTTTATCATGGGGTTGTCTACGAAACTTAGAGAAATTAAACTCATGAGACACATCCCCAAAACTTATAGTAATGATTTCTTTCTCACAATCTATCTTAGCATTAACAGTATTCAAGAAAGGTCTACCAAATATAATGGGACAAAAATCATCCTGTGGGGAACCAAGAACAATAAAATCAGTTGGATATTTTATTTTCCCACACAAGACTTCAACATCTCTAACAATCCCAACTGGCGCTATAGTATCTCTATTAGCAAGCTTAATGGTAACATCAATTTCTTCTAATTCAGCTAGTGCAATGTCATTCATAATTTCTTGATATAAGGTAAAGGGAATTGCACTCACACTAGCACCCACATCACATAAGCCATGATAACAATGATCTCCTATTTTAACAGAAACAACAGGCATGCCAACAATAGGTCTATGTTTATGTTTAGTATCAGGTCTAGCAATTCTAGCAGCTTCATCACAGAAATGAATAACATAGCTCTTACGAACCACAGTTGAAGCTTTAGCATGTTCCTTTATTCTAACAGGGAAAGGTGGTTTCTCAATATAAGCAGCAGGAGTAACAGGATCAACATTATAAGTAATAGTTTCTTCTTCAACTTTAATAGGTTCAACTACTTTCACTTCAATGGGAGGATGATATTTAAACCACTTCTCCTTTGGGAGATCAACATGAGAAGCAAAAGATTCACAGAAAGAAGCTACTATCTCAAAGTCAAGTCCATATTTAGTGCTAAATTCACGAAAAGCATCGGTGTCTATAAAGGATTTTACACAATCAAACTTAAGGTTTATACCTGACTCCTTACCTTCGTCGAGTTCCCAATCTTCAGAGTTGCGTTTAATTCTTTCCAATAAACCCCATTTGAATTCAATATCTTTCTTCATAAAGGAACCAGTACAAGAAGTATCGAGCATGGATTGATCATTACGAGAAAGCCGAGCATAAAAATTCTGAATAATAATTTCTCTCGGTAGCTCATGATTGGGGCATGAATATAACATTGACTTAAGCCTCCCCCAAGCTTGAGCGATACTTTCACCTTCACGAGGCCAAAAATTATAAATATAATTCTGATAACGATGAACCAGATGCATAGGATAAAACTTCTGATGAAATTCCAATTTCAATCGGTTGTAGTTCCATGATCCAATATCATCACATAGCCTATACCATGTCAATGCCTTCTCCTTCAAAGATAAAGGAAAGACCTTATTCTTGACATCATCCTCGGGAAAACCTGCAAGCTTAAATAACCCACAAAGTTCATCCACATAGATCAGATGCAAATCAGGATGTAGTGTTCCATCTCCTTTATAAGGATTAGCTAGCAGTTTCTCTATCATACCCGAAGGAATCTCATAATAAATATTTTCAGTAGGTTCAGTAGGTTGAGGAGCAACTCTTTGTGCTTACGGTCGAGGTGAAGATACCCTGAACAAGCCCCTCAAAGGATTATTTTCCATAGTAACAAGTGAAAGTAAATTTCAGCACACTATATAAATTTTTCCTTACCAAATTCCACTCACCAAAGGCGCTTCACTCCCCGGCAACGGCGCCAGAAAAGAGTCTTGATGACCCACAAGTATAGGGGATCTATCGTAGTCCTTTGGATAAGTAAGAGTGTCGAACCCAACGAGGAGCAGAAGGAAATGACAAGCGGTTTTCAGCAAGGTATTCTCTGCAAGCACTGAAATTATCGGTAACAGATAGTTTTGTGATAAGATAATTCGTAACGGGTAGCAAGTAACAAACGTAACAAAGGTGTAGCAAGGTGGCCCAATCCCTTTTGTAGCAAAGGACAAGCCTGGACAAACTCTTATATAAAGCAAAGCGCTCCCGAGGACACATGGGAATTTCTGTCAAGCTAGTTTTCATCATGCTCATATGATTCGCGTTCGTTACTTTGATAATTTGATATGTGGGTGGACCAGTGCTTGGGTGCTTCCCTTACTTGGACAAGCCTCCCACTTATGATTAACCTCTCTCGCAAGCATCCACAACTACAAAAGAATAATTAAGATAAATCTAACCATAGCATGAAACATATGGATCCAAATCAGCCCCTTACGAAGCAACGCATAAACTAGGGTTTAAGCTTCTGTCACTCTAGCAACCCATCATCTACTTATTACTTCCCAATGCCTTCCTCTAGGCCCAAATCATGGTGAAGTGTCATGTAGTCGACGTTAACATAACACCACTAGAGGAGAGACAACATACATCTTATCAAAATATCGAACGAATACCAAATTCACATGATTACTTATAACAAGACTTATCCCATGTCCTCAGGAACAAACGTAACTACTCACAAAGCATATTCATGTTCATGATCAGAGGAGTATTAATTATCATTAAGGATCTGAACATATGATCTTCCACCAAGTAAACCAACTAGCATCAACTACAAGGAGTAATCAACACTACTAGCAACCCACAGGTACCAATCTGAGGTTTTGAGACAAAGGTCGAATACAAGAGATGAACTAGGGTTTGGAGAGGAGATGGTGCTGGTGAAGATGTTGATGGAGATTAATCCCCTCTCGACGAGAGGATCGTTGGTGATGATGATGGCTTTGATTTCCCCCTCCGGGAGAGAAGTTTCCCTGGCAGAACAGCTCCGCCGGAGCCCTAGATTGGTTCTGCCCAAGTTCCGCCTCGAGACGGCGGTGTTTCGTCCCGAAAGCTCTCTTATGATTTTTTCCAGGTCAAAACCCTCCATATAGCAGAAGGTGGGCACCGGAGGGCTGCCAGGGGGCCCACAAGCCACAGGGGCGCGCCCCCAGGCTTGTGGCCTCCTGGTGGGTCCCCTCTGGTATTTCTTTCGCCAATATTTTTTATATATTCCAAAATAATTCTCCGTAATTTTTTAGGACTTTTGGAGTTGTGCAGAATAGGTCTCTCATATTTGCTCCTTTTCCAGTCCAGAATTCCAGCTGCCGGCATTCCCCCTCTTCATGTAAACCTTGTAAAATAAGAGAGAAAAGGCATAAGTATTGTACCATAATGTGTAATAACAGCCCATAATGTAATAAATATCAATATAAAAGCATGATGCAAAATGGACGAATCAGAAATCTTCTACAAGGGTAGTACGGGGCACGGCCAAAAAGTTGCCCGATGGCATAAAGTACAACATCGATGAAATCAAAGCGGACGGCGAGCCGATTGCTCCTAAAAAGAATGCGGACAAATTTATACGTCAATGCGCAGTTATTGTTAGGGACCAAATCCCGATCACCGTTCAAGAATGGAATAAGCCAAAGGAAGGTCGAGGAGTTAGTTTTGTCGACGAAAGAGCAAAAAATCTGCTTTGGGACGAGCTCATGTCACATTTCACCCTACCAGAGGGTTTCACATATCTCAAACGGGAGAAAGTCAAGAAGTGTGCTCTTAAGAAGATGGCCACACAATTCCAGACTTGGAAGAAAAGATTACTAGACAACTAAGTAAACGACGGAAAGAAGACTACAAAATTCACTCAACAACAAGAGAATGTAAAAGATCACTGGGACTTATTTGTGTAGTTCAAGGAATCAAAAGCAGCTAAGGAACGGTCGAGAATAAACAAGATAAATGCTGAGAAAAAAAGTTTCAGCATGTTCTGGGGCCAGGTGGCTACAAGACTGGTTTGCCTAAGTGGAATGAATCTGAGGAAAAAATATTGCTGCAAGGGTCACTCCAACAACAGTGGGTTGGCTTGACAGGTGCAGGACTTGGTTTTATGCGTTGGGGGAAAGTTGGACCCAAAGACATGGGAGATTATTGAACAGGCAAGTCTTAAAGAAGCCTGAGCCGCTTTACTTGAAGCAATAGAAGAGGCTCGAACAGGGGCGTTCTAGCCCGAGAGAGAGAACGACGAGCTTACACGGGCCCTAAAAAATCCTGAACACCCAGGACGAACAAGAGGCAAAGGCGTTGTTCCATGGGTTGAGGGTCTTGCGGAGTGGAACGACACTTACAGAAGCCATGCGAGAAAGAAGAAGCAGGATGCATACTGGCTTCAAAAGGTAGAATCAAAGAACGTGGATTTGGAACGCGCTTTAATGCAGCAGCAGGAGCATATCGACACATTTAGCCAGCAAAGGGTGTCTCAGCGGCAGGAGCAACCAGATCCAGCATTGGATAGTACCATCCCATCTATGACAAAAAGCAGCGTGGGCTCCACGGGGGTCCCGGCCGATGATGCACTGCTGGCTCGCTACCCCGTGGATGATATCCAAGAGACGACAACTTGTGAGCTACACATGAAAATGAAGAACATATCCATGAAGGTGGCAGACGGCTTTGCTATACCGAATGCACCTGAAGCAACCATCCACGGCAATCCGATTCCACCTGGCTTTGCTCGTGTCAGGGTGGATGAAGTTCTGTCGGGATATGACTCACTACAGCTTGACTTTCCTGGAGGTCAAGGCGAGCAGACACTCGGAGAAGCCATACGTGGTCTCATTGTATGAAGAATGGAATGCATCCTGTTTCCAAGTCCGCTTGCTCCTCCTCCAAGGCCACCGACTTCTCCTCCAAGTCCGCCGCCTCAGCAGACTCCAACCCACCTCGAGACGGAGCGTAGTACGAGTCCGCGATATCGGTCTCCGTTGCGTCAGCCGAATCCACCCCACCCCGAGACGGAGCCTAGCGCGAGTCCGCGATATTGATCTCCGTCGTGTTAGCCGACTCCAAAGTGGGAGAGAGCACCAAAGAAGAAAGCCGAGCCTCCTGCTAAAAAGAAGTTAGCTTACAAGAGGTCTGAGGAGGAAACTGAAGAGATCGTGGCTTCCGAAGGGTGGGCCCATTTTGCACCTAAAGCTCCCCCACCGCCAAAGGAGAAAATACCTGAGAAAGTCGTACAACACTTTCTAGATCTTGCTAAACCGGCTGCGAAGAAAATGCGATCAGACTATGATCGCTCTATTAGCAAGTCATATTATCAACGGAAAAATCAGCAGTCGAGCCTTACAAGTGGTATAAATGCGGGAAAACTGTTCCCCGGCTCGGAGAACAGGCAGTTCAATCGAATCCCCCGCTCAAGGTGAGTACCGATAAGGCGGTAATCGACGCTGATAGAATGTTATCTAGAGAGATGGGTATCACCGTTGAACAACTCCTAGGCATCGAGGCAGTCCCCATGATGGATCGAAAGGAACTAGCATGGAAATATGTCCCCGGGAACCCTCTGGCCAGTCCTGACGAGGAGAAGTTTCTATCAACGCAAATGCACAAATTGCATGACTGGTACCTGAGAGAAATAAAGATCGGGCGAGAGATCCTCATGGTGAAAGTCGAGCCGGAGCATTACTACCAGGGAAAAGATGTGTGGATTGAATTTCCAGAATTTTTTCAGTTATTCAATCAAGACACACTCGACAAATCTCTTATCAGTTGCTATTATCTGTAAGTGATTTCTTTCTGTAATTTAAGTCTCTAGCTCACCTCGTTCATTGCATGTAATTATCCTCACTATATTCTTTTGTGTGGTATTATGCAAAATGAAGATTTCTGAATTGAAAAGAGATGGAGTCTATGGCATTGGGTTCATTGACCCAAATACCGTTAATGAAAATGTGTTAATTGACCAGAAACAAGACACAGAGAATATCTTGCTAATGTTTTTGAAGGAACTAAATACCAAACCAGAAATACTTTTTCCTTACAAATTCAAGTGAGTGTTACTGTCTTGTACTACAAATACTATTTTTGCTTACACAATGTTAAGTGTAGTTGATGAGTTATGCATGCCCGCTTATACAAACTTGTGCGCAGATACCACTGGATCCTGGTAGTCATTAGAATTGATGAGGGAACTGTTGAAGTACTTGAATTACTAAGTAAAGACCCTGAAGAATACAGCAGCCTGGTTTTGATGCTTGACAGGTAATTTAAATTATTATCGCACTATGTCGGCCTCTTTAGTTCATTTCCTGATATCAAGTAATTAATAACTCCTTTATTCATTTTCTTTGCTGGGCAGGGTTTGGGAAAAGTTCAAGGAAGAGGTTGTCGGTGAATGCCAATGAGAGCTGATCAATGGCGATGGTCCAAGGTAATTAAGTAGTACTAGCTACGTCCGCGCATCTCTTTAATTCTAGTTTCAATACCATTATCATGCTTGATTATTATCTGATTGAACTATATTCTCATAAAGTGTATGAGGCAGGAAAAGGGGACTAATTTATGTGCATACTACGTTTGCGAGAACATTCCCTTTATGACCGAAAGGAGTCGAGATGCAAGACAACGTTGGGTATGTAAACACTATTCACATTTTTTTATCATGATCTAATATATACACACAACTAATATATTCATATTGATCTCCTTCTTTAAATATGATGGAGATGCGGGATAGCCTCCTACGAAAGGACGGCATACAAGTACTTCAAGAGGAAATGGCGGAATTTTTGCTTGAGCAGGTCATATCTGCCGACAGAGAATAACATTGCACCTAATGCTTGCTTGTAATGATCTGCAAATTGTAGGAGAAATTGTATATACCAGAATGTATTTATATGTGTATGCATGGTCGTACGAGAAATTCTATGATATATGATTGGTTCTATGAGAAATTCTATTATATATGCATAACGTGTACAGTATGTAGTAGCGTAAAATATGTTTGAAATAAAAAATAATTAAATGGAAAACACAAAATGAAAAGGAAAAATAACAATAAACCCCTAAACCCCTAAACCTTTAGTCCCGGTTGGTGTCACCAACCGGGACTAATGGTCCCCAGCCCCCGGCATGAGTTGCTGGCCACGCGGCAGGGATTTAGTCCCGGGTCGTGGCCAACCGGGACTAAAGGGTGGGGGCCTTTAGTCCCGATTTATTAGTCCCGGTTGGTGAACCGGGACTAAAGGCCCTTCCCAACCGGGACTAAAGGCCGTTTCTCCACTAGTGCGACTGGGACCCTGGCGTCTTGCGGCCCATTGCAGTAGGCCGATCTAAGCATACAGATGAGATTTTGTTGGAGAAAAAAAAGGAACCTGCATCATATGGTATTACGTGGCATTGGACAACACAAAGAAAGGACGTGGTGGAAATTTTTGGGACACATGCTGGGTGTACCATGGAGGCTACTAGGAAATCAAGTTTTCTTTGGATATGCTTCTAAATGCAAGCAAGGTTTTACTAGGATGTTGGCAGATTGGCGACATGCGTACAAGGTTGAAAGGAGTATGGAGTGCATCGTGCAAGGATCATGCATATATAAGGCATTAAGCAATGCTCTGAGATATGTGCAGGTGGACACGACGCAGGCTGGAGCATGGTTACAGTCGAGTAATTTCGGCTGGGTCGGACTGGACTGTCTGACGGATCGACGGAGATGTCGGTCAAAGCAAAAGATGACAGTGATTTCAGCGATGATGACAGATGTGCGTGCTGTTGATGGTGCCCGACTTCTGGGGCGTGGCAACACGTGGTGTAGGTCTGAGGGCTTGTGCGACTTCAACAAGAGTATGGTGCGGGGATGATTCAAGGTAGTGCACACATGAGAGGTTGAAGTCAACATGGCATGGGGTATAATGGCTAGCTACATGGAATCATGTTGAAGGTGGAGCTGGAGTCTAGTGGAAGACTTCACTCTGTGCTGATGGAGGGGCTACGGTGTAAGATGTCGTAGAATCAAAGCCTATTTCATCGGGATAGAGAGAGACACATGGATCAGACTGTAGCCCAGTGGTCTGATTGAGACATGATACTCGGCATCGGTCGGTGATGATTGGTGGTTCTCTGCGGTAGGGGTTAAGGCGGTGTGGGCAAGCCACCCAAGAGACTCGGCCGGGACAACAAAGACTCGACGCGGTGATAGCGGTGATGCGTGCGGTAAGCACGAGACACAACGATAGACCAATGCACTGATGGTGATACATGTGGTCATACAAAGTGTGTAGGGGTGCGGTAGTAGTGTTAAAGAGTGCCAAATTTAAGTTTGTGACTGGGTCTATCGGTATAGTACTTGATGGACAGGAGTTGACCATGAAAATCCTGATAAAGCGGTGGAAAGTCTTAAATTGTCAAAAGCTGAGGGAGTACATGGCCATATATTCTGTGAAGTTCAGTGCACATGGCAAATTCAGGATGACAAGTACAGAAGGAGGCATCGTGCTATAGCTATGGGACATGTTAGAGACTATCGAGGAAAAAACGTGAGACAACTACGAATTTGACTCAGGGTGACATAGGGCGACGATGAAATTCCTTCAAGTTTTAGGCAGACGATCAAGAAAGAGCGAGGATGTTGAGTTCAGGTAACTCTTATTTGTGGCATCCAATATGTGGGTATTTCACTTTCATGCAGGTCAGTGATCGGTGTGTGATGACATTGATAGATACTCCGAAAGTTGGGAGCACAAAGTAGAGTAATAAGGACTTAATTTTGCTCGAGTGTTAAGTGTGAAGAAGACGAGAAGGGACTACAGTTGCAGGTGAAGTCACATTGAGTCTGGGAGTAGCAGTGATGCGCATGGCGTATCTCAAGTCCAATGTACATGGAGGTTCAACACATCACTACTAGGGAAAATCCTAGCAGTTGCGCGACTTATACCCCTATCAGTAGCGCGGGTGCCTTTGCTACTTCAACGGCGCTACATCTAACTATTAGCAGTAGCGAATTTCGACCAGCGCTACTGCTATCCATATGTAGCAGTCACAAGGTTTACAAAGTCGCGCTGCTGCTAACATTTGCATCGCGTTTATTCTTAGCTCGCTATTACTAATACCTTGCTGCTGCTACACTCCAAACCCGCGCTACCGATACTATTTTCTATTTTTAGAGGATGTTTCCTCTGTATTAGTCTCTATCAAACATCATACACACAATAGTCTCATGATATCATACACATACAAATAGTCTCATCAAATCATGTCATCATCATAATGATCATCCAACACAAATGATGTCTCTCGCCATCATCTCTAAATAGCGATACAAGTTATGACATGTCTCGAATACATGTAACTACATCGTCATCCATCTAAACGATGATATAGAAGAACATCAATCACTATGAGTAAGAGTGGAATTATGCAGTAAATGAGGCGCCGGTTCCCATTCGTCTCTCGCGCTAGTGTCCACCTCAAGTAACTAGCTTACACCTCTCTTCTGCTATCAAACCCTTTCTGGCTACCGCCCGGGAAGCGATCAACATGGGCCTGACACTCTGGCCACTCGTGGTACACTCCCAGAACCCACCCTATGTACACGACATAGCAATGCTTCTTCGCCATCGAGGACATATGTACCTGTTAGAGATGCATCTTCATAAAGCGGATTCAACAATAATATGCAACATAATATACTTGAGCAACACGAAAACAAAGAGTTAGCAAATAGATGCAAGATATAGTAAACATAATTAATCAACGCAGGTTCATCGTACCCAAACTAGTTAACTAGATGTATGCATGGTCATCGTACCCAAACTAACAAACTAGCTAGCGTTACGCAAGTTCAGCAGAACCGTTTACATCACAGAGTTTCATCGATATAGAAAGTACAAAATTCAATCCACCCATCATCATCGGCATCCTCAATCACTGCATGTTCCATCCATCTAGATCCGGGAGGACGCAACCCAGCTTCGTGAACGACGTCATATCCAGACGTTGCATGGATATGCGAGTTCAAACATCAGCTCGTGATATAGGGTCATGGTGGAACATCTCGTTCTCCTCGACGACATCTTTCATGATGATCGCTGCAATGTCCCTCTGGATGCGAAAGAAGTCATCTCTGAGTTTATAATCCGCTTCGGCTCCTAATGCTTCCACCCATTTGTGGATATGGTCATCGTTTTTTGCTTGTCATGCGAAGTTGTTGGCAATCCCATCTGAACTTTATCATGAGTTAGATGACGTAGAATCCATAGTTCTTACTTTCAATTGGTCGATGGACACAGCAGAAGTTAGTTTTATGCCCGAAACACGGCGTGCCCTTCCTCGCTTTCCTGATCTTGATGTGGCCATCCCTAAGGCTGAAGCCCTAGAGAGCACTGTCTAGAATTACTATTACGTCAGTGTAGTCCTTCTTCTTGAAGTTTCTAGACGAGTCAAAATACACAGCATGGGAGGCTCGCGGGAAAATAACGATAAGGACGGCACTGTCATCGCTGCACAATATAATTACACTTCAAATTAGCCTTCATATGAGCGAAGGAATGATTAAAATGTACAAAAGGGCTATCAGGCAATGACTTACCAAGGATGATAAGGCAGGAGCACCATTTCCTTGTCCTTATTCATTATCATGAACTCTTTGATGTATTCCCTAGCAGTAGCATATTCATAATCGCCGAGACTCAAGAAGGACTCATGCATGTAGTTTGGATCCGCCACCCAGATATGCGCGACTTGGTCTCTCCTCATGACGAAGCTCATATGTAGCGCAAAAAGGCGGACAAGCGTAAAATAAAGCCGTCTTGTGAGAAACATTTAAGAGATGTGATCAAACCGCAGAAAGAACACATCCACTGGGGCTCTGTCGACATAGAACTTGCCCTGAGGCACACGAACCGCGTAAAGCATGTATCCTGGATCTTTCGAGGCAAGAAGGATTTTCTCAATCGACAACACATGGTCGTGCCGTCTCCTGAGATCCCCTGATATGCCCTCTAGTGGTTTCCCTGGTAGGATCGGCTGGCCCGCGACATGGATTAACGACACACCTTTCTCCGGTACACGGTCTTCAAACTCGGTCGGTGGAGCCGACTTGCTACTAGAAGCTTTGGCAGCTGCTTTGGCGGTGATACGTTTATGTCGTATCTATAATTTTTGATAGTTTCAAGCCAATATTCTACAACTTTCATATACTTTTGGAAACATTTTTATATTTTTGCCAGTTCATGTTTTTTTTGTGTTTTTTGTTTCACAGAAATTCCATACCAATCAAAGTACAAATGCTATAAAAATTTACGGAGATTTTTTTGGAATATATGTGAATTTTGGGATGAAGAATCAACACAACACGGTGCCCGAGGGAGGCACAAGCCAAAACAGTCGCGAAAACAGAAGAGAAAAAGAGAGATAGATCCAATCTCAGAGGGGCTCCTGCCCTCCGGGAGCTATGGCTACCATCTACCAGAGGAAAAACTATCCTCCCATCTAGGGAAGATGCCAATGAAGAAGAAGAAGGGGGTGCTCTCTCCCCCTCTCCAGCGCTGCCGGGGCATTGATACGTGTGATATGTGTTTGGTTTTTCCGTGAAGAGGAACGGGTTATTGCAGCACAAAGTGGGTAAGTATTTCCCTCAGTTATGAAACCAAGGTTTATTGAACCAACAGGAATATCACTTCTCAACCGTATTCAGCGATTGCACACAAAAGAACAAACAACTTGCACCCAACGCGGGCAAGAGGGTTGTCAATCCCCTTGATCTCGTTATTTGCAAGAAAATGAGTTGTGTAGATAATTGTTGATAAATATAAATTGCAAAATAAATAAAAACTAAATAATGGCAGCAAGATAGCAGTAGCGTTTGTAAATTTATAAGTGAATAGCTCTGGGGGCCATAGTGTACTCTAGTGGCATCTCTCATGTAGGCAACGTACGGAGGGTAACAAATTACTGTTGAGCAATTGATAGAAAAGCGGATAGTTATGCGATTTTCATGCTAATGGTCATGTCTACATAGGCATCACGTCCATAAGCAAATAGGCCGACTCCTGCCTGCACCTATTACTATTACTCTACCCATCGATCGCTAACCAACATGCATCTAGATTATTAAGTAAATCAGAGTAATGCTTGGAGAACAATGACATGATGTAGACAAAGTAAACTCAATTAATATGAATAAACCCCATCGTTTTATCCTTAGTAGAAGCAACACAAAGATGCATCTTCTCTCCTCCTGTCACTGCGATATAGAAACTCGCCAGGTTGAACCTACTACAACGCACTACTCGCACCGATGAAATATCAATCTACTTGGCCAAAGCACATCAATAGATCGGAGAGCATTAAGAAGCTATAATGATCACACAATTAAAGAGACAATATATATCACCAATATCTCAAGTATTTTTCATGAATAATCTAAACATAAACCCACAATTCATCGGATCCCAACAAACACACCGCACAAAAGTCTTGCATCGGATAGATCAAATCAAAGATGTGATGATCATTGTATTGAAGATCATATGAGAGAGAGATAGCCATCTAGGTACAAGCTATGGACTCGTAGGTCTGTGGTGAGCTACTCACACATCATCATGAGGGCAGCAAGGTTGATGAAGAGGCCCTCCGTGATCGATCCCCCCTTCGGCAGGGTGCCGGAACGGAGCTCCCACTACTAGAAAAAAGGCAATTAGTGGCGCACCACATATTGCTATTAATGGCGCACTATGGGTGCGCCACTATTAACACGCCATTAGTAATGGTTAGTAATGGCGCACCTCTGGTGCGCCATTACTAATCAAAATACCAGTGGCGCACCACCTGGTGCGCCATTGATATCCCTAGGGTGCGCCACTGCTATTTCTATCAGGTGCGCCACTGGTAGAAATTTAGGTGCGCCACTGGTAGTTCTGGTAGGTGCGCCACTGGTAGTGAATTGAAGAGATCTTCCATACCAGTGGCGCACTAGGTGGTGCGCCACTGGTAGAGTGATGCCTGGATAAAAAAAATACACCCTGCCCCAACGGCAGGGTTCCTCAATCAACAATACACTATATATATTATACACTACAGCAACTGCCCAAACACAGATTACACAATATATATTATACAATACATAATATTTCCATTCTGACAATACACTACAGCAACTAGAAAATTATTCGAAGACAGCAAAAAAGAATCATGAACAGCAAGATTGATCTTTTCTTCTTCTTGATCTTTTCTTCAATATTGATCTTTTCTTCTTCTTGATCTTCATTCCTGCGAGTTTGAGTATCAAACTATCCATACATGTCCATCTCTGTTGTTTTATTGTCGGTACTGAGGCTAAATGTTGTACTGCATCTCTCTAGTTGGCATGAAATTGGCCTAGGATATTATATGGGAATGCACAAAATAGCTAAGGTTGTAAGTAATATCGACTTGAATAATAAGTGTTGATCACTTCTTATGGGGGTTGAACTGAATTAACACATTACATTGGTTGTGAGAGTTTGAGCGTAATTTACTAGTTCAGTTAATTTAAGACTCACATCCCAGGGTACATGCATGCAGCCCAGAGATAATAGCATGTGCTTCACTTATGTAAAAAAGGCATCAAATAGGAAAAAGAGATCGAGTGGAGTGTTTGATCTATTTCTCAAAAACAAAGAGGAGAGTGTTTGATCTATTTCTCAAAACAAAAAAAGAATTGCTTTTGATCTAGAAGGCCAAGTCCCAGAGCAAGTGGAACAGAATCAGGACTTACCAGAAAGGATGTCTGGGGCGCGCCATCGGATCAAACAAGAAGAACCCAAGTTGATGAAGGCAGACATGTCGTCACTCGCCATCCTGTTATAGTCTCCGTCCCCATGGCCATGCTCACTGGAGGTGCTGTTCAACAATAAAGTAAAGAAATGTTCAGATCAGGGCAATGCTTAATCCATGACGAAAAATCAGGGAAGGTATGCATTGGACACACCTCTGAATTCTTCTCTTTCTAGGTGTACATGGCTTCCCTCTTCGCTTTCTTGGTGTACGTAGCCTCGTCGAAGAATTGCGCAGGAGAGTGATTGTTTGACGCCGGAGATATTGGTTGAAAGCATGGAGCAGGTACTAATGGTGGATCCACCCTGAAGCTCGATGCAAAAACCTGCAGCACGAGATGTACAGAGTGAATCAATGCGCAATAGTAACATGCATGCAATATGGTCTATGCAAATTATAAGAATTGGCTATATACTAGCCTAGTGTGTAGTTTTATACTAGCCTAGTACATGACTCATTTTTTTGAATGAGTATATGGACAAATCGTTTCAGCAAATTTGTTTGCTTCTGGAGTCTTCACATTCTATACCATCAATAAAGCCCTTACACAATATACATGAATATGTGCCCATATTCAGTGCATAAACTGAATATATATGCCATATTCAGTGCATAAACTGAATGTATATGCTCATATTCAGTGCAGAAACTGAACACTTAGTGCTTCAAGTGAATATATATGCCATATTCAGTGCATAAACTGAATGTATATGCTCATATTCAGTGCAGAAACTGAATGTATATGCTCATATGTGAAAAAATTCCCTGTAACAAACACGTAATTCACAGCAAAGTAACTCGTCTCGCAGTTCTACCATCACAACTAAATCCCTAACCCTTTACATCTAGACCCGCGACGCGTACATCCAATAGGGCAAGCCGAGCCCAAACAAATCTCGCATCAACCGACGGGCCGAATGAATCTGGCATCAGATCGGGACACGTACCTCCCCAGTGTTGACGAAGCAGCTGTAGATGTAGTTCTCGTCCATCCAGTACTACAGGTCCCTGATCCAGAGCATCCTCACCTCGTCTGACGCCGCAAGGGCGGCGGGGGCCTACGGCGCGGGGTAGTACTGCTGCGGGGCGCGCCTGTACCTGGCCGCGGTGGCCGCCTGTACCTGGCAGCGGCTGGATGGGGGATCCAGATGCGGCGCATCTCGCAGGTCCGCCACTGGCTAGATGCTTGGGGGAGAGGGGGGCGCGACGGGGGGATCTGGCTGGGCGTGGCAGAGGGTGGGGCGGGGGCGGGCCGGTGGCTCTGTGGGTTGGACGGGGCCGGCGGCGGCGGTGCACTGTGGAAGAAGGTGGGAGAGATGGGGCGAAAAGGTGGGGGCGCGGGGGCTGGGTGGGTGGTTAGGGGCGGACTAGCACGGTGCGGTGCCGGTACTGGGGTGGCGCACCTAGGAGTGGTGCGCCATTACTAAGTCTGGGCAGATTTAGTAATGGCGCACCACACCTAGGTGCGCCACTATGCCCAGACTTAGTAATGGCGCACCACACCTAGGTGCGCCACTGCTACCTAAAATAGTAGTGGCGCACCTGGCTGTGGTGCGCCATTGGTAAGCCTGGGGAGGGGGGTGGACTCAGAAAAAAATAGCAATGGCGCACCATGCATGTGGTGCGCCATTAGTAATATAGAGATTAGTGGCGCACCCATGTGTGGTGCGCCACTGCTATTTAGCAGTGGCGCACCACATACATAGTGCGCCACTAATGTCTATATTAGCTATAGCCCTTTTTCTAGTAGTGTCCAGATGGGATCGCAGCGGAACAGAGACTTGCGGCGGCGGAAGAAGGTTTTCAAGGCTCTCCTAAGGGTTTCTAGGATTAATGAGAATATATAGGGCGGAGAACGGGGTCGGGAGAGCCACATGGGGCCCACAAGCTATCAGGGCACCCCCCTGGGGACGTGCCATGTTGGCTTGTGGGGCCTCCCTGAGGCTCCCGGGCATCCTTCGAAGCTTCTAATTCTTGTTTTTGTCCATAAAAAAATTTCAAAAAGTTTCGTGGCTGGACTTCGTTTGGTAAAGGTAATCTGCAAAGTAAAAAACATACAGAAAACAACAACTTTCACTTGGCACTGGGTCAGTAGGTTAGTGCTCAAAAATATTATAAAATGGTAAATAATGACCCAAAAAGTATCTAAGAATGATAATATATCAGCATGGAACAATCAAAAATTATAGATACGTTCGAGACGTATCAGCATCCCCAAGCTTAATTCCGCCTCGTCCTCGAGTAGGTAAATGATAAAACAGAATTTTTTATGTGACATGCTATCCACTATGTAAGCTTTGGCGTGTATGCTCATTGAGAAACAATGAATCAATCAATATTAACATAGTAAAACTTATAAGTATAAGAAACAAAATCATTAACTTTTTCAAAGCATACGATCCTCAAAAGATGTCTACCCCTTTTTCATCTTATTTAATTAGCACGGCATGGCTCCATCTTCACCAAATTAATACAAATGTCAAGCACCATGGTGCCCAAGTCAGGAAATTGGATCATTCTTTTTCAAGGTGCATAAAACTTTTTATTCTTCACGCAATACATGAGCGTGAGCTATTGGACATAGCATTTTGCTGGGATAGAGTATGGTGGTAGATATCAATAGGGTAAAAGTGGAGAAGATAGTCTTACATCAACTAGGTGTATCAACGGGCTATGGATATGCCCATCGATAGAAGTCAATGCAAGGAGTAGGTATTGCCATGCAAAAATGATGCACTAGAGCTATACGTGTATGAAAGATCAAATGAAGCTAAGTGGGTGTGCATCCAACTTGCTTGCTCATGAAGATCTCAGGCATTGGAGGAAGCCCATCACTGGAATATACAAGCCATGTTTTAAAATAATGAAATTCCCACTATCAATATGAAAATGACATAACATGAGACTCTCCACATATGAGGAACATGGTGGTGGCACTTTGAGGCACAAGTGTGGTAAAGGATAGTAGCAAAGTCCCTTCTCTCATTTTCTCTCATCATTTTTTTATTATGGTGGGCTCATTTGGCCTCCCCCATTTTCATATTTCGTCCAGAGAATCTTCCCGACTTGTGGGGGAGCCATGGTCTCCATCATTCTTTCCTCATTGGGACAAAGCTCTAAAAATGATGATCATCACACTTTTATTTACTTACAACTCAATATGAAGAACTGATATGAAGATATGACTCTATATGAACGCCTCTCGCAGTGTACCTGGATGTGCAATGATCTAGCGTGACATGTATCAAAAGTATATGAATGGTGGCTTTGCCACAAATACTATGTCAACTCTATATGATCATGCAAAGCAATATGATGGTGAACAACTAGTCATGTGAAGTGACGATGGAATTTGCATGGCGATATATCTCGGAATGGCTATGGAAATGCCATGATCGGAAGGTATGGTGGCTGTTTTGAGAAAGATATAATAAGGCTTATGTGTGACAGAGCGTATCATGTCATAGGGTTTGAATGCACCGGCGAGAGTTGCACCAATCCTCGAGGTGAGAAAGGGATATGCACGGTACCGAGGAGGCTAGCAAATATGGGAAGGTATGATTGCGTATGTCCATGGTTTCACATTAGTCATAAAGAACTCATATACTTATTGCAAAGTTTTATTAGTTTTAACACAAATCAAAGCATTCTCCGCATGCCCCGAGGGAAGAGGTTGGGAGGAGTTAACCATCGCGTGCTTCCGACCCGAAACAACACTAGGATTTCAATGAGGAATAGAAATGCCCACACATCATCACCATGACCTTTTAATTTTTTTAGACAAATAAGAAATTAACACCTCTGAATATCGACACTTCTACAAATTAAATTTTTTGAACTCACACCCTTTTAGATTACTATATCAATATTATCAATCCTCATTCTCTATATGCCCCACATGATGGTTTTGATTATCACTCATTGGATACCTAATATTTTTGGACTAGTCTTACCACCCATGCAAATTACCGTCACTATTTTATAACTCTCAAATATTAATACAATCCATACCGTCACTAATTTTGGATAATAGTTACTGTATTTTAACTTCTCCATGGCTTATACCCCAAATTAATACAATCCATACCATCATCAAAACAAGCAAACTATGCAAGTAAAACAAAATTTGTTTAAAAAAGAACAGTCTGTAATGATCTCTAGACATGGATACTTCTGTGACTCCAAAAATTCTCAAAAATAATGAAAAACTGAAGAATATGCAGGGAAATACTGTGTAAAAAGTTCATATATACATCAAGTTCCAGTAAAAAATGAAAATTCATGTACTGAACGCTAAAGTTTCTGTCTTTGACCGTATCAATTCTACTCATCATGTGGATCATCCCAAAGGCTTTACTTGGCACAAACACTAATTAAAACATAAAACCATAATCATTACAGAGCCAATAATCATGTTATCACAACCAAACAGAAGGTAAAAGCAAAAAAAATCAAGATAACTATTGGGTTGCCTCCCAACAAGTGCTATTGTTTTATGCCCCTAGCTAGGCAAAATGCATAGTTTCAAGTATTGTCATCTTTGACACTCCACTCATAAGTGCCTCTCATAATTGATTAATAAGGTAGTTTAATTCTATTTCTAGGGAAATGTTCCATAGATTTCTTCAATGGAAATTGGAATCTTATATTTCCCTCTTTCATGTCAATGATTGCACCTATAGTTTGTAGGAAAGGTCTCCCAAGTATTATGGGACAAGAAGGGTTGTAATCAATATCAAGCACAATAAAATCTACATGCACATAATTTTTATTTGCAATAATTAACACATCATTTATTCTACCCAAAGGTTTCTTAATGGTAGAATCCGCAAGATGCAGGTTAAGGGAACAATCTTCAATATTAGTGAGACCAAGCACATCACAAAGAGTTTTAAGTATAGTTGAAACACTAGCACAAATGTCACACAAAGAATTGCACTCATATTTATTTATCTTTATTTTAATAGTAGGTTCCCACTCATCATGCAATTTTCTAGAAATAGAAACTTCAAGGTCAAGTTTCTCATCATAATCTTTTATCATGGCTTCCACTATATGTTCGGAAAAGCCTTGTTTTGTTCATAAGCATGGGGTGAGCTAATAATGGTTTGTAATAAGGAAATATATTATCCTTTGGATCAATGTTGGCATTTTTATTAGCAACCATGTTCATAAGAGCATCCACTTTTTCACTCAAGGTAGTGATTTCTTTAACAGAATTTACCTTCTTACCAGTTGGAGCTCTCTCGGTATGCCATTGAGAATAATTTGCCATGATGTTGTCCAGAAGTTTGGTGACCTCTCATAAGGTCACATCCATAAAGGTACCACCTGCAGTAGAATCAAAAAGATTTCTAGACACAAAGTTTAGTCCCGCATACAAATTTTGTACAATCATCCACAAATTCTAGCCATGAGTAGGACAATTTCTTATCATCAATTTCATTATCTCCAAAGCTTGGGAAAAATGCTCCTGCTCTTGCTGTTTAAAATTCATTATTTGATTTCTAAGGGAGATGATCTTCGCAGGAGGAAAATACTTGTGAATAAAAGCATCTTTACACTTATCCCATGTTCCAATACTATTCCGAGGTAAAGAGATGAAAACCAAGCCTTTGCTTATCTCTAAGTGAAAAAGGAAATAATTTTAATTTGACAATATCATTATCCATATCTTTTTCTTCTGCATATCACATAATTCAACAAAGGTGTTAAGATGTGAAGCGGGATCCTCATTAGGACTTCCCAAAAATTGATCTTTCATGACAAGATTCAGCAATGCAGCATTAATATCAAAGGCCTCCGCACTGGTGGCGGGTGGTATAGGAGTACTAATAAAATCATTATTATTAGTATTTGAGAAGTCACACAACTTAGTAGTATCTTGAGACATTGTAGGATCGAAAGTATGTCTAGAGGGGGGGGGGTGATTAGACAACTTGACAAATAAAAATTCTACCTTTTCCCAATTTTAAGTGTTGGCAGATTTTAGCAATGATAGCAAGTCAAGTACACCCTACACATACATGTCTAAGAGTATAGCAGCGGAAATTAAAGACAAGCACATGTAGTAGAGGATAGGGAGGAAGATCAAACGCAATTTGGAGACACGAAGATTTTTCCCGTGGTTCCTATAGGTGGTGCTATCGTACGTCCAATGTAACACCCCAAAAATTTATCCAATGTTTTTATTAAGTAAAATTTGGTCAGAAATAAAATTTTGATTTATATTAAGTCCTTTAATAATTTTAGAGCCTTTTCTGCTTCTGTCTTTCAAATTCGTCCCTCCATATAGAAAATTATTTGGAAATAATATTGTGGCTTTGGTAGTTTTCTTAAAACATTTAATTTATAGTTTAATGACAGTAGGAATTATTTTCATAATAAAAATTGCCCCAAAACAATTCTTTTAATAGCATTTTCAATGTTTGAAACGCTTCTGTTGCACTACAACCACTTTAAATAACTCTCTAAAAATTCCACAAAAATTTGTAGAGGGTATGTGATGTCCCTAGATCACTTTTATGCAAAAACCTAACTTGGTCTTTTGGAAATTTTGAGCAAACCATCATCTTCTCAATTCTGGTCCAGATTCAGCTTTGAACTAGAACCCCAACTTTCCTTGCCCCAAAAATTCTGAAACTTGGCCATCTTATTGCCCTTCCAACCAAAACCTTACGTCCACGAGATTAGCTTCATTTGCATCTTTTAAGTCTACCAAAATATCCTCTGCAGTTTCTGTCCAGAATTGGATTCTGACAATAATTGCACTACCAAGTATCCTATTCTTCCAAACTAATTTCACCACCCTCCTTAACATCTAAAGAGACTCTAGTCTGCCAATTTTCATCTTTAAAAAAACCCCATAGATGGCTCTGGTATTCTGTCGAGCACCTGTAGTGCATGGACAGATTTGGCATGATTCTGTAATTGCATTGGAAACCTGCTTAACTGACCATACCAGCATGTCCAAAAGACCCAAGCTACCCCCAGCAATGACCCTGTTAAATCTCATGATCATCAGAGCCATCTAGACCCATTTGACAAATCGTCGAGCACCTTCCATGCATATCCAGAATGCGCACGGAGCGCCATGATTGCAGGCGTCGGCACTGCCGCGTGCAGCCTCCCCTGCTGCCTACCTGCTTGTCCAAACCCTTTCCCTGGATCGCCACGATACCACTGAGCCCTGCCACCACCTCCTCTTGTCGCCTGGCGCCGTCCCCCACCAACCAGAACCGCCGCCGTGGTCGCCGACTCGGGTACGGCACCATCCAAGGTGCCTGGCACCAATCCGAGGCCACCAGAGCATGGCTCACCTTAACTGCAAGTCGCCGCCGCCCCTACCAAACTCCAACGTCCTCACCGACCTCAGTCACCGCCTCCCCTCGCCATTAATGGCCTCCGCCGCCGTGTCCCGATTCGGGAAGCCACGGGCACGGCCACCCCCTGCTATATAAGCGACCACGAGCTTACTGCACTCTCCACCACCTCTCCTCATTCCTCGGGAAGCTCCCCCGTGCACCCAATTGACCGGGCAAGGTCATCTCCTCCGTCTCCGGCCGCCTCTGCTGCCACACCATTCCGTTAGTTTTCATGCAACCAACGCCTCCCCTTGCTATTTTTCTTCACCATTAGTCTCCGGGAGCTCCCTCCGATCCATTCCCGTCACCAATTCCACTGGAGATGGCCCATGGGAGGAATCCCTCTTCCACCCGTAGCTCTCCTCCGCCATGGATGAAGCTCCACTCGAACCAGAGCTCCTCAACGGCTACCTCCACCATCCCCAGGCGTGGCTCGTTCCCAGGAACACGCCAGTACCACTAGCTTCGCGAATGGTGGCCCCAGCTACCGGGAATCCTCGCCGGAGTCATCCCCCTGCCCCTGTCCAGGCGCGCGCGAGGTGAGGGACAAACCCGACAGGTGGGTCCCACCTGTCGGTGAGTCACCCATTTCCCCCAGAAGTGTATCTCTGTTGGTGCGTTTTCCCTGAGGGAAAAACGTACTCTCGGGAGTATGCCTTCGACGCCGACCGCCTCCCGCGCAGCTGATCGTCTGGGCCCGGCCCTTTAACCCCCGTGCGGTTATATAGCGCTCAAGGCGCCCTTCTGCTCCTTCCCTTTTTTCTTTGCCTGTAAACTTCCATTAAATTCACAGACACCATTTCGAACCCAAATCTGGTGTTTCAAAATTCTGTGGACTTCTAAAATCATGTTCTAATAATCTAGCTAGGGTGAACATTTTTGCTGAACATAGTTTTTGACTGGTCTATTAAATGGTTCATTTAATCATTTATTTCAACTTAGAAATCCCATAAGAAAAGCATATGAACTCCAAATAAATTGATTCTTTTTCTGTAATTCCATATATTTCACCTAGTTTATTTTAGTATTTATTTCAAAATTTTCTAGACAACTTTTTAGCACTGTTGTTGCTATATGTGGTAATTTAAATATTTTTGAAAATAGGAAATGGAGGGGTGATAATATTTCAAACTTTTGGAGTGCACCCAACCCTTCAGCATGCCCAAGGCAAGCATCTTGAACACTTGATATGGTGAATGCTCAGTTGTTTGGTTGCAGGAATAGTTGAATCATGCTTTCGTTGAATTTAAATAAAACTTTCCATGCATATAGTGTTGGCATGTTTCCTTGTACCGTGCATCGTATGCTTGTCATGACTAACTTGCAGGACCAGGCATAAGTAAAATACCATTAATAGCAGAAGGGTGATCACGTTGGAGTGTAATCATGCATTGTTGGTTATGCATGTTGGAGCATGCAAGGGTTGTGGCCCTGTCCTGGTGTTACTGTTGAAGGAATACTTTGTTGTGCTAACCACTTCAGGAAATATTAAGCCTCCTGAGTCGACCGTTGATCGAGTCTTGTTCCAGTAACCCCCATACTTGATTCGTGCTACCACTTGTCCCTGCCTCAGGTGGGGTATGGTTCAGTAAGTTGTTAACCCCTTTCCCACACACACCGTACAGAGAGGCCACAGTGAAAGATACCATTGGCCCATGGTAGGCATGTCACTTGGTCCGGGGGCATGGGTGTAACCGGTCTGAGACAGAGGGGGTAGCACCCCTATTTGCACGCCGATATAAATATTGTGATCCCATGCTATTGGAGGCCGTTAAATGAGGCCTTCCCACTTGGAGTTTAATTTATCATTGCCTTGGGTGATTCCTGGCTCTGGTGAGTTAAGCTGGTGTGTGCTGGTTCGGTGTGTTTTCAACCCAAAGACTGTAATGGGAATTAGCCAACGCCTAGGTGCTGGCTAAAGAAATCCTTTACTTGTGGGTAAAGAGAACACCCTCTGCAGAGTTATATCTATTCGAATAGCCGTGTCCGCGGTTAAGGACTACAGTCTGGGTTGGTCAAGTGTCGGTCTTAGAGTCGGTCTCCGGAGGAAATAATTAAAGTTGTGCATGGTTTATTTTGCAGAATAATTACTACTACCATTGATGTTATATTATTGAGGCTATGATTATTATTGTGGTCTAACCCGTTTCTCTTAATTTTATTTTCTGAGTGTCTCAGGGGCTAGCTAGACTACCCCGGCCATTCAATTTTATTTTCAAGACCTCTCGTGGTGTCGCCTGAGTTCTCGGATGGTCCTGTCTCGTCCGATTACTCTTTTAGACACCCGTTTGGTATTTCTTTTCAAGACCTCTCGTGGCGTCGCCTGAGTTCTCGGATGGTTCTGTCTCGTCCGATTTCTCTTTTAGACACCTGTTTGACATTTCTCTTCAAGACCTACCGTGGTGTCACTTGACATCCAACCGGCATTTCCTTTATATTTTCTTTGGATTCTCGGATGGTTTTGTCTCGTCCGGTTTTCCACCAATCTTCTTTGTTTGTCGCTAACTCGTTACTGCTGCACATGCTAATATGTCATCATGCCATGATTTAATTCCTGTCAGCATGCATATAATATAGTCCAGCATGAGCATAAGCAAATAGTTAGTTCATCATGATCATATATTATCTGTTGCATTCGGTATATCATTTGTTCATAATGTTTGCGAGTACATTCAAACGTACTCACTGGCTTGTCCCTGGTTATTTCATTGGCCAGGTCAGAGGAATATTATGACGACGTCCATACGAAGCCTAGGATAGCAGCCACGCGGGATAGGAGTTATCCAGGTCAGCCGTTCCTGTGGGAATGGAGCCCCATCGACGTTGGAGAATTCTTGAATCACTTCCGTCATCCACCACCAGGAACCATTATTGTATAATTAGACCTTTATGGTCTTGAACCCAATTCTTGTAATTGCTTGGTAATCTGTAACAAGGACGTGTCCACCAGTAACAGATATCCTGGGGCTGGTGATGACACGAGGGGTTAATTTCTGGGATATTGTGCCCCGGAAATCCGGCCCCCACAGCCTTGGTATCAGAGCCAGGCTGACCATCGGCTAATTCCTATCTTAGCCTGGTCATTATCCTTAGGTTTCCACACCATCAAGTCTTTCCTTGTCCATAGCCAAGCCTATCTCATCCGATAAGCCTACACAGTGGCCAGCCGACATCTTTTGACAGTCGGTGCCCAACCTATCAGTCTATCCATCAGTCGTGTGCCTGTGGCCGACACCTGAGTTGCCCTAGCCGCAAGCGTGCGAAGGAAGACTCCGATGACTTATAAAGGAAGCCTTGCCCCAAAACACAGCACATCACAGCCTCACTCCCAGTCCAATATCCAACCACCAAGATGTCACACCCCATTGTTCACAGCGAGACCACCGCAGCCGAGCATGAAGGCTTTGTAGCCGTCTTTGCCACTCTCACCCGTCGTGCTTTTGGCAGCAAAGAGCCGCCGGAGTATGTCGTGTACCGGGGGCACACGAGTGATTCCATCCATCACTTCTGGGCCACGGTGCACATCTACGGGAGGAGCATCACATGGGAGCACCCCTATCGGTTCACCGGGAGGACGACCTCCGACGAACCCCAAGCCATCCAACTTGCAGCCCGAGAGGCTGTAGTTCATCTTCGGCATCTGTCGCCGAGGGTTAACTGCCGCTCTTTCTGCTACTACCCTAGTCGTGAAGGCTATGGTAGACCGACCCAAGTCGCCAATGGAGACCAAGAGTCGGATCCTGCCCTGGTGCATCTGGTGCACTACCTGAGAGCGCAAGAGGCACTGTTTGATCAGGTCACTCTTGACCTGATTGAGACCCGCAGGACACTCGCCCTCCTGACCCCGGCAACAAGTGAAGCTGCACCTGCCACCGATGCCCCGATAGTGCTGCTCGGGAGACCGATCGAGCCCTCGGAACCTGCCCCTGTTGTCCACCCGGGCAATGCGTTTGTCACCCCAGGACAACTTCGTCGTCTCTTGGAGACTTACTCCAACGGGACGGTGACCTCGACGCCCCGTGAAGAACACCACCGCTACCCCAGCCCTGTGGCTCCCCATCCGACCCCGGTCAGCTCCGACGCAGAAGCCCACGGGGAGAACTCAGCATCCTCCAGACGTGCCCGGATGGATGTCAACGAGGTGGACTGAGTCCACTGGATTAGTGTCAAGCCCTAGTGGCTCTGTCACCCTGTAATTTTTTTTGTAGTATCAGCCGTATGATGTAGCTGGTTTGTGATTTACTGGTGTACCGCTGTTTTAATAGTACCATTAGGGAACCAGCATAATTTAATTGGCGTATGGTTGCACAGTAAATTCTAGACGTAACTACTATAGTCACCCTGGCCGACACACACAGTAACACGTCACATTCTTTTGGGAATTGAGGACCGAGACTTTAATTCCCCGACATGACCAATACACAAGTCGTATTGGCACCGCATCATGTCTCGTAACCCAGGCACTCTATAAGAAGCCATACCCAGCACTAGCCCCCGTCAAACTAGAACACCACTCCCTCCCGACCTGCACTCCATGTCTCACCCCGGTTCCCGCCTGATAACTCCAGATGCAAGTTCTGGCAGTTTTGTTAAAGTTTTGTGGGATTTTACCCGCAACACTTTTGGTTCCAGCCCACCACCCAAGTATGAGTTGTTCAAATTGAGGATCACTTCTGACTCCTCGAAATACTGGGCAGTTGTGCACATCCCACCAGCAGACCCAGACCAAGGCCCTCCATATATTGTCTACATCGGGAGATCCATGCCAACCCCAGGCATGGCCATTGAAGCTGCTGCTTATGAAGCAGTTACCCATCTCCGATTCGCGGTACCCACTGCCAGCGAAAGGAGATACTGCTATTTTCCGAGCCGTGCAGCATCAGGGGCAAATGCAATGTTCCGCTGCAAATGTATAGAAAGGGATCTAGCTCTGGCCAATCTCATTCAATATGTGATGGCTCAAGAGCGTCTGACCCAGCAACTAATGGATTATCTCTCTTTTCTTGCTTTTTTGAACCCTCAGATAGCTATTGGCGGACCTCCTCTGCCAACTCAGGAGGGACACGTTCTTCGTTTGCTCCCTCAACTACCTCCACTTCCTCCGGAAGAAGAAGAAGGTGCTCCAGTAACCGGAACTTTTCCGCAAGACCCTGTAGATCTCACTTTCGGACCATAGACAGTCATGAGTGCGTCTGTGTAGCGTGTAGTGCTTGTTTGCATGATGTGACCTTTGTATTGTTCTTAGGGTGTATGTCATGAATATATTGCCATGATTGCATTTTGCATATGAGTGTTTTATATGCTGTGATATGCATTTAATTCTTCCGCCCTAATTAACAAATCTCGAGGACGAGATTTTCCTAAGGGGGGTAGAGTTTGTAACACCCCAAAAATTTAACCAATGTTTTTATTAAGTAAAATTTGGCCAGAAATAAAATTTTGATTTATATTAAGTCCTTTAATAATTTTAGAGCCTTTTCTGCTTCTGTCTTTCAAATTCTTCCCTCCATATAGAAAATTATTTGGAAATAATATTGTGGCTTTGGTAGTTTTCTTAAAACATTTAATTTATAGTTTAATGACAGTAGGGATTATTTTCAAATATAAAAATTGCCCCAAAACAATTCTTTTAATAGCATTTTCAATGTTTGAAACGCTTCTGTTGCACTACAACCACTTTAAATAACTCTCTAAAAATTCCACAAAAATTTGTAGAGGGTATGTTATGTCCCTGGATCACTTTTATGCAAAAACCTAACTTGGTCTTTTGGAAATTTTGAGCAAACCATCATCTTCTCAATTCTGGTCCAGATTCAGCTTTGAACTACAACCCCAACTTTCCTTGCCCCAAAAATTCTGAAACTTGGCCATGTTATTGCCCTTCCAACCAAAAGCTTAAGTCCAGGAGATTAGCTTCATTTGCATCTTTTAAGTCTACCAAAATATCCTCTGCAGTTTTTGTCCAGAATTGGATTCTGACAATAATTGCACTACCAAGTATCCTATTTTTCCAAACTAATTTCACCACCTTCTTTAACATCTAAAGAGACTCTAGTCTGCCAATTTTCATCTTTAGAAAACCCCCATAGATGGCTCTGGTATTCTGTCGAGCACCTGTAGTGCATGGACAGATTTGGCATGATTCTGTAATTGCATTGGAAACCTGCTTAACTGACCATACCAGCATGTCCAAAAGACCCAAGCTACCCCCAGCAATGACCCTGTTAAATCTCATGATCATCAGAGCCATCTAGACCCATTTGACAAATCGTCGAGCACCTTCCATGCATATCCAGAGCGCGCCCGGAGCGCCATGATTGCAGGCGTCGGCACCGCCGTGTGCAGCCTCCCCTGTTGCCTACCTGCTCGTCCAAATCCTTTCCCTGGATCGCCACGACACCACTGAACCCCGCCAGCACCTCCTCTTGTCGCCTGGCGCCGTCCCCCACCAACCAGAACCGCCGCCGCGGTCGCCGACTCGGGTACGGCTCCGTCCAAGGTGCCTGGCACCAATCCGAGGCCACCAGAGCATGGCTCACCTTAACTGCAAGTCGCCGCCGCCCCTACCAAACTCCACTGTCCTCACCGACCTCAGTCACCGCCTCCCCTTGCCATTAATGGCCTCCGCCGCCGTGTCCTGATTCGGGAAGCCACGGGCACGGCCACCCCGTGCTATATAAGCCGCCACGAGCTTACTGCACTCTCCACCACCTCTCCTCATTCCTCGGGAAGCTCCCCCGTGCACCCAATTGACCGGGCGAGGTCATCTCCTCCATCTCCGGCCGCCTCTGCTGCCACACCATTCCGTCAGTTTTCGTGCAACCAACGCCTCCCCTTGCTATTTTTCTTCACCATTAGTCTCCGGGAGCACCCTCCGATCCATTCCCGTCGACAATTCCACTGGAGATGGCCCATGGGAGGAATCCCTCTTCCACCCGTAGCTCTCCTCCGCCATGGATGAAGCTCCACTCGAACCCGAGCTCCTCAATGGCTACCTCCACGTTCCCCGGGCGCGGCTCGTTCCCAGGAACACGTCGGTACCACTAGCTTCAAGAATGGTGGCCCCAGCTACCGGGAATCCTCGCCGGAGTCATCCCCCTTCCCCTGTCCAGGCGCGCGCGAGGTGAGGGACAAACCCGACAGGTGGGTCACACCTGTCGGTGAGTCACCCACTTCCCCCAGAAGCATATCTCTGTTAGTGCGTTTTCCTTGCGGGAAAAACGTACTCTCAGGAGTACGCCTTCGACGTCGACCGCCTCCCGCGCAGCTGATCGTCTAGGCCTGGCCCTTTAACCCCCGCGCAGTTATATAGCGCTCAAGGCGCCCTTCTGCTCCTTCTCTTTTTTCTTTTCCTGTAAACTTCCATTAAATTCACAGACACCATTTCTAACCCAAATCTGGTGTTTCAAAATTCTGTAGACTTCTAAAATCATATTCTAATAATCTAGCTAGGGTGAACATTTTTGTTGAACTTAGTTTTTGACTGGTCTATTAAATGGTTCATTTAATCATTTATTTCAACTTAGAAATCCCATAAGAAAAGCATATGAACTCCAAATAAATTGATTCTTTTTCTGTAATTCCTTATATTTCACCTAGTTTATTTTAGTATTTATTTCAAAATTTTCCAGACAACTTTTTAGCACTGTTGTTGCTATATGTGGTAATTTAAATATTTTTGAAAATAGGAAATGGAGGGGTGATAATATTTCAAACTTTTGGAGTGCACCCAACACTTTTGCATGCCCAAGGCAAGCATCTTGAACACTTGATATGGTGAATGCTCAGTTGTTTGGTTGCAGGAATAGTTGAATCATGCTTTTGTTGAATTTAAATAAAACTTTGCATGCATATAGTGTTGGCATGTTTCCTTGTACCGTGCATCGTATGCTTGTCATGACTAACTTGCAGGAGCACGCATAAGTAAAATACCATTAATAGCAGAAGGGTGATCACGTTGGAGTGTGATCATGCCTTGTTGGTTATGCATGTTGGAGCATGCAAGGGTTGTGGCCCTGTCCTGGTGTTACTGTTGAAGGAATACTTTGTTGTGCTAACCACTGCAGGAAATATTAAGCCTCCTGAGTCGACCGTAGATCGAGTCTTGTTCCGGTAACCTCCATACTTGATTCGTGCTACCACTTGTCCCTGCCTCAGGTGGGGTATTGTTCAGTAAGTTGTTAACCCCTTTCCCACACACACCGTACAGAGAGGCCATAGTGAAAGATACCATTGGCCCATGGTAGGCATGTCACTTGGTCCAGGGGCATGGGTGTAACCGGTCTAAGACCGAGGTGGTAGCACCGCTATTTGCACGCCGATATAAATATTGTGATCCCATGCTATTGGAGGCCATTGAATGAGGCCTTCCCACTTAGAGTTTAATTTATCATTGCCTTGGGTGATTCCTGGCTCTGGTGAGTTAAGCTGGTGTGTGCTGGTTAGGTGTGTGTTTTCAACCCAAAGACCGTAATGGGAATTAGCCAACGCCTAGGTGCTAGCTAAAGAAATCCTTTACTTGTGGGTAAGGAGCACACCCTCTGCAGAGTTATATCTATTCGAATAGCCGTGTCCGCGGTTAAGGACTACAGTCTGGGTTGGTCAAGTGTCGGTCTTAGAGTCGGTCTCCGGAGGAAATAATTAAAGTTGTGCATGGTTTATTTTGCAAAATAATTACTACTACCATTGATGTTATATTATTGAGGGTATGATTATTATTGTGGTCTTACCCGTTTCTCTTAATTTTATTTTCTGACTGTCTCAGGGGCTGGCTAGACTACCCCGGGCATTCAATTTTATTTTCAAGACCTCTCGTGGTGTCGCCTGAGTTCTCGGATGGTCCTGTCTCGTCCGATTACTCTTTTAGACACCCGTTTGGCATTTCTTTTCAAGACCTCTAGTGGTGTCGCCTGAGTTCACGGATGGTTCTTTCTCGTCCGATTTCTCTTTTAGACACCCTTTTGGCATTTCTCTTCAAGACCTACCGTGGTGTCACTTGACATCCAACCGGCATTTCCTTTATATTTTCTTTGGATTCTCGGATGGTTTTGTCTCGTCCGATTTTCCACCAATCTTCTTTGTTTGTCGCTAACTCGTTACTGCTGCACATGCTAATATGTCATCATGCCATGATTTAATTCCTGTCAGCATGCATATAATATAGTCCAGCATGAGCATAAGCAAATAGTTAGTTCATCATGATCATATATTATCTGCTGCATTCGGTATATCATTTGTTCATAATGTTTGCGAGTACATTCAAACGTACTCACTGGCTTGTCCCTGGTTATTTCATTGGCCAGGTCAGAGGAATATTATGACGACGTCCATACGAAGCCTAGGATAGCAGCCACGCGGGATAGGAGTTATCCAGGTCAGCCGTTCCTGTGGGAATGGAGCCCCATCGACGTTGGAGAATTCTTGAATCACTTCCGTCATCCACCACCAGGAACCATTATTGTATAATTAGACCTTTATGGTCTTGAACCCAATTCTTGTAATTGCTTGGTAATCTGTAACAAGGACGTGTCCACCAGTAACAGATATCCTGGGGCTGGTGATGACTCGAGGAGTTAATTTCTGGGATATTGTGCCTCGGAAATCCGGCCCCCACATCCACATTTATGTAGTCTTCAACCCACGGAGGGTAACAGTCGCGAGAGTCCACGGAGGGCTCCACCCACAAAGGGTCCACGAAGTAGCAACCTTGACTATTCCATGATGGCCTACGTCCACGGAGGACTAGCCTTACTCGCGGTAGATCTTCACGAAGTAGGCGATCTCCTTGCCCTTACAGACTTCTTGGTTCAACTCCACAACACGAAGTAGGAGGCTCCCAACACCTAACCAATCTAGGAGGCACCACCCTCCAAAAGGTAAAAGGCTCGATGATGATGATGAACTCCTTGCTCTTGTGCTTCAAGATGATAGTCTCCTCAACACTCAATCACTCTCTCACAGATTTGGCTATGGTGGAAGAGATTGATTTGGTGGAAAGCAACTTGGGGAGGCTAGAGATCAAGATTCAAATGATTGGAATGGAATAGCTTGATCTCAACACATGAGTAGGTGGCTCTCTCTCAGGAAATTGGATGGGGCAAGTATGGAATAGTTCTGAGTGCTTCTCTTGCGAGTAAGTGGTGGTGGAGGGGTATATATAGGCATCCCCAAAAATCCAACCGTTACACCTAAAGTGACCAACTCGGTGACACCGAAGTGTAAAACTCGGTGGTACCGAAGTGACCAAACGGCAGCAACTTTTGAATCTTGGTGAGACCGATACATAACTCTCAGTGGTACCGATAAGGTGACCAACGGTCAGATTGCACAACTCGGTGACGCTGATCCAGAAAACTCGGTAAGACCGATTTTAGGAAACGAGGTAACAGAAAGTTGGCAAGCTGAACTCGGTGGCACCGAAGCAGAATCGGTTCCACCGAAGTGGTAGGGTTTGGCATGAGTCTGTCCGTGGTGGGAATCGGTGGGACCAAGTGGAAATTGTTGGTTGCACCAATTTTGGATATTTGGCTTTGGACACACTTTTGTGAAAGAGTTTCTGGGTGTCTTTGGTGACTATCACTTGTGCATGTGGATCATTTTCTTCACATTCAACACCTCACCCCCTTTTAATAGTATTGGCTTTCCTATGGACTCAAAGTGATTTCTCACAAAGTAAACTGTAGAGTCTTCTTTCTTGAAGCTTGACCAATCCATTCCTTGCATCATGGGGTTTCTCCACAATCCTTTTGCCATCCCTAGCATTGAACTTTTCCTGAAATATACTTAGTGGAAAACATTAGTTCAATGAGATATATGTTGTTATTAATTACCAAAACCACCAAGGGGGCAAATGTGCTTTCAGACATGGTGACCACACGAGCAAAGTAGCAAGCAAGATAAGTAAAGTAGCAAGTAATGAAGTAAACTAGTAACAAGCAAAGATAAATATTTTTGTATTTTTGATTTTTATGAGACACACTAAATATAACAGCAAATAAAAAGATGAAGAAGTGAATGAAAATTTTTGACATGCTACTTCATAGTTGATGATGATATTCCCCGACAACGGCGTCAGAAATCCTTCCTGATACTTGTGATCTGCGTTGTGTTTTTTTTGTGAAGAGGAACAGGTTTTTGCAGCACAAAGTGGGTAAGTATTTCCCTCAGTTATGAAACCAAAGTTTATTGAACCAATAGGAATATCACTTCTCAACCGTCTTCAGCAACTGCACACAAAATAAGAAACAGCTTCCACCCAACGCGTGCAAGAGGGTTGTCAATCCCCTTGATCTCGTTATTTGCAAGCAAATGAGTTGTGTAGATAATTGTTGATATATATAAATTGCAAAATAAATAAAAAGTGAATAATGGAAGTAAGATAGCAGTAGCGTTTGTAAATTTATAAGTGAATAGACCCGAGGGCCATATTGTTCTCTAGTGGCATCTCTAATGTAGGCAACATACGGAGGGTAACAAATTACTGTTGGGAAATTGATAGAAAAGCGGATAGTTATGCGATTTTCATGGCAATGATCATGTCTATATAGGCATCACGTCCATGAGCAAATAGGCTGACTCCTGCCTGCACCTATTACTATTACTCCACCCATCGACCGCTATCCAGCATGCATCTAGAGTATTTGTGGGATTTCGGGCTCCGCAAAACCCAAAGAGGTTCGAACTCTGGGGCGTGTGCGAAGATCCCAACCAGCTTAGGCCTCAAGCTCACAGCTCCGCGGCTTGGCAGAATCAAACTCACTCACTCACGGGGAAGAAGATGAACACGAGGATTTATCGAGGCTCGGGCCGCTGCGAAGCGTAAAACCCTACTCCTGCTTTGGGTGGATTGCCTCACGAGGAGGTTAGCGGATGAACTAGTACAATGTTGGGCGACCTCGCGAGGGGGGTTTGGTGGTTATGGATCTCGTCCTCCTCCACGGTGTGGCCTAACCTCTATTTATAGTGGCCCGGGTCCTCTTCCCTTATCACAGAGGCAGGAAGGGATCCCACAATGGCCAAATTCGAAAGGGGACAGGAGGTACATCTTATCCTGATGAAAGGTGGTCTTCGCTTGCAAAGTGGCTGGTGATGACGCAGAGGTGGGCTCGGCGGTGACATCCGTCCTGCCGAGCTTGCGGTCTTGGTCTTGTTGCACCGGAATGGAAATCTTTGGGAGGCGTCTTGGGAACCCGCGTACGTCCTTGTACCCTTGCACCCAAGAGGAATCTGCTCCTTCTGCGCCCGCTGGCACCCGCCTGGCCAGGCTTGCTTCACTCCATCCTCACGAGGCTGACTGCTGCATAGGGATCTCCGCCCCTCGGGAGGGAGCCTGGCGAGGCCTCCTCCTTCCGGGGGTCTTGGTGTTGCCCTCCTCACGAGCGCGGGACTCTCGCGAGGGCCTTGTCTTTGAGCGATCCGGCGCTGGGCCGTACTATGCTATCGAAGTGGGCCACGCCCTGGGCCGCAGGCAGGCAAGTCTGGGTACCCCCGTTCCCAGAACGCCGACAGTAGCCCCCGGGCACAAGGCACGCTCAGGTCGGCCTCCGGGCGAAGCCGGTGAAGACGGCCCGGAGCGCAGTGGGCCCCAATGGCCTGCGGGCTGGGCCTGGCGCGTGGCGCGCGGTTGGACACGGATGCCTCCGCTCCCATGCTTCCTTGACAACTACTCGAATCGACAAAAGCCTGACGTCCGCTGTCAAGCCATTATTGCTTTCCCTGCCTGCGCTCTTGCTGCTTTGCCCAGATCCCTATCCTCTGCGAGAACTCCTCCAGATCTCAGCGCTGCACCATCCTCCTCCTTGCTCCCTTGCTCCCCTGAAGTCCTCAATGGCGCCTGCTGGTAAATCCAAGGCTCGGCCTCTACCTCCACCTCGCAAGCGCTCTCAGCGTCCGCCATAGCCAAGGACGGGGACATTGCCCCGGTACTTCCGTCAACGGCGGACGGCACCAACAAGTGGGGGCGGACCCTGGTATGGTGTGGCTCCGCAGAGCAGCGTGGCTTGGCAAGTCAGTCTACCGCTTCTTCCTCCACAACATCTTCTCCGGGCTTGTCCCGCCCTTCTCAGGGTTCTTCACCGCCATCCTCGAGCACTATGGGATCCAAGCCCTTCACCTCCAACCCAACTCCGTCTTGCTCTTGTCCGTCTTCGCCTTCTACTGCGAGGCCTTCGTAGGCGTGAGGCCTTCAGTGGCCCTCTTCCGCCATTTCTTCAGCTTGCGGCTTCACGATGGCGCGCAGCGGTCAGCGTGTGCCTCCTTCGTTGCAGTCCAGAGCGGTAACGCGCTCCTGAAGGCTGGGAAGAAGGTGGAGAACTTCAGGCACCGCTGGGTCTTCATGGATGTCCAGGGCCTCGACCCTCGCCTGGAGCTCCCGGAGGGGCTGCCGGAGAAGACTCCTGTGTGGGGCTCCGCGAAGCTCAACGACCCCCGGGCCAAGCCCGTCCTGGAGCGGATCTCCCGAGACATCAGCGCCAAGAAGCTGACCGGGGGAATGATAGTGAAAGAGTTCCTGGTGCAGTGCCTGGCGCCGCTCCAGTCTCATTCTAAACCCATGTGGGACTACCAGGGCGCTGGGGATGGCATCAGGCTCCGATCCACCCGCCTGACCAGCGGGGAGTTGAGCAGGGCCATGACGACTCTGCTCAACAGCGATCCCGGGGACATCCCCGAGGCCTACGCCCACTGTATTGCCGTGATGACAAGGCCGATCTGATTGCTGCCATGCCCACCTTCGATGAGCTGGGGCTCACTCTGGCTGTGTGCCCTGATTCCCCAGTGGCGGTGTCCTCCGGCGACACCACGGATGAGGAACACTCGGAGGAGACCGCGGACGACGAGGCGGAACGGGTGTCCCCCCCGTCGCGGAACGCGCTCCTCCGCGGCTTTGAAGACGATGACGACGCTGATGAGCCCACGGCCGCAAGTCCTTCGCAGTTCGCCAGGGTGCTCAGGGGTTCGGGGCCCACTCCTTAGGCCGCGCGGAACGCCGGCCGGACTACCCCGAGGAAGTGAGCGGCGGAGCCTCTTTCAGAGCGCTCCCTCCGCGCCGGGAAGGCGACTGAAGCGCCTACCTTGCCCCTCCCCGAGCCGCAGTCTGAGGGCAGGGTGGCCGCAGCCGGGGTGGACACGAGTCCTCCGGCCACGGCCCTTGCCGGCAACGCCACCTCTCCCCCGTGTGGTGGCGCCTCTCCGTAGAAGGGCGAGGGTACCTCCACTTTCGCCGCAGTGGAGAAGAAGAGGAAGTGGGTCGGTGTTGAAGAGTAAGTAACTCTACTTTGCTTTCGGCCGCTCGCGGGTGGTTTGTGTGCTCACGGCCCCTTCTTTGCTTGGTATTCAAGGACGCCGCCCCTCTGAAGACGAAGAAGAAGAGGGCGGGCGTCAAGCCGAAGATGCCTTCAGACGCGTCGCCTGCTCCTGAGGCCCTGTCGTCACCCGACGGGGGGCCGGATGTCGTGGGCGAGGAGGCCCACGGGGCGACTGATGGTGTCCTGGACTAGGGGTACTCACCACGTCGTCTCCCGACCAGTGGGTCGGGCCGAGGACCCCTAGGGAGATTCACTAATGGGCCACTTCGGGCAGCCCGTGACGCATACAAGGGAGATTCCACAAGACTTGGCGCACAAGACAAGGACTTCTCTAATCCCTAGGCCTACGGTACATTATATAAACCGAGGCCAGGCTAGTCAATAGACAATCTCATATTCATTACAATAATCTCGTGGTAGATACCTGTACTATGTACTATCCTCATATCAATACAATCAAAAGCAGGACGTAGGGTATTATCTCCTTGAGAGAGCCCGAACCTGGGTAAAATCATGTGTCCATGTTACCATCGCTCCAAGACGCCTAGCTTAGGACCCCTACTACGAGATATGTCGGATTTGACACCGACATTGGTGCTTTCATTGAGAGCCTGCTGGGTAGTCGCCACGGGGTGATGGGAATCCAGATCGGCTCGATCGCGATCTACGCGTCGGAATCGAGCTACATCATCAACGTCGGCATCTTCGTCGCCGGCTTGACTGGTCACCTCAGCTAGGCCGAGGACTGCGCACCTTGTGGGATCATCTAGATCGGATGGGTGTCTTCATAAACATCAACTCCAATCTCAACCAAGATCATGGAAGAATCCTCCATGGTGCTCGGGGGCTCAACGTCAACATTGCCCTCGCGCGATCATGCAGTTTTTCTGGACAGCGGATTCGTGTTCGTCGTCCCCGCCTCCTCGAGTGTCGTTTTGACGATTGCTTCGGTGGAATTCTGCGGAATTGAGTCTAGAACAAGCCTGCAAAATTTCGTCGCGTTCCAGTGGAGGAATCTCCGGCGATCTACAATATACCGGAGCCCTGTCAAATCTGGACGTGAATCTCCGGCGAGGAGTCCAGTGTTGGAACTAATCTTGTTATTAGTGCTAAGTTTAGATTATTAGAATTTGTTTTCAAGTCATGCATGTAGTAGTAGCTGCGGTAGTGTGCACCCATATAGATGTGTCCATGTGTGCGCATGCAAGCTAGTACTCTGTGTGTTAGTTAGTGTGTTTAGCTGAGTCAAATGCATGCATGTGTTAGTTAGTGGGCTAGCTACAAGAGTGGCCATCTTGCAACGCATGCGTGGAGTCTGTTGAGTAGTGGCTGGGCTGGCCGAGTTCTCCGTAGTATCGAGCGAGGTGGACGTGCGTAGTGGCATGAGTACGTCCATGGTAGGAGGTGCCCAGTTCAGATATATATGTGCTGCATTGGTTCAATGAAGAAAAGGCCGTGAGGGCTGAAAGACAAAATGTAACACTTGTGGTTGCCAAGGAAGTGCCTCCTGGCAAAGCTGGTTGGTCTTCTTCCTTGGTACATGCGTGTGTGTGTGTGTGTTCCCCTGGTGTGTGTTCTTGAGAGAAACACAAGTAAGAGAGAGTTGTGTGAGGTAGAAGAGCGGCGCTGCGAGGAGGCGGCGCCAACAATTGGCATCAGAGCCTTGGTGATTTGAGGCGATGGTGACGGTGCGGTGGACTCCATGAGAGGTGGAGGCGACGGTGCAAGGTGGACGCCATTGGCGGCGCGATGCTGCTAGCGGCCGGTGCATGTCTCCATCATCGTCGAGCTGCGTCATGAGCGATGGAGAAAGGTATGCTGCCTGGTAAGTTGTGTCACCGGCGGCAAGGAGGTGATGGCCATGGAGCGGAGACCATTGCCATGAGGAGTTCATCGTCCATGTCCGAGTCGGCGACAAGGTGCGTCATCGTCGACAACATGAAGCCGAGTCACCGGCGAGTTGCGGCACCGGTGGCGAACATGGAGGCAAGTCACCGGCGAGTTGCGGCACCGGTGGCGAACATGGAGGCGAGTCACCGGCGAGTTGCGGCACCGGTGGCAAATGTGCGACAACGAGCGTGTTACGGTGCGGCGCTTATGGTGAAGGCGTAGGAGGTGTGGCTCTCATCGAGGCCGACGGCGGCGGCGGTAATCGGCGTGACAAGATGGCAATGGCGGCCGTCTCCGTGTTGCACCGACGACATCGACAACCACAGGCTTCACGAGAAAAATAAATTAACAAGATTAGGGAGGTGAATGTTGGAACTAATCTTGTTATTAGTGCTAAGTTTAGATTATTAGAACTTGTTTTCAAGTCATGCACGTAGTAGTAGCTGCGGTAGTGTGCACCCATATAGAGATGTGTCCATGTGTGCGCATGCAAGCTAGTACTCTGTGTGTTAGTTAGTGTGTTTAGCTGAGTCAAATGCATGCATGTGTTAGTTAGTGGGCTAGCTACAAGAGTGGCCATCTTGCAACGCATGCGTGGAGTCTGTTGAGTAGTGGCTGGGCCGGCCGAGTTCTCCGCAGTATCGAGCGAGGTGGACGTGCGTAGTGGCGTGAGTACGTCCACGGTAGGAGGTGCCCAGTTCAGATATATATGTGCTGCATTGGTTCAATGAAGAAAAGGCCGTGAGGGCTGAAAGACAAAATGTAACACTTGTGGTTGCCAAGGAAGTGCCTCACGGCAAAGCTGGTTGGTCTTCTTCCTTGGTACATGCGTGTGTGTTCCCCTGGTGTGTTCTTGAGAGAAACACAAGTAAGAGAGAGTTGTGTGAGGTAGAAGAGCGGCGCTGCGAGGAGGCAGCGCCAACATCGAGCGTCTAGCTCGGACTTTTTTTGGAAAATCCCATCGTTCATCGGTTGTGGAATTCTCATACCAACCACCCCTCAAAATTTCAGCTCGATCCGACCGTCCAAACTCTGGGAAATTTCGGATGAGTACAACGAATTTTAGATCTGTTTTCTGCGCGGAAACGAATCCGACCCGAGTTCATCTTTTTCATGAACGGGTTGTCATACGTCCTTTTTGAAGGAAATTTTCTCATCATCTCGGTCAGCTGACCAAGAGTTCGGCATCGCGAGGGCCGAATAATCATCAAGAGAACCTCGTCATCCGCGGGTTGTACGGGTCGGGCGATCCGTTGCTTCATCAAGCCAGCATTGACCGCGTCACAAATTCCGATCTGCGTCGGCTTCGCCGCGCCGTCGCTTTTTCAAGCTGACGTCCACCACGCCGACCTGCTTCAACACCTCGGCTGGCATGAGACTTTGGGGTCACCAGCCGATCAGCTTCGACACCTCGGCTGGCATGAGACTTCGGCGTCACCAGCCGACCAGCTTTGACACCTCGGCTGACATGAGACTTCGGCATCACCAGCCGACCTGCTTCGACACCTCGGCTGGCATGAGACTTCGGCGTCACCAGCCGACCTGCTCCATCATCTCGGCTAGACCGGGGGCTTCGGCATCACTTCACCAACGTGCTCTTGGGGCTCCGACGTCCCCTTGCCGAGCTGTTACGTCCCTTTGGCTAGACCGGGGGCTGCGCCCGCCACGTCGGCAATATTGTGTCATCACTTCGTCAAACCGAGCTCCTCGCTCGACTTCCTCGGAACTGGCTGGGGAGGCTGGGACCTCGGCCAAGCCGAGGACAACATACCATACCGGATTTTTCAGAGATTAATGGGCTCCTGCGTTCTGCCACCAGTACGGACTGCGTCATCAACGCCGAACGCATTAACCAGCTAAGTCGCTTTCATGCTCACTTTTTTTCAATTTTCAATTTTTGTTCGGTTCGGCCAAGCATTATATTTGTGTTTTGTTTGTTAAAATCACTTCCTTTTCCCATGCTAACTGGGGGCTTCGCCGTCACACTGTCGAACTACTTTGTCTCCTCGGCTGGACCGGGGGCTTCGCCTCACCGCAGCAACCGTGTTGTGTTGCCACTTCTCGACCCGAGCTCCTCGCTCGATTACCTCGGGCTTGGGGGATGGGACCTCGGCCAGGCCGAGGACTACGTCTCCATCCCGTCACAACCCCGGACCGCACCGAGCACATTAACCAGCTAAGTCGTTTTCGTGCTCAGCTCTCTTTCAAATTTTACTTTTTGCTCGGTTCAACCAAGCGTTATGTTTTTGTCTCAAAACAAAAGCTTTCTTTCTTAAAAACGTTATTTGTTCAAAAAACAACCCTCTTTTCTCATGTTTCATGGGGGCTCTTAAATTATTATGAGCCATTTTTTATATGTGTTTTCTTCTTGGTCGTTGCAAAGTCTTTATCCACTACTCCTTTTTCCAACACGAGTGTGTGGTCAATAGCCGGATAGCCTGGTTTCTTTCTATAGGCGCTCTAGTTTAGTTCACTAAACAGGCCTCGGATAAACACTCCGCCTTCAGGATATGGAGGTTGAAGCCAAAGGTTGACCCGCTTGGAGTCCGGAGATCGGATGTATCATGTTAAAGCACGACCGAAGCACAAATTAAATTTTAGACCAATTCCGGATTGGCATAATTTTATTTTATCTAAACATAAAGTTTTTTGCATAAGTTTTTTTTTAATTTCTCTGAGCATAACTCTCGCAGTACAACGTGGCTGTATTTCACGCATCGGCAATATTAAAGGGAGTCTGCTGTTAGCACCGAACCCACCAAAAACCGAGGTACTCCATGCAGTCCTCGGCGAATGTCCTCGGTACTTCGCACTTATATGCATTGATTTTGAGTTGTGTCTTTGGTCTATAGCTGGATTGCCCGGCTCCTGTGCTTACCCCTTACGTTTCCGCTTTGTTCGGCTAAGGGGTCAAGGGAGAACCACTGCGATTGTCACTTCCTGTTTAACTGGTTAAGTGCCTCAGTTGGAGAAAGCCAAAAGCTGACTGTCACAACAAACGTAAATCGGTCAGCGAACTGCAGGCGGTGTTCAACCAAATATAGCCGATCGAGGTTATCCGTGTAAAACGAAGGGCCTTTTTTTCTTGAAAAGGCCAAGTTGTGGGTGGTTTGACCTCGAATAATCCGAGGAGTCGAGGTATACCGGTGGCTATTAAGTTGCCCCCAAACATATGCTCCTATGACTAAAGTGAAAGTTATAAAGCCCGAATATCTGATTGGCTCGTTTCCGCTAACACAACCGCCTCCGGGCACCGAGACGTCGGCTAATGGTTGCCTTGTTACTGCGGAAACACCCTGCGTAGCATCTACAAAGGGGTAGAAGCCGACAATGGGCCACTCTGAAATTATAAACGGTCACAAAGGAGTCAAAATAGCATATAGCAAAAAAGCATTTGTATTCAATATGCGCGTGCTGCCTTCCGTAATCATCGTTATAAAGCCATAAATATTCATCAATTTGACTTAAGATATTGGCCAAGCTGGGTTGCCTGGCTCCTGTGCTTATCCCCTACGTTCCCGATTGTTCGGCTAGGGTGTAAAGGGAGCACCTCTGCGATTGTTACTTCCGGGTCATCCGTGTTAGTACCTCCGACTGGGTGAAGCCGAAAGCTAGCCATCTTAAGAATATAATTGGTTGGCAACGACGGAAGTGAAAATTTAGGTTCACTAAGGACCACAGAGTTCGGAAACTTACCCCGAACTAAATCCTCAATATTTTCCTCCCACAATTATCGGAGTTGAGGTTTCACGATCATGGCCAACATGATATCGTGGGAAAAGGAACTTATAAATGAACTATTTTTTCCAGAAGATGTTTCTTACGTTAAATAAGTAATATAACATATCTCTCCGCGTACCTTTGTTTATAAAACCGTATGGCCGGATTGCCTTGTTTGCCGTAAATCTTTGCCCTTATAAAGTAGGGCAAACACTCCTCGGCTACTGGCCGAGGAGGTTGAAGCCGATGGTCGGTCAGCAAAGTCTTGTACAATGCGGATCTGAGCATTAATGATGTAAAGTACTTGGATACATAGAATCATTACACATAACTTGTGTCGAACGTAACAAAGTTTGTGTCAAACAAATATCGATCCTTAATTCGACCGCCCGTGCGTAAATTAAGGCTCGGGGGCTATTGCATGCAGAAAATCCAAAGTGCAATATGGTTTCCGAGAAGATTCGATCCTTAGGTTGCTTGGCCGCACCCAACCCAAGTCTCGGAAACTACTATGTACCGCGTTTACATCCCTAACGTATGCCGCCGAGCAAGAACTTGCTCCTCAGGCCGATTTTGCAAATCGACCTAAGTCTCAGGGGCTACTAGGATTAGTGGTTTTATTTTGATTATTATTTTTTTCTTCAGGCGCATCTCGGGTTATAGACCGACACACACCTTGAGCGCTACTGGCTATATATCTCGGCAGAGAATAAATTGCACCAATCGAAAATATCCACAAAAAATCAGCCCACGGTCGGGGTGGTGCACCACCTCGAAAGCAGTCCGGCATAAAGCTCAGGCGCAAGTGGCTGGCTCCATAGAGAGCATTTCCGACATTATGCTCGGATGAATTACTTTAATTTTTTAAGGTCCAAGGTAGTTTATGATACCTCGGACGCTGATCATCATTGGAGCTCGGATGCAGTCCGGCGTTGGAGCTCGGAAGCAGTCCGGCATAAAGCTCAAGATCGGAGATGCCTTAGAAGCAGTCCGGCATAAAAGCTCGGATGTGAATGGCAGGCTCCATAAAAGACTATTCCGGCATTTAAGCTTGGATGAAGTCCTTCAAATTTTCAGAGACCAAGGTAATTTATGACACCTCGGATGCCGACCAGCGTTGGAGCTCGGACACAATCCGGCGTTGGAGCTCGGACGCAGCCCGTCATTGGCGCTCAGATGCCGATCAGCGTTGGAGCTCGGCTGCAAAAAGATACCTCAGATGCAGTTCGGTGTTGGAGCTCGGATGCAAGAGGACACTGCCGCACGGGAAACACTTCGACCCCAAAGTATGGCGTAAACATTACAAGGCATTGATAAAGGCCGAGCACTTAAAGGGGCTCCTCGGGTGCCCGACGTGTGAACTCTTTGGATTCAGCCCGGCGATCCTCAAGATCGAAGATGGGAAGATTTGTTGAACCAGTTTCCAAGGCCGACGACTGAAGACAAAGAACTGTTCGGAAGAACCGAGGAGTGTCCCCAACTTGAAGACCGGTTCAGGGGGCTACTGATGGTGTCCTGGACTAGGGGGTACTCACCACGTTGTCTCCCGACCAGTGGGTTGGGCCGAGGACCCCCTGGGCGATTCACTAATGGGCCACTTCGGGCAGCCCGTGATGCATACAAGGGAGATTCCACAAGACTTGGCGCACAAGACAAGGACTCCTCTAAACCCTAGGCCTACGGTACATTATATAAACCGAGGCCAGGCTACTCAATAGACAATCTCATATTCATTACAAGAATCTCGTGGTAGATACCTGTACTATGTACTATCCTCATATCAATACAATCAAAAGCAAGACGTAGGGTATTATCTCCTTCAGAGAGCCCGAACCTGGGTAAAATCCTTTGTCCATGTTACCATCGCTCCAAGACGCCTAGCTTAGGACCCCTACTACGAGATATGTCAGATTTGACACCGACAGCGACTCTCCTTGTTGCGGCCGTGGAGCCCCCGAAGCCAGTGGGAGAGGTTGCTTCCGCCCCTGGGGATGCATCGGCGCCGCAGCCGAAGAGGCCAGCCCCCAAGGCCCAGCTGGCTGAGGGGCCGTCCGCCCTTGCTTTGTCCGAGGTGGTGAAGAAACCTCTGCATCAGGCCTTGGCGCCTCCAGGTTCTGGCCTTCTTGCCAGGTCAGGCGCCCGGGAGGGGGCCTATGCTGCCCTGGATCGGGTCCGGGACGATCTTCAGAGCGCCGACAGTCGCCTCGCGAGGGAGCGCGTGGCGCTCCTCTCTGGGTGGCTCCAGGCCGACACTGCTGCCACGGCAGTCTGGAGTCAAGCCGAGGCCAGCGTCACGGCGAGCAGGAAGGAGGTCACGTCGGCCAAGGCGGCACGCGACGCGGCGCTGACCGAGGTGACGTCCGCCGCCAAGCACCGCGACGAAGCGGATGCTGCCTGAAGGCCCTTTAGGAGGAGAAAGCTGCACTCGCGGAGTAACTCCGCCAGCGAGGAAAGACCTCGAGGCCTGCGAGGCCAAGCTTGCTGACCGTGACTCCGCGCTGACCAAGGCGGTGGCCGACCAAGCCATTGAGCGCGAGCGTTTGATGAAGCTGCAGAATGAAGTAGCAGCGGAGAAGGCCCGGCAAGACGCCAGGGAGAAGGCCCTTGCTGCGGTTGAGAAGGGAAGGGCTGTGGAGCACGACTCCCCCCCCCTCCGTCGACCTCAGGCTCCGTCAAGCGTTGCACTCCATCTTCGCGGGGAGGATTCGAGGAGCCCTTGGTAGCCCCCGAGAGCGGCTTCGCGGGGCTCTCTACCAAGTGTTGCACTCCATCTTCCGGGGAGGATTCGAGGAGGCCGTCTTGGAGAGTGAGTGCCGCGACCTATTCTCAAAGGCCGTGACGCACGTCTTCAGTCATATTTACCTTCGTGAGCCAGACTTCGACTTCAGCGCCGTGATCCGCCCGGTCGAACCTGGGGTTCACGCCACCGCGCCGACGGCCGTGGAGGGCGTCGTGGGTGCGCTGCTGAAGAAGTTCACCTGCGTTGCCGTTCCCACACCTCCTGCCCCTGTGACGGTTGGTGATGATGATGACAACGGCAGCGATGTCGACGACGAGCTCCCCGCGGTCGGATCGTGCGACGGCATCACCTCTTCCTCCTAGGTTCTTTCCTGCAACATTTATCATTCCTTGCGGAGGCGTCAGACTTGTTCGTGTTTTCGGGGATATTCGGTGATTGTAATAACTGTTTAAATTGTGTGATTTCCTTCCACGCCTTGCTTCCTTCCTGTTTGCCATAATGCTCTGCGTCGGCAGGGCCTGATCCCACGCATACCTCAACCGCCGTTGGGGTGTCTGGATCACCAGGACAAAACCAAGAGGTGAGGGGCTACGTGATCAGTGAGGCTCCTGAGTCGCGATGCTTAGGGGTCCCCCTTGAAGTGGGAGCAGCCCTCAATAAGGGAACATGGCGACGACGGGATTGATTTGGGGAATTTGGAGCGCCTTGAGCTCTGCGTCGGCAGGTAGGGATGGCAATGGGTATCCATTACCCACGTACCCTGCGGGTAAAAACCCTATTACGGTAAGGGTATGGGACAAAAATTTATCCATGGGTATACAAATAGGAAAATCTGAAACCCATCGGGTAAAGCGGGTACGGGTATGGGATCATGTAACCCATACCCACATACCCACGTACCCATATAAAATCTATGTAAACTGACACTACTAGGGAAAACCCTAGCAGTAGCGCGGGTATTTGGTGTATCAGTAGCGCGGGTAACCGCGCTGCTGATACGGCGCTACAGCTAACGTTTATCAGTAGCGCGTTTTGACACGCGCTACTGCTATACCTACTTAGCAGTAGCGCTTTCTGTACCAGCGCTACTGCTAAGTCTATCAGTAGCGCGTTTTGACACGCGCTACTGCTATACCTGCTTAGTAGCAGCGGTTTTTGTAGGAAGCGATGCTGGTAGTTACTAGCAGCGCACCTCTCTACCCGCGCTACTACTATTATTACGTATTTCTTTTTTGTTTTATGCCGTACATTCATACGCCATTATACAAGTTTTCGTACAGTATCATCATAATACATCATTGTCATATAACAACTACTCATCATCATCATTTTCGTCCATGAGACATCATATAACAACTTGGTCACTAGTTATAATAACAACTCCTAGGACCTACTCCTAATCACTACTCCTCCTCAGCATCACCATCAACTCTAACACATTGTAGCACATAATAAAAACTTCTCATCATCATCATAGTCATATATAATCAGCACTAACTAATTGTTCTTAATACCTAGGACCTACTCCTGCTGCTCTCTCTCAGGTAAAATAGCATAAAACATGTGTAGCACTCCTTCTTCATCATATTGGAGAATGCGTATGAACCTGTCTCCTAATTGTGGGCTGCGCTTCTGATTGCTACCCCCTAGTACTTCTCTGCGATCCTTCACAATTTTGCTTCAGTCTTTGACTATTAAGACTTGCTTGCTTTGAGAAATGATGAATGCACTCATGTGCAATACAGGATATCTTGGCCGTAAGCTAACCATTGCCATGCGACCTTTAGACTCGATCCAACGAGGCACAACACTCATCGGGAGTCCATGTTGAAGAACATCGTAGTAACATACTTAGCAATGAAGTTAGCTTAAAAAATAATGTATGCAAAAGATGCACTGAGGACAAATAGTAAAAATCTTACCATCTTTCCTAGATAGATGCGACCGTAGTTCAATACGCACACAAGTGGCCGCACGTTTTGAGTACTAATATCTCGAAGTCCAGGAAAATAACCTGTCTTGACAGTATCAAGATCCTCCAGCCATGAAACATAATGACCTATCTCCTTGCAGTTTAGTTCAGCCCCGGGACAGTAGTAGGTGCTGTCTACCAAGCGCTGGACATGTTTGCTTGAATGGAAATAAGCTGTCAATAGAAATTAGTTGTCAACTATTTTTAAATAAACAATATAAATTACTTAATAAATATGGTTGAGAAACTCACATAATAGTAGAACTGGAGGCGTCTGCACATCGACCCAGATGTCGATATTACCTTCAATTTCATCTTCCGGACGAATATCAAAGGTGATAAGCATTAAGGATGGCAATGGGTCGGGTTCGGTTCGGGTTTGACAATATCAAATCCATACCCAAATCCATGAAGGCATTCTTTACCCGCCCATGAAAAAAACCATGGGTAGAAAACTATGTCCATGTCCAAACCCGATGGATATCCATCGGGTATGGATATCCATTGGGTCCACTCAACATGTGTAAATAAGTATCTCAAGAAACAACAAAACACATAGTATGAATTATAAAATTAACACTTCAGACAACATCAAATAAGTGCAACTTGATGCCAAATCAATTCACTCTAGGTTTCTCACCAAAATGGCATAACGTGACAACAGAAAAACTCTTAAATTCTCAAAAAATAACACAGGATAACATCAAATAATCGCAAGTACACCACTCGGTCTCATATTCTACCCCAAATGATGTATAACTAGCACACCAGCATTCCACAGTCTCAGTTTCTCGCAAAATGACATAGCACGACATCAAATAGGCACAAGTACAGCCGTGAGACATAAATTTTTCTCAAATTTCCCTTCACATACAACTAATACGAGCTCTCTTTTATTACAAACACTAACAAATCCATCAACATGGGCCCATGGCCATGTGATGCTCCACTAGTAACTCCAGAATTAGATGCTGTGCTCCATCTTGATTTTTGAGAAGCCATTGAGCTGTACATAATAATGCATAACAAAGCAGTTTACGTATTTTGCAAAAAACAAAATGTATGAAGTTTTAGTTCAAGTGAACCAATGTACAGAATGGTTAAACTGTACAAATTCAAAAATGTTGTAATTCCTAAATTTACAGTCTTACAACAACTTCTAACTAATTAACCATAGTTTGACGAAACAGGAAACACAATAATATTAATGGGATAGATTAAAGAGATTAACTAATTAATCAAACATGCAAATATACCAATAACAAATTCCTCGAAATGCTTTGCGTGAACACACAAATGTTTTTAGTTCTTATGGTCATAACATCAAAGATGTATAATGCATCGGCCCATAAACAACTGGACATAGACTAATCGGGATCTCCACATGCTCATAGAATCGTAGGCAAACAATAGAGAAAGAGAGTAAGCAACTGCAGCCGTTGCATGCACACGAGAGAAACAGTACAGAGAGCTGCATGGTTTACTTGCTGTTGCAAACGTGTGTTGAGACACGCGCGCGCGCGCGCACACAGAGAAGAGCGGATGCTAATAAACTCCGGTAAATATTTTGGACGAACAATCATCTCCATGCACAAGAACACTAGACGTACATGAGTAGGAACAAGAAGGTTACCTCGACGCCTGTTTGTCGTGCAGCCGTGCCCTCCTCGCCGGCCTCTCCTCAGTACATCCCCGTGCAGTCGTGCTCTCCTGCGTGCCGCGTGATTTTGCACGCCGCCGCGCTCCGCATCGCAATGCTCCGCTCCCAGGTGGCATCTCACAGCCTCGTGCTTCCCAGCTGCACGACAGAGACGAGACGTTGATCATCTAACGAGGAGGCGAGACGTTGATCATTTAACGAGGAGAATAGGAATGGACGACTCATTTAACGAGGAGAATGGGAAGGGGCGGACGAGTGGACGACTCGTTTAACGAGCAGAATGGCAAACGGTGGGTGCGGGAGTACATGAGAAGGTGGAGAATTTGATGTGCTTTTTTAGACCAAAGAATTTACGATGAGGGAGTGGATGGTGGGGTAGGCATTAGACAATATTGCCCCACATGTCAGATTATCGGGTCGGGTTTGGGCAATGCCCGTGGGTACAAAATTATGTCCGTACCCTATCCATGACTAATCGGGTCGGATTCGGGTGCTGTCCATGGACAAAAAATTGTATCCAAACCCTGCCCATTCGGGTCGGGTACCCACGGGTATCCATGTCCATGGATAAAATTGCCTTCCTTAATAAGCATATTAGGCTCAAATGCATAAGCCTTCCATAGTGCTTCCTAACTTTTGCATTCAAAATAGGAGTAGGTGTCTGCATTGTACAATTTTACGGCAAAAGTATAACCATGCTCGGTCCTCAAGTGAACTCTCTTTACCTCCATATTTTTTTTAGTATTGAAACCAATCTTATCCAAGACATAAATTCTTGCATGGCAGGGGATACGCTAATAGAATAGTAAAAAATTAAAATTATAAGTTGAAGCAGAAGAAGCAGAAGTCATGCTTAATTACGAAAAAAGACTTGTCGTTGTGACTTACTGTATCCACTTCGAAGGTCTCATTTAGCACGATGCTGAAGAGCCTACCATCAACTAGGTGAGGCTTGTCGCACAGGCCGCGCTCGTCTTCGCATAATTCGCACATAACGAATTTCCTTTCGTCGTCAGACATGTCCTATGTTCATAGTTGAAACATTTAAAATCGATCGAAAGCAACTACTAGGAAACTGATCAACACACATATCACTATTACTCAATATGCAACGGGTTGACTTTAGGTCTATCGAGTCTTTCCTTCCTAAACTCTCATCTCACGTATATGGTGGGCACTCCCTCTGATATTGCGACCGTCGGTGATGGTGGCTCCTCCATTCGTTCCCGAGTGCATTACACCAAAATGTCTAGCACACGGGAACGAAGGAGAAGCGACGCCCACGACAACAGTTGGGATTTTTCCTCTCTCATATTTCGACCGTTGGTGATGGTCGCTACTCCTCCTTTCCCTAGTGCATTACAAATATCTAGCACAAGGAAAAGAAGGAGAAGCGACCCCCACGACAACAGTCGGGATTCTTCCTCTCTCATATATATATATGGTGGACACTCTCCCTCACTGAAAGACACACAAGGACCGAAACAGACCTAAAGTCAACCCGTTCCATATATCGAGCAATGACATACAAAAAAGGCCCTATGTTTTGCCGGAATATCATTGAATTCCCGTTCTGGCAAATCACAAGCACTCGATATGTCCTACATTGTAGCACAAGTCATGCTAAAATTCATGAAAAAAAATCGGCATGACCTTTGCTAAAAACAGGACATATCGAGCGCCTGAAATTTGCCGGAACGGAAACGAATCAACATTCCGGCAAAACATAGGCCACACGGAGGTACATTGCAAACAAGAACACCAAGACATCCTCTATATTCAGAATGCATCATCATCGACATCAATGACATGGCGACTAGCACTAGCATTTTCATCATCGACATTTCTGCATAAACAAAATATAAACAAAATATATTCTATCAACATGTATCTGAGTAGTATTAACAAATATGACATGTTCATTCTACCAAATGAGTAAATAGTTTCAGGATCACTAGAAACTATCAACTATGTCTAAAAATAATATACTAAAACCCTAGTAATAATTCAGTTAACTAGAAACTATCAACTAAACCCTAGAAACTATCCTAAATCAAAGTGTTATATTTGAACAGGGGCTTATATCAACTAAAAACTATCAACTATGTCTAAATTTTTACTAATCAGTTAATCATACTAAATCAAAATTGTTATATATCAACTACAAACTATTAAGTAAATCAAAATGTTGCATATCAACAAGAAAATATCAACTAGCCTACTAAATCAAAATGTAGCAGGGAGGAGGGGTTGTGGATGGAGGAGGGAGGAGGGAGAAGGAGGGGCGACTGAAGGAGGGAGGAGGAAGGCGGAGCGAGGAGGGGCCGGCCGGCGGCGAATGGAGGAGTGGAGGGAGGACGGAGGAGGTGGGGCGGGGAGGAGGGAGGAGGGGGAGGATTACCGAGTCCAGGGAGGAGGGGGAGGTGACGGTGGCATAGGGACGAGGGGTAGGCGACGGCGGCGGCGAGCGGCGGGGGGCAGAGAGGGAGCGACAATGTGAGGGGGGAGTGGGGCCGGGAGTGAGGAAGAGAGAGGGAGCGCACGGGGTGGATAAGGTGGGATTGCAGCAGCGCAGGTTGGTGCCAAGCGCTACAGCTAAGTAGAATAGCAGCAGCGCAGGTTGAGGAAGGGCGCTACTACTATACCTAGCCTGTCGGGAATGGTGTGGCAATTATAGTAGTAGCACGTTTTATAACTGCCACGCTACTGATATGAGTTTATTAGTAGCGCTGTTTTTGTACACGCGCTACTGCTAAGTAGCAGCAGCGCCTCCTTTTAAAAAGTGCTACTGGTAAGCTTTTGTGTATAAGGTTTTCCCTAGTAGTGTGAACATTATCTCTACAATCTACACTATGTCAAAAATTTGTAAACTGAAAGTGTATGCCTATGTGTTGTTGTTTACGACTATATGATGTTGTTTATAAGTATTTGTTGTTGTTATAATCTATTTCTGTAAACTATATTATATGATGCAGTTTATGACTATAAGTTGTTCCAATTGATGCTTTGCAAACATGGGTAATTTTACCCGCGGGTACCCGTCTACCCTGTCGGTTAATGGGTATGGGAAATAATTGTACCCGTTGGTGGGTATGGGTATGGGTGATGGGTAAGCTCAGGCGGGACGGGTAAGGGTATGGGGAGGCTCCACCCGTACCCATACCCTGCGGGTGCCATCCCTATCGGCAGGGCCCGGTCCCGCGCATACCTCGACCGCCGTTGGGGCGTCCGGATCACCAGGACGAGACCAAGGGGTGAGGGGCTACATGACCAGTGAGGCCCCTGAGTCGCGATGCTCAGGGGTCCCCCTTGATGTACGAGCGGCTCCCCTACCTTTCCTCGCCAGCTTTTGCCTGGGAGGGTCACAGGAAGACCAGGTACTAGGGACCTGGTGAGGTGGTGTAGCCCAGGCCCAGCCTGAGCGTAGCCCCCTAGCAGCCCCCTCGCGCGGGAATCCCAGGAGAATGCCGCGAAATGGGGCCGTGAGGGGCCATCCTAAGGTTAGTTAGTGTAGCCGTTGGGGCGCCCTCAGTTGTTTATCCGCCTGCGCGGAGCATGGGGCTTCCATGTTCCGTGGGCATAGCCGCTGAGTGACAGTGTCGTCCGCCAGCGCGGAGCATGGGGCTTCCACTTGGGCGTGGGAAGGGGGCTCGGTGTTGGAGCCCCCGGGCATGTACATCCCATTAAGTTCGTACGCGTGGCCTGCACGGTAGAACTGGAGGTGTATCTGGGCACTCGTGAGCCGGCACGGGTCTCACGAGGCCCTACCTCAAAGGTGGGTTGCGCCTAAATCTTCCCTGCGGGAGGGTGGCGTCGTTGCAGATCCTGGATAATTGGAGAAAACCTGCGCCGAGTGAATTTCTGAGGGCCATCGCATGAGAAGGCCGAACACTAAGGACCCTGGGAGGTGACGTGAGTGGAGCCAGGCCGCCAGACAGAGCTCAGTCATTGGATTTATCGATGCTGCAGGGACGGACCCGAGCACAGACGCCGTGCCCAGTCTTCTCATGCAACAAACCCGAGGAGTAGACACCCGGCGCGTGGCTCCCGTGTGGGCGTAGTGCCGACTGTGGTTGCTGGAACCGTGCCGCGCGCCCTGACTCACCCGCTCCCAATTAGCTCATGCGAGGACATAGCATCAAGGGCCATGGGAGGTGACGTGCACGGGGCTGGCCCACGAGACAGAGCTCGGCCGCTTGGGTTTGTCAACGCTGCAGGGACGTACCCGAGCACAGGCGTCGTGCCAGCCCTTAATCACGAGGCGGTCGAAGGCGGGATCGTTAAGGCGCGGCGACATTCATCGTGGCGAAGCACTGAACATGCAGGTTAGAATATTTAGGAAATTCATCTAATGCATAAGAGGTTCTGAAACATGCACAAACGACACGGCTGTTGGGGTGGGCCCGAGCCGCCTGAGGATAATGTAGCCCAATGGGTGCCCTCGATCTGAGCGAATCAAAAAGTTACCTGGGTCAAACCAAAAAATCACCTGGGTGTCATACCGTCGGAGCGTCGAGTAGCCGCTGGGGCTTGGCCTTCATGAGCCCGAGGCCTTCGGAGGCTCGGGGGGCCGCAAGGCCCGGGGTGCTCGCCGGGGCCCGGGTCTTCCTCCAGGACAGCGCGGCACCATGCCTCGCAAGGCATGAGCATGGCCTGGGCGAGGCGCTGGTACGTGGCACCCGCATTTACCAAGCCGAAGGGCATGCGGATGTGGTTGCACGGATAGCCCCCACTGTGGCCGACACGCGATGCCTAGAAGAGGTCCGGGGACGCAGCCCTGTTGAGGCCCGGCACGTCGACGCAGACGCGTAGCATGCCGCATTGGCTGGGGACGATTGCTACACCAGGCGGTGCGGGGCGGCTCCCACCCCGCATGGCCCGCGCCTCCTGAAGCTCCTCAATTGCATTGGCGATGAACTCCCGCGAACCTGGTGCCTCGCGTCGTACCCCTTACTTGAGCGGGCGCGCGTCGAAGTGCGCCTCCTGGTGGTGCCCAAGCACCCCCCTTGTCTCGCTGGTCAGGTCGGAGGCCTTCCCGATGGAAGCCCCCGAGCCCGACCCAAGGGAAGCGCCGGGCGCGCTTTCCTATGCATGGGGTGGAGGAGCCCTGGCTCCTGACGCCGAACCTGAGGCTCCACCCTTGGAGGCTTCCGCCTCATGACTCCCCTTGGAGAGGAGTTGCTTCTTCTTCTTGGGGGGCGTCCTCAGGAGGCAGGATGCCACCTTCGTCGTCGGAGTTCTCTGCCGCCGTGGCCTTGTAGGCACGCTCGAGGGAGCAGACGGCGTCCTTCTCATCGCAAGCGACGGTGATAAGGCCACCACTCCCCGGCATCTTGAGGACGTTGTAGCCATGGTGAGTCATTGCCATGAACTTGGCGAGGGAAGGGTACCCGAGGATTGCGTTGTACGGGAGGTGGATGTGGGCGACGTCGAAGTCGATGAGCTCGGTGTGGTAGTTGTTGCGCCCGCCGAAGGTGACCGGCAGGCGAACTTGACCGATGGGGACTGTGGAGCCATCGGTGACCCCTGAGAAGGGTTTGGTTGGCATGAGCTGGTCATAGGGCACTTGGAGCGTTTCGAATGTCTCGATGGAGAGGACATTGAGCCCTGCGCCGCCGTCGATGAGGGTCTTGGTCACGAGGACACTGCTGATGGTAGGCGTGCACAGCATGGGGAGCGCACCCACTGTGGCCGAGCACCTGAGTTGATCCTTGGAATCGAAGGTTATCGCGCGCTTTGACCACTTGAGGGAACGCACTGCTTCAAGCTTGGGGAGGGCCACGTTCACCTCTCGCAAGAATTGCTTGAAGATCCGATTCAAGGCAGGGGCTTGTGCGTCGCCCAGGATGCAGGCGATCGCCCTGGCTTCCTGGAAGCCCCTAGCCCTGTCGTCCTGCCTGTCTTCATCCTTCCTCCTTGGCGGCAGGGGGGCAGCGGGTGGAGGCCGGCCTCACGAGGACGAGCCTCATGAGGCTGGTCACGCCGGGGCCCCTCACGAGGCTAGTCGCGCCAGCTGTCCTCCCGATGCTGGTCACGCCACTCCTGGCGTGGGTCATGGCTGTCCCAGCGGCCCCCTCCGCAGCCTCCGCCGCGACCGTAGACACGGTCACCACGTCCAGGGCGACGACCGAAGTGTTCGTCGCGGAGCGACCTGAGCTCCTGCCAGTCATTGGTGTTGTGGCTGTTGGTGTAGTGGAAGTTGCAGAACGGGCGTCCACCCCTGGGGGGTTCCTCCTCCCGGCAACGCTTCGCCTCCCGTAGCTCGAGGAGGGAGAGGCGCCCCTCCTCAGCCTTCCCACACTTGTTGGCCAAGTTGAACATCTCCAGGACCATGCACAGGTCATCGTGGATGGCGAGCTCTTCTTTCATCTTGACATCCCTGACGCCGTCGGTGAATGCTGAGATGATGGCCTCGTCCGACGCCTTCGGGATCTTGAGGCGAATGGTCGTGAAACGCTGTATGTACTTGTGCATGGTCTCGCCCGGCTGTTGTTTCACGTGACGCATGTCTGTCACAGTGAGGGTACGGTCGCGGGTGCCTTGGAAGTTTGCGACGAGGCGCTCGTGAAGCTCGCCCCAGGAGGAGATCGACCATTCCGGAAGGTTGAGGAGCCAGGAGAGCGCACCACCCTTGAGCGCCATGGGGAACCAGTTCCCCATGACCTTGTCGTGTCCACCGGTCGCTTCGATGCTCAGTGAGTAGAGCTGGAGGAACACCGCAGGGTCGGGGGTGCCGTCATAGCGAGGTGGCAGGTCCGGCTTGAACTTGCTGGGCAAGGAGACCCGACGCAGCTCCGGGGCGAGGGCGCGGCACCCCACCGCACCTACGGGCGCCACGCGTGCGGGAGGGGCCCGGTCCTGGCGTTCCTGCCCCACGGCCTCCAGGGGCGCACGGTCTTGTCACTGGAGCAGCGACGCGGGGAGCGTGCGAGCGTCAGCGCATGGCCGCGACACCACCTGGCAGCTTGCTTCATCTCTTCCCCGCACGGGCGGCCAGCGTGGCGGGTCGCGCGGGCGTGCATCATGCCTAGGCTCGGGGTCAGCGTCGCTTTGAGGAGGAGGGGGTGGCGGACCATGGGCCACGTCGCCCGACGAAGGGGACGAGGGACGGAGTGAGTAGGAGGGCGCCGGGGCATCGCCGGCGGCGCTGACGAGCTGTGCGATGCAGACAAGCTAGTCGTCGTAGCAGCCAGGGGCGGGGCGGTAGCGCAGTGGCTCGCGCGCCATGAGCAGGGCAGCCGGCCCGTGCGCCTGCGCGGGGCAGGGGTGGGAGGACGACCCAGTAGCCGGAGCCAGGGACGGGGTGGCAGTGTGGCCATCGCGCCGAACGGTGATCGGCTGCGACGAATCCTACTGCTCATGGGCGTCTGGACCCGTGGCGGCGTCGGCAGAAGGAGAGGCGGATCGGCGCCCGGCGGAGCAGCCCACCGGCGCCGTCTGGGCGACGCGAACAGCTCGGCGCTCGGCGCGGGCCCGGCGAGCGTCAGCCATCGGAGCGGCGGAGCGGGGAGGAAGCGAAGGTTGGGGGAAGGGCTTCGACACGCCCCTACCTGGCACGCCAAATGTCGGATTTCGGGCTCTGCAAAACCGAAAGAGGTTCGAACTCTGGGGCGTGTGCAAAATAAATTGCAAAATAAATAAAAATTAAATAATGGAAGCAAGATAGCAGTAGTGTTTGTAAATTTATAAGTGAATAGACCCGAGGGCCATAGTGTTCTCTAGTGGCATCTCTCATGTAGGCAACGTACGGAGGGTAACAAACTACTGTTGGGAAATTGATAGAAAAGCGGATAGTTATGCGATTTTCACGGCAATGATCATGTCTATATAGGCATAATGTCCATAAGCAAATAGGCAGACTTCTGCCTGCACCTATTACTATTACTCCACCCATCGACCGCTTTCCAGCATGCATCTAGAGTATTTGTCGGATTTCGGGCTCCACAAAATCCAAAGAGGTTTGAACTCTGGGGCGTGTGCGAAGATCCCAACCAGCTTAGGCCTCAAGCTCACAGCTCCGCGGCTTGGCAGAATCGAACTCACTCACTCACGAGGAAGAAGATGAACACGAGGATTTACCCAGGTTCGGGCCGCTGTGAAGCGTAAAACCCTACTCCTGCTTTGGGTGGATTGCCACACGAGGAGGTTAGCGGATGAACTAGTACAATGGTGGGCGACCTCGCGAGGGGGGTTTGGTGGTTCTGGATCTCGTCCTCTTCCACGGTGTGGCCTAACCTCTATTTATAGTGGCCCGGGTCATATTCCTTTATCGCAGAGGCGGGAAGGGATGCCACAACGGCCAAATTTGAAAGGGGACAGGAGGTACATCTTATACTGACGAAAGGTGGTCTTCGCCTGCAAAATGGCTGGTGATGACGCAGAGGTGGGCTCGGCGGTGACATCCGTCCTGCCAAACTTGCGGTCTTGGTGTTGTTGCACCGGAATGGAAACCTTTCAGAGGCATCTTGGGAACCCGCATACGTCCTTGTCCCCCTTGCACCAAAGAGGAAACTGCTCGTTCTATGCCCGCTGGTACCCGCCTGGCCAGGCTTGCGTCACTCCATCCTCACAAGGCTGAGTGCTGCATAGGGATCTCCACCCCTCGGGAGGGAGCCTGGCAAGGCCTCCTCCTTCCGGGGATCTTGGTGTTGCCCTCCTCGCGAGGGCAGGACTCTCGCGAGGGCCTTCTCTTTGAGCGATCCGACGTTGGGCCGTACCATGATGTCGAAGTGGGCCACGCCCTGGGCCGCAGGCAGGCAAGTCTGGGTACCCCTGTTCCCAGAACGCCGACAGTAGCCCCCGGGCCCAAGGCGCGCTCGGGTCGGCCTCCGGGAGAAGCCGGTGAAGACGGCCCGGAGTGCAGCAGGCCCCAATCGCCTGCGGGCCAGCCCTGGCGCGTGGCGCGCGGTTGGACACGGACGCCTCCGCTCCCATGCTTCCTCGACAACTGCTCGAATCGACAAAAGCCTGACGCCCGCTGTCAAGCCATTATTGTTTTCCCTTCCTGCGCTCTTGCTCCTTTGCCCAGATCCCTATCCCGTGCGAGAACTCCTCCAGATCTCAGCGCTGCACCATCCTCCTCCTTGCTCCCTTGCTCCCCTGAAGTCCTCAATGGCGCCTGCTGGTAAATCAAAGCCCGAGGCCCAAGGCTCGGCCTCTTCCTCCACCTCGCAATCGCTCTCAGCGTCCGCCATAGCCAAGGACGGGGACCTTTCCCCGGTACTTCCGTCAACGGCGGACGGCACCAACGAGTGGGGGCGGACCCTGGTATGGTGTGGCTCCGCACAGCAGCGTGGCTTGGCCAAGTCAGTCTACCCCTTCTTCCTCCACAGCATCTTCTCCGGGCTCGTCCCGCCCTTCTCAGGGTTCTTCACCGCCATCCTCGAGCACTATGGGATCCAGGCCCTTCACCTCCATCCCAACTCCATCTTGCTCTTGTCCGTCCGCCTTTTACTATGAGGCCTTCGTAGGCGTGAGGCCTTCAGTGGCCCTCTTCCGCCATTTCTTCAGCTTGCAGCTTCACGATGGCGCGCAGCGGTTAGTGTGTGCCTCCTTCGTTGCAGTCCAGAGCGGTAACTGATACGTCTCCATCATATCTACTTTTCCAAACTCTTTTGCCCTTGTTTTGGACTCTAATTTGCATGATTTGAATGGAACTAACCCGGAGTGACGCTAGTTTCAGCAGAATTGCCTTAGTGTTATTTTTCTGCAGAAATAAAAGTTCTCGGATTGACCTGAAAATTTATGGAGAAAATTTTTGGAATTAATAAAAAATACTGTCAAAAGAATCAACCGGAGAGGGGCCACCACCTGGTCACAAGCCAGGGGGGCGCCCCCCCCTAGCGCATGCCCCGCTGTCTTGTGGGCCCCCTGCAGATCCGCCGACCTCAATTCCACTCCTATATATTCCTATTCGGGGAGAAAAAAGTCAGAGAGAAGAGTTCATCGCGTTTTACGATACGGAGCCGCCGCCACCTCCTGTTCTTCCTCGGGAGGGCAGATCTGGAGTCTGATTTGGGCTCCGGAGAGGGGAAATCGACGCCGTCGTCATCACCAACCATCATTCATCACCAATTTCATGATGCTCTCCGCCGTTCATGAGTAATTCCATCGTAGGCTTGCTGGACGGTGATGGGTTGGATGAGATTTACCATGTAATCTAGTTAGTTTTGTTAGGGTTTGATCCCTAGTATCCACTATGTTCTGAGATTGATGTTGCTATGACTTTGCTATGCTTAATGCTTGTCACTAGGGACCGAGTGCCACGATTTCAGATCTGAACCTATTATGTTTTCATGAATATATATGTGTTCTTGATCCTATCTTGCAAGTTGTAGACACCTATTACGAGTTATGATCCGCATCCCCCAGGGTGACAATAACTGGGATTCTTTCCGGTGATTGCCGTACTTTTGAGGAGTTCATGTATTCACTAAGTGCTAATGCTTTGGTCCGGTTCTCTATTAAAAGGGGGCCTTAATATCCCTTAGTTTCCATTAGGACCCCGCTGCCACGGGAGGGTAGGACAAAAGATGTCACTCAAGTTCTTTTCCATAAGCACGTATGACTATATATGGAATACATGCCTACATTATATTGATGAATTGGAGCTAGTTCTGTATCACTCTATGTTATAACCGTTGCATGATGAATGCCATCCGACATAATTATCCATCACTGATCCATTGCCTACGAGCTTTTCACATATTGATCTTTGCTAAGTTACTCTTCCGTTGCTACTGTTACAATCACTACAAAACTGCTACTGTCACATTTGCCATTGTTACCGTTACTTCCATACTAGTTTGCTACTAAATACTTTGCTGCAGATATTAAGTCTTTCAGGTGTGGTTGAATTGACAACTCAGCTGCTAATACTCGAGAATATTCTTTGGCCCCCCTTGTGTCGAATCAATAAATTTGGGTTGAATACTCTACCCTCGAAAACTGTTGCGATCCCCTATACTTGTGGGTTATCAAGACCTTTTTCTAGCGCCGTTGCCAGGGAGCATAGCTCTATTCTCTAAGTCACTTGGGATTTATATCTGTTGATCACTATGAGGAATTTGAAAGATGCTAAAACCAAGATCTATCCCTCAACCACGAGGACAGGTAAGGAACTGCCATCTAGCTCTGCACTTGATTCACCTTCTGTTATGAGTAAACTTGCGACACCACCACCTGCTAGTAATTCTGATATGTTGCAAGTAATTGATGATGCCCCTTCTGCTATGCACGATGCTTATGATGATACTCTGCTTGATACTACTGTGCCACTGGGCGAATTTCTTGATGAACAAATTGCTAGAGTCAATGCTGAAACTGATGATATCTCTGAATCTGATGAAATTATTGAAACTGAACACTATGAGACACCTGCTAGACCTAGCTCTCCTAGATATGAATTGCCTGATATACCTAAGGGTTATGTTATGGAAGGAGAGGTAGCTAGGGACTTTCTTGCTTGTAAAGAGAGAGATGATCTTAAGAAATTGCTATGCAAGTGGAAAGAAAAATCTTTGAATGCTAGAATGCAATATGATCCTAAGTTTACTACTTCACCTATCTTTGTTACTGATAAGGATTATGAATTCTCTGTCGATCCTGTGTTAATTACTTTGGTTGAATCTGATCCTTTCCATGGTGATGAATCTGAAACTGTTGTGGCACATCTTACTAAATTGAATGATATAGCCACCCTATTTACTCATGAGGAAAAAATTCGTTATTACTATATTCTTAAGTTGTTTCCTTTCTTGCTAAATGGTGATGCTAAGACGTGGTTTAATTTTCTTGCTCCTGGTTGTGTGCGTAGTCCCCAGGATATGATATATTACTTCTCTGAAAAATATTTTCCTGCCCATAAGAAACAAGCTGCCTTGCAGGAAATATTTAACTTTGTGCAAATTGAGGAAGAGAGTCTCCCACAAGCTTGGGGGAGGCTTCTCCAATTACTTAATGCTTTGCCTGATCACCCTCTCAAGAAAAACGAAATACTTGATATCTTTTATAATGTACTAACCGATGCTTCTAGGGACCACCAAGATAGTTGTGCTAGTTGTGTTTTCAGGGAACGAACTGTTGAACAAGCTGAACTACTATTGAATAATATATTGAGCAATGATAATGATTGGACTATTCCCGAACCACCTCCAAAGCCAACTCCGAAGAAAAGAGGTATTCTATTTCTCAGTCCTAAAGATATGCAAGAGGCAAAGAAATCTATGAAGGAAAAAGGTATTAAAGCTGAAGATGTTAAGAATCTACCACTTATTGAAGAAATACATGGTCTTGATAACCTGACACAGGTAGTAGAGGTAAATTCTCTCCGTAGATTTGATGAAGGTGATATTCCTTATAATAAGTCTGCTAGCCAATGCTTGGATGAATTTGATAATTTTATAGTCAAACAAGAAAATTTCAATGCTTATGTTAGTAGACAATTGAAACATAATGCTTACATGCTTGATCGCTTAGGTGATTATATGAGTAGAACAATCAATGATCTTAAGCTTATTAGTAAACATGCTTCCTTGGTAACTACTCAAGTAGAACAAGTACTTAAGGCACAAAATGATTTGCTTAATGAGATGAATGGTAAGAATAATAATCATTCTGTTAAAGTTGTGACTAGAGGTGGTAGAATGACTCAGGAACCTTTGTATCCTGAGGGCCATCCTAAGAGAATTGAGCAAGATTCTCAGAGAGTTAATACTGATGCACCTAGTCATTCTAGCAATAGAAGGAAAAAGAATGACGATAGGACTTTGCATGCTGCTAGTGAACCTGTTATAGATACACATGAAAACCCAAATGATATTTCTATTTCTGATGCTGAGACACAATCTGGTAATGAACATGAGCCTAGTGATAATATTAATGATGATGTTCATGTTGATGCTCAACCTAGTAATGATAATGATGTGGAGATTGAACTTGCTGTTGATCTTGATAACCCACAACCTAAGAATAAAAGATATGATAAAAGAGACTTTGTTGCTAGGAAGCATGGTAGAGAAAGAGAACCATGGGTTCAGAAACCCATGCCCTTTCCTCCTAAGCCATCCAAGAAAAAGGATGATGAGGATGTTGAGCGCTTTGTTGAAATGCTTAGACCTGTCTTTTTGCGTATGCGCTTGACTGATATTCTGAAAATGTCTCCTTATGCTAAGTATATGAAAGATATTGTGACAAATAAAAGAAAGATACCGGAAGCTGAGATTTCCACCATGCTTGCTAATTATACTTTTAAAGGTGGAATACCAAAGAAACTAGGAGATCCCGGAGTACCTACTATACCATGCTCTATTAAAGGAAACTATGTTAAAACTGCTTTATGTGATCTTGGAGCCGGTGTTAGTGTTATGCCTTTCTCTTTGTATCGTAGACTTGATTTGAATAAGTTGACACCTACTGAAATCTCTTTACAAATGGCTGATAAATCAACTACTTTACCCATCGGTATTTGTGAGGATGTGCCTATTGTGGTTGCAAACGTTACTATCTTAACGGACTTTGTTATCCTTGATATTCCCGAGGACGACAGTATGTCGATCATCCTTGGTAGACCCTTTTTGAATACTTCAGGGGATGTTATTGATTGCAACAAGGGCAATGTCACTTTTCATGTTAATGGCAATGAGCATACGGTACACTTTCCGAAGAAACAACCTCAAGTTCATAGTATCAACTCCATTGAAAAGGTTTCAACGATTATTATAGGAGATTTTGAATTCCCTCTTCCTACTGCAAAAAAGAAGTATGATATACTTATTGTTGGGGACATGCATATCCCCATTGAGGTAACCTAGTGTTATTCGAAAATCCTCCGGTTCCGTGTCACTCGAAAAAAGTTTGTCAATAAGACTTGATCAACCTTATTGATGGATTCTTTTTTATGAGCATGAGATGGATGAATTTAGGAGGCACAACCTTCTGTACCCAACTTTTACTTTTACTTTCTATTATTTAGATTAAATAGAGTAAAAATGTTATTATTTTTCTGTTTTCCATTTTATCCATGCAATAGAAAAATGACCTGAAAATAAAAGTCCTCAGAATGCCCTGAAAATGTAGTATTATTTTTTCTGGAATATTTTAGAATTTTTGGCACTGAGAACATATCAGGGGGCTGCACCAGTGGGCCACAAGCCTGCAGGGCGCGCCCACCCCCCCTGGGCGCGCCCCCTGGCTTGTGGGTCCCATGTGGGGCCCCCTCACTTATTCCAGCCACCATCCACTTCGTCTTCCTCCAGAAAAAATCCCACCATTGCTCAAACTCATGTTCTAGCTCATTTTGCTGCCATTTTCGATCTCCTTGCTCAAAGCTCCATTTGCAAAACTGTTTTAGGGGATTGCTCATCGGTATGTGACTCCTCCAATGGTCTAATTTTTTTTTGTTCTAGTGCTTTATATATTGCAAATTTTTGCTGTTGTGGTGACCTTGTTCTTAAACTTGCATTTCAAATTTGTATGGTCCCAAGTAGTGTTGATGCATGATATAGCCTCTAGGAACTTGTGGGAGTAGTTGCTATAAGTTTTGTTGAGTTTTGTTTACCTTTATTTTGAGTCACTAAAAATTTCAAAAAAAAATTAGAAAAAAATGTTGAGATTATTAAGAGGTTCTTCAAGCCGGGGCTCGAAAGATGATGAAAATGAGGTGGAAAAGAAGCCCAAATATAATCTCCCTCGCGTCGCAGAGGTTCGGCCATGTGAATGGCCAAGTGATGCATTCTTGAGGGCGGCCGGAATTTATGAAGATTTTTACTATTTGGCAAAGAATGCAGGCATCACAGACTTCCTCAACGATAAGTGTGACTAGTACCTCTTACTCACTAATACCTTCGTGCAAAATTTTCACTTTTATCCTAGGAAGGATCCTCCCATGGTAGAATTTTACTTATATGATGTGCCTAAGTAGATGAAACTTTACGATTTTTGCAAAGTTTGCAAATTACCTTGTGAGGGCAGCATCTGTGAACCACGTCCTAGAGACATGGAGGACTTTATTGCCACAATCACTGTGGGGGAAGAGAGAGGGGTGTCAAAGGCAAGAGCTGCTAGTTCACATTTTCCTGTTCTACGCTATTATTCATTATTTTCGGGGAGATGTTTAGTTGGTCGTGGGGAGAGTGGGAGCCTTACTGCACCTGACCTCGCCATTTTGCGCCACGCTTTACTTGCTGATAGAACTTTTAGTCTGGGTGCTATGGTGGCCCAACGGTTGAACTTAAACCGTTCAAAGGGTCCCATATTTGGAGGTATATATGCATCTCGCTTAGACAAACATTTTAAGATACCCATGAGGCTTGACGAGGAAGAAGAACTGTTACTACCTACGAGGTATTTAGACTATGATAGTATGGTAGCACATGATTTTATTAGGAAGGATAATGATAGGAGGCTTCTTTACAATCTAGTATTTACTCAGGGTACTTGTGAAAGTATTGCTTTGCCTGCTTCTTCCTTGTTTGATATTCGTTCAAGCAGATACACTATTATGCCCGAGGACATCTACAAATATTGGGGTTTGTCGCAACCCTCAGCACCTGAGCCGGCACCAGCCCTTGATCCATATCAGGCTCAGGTTTTTCAGTGGGAGCCACAGGAGCTCGCTAACCAGTGGAACCCTCAGTATCCTCCGGAGTATCCCGGAGATGGTTATTTCCAGCCATGGCCCTAGACCAACTTAGGCCAAAAGCCTAAGCTTGGGGGAGTACGTATTTCTCACCGACATTATATTCATGTTCACAAACTCATTTTCAGTTGTCGGTGTTCATACTTTTTCATTGTATCATCCATGGTATTTTATTTCTTTTTCATTTTCTTCTTGTCTGTTTAATTAACTTTAAGAAAATCCAAAAAAAATAGTTTTAGCTTTACCCCTTTAGTTTGTCTAGTTGTAGTATTAAAAGAAAACCCAAAAAGATTTCTCGTTCTTCTTTTGCTTGTTGGGAGCTTTTCTGTGTAAATAGTTTTCCTCGTTCTTGTTTTGACATTTCTTCCCTTTGGGTCATAAGGAGAAGACCACAATGAAAATGTTGAATAGCTCTCATGTGCACTATTGTTTACTTTACAGAGAGCCCATATTACCTTGCCTTCTCCTTTGAGTTATCGTCTGCAGATTCCAGCTTAGTCCAATGCACATGCACTCTTATTATTATTCACACCATTCGATCGTGCAAGTGAAAGGAAATAATGACGATATATGATGAAATGACTGAGGTGGAGAAAAGTTGGTATGAACTCGACCTATCTTGTTTTTGTAAATATGATTAGCTCATCGTTCTGAATTCAGCTCATCATAGATGAAACATGTTTGCAATGATAATTAGAGATTATAGTTACTCATGCCATGCTTAATTAGCTAAGAGTGTATAATGGTTTGTCTTGAGTGTCAACATGCATTTTAAAATGGTTGTGATGTAGTATGATAGGATGGTATCCTCCTCTGAATGATTCAAGTGGCTTGACTTGGCACATGTTCACGCATGTAGTTGAAACAAAATCAACATAGTCTCCACGATATTTATGTTCATGGTGATTTATATCCTACTCATGCTTGCATTCAATGTTGGTTAATCTCAAAGCATGTTTATGACTGTTGTCGCTCTCTAGTTGGTCGCTTCCCAGTCTCTTGCTAGCCTTCACTTGTACTAAGCGGGAATACTGCTTGTGCATCCATTTCCATAAACCCAAAGTTATTCCATATGAGTCCACCATATCTACCTATATGCGGTATTTACCTGCCGTTCCAAGTAAATTTGCACGTGCCATACTCTAAACCTTCAAATAATATTCCGTTTTGTATGCCCGAATCGCTCATGTAGTGACTAGGGGCTGTTAGTATCTTCCATGCTTGGTGGGTTATTCTTACGATATGTGTTGATTCACTATCATTCACGAGAAAGTGGCTGGTATTCGGGATGCCCAGTTCCATGCTCAAAATTTAAATCAAAATATAATAAAACAAAACTCCCCCAGGATTGTGTTTGTATGGACGGTACCCATGAATTCTTCCCGCCGTGGAGTGTGATTGATTGGTGGAGGGGGAGTAAAAACTTTACTATTCTATTTGGGAACCGCCTATAATGTATCTAGCATGGAAGATACTGAGATCTCTTGGTTGTTATGTTGGCAATGAAAGCATACCGCTCAAAATCATTATTCATCCCTGTTTTAAAAAGCACGAGTTCTGGCACCTCTGCAAATCAATGCTTCCCTCTGCAAAGGGCCTGTCTATTTTACATTACTGTTGAGTCATCATCCTCTTATAAAAAGGCACCAGTTAGAGAGCACCACCGTCATTTGTATGCTTTGTTATTAATTGATATTGAGTATTATTGTGACTGGATCTTTTTTACCATGAATTAGAATGTTTAGTCAGTCCTTGTTCTTTAGAGGTGCTCTGCATTTATGTTTTGCGGTCTCAGAAAGGGCTAGCGAGATACCATTATGTCATATTGTATCATGATTGTTTTGATAAAAAAATTGTCATCCGAGACTTATTATTATTGCTCGCTAGTTGGTTATACCATTGATATGAGTAAATGTGAGACCTAAATGTTATTGTGAATGTGGTTAGTTTATAATCTTTGCTGAAAATCTGAACATCAGTTAGACATATTTACAACAGCAAGATCAAACAGAGTTTGTAAAAGTTTTTCTTTATCACTTTCAGTTTGTCAACTGAATTGCTTGAGGACAAGCAATGGGTTAAGCTTGGGGGAGTTGATACGTCTCCATCGTATCAACTTTTCCAAACTCTTTTGCCCTTGTTTTGGACTCTAATTTGCATGATTTGAATGGAACTAACCCGGACTGACGCTGTTTTCAGCAGAATTGCCTTGGTGTTATTTTTGTGCAGAAATAAAAGTTCTCGGATTGACCTGAAAATTTACGGAGAATATTTTTGGAATTAATAAAAAATATTGGCGAAAGAATCAACCGGAGAGGGGCCAACACCTGGTCACAAGCCAGGGGGCGCCCCCCCCCTAGGGCGCGCCCCCTATCTTGTGGGCCCCCTGCAGCTCCGCCGACCTCAATTCCACTCCTATATATTCCAATTCAGGGAGAAAAAAATCAGAGAGAAGAGTACATCGCGTTTTATGATACGGAGCCGCCGCTACCTCCTGTTCTTCCTCGGGAGCGCAGATCTGGAGTCTGATTTGGGCTCCGGAGAGGGGAAATCGATGTCGTCGTCATCACCAACCATCCTTCATCACCAATTTCATGATGCTCTCCGCCGTTCATGAGTAATTCCATCGTAGGCTTGCTGGACGGTGATGGGTTGGATGAGATTTACCAAGTAATCGAGTTAGTTTTGTTAGGGTTTGATCCCTAGTATCAACTATGTTCTGAGATTGATGTTGCTATGAATTTGCTATGCTTAATGCTTGTCACTAGGGCCCAAATGCCATGATTTTAGATCTGAACCTATTATGTTTTCATGAATATATATGTGTTCTTGATCCTATCTTGCAAGTTGTAGACACCTATTACGAGTTATGATCCGCATCCCCTAGGGTGACAATAACTGGGATTCTTTCCGGTAATTACCGTAGTTTGAGGAGTTCATGCCTTCACTAAGTGTTAAGGCTTTGGTCCGGTTCTCTATTAAAAGGAGGCCTTAATATCCCTTAGTTTCCATTAGGACCCCGCTGCCACGGGAGGGTAGGACAAAAGATGTCATGCAAGTTGTTTTCCATAAGCACGTATGAGTATATATGGAATACATGCCTACATTATATTGATGAATTGGAGCTAGTTCTGTATCACTCTATGTTATAACCGTTGCATGATGAATGCTATCCGAAATAATTATCCATCACTGATCCATTGCCTACGAGCTTTTCACATATTGATCTTTGCTAAGTTACTTTTCCGTTGCTACTGTTACAATCACTACAAAACTGCTACTGTCACTTTTGCCATCGTTACCATTACTTCCATACTACTTTGCTACTAAATACTTTGCTGCAGATAATAAGTCTTTTAGGTGTGGTTGAATTGACAACTCAGCTGCTAATACTCGAGAATATTCTTTGGCTCCCCTTGTGTCGAATCAATAAATTTGGGTTGAATACTCTACCCTCGAAAACTGTTGTGATCCCCTATACTTGTGGGTTATTAGTAACGCGCTCCTGAAGGCTGGGAAGAAGGTGGAGAACTTCAGGCACCGATGGGTCTTCTTGGATGTCCAGGGCCTCGACCCTCACCTGGAGCTCCCGGAGGTGCTGCCGGAGAAGACTCCTGCGTGCGGCTCCGCGAAGCTCACCGACCCCTGGGACAAGCTCGTCCTGGAGCGGATCTCCTGAGACATCAGCGCCAAGAAGCTGACCGGGGGAATGATAGTGAAAGCGTTCCTGGTGCAGCGCCTGGCGCCACTCCAGTCTCATTCGAAACCCATGTGGGACTACTAGGGTGCTGGGGATGGCATGAGGCTCCGATCCACCTGCCTCAACAGCGGGGAGTTGAGCAGGGCCATGGCGACTCTGCTCAACAGCGATCCCGGGGACATCCCCGAGGCCTACGCCCCGCTGTATTGCCGTGATGAGAATTCCGATTTGATCGCTGCCATGCCCACCTTCGACGAGCTGGGGCTCACTCCGGCTATGTGCCCTGATTCCCCAGTGGCGGTGTCCTCCGGCGACACCACGGACGAGGAAGACTCGGATGAGACCGCAGACGACGAGGCGGAAGGGGCGTCCCCCCGTCGCAGAACGCGCTCCTCCGTGGCTTTGAAGACGACGAGGACGCTGATGAGCCAACGGCCGCAAGTCCTTCGCGGTTCACCAGGGTGCTTAGAGGTCCGGGGCCCACTCCTTAGGCCGCGCGGACCGCCGGCCGGACGACCCCGAGGAAGTGCGCGGCGGAGCCTCTTTCGGAGTGCTCCCTCGGCGCCGGGAAGGCGACTGAAGTGCCTACCTTGCCCCTCCCCAAGCCGCAGTCTGAGGGTGGGGTGGCCGCGGCATGGGTGGACACGACTCCTCCGGCCACGGCCCTTGCCGGTGGCACCTCTCCGAAGAAGGGCGAGGTGTTGGAAATATGCCCTAGAGGCAATAATAAATAAGTTCTTATCATATTTCCTTGTTCATGATAATCGTTTATTATCCATGCTATAATTGTATTGATTGGAAACTCAAATACATGTGTGGGTACATAGACAACACTGTGTCCCTAGTATGCCTCTAATAGACTAGCTCGTTGATCAAAGATGGTCAAGGTTTCCTAGCCATGGACATGAGATGTCATTTGATAATAGGATCACTTCATTAGGAGAATGATGTGATGGACAAGACCCAAACGATGAATGTAGCATATGATCGTGTCAGTTTATTGCTATAGTTTTCTGCAAGTCAAGTATTTGTTCCTATGACCATGAGATCATGCAACTCACCGACACCGTACGAATACCTTGTGTGTATCAAACGTCGCAACGTAACTGGGTGACTATAAAGATGCTCTACAGGTATCTCCGAAGGTGTCTGTTGAGTTGGCATGGATCGAGACTGGGATTTGGTACTCCGTGTGACGGAGAGGTATCTCAGGGCCCACTCGGTAATACAACATCACAATAAGCCTTGCAAGCAAAGTGACTAAAGTGTTAGCCATGGGATCTTGTATTACGGAACAAGTAAAGAGACTTGCCGGTAACGAGATTGAACTAGGTATGGAGATACCGACAAACGAATCTCGGGCAAGTAACATACCGAAGAACAAAGGGAACAACATACGAGATTAACTGAATCCTTGACATAGAGCTTCAACCGATAAAGATCTTCGTAGAATATGTAGGAACCAATATGGGCATCCAGGTCCCGCTATTGGTTATTGACCGTAGAGGTGTCTTGGTCATGTCTACATAGTTCTCGAACCCGCAGGGTCTGCACACTTAAGGTTCGGTGACGTTTCAGTATAGTTGAGTTATGAATGTTGGTGACCGAAGGTTGTTCGGAGTCCCGGATGAGATCCCGGACATCATGAGGAGCTCCGGAATGGTTTGGAGGTAAAGATTGATATATAGGAAAGTGGTGTTTGAACTCCGGAAAAGTTTCGGGCATTTCCGGTAGTTTACCGGGAGTGACGAATGGGTTCCGGGGAACCACCAAGTGGGGCCCACACACCCCAAGGGGCCACATGGACTTAGTGGTGGCGCACCAGCCCCTGGTGGGCTGGGCAGCCAGCCCAAGAGGGCCTATGCGCAGGAGAAAGAGGAGAGGGGGAGGAATCCTAGTCGGAGTAGGATTCCCCCCACGCCCACCTCCTAGTTGGAGGTGGACTCCTCCACCTCTGGTTCGGCAACCCTAGGGGAGGATCCCTAGGGCGCCAGCCCCTCTCCCTTCCTCCTATACATACTAGAGGATTTGAGGGGAGCCCTAACCCTAATTGCCACGTGCTGCCCTCTTCTTCCTCTAGATCGTTTCTCCTCTAGTCTAGTTTCAGCGGTGCTTAGGCGAAGCCCTGTCGGAATAGTTCCACCACCACCGCCGCCGCGCCGTCGCGCTGCCAGAGAACTCATATACGTCTCCACCCACTCTTGCTGGATCAAGAAGGCGGAGATCGTCATCGAGCTGTACGTGTGCTGAACGCGGAGGTGCCGTCCGTTTGGAGCTAGATCGGAAGGACCGTGATTGGATCGCGGAACGGTTCATGATTGGATCGCGGGACGGATCGTGACGGGACCGCGGGACGGCTAGCGCTTTGGATCGCAAAGACGTTCGACTACATCAACCGCATTTCTTAACGCTTCTCGCTTAGCGATCTACAAGGATATGTAGATCCACTCTCGTCCCTCTCGTAGATGCTCATCACCATGGATAGATCTTGCGTGTGTGTAGGAAATTTTTTGTTTCCCATGCAACGTTCCCCAACAGTGGCATCATGAGCTAGGTCTATGTGTAGATGATATCATGAGTAGAACACAAAGGAGTTTGTGGGCGTTGATTCTCAGATTGCTTCCTCCCTTGGTCTTTTTTTGATTCAGCGGTATTGTGGGATGAAGCGGCCCGGACCAACATTACTCGTACACTTACGAGAGACCGGTTCCATCAACTGACATGTGACTTTGTTGCATAAAGATGGCTGGCGGGTGTCTGTCTCTCCCACTTTAGTTGGATCGGATTCGACAAAGGCGGTCCTTGAGAAGGTTGAATAGCAATTTGTGTATCACCGTTGTGGTTTCTGCGTAGGTAAGAATCGTTCTTGCTAGATACCCGTAGCAGCCACGTAAAACATGCAACAACAATTAGAGGACGTCTAACTTGTTTTTGCAGGGTATGTTGTGTTGTGATATGGCCAATTACATGATGAGATATATGTGATGTATGAGATGATCATGTTTTGTATAGAATATCACGACTTGCATGTCGATGAGTACGGCAACCGGTACGAGCCATAGGGTTGTCTTTAATTTATTTTCGCCGTTTTTGCTTTACTTTATCGCGATGAGTTTGCAATAGTCGTAGAAGCAATAGTTGGCGTGACAACCTCATGGCGACATGTTGACGGAGATTAAGATGATGGAGATCATGGTGTCATGCCGGTGACGATGGAGATCATGCCGGTGCTTTGGAGATGGAGATCAAAAGCACAAGTTCATGGCCATATCATGTCACTTATAATTTGCATGTGATGTTAATCCTTTTATGCATCTTATTTTGCTTAGGACGACGGTAGCATTATAAGGTGATCCCTCACTAAAATTTCAAGATAAAATTGTGTTCTCCCCGAATGTGCACCGTTGTGAAAGTTCGTCATTTCGAGACACCACGTGATGATCGGGTGTGATAGACTCTACGTTCACATACAACGGGTGCAAGCCAGTGTTGCACATGCGGAACACTCGGGTTAAACTTGACGAGCCTAGCATGTACAGACATGGCCTCGGAACACAAGGGACCGAAAGGTCGAACATGAGTCATATAGTAGATATGATCAACATGAAGATGTTCACCATTGAAACCACCTCATCTCACGTGATGATCGGACTTGGGTTGGTGAATTTGGATCATGTGACACTCAAATGACCAGAGGGATGTCAATTTGAATGGGAGTTTTTAAGTAATATGATTAACTAAACTCCTTATCATGAACATAGTCAAAGTGACTTTGCAAATTATGTTGTAGATCAATATCTCGCGCTGTAGCTCCCCTATTTTTATATGTTCCTGGAGAAAATAGAGTTGAAAGATGATGGTAGCAATAATGCGGACTGGGTCCGTGATCTGAGGATTGTCCTCATTTGCTGCACAGAAGGCTTATGTCCTTAATGCACCGCTCGGTGCGCCACCCCCCTCAAGCGTCGTCTGTAGATGTTGTGAACATCTGACAGGCACGTTCTGATGACTACTTGATAGGTCAGTGCGTCATGCATTACGGCTTAGAATTGAGGCTCCAAGACGTTTTGAACGTCACGGAACATATGAGATGTTCTAAAGAGCTGAAATTGGGATCTCAGGCTCGTGCCCGTGTTGAGAGGTATGAGACCTCCAACAAGATTCTTTGCCTACAAGATGAAGGAGAATAGCTCAAACGGTGAGCATGTGGTCAGATTGTCTGGGTGCTACAATCGCTTGAATCGAGTGGGAGTTAATCTTCCAGATAAAATAGTGGTTGATATAGTTCTGCAAGTCACTGCCACAAAGCTACTAGAGCTTCGTGATGAACTATGAAATGCCAGGGATGGAAATAATGATCCCTGAGCTAATCGCGATGTTTGACACCGCGAAGGTAGAAATCAAGAAGGAGTATCAAGTGTTGATGGTTAGTAAAACCATTAGTTTCAAGAAGGGCAAGGACAAGGAGGGAAACTTCAAGAATGGCAAGCCAGTTGCCGCTCTAGTGAAGAAACCCAAGGTTGAACCCAAACCCGAGACTAAGTGCTTCTATTTGTTTGACGAGATTTTGTCATCTATTTATCTGGCCCATATGGCATATAGAAATATAAACAGTAAAATGAAGCACCAGTGTGTACGGTCAAGACTACTAATGAATATGCTGGTATTTGCATATTTGTATCATGGATGCGGCTAGCGAGGGCGCTAGTTCGCGTGCGCGAGCGCACTCCCATAAATGGAAGGAGCAGCCGTGTGCGTACCAGGACAGCTCAAAAAAGGAAGGAGCAAACCCCACACGACCAAGACAATTCAAAAAGAAACCCGCACGTCTCCTCCACGTCAATTAATTACTTTCCCTACTTTTTTCAAAAAGCTATAACTTTTGAACCAAGTGTCAAAATTGAGATCCGTTTTCACGGTTGAGTTTCTCACAACGAATGCTTCAAAACTAGATCCCATATGGGTAGGTTTCGACAAACTTTTTTTTGGGCAACTTTGTGTGCAATGGAGGCAACTCCAGTGTTATAGGGAAGCAACTCCTTCTTTTTAGACTAGTAGGGCTGTCAGTTATGTTTGCTTGTGTAAAAAAGAAAAAATCACATGAAACATGAGTCGTGTTTAGTGCTACATGCAATCAATTTCATTGGGCTATTTGTACCCGTGAATTTTTGCTAACATTATCCCAACTTGGCTATCACGGCTGCTCAATTTTTTTACCGTTGTTCGTCAGTTGCCTATGGTTGAGTCCCAGTTGCCCACAAAGACTTTGAAGTTGCCTAGTATGAATGCCTAGATGCTTGCTATTGATAATTTGTTGCCTAACTTTGCTGCTCAGTTGCCTAACTTTGCACATTAGTTACCTATAATATTATGAAGTTTTGTATCATTATTTTTCTAACTTGCTTACAAACATTATGAAGTTGCTTACTGGTGACTCTTAGTTGCCTGTCATTACTATTTCAGTTGCCTACAATACATTGAACAGTTTGGATAATGTTAGTAACTTAACAAGTACACATAGTGTAGTGAAGTTGCTGGTATCTAACACTCAGTCGCTTCTGTTTTGTGTGATTTTCTCGTTTTTATACAAATCAACCAAATATGCAGTCCTACTCGGAAAAAAAAGAAGTTGCTTCTAAATTACAGTAAAGTTGCCTCAATTGCACCCAAAGTTGCCCAAAAAAAAAGTTCGATGAAACATATCCATACGGGATCTAGTTTTGAAGAACTCGACGTGAGAAACCTAACGGTGAAAACGGTTCTGAATTTCGATACTCGAATCAAAAGTTATGACTTTTTAACACTAGTACATAACAGGGCTTTCGTCACAGCTCAATCTACACATTAGTCCCGGTTGCATTACGAACCGGGACTAATGTGAGCATTAGTCCCGGTTTGAGCGGCGCAGGCATCACTCCCGGTTCGAACGGGACCTTTAGTCCCTATTGGAGACACCAACCGAGACTAAAGGGTTTGTGACCGGCTTCGAACGGTGCCAGCCCCTTTAGTCCCGGTTGGTATCTCCAACCGGGACTAAAGCCCCCCCCCCCCTTTAGTCCCGGTTGGAGATACCAACCGGGACTGGAAAAAAAATTAAAATGTGTGACATCATGTGACAAAAATTCTTCAGTTAATATAAGTTTAAAAAAATGAAATGTGGTCAAACAGTGGTCAAACTGTGGTCAAACTACTTATTCAATAAATATTATTGTTACTAAATAATTATTGTTTTTTAGAATAACAGTTTCAAACTCAAACGGTGAAGCGTGTGACATCATTGTCACATTTTTCTGATAATAATGGATATATTATTTGTCAAATTTTGATTTACAGATTTAAAGATATTAATTATGCCATTTTAAATGAATAAATGGCAAAATAATAATAATAATAATACTTATTTTATTTTCATTGAAATTCAATATTATTATTACTTATTTTATTTTGACCTTTTTGTATTATTTTGGATTTTTTTATTTTTGATAATTTTTATTTTTTTGAATTTTTTTCTTTTTTTGAAGTATTTTTTAGTTTTTAAATTAATCATTGTTGTTTGTTAATCATTGTTGTTTATTTTAATAATTGTTTGGAATTCAAAAAATTAAATCATGTGACATCAAGACCTAAGGGTTAACAGGATTGATAGCTTACTATTGTTAGGAAAACAAAAAGTGCAGACTGGGAAACTAGGGGAGATAGAACCTGAAAGTTAAGCGTGCTGGGGCTGGAGTAGTGAGAGGATGGGTGACCGGCCGGGAATAGAGATTATATTTTCAAATAATTAAAAATTTGAAAATCAGAAAAAAAAATTAAAAAAATCGAAAAAAAAAAATTAAATTCATTTAGTCTCGGTTGGTAACACCAACCGGGATTAAAGGTCCTCAAGCCCACGCACAGAGAGCGGCCACGTGGAGGGCCTTTAGTCCCGGTTCGTAAGCCTACCGGGACTAAAGGTTTTGGGCTTTAGTCCCGACCCTTTAGTCCCGGTTCCAGAACCGGGACTAAAGGCCCTTACGAACCAGGACACATGGGGTTTTTCTACTAGTGTAAGTTTTTGAAACCCCACATTAATGCACATGCGGTGATGGTCGTGCGCACAGTGAGTCAGTGGATGGCTGCAGCGCGTGCGCTAGGAAAGTCCAATTAGTACAGCCGCAGCCCGTTACATCGCGCTACGCTGGCGGATCGGACGATGGAGCTGCGTGCGCTCGCGACGCCCAGATCGCGCAGCTGCACTTTTAAGCATTTAGGTTCTATCATGCTAATCTCTTTGGCTTAATTAAGCGGGCTTGACATGTTCCAGCCCGCGTTAGTGTATGCACGCACGCATGGCCGGCCATTCAATTCTTTAACCTTGCTAAAACATTTTCATTATGCAACCGACGGGTCTACACGTACGTGTACATGACCAAGTGACCGGCTAGTAACTATGTAGCTGATAGAAGCTAGTATCCTAGCATTTGCTAATCCGAACAAAGGATTAGTACGCCGGTTGAGTTATATACACGTGCATGCATGCCTAGGTCCATTATGCAGCTGGATTGGTATACTACTACGTCTACGGCTGGTTGTTTAATTAGATAAACATGCATGGACTCACCGTCTGAAAGGATAAGCACGATTCCTGGCTTCTCGCTGAAGATGCGCTCTGCTCAACAAGAAACCAGCGGCGCTCGCGGGCTGGACGTCGCTCCATCCGTCGACCTAGCTCCTGCCTATATAAAGGAGCACGTCTTCTCATCAGGGGGGGGAGGACGCACTCGTAGAGGGCTGGCCGCAAAGCCGCTGGGGCACACACATACGCACACGGCCGCCAGGCCGCTCCCACACACACGCATGCGGCGGCCGCCGCCAGGCTGCGCGCAGATAAGATGAAGGCCATGACGGCAAGCTAGGCCCTCCACAACTTCCATCTACTCTTACCCTACACAACACCATGCCCAGTTTTCCCATCTTCTCCACCAATCAATATAGACAGGTTCAAGATGCATGGAGAAGTGTCATCTTTCTCGGATCACTCCGTGGAGTTGTCAACCGGCCGGCCGCACGTCTACGCGGCCGCAGGTATACATGGTGAGATCATGGTTATTTATGTATGTGCTTTATACACTGATGTTCTGTTGAGTTTGGCTGGCAGGCCATGCATTTCATGGCCGCACAGGTTTTCATGGAGATGGTCTATGTTGATAGCTGCACACTACTCAAGATCATCCGGCGATCGAGTGATGAGCCGAACTTCATAAGTTTAATGTCTTCGATATATGGCAAGACCATTCATATAGATACTTGCACACTCATGATCATACGGCGATCGAGTGATGCGTCCATAAATAATCCCATGTTGCGCAAATGATATATGGTGAAATTCCATGTGATGATAGCACGCTCATGATCATGCGGCGATCGAGCGATGCGTTTATAAATAACTCCGTGTTGTGCAATGATCCGTGATCCGGTGGTGATCCAATGGCGCATGGAGGAATAATTCCATATTTTTACGGATCCGATCTATGACAAGGTCCCGTATATAAATTGCATACTCAAGATCATTTGGCGATCGAGTGATGCGTTCGGGAGCTTGACTCCATGATTTAAATTGACACTCAAAAAGATCAATTGGCTTGTGATATTGCCAAATAATTAATAGTGCCGCCACACTTTGATTGAGCATTTGATGCCGGCGAGGCCCGATATTTCATAGAAAGTCTTGCGGCATAATCCCTTTCCACGACCGACGAGGCCGGAATTATCTATCTCCGTCTAGGCCGACAAGGCTAGACATACTTCTCCTTGGCCGACGAGGACAGGTGATCGTTTCACTTTTCCGCGACCGACGAGGCTGGAAATATTCACAAGTCTAGGCCGGTGAGGCTAGGCATGCTTCTCCTTGGCCGACGAGGCTAGGAGGTCGTTTCCATTTCCCACGACCGACGAGGCCAGGAGGTCGGTTCCATTTTTCGTGACCGACGAGGCCGGAAATCATTCATGTCCTGACCGACGAGGCTGGACCCGCTTTGTTCGCGACCGACGAGGCCGAACACATTTGTGAGATCTTTCTATGAACCCGGTGCCGACGAGGCCGGACGTTCCATGCCAAGGGTTGACGAGGCCTTGGAACATTCATATCTGCCACTCTACTTCTCAACATATCATGAGAATATTTCAGTTTCAAGACGACGACCATCAACGCAGCTTAATCGGAGGTGTTCTGCGGTATTTACCAGCAGATGTAATTAACCGGATTGTCTTACCAGGCTCCGGGAACTAGAACCTTCACAATCACTGGATATTAGTCAGATGCACTTGTCCATGGCGCAACATATGTAATCATGTGGGAAACCGCACTTTGTAATTCCCAAGAGAATTAATAAAGCAGTATTTCCCTATGTGATTGTCCTTTTATTTATTTGTATACGAATGTATACTGGCACGTCCGCATTCTTATTGTCGTTACGCATTAGAAAATACCCTTCCTACCTAGGGGACGTTTCTTTTTCGCGAAACACTATTATGAGGAGAACGGTCGCTGAAGCGAAACAACCCTAGATACTTGATAGATAAGAAGGCTGGCAATGTCAATAGAAGTATATTTGATATACGTGTTATCGATGTGAACCTTACTAGTACTCCTAGTAGCACCTGAGTATTGGATAGCAGTTCGGTTGCTAAATGTTAGTAACTCGAAATAAAGCTATGGAATAAACGTAGGCTAGCTAAGGGTGAGGTGACGATGTGTGTTGGAAGTGTTTCCAAGGTTGATGTGATCACCATCGCACGCTCTCTCTACCTTCGGGATTAGTGATGAACCTAAATAAATGTTATTTGGTGTTTGCGTTGAGCATGAACGTGATTAGATCGTGTTTATTGCAATACGGTTATTTATTGAAGTCAGAGAATAATAATTATTCTGTTTACATGAATAATACCTTCAATGGCCATGCACCCAATGTGAATGGTTCATTGAATCTCGATCGTAGTGTTACACATGTTCATAATATTGATGTCAAACGATGCAAAGTTAATAATGATAGTACCACATACTTGTGTCACTGCCGCCAAGGTCATATTGGTGTAAAGCGCATGAAGAAACTCCATGCTGATGAATCTTTTGACTCACTCGATTTCGAATCGGTTGAGACATGCGGACCATGCCTCATGGGCATGATGACGAAAACTCCGTTTTCCAGCTTGATGGAGTGGGCAAGTGACTTATTGGAAATGATACATGTTGATGTATGCGGTCCAATGAGTGTTGAAGCGTGCGGTGGATATCGCTATTTTCTTACCTTCACTGATGATTTGAGTAGATATGGGGATATTTACTTAATGAAACACAAGTCTGAAACGTTTTAAAAGTTCAAACAAATTCAGAGTGAAGTTTGAGATCATCGTGATAAGAAGATAAAATGTCTACGATATGATCGTGGAAGTAAATATCTGAGTTACGAGTTTGGTATGCAACTTAAGACAATGTGGAAATTGTTTCACAACTCACGCCACCTGGAACACCATAGTGTGATGGTGTGTCCGAACGTCGTAGTCATGCTCTATTGGATATGGTGCGTACTATGATCTCTTATCATTTTGCCACTATCATTTTGGGGTTATGCATTAGAGACAAATACATTCACTTTAAAATAGGGCACCATCTAAGTCCGTTGAGATGACACCGTATGAAATTTGGTTTGGAAGAAACCTAAGCTGTCATTTCTCAGAGTTTGGGAATGCGACGCTTATGTCCGATAAACTCGATCCCAAAGCGGAAAAGTGCATCTTCATAGAATACCCTAATGTAACAAATGGGTATAACTACTATCTCAGATCCGAGGGCAAAGTGTTTGTTGCTGAAAATGGGTCCTTTCTCGAGAAACAGTTTCTCTCGAAAGACTTGAGTGGGAGGAAAATAGAACTTGATGAGGTTGTTGAACCGTCTCTTCAGTTGGATAGTAGCACGAAGCAGAAAGATGTTTATGCGACGCCTACACCAAGTGAAGAGGAAGCAATTGATGATGATCATGAAGCTTCGGATCAAGTTACTACCAAACCTCGTCGGACGACAAGGAATCGCATCGCCCCTGAGTGGTACAGCAATCCTGTCTTGGAGGTCATGTTGTTAGACAACAGTGAACCTACGAGCTATGAAGAAGCGATGGTGGGCCCGGATTCCAACAAATGGCTAGGAGCCATGAAATCCGAGATAGGATCCATGTGTGAAAACCAAGTATGGACTTTGGTAGACTTGCCCGTTGTACGGCTGGCCGTTGAGTACAAATGGACCTTTAAGAAGAAGACAGACACTGATGGTAAATGTCACCATTTATAAAGCTTGACTTGTCGCAAAGAATTTTTCCGACAAGTTCAAGGAGTTGACTACGATGAGACTTTCTCACCCGTAGCGATGCTAAAGTCTGTTAGAATTATGTTAGCAGTTCCTGCATTTTTCGATTATGAAATCTGGCAGATGGATGTCAAAACATCGTTTCCTTAACGGTTTCCTTGAGGAAAGGTTGTATGTGATACAACCGGAAGGTTTTGTCAGTCCTAAGGATGCTAAAATGAATGCAAGCTCCAGCGATCCTTCTATGGACTGGAGCAAGTATCTCGGAGTTGGAATATACGCTTTGATGAGGTGATCAAACTTTTTGGGTCTATACATAGTTTATGAGAAACTTGTATTTACAATAAAGTGAGTGGGAGCACTATGGAATTTCTGGTAAGTATATGTGGATGACATATTGTTGATCAGAAATGATGTAGAATTTCTGGAAAGCATAAAGGGTTGTTTGAAAAGGAGTTTTTCAAAACTACTTAAATATTGGGCATCAGGATCTATATAGATAGATCAAGACATCCGATAAAACTTTCAATGAGTACATACCTTGACAAGATTTTGAAAGAGTTAAAAATGGATCAGTCAAAGAAAGATTTCTTGCCTGATTTGTAAGGTGTGGAGTTGAGTGAGACTCAAAGCTCGACCACGGCAGAAGAAAGAGAAATGATGAAGGTCGTCCCCTATGCCTTAGGCATAGGCTCTATATAGTATGCCATGCTGTGTACCGCACCTGTGTGTGCCTTGCCATGAGTCTGTCAAGGGGTACAAGAGTGATCCAGGAGTGAATCACTGAACAGCGGTCAAAATTATCCTTAGTAACTAGAGGACTAAGGAAATATTTCTCGATTATGGAGGTGATAAAGAGTTCGTCGTAAAGAGTTACGTCGATGCAAGATTTAACACCAATCCGGATGACTCTTAGTAGCAATCCGGATATGTATAGTGGAGCAGCCATTTGGAATAGCTCCAAGTGGAGCGTGGTAGCAGTATCTGCAGTATGACATATAGATTTGCAAAGAACACACGGATCTGAATGTTGCAGACCGTTGACTAAAACCTCTCTCACATGCAAAACATGATCGAACCCCAGAACTCACTGGGTGTTAGATTCATAACAATGTAAATCACATGGTGATGTGAACTAGATTATTGACTCTAGTGCAAGTGGGAGACTGTTGGAAATATGCCCTAGAGGCAATAATAAATTAGTTATTATCATATTTCCTTGTTCATGATAATCGTTTATTATCCATGTTATAATTGTATTGATTGGAAACTGAAATACATGTGTGGGTACATAGACAACACTGTGTCCCTAGTATGCCTCTAATAGACTAGCTCGTTGATCAAAGATGGTCAAGGTTTCCTAGCCATAGACATGAGATGTCATTTGATAACGGGATCACTTCATTAGGAGAATGATGTGATGGACAAGACCCAAACAATGAACGTAGCATATGATCATGTCAGTTTATTGCTATAGTTTTCTGCATGTCAAGTATCTGTTCCTATGACCATGAGATCATGCAACTCACTGACACCGGAGGAATACCTTGTGTGTATCAAACGTCGCAGCGTAACTGGATGACTATAAAGATGCTCTACAGGTATCTCCGAAGGTGTCTGTTGAGTTGGCATGGATCGAGACTGGGATTTGTTACTCCGTGTGACGGAGAGGTATCTCAGGGCCCACTCGATAATACAACATGACAAGAAGCCTTGCAAGCAAAGTGACTAAAGTGTTAGCTACGGTATCTTGTATTACGGAATGAGCAAAGAGACTTGCCAGTAATGAGATTGAACTAGGTATGGAGATACCGACGATCGAATCTCGGGCAAGTAACATACCGAAGAACAAAGGGAACAACATACGGGGTTAACTGAATCCTTGACATAGAGGTTCAACCGATAAAGAGCTTTGTAGAATATGTAGGAACCAATATGGGCATCCAGGTCCCGCTATTGGTTATTGATCGTAGAGGTGTCTTGGTCATGTCTACATAGTACTCGAACCCGCGGGGTCTGCACACTTAAGGTTCGGTGACGTTTTTGTATAGTTGAGTTATGAATGTTGGTGACCGAAGGTTTTTCGGAGTCCCGGACATCACGAGGAGCTCCGGAATGGTCCGGACGTAAAGATTGATATATAGGAAAGTTGTGTTTGAACTCCGAAAAAGTTTCGGGCATTTCCGGTAGTGTACCGGGAGTGACGAATGGGTTCCGGGGAACCACCAAGTGGGGCCCACACACCCCAAGGGGCCACATGGACCTTAGTGGTGGTGCACCAGCCCCTGGTGGGCTGGGCAGCCAGCCCAAGAGGGCCTATGTGCAGGAGAAAGAGGAGAGGGACTGGTGGACCTTAGTGGTGACGCCCACCTCCTAGTTGGAGGTGGACTCCTCCACCTCTGGTTCGGCTGACCCTAGGGGAGGATCCCTAGGGCGCCGGCCCCTCTCCCTTCCTCCTATATATTCTAGAGGATTTGAGGGCAGCCCTAACCCTATTTGCCACGTGCTGCCCTCTTCTTCCTCTAGATCGTTTCTCCTCTAGTCTAGTTTCAGCGGTGCTTAGGCGAAGCCCTGCCGGAATAGTTTCACCACCGCCGCCGCCGCGCTGCCGGAGAGCTCATCTACCTCTCCGCCCCCTCTTGCTGGATCAAGAAGGCGGAGATCGTCATCGAGCTTTACGTGTGCTGAACGCGGAGGTGCCATCCGTTCGGCGCTAGATCGGAAGGACCGTGATTGGATCGCAGAACGGTTCGAGATTGGATCGCTGGACGGATCGTGATGGGATCGCGGGACGGCTAGCGATTTGGATCGCGAAGACGTTCGACTACATCAACCGCGTTTCTTAACGCTTCCTGCTTAGCGATCTACAAGGGTACGTAGATCCACTCTCCCTCTCTTAGATGCTCATCACCATGGATAGATCTTGCGAGTGTGTAGGAAATTTTTTGTTTCCCATGCAACGTTCCCCAACACGAGGGTACCTCCACTTTCACCGCAGTGGAGAAGAAGAGTAAGTGGGTCGGTGTCGAAGAGTAAGTAATTCTGCTTTGCTTTCGGCCGCTCGCGGGTGGTTCGCGTGCTCACGGCCCCTTCTTTGCTTGGTATCCAGGGACGCCGCCCCTCTGAAGACGAAGAAGAAGAGGGCGGGCGTTAAGCCGAAGATGCCTTCCGACGTGTCGCCTGCTCCTGAGGCCCTGTCGTCACCCGACGGGGGGGGCGGATGTCGTGGGCGAGGAGGCCCATTGGGCGACTCTCCTTGTCGCGGCCGCGGAGCCCCCGAAGCCAGGGGAGAGGCTGCTTCCGCCCCTGGGGATGCATCGGCGCCGCAGCCGGAGAGTCCAGCTCCCAAGGCCCAGCTGGCCGAGGGGCCGTCCGCCCTTGCTTTGTCCGAGATGGTGAAGAACCCTCCGCATCAGGCCTTGGCGCCTCCGGGTTGTGGAATGGTCATTGTGAATATGCTAACTTGCGACCATCAATATTGGTAGCTGAATGGTCATTGTTTTTTATTTGCGACCTTTTTGTGACCAAAAACAGATGGTCAAAAGCTGGCCATCTTTAATGAAACTTAACGACTTTCTTTGTAGTATGGTCGTAGAATGTTACGACCAAAATAAAAGGTCATAGATTCTACGACCAATTGCTTTGGTCGTTGGCAGTCTGCCTAGGCCACGTTAGATCCAATGTGGCAAGCTGACGTGGCAAAATTGCGACCAAATGAAAACGTCGTTGATCAGAATCAGCCCGGTCCAGTCTAGCCGTCTCTCTTGGGCAAGCCCAATAACTCATCCCATTTATTTTTTTCCCTATTAATTTTGGTAGCCACATGGGCCAAGCCCAACAATTCAACATTTTTATTTTCTGAGTCCTAGCCTTTAATAGTCCATTTCTTTTTTGGGCCTCAATCCTTTTGCGGTCCAATTTTTTTCATTTTCAGGCTTCGTATATTTCGGGCCATAGCGTTTCAAAGCCCAAATAGATTTGGTCCAATAGACATTTTGATCACTTATTGATTTGGGCCATGCCTCTTTATGCCAAATCATTTTTACATCAGACATACAATCAGCCCAGATTCAATGCAAATATATTTTTCACTCCAGAAATGCATCTCAAGTAAACATAGAATATTATTATAAGAACATGTACATAACTCCCAGGATTTGAATCACAAATCAATCCAGATTCAATGCTATGTAAGCAAGAAAATATACACCAAATTCTCAGCAAAATCAAGAGTACATCAAAAAGTCCGAGAAATTCACATCTCCCTTGGAGGCGTGCATGCATGCCTAGATGTTGCATGCCTTGCTTCTTCCAACTTCTTTGTCCTAGAGCTTGCGTCGAAACATGAATGAAGGCCATCATCTATATGTTATAAAAAAAATAGTTAGGAACAAAATAAAAGCACATCCAACAACATGTTAACTTGTAGGCAGTCTTTGCATAAATAACAGTAGAACAACCAAAAATTAGACAATCTAACCATCAATTTTGAAAAGCATGATTTTATAATCCTCAAAGAAAATCTCAGGAATAACTTGGTTTAACATCAACTCATCACATCATAAAACAACGTCAAAAACTAAGATCACGCGTGCAACTACAATGAATTCCCCAAAAGAACTGTGTACGAAAACAATGGTTGGGGTGCATGTAGCAAGTGCCGCACTAGGAAATCACAGATGCCCAGATCTAACGTAGAGAGCATCCAGGTTCAGCTAGACACATATTGCTCTGTACATTAAATGCTTGACTGCATATCTAAACTGAACATTCATTCCTGATTTGTGCAAACCAAACTTTTGCATAATAGCTAATTGTACCATCGCAGCATATAAGCAGCAAGTAACTATCCAGAACCAAGTGGTAACCAGCAGCCATGGACACTTTCAGTTCACACTTTAGTTTTACCAAAGGATGAAGTTAAAACAACAGCCCTTGAACTGATGGTGATAGATGTCAACTACAGTGCCGTAAGGCAGCGCTTTAATTTTAAGGCCCCAATGTAGTTGCTCTTGTCAAGTTCTGGACATGCTAAAAATTTTTTGTATGATTACAGGCTATAGGCATCAGCATTAACTGGTATATACATAGGTGTAGCATATGGTCTGTCAGTTAAAATTAACCAACTTTTATAAAGCAATAGGTGTAAATTACTTGTTCTTATCAAAACCTTCATGTAATTAATTTCATAATATACATAGACTCCTATTTTACTAATGTGTTCATAAAAAAGGTCACAGCCATATCGAAGGGAAATCATATACGAGGCACTAGTCCTATGCATTTGGCTGCAATCAATTTGAGAAGGGTTACCAAGTTGGCAACTACCATTCAGTATATATGAATATATGGGCTACGGTGCAAACAAGCTTCAACCGATATTGTTAGAACTCAGAACACATCTTTACACACCTCCAGGTCTTCTCAGCCAGCAGCTAATCAACTCATGTCTACTGGGACTTTGACATTCTGTAACAAGTGATCATCAGCCTGTCCTACTCCTCCACTTTATTCAGGCTGCAAAGTGACCATCACATGTATGAACAAACATATCAAACGAATAAAACATGTCTGCAAGCAACATAATACTAGTACTACTAGCTAAGCTAACAATGTGGTTCACATGAACATATCACATGAAGAAAACATCTGTGCAAGTAACAATGTTAGCTACGTGCAGTTCTGGGGCACGCTCCAGGAGGCATCGCGCTTGTCCCGGCCCCTGAGCGACATGAACATCCTCCAGTCGTGGAGCATGAGGTTGAGGTCAGTGATCTTGCGGCGAAGGCCGACGCAGCAGTTGGTATGCATGGTGCAGACGGCACTGAGGTTGCGGCTGGGCTCACAAAGGCCCCCGAAGAAGTCGGTGCTGAGGAACCTGATGCAGACACTGATCTCGGCGAGGTAGCGGTCGACCTTGATGAGGTTGAGCACGTCCTGGTCGTGCAGGCCCAGGTGGCGCTCCCTGGCCGCTAACCAGTACCTGTAGAGCTCCACCATCTCGGTGTTGGCGCGCACGTAGGCGAAGCCGCCGTTGGGAGCATTGGCGAGGTCGTCGGGGTCGCCGGTGAAGTGGTCGCAGGCCATCTGGAAGTTGCCGGCATAGAGGCAACCATAACACTCCCATCCCTCCATATGACCAATCCTCCTGTTCGCCGCTGATCAATAAAGCTTGAACACCAAATTCACTGGAACAAACAGAAGATTGCAAGTCCAATCTCCACAACCAATAATGAGACTGAACATTCATGGTGCTGTATTATTTGATAATGCAGGGCCAAAGTACCTCAACAAGCTCATGTGCAGTCTTCGTAGGCGAGGTCCTCGTGGAACTTGAGCCGGACCAGCTCCGACTTCCTCCAGGCTTCGTGGATCTTCTTCGTGATGCCCTGCGTGACCCCGGCCTTGGGCACGGTGATGCGGTCCTTCAGGGTCTTGCCCATTCCCCGCAGGCGGCGCAGCTCAACGTCGTCCATGGTGAGCTCCGCTAGCGAGGGCGCCCTGACCCGCTTCCTCTTGACCCCGTCCACCTCCTTGCCGTCGCTCTCCCAGTCCCACTCCCATGGGAGGACGGCCTCATCGAGGCCGGAGGCGGCAAACTGGCGGTCGGGGCATGCCCAGCTGCGGTCGAGCAGGTCGCTGAGGCGCTCCCTGCCGTCCAGCGGGGCGTCGGTGGGGAGGAGGGCTCGTCGTTGTCGGTGCCGAGGCCGAGGTTGTAGAGGCAGTGGACGGCGCGTGGCTCGCGGAGGGGTCGGCGAGGGCCCACTTCTGCATCCATGGCGCGCCGTCGCGCCTGGGCGCGAGACGGGTGCGGTTGCGGCCAGACGAGGAGGGGGCGGCGGGGGCGGCGGCGGTGGGGGAGGCGGAGGAGGAGGCTGGGTGCGCCGAAGATGGGAGCGGCGATGGCGGAGTCGCCGGAGGAGGGTTGCTGTGGTCGTGGCACTGGGAGGCTAGGTCATGGATCTGGATCTGGATCAGAGAGTGAGGGAGAGGGTTGGGGGTGGCGGCTCTGGGTGCGTGGGGGAGAAGGGACGAGAAGATAGTGCAGTCTGTGTGAGGGCTACGTGGGTGAGAGGGGGTGGGGTTGATGGCTGCCGTTGGATCTCGAAGCATCCAACGGTGTTTGATGCATGATCCGCGTGAGATGTCCATGAATAATCAGAACATAGGAAACCCTTTGAAAACGTTATGACCATCTAAATTGGATAAAGATAGGGAAACGTTCCCTACCGGTCAGCCAGCTAGTGTTTGCACCGGTCGGCTCGCTCACGCGCGCGTCTCTGGCGGGTCCACACCCCATTATGACCATTTATTTCTATATGAACAGTGCACTACCTTCTCCATCGGAGCCTGATCTCTTTGTTCAACGACGCGGCTTTGTTTCCTCTTTCTCTATCCCTCGGCCATGGCTGCTCGCTTTTCTAATGGTGGCTCGTCACCCAGTTCATCTTCGGAGTCCGACATTGCTCCTCCCACCTCCATTGCCCCGGCGCGACGAGCTCACCACATTACCGCTGCATAGGCACGCAGGCGAATGCTACAACGATATATTACAAGAGCTACCACCATTCATCGGCGCTGCTACCACCATGCTCACCGAAGCTGCAACCGACGGCTCCTACCTCGACGTTTTCTTTTGCTGCAACCGTGCTCGTCGGAGCAGCAACTGACGACACCGTCGTCGACATCTTTGCTACAACCATGCTCACTGAAGCTGCAACCCGTGACGCCATCGTCGACATCCTTGCTACAACCATGCTCACAGATGCTACAACCGTGCTTACCAGAGCTACAACCGGAAACCATTTTGTTACGACATCAACGGGGACAACAAGTTACAACCAGCATGAAAATTTGCTGGAACCGGCGATGCCAAAAGCTAGAACAGTTGGGAATGGGAGCTGCAACCATCTATCCAGGGGAGCTGCGACTGTGGGACGCCGTGCTCTCCCTCACCACCAAATGCAGCAACTGCATTCCTAGATGCTTGAATTGGTCGTATGATTTGCTAACACCGTCTACTTGAGCTAGATATAGTAGATAAAGCTACTCAACAGGAAAAGAAGGCACCACCTCACCAAAAACGGCAAGACAAACAATCTTGCTTAAAGAAGTTTTCATTTTCTTTGGACGAAAAATTCATTTTCCATTTTTCGAGTCCCCAAAATGAGTTTTTTGTGAAGGACCTACCATATATTTGTTGCAAAATTGCACCAAATCAATTTTCTAAAATATTAGGCCATATTTAATGTACAATTGACCAAATGGTTGGCTGTCAAAAGTTTTGATCCACCTCTCATGAAAAAAATAGATTTCCGCTGATTCAGCAGGAAGTGGGTGATACGTTGGATACGTCTCCAACGTATCTATAATTTATGAAGTATTCATGCCATGTTTACAACAATTTTATATGATTTTGGTATGATTTTATTAGAACTAACCCGGACTGACGCTGTTTTCAGCAGAACTACCATGGTGTCGTTTTTTGTGTAGAAATAAAATTCTCGGAATGGGCTGAAAATTTACGGTGATTTTTTATGGACCAAAAGAGACCCCCGAAGCACCGGAACTGGGCCAGGAAGTGACCGAAGAGGTCACAAGCCTGGGGGGCGCCCTCCCCCCTAGGGCGCGCCCCCCTGGCTTGTGGACTCCTCGAGCACCCCCTTGACGTGAGACCGACGCCAAAAATTCCTATAAATACCAAAACCCCCAGAAACAAACCTAGATCGGGAGTTCCACTGCCGCAAGCCTCTGTAGCCATGAAAAACCAATCGGGAGCCCGTTCCGGCACCCTGCCGGAGGGGGAAACCATCACCGGAGGCCATCTTCATCATCCCGGCGGTCTCCATGACGAGGAGGGAGTAGTTCACCCTCGGGGCTGAGGGTATGTACCAGTAGCTATGTGTTTGATCTCTCTCTCTCGTGTTCTTGAGAAGGCACGATCTTGATGTACCGCGAGCTTTATTAATATAGATGAATCATATGGAGTTTTCGCCTATCTATCTTCTTGTGATGAATTGAGTTTTCCCTTTGAAGTTTTCTTATCGGCTTGAGTCTTTAAAGGATTTGTGAACACTTGATGTATGTCTTGCGATGGGATATCCGTGGTGACAATGGGATGTTCTATTGATCCACTTGATGTATGTTTTGGTGATCAACTTGCGGGTTCCGTGACCTTGGGAATCTATGCATAGGGGTTGGCACACGTTTTAATCTTGACTCTCCGGTAGAAACTTTGGGGCACTCTTTGAAGTTCTTTGTGTTGGATTGAACATGATGAATCTGAAATTGTGTGATGCATATCGTATAATCAAGCCCATGGGTACTCGTGGTGACATTGGAGTATCTAGGTGACATTAGGGTTTTGGTTGATGTGTATCTCAAGGTGTTATTTTAGTACGAACTCTACGGCTGTTCATGACACTTATAGGGATAGCTCATACGATTGATCGGAAAAGATATCTTTGAGGTGGTTTCGTACAATACAATTATTTCTTCGTTTATTCTCCGCTATTTATGACTTTGGAGTGATCTCTTTGTCGCACGTGAGGGGTTTACATATGATTCAACTATGTTAGTATTGTTAAGAGAACTTGCACTAGTGAAAGTATGAACCCTAGGCCTTCTTTCCAAGCATTGCAATACCGTTTGTGCTCACTTTTATCATTAGTTACCTTGATGTTTTTAAATTTTCAGATTACAAAAACCTATATCTACCATCCATATTACACTTGTATCACCATCTCTTCGCCGAACTAGTGCACCTATACAATTTACCATTGTATTGGGTGTGTTGGGGACACAAGAGACTCTTTGTTATTTTGTTGCAGGGTTGTTTGAGAGAGACCATCTTCATCCTACGCCTCCCACGGATTGATAAACCTTAGGTCACCCACTTGAGGGAAATTTGCTACTGTCCTACAAAACTCTGCGCTACGAGGCCGAACACGAGTCTACAAGAAGAAGGTTGCGTAGTAGACATCAAGCTCTTTTCTGGCGCCGTTGCCGGGGAGGTGAGTGCTTGAAGGTATATCTTTAGATCTTGCAATTAAATCTTTTAGTTTCTTGTTTTTCACTAGCTTGGTTTTATAAAACAAAACTCCAAAAAAATTGGAGTTTAGGTTGCATCAATTGGTTCGTCTTTTTAATGTCTTTCGTGAAAATGATGGTTTGGAAAATTGTGCTCAATTGGTAGAGGAAGAATTTATGAAAATACTTAATGAGAATTCCTTGAATGATGAGCATGATTCTAATATTGCTAGTATGAATTCTATGAATATCCATGATGCTAATGATATGCAAAGCCACAAGCTTGGGGATGCTATGTTTGATGAAGATGATATTTTTAGTCCCCCAAGTTTTGATGAGCAAATTTGTTATGATAATGACATGCCTACTATCTATGATGATTATGATGATGACATGTATGCTATAAAGAGTGATAGTAACCATGAAACTTGCCATCATGATTTTAATATTCAAAGTGGTTATGTCAATCAAATGTCTCATGATAGTTATTTTGTTGAGTTTGCTCCCACTACTTTGAATGAGAAGAATTTTGCTTGTGTGGGTAATAATAAAAATTCTATGCTTGTAGATCATGAAAATAATGCTTTATGTGATAGTTATATTGTGTAATTCCTTCATGATGCTACTGAAAATTATTATGAGAGAGGAACATATGCTTGTAGGAATTACAATAATATCAAGTTTCTTCTCTATGTGTTCAAAGTTTTGAAGTTATGCTTGTTTTGCCTTCCTATGCTAGTTGATTCTTGTTCCCATAAATTGTTTGCTCACCAAATCCCTATGCATAGGAAGTGGATTAGCCTTAAATGTGCTAGTCATATGCTTTATGATGCTCTCTTGCATGTTTCAATTCTTATCTTTTATGTGAGCATCACTACTGGAATCAGGAGATTTGCCGTCTGCCATGGCAGACGGCAAAGGTCAAAAGGTGGACGGCAAAGGCCTTTGCCGTCCGCTAGCGGATGGCACAATTTCGGGCCCAACGAGCTCCGGCAAAGGGGTTCTTTGCCGTCTGCTTCGGCCCAGCGGACGGCAAAGATTCTTTGCCGTCAGCTTGCAGACGGCAAAGGACATGGACGGCGTAGTACTGATGGCGCCACCGTCAGGTGGCTAACGGACCCCCACCTTTGCCGTCTGCCTCCCGCCACCCTTTGCCGTCTGCCTCCCGCCCCCCGTTGCCGTCTGCCTCCCTCCCCCCTTTGCCGTCTGCCACATGGCAGCTTTGCCGATGCCGGCCGTCGGCATAGCGCCCCCCTTTGCTGTCTGCCTCCGCCCCCCTTTGCCGTCTGCCTCCCGCCCCTCCTTTGCCGTCTGCCTCCTCCCCCTTTGCCGTCTGCCGCGGACGGCAAAGAGGCAAAATGGCCCAGCCTTGTTTTCCCAGGTTTCACAGGCGGCCGCCACGTGGCAGCTTTGCCGACGGCGGCCGTCGGCATAGCGACCTTTGCCGTCCGGGGCAGACGGCAAAGAGGCTGTATTGCCTCTTTTTGTTTTGTTTTTGTTACATTCAACAATTTTCAAACAAACAATATATGATATATACATAAATAATTCACAGAAACAATGTGCAACAGCCATATATGATCAACCAACAATTATACCAAATTAAAAGTATCAAATGCCACATTGTTCGCCATATTACAATAGGTTCATCCATACATACATATAGTCTCATCGATACAAATGACTCAATACATGAAAACAGAAAGTAAACCTAGCACTACATCAAAGCAAGCTGCCGTGAACTCGTCTCAAATCTGCAAAATTGGAAATAAAAAAGTTAGAAAAATAATACTAGAATTAAGAAGTAGAAGAAGATCTAGAATTAGAAGAAGATGAAGGGGCTGTTTGGTTTCAAGACACAACTAGCCACACTTTGCCACAACTCAACTTAGGCAAGTTTGACCATGTTAGGTATGTGTTTGGTTCTTGCCACAACTAAGGCAAGATTTTTTTTATTAACAGTAAGACCCACATGTCATAGATAGAAAAAGTGTGGCAAGATTCCCTTAGGCAAGCCAAAGTGTGGTAACTATTTGAGCACCTCAAGTAAGGCAAGTGTGGTAAAATTGTGGCAAGCCAAAGTGTGGTAAAATTGCGGCAAGCCAAATTGTGGCTAACTATTTGAGCACCTGAAGCCAAAGTGTGGCAAGCCAAAGTGTGGCAAGATTTCTTTCTATGTCTCCTCTTGTTTTTCTTCTTCTTATTGCTTATTTGTGTCATTTTAGAGCTAACCTAGGTAATTATCACATTATTTACCTAACCAAGATTATTGTGTCATTTTGCAAGAAAATAAGCTAAGTCTATGTCATCTATGAGGTTACCAAGTCTATTATGTCATTTTTGAGTTAACTAAGCTTATTATGTCAGTGTGGAGGAAACAATGCTAAGTATAGGTCATTTTAGAGCTAACTTAGGTACAATATGTCATTTTGGAGGTAAGTAAGCTTACTATGTCATTTTATAGGAAACAAAGCTAACTTACGTAAAATATGACATTTGTCTAAGTGCTAAGTTTGTCATTGTGCTAAGTTTGTCTAAGTGCTATGTTTGTATTTGTTTGAGAAAATGAGCCAAGTAAGTGGCATATTAGGGCTTACCGTCCTCGTCATCACGGAGGTGAAGCACTGGGGTTGCTCGGGTCGTGCGATGCGGCTCGGGAGTTATGCTGTACCAAAGATCATTTGCGTTAGCATGATGACGCTGAAATGTTAAGACTAGTAACTAATGAACATTGAAATGAAACTCACCGTTCCAGCCGTGGTAATGACTGGCATCGGCAGAGGGGTCTGGCCGTTCTTCTCGCACAAAGTCTGCACATTTGGTTTTGCCAAGTCAATCATATTGGTTATTAATGAAAAGAACATGTAGTGCATGATTTGGCTAATATGAAGAAGAAACTTACCACGATGAGCTCGTACATGGCCCGGTTAGATGCATCATTCCGTGCCCTCTCCTCCTCCAACAACCTAGCTGTCCTCTCCTCCAGATCCCTCTTCTCCTCCGCCGCCTGCCGGGCCTGTTCCGCCAGAAGCGCCTGGGTTATCTCTCTCTCTTTCTGCAGAGCAGCCTGCAACACAACTCCTCGTTAGCATTGTAATCATCTTTGTTCGCACACACAATGTAATGGAGGAAACCTATCTGAGTCCGTATGACTAACCTCGATGGCGAGCTGGACTGGCCGTGGACGAGGCGGCATCTCAGGACAGGAGCTCGTTTGGCGCGCCTTGATCTGCCGGAGAGTGCTCGAAGACTGTATATGTCAATCTCCAATGGCTAACGAGCCATGGAGCCTCCCGTGGCCAGCTATCATCACCAGCTCTGGATCAAGTGGATGCTGGCTCGGGTTGAAGTCCTCCCCATTCACCGCCTTCCTCACATCTCTGTACCTCACGAGCTTGTGGTGGGAGGAGATATTGCTGAAGTTCTCGGGATCATCGAGGTCAGATTCAGAGAATGCCTTGACCTTCTTGTATGAGGCAGTATGGGCCATGGCATAGAGGTCGTACACCGCTGGCACCTCCGTCTTATTGTGATGAGCCTACAAGAGAGGAACAAAGTATTAATAATCGGTAAACCTAGCACTACAAGAATGAATTGCAGGAATCATGAAGCAAACCACATACCCAGTTACGCCCGAACTGATAAATGTTGGCGCTGCCTTGATGGTGTGGCACACCTTCCATTTGGGCACGCCGTGCCTTGGCACCTCCATTCAATGGTCATTTCTTTCTGACTAGGGTGACCGGTGTACATCCAAGCACGATCACTCATCTTGCCTACCTACTAAACACACAAGAAATATATATATAATTCATCATCTATATTCATCCGTTAATCGAGTTTGTTAGTTTTATTACGTCCATGCAACCTACACGCTAATAAGTAGAGATAGGTCCTAATCCCACCCGAGTATGTGTAGATTGTGTTCGTTTTCCCATGCTCTGCTCCGGATCCAACGCAGAATTTCGGCAGCACCTCCCCGCTGTTCTCCTGATACACGTGTCGGCAATAAGCAGAGAGGATGTGTACCCGGAGAACAACAGGGAGGCACTGACGAAATTCCGCATCGGATCCGGAGCAAAGCATACGGGAAAATGAACCCAATCTACACATACTCGGGCTGTCCATGGATAACGTTGGACAATTCGAAAGGATGGCGGTTATAAATATGCAAAGACATGCATATTTATAGATGCCGCCGTTTCGAACGGGAGACGCATACTGGCCACGCATACTGATGTTTGAAGACACCTATAGCTAGCAAGTTTCATCGGCACGAAGACCGGGACCGAGCAAATTAAGGGGGCCGGGGGAGGAGATGTCATTTGTGCTCACCAACGAACGCAGCAGGGGTGCTCGTCAAACGTACGGGGAGGTCGTCGAACAACTGCACATTGAAATTCACCCGATCAACACAAATATGATGTTTTTTATAACAAACATCAGAAAATATGTGACCTAACCCATTATTTACAAAACTATGACCTCCTCGGCCTCCTCGTCCTTCATTTTTTTCCTTCTTCTTCTTTTCCTTATTATTATCTAAACACTAGCACTAGCACTAACACTAATAACTAGGACTAACCTAAACTAAACTAGCACTAGCACTAACCTAAACTAAACAATAAAAACAGAAAAAACACTAAACTAAACTAAACTAGCACTAGAACTAACCTAAACTAACCTAAACTAAACAGAAAAAAACAAGCACTAGTAACATAAACTGAAAAGTAAAAACAGAAAAAAAAGAAAAAACCTCACCTTGCAGGGCCGACGGAGGAGGGCCGGCGCGGGGGAGGAAGGCCGCGGAGAGGGGGGCAGCGCCGCGTTGAGCTCCGACGGTTGGGCGTCACGGGGAGGCGCAGGTGGAGGAGGGTCGGCGCGGGGGAGGGGGCAGCGCGGGGGGGGGGGGGGGGGGGCTCGGCGCGGGTGGGGGGCTCGCCGCGGTGGGGGGGCGGCGAGGGGGGGACGGGCCTCGCCGCGGGGAGGGGGCTCGTCGCGGGGAGCGGCGCTGGGGAGTTTCGGTGGTGGGGGCAGCGTGGTGGGGCGGGGGGGGAGGGGGGAGCCGCGGGGAGGGGCCGGCCGGTGCTGGGAGAGAGTGGAGTGGATCGCGGGGGGTGGGGGAGAGTGAGGGGGTGGGGATCTGCCGTGACCGTTAAGGGGGGACATCCTCTTTGCCGTCTGCTAGCGAACGACAAAGAGGGATGAGGCGGACGGCAAAGAGGTCCCCAACGGCAACAAGGTTGTCCTCTGAACCCACGGTGCAGTGGGGCCCGCCCGTGACCTTTGCCGTCTGCCTGCCCCATCTTTGCTGTCGGCTAGCCGACGGCAAAGAGTAGGCTGATGGCAAACATAACCTTTGCCGTCCACCCCACCATTGCCGTCTGTTTTCTGCTAGCTGATGGCAAATGCCTTCTTTGCCGTCCGCCAGCCGAGGGCAAAGACATGGCAGACGGCAAATGTTCTGATTCCAGTAGTGCATCATTGAAATCATCATGCCTAGCTAAAAGGCATTAAAGAAAAGTGCTTGTTGGGAGACAACCCAATATTTATACCTATGGTTTTTGTGTGTTCACATGATTAAGCTACTGTAGTAATCATGTTTTGTGCCTTTTATTTCAATAAAGTGCCAAGTAAAGCCTTTGGGATGACTCACAAGATGAGTAGAATTGATGCTGAACCAAAACATAAATTTTTGACTCCAGTACAGGAATTTTCATTTTTACTGGAGCGTGATAATGATCTGAAATTTTTACACCGTCTTGATATACAAATTCTTCAGGTTGTCCTAATTTTTCAGAATTTTTAGAGACAGGGAAGTATGGTTACACTACAGATCTTCACAGACTGTTCTGTTTTTGACAGATTCTGTTTTGCATGCATAGTTTGCTTGTTTTAGTGTTTCCATAGCTTATATTTAGTGGTATAAATTGTGGGAATAATAGAATACAGTAGGTATCATGTGAAACAATTATGAATCTTTTCTTGAAAGTACCTAAGTGAATGATCTTTGTTTATTACACTAACCCTTCTCACGAAGTTCCGTTAAGTTTTGTGTGATTGAAGTTTTCAAGTTTTGGGTGAGACACCGATATGAGGAGAATAAGGAGTGAAAAGAACCTAAGCTTGGGGATTCCCAAGGCACCCCCAAGGTAATATCCAAGGAAGACTCAAGCGCCTAAGCTTGGGGATGCCCCGGAAGGCATCCCCTCTTTCATCTTCAACACTATCGGTATATCTTACTTGGAGCTATATTTTTATTCATCACATAATATGAGTTTTGCTTGGAGTGTCATTTTATTTTCTTGTTTTATGTTAGGTGTTATTTATAATCTTGTTTTTCAATAAAAAGTTCCAAGAATTGCCTTTTAGGATGCTTGAATTGCATGTTTGATGTGTGCTGTGTATAAACATAAACGTTTGCTGTAGTGTTTGAATTTTTATATTTTACTGGAACGTGGAAAGTTTCTGAAATTTGTACACAGTATTTTAATAAACAATTTATAGGATTTCCTAAATTTTCATAATTTTTTGAGTTACAGAAGTACACTGGTTTAATAGATTTCCACAGACGGTTCTGTTTGGACAGATTGCTGTCATAGTTTTGTTATCTACGTATCCTATAGTTTCCATAGCCTATATTGGTAGAAATAAATTGTGGAAATGATAGTAAAGAGTAGATGATGTTTGAAAATTATTGTGCAACTTGTCTTGGCAGTACATGACGTGTTGATTTATTCTTATGTGTACTAACCTATCTCACGAGTTCTTTTCGAGTTTTGTGTGGATGAAGTTTTTTGAGAATAGGTGAAACCATGATATGAGAGGATTGAACATGATACAAAAGCTCAAGCTTGGGGATGCCCAAGGCACCCCAAGTAAATATTTCAAGAAGTCTCAAGCATCTAAGTTTGGGGATGCTACGCATCCCACCTCTCTTCCTCAACAATTATCGGTTAGCCTATGTTGAACCTAAATTTTTATTCGTTCACATGATGCGTGCTATTCTTGGAGTGCTATTTTTGTTTTGCTTGCTGTTTAATAAAATACTTAAGATCTGAAATTCTTAGATGAGAGAGTCTTCACATAGTTATTTAATTGTTGGCTACTCATTAATCTTCACTTATAACTTTTGGAGTAGTTTGTCATTCACTCTCGTGCTTCACTTATAGCCTATGAGTAAATGGTTGAATGAATTGAATATCATAAATCTGAAATTAAATATGCTTCATATACTTATCCCATGGGGAGTAATGACTTCACACATAATAAGTATAGGTGGTAAAATTTATTGAAAGTTAGCAAACACCGCATTGGTCACTTGAACAATTCATGTAACAATATTGAAGGAAGAGAGATTCCACATATAAATATACTATCTTGGACATCTTCTATGATTGTGAGCTCATTAATTATTTTCAAACTCGAGAAATTAGTTGAAATTGGACAAGGAAGACAACTTAATGAGTTATGTTTGGGTATATTTGTATAGAAGTTATATTGTTATGGATCCTCCAACATGTGGTGCTTGCTTCCACCTCATACTAGCCAAAACTTCCGCACCAAGTGGAAATACTACGTGTGCATCCAAACACCCTTAAACCAGTTTTTCCATGAGACTCCACCATACCTACCTATATGAAGTATTTTCCTGCCGTTCCAAGTAAATTTGCGTGCGCCAAACTCTAAACCTTCAAATAATATTTTGTTTTGTATGCCCGAATCGCTCATATAGTGACTAGGGGCTGTCAGTATCTTCCATGCTAGGTGGGTTATTCTCACGATATGTGTTGATTCACTATCATTCACGAGAAAGTGGCTGGTATTCGGGATGCCCAGTTCCATGCTCAAAAATCAAATCAAAATATAATGAAACAAAACTCCCCCAGGATTGTCGTTTGTATGGACGGTATCCGTGGATTCGGCTCGCTGTGGAGTGTGATTGATTGGTGGAGGGGGAGTAAAAACTTTACCATTCTGTTTGGGAACCGCCTATAATGTATCTAGCATGGAAGATATCGAGATCTCTCGGTTGTTATGTTGACAATGAAAGCATACCGCTCAAAATTATTATTCATCCCTGTTTTAAAAGCTCGAGCTCTGGCACCTCTGCAAATCAATGCTTCCCTCTGTGAAGGGCCTATCTTTTGCTTTCTAGTACTTACCTTTATGCAAGAGTCATGGTGATCTTCACCACTTCCTATATTTCGCCTTTTTCTCTTGGCAAGCGTCATGTGTTGGGGAATGATCTAGACATATATATCCACACAAATATATTTGATCATGAATTATTATTGTAGACAATTATCTATATGATAAATAAGTTGGGAGGCGAAACATTAAGCCCCTATCTTTCTCTGTGTTCGATGGATGCTATTTGTTCTAAAAATATGCTTTGAGTGTCAATAATCATGGAAGACTATATGATAGTTGAGTATGTGGAATTTGCTAAATCAAAGCTCTTACATAGACCCTTCCTGAAAATAAGATGAATTGCAATTGTTCGATGACTAGGAATATGGTTTGTTAGTTTTCAAGAAACTTTCTGGTCTATACTTTAACATGTGAATAGCTTGTTACTTGATCATGAGAAGTTTTATGAGATGAGCTACTGTTTATGGTTTATATTGATGCTAGAAAAAGTGATTGGAATTATCATTGATCAAACTTGTCCACTTGCTAGCATTCACACTTCATAAATTATTTCTTTTATCATTTACCTACTCGAGGACGAGCAGGAATTAACCTTGGGGATGCTGATACGTCTCCAACGTATCTATAATTTATCAAGTATTCATGCCATGTTTACAATAATTTTATATGATTTTGGTATGATTTTATTATAACTAACCCGGACTGACGCTGTTTTCAGCAGAAATTGTTGGAAATATGCCCTAGAGGCAATAATAATTTAGTTATTATCATATTTCCTTGTTCATGATAATTGTTTATTATCCATGCTATAATTGTATTGATTGGAAACACAAATACATGTGTGGATACATAGACAAACAATGTGTCCTTAGTAAGCCTCTAGTTAACTAACTCGTTGATCAAAGATGGTGAAGGTTTCCTGGCCATGGACATGAGATGTCATTTGATAACGGGATCACATCATTAGGAGAATGATGTGATGGACAAGACCCAAACTATAAACATAGCATTTGATCGTGTCAGTTTATTGCTATAGTTTTCTGCATGTCAAGTATCTGTTCCTATGACCATGAGATCATGCAACTCACTGACACCGGAAGAATGCCTTGTGTGTATCAAACGTCACAACGTAACTGGGTGACTATAAAGATGCTCTACAGGTATCTCCGAGGGTGTCTGTTGAGTGGGCATGGATCAAGACTGGGATTTGTTACTCCGTGTGACGGAGAGGTATCTCGGGGCCCACTCGGTAATACAACATCACTATAAGCCTTGCAAGCAATGTGACTAAGGTGTTAGCCACGGGATCTTGTATTACGGAACGAGTAAAGAGACTTGCCAGTAACGAGATTGAACTAGGTATAGAGATACCGACGATCGAATCTCGGGCAAGTAACATACCGAAGAACAAAGGGAACATCATACGTGATTAACTGAATCCTTGACATAGAGGTTCGACCGATATAGATCTTCGTAGAATATGTAGGAACCAATATGGGCATCCAGGTCCCGCTATTGGTTATTGACCGTAGAGGTGTCTCGGTCATGTCTACATAGTTCTCGAACCCGCAGGGTCTACACACTTAACGTTTGGTGACGATTGGTATAGTTGAGTTATTGTGTTGGTGACCGAAGGTTGTTCGGAGTCTCGGATAAGATCCCGGACATGACGAGGATCTCCGGAAGAGTCCGGAGGTAAAGATTGATATATGTGATAATTGTGTTTTGTTCTCCGGAAAGGGTTCCGGAATTCACCGGAAGGGGTTCCGGATGTTTACCGAAGTGTTCGGGTGCAGCAACACTTTATATGAGCCAAAGGGATGAAACCCACGAGGTATTGGAAAGTGCAAAAGGAAGTTTTGCTGCTGCCTTAAGCGGTACTACCGCTGGTAAGGTAGTACTACCGCGCAAGCGGTACTACCGCTTGGGTGAAGCGGTACTACCGCTCACGAACGGTACTACCGCTTGTGCGCGGTACTGCAGGGATCCGAGTTGGACTCTTTTCTTGCGGGCCAGACCGACCTTGTGCGGGCAAAACCGACCTTGTAGAGGTTTTTCCTCCAAGTTTAGACCCCAGGGCTCAGCATATAAATAGAGGGGCAGGGCTAGCACACGGGACACATCAGGATTTCCCAAGCCATGTGCCGGCAACCCTAGCCCTCTAGTTCCTGCGTCATAATCTCCGTAGTGCTTGGCGAAGCCCTGCAGAGATTGTTCCTCACCACCATCACCACGCCGTCGTGCTGCTGGAACTCATCTACTACTTCATCATCGCTCGCTGGATCGAGGAGGTGAAGACGTCATCAAGCTGTATGTGTGTTGAACGCGGAGGTGCCGTCCGTTCGGCACTAGATCAGAAGGACCGTGATCAAGATCGCGGGACGAATCATGATGGGATCGCGGGACGGATCGTGATGGAATCGCGAGATGGATCGTGATGGGATCGCGGCACGCTCGGCGATTTGAATCGCGAAGACGTTCGACTACATCAACCGCGTTTCTTAACGCTTCCGCTTAGCGATCTACAAGGGTATGTAGATCCACTCTCCCTCTCGTAGATGCTCATCATCATGGATAGATCTTGCGTGTGCGTTGGAAATTTTTTGTTTCCCATGCAACGTTTCCCAACAGTGGCATCTGAGCTAGGTCTATGCGTAGATGAGATCTCGAGTAGAACACAAAGGAGTTGTGGGCGTGGGTGTATACATATTGCTTGCCGTTACAAGTTGATACTTGATTCGGCGGTATTGTGAGATGAAGCGGCCTGGACCGACATTACGCGTACGCTTACGCGAGACTGGTTTCACCGCTGCGTGCACTTGTTGCATAAAGGTGACTGGCGGGTGTCTGTCTCTCTCACTTTAGTTGAATCGGTTCAATGAAGAGGGTTCTTTTAGAAGATCAAAAAGCAATCACTACACCACGTTGTGGTTTTGCGTAGGTAAGAATCGTTCTTGCTAGATACCCGTAGCAGCCACGCAAAACTTGCAACAACAATTAGAGGACGTCTAACTTGTTTTTGCAGGGTATGTTGTGATGTGATATGGCCAATTACATGATGAGATATATGTGATGTATGGGATGATCATGTGTTGTATAGAATATCACGACTTGCATGTCGATGAGTACGGCAACTGGCAGGAGCCATAGAGTTGTCTTTAATTATTTTCGCCGTTTTTGCTTTACTTTATCGCTATGAGTTAGCAATAGTCGTGGAAGCAACAGTCAGCGCGACAACCTCATGGCGACACGTTGATGGAGATCAAGATGATGGAGATCATGGTGTCATGCCGGTGACGATGGAGATCATGCCGGTGCTTTGGAGATGGAGATCAAAAGCACAAGTTCATGGCCATATCATGTCACTTATGATTTGCATGTGATGTTAATCCTTTTATGCATCTTATTTTGCTTAGGACGACGGTCGCATTATAAGGTGATCCCTCACTTAAATTTCAAGATAAAATTGTGTTCTCCCCGAGTGTGCACCGTTGCGAAAGTTCATCGTTTCGAGACACCACGTGATGATCGGGTGTGATAGACTCTACGTTCGCATACAACGGGTGCAAGCCAGTGTTGCATGTGCGGAACACTCGGGTTAAACTTGACGAGCCTAGCATGTACAGACATGGCCTCGGAACACAAGAGACTGAAAGGTCGAACATGAGTCATATAGTACATATGATCAACGTGAAGATGTTCACCATTGAAACCACCTCAACTCACGTGATGATCGGACTTGAGTTGGTTGATTTGGATCATGTGACACTCGAATGACCGGAGGGATGTCAATTTGAGTGGGAGTTTTTTAAGTAATATGATTAACTAAACTCATTATCATGAACATAGTCAAAATGTCTTTGCAAATTATGTTGTAGATTACTAGCTCGCGCTGTAGATCCCTTGAATTTTTATATGTTCCTAGAGAAATAGAGTTGAAAGATGATTATAGCAATAATGCGGACTGAGTCCGTGATCTGAGGATTGTCCTCATTGCTGCACAGAAGGCTTATGTCCTTAATGCACCGCTCGGTGCGCCACCCCCTCTAGCGTCGCCTGTAGATGTTGTGAACATCTGACAGGCACGTTTTGATGACTACTTGATAGTTCAGTGCGTCATGCATTACGGCTTAGAATTGAGGCTCCAAAACATTTTGAACGTCACGGAACATATGAGATGTTCTAAGAGCTGAAATTGGGATCTCAGGCTCGTGCCCATGTTGAGAGGTATGAGACCTCCAACAAGATTCTTTGCCTGCAAGATGAAGGAGAATAGCTCAATCGTTGAGCATGTGCTCAGATTGTCTGGGTGCTACAATCGCTTGAATCGAGTGGGAGTTGATCTTCTAGATAAGATAGTGATTGATATAGTTCTCCAAGTCACTGTCACTAAGCTAATAGAGCTTCGTGATGAACTATATAATGCCAGGGATGGAAATAATGATCCCCTAGCTATTCGCGATGTTTGACACCGCGAAGGTAGAAATCAAGAAGGAGCATCAAGTGTTGATGGTTAGTGAAACCACTAGTTTCGAGAAGGGCTAGGGCAAGGAGGGAAACTTCATGGATGGCAAGTCAGTTGCTGCTCCAGTGAAGAAACCCAAGGTTGAACCCAAACCCGAGACTAAGTGCTTCTATTATGAGGAGAACGGTCGCTGAAGCGGAACAACCCTAGATACTTGGTAGATAAGAAGGCTGGCAATGTCGACAGAAGTATATTTGATATACGTGTTATTGATGTGTACCTTGCTAGTATTCCTATTAGCACCTGGGTATTGGATACCGGTTCGGTTGCTAAATGTTAGTAACTCGAAATAAAAGCTACGGAATAAACGGAGACTAGCTAAGGGTGAGGTGACGATGAGTGTTGGAAATGTTTCCAAGGTTGATGTGATCACCATCGCACGCTCTCTCTACTTTCGAGATTAGTGATGAACCTAAATAAATGTTATTTGGTGTTTGCGTTGAGCATGAACGTGATTAGATCATGTTTATTGTAATACGGTTATTCATTTAAGTTAGAGAATAATAGTTATTCTGTTTACATGAATAATACCTTTAATGGTCATGCACCCAATGAGAATGGTTTATTGAATCTTGATCGTAGTGATACACATGTTCATAATATTGATGCCAAAAGATATAAAGTTAATAATGATAGTACCACATACTTGTGGCACTGCCGCTAAATGTCATATTGGTGTAAAACGCATGAAGAAACTCCATGCTGATGGATCTTTGGACTCATTCGATTTTGAATCGGTTGAGACATGCAGACCATGCCTCAAGGGCAAGATGACTAAAACCCCGTTTTCCGGCTTGATGGAACGGGCAAGTGACTTATTGGAAATGATACATGTTGATGTATACGGTCCAATGAGTGTTGTAGCGTGCGGTAGGTGGATATCATTATTTTCCTACCTTCACTGATGATTTGAGTAGATATGGGGATATTTACTTAATGAAACACAAGTCTGAAATGTTTGAAAAGTTCAAACAATCTCCGAGTGAAGTTTGAGATCATCGTGACAAGAAGATAAAATATCTACGATATGATCGTAAGAGGTAAATATCTGAGTTACGAGTTTGGTATACAACTTAAGATAATGTGGAAGTTGTTTCACAACTCACGCCGCCTGGAACACCATAGTGTGATGGTGTGTCCGAACGTCGTAGTCGTGCTCTATTGGATATGGAGCGTACTATGATGTCTCTTATCGATTTACCACTATCGTTTTGGGGTTATGCATTAGAGACAACTACATTCACTTTAAAAGGGGGCACCATCTAAGTCTGTTGAGATAACACCGTATGAATTTTGGTTTGGCAGAAACCTAAGCTGTCATTTCTTAATGTTTGGGGCTGCGACGCTTATGTGGAAAAGGTTTTCAACCTGATGAGCTCGAACCCAAAGCGGACAAATGCATCTTCATAGAATACCCTAACGTAACAGTTGGGTAAACCTTCTATCTCAGATCCAAGAACAAAGTGTTTTGTTGCTAAAACGGGTCCTTTCTCGAGAAAGAGTTTTCTCTCGAAAGAATTGAGTGGGAGGAAGATAGAACTTGATGAGGTTGTTGAACCTTTGTTTCAACCAGAGAGTAGCGTAGCGCAGAAAATTGTTTCTGTGGAGCCTACGTTAGTTGAAGAGGAAGTTAATGATGATGATCATGAAGCTTCGGATCAAGTTACTATCGAACCTCGTAGGTCGACAAGGACGCGTGCTGCTCCTGAGTGGTACGGCAACCCTGTCTTAGAGGTCATGATTGTTGGACAACGATGAACCTACGAGACTATGGAGAAGCGATGATGGGCCCGGATTCCTAGAAATGGTTAGAGGCCATGAAATCCTAGATGAGATCCATGTAAGAAAACAAAGTATGGGCTTTGGAAGTATTACCTGAAGGGCGATAGGCCATTCAGAACAAATTGATCTTTAAAAGGAAGACGGACGCGGACGGTAATGTCACCGTCTATAAAGCTCGACTTGTGGCAAAGGGTTTTTTCACAAGTTCAAGTAGTTGACTACGATGAGACTTTCTCACCCGTAGCGATGCTAAAGTCTGTTGGAATTATGTTAGCAGTTGCTGCATTTTTCGATTATGAAATCTAGCAGATGGATGTCAAAACAGAGTTTCCTTATCGGTTTCCGTGAGGAAAGGTTGTATGTGATACAACCAGAAGGTTTTGTCAGTCCTAAGGATGCTAAAAAGTATGCAAACTCCAGCGATCCTTCTATGGACTGGAGCAAGCATTTCGGAGTTGGAATATATGCTTTGATGAGGTGATCAAAGTTTTTGAGTCCATACAAAGTTTATGAGAAACTTGTATTTACAATAAAGTGAGTGGGAGCACTATAGAATTTCTGATAAGTATATGTGGATGACATATTGTTGATCGGAAATAATGTAGAATTTCTGGAAAGCATAAAGGGTTGTTTGAAAAGGAGTTTTTTCAAAGGAAAACCTGGAATGAAGCTACTTAAATGTTGGACATCAGGATCTATAGAGATAGATCAAGACGTCTGATAAAACTTTCAATGAGTACATACCTTGACAAGATTTTGAAAGAGTTCAAAATGAATCAGTTAAAGAAAGAGTTCTTACCTGATTTGTAAGGTGTGGAGTTGAGTGAGACTCAAAGCTCGACCACGGCAGAAGAGAGAGAAAGGACGAAGGTCGTCCCCTATGCCTTAGCCATAGGCTCTATATAGTATGCCATGCTGTGTACCGCACCTGTGTGTGCCTTGCCATGAGTCTGTCAAGGGGTACAAGAGTAATCCAGGAGTGGATCACTGGACAGCAGTCAAGATTATCCTTAGTAACTAGAGGTCTAAGGAAATATTTCTCAATTATGGAGGTGATAAAGAGTTCGTCGTAAAGAGTTACGCCGATGCAAGCTTTAACACCAATCCGGATGACTCTGAGTAGCAATCTGGATACGTATAGTGGAGCAGCCATTTGGAATAGCTCCAAGTGGAGTGTGGTAGCAGTGTCTACAGTATGACATATAGATTTGCAAAAGAACACACGGATCTGAATGTTGCAGACCGTTGACTAAAGACCTCTCTCACATGCAAAGCATGATCGAACCCCAGAACTCATTGGGTGTAAGACAATGTAAATCACATGGTGATGTGAACTAGATTATTGACTCTAGTGCAAGTGGGAGACTGTTGGAAATATGCCCTAGAGGCAATAATAATTTAGTTATTATCATATTTCCTTGTTCATGATAATTGTTTATTATCCATGCTATAATTGTATTGATTGGAAACACAAATACATGTGTGGGTACATAGACAAACAATGTGTCCTTAGTAAGCCTCTAGTTAACTAACTCATTGATCAAAGATGGTGAAGGTTTCCTGGCCATGGACATGAGATGTCATTTGATAACGGGATCACATCATTAGGAGAATGATGTGATGGACAATACCCAAACTATAAACATAGCATTTGATCGTGTCAGTTTATTGCTATAGTTTTCTGCATGTCAAGTATCTGTTCCTATGACCATGAGATCATGCAACTCACTGACACCGGAGGAATGCCTTGTGTGTATCAAACATCACAACGTAACTGGGTGACTATAAAGATGCTCTACAGGTATCTCCGAGGGTGTCTGTTGAGTGGGCATGGATCAAGACTGGGATTTGTTACTCCGTGTGACGGAGAGGTATCTCGGGGCCCACTCGGTAATACAACATCACTATAAGCCTTGCAAGCAATGTGACTAAGGTGTTAGCCACGGGATGTTGTATTACGGAACGAGTAAAGAGACTTGCCAGTAACGAGATTGAACTAGGTATAGAGATACCGACGATCGAATCTCGGGCAAGTAACATACCGAAGAACAAAGGGAACATCATACGTGATTAACTGAATCCTTGACATAGAGGTTCGACCGATATAGATCTTCGTAGAATATGTAGGAACCAATATGGGCATCCAGGTACCGCCATTGGTTATTGACCGTAGAGGTGTCTCGGTCATGTCTACATAGTTCTCGAACCCGCAGGGTCTACACACTTAACGTTTGGTGACGATTGGTATAGTTGAGTTATTGTGTTGGTGACCGAAGGTTGTTCGGAGTCTCGGATAAGATCCCGTACATGACGAGGATCTCCGGAAGAGTCCGTAGGTAAAGATTGATATATGTGATAATTGTGTTTTGATCTCCGGAAAGGGTTCCGGAATTCACCGGAAGGGGTTCCGGATGTTTACCGAAGTGTTCGGGTGCAGCAACACTTTATATGAGCCAAAGGGATGAAACCCACGAGGTATTGGAAAGTGTAAAAGGAAGTTTTGCTGCTGCCTTAAGCGGTACTACCGCTGGTAAGGTAGTACTACCGCGCAAGCGGTACTACCGCTTGTGCGCGGTACTGCAGGGATCCAAGTTGGACTCTTTTCTTGCGGGCCAAACCGACCTTGTGTGGGCAAAACCGACCTTGTAGAGGTTTTTCCTCCAAGTTTAGACCCCAGGGCTCAGCATATAAATAGAGGGGCAGGGCTAGCACACGGGACACATCAGGATTTCCCAAGCCGTGTGCCGGCAACCCTAGCCCTCTAGTTCCTCCGTCATAATCTCCGTAGTGCTTGGCGAAGCCCTGCAGAGATTGTTCCTCACCACCATCACCACGTCGTCGTGCTGCTGGAACTCATCTACTACTTCATCATCGCTCGCTGGATCGAGGAGGTGAAGACGTCATCAAGCTGTACGTGTGTTGAACGCGGAGGTGCCGTCCATTCGGCACTAGATCAGAAGGACCGTGATCAAGATCGCGGGACGAATCATGATGGGATCGCGGGACGGATCGTGATGGAATCGCGAGATGGATCGTGATGGGATCGCGGCACGCTCGGCGATTTGAATCGCGAAGACGTTCGACTACATCAACCGCGTTTCTTAACGCTTCCGCTTAGCGATCTACAAGGGTATGTAGATCCACTCTCCCTCTCGTAGATGCTCATCATCATGGATAGATCTTGCGTGTGCGTAGGAAAAATTTTGTTTCCCATGCAACGTTTCCCAACAGAACTACCATGGTGTCGTTTTTTGTGCAGAAATAAAAGTTCTCGGAATGGGCTGAAAATTTACGGTGATTTTTTATGGACCAAATGAGACCCCTGAAGCACCGGAGATGGGCCAGGAAGTGACTGAGGAGGTCACAAGACTGGGGGGTGCGGCCCCCCCTAGGGCGCGCCCCCCGGGCTTGTGGACTCCTCGAGCACACCCTTGACGTGAGACCGACGCAAAAAATTCCTATAAATACCAAAACCCCCAGAAACAAACCTAGATCGGGAGTTCTGCCGCCGCAAGCCTCTATAGCCACGAAAAACCAATCGGGAGCCCGTTCCGACACCCTGCCGGAGGGGGAAACCATCACCGGAGGCCATCTTCATCATCCCGGCGGTCTCCATGACGAGGAGGGAGTAGTTCACCCTCAGGGCTGAGGGTATGTACGAGTAGCTATGTGTTTGATCTCTCTCTCTCTCTCGTGTTCTTCAGATGACACGATCTTGATGTACCGCGGGCTTTATTCATATAGATGAATCATATGGAGTTTTCCCCTCTCTATCTTCTTGTGATGAATTGAGTTTTCCCTTTGAAGTTTTCTTATCGGATTGAGTCTTTAAAGGATTTGAGAACACTTGATGTATGTCTTGCGATGGGATATCCGTGGTGACAATGGGATGTTCTATTGATCCACTTGCTGTTTGTTTTGGTGATCAACTTGCGGGTTCCGTGACCTTGGGAATCTATGCATAGGGGTTGGCACACGTTTTCATCTTGACTCTCCGGTGGAAACTTTGGGGCACTCTTTGAAGTTCTTTGTGTTGGATTGAACATGATGAATCTGAAATTGTGTGATGCATATCGTATAATCAAGCCCATGGGTACTCATGGTGACATTGGAGTATCTAGGTGACATTAGGGTTTTGGTTGATGTGTATCTTAAGGTGTTATTTTAGTACGAACTCTAGGGCTGTTCGTGACACTTATAGGGATAGCTCATACGATTGATCGGAAAAGATAACTTTGAGGTGGTTTCATACCCTACAATAATTTCTTCGTTTGTTCTCCGCTATTTGTGACTTTGGAGTGAACTCTTTGTCGCACGTGAGGGATTTACATATGATTCAACTATGTTAGTATTGTTGAGAGAACTTGCACTAGTGAAAGTATGAACCCTAGGCCTTGTTTCCAAGCATTGCAATACCGTTTGTGCTCACTTTTATCTTTAGTTACCTTGCTGTTTTTATATTTTCAGATTACAAAAACCTATATCTACCATCCATATTACACTTGTATCACCATCTCTTCGCTGAACTAGTGCACCTATATAATTTACCATTGTATTGGGTGTGTTGGGGACACAAGAGACTCTTTGTTATTTGGTTGCAGGGTTGTTTCAGAAAGACCATCTTCATCCTACGCCTCCCACGGATTGATAAACCTTAGGTCATCCACTTGAGGGAAATTTGCTAATGTCCTACAAAACTCTGCGCTTGGAGGCCCAACATGAGTCTACAAGAAGAAGGTTGCGTAGTAGACATCAGTGGGTCAAGTTTGAACCAGAACTGCCTCATAGTTTACTCATGATTTTTTCCAAAAATCATTTTGAGGTACATAAGTATCTATTTAATTAGAATAACACCAAAAATTTTCTAGGATTCAACCACTAGATAGGAACGGTCATGCCCGCCGTTTTGATCGCATTTTGAAACGGGCATAGAAAATTCAAAAAAAAAACAAAAAGTTCGAAAACCTTTACATTATGTCATTATATGTGACGAAGTTACCAGGAAAAATAATAAAATTATAATACGACAATTATTTAAAAAAGGTGTTCTCAGAAATGAGTTATCATGTGTGAAGATTCATGGCTTTCAAGCCAAATGATCAATCTTATGGCAACATTCATGGCATAGTTTGTTCAAATGATCTAATATTGTGCAAAAGACTGCATCTTGGAGTGACAAAAAAATGTTGCCTAAGGAAGTTTTCATTTTCTTTGGACGAAAATGTCATTTTCCATTTTTCGAGTGCCCAAAATGAGTATTTTTGTGAGGGACCTACCATATATTTGTTGCAAAATTGGACCGAATCAATTTTCTAAAATATTAGGCCATATTTAATGTACAATTGACCAAATGGTTGAGTGTCAAAAGCTTTCATCCACCTCTCGTGAAAAGGACAAATTTCTGCCGATTCAGTAGGAAGTGGGTCAAATTTGAACTGCAGCTCCCTCATAGTTTGCTCTTTATTTTTTCCAAAAATCATTTTTCCATACACAAGTATCTATTTCATCATAGAAACACCAAAAGTTTCACAACATTTCAACCCTAGATAAGAACTATCATACCGGCAAACTTGACCACATTTTGAAATGGGCACGAAAATGTAAAAAAAATCAAAATATTGAAAAACCTTCACATTGTGTCAATATATGCGATCAAGTTACCAGGAAAAATAATAAACTTGTAATACGGCAATTATTTTAAAAAGGTGTTCTAAAAAATGAGCTATCATGTGTGAAGATTCATGGCTGTCAAGTCAAATGATCAACCTTATGGCCACATTCATGGTATAGTTAGTTAAAATGATTTCATTTTGTGCACAAGGGTGCATATTGGAATGACAAACAATGTTGCCTAAGGAAGTTCTCATTTTCTGTGGACAGAAAATTCATTTTCCATTTTTGTGAAGGACCTACCATATATTTGTTTTAAAATTGCACCAAATCATTTTTATAAAATATTTGGTCATATTTAATGTACAATTTACCAAATGGTTGAGTCTCAAAAGCTTTGATCCACCTGTCGTGAAAAAGACAAATTTCCCCCGATTCAGTAGGAAGTGGGTCAAATTTGAACTGCAACTGCTTCATAGATTGCTTTTTATTTTTTGCAAAAATCATTTCTAGGTACAAAAGTATCTATTTAATCATAGAAACACCAAAAGTTTTCCAAGATTCAACCACTAGCTAGGAACGGGCATGCCCGCCGTTTTGACCGTATTTTGAAATGGCCATGAAAAATTCAAAAACAAATCAAAAAATTGAAAAACATTCACATTGTGTCATTATATTTGACCAAGTTACCAGGAAAAATAATAAACTTGTAATACGGCAATTATTTTAAACAAGTGTTCTAAAAAATGAGCTATCATGTGTGATGATTTATGGCTTTCAAGCGAGATGATCAATCTTATGGGCACATTCAAGGCATAGTTTGTTCAAATGATTTCATATTGTGCAAAAGGGTGCATATTGTAATGGCAAACAATGTTGCCTAAGGAAGTTTTCGCTTTCTTTGGACAAAAAATTCATTTTCCATTTTTCGAGTGCCCAAAATGAGTTTTTTTTGTGAAGGACCTATCATATATTTGTTGCAAAATTGCACCGAATCATTTTTCTAAAAAAATCGGTCATATTTAATGTACAATTGACCAAATGGTTGGGTGTCAGAAGTTTTGATCCACCTCTCATGAAAAAGACAAATCTCCGACGATTCAGTAGGAAGCGGGTCAAATTTAATCAGCAGCTGCCTTACAGTTTGCTCTTTATTTTTTCAAAAAATCATTTGTAGGTACATAAGTATCCATTTAATCAGAGATACATGGTGTGGTGGCGAGACGTCAAGGTTTGGATGGTGTCCGAGGGCCCCAACTCCAGAGCGCGTAAACCGGCATGCCAGCCGTGTGGTCACCGAGTGACCGTGGCGTTGCCACACGTTCTGGGCGGCCTAGGCATGTCTGGTGAGTTGGTCACTCCCCCGGTAGGTGTTAGGAAGAATAATAAAACAGAAGAATCTCACGAGGAGACTGAACTAAGCTCAAACGTGAATTAGCAACAAAGTGTTTGATTAGCGGTGGGTGAATGGCTAATGGGCCTGAGTTTTGGCTGAGGATTATCATCTACTAAGGAGATTGTCTTGGCAAATTTTCAGCTCAAATGAAGGATCCTAGGTGGCACTTGCTTTGCAAAGTACCACGCTGTGCAAAAATATGGATGTTGAAGCTGGGCTCAAATGGATCAATGTATTGAGCTGAAATTTGGTGGAGCATGGTAATTTGGGCATAGAAAAGCACTGTAAAAATTTGATACCATTTGGACATGCGAAAGTGGTACTTCCTTCACAATGTTATTCTCTGGACAAAAACTTGGGAAAATTATTGAGAGAAATTGGCTACATGAAATGGCTCAAATTTTGTGGAGAGTTATTATTTGAGCATATGGAAGATTTGATAAAATATCAGATAATTTTGAGAATCCTAGATACTACTTCCTTCACAAAGCTTCTCTCTGGATTGAAACTTTGTAAATTTACTAAGGAAGCTTTACTACGCAAATGGAGCTGAATATTGTCATGTGGCAATGGTTTGAGTATGTAAGAGTGCCCAAAAAGTTTGACGGCAATATGAGGGGTCTAGGTAGCACTTGCTTTGCAATGTGCAAATCTGGCCAGAAAATAGAAATTGAATCTGGGCTCGCATAGATTATTGGATTGAGCTGTAATTTGGTGGAGGATGACAACTTGGTCATATGAAGGTACTGCACAAATTTCATACCATTTTAATAAATAAAAGTGGTACTTCCTTCACAATGCTCTCCACTGAACAGAAAATTGGGAAAAATATTGAGAACATTTGCTACATTAAATCAGATACAATTTGGTGTAGAGAGGTTCTATGGGTAGGGTCATATCCTGGTAAATTTTCAGAAATTATAAAGCAATATAAAATATACTTGCTTCACAAATCGAAAATATAACCAGAAACAAAGATTGGATGGTGAGCTCACATGGATTATTAGATGGGGATCAAATTTTGTGGAGAGCTATGATTTTGGCATATAGAATATGTGGAAAAAATTCAGATCATTAGGAGATGACTATCTAGTACTTACTTCACAAAGCTTCTAGCTGAACAGAAACTTTGGAAATTTGCTGAGGAAGATTTAATAGGCAAATGGATCTGAATTTTGTCATGAGGCAATGATTTGGAAAGAAAAGAGTGCCCAAAAAATTTGAGGGCAATCCAAAAAATATAAATAACACTTCCTTCACAAAGTATTGTTCTGAACAAAATAGGAAAATGAATATTCCTGAATCATTTTTGAACTAGGCAAGGAAGGGTTTTGACATATTTGAGGACTATATGATCCAAAGAATTTATGAGAATTTTTTGGGAATTTTGGGAATGACAGAAATGTAGGCTCCTTCACAACCTAGGGCAAAAATTGACACATGGTCATGACACATAGGCAAAACTGATGAGGTGGCGCGTAGTCATAGCAATGCACCACAATTTACAAGGCTATAACCATCTATATTGGTCGTGGTCAGTTAGAAATAAGGCAGCGAACCAGTGTTGTCTGCTTTACGACCATTTCGTGCAAGGAAATTACAACCTTTCTGACCAAAATGGTCGTTATGGTTTAGGGTTTGGAGCCCCCGAACAGCTTACGGCCAATTGGTCTCAAATGGTCGTAGATTTACAACCATTTCTTCCAGGGTCACCGCCAGAAGGTCACAAGTTGACATATTTCTTGTACAGGCCCAGCTGGCCGAGGGGCCGTCCGCCCTTGCTTTGTTCGAGGTGCTGAAGAACCCTCCGCACCAGGCCTTGGCACCTCCGGGTTGTGGCCTTCTTGTCGGGTCAGGCGCCCTGGAGGGGGCCTACGCTGCCCTGGATTGGGTCCGGGACGATCTTCAGAGCGTCGATAGTCGCCTCGCGAGGGAGCGCTTGGCGCTCCTCTCAGGGTGGCTCCAGGCCGACGCCACCTCCACGGCAGTCTGGAGTCAAGCCGAGGCCAGCATCATGGGGAGAAGGAAGGAGGTCGCATCGGCCAAGGCAGCTTGCGACGCGGCGCTGGCCGAGGCGACGTCCGCCGCCAAGCGCCGCGACGAAGTGGAAGCTGGCCTGAAGGCCCTTCAGGAGGAGAAAGCTGTACTCGCGGAGCAACTCCGCCAGCGGGGGAAAGACCTCGAGGCCTGCAAGGCCAAGCTTGCTGACCGTGACTTCGCGCTGACCAAGGCGGTGGCCGACCAATCCATTGAGCGCGAGCGTCTGGTGAAGCTACAGAATGAAGCAGCAGCGGAGAAGGCCCAGCAGGATGCCAAGGAGAAGGCCCTTGCTGTGGCTGAGAAGGGAAGGGTTGTGGAGCACGACTCCCTCCCCTCCGTCGAGCTCAGGCTCCTTCAAGCATTGCACTCGATCTGCCAGGGAGGATTCGAGGAGCCCTTGGTAGCCCCCGAGAGCGGCTTCGCGGGGCTCTCTACCAAGCTTACCAAGGTGCTTGAAGCTGTCATCACCAGTGTGGAGGCCATCTTGGAGAGTGAGTGCCGCGACGCGCGTCTTCAGTCACCTTTACCTTCGCGAGCCAGACTTCGACTTCGGCACCGTGATCTGCCCGGTCGAACCTGGGGTTCGCGCACCCACGGCGACGACCGTGGAGGGCGCCGTGGGTGCGCTGATGAAGAAGTTCACCTGCGTCGCCGTTCCCGCACCTCCTGCCGCTGCGAAGTTTGGTGATGATGATGACAACGGCAGCGATGTCGACGACGAGCTCCGCGTGGTCGGATCGTGCGACGACGTCACCTCGTCCTCCTAGGTTCTTTCCTGCAAGATTTATCATTCCTTGCGAAGGCTTCATACTTGTCCGTGTTTTCGGGATATTCAGTGATTGTAATAACTGTTTAAATTGTGTGATTTCCTTCCGCGCCTTGCTTCCTTCCTGTTTGCCGTAATGCTCTGCGTCGGCAGGGCCCGATCCCGCGCATACCTCGATCGCCGTTGGGGCATCCGGATCACCAGGACGAGACCAAGGGGCGAGGGGCTACGTGACCAGTGAGGCCGCTGAGTCGCAATGCTCAGGGGTCCCCCTTGACGTACGAGTGGCTCCCCTACCTTTTCTCGCCAGCTTTCGCCTGGGAGGGTCGCGGGAAGACCAGGTACCAGGGACCTGGTGAGGTGGCGTAGCCCAGGCCCAGCCTGAGCGTAGCCCCCTAGCAGCCCCCTCGCGTGGGCATCCCAGGAGAATGCCGCGAAATGGGGCCGTGAGGGGCCATCCTGAGGTTAGTGCAGCCGCTGGGGCGCCCTCAGTTGTTTATCCGCCAGCACGGAGCATGGGGCTTCCACGTTGCGTGGGTATAGCCGCTGAGCGACAGTGTCGTCGCCAACGCGGAGCATCGGGCTTCCACTGGGGCGTGGGAAGGGGGCTCGGTGCTGGAGCCCCCAGGCATGTATAGCCCATTAAGTTCGTACGCGTGGCCTGCATGGTAAAACTGCAGGTGTATCTAGGCACTCGTGAGCCGGCGCGGGTCTCACGAGGCCCTACCTCAAAGGCGGGTTGCACCTGAATCTTCCGGCGAAAGGGCAGCGTCGTTCCAGATCCTGTATACATGGAGAAAACCTACGCCGAGTGAATTTCCGAGGGCCATCGCATGAGAAGGCCGAACACCAAGGACCCCGGGAGGTGACGTGAGCGGAGCCAGGCCGTCAGACAGAGCTCAGTCGTTGGATTTATCGACGCTGCAGGGACGGACCCGAGCACAGACGCCATGCCCAGTCTTCTCATGCGACAAACCCAAGGAGTAGACACCCGGCGCGCGGCTCTCGTGACGGCGTAGTGCCGACTGTGGTTGCTGGAACCGTGCCGCGCGCCCTGACTCACCCGCTCCTGATTAGCTCATGCGAGGACGTAGCACCAAGGGCCACGGGAGGTGACGTGCATGGGGCTGGCCCGCGAGACAGAGCTCGCCCGCTTGGGTTTGTCAACGCTGCAGGGACGTACCCGAGCACAGGCATCGTGCCAGCCCTTAATCACAAGGCGGTCGAAGGCAGGATCGTTAGGGCGCGGCGACATTCATCGTGGCAAAGCACCGAACATGCAGGTTAGAATATTTAGGAAATTCATCTAATGCATAAGAGGTTCTGAAACATGCGCAAACAACACGGCTGTTGGGGTGGGCCCGAGCCGCTTGAGGATAATGCAGCCCGATGGGCACCCTCAATCTGAGTGAATCAAAAAGTTACCTGGGTCAAACCAAAAAATCACCTGGGTGTCATACCGTTGGAGCGTCGAGGTAGCCGCTCGGGCTGGGCCTTCATGAGCCCGAGGCCTTCAGAGGCTCGGGGGGGCCCGCAAAACCCGGGGTCCTCGCCAGGGCTCGGGTCTTCCTCCAGGACTGTGCGGCACCGTGCCTCGCAAGGCATAAGCATGGCCTGGGCGAGGCGCTGGTACGTGGCACACGTATTTACCAAGCCGAAGGGCATGCGGCTGTGGACGATTGTTGCACCAGGTGGTGCAGGGCGGCTCCCACCCCGCATGGCCCGTGCCTCCTGAAGCTCCTCAAGTGCATTGGCGATGAACTCCCGCGAACCTGGCGCCTCGCGCCGTACCCCTTGCTTGAGCGGGCGCGCATCGAAGTGCGCCTCCTGGTGGTGCCCAAGCACTTCCCTTGTCTCACTGGCCAGGTCGGAGTCCTTCCCGATGGAAGCCCCCGAGCCCGACCCAAGGGAAGCACAGGGTGCGCTTTCCTATGCGTGGGGTGGAGGAGCCCTGGCTCCTGACGCAGAACCTGAGGCTCCGCCCTTGGAGGCTTCCGCCTCATGACGCCCCTTGGAGAGGAGCTGCTTCTTCATCTTGGGGGCGTCCTCAGGAGGTAGGATGCCACCTTCGTCGTCGGAGTTCTCTGCCGCCGCTACCTGTTTGGCGCGCTCGAGGGAACAGACGGCGTCCTTCTCATCGCAAGCGACGGTGATGACGCCACCACTCCCCGGCATCTTGAGGATGTTGTAGCCATGGTGAGTCACTGCCATGAACTTGGCGAGGGCAGGGTACCCGAGGATTGCGTTGTACGGGAGGTGGATGTGGGCAACGCCCTGGGCCGCAGGCAGGCAAGTTTGGGTACCCCCATTCCCAGAACGCCGACAGTATTAAGTAAAACAGAGTAATGCTTGGAGAACAATGACATGATGTAGACAAAGTAAACTCAATTAATATGAATAAACCCCATCGTTTTATCCTTAGTAGCAGCAACGCAAAGACGCATCTTCTCCCCTTCTATCACTGGGATATAGAAATTCGTCAGGTTTAACCTACAACAACGCACTACTCCCACCGCCGCAATATCAATCTACTTGGCCAAAGCACATCAATAGATTAGAGAGCATTACGAAGCTATAATGATCATGCAATCAAAGAGACAATATATATCACCAATATCTCAAGTATTTTTCTTGAATAATCTGAACATAAACCCACAATTCATCGGATCCCAACAAAGATGAGATGATCATTGTATTGAAGATCATATGAGAGAGAGATAGCCATCTAGGTACTAGCTATGGACCCGTAGGTCTGTGGTGAACTACTCACACATCATCACGAGGGCAGCAAGGTTGATGAAGAGGCCCTCCATGATTGGGGCGGAACAGAGACTTGCAGTGGCAGAAAAAGGTTTTCGAGGCTCTCCGGAGGGTTTCCAGGATGAATGAGAATTTATAGGCCGGAGAACGGGGTCGGGAGAGCCACAGGGGCCCCACAAGTTATCAGGTCTTGTGGGGCCTCCTCGAGGCTCCCGGCTATCCTCCGAAGCTTCTATGTCTTGTTTTTGTCCAGAAAAAATGATCAAAAAGTTTCGTGGCAAAGTAAAAACATGCAGAAAACAACAACTAGCACTTGGCACTGGGTCAATAGGTTAGTGCTCAAAAATATTATAAATTGGTAAATAATGACCCAAAAAGTATCTAAGAGTGATAATATATCAGCATGGACCAATAAAAATTATATATACGTTGGACATGTATCAGGCATCCATCGTGACGGTGATCTACACCAACAATGCCACCACCGTCATCACCAACTCTCTCCCATTCTATCCAGCGGTGTAAAACCTTTCTTCCCTGCTGTAATCTATACTTAAACATGGTGCTTATTTTTATATATTATTATCCAATGATGTGTGGCTATCCTATGATGTTTTAGTAGATTTCTTTTGTCCTATGGGTTGATTGATGTTCGTGATTGGTTTGAGTTGTATGGTTTATTTTGGTGTTGTTCGTGTCACGCAAGCGTGTGGGATAGCCGCTTTAGGGTGTTACAATATGTTTATGATTCGCCTATAGTGGGTGTCTAGAGTGACAGAAGTTTACACCCACGTAAGGGGATTGTTTACGTATGGGACAAAGAGGACTTGATGTGTTAATGCTATGGTTGGGTTTACCTTAATGATTTTCTAGTAATTGCGGATGCTTGCTATAATTCCAATCATAAGTGCATATGATCCAAGTACGGAAAATATGTTAGTGTATGCCTCTCCCTCATATAAAACTTCAACAATGATACCGGTCTAGTTATCGATTGCCTAGGGAAAAATCTTTCTATTGCGTTACAAAAAATCTTTCTACTAAACAATTAACTTTATTAATATTTATCTAAGAATCCCATAACTTTTATTTACTTGTGGTCTTTATAACCTTGCAAACCTATCTATTACACCTACTAAGTAATTCTAGTTTTATTCCCGCAAAATAGTTTCATACTTTTTCTAGGTAAAGTAAGCGTTGGCATGCGTAGAGTTGTATTAGTGGTCGATAGAAATTGAGAGAATATTAATTCTACCTTTAGATCCTCGTTGGGTTGGACACTCTTACATTTCGAGAAAGGCTACAAACGATCCCCTACACTTGTGGGTTATGAAGACCTTTTTCTGGCGCCGTTGCCGGGGATCAATACACTACTACGAGAAAGCCTATAGATAGGATTTTGGCAGTAGTGTTGGATAGTGGAAAAGCGCTATTTCTAAGTAGTAGTTGCGCGGGGCACCAACCAGCGCTACAAGTAGAAAAGTAGCAGTAGCACGGGCAATAAAACCAGCGCTACTACTAATGCTAAGTGGTCCCGTCGCCACCGCCAGTGGCTACCTGTAGTGGTAGCAGCTGTCTAAACCCGGCGCTACTACTAATGCCGTAGCAGTAGCGCATGTCGGTGGCCCACCGCTACCGCTATATCTGTACGTTGCCAGCATGTGGGTCCCGATTAGCAGCAGTGCGGGGGCACCGACACGCGTTACTCCTATGACGCTTAGCAGTAGCGCATCTATGTTCTAGTTCTACTGCTACGCGTAGCAGCCACCTTTTTCGTCCCAACCTTCCCCTTCCCTCCCTTTCCCCTCTCCCTCCTCTACCTCCCTCACTTAGTTCTTCCTTCTCCTACCTCTCTTCTCTCCCCCATTAATGCTATTGGAAATATGCCCTAGAGGCAATAATAATTTAGTTATTATCATATTTCCTTGGTCATGATAATCATTTATTATCCATGCTATAATTGTATTGATTGGAAACTCAAATACATGTGTGGGTACATAGACAACACTGCGTCCCTAGTATGCCTCTAGTAGACTAGCTCGTTGATCAAAGATGGCCAAGGTTTCCTGACCATAGACATGAGATGTCATTTGATAATGGGATCACGTCTTTAGGAGAATGATGTGATGGACAAGAACCAAACTATGAACGTAGCATATGATTGTGTCAGTTTATTGCTATAGTTTTCTGCATGTCAAGTATCTGTTCCTATGACCATGAGATCATGCAACTCACTAACACCGGAGGAATACCTTGTGTGTATCAAACGTCGCAACGTAACTGGGTGACTATAAAGATGCTCTACAGGTATCTCCGAGGGTGTCTGTTGAGTGGGCATGGATCAAGACTGGGATTTGTTATTCCGTGTTACGGAGAGGTATTTCAGGGCCCACTCGGTAATACAACATCACAACAAGCCTTGCAATCAATGTGACTAAAGTGTTAGCCATGGGATCTTGTATTACGGAATGAGTAAAGAGACTTGCCGGTAACGAGATTGAACTAGTTATACAGATACCGACGATCGAATCTCGGGCAAGTAACATACCGAAGAACAAAGGGAACATCATACGGGATTAACTGAATCCTTGACATAGAGGTTCAACCGATAAAGATCTTTGTAGAATATGTAGGAGCCAATATGGATATCCAGGTCCCGCTATTGGTTATTGACCGTAGAGGTGTCTCGGTCATGTCTGCATAGTTCTCGAACCCGCAGGGTCTGGACACTTAAGGTTCGGTGACGTTTCGGTATAGTTGAGTTATGTATGTTGGTGACCGAAGGTTGTTCGGAGTCCCGGATGAGATCCCGGACGTCACGAGGAGCTCCAGAATGGTCCGGAGGAAAAGATTGATATATAGGAAGTCCCGTTTTGGCCACCGGAAAAGTTTCGGGTATTTCCGGTAGTGTACCGGGAGTGCCGGAGGGCCATCGGGAGGGGCAACCCACGCCGGGAGGCCACATGGGCCTGAGGGGTGGTGCACCAGCCCTTAGTGGGCTGGGAAAACCAGCCCCACAAGGCCCATGCGGCTAGGAGGTGGGAGAAGGAAAAACCCCAAGTGGGGGAAGGATTTTCCAAGTAGGATTGGAATCCTACTTGCAGTAGGATTGGAGATGGACTCCTCCACCTCCTCCTTGGTTCGGCCGAAGCCACTAGGGGAAACCCGGGGGGCTGCCTCCTCCTCCCTCCCTCCTATTTACACTAGAGGATTTGAGGGCAGCCCCAACCCTAATTGCCACGTGCTGCCCACTTCTTCCTCTAGATCGTTTCTCCTCTAGTCTAGTTTCGGCGGTGCTTAGGCGAAGCCCTGTCGGAATAGTTCCACCACTCCCGCAGCCGCGCCGTCGTGCTACCGGAGAACTCATCTACCTCTCCGCTCCGTCTTGCTGGATGAAGAAGGCGGAGATCGTCATCGAGCTGTACGTGTGCTGAACGCGGAGGTGCCGTCTGTTCGGCGCTAGATCGGAAGGACCATGATTGGATCGCAGGACGGTTCGTGATTGGATCACGGGACGGATCGTGATCGGTTCGCGGGACGGCTAGCGATTTGGATCGTGAAGACGTTCGACTACATCAACCGCGTTTCTCAACGCTTCTCGCTTAGCGATCTACATGGGTAGGTAGATCCACTCTCCCTCTCGTAGATGCTCATCACCATGGATAGATCTTGCGTGTGCGTAGGAAATTTTTTGTTTCCCATGCAACGTTCCCCAACAGTGGTATCAGAGCTAGGTCTATGTGTAGATGAGATCACGAGTAGAACACAAAGGAGTTTGTGGGCATTGATGCTCAGATTGCTTCCTCCCTTGGTCTTTTCTTGATTCAGCGATATTGTGGGATGAAGCGGCCCGGACCAACATTAGTCGTACGCTTATGAGAGACCGGTTCCATCAACTGACATGTGACTTTGTTGCATAAAGACGGCTGGCAGGTGTCTGTCTCTCCCACTTTAGTTGGATCGGATTCGACAAAGGCGGTCCTTGAGAAGGTTGAATAGCAATTTGTGTATCACCGTTGTGGTTTTTGCGTAGGTAAGAATCGTTCTTGCTAGATACCCGTAGCAGCCACGTAAAACATGCAACAACAATTAGAGGATGTCTAACTTGTTTTTGCAAGGTATGTTGTGATGTGATATGGCCAATTACATGATAAGATATATGTGATGTATGAGATGATCATGTTTTGTATAGAATATCACGACTTGCATGTCGATGAGTATGGCAACCGGCAGGAGCCATACGGTTGTCTTTAATTTATTTTCGCCGTTTTGCTTTACTTTATCGCTATGAGTTCGCAATAGTCGTAGAAGCAACAGTTGGCGTGACAAGCTCATGGCGACATGTTGATGGAGATCAAGATGATGGAGATCATGGTGTCATGCCGGTGACGATGGAGATCATGCCGGTGCTTTGGAGATAGAGATCAAAAGCACAAGTTCATGGCCATATCATGTCACTTATGATTTGCATGTGATGTTAATCCTTTTATGCATCTTATTTTGCTTAGGACGACGGTAGCATTATAAGGTGATCCCTCACTAAAAGTTCAAGATAAAATTGTGTTCTCCCCGAGTGTGCACCGTTGCGAAAGTTCGTCGTTTCGAGACACCACGTGATGATCGGGTGTGATAGACTCTATGTTCACATACAACGGGTGCAAGCCAGTATTGCACATGCGGAACACTCGGGTTAAGCCTGACGAGCATAGCATGTACAGACATGGCCTCGGAACATAAGAGACCGAAAGGTCGAACATGAGTCATATAGTAGATATGATCAACATGGAGATGTTCACCATTGAAACCACCTCATCTCACGTGATGATCGGACTTGGGTTGGTGAATTTGGATCATGTAACACTCGGATGACCGGAGGGATGTCAATTTGAGCGGGAGTTCTTAAGTAATATGATTAATTGAACACATTATCATGAACATAGTCAAAAAGTCTTTGCAAATTATGTTGTAGATCACTAGCTCGCGCTGTAGCTCCCCTGTGTTTTTATATACGTTCCTAGAGAAAAATAGAGTTGAGAGATGATGGTAGCAATAATGCGGACTGGGTCCGTGATCTGTGGATTGTCCTCATTTGCTGCATAGAAGGCTTATGTCCTTAATGCACCGCTCGGTGTGCCACCCCCTCAAGCGTCGTCTGTAGATGTTGTGAACATCTGACAGGCACGTTCTGATGACTACTTGATAGTTCAGTGCGTCATGCATTACGGCTTAGAATTGAGGCTCCAAAATGATTTGAACGTCACGGAACATATGAGATGTTCTAAAGAGCTGAAATTGGGATCTCAGGCTCGTGCCCGTGTTAAGAGGTATGAGACCTCCAACAAGATTATTTGCCTGCAAGATGAAGGAGAATAGCTCAAACGGTGAGCATGTGTGCTCAGATTGTCTGGGTGCTACAATCGCTTGAATCGAGTGGGAGTTAATCTACCATATAAGATAGTGGTTGATATAGTTCTCCAAGTCACTGCCACAAAGCTACTAGAGCTTCGTGATGAACTATGAAATGCCAGGGATGGAAATAATGATCCCTAAGCTATTCGCGATGTTTGACACCGCGAAGGTAGAAATCAAGAAGGAGCATCAAGTGTTGATGGTTAGTAAAACCACTAGTTTCAAGAAGGCTAAGGGCAAGGAGGGAAACTTCAAGAATGGCAAGCCAGTTGCCGCTCTAGTGAAGAAACCCAAGGTTGAACCCAAACCCAAGACTAAGTGCTTCTATTATGAGGAGAACGGTCGCTGAAGCGAAACAACCCTAGATACTTGGTAGATAAGAAGGCTGGCAACGTCAACAGAAGTATATTTGATATACGTGTTATTGATGTGTACCTTACTAGTACTCCTAGTAACACCTGGGTATTGGATACCAGTTTAGTTGCTAAATGTTAGTAACTCGAAATAGAAGCTACGAAATAAACGGAGGCTAGCTAAGGGTGAGGTGACGATGTGTGTTGGAAGTGTTTCCAAGGTTGATGTGATCACCATCGCACGATCTCTCTACCTTCGGGTTTAGTGATGAACCTAAATAAATGTTATTTGGTGTTTGCGTTGAGCATGAACGTGATTAGATCGTGTTTATTGCAATACGGTTCTTCATTTAAGTCAGAGAATATTGGTTATTCTGTTTACATGAATAATACCTTCAATGGTCATGCACCCAATGTGAATGGTTCATTGAATCTCGAACGTAGTGTTACACATGTTCATAATATTGATGCAAAATGATGCAAAGTTAATAATGATAGTACCACATACTTGTGGCACTGCCGCCAAGGTCATATTGGTGTAAAGCGCATGAAGAAACTCCATGCCGATGGATCTTTTGACTCACTCGATTTCGAATCGGTTGAGACATGCGGACCATGCCTCATGGGCAAGATGACTAAAACCCCGTTTTCCAGCTTGATGGACCGGGCAAGTGACTTATTGGAAATGATACATGTTGATGTATGTGTTCCAATGAGTGTTGAAGCGTGCGGTGGATATCGCTATTTTCCTACCTTCACTGATGATTTGAGTAGATATGGGGATATTTACTTAATGAAACACAAGTCTGAAACATTTGAAAAGTTCAAACAAATTCAGAGTGAAGTTTGAGATCATTGTGACAAGAAGATAAAATGTCTACGATATGATCGTGGAAGTAAATATCTGAGTTACGAGTTTGGTATGCAACTTAAGACAATGTGGAAATTGTTTCACAATGCATGCCACCTGGAACACCATAGTGTGATGGTGTGTCCGAACGTCGTAGTCATGCTCTATTGGATATGGTGCGTACTATGATGCCACTATCGTTTTGGGGTTATGCATTAGAGACAAATACATTCACTTTAAAATAGGGCACCATCTTAGTCCGTTGAGATGACACCGTATGAAATTTGGTTTGGCAGAAACCTAAGGTGTCATTTCTCAGAATTTGGGAATGCGACGCTTATGACTGATAAGCTCAAACCCAAAGCGGAAAGATGCATCTTCATAAGATACCCTAAGGAAACGGTTGGGTATACCTTCTATCTCGTATCCAAGGGCAAAGTGTTTGTTGCTAAAAATGGGTCCTTTCTCAAGAAAGAGTTTCTCTCGAAAGAATTGAGTGGGAGGAAAGATAGAACTTGATGAGGTTATTGAACCGTCACTTCAGATGGATGGTAGCACGACACAGAAAGATGTTTCTGTGGCACCTACACCAAATGAAGGGGAAGTTAATGATGATGATCATGACACTTCGGATCAAGTTACTACCAGGCCTCGTAGGACGACAAGGAATCGTACCGCCCCTGAGTGGTACAGCAATCCTGTCTTAGGGGTCATGGTGTTAGACAACAGTGGACCTACGAGCTATGAAGAAGCGATGGTTGGCCCGGATTCCAACAAATGGCTAGGAGCCATGAAATCCGAGATAGGATCCATGTATGAAAACCAAGTATGGACTTTGGTAGACTTGCCTGTCGAACGGCAGGCCGTAGAGTACAAATGGACCTTTAAAAAGAAGACAGACGCTGATGGTAAATGTCACCAATTATAAAGCTCGACTTGTCGCAAAGAAGTTTCCGACAAGTTCAAGGAGTTGACTACGATGAGACTTTCTCACCCGTAGCGACCTTAAAAGTCTGTTGGAATTATGTTAGTAGTTGCTGCATTTTTCAATTATGAAATCTGGCAGATGGATGTCAAAACATCGTTTCCTTAACGGTTTCCTTGAGGAAAGGTTGTATGTGATACAACCGGAAGGTTTTGTCAGTCCTAAGGATGCTAAAATGTATGCAAGCTCCAGCGATCCTTCTATGGACTGGAGCAAGCATCTCGGAGTTGGAATATACGCTTTGATGAGGTGATCAAAGCTTTTGGGTTTATACAAAGTTTATAAGAAACTTGTATTTACAAGAAAGTGAGTGGGAGCACTATAGAATTTCTGATAACTATATGTGGTTGACATATCATCGATCGGAAATAATGTAGAATTTCTGAAAAGCATAAAGGGTTGTTTGAAAGGAGTTTTTCAAAGGAAGACCTGAATGAAGCTACTTAAATATTGGGCATCAGGATCTATAGAGATAGATCAAGACGTCTGATAAGACTTTCAATGAGTACATACCTTCACAAGATTTTGAAAGAGTTCAAAATGGATCAGTCAAAGAAAGAGTTCTTGCCTGATTTGTAAGGTGTGGAGTTGAGTGAGACTCAAAGCTCGACCACGGCAGAAGAAAGAGAAAGGACGAAGGTCGTCCCCTATGCCTTATCCATAGGCTCTATATAGTATGCCATGCTGTGTACTGCACCTGGTGTGTGCCTTGCCATGAGTCTGTCAAGGGGTACAAGAGTGATCCAGGGGTGGATCACTGGACAGCGGTCAAAATTATCCTTAGTAACTAGAGGACTAAGGAAATGTTTCTTGATTATGGAGGTGATGAAGAGTTCGTCGTAAAGAGTTACGTCGATGCAAGCTTTGACACCAATCCGGATGACTCTTAGTAGTAATCCGGATACGTATATTGGAGCAGCCATTTGGAATAGCTCCAAGTAGAGTGTAGTAGCATCTGCAGTATGACATATAGATTTGCAAAGAACACACGAATCTGAATGTTGCAGACCGTTAACTAGAACCTCTCTCACATGCAAAACATGACCGAACCCCAGAACTCATTGGGTGTTAGATTCATTACAATGTTAATCACATGGTGATGTGAGCTAGATTATCGACTCTAGTGCAAGTGGGAGACTGTTGGAAATATGTCTTAGAGGCAATAATAATTTAGTTATTATCATATTTCCTTGGTCATGATAATCGTTTATTATCCATGCTATAATTGTATTGATTGAAAACTCAAATACATGTGTGGGTACATAGACAACACTGTGTCCCTAGTATGCCTCTAGTAGACTAGCTCGTTGATCAAAGATGGTCAAGGTTTCCTGACCATAGACATGAGATGTCATTTGATAACGGGATCACGTCATTAGGAGAATGATGTGATGGACAAGACCCAAACTATGAACGTAGCATATGATCAGGTCGGTTTATTGCTATAGTTTTCTGCATGTCAAGTATCTGTTCATATGACCATGAGATCATGCAACTCACTGACACTGGAGGAATACCTTGTGTGTAGCAAACATCGCAACATAACTGGGTGACTATAAAGATGCTCTACAGGTATCTCCGAGGGTGTCTGTTGAGTGGGCATGGATCAAGACTGGGATTTGTTACTCCGTATGACGAAGAGCTATCTCAGGGCCCACTCGGTAATACAACATCACAACATGCCTTGAAGACTTCCTGAGCTATTAGTGCTAAGTTTTGAATGTTATTAACATTTGAGCGCCTATTGACTTGCAGCCCACCACGTGTTCTCCCCACCGATCAAGTCTCGGACAGGGAGACCCCGCCCGCCGAGCTAGCGGAGAGCGGGACCGCATCACACCCCTCTCCTCCGGGCGCCGCGAAGGATGCCGCGGAGGTGTCATCCCAACAAGCTCCTTTGGAGCCGGACACCAGCGGTGGGGGCGACGACATCATGGTCGAGGCTAACGCCTCGGCCGCCGAAGACCGGGGGGAAAAGCCCCTCCCGGATACTGAGGAGACTGGACGAGGGGATGTCCAGTCCCTTCCGAGGTCGTCTCCGGAGCGCACCATGCCTCCAGAGGCACCGGTTCAATCCCCGGTTGGAGATCGGGTTAACCGATCTCCACATGCGCCACCGACCAATGGGTGGCCGGCTATGGGGGAGGCTCTGTCAAGTGCCTCCATCTCCGAGGAGCACCGCACCCTTATGGGTGCGGTTATACAAAGCATTCAGTTCGTTGATAGCGGACTGAAGGAGGCCTTCAAGGGTCTCCTGACGGGCTTCCAGGTAAGCCACGTAAAGTTTTGTTAATTTACAATTTTTGTGCTATCGTTATATATATATGAGCCCCCGAGCCCTAGGTGTGTTTGGAAAAACTCACCTGGGGGTCAATCATAGACCATTAACCGGACAATGCATGAAACAATATTTGTTCGGAATGTTCCAATAGTCCTTAAGAGGACCGAACATGTGATCATGTTTATGATAGTTCGAAGGTTTGAATCCATGTAACCTGATAGTGGTTTGTTATGTGTAGGCTTCGTCATCGGCGGCGGCTGTTAATGCCGCCGAGCTAAACGAGCTAAATCGAAAGCTCAAGAGCTCCGAAGATGAGCTTGACGCTCTGAATAAGAGATTCGACGAGGCGCAAGGTAAGCCGGATTATAATATCCGAATTCTTCATCACCATACTGTCGACGCAGTAGTTTTATATGTTTGATGCTTACGCAGCCTCGGCGAAGGAAATTGAGAAGCTCAAGGCTGAGTTTCAGAAGGCGAAACAGGAGGCCGCGAGCGAGAAGGCTGCCGCGCTCTCCGATTTAAAAGCCACTGGTGCCAAACATGAGGCTCGGGTGGAGGAAATCCAGCAGGAGCTCAAAGACGCCGGTCAAAAGTGCGAGGACCTCGAGCAGAAAGGCAAGGAGCAGGCCGCCGAACTATCCACTCTGAAATCCGATCTCCAGAAGGAGCGGGTGGATAGGCGATTCTTTGAAGAGCAAGTCAGCCAGGTCAAGGCTATCACAGATGGTAAGCCGTATTTACTGCAGTGTGTCTTCGGGGATAGCAAGTTTGCATTGCTTACCCAAGTGTGGCGTTCCTCAGGCGCCTGCTCGGACCTCCAGAAGATCACAGCGGACGCGAACCAGTTCTATGCTTCGCGGGGAGAGGGAGATGAAGCTCAGCTGTTTTGGGCGCAATTTGAAGCCTCCGAGCGCTCTCCTCTCCTCGTTGAGCAGCTGAAGCAGCTGATGGAGCTACACCGGATGGCGGAGCCGGCCATGAAGGATCTCTGCATCCGGCTATGTCCCGACGAGCCATTGTCGAGTAGCTACTTTGGCCTGGTGCAGAAGCTGAGCGACGCCTTGCCTCGGATCGACGCACTAAGGCGGTCCTCATGTATCGAGGGAGCTCGGATGGCCTTCGCAAGGGCCAAGGTGCACTGTCCGGGTCTTGATCCGACGAAAATAGCCACTGCTCCGCCGCCCCCTAGAAAGGAGCATAGGTGCCCCGTAGTTATGGAGGGTGCTCGGGCAATAGAGGCTCAATGTTCGAGAGAAAACATTTATGAGTAAATGCGTTGTAATATGTCCAAAGACCTTTTAACGCATTTATATTTAAGATACATGGTTTATCATGTCTTTCGTGTTTTGCATCCTTTATAACTCCTGTGTGGCTATTGAAACTAAAAGTTGCGAGTCATCGGCTTCAGCCCCCATGTAGATACTACGCGGGGTGTCTCTGCCAACGCACTGTGACCCTTAGCCGAGCTATCGGTACCCGAAGGCGGTAGTGTGGGGCGGACAAGGAAATGGGACCATAACGCTTTATTGCTTTCACTTAGCCGTAGGGGCGCGAGAAAGGAGTGCGGGGGGCTGATGACTAGCCCCCAGGGTTTTGTGATGTTCGGATGAACCGCGGCCAAAGCCGATATCACATGGTTTGTACGAATACCAAACCCATGGCATGACACGGAATAACCTCTAACGAGGTTTATTTAAGCTCGGATTTGCAGACCGGTTCTCGCATACTATGACAGTCAGTTTTCGGCTTTCTCCGCTGAGGTGCTTGACCAGGCTAGCCGGAAGCACAATCGCAGTGGTTCTCCCTTTGCCCTTTTAGCCGAACGAGCGGAACGTAAAGGGGCAAGCACAGGAGCCGGGCAACCCAACTATTGACCCAAGACATAGTTTGGAACCAATGCATATAAAGCGGAATTCCAAGACGCCGAACGCAAAATCAGTTGTGCTTAGGGCGATTTTTTAAGTTCGAGCCCCCGGTCTATTAGCCGGTTGCATCGTAAAGTATACCAAACAGGTTCGCAAGAAGAGGGGGAAAATAGAGAGTGTGCCAAAAAAGACAGCGAAGCGATCATGTATGATATATCTGTATTTTACTCAATGACTCTTATTATTCAAATTGCCGATGCAACTGTTTACAGGTAAAAATGAAATATAAACCTTACAGGAGGGGTTGTACCAGGGGTCTTCGATGGGTGACCTGACGTCCTCGATGTGCCCTGTCGTTTGTCCGCTCCTGCGTCTCCTAAGGAGTTGTATACCGCTATGGGTTTTGCTGTTCGGCGAGCGGACTTTGGAGAAAAAATTTGAGAAGTCGCCGAAGTGTGAATGAGCTTTACGCCTTAGCAGGTACTTTATGGTACCTGTAGTGTGTCCGAAGACGTTTTGATGGTGATAGTTCGGTCCAGCCGAACACTTACCCTTTGATAGTTTTTCCCCACCGTTGCCCATGGAATTTTGAGCGCGAAGTTGTGCCTCCTTGGCACGTACTTTGCTAGTTCTATGGCTGTGCGATGGGGGTCGAGTCCCTATTTATGGGGAGAAGAAGGTTCTGGTACTTCAGGTTGAAAGCGAGCTCGCTTCCCAGCCTTACGTGCTTTTACGACAGATGTCGGTGTTTGCCGATCATCAGTGTAATGGAATTCGGCCGCCAGGGCCAATGCATGTTCCTCAGTTCGGAGGGAGCGCTCTGTTTTGCCATTGACAGTAATGACCCCCTTGGGGCCGGGCATTTTGAGCTTGAGGTATGCGTAGTGTGGGACGGCATTAAAGCGAGCGAACGCTGTACGGCCGAGCAGGGCGTGATAGCCGCTGCGGAAAGGTACGATGTCGAAGATCAAGTCCTCGCTTCGAAAGTTATCGGGCGAGCCGAACACTACTTCCAGGCTTACAGAGCCCGTGCACCGGGTTTCGACGCCTGGGATCACTCCTTTAAAGGTAGTGTTGCTGGGTTTGATCCTTGACGGATCTATGCTGATCTTTTTCACCGTGTCTGAGTAAATCAGATTGAGGCTAATACCTCCGTCCATTAGGAATTTAGTGAGGTGATACCCGTCTATGATGGAGTCTAGGACGAGGGCGGCGGAACCCCCATGACGGATACTGGTCGGGTGGTCACGTCGATCAAAGGTGATTGGGTATGCCGACCTTGGGTTATACTTCGGGGCTACAGGCTCTACGGCGTAGACCTCCCGAAGGGCGCGCTTCCTCTCCTTTTTGGGTATATGAGTGGCGTATATCATATTTACTATTTTTACCTCTGGAGGGAATTTCTTTTGTCCGCCACCGATCGGACCGCGGGGCTCATCCTCGTCCTCGCTGCGTGGGCTCTTGCCTTGGTCCTCGGATGCGAGATTGGCGGTCTGTTTGAATACCCAATAGTTATGGTTGGTGTGGTTGGTGGGCTTCTCTTGAGTGACATGGATCTGGCAAGGCCTATCCATGATCTTGTCCAGCAGGGTGGGTCCGTCGCGATTGCCTTTAGGAGGCTTCTTCCGCTGCCCAGGCCGGGAGTTGCGGAAGCCGGCGTTAAAGGCCGTGTCATCGGCATCAGTATTGTTGTGCCGGCGCTTATTCTTATTGCGCTTTGGTTTCCCGTTTCCATCCCAAACTTCGGAGGTTCCGGGGTCTTTGGGGTTGTGGCTACGTCTTGCTAGCCAGTTATCCTCGCCCGCGCAACAGCGAGTCATGAGTGATGTAAGGGCGGACATTCTCCTTGGTTTATCCTAGCCGAGCTGACGAGCCAGCCACTCATCCCGAATATTGTGCCTGAAAGAGGCTATTGCTTCGGCGTCCGGGCAGTCAACGATCTGGTTTTTTCTTGGTTAAGAACCAATTCCAGAATAGCCGCGCAGATTCTCCTGGCTTCTGGACGACGTTGCTTATGTCGGAGGAGTCCGGCGGCCGAACATAAGTGCCCAGGAAGTTAGATCGGAATGCCTCTTCTAGATCCTCCCAGCACCCAATGGAGTTTTCGAGGAGGTTATTTAACCAGTGCCGAGCTGGCCCCTTAAGCTTCAGGGGTAGGTACTTGATGGCGTGGAGGTCATCTACTCGTGCCATGTGGATGTGGAGGAGGAAATCCTCGATCCATATGGTTGGGTCAGTTGTCCCATCGTATTGTTCTATGTTTACGGGTTTAAACCCTTCCGGGAACTGATGCTGCATTACCTCGTCCGTGAAGCACAGTGGGTGGGCAGCGCCTCTGACCCGAGCTATGTCGCGCCAGTGATCGGCGTCTATCCTAGCCCAGTTTCGGTCCCGACCTTTATTGTTGAGGTCGAGCCAGGGCCGGTACCCTTCCCATCTATCAGGTGAGTATCCTCTGGATCCGTAGATGGATCGCGTACGACCAGCTCTGTAGTTCAGGTCGTGTCACAGGTCGAACCTGTCATCGGGCTCTAGTGGCTCTTTTCCCCATCTGCGGGGTATCGTTGGCCTATAGCTGTTGTCGTCAGCTGTCCAGTCTCGTCCTCGAGGAGGGCGGTCTGGCTTGTCTTATGGGGTATGTTTGGGAGACGGCGTATCAGTGAGCTCGTCATCGAATTGTGGCAGCAGCCTTCTGCGTGGATAGCTCTTAGGTTGGTCCGATAGACCGGTACCGTATCCTTCGTCTGCTGAGAGGACTCTCGTCCATCGATCGTTGAGGTTGTCTTGTTCGGCTTTAAGCTGTCGTTCTTTTGCTTTCAGGCTGCGGGCCGTGGCTATAAGTTGTTGCCTGAACAGTTCCTGATCTTCAAGATTATCGGGGATGGCGAAGTCATCGGCTTTCGGGATGTCCTCCTCCTCGACAGGGGGGAGGTAATTGTCGTCCTCGGAATCATTTAGATCGTCAGGGTTGCGCCGGTCTTCTGGCCTCTCCTGACAATCTAACAGGTGTTTGGGGATATCGGGATCGCCGAGGTCTTCCGGGGTGTCTCCGTCCCCGGTGCCGTCGATAGCTTTTCTTCCCATTTTTCCTTTGGACCGTTTATGCGGCTTTCGGCGTCTTGACGGCGCTTCACCTGATTTGTCGCCATCGTTTTTTGGAGTGTCCACCATGTAGACGTCGTATGTGGAGATGGCAGTCCACCGCCCGGTGTTAACGGGGGTGAGGGTACGATCCTCCTCATCCATGTATTCTGGCTCCTCAGAGGCATAGTCCAACATGTCGGTTAAATCCTCGACAGTGGCTACCAAGTGGGTGGTGGGTGGGACGAAAAATTTGTCCTGACCCGCCTTGAGCCCGATCTGAGCACAGATCTGGGTTGGGTCATCGGTAATCTTCATCGACGAGATCCGATCTAGGTCCTCGTTGAGTATCGAGAGCTCGATCGGGTCAGTCTGCTCAGAGCTTCCGGAGTTAACCTCCAATATGCGTCCGCGCGGGGGGAGTGCTCAGCAAGAACAGGTGTCCGGACATCTGGCACTATGACCGGGTCCGGACTGAGAGTCGGGTCCTCGCCGGGGTAGATCAAGTGGGCGGGACCGAAAGATGAATCTGAGGTTAAAGCCTCAGAGTCTTTGTGCATGGCAGGCGAGACCGCGAGCCCGGTTAGTGGCAGGTTGCCCCGAGAGTCTACGGAGAACTCTAGGTTCCCGAATCTGTCCTCTTGATCAGGGGCGAAACTTCCAACACGGCCTAGATGGCCGGTCGGGTCGGTGTGCAGCACAATGCTGCCGAAAGCGAAGATTTGTCCGGGGACGAAAGTGTCCGTATTGCGGACCTCTTCGTTGATGACGAGGCAAGTGATCGATTCCTTTGGCGATCATAGCGGAACTCTCAATGAAAGCACCAATGTCGGTGTCAAAACCGGCGGATCTCGGGTAGGGGATCCCGAGCTGTGAGACTAGAATCGATGGTAAATGGGGACGAGGGGGACGATGTTTTACCCAGGTTCGGGCCGTCCTATGGAGGTAATACCCTACGTCCTGCTTGATTATATTGATGGTATAAGGGTTACAGAGTTGATCTACCTCGAGATCGAATAGCTAAAACCCTAGATGAGTTTTTCTCCCTTCTACAACCTAAAACCCTCCGGCTTATATAGACACCGAGGGTACTGTTGGGCAACGTTGCATGGGAAACAAAAAATTTCCTACGCACACGCAAGACCTATCCATGGTGATGAGCATCTACGAGAGGGAGATTGTATCTACATACCCTTGTACATCACTAAGCGGAAGCGTTAATAAACGCGGTTGATGTAGTCGAACGTCTTCGCGATCCAAATCGCCGAGCGTCCTGCGATCCAATCACGATCCTTCCGATCTAGTGCCGAACGGACGGCACCTCCGCGTTCAACACACGTGCGGCTTGATGACGCCTTCACCTCCTCGATCCAGCGAGCGATGATGAAGTAGTAGATGAGTTCCAGCAGCACGACGGCGTGGTGATGATGGTGAGTAGCAATCTCAGCAGGGCTTCGCCAAGCACTACGGAGATTATGACGGAGGAACTAGAGGGCTAGGGTTGCCGGCACACGGCTTGGGAAATCCTGATGTGTCCCGTGTGCTAGCCCTGTCCCTCTATTTATATGTTGAGCCCTGGGGTCTAAACTTGGACAAAAAGCCTCCACCAGCTCGGTTTTGCCCGCACAAGGTCGGTTTGGCCCGCAAGGAAAGAGTCCAACTCGGATCCCTGCCGAACCGTGCACAGCCACGCACAAGCGGTAGTACCGCTCACAAGCGGTAGTACCGCTTCACCCAAGCGGTAGTACCGCTTACGCGGTAGTACCGCTTCATCCAAGCGATAGTACAGCAAAACTCCCTTTTGCCTTTTTCCGATACCTCGTGGATTGTATCCCTTTGGCCCATATAAAGTGTTGCTGCACCCGAACACTTCGGTGAACATCCGGAACCCCTTCCGGTGAATTCCGGAACCCTTCCGGAGATCAAAACACTATTATCACATATATCAATCTTTACCTCCGGACTCTTCCGGAGATCCTCGTCATGTCCGGGATCTTATCCGAGACTCCGAACAACCTTCGGTCACCAACAATAACTCAACTATACTAATCGTCACCAAACGTTAAGTGTGTAGACCCTGCGGGTTCGAGAACTATGTAGACATGACCGAGACACCTCTACGGTCAATAACCAATAGCGGGACCTGGATGCCCATATTGGTTCCTACATATTCTACGAAGATCTATATCGGTTGAACCTCTATGTCAAGGATTCAGTTAATCCCGTATGTTGTTCCCTTTGTTCTTCGGTATGTTACTTGCCCGAGATTCGATCGTCGGTATCTCTATACCTAGTTCAATCTCGTTACTGGCAAGTCTCTTTACTCGTTCCGTAATACAAGATCCCGTGGCTAACACCTTAGTCACATTGCTTGCAAGGCTTATAGTGATGTTGTATTACCGAGTGGGCCCTGAGATACCTCTCCGTCACACGGAGTAACAAATCCCAGTCTTGATCCATGCCAACTCAACGGACACCTTTGGAGATACCTGTAGAGCATCTTTATAGTCACCCAGTTACGTTGCGACGTTTGATACACACAAGGTATTCCTCCGGTGTCAGTGAGTTGCATGATCTCATGGTCATAGGAACAGATACTTGACATGCAGAAAACAATAGCAATAAACTGACACGATCATATGCTATGTTTATAGTTTGGGTCTTGGCCATCACATCATTCTCCTAATGACGTGATCCCGTTATCAAATGACATCTCATGTCCATGGTCAGGAAACCTTTACCATCCTTTGATCAACGAGTTAGTTAACTAGAGGCTTACTAAGGACACAGTGTTGTCTATGTACCCACACATGTATTTGAGTTTCCAATCAATACAATTATAGCATGGATAATAAACGATTATCATGAACAAGGAAATATAATAAAAACTACTTTTATTATTGCCTCTAGGGCATATTTCCAACAGTCTCCCACTTGCACTAGAGTCAATAATCTAGTTCACATCACTATGTGATTTACATTGTAATGAATCGAACACCCATGCAGTTCTGGTGTTGTTCATGTTTAGCCCTTGGAAGAGGTTTAGTCATCGGATCTGCAACATTCAGATCCGTATGTACTTTGCAAATATTTATGTCGTCCTCCTTGATGTAATCGCGGATGGAATTGAAACGTCGCTTTATGTGTCTGGTCCTCTTGTGAAATCTTGGTTCCTTGGCTAGAGCAATGGCACCAGTATTATCACAGAACAGAGTCATTGGGTTAAGTGCACTAGGCACTACTCCAAGATCTGTCATGAACTCCTTCATCCAGACACCTTCCTTCGCCGCCTCCGAGGCAGCGATGTACTCCGCTTCGCATGTAGAATCAGCTACCACACTTTGCTTGGAACTGCACCAGCTAACCGCACCCCCATTAAGAATAAATACGTATCCGGTTTGCGACTTAGAGTCAACCGGATCAGTGTCAAAGCTTGCATCGACGTAACCCTTTACGACGAGCTCTTGATCACCTCCATAAACGAGAAACATGTCCTTAGTCCTTTTCAGGTACTTCAGGATATTCTTGACCGCCGTCCAGTGTTCCATTCCTGGATCACTTTGAAACCTTCCGGCCATACTTATGGCAAGGCTGACATCGGGTCTTGTGCACAGCATTGCATACATGATAGAGCCTATGGCTGAAGCATAGGGGACAACACTCATCTTTTCTCTATCTTCTGTAGTCACTGGGCATTGAGTCTTACTCAACTTCATACCTTGCAAAACAGGAAAGAACCCCTTCTTGGACTGATCCATTTTGAACTTCTTCAAAATCTTATCAAGGTATGTGCTTTGTGAAAGTCCTATTAAACGTCTTAATCTATCTCTATAGATCTTGATGCCTAATATGAAAGCAGCTTCTCCTAGGTCCTTCATTGAAAAACTCTTGTTCAAATATTCCTTCACGCTTTCCAACATTTCTATATTGTTTCCAATCAGCAATATGTCATCCACATATAATATTAGAAACGCTATAGAGCTCCCACTCACTTTCTTGTAAATACAAGCTTCTCCGTAAACTTGTATAAACCCGAACGCTTTGATCACCTCATCAAAGCGAAGATTCCAACTCCGAGATGCTTGCACCAGTCCATAAATGGATCGCTGGAGTTTGCAAACTTTGTCAGCATTCTCTGGATCGACAAAACCTTCTGGTTGCATCATATACAACTCTTCCTTAAGGAAACCGTTAAGGAACGCTGTTTTGACATCCATCTGCCAAATTTCATAATCGAAAAAGGCAGCTATTGCTAACATGATTCTGACAGACTTAAGCATCGCTACGGGTGAGAAGGTCTCATCGTAGTCAACTCCTTGAACTTGTGAAAAACCCTTTGCCACAAGTCGAGCTTTATAGACGGTGACATTACCGTCCGCGTCCGTCTTCCTCTTGAAGATCCATTTGTTCTGAATGGTCTTACGCCCTTCAGGTAATACTTCCAAAGTCCACACTTTGTTTTCATACATGGATCCCATCTCGGATTTCATGGCCTCTAACCATTTCTCGGAATCCGGGCCCACCATCGCTTCTCCATAGCTCGTAGGTTCATCGTTGTCCAACAACATGACCCCTAAGATAGGGTTGCCGTACCACTCAGGAGCAGTACGCGTCCTTGTCGACCTACGAGGTTCGATAGCAACTTGATCCGAAGCTTCATGATCATCATCATTAACTTCCTCTTCAACTGATGTAGGCTCTACAGAAACATCTTTCTGCGCTGCGCTACTCTCTGTTTGAAGTAAAGGTTCAATAACCTCATCAAGTTCTATCTTCCTCCCACTCAATTCTTTCGAGAGAAACTCTTTCTCAAGAAATGTTCCGTTCTTGGCGACAAACACTTTGCCTTCGGATCTGAGATAGAAGGTATACCCAACTGTCTCTTTTGGATATCCTATGAAGACACATTTCTCTGCTTTGGGTTCCAGCTTTTCAGGCTGAAGCTTTTTGACATAAGCATCACATCCCCAAACTTTAAGAAACGACAATTTTGGCTTCTTGCCAAACCACAATTCATATGGCGTCGTCTCAACGGATTTCGATGGTGCCCTATTTAAAGTGAATGCAGGTGTCTCTAATGCATAACCCCAAAACGATAGTGGAAAATCAGCAAGAGACATCATAGATCGCACTATATCCAATAAAGTTCGATTACGACGTTCGGACACACCATTACGCTGTGGTGTTCCAGGCGGTGTCAATTGTGAAACAATTCCACACTATCTTAAGTGACTGCCAAACTCATAACTCAGATATTCTCCTCCTCGATCAGATCATAGGAATTTAATCTTCTTGTTATGATGATTCTCAACTTCACTCTGAAATTGCTTGAACTTTTCAAACGTTTCAGACTTGTGTTTCATTAAGTAAATATACCCATATCTACTTAAGTCATCAGTGAAGGTGAGAAAGTAACGATAACCACCGCGCGCCTCAATGCTCATCGGACCGCATACATCAGTATGTATGATTTCCAACAAGTCACTTGCCCGTTCCATCGTACCTGAGAACGGCGTCTTAGTCATCTAGCCCAAGAGGCATGGCTCACATGTGTCAAGTGATTCAAAATCAAGTGACTCCAAAACTCCATCAGCATGGAGCTTCTTCATGCGTTTTACGCCAATATGACCTAAACGGCAGTGCCACAAGAAAGTGGTATTATCATTATCAACTCTACATCTTTTGGCATCAATGTTATGAACATGTGTATCATCACTATCGAGATTCAATAAGAATAAACCCCTCACATTGGGTGCATGACCATAAAAGATATTACTCATATAAATAGAACAACCATTATTCTCAGATTTAAATGAGTAACCGTCTCGCAATAAACAAGATCCAGATATAATGTTCATGCTTAACGCAGGCACTAAATAACAATTATTCAGGTTCATCTCTAATCCCGATGGTAATCGAAGAGCGAGCGTGCCGACGGCGATCACATCAACCTTGGAACCATTTCCCACGCGCATCGTCACTTCGTCCTTTGCCAGCCTCCGTCTATTCCGCAGTTCCTGTTTTGAGTTGCAAATGTGAGCAACCGCACTGGTATCAAATACCCAGGCACTACAACGAGAGTTGGTAAGGTACACATCAATAACATGTATATCATATATACCTTGTTTGTTGTTGGCCGCCTTCTTGTCAGCCAAATACTTGGGGCAGTTCCGCTTCCAGTGACCAGTTCCCTTGCAATGAAAGCACTCAGTTTCTGGCTTGGGTCCAGCCTTGGGTTTCTTCACGGGAGGGGCAACTGCTTTGCCACTCTTCTTGGAGTTACCCTTCTTACCCTTGCCATTCTTCTTGAAACTAGTGGTTTTATTGACCATCAACACTTGATGCTCCTTCTGAATCTCTGACTCAGCGACTTTCAACATCGCAAACAGCTCGGCGACTGACTTGTTCATCCCGTGCATGTTATAGTTCAACACGAAGCTCTTGTAGCTAGGTGGCAATGATTGAAGAACTCTGTCAGTGATAGCCTCTGGCGGAAGTCTCATCCCCAATTCAGCCAGACGGGTGGAGTACCCAGACATTCTGAGTATGTGATCACTGACAGACCCGTTCTCCTCCATCTTGCAAGCATAGAACTTATCGGAGGTCTCATACCTCTCGATCCGGGCATTCTTCTGAAAGATAAACTTCAACTCCTGGAACATATCATATGCTCCATGACGTTCAAAACGTCTTTGAAGTCCCGGTTCTAAGCCATACAACATTGCACATTGAACTATTGAGTAATCATCAGAACGAGCCTGCCAGGCGTTCACAACGTCTGGAGACTCAACTGGAGCGGGTGGATCACCAAGCGGTGCATCAAGGACATAAGCCTTCTGGGAAGCCGTAAGGATAATCCTTAGATTACGGGCCCAGTCCACAAAGTTACTTCCATCATCTTTCAACTTAGCTTTCTCTAGGAACGCATTAAAATTCAGGGGTGCTACTGCGCGAGCCATGATCTACAACATAAATAGTGCAAAGACAACTTAGACTATTGTTCAAGATAATGAGTTTAGTTAATCATATTACTTAAAAACTCCCACTCAAATTGACATCCCTCCGGTTATTCGAGTGTCACATGATCCAAATCAACCAACTCAAGTCCGATCATCACGTGAGTTGAGGTGGTTTCAATGGTGAACATCTCCATGTTGATCATATCTACTATATGACTCATGTTCGACCTTTCGGTCTCTTGTGTTCCGAGGCCATGTCTGTAAATGCTAGGCTCGTCAAGTTTAACCCGAGTGTTCCGCACGTGCAACACTGGCTTGCACCCGTTGTATGCGAACGTAGAGTCTATCACACCCGATCATCACGTGGTGTCTCAAAACGACGAACTTTCGCAACGGTGCACACTCGGGGAGAACACAATTTTATCTTGAAATTTAAGTGAGGGATCACCTTATAATGCTACCGTCGTCCTAAGCAAAATAAGATGCATAAAAGGATTAACATCACATGCAAATCATAAGTGACATGATATGGCCATGAACTTGTGCTTTTGATCTCCATCTCCAAAGCACGGCATGATCTCCATCGTCACCGGCATGACACCATGATCTCCATCATCTTGATCTCCATCAACGTGTCGCCATGAAGTTGTCGCGCCGACTGTTGCTTCCACGACTATTGCTAACTCATAGCGATAAAGTAAAGCAAAACGGCGAAAATAATTAAAGACAACTCTATGGCTCCTGCCAGTTGCCGTACTCATCGACATGCAAGTCGTGATATTCTATACAACACATGATCATCTCATACATCACATATATCTCATCATGTAATTGGCCATATCATATCACAACATACCCTGCAAAAACAAGTTAGACGTCCTCTAATTGTTGTTGCAAGTTTACGTGGCTGCTACGGGTATCTAGCAAGAACGATTCTTACCTACGCAAAACCACAACGTGGTGTAGTGATTGCTTTTTAATCTTCTAAAAGAACCCTCTTGATTGAACCGATTCAACTAAAGTGAGAGAGACAGACACCCGCCAGTCACCTTTATGCAACAAGTGCACGCAGCGGTAAAACCAGTCTCGCGTAAGCGTACGCGTAATGTCGGTCCGGGCCGCTTCATCTCACAATACCGCTGAATCAAGTATCAACTAGTAACGGCAAGCAATATGTATACACCCACGCCCACAACTCCTTTGTGTTCTACTCGAGATCTCATCTACGCATAGACCTAGCTCAGATGCCACTGTTGGGGAATGTTGCATGGGAAACAAAAAATTTCCTACGCACACGCAAGACCTATCCATGGTGATGAGCATGTACGAGAGGGAGATTGTATCTACATACCCTTGTAGATCGCTAAGCGGAAGCGTTAATAAACGCGGTTGATGTAGTCGAACGTCTTCGCGATCCAAATCGCCGAGCGTCCCGCGATCCAATCACGATCCTTCCGATCTAGTACCGAACGGACGGCACCTCCGCGTTCAACACACGTGCGGCTTGATGACGCCTTCACCTCCTCGATCCAGCGAGCGATGATGAAGTAGTAGATGAGTTCCAGCAGCACGACGGCGTGGTGATGATGGTGAGTAGCAATCTCAGCAGGGCTTCGCCAAGCACTACGGAGATTATGACGGAGGAACTAGAGGGCTAGGGCTGCCGGCACACGGCTTGGGAAATCCTGATGTGTCCCGTGTGCTAGCCCTGTCCCTCTATTTATATGTTGAGCCCTGGGGTCTAAACTTGGACAAAAAGCCTCCACCAGCTCGGTTTTGCCCGCACAAGGTCGGTTTGGCCTGCAAGGAAAGAGTCCAACTCGGATCCCTGCCGAACCGTGCACAGCCGCGCACAAGCGGTAGTACCGCTCACAAGCGGTAGTACCGCTTGAGCGGTAGTACCGCTTCACCCAAGCGGTAGTACCGCTTACGCGGTAGTACCGCTTCATCCAAGCGGTAGTACAGCAAAACTCCCTTTTGCCTTTTTCCGATACCTCGTGGATTGTATCCCTTTGGCCCATATAAAGTGTTGCTGCACCCGAACACTTCGGTGAACATCCGGAACCCCTTCCGGTGAATTCCGGAACCCTTCCGGAGATCAAAACACTATTATCACATATATCAATCTTTACCTCCGGACTCTTCCGGAGATCCTCGTCATGTCCGGGATCTTATCCGAGACTCCGAACAACCTTCGGTCACCAACAATAACTCAACTATACTAATCGTCACCAAACGTTAAGTGTGTAGACCCTGCGGGTTCGAGAACTATGTAGACATGACCGAGACACCTCTACGGTCAATAACCAATAGCGGGACCTGGATGCCCATATTGGTTCCTACATATTCTACGAAGATCTATATCGGTTGAACCTCTATGTCAAGGATTCAGTTAATCCCGTATGCTGTTCCCTTTGTTCTTCGGTATGTTACTTGCCCGAGATTCGATCGTCGGTATCTCTATACCTAGTTCAATCTCGTTATCGGCAAGTCTCTTTACTCGTTCCGTAATACAAGATCCCGTGGCTAACACCTTAGTCACATTGCTTGCAAGGCTTATAGTGATGTTGTATTACCGAGTGGGCCCTGAGATACCTTTCCGTCACACGGAGTAACAAATCCCAGTCTTGATCCATGCCAACTCAACGGACACCTTTGGAGATACCTGTAGAGCATCTTTATAGTCACCCAGTTACGTTGCGACGTTTGATACACACAAGGTATTCCTCCGGTGTCAGTGAGTTGCATGATCTCATGGTCATAGGAACAGATACTTGACATGCAGAAAACAATAGCAATAAACTGACACGATCATATGCTATGTTTATAGTTTGGGTCTTGTCCATCACATCATTCTCCTAATGACGTGATCCCGTTATCAAATGACATCTCATGTCCATGGTCAGGAAACCTTTACCATCCTTTGATCAACGAGTTAGTTAACTAGAGGCTTACTAAGGACACAGTGTTGTCTATGTACCCACACATGTATTTGAGTTTCCAATCAATACAATTATAGCATGGATAATAAACGATTATCATGAACAAGGAAATATAATAATAACTACTTTTATTATTGCCTCTAGGGCATATTTCCAACAGGTACCTAGGGTTTACACATGGTCGGTTACACGTCAAAGGGATAAACATGCCTATTCACTACTCCAAACGTAGAGGATACGCCACGATCCCCGAAGCTTCCTTCCTGGAGACAGGGTCTTCGATCAATCCAATGCTCGGCAAGCAGCCCATATAGTACGGCCCATGAAAAATAGGTCGGCCTCCCGAGGACCCCTTAAACCAGGACTCCCTCATTAGCCACGGGATCTTGTATTACGGAACGAGTAAAGAGACTTGCCGGTAACGAGATTGAACTAGGTATACAGATACCGACGATCGAATCTCGGGCAAGTAACATACCGAAGAACAAAGGGAACATCATACGGGATTACCTGAATCCTGGACATAGAGGTTCAACAAATAAAGATCTTCGTAGAATATCTAGGAGCCAATATGGACATCCAGGTCCCGCTATTGGTTATTGACCGTAGAGGTGTCTCGGTCATGTCTGCATAGTTCTCGAACCCGCAGGGTCTGCACATTTAAGGTTCGGTGACGTTTTGGTATAGTTGAGTTATGTATGTTGGTGACCGAAGGTTGTTCGGAGTACCGGATGATACCCCGGACGTCACGAGGAGCTCCGGAATGGTCCGGAGGTAAAGATGGGTATATAGGAAGTCCCGTTTTGGCCACCGGAAAAGTTTCGGGTATTTCCAGTAGTGTACCGGGAGTGCCGGAGGGCAATCGGGAGGGGCCACCCACGCCGGGAGGCCACATGGGTCTGAGGGGTGGTGCACCAGCCCTTAGTGGGCTGGGCAAACCAGCCCCACAAGGCCCATGCGGCTAGGAGGTGGGAGAAGGAAAAACCCCAAGTGGGGGAAGGATTTTCCAAGTAGGATTGGAATCCTACTTGGAGTAGGATTGGAGGTGGACTCCTCCACCTCCTCCTTGGTTCGGCCGAACCCACTAGGGGAAACGCTAGGGGCTGCCTCCTCCTCCCTCCCTCCTATATATACTAGAGGATTTGAGGGCAGCCCCAACCCTAATTGCCACGTGCTGCCCACTTCTTCCTCTAGATCGTTTCTCCTCTAGTCTAGTTTTGGCGGTGCTTAGGCGAAGCCCTATCGGAATAGTTCCACCACCACCGCCGCCACGCCATCGCGCTGCCGGAGAACTCATCTACCTCTCCGCTCCCTTTTGCTGGATCAAGAAGGTGGAAATCGTCATCGAGATGTACGTGTGCTGAACGCGGAGGTGCCATCCGTTCAGCGCTAGATCGGAAGGACCATGATTGGATCGCAGGACGGTTCGTGATTGGATCGCGGGACGGATCGTGATCGGATCGCGCGACGGCTAGCGATTTGGATCGTGAAGACGTTCGACTACATCAACCGCGTTTCTCAACGGTTCCTGCTTAGCGATCTACAATGGTTTGTAGATCCACTCTCTTTCTCGTAGATGCTCATCACCATGGATAGATCTTGCGTGTGCGTAGGATATTTTTTGTTTCCCATGCATCGTTCCCCAACAAATGCCCCTATCCACCATCTCCTCCATTACTGAGCTCCATTAATGGCTTTCTATCCCTCACTTGAATTTATTTGTCTCTCCATCCTTCTCTCTTCTGGTCCCACTCTTGCCTTTTGTCTCACTAGCTAGCTTTCCCTACCTCTCCACTTGTTAGGTAGAGCATCTCCTTCCAACTAGATCTACCACGCATATTTGTCCTACTTATTTTGATCCCTTGCTAGCTAGATAGCGGCACCGGTCATCTACCATACGTTTGCTCGATCGATCACCTCTCTTGGGACAAAAGGTGAGAAAAAAGTTGTGCTTTGCAAGAATTAATGGAAATATGTGTGTTTGCGTTATGATAGTGGGAATATGTGCGTGTGGCATGAGTTGCCACCTATGTGTGTTTGTCGGATCGTGATCGCCATGAGTTGCTTATGTTTTGCCGAAATGTTGATTTATTTCCGTTTCGGCAAATTTCGGGCAAACTCTATATGCCATATTTTCAGGGAAGGTCATCTTGAAATTTTGTATGACTTTGATATATGCATGCATGGTTAAAATTCTTTTGCTTATTATACCGCGCAGGCAATCATGAATGTCAGTGGAAGGGTGGTGGAAAGATGGTTGCAATGCGCGGTGCAGGACATGTATTTAAATAACCGGACTGGGGTTATATGACCGTGTAGAAGATGCAAACTAATCATCATCTTGGACCCCTTTGACCGTGGCAGTTTGACGGCGCACTTGCTCATGTATGGTTTCTTGGATGGCTATAGTCGGTGGATAATTGAAGATGCTGATGAGGATGTCCACATGGTAGACAATGACGACATGGGGTAGACGAAGAGATTGTCGATGATGATGGACCCGAAGAAGAGTTTGAGGGCGCAGGACATGGCGGAGGAGAAGAGGCCGTACACAGCGGAGAAGAGGCCGGACACGGCGGAGAAGAGGCCGTACATGGCGCAGAAGAGGCCGGACACGACGGAGAAGAGGCGGATATGCTGCTGTCTTCGACGTGACTAAGTTCAGTCGTGCAGGACCCTCATGTTCAACACCTGCTTTGCGAGAGTACGACTAGCAACAGAGCCGCTTCAAGAGAGGAGGCCAAGCTGGCGCAACTGGAGGTAGACTCGAATACTCCATTGTATGACAGTTGCGATCTCGAGGTTACCCTCTTGATTTTCACGCTCGAACTTGTAAAGACGAAGGCCAAAAACAAATGGACAGACACAAGCCTCGATGAGCATTTGAAGTATCTACATAATAAAGTTCTTCCCTCTGGGAACCTGTGTCCTACTAGTGTCGATGAGGCCAAGAAGATCGTGTGCCCTCTTGATCTGCCCCACATTAGATACCATGCATCAATGATTGCATCATTTATTGGAAAGAGCACGCGGAAAAAACTAGTTGTCCGGTGTGCATTGCTTCTCGATACAAGAAGGCCGGGAAGAAATCTCCTCAGAAAGTTGTACGGTACTTACCAATCAATCCCCGTCTGCAGCGTTATTTCATAGATCCTAAGGAAGCAAAGCTCAAGCGCTGGCACGTGGAGAGGGTGAAGCCCGATGACGAAGATGATCCGAAGCTGAGACACCTCGTGGATGCTAGCCAGTGGCACGCATTCAACGTGGAATATAGATATTTTGCAGATGATGCAAGGAACATCGTGCTTCGCACGAGTACCGATGGCATGAATCCGTTTGGCAACCGAAACACCAACCATAGCACATGACCTGTGTTTGTATGGATGTACAATCTCCCCCCTGGTTGTGCATGAAGTCAAAGTACATACCCATGAGCATGCTGATTCAAGGGCCGAAACATCCAAGAAATAATATTAATCTGTATCTGGGGCTACTTCAAGAGGAGTTAGACACGTTATGTGAAACACCGGCTAAGACATGGGACGCTGATACGTCTCCAACGTATCTATAATTTCTTATTGTTCCATGCTATTAAATTATCGGTTTTGGATGTTTTATATGCATTAATATGCTATTTTATATTATTTTTGGGACTAACCTACTAACCTAGAGCCCAGTGCCAGTTTCTGTTTTTTTTCCTTGTTTTTAAGTTTTACAGAAAAGGAATATCAAACGGAGTCCAAACGGAATAAAAACTTACAATGATTTTTTATGGACCAGAAGAAGCCCACAGGGCATTGGAGTTGGGCCAGAAGAGCCACAAGGCCACCACAAGCCTAGGGGGCGCCCCCCTAGGGCGCGCCCCCTGGCTTGTCGTCGCCTCGTGGCCCCCCTTGACTTGTTTTCGACGCCAAAAATTCTTATAATACCCAAACCTCCAAAAAGAAACCTAGATCGGGAGTTTAGCCGCCGAAAGCCTCTGTAGCCATGAAAAACCAATCGGGAGCCCGTTCCGACACCCTTCCGGAGGGGGAAACCATCACCGGAGGCCATCTCCATCATCCCGGCGGTCTCCATGACGAGGAGGGAGTAGTTCACCCTCGAGGCTGAGGGTATGTACTAGTAGCTATGTGTTTGATCTCTCTCTGTCTCTCGTGTTCTTGAGATGACATGATCTTGATGTACCGCGAGCTTTATTAATATAGATGAATCATATGGAGTTTTCCCCTCTCTATCTTCTTGTGATGAATTGAGTTTTCCCTTTGAAGTTTTGTTATCAGATTGAGTCTTTAAAGGATTTGAGAACACTTGATGTATGTCTTGCGATGGGATATACGTGGTGACAATGGGATGTTCTATTGATCCACTTGATGTATGTCTTGGTGATCAGCTTGCGGGTTCCGTGACCTTGGGAATCTATGCATAGGGGTTGGCACACGTTTTCATCTTGATTCTCCGGTAGAAACTTTGGGGCACTCTTTAAAGTTCTTTGTGTTGGATTGAACATGATGAATCTGAAATTGTGTGATGCATATCGTATAATCAAGCCCATGGGTACTCGTGGTGACATTGGAGTATCTAGGTGACATTAGGGTTTTGGTTGATGTGTATCTTAAGGTGTTATTTTAGTACGAACTCTAGGGCTGTTCGTGACACTTATAGGGATAGCTCATATGATTGATCGGAAAAGATAACTTTGAGGTGGTTTCATACCCTACAATAATTTCTTCGTTTGTTCTCCGCTATTTGTGACTTTGGAGTCAACTCTTTGTCGCACGTGAGGGATTTACATATGATTCAACTATGTCAGTATTGTTGAGATAACTTGCACTAGTGAAAGTATGAACCCTAGGCCTTGTTTTCAAGCATTATAATACCGTTTTTGCTCACTTTTGTTACTTGCTACCTTGCAGTTTTTATATTTTCAGATTACAAAAACCTATATCTATCATCCGTATTACACTTGTATCACCATCTCTTCGCCGAACTAGTGCACCTATACAATTTTCCATTGTATTGGGTGTGTTGGGGACACAAGAGACTCTTTGTTATTTGGTTGCAGGGTTGTTTGAGAGAGACCGTCTTCATCCTACGCCTCCCACGGATTGATAAACCTTAGGTCATTCACTTGAGGGAAATTTGCTACTGTCCTACAAAACTCTGCGCTTGGAGGCCCAACACGAGTCTACAAGAAGAAGGTTGTGTAGTAGACATCAGACGCCAGCAAAGGCGAGTATTTCTATATGAGAGCCATGCTGATGACGACAGTGCACGACTACTCGGTTACATATATGTCTCAGGACAGGTGTGCCACAGATATTGCGTATGGACGTGGTGCATGCATGATACAACGTCTCAGCAGCTAACATCAACAAAAGATGGCGGGTCTGGGAAAATCGTGTACATGGGGCATCGAAGATGGCTCGCGCAGGACGACCCGTGGAGAAACCGTGGAGATCTATTGAATGGTGAGACTGAGCATCGACGACCTCCACGTAAGCGGAGCGGTGCCCAAATTGATGAGCTGTTGAAAAACTGGGAACAGTTCCCTGCGCTAGGAAAGACGATGAAAAAGGCGCTGGAGCCACTGCTGAAGGTATGGAAGACGAGGTCTGTTTTCTCGGACTTGGAGTAATGGCCCAACCTCAACACGCCTCATTGCCTTGATAAAATGAATATCATGAAGAAATCCTTGAGAGCTTGGTTGCAATAGTGATGAACATGCCGTATAAGACCAAGGATTGGCCGAAGGCAAGAAGAAACTTGGAAGATTTGAAGATCAGGGTAGATCTCCACATGCCGTCCCGTAAAAAGTACGAGGAGACGGACACGGAGACAGGGACTGAAAAGTCAACAAGAAGGAAGAGAATTATTGCCCCCCTTCTTGCTTCACCTTAAGTCCGAAGGAGATCGATCAATTCTTCAAGTGCCTTACCAGAATCAAAGTTAGTTCCGGTTACTGTGGGAAGATAAGCAGATTTCTAGACACCAAGAAGAAAAGGTTCAGCAGGATGAAGTCTCGTGACTGTCATGTGATGATGACGCGGATCCTTTCGGTTGCCCTTAGAGGTATAATGGATGATCACGTCCGTGAACGCTTATTGCTTTGTGCAACTTTTTTGATGTTATCTCTCGAAAGTCGATCAGTGTGAAGCAGCTTCGAAGGCTACAAGAAGAGATCATTGTCATACTAAATTAGCTTGAGATTTACTTCCCGCCCGTGTTCTTTGAAGTCATGGTCCATCTGTGTGTCCACATTGTGCACCACATCATCGACCTCGGGCTGTCATTCCTTCACAGCATGATGCCGTTCGAGAGGATGAATGGGGTCATCAAAGGATTCGTTCATAACATGTCCCCTCCGGATGGAAGCATCGTGTAGGGCTATCTGACCCAAAAGTGCATCTCCTTCTGAGAGAATTATCTAAGCGACGAAAACCCTGTTGTTGGTTTGCCCGGCAACAAGCACCTTGGGAGGCTCGGAGGAGAAGATCACACGAACGACTGGAGGGAATTGCATGTGGACTACTCGGGTCGATGCAACGACTTGGACATAGCAAATTTAGTAGTGCTACAACACCTAGACGTGGTGGATTCTTTCATGAAACTGCACATAGAAACCATCGTAAAGACGTATCGTGACCAGGGGCTACACAAGACAGACGCCGAAGTTACTAGAGAGCACAACTCCACTTTCTTGCGTTGGTTCAAAGAGCATGTTCTTCCTAATCCCCCGGAAGAGGGCAATGCGGATGGATTGCTCTTCGCCTTAGCACATGGCCCCGTGGCCAACCTCGCGACCTATCAGGCATATGATATCAACGGATACACGTTTTACAAGGAGGCCAAAGACATAAACAGTGATTACCAGAACTCTGGGATGACTATCGAATGCATGACTGGCGACAACAGCGCAACTGAAAGATACTACGAAAGAGTGGAACACATATGGGAGCTTGACTACGCTGGACTACACAGTGCGACGATGTTCCATGTTAGATGGGCTAAGGCAGTCGAAAGAGAGAACCAGTACTTCACTACGATGTCTATACCCGACACGAATTGCGAAACTGCATTGAACGTCAATGCCAAAATTGACCCATGGGTACATGCTAAGCACGTGACACAATGCCTCTTCATAACCGACCCGAGCAATCCGAGCCGTGTTGTCGTGAGGAGAGGCAAAAGGAGCATCGTTGGAATGGACGGGGTCGCTAACGAGGAAGACTATGACCAGTACGATGACCTGATGAGGGAAGATGATAATGACGATGAAGCAAATGTCAAAAGAAGAACCAAGACTACATTACCTAAGAAAAATCGCACTCCATGGAAAAGGGAAAGTCATAACGAGGGGCTCAATTACTCGGCAGCGAACAAGAAAGGAAAGAAGCTCACTCAGAAAGGAAAACGTCGACGCTGAGAAACCATCATTTATACATATGTTCCTATTTTGTATACGCACTTAACCGTTATCGGTCAAATGATATAATATATATCGCCCTTCCCATCATGCATATCGATTGTCTTTCAAAGGGAGAAAAACAAAAACAAAAATATAATAAAAACAAATAGAAATGAAAAGAAAAATAAAATGTAATAAAAAGGACAGGAATAGAAATGAAAATGAAAAGAAATAGAAAAAGGAGAAAGGTAAAAAAGGAAATGAGCATAAAAAATGGAAAGTAGTAGTAGTAGTGCTGGTTTCGAACCAGCGCTATAGGTACTTATACATAGTGGTAGCGTAGGTTTAGAACCAGCGCTATAGCTAAGTGAGCTATAGCGATGGTTCTGGACCAGCGCTATAGCTAAGTTAGCTATAGCGATGGTCCTGAACCAGCGCTACCGCTACATCCACTTAACCCCCCACACATGTGGGATTTCTTCCCCATTCTCCCCAAATCCCTACTCTCCTGTCGCCGCCGTCGCCCTCCTCCGTGCACCCTTGATCGCCGTCGTCATCATCATCTGTGCGCCCTCCATCGCCGCCGTTGCCCTCCTCCGCGCCCCATCCTGTCACCGTCGCCCTCCACAGGACCTCCAGCCGCGCCCGTTGTTGGAAATATGCCCTAGAGGCAATAATAAAATGGTTATTATTATATTTCCTTGTTCATGATAATTGTCTATTGTTCATGCTATAATTGTATTAACCGGAAACGTAATACATGTGTGAATACATAGACCACACCATGTCTCTAGTGAGCCTCTAGTTGACTAGCTCGTTGATCAATAGATGGTCATGGTTTCCTAACCATGGACATTGGATGTCGTTGATAACGGGATCACATCATTAGGAGAATGATGTGATGGACAAGACCCAATCCTAAGCATAGCACAAGATCGTGTAGTTCGTCTGCTAGAGCTTTTCTAATGTCAAGTATCATTTCCTTAGACCATGAGATTGTGCAACTCCCGGATACCGTAGGAATGCTTTGGGTGTATCAAACGTCACAACGTAACTGGGTGACTATAAAGGTGCACTACGTACAGGTATCTCCAAAAGTGTTTGTTGGGTTGGCACGAATCGAAACTGGGATTTGCCACTCCGTGTGACGGAGAGGTATCTCTGGGCCCACTCGGTAATACATCATCATAATGAGCTCAATGTGACTAAGGAGTTAGTCATGGGATCATGTGTTACGGAATGAGTAAAGAGACTTGCCGGTAACGAGATTGAACAAGGTATAGGGATACCGACGATCGAATCTCGGGCAAGTAATATACCGATGGACAAAGGGAATTGTATACGGGATTAATTGAATCCCCGATATCGTGGTTCATCCGATGAGATCATCATGGAACATGTGGGAGCCAATATGGGTATCCAGATCCCGCTATTGGTTATTGGCTGGAGAGGTGTCTCGGTCATGTCTGCATGATTCCCGAACCCGTAGGGTCTACACACTTAAGGTTCGGTGACGCTAGAGTTGTAATGGGAATTGTACGTGGTTACCGAAAGTTGTTCGGAGTCCCAGATGAGATCCCGGACGTCACGAGGAGTTCCGGAATGGTCCGGAGGTGAAGATTTATATATGGGAAGTCCAGTTTCAGTCACCGGAAAAGTTTCGGGGTGTATCGGTATTGTACCGGGACCACCGAAAGGGTTCCGGGGGTCCACCGGGAGGGGCCACCTGCCCCGGAGGACCACGTGGGCTGAATATGGGTGGTAACCAGCCCCCTAGTGGGCTTGTGCGCCCCCCCCCCCCCAAGGTCCCAAGGCGCCTAGGGTTGGGAACCCTAGGGGGTGGGGGCGCCTCCCACCAACTTGGGGGGCAAGCTCCCCTCCTTGGCCGCCGCCCCCCCTCTAGATGGATCTAGGGGGGCCGGCCCCCTCTCCCTTCAGCCTATAAATAGAGTGGGGGTGGGAGGGCAGCCGCACCCTTGCCCCTGGCGCAGCCCTTCCCCCTCCTACACCTCCTTCTCCTCCGTAGTGCTTAGCGAAGCTCTGCCGGAGAACCATGAGCTCCACCGCCACCACGCCATCGTGCTGCCGGAGCTCTCCCTCAACTTCTCCTCCCCCTTTGCTGGATCAAGAAGGAGGAGACGTCCCCGGGCTGTACGTGTGTTGAACGCGGAGGCACCATCCATTCGGCGCTTGGATCGGATCTTCCGCGATTTGAATCGCCGCGAGTACGACTCCATCAACCGCGTTCTTTGCAACGCTTCCGCTTAGCGATCTTCAAGGGTATGAAGATGCACTCCCTCTCTCTCGTTGCTAGCATCTCCTAGATTGATCTTGGTGACATGTAGGATTTTTTTTGAATTATTACTACGTTCCCCAACAGTGGCATCATGAGCTAGATCTATGCGTAGTTTCTATGCACGAGTAGAACACAAGTAGTTGTGGGCGATGTTTTGGTCAATTTGCTTGCCGTTACTAGTCCTATCTTGATTCGGCGGCATTGTGGGATGAAGCGGCCCGGACCGACTTTACACGTACGCTTACGTGAGACTGGTTCCACCGCCTGACATGCACTTGTTGCATAAAGTGGCTAGCGGGTGTCTGTCTCTCCCACTTTAGTCGGATCGGATTCGATGAAGAGGATCCTTATGAAGGGTAAATAGCAAATTGGCATATCACCGTTGTGGCTTTTGCATAGGTAAGAAACGTTCTTGCTAGAAACCCATAGCAGCCACGTAAAACTTGCAACCACAACTAGAGGACGTCTAACTTGTTTTTGCAGGCTATGCTATGTGATGTGATATGGCCAAAAGGATGTGATGAAATATATGTGATGTATGAGATTGATCATGTTCTTGTAATAGGAATCACGACTTGCTTGTCGATGAGTATGACAACCGGCAGGAGCCATAGGAGTTGTCTTAATTTTATTGTATGACCTGCGTGTCAATCAAAAACGCCATGTAATTACTTTACTTTATTGCTAACCGGTAGCCATAGTAGTAGAAGTAATAGTTGGCGAGACAACTTCATGAAGACACGATGATGGAGATCATGGTGTCGTGCCGGTGACGATGGTGATCATGCCGCGCCCCGAAGATGGAGATCAAAGGCACAAGATGATATTGGCCATATCATGTCACTTTATGATTTGCATGTGATGTTTATCATGTTTTTACATCTTATTTTCTTAGAACGACGGTAGCATAAATAAGATGATCCCTCACTAAAATATCAAGAAATGTGTTCCCCCTAAGTGTGCACCGTTGTGAAGGATCGTTGTTTCGAAGCACCACGTGATGATCGAGTGTGATAGATTCTAGCGTTCGCATACAATGGGTGTAAGCCAGATTTACACACGTGAAACACTTAGGTTGACTTGACGAGCCTAGCATGTATAGACATGGCCTCGGAACACGAGAGACCGAAAGGTCGAACATGAGTTGTATAGTAGATGCGATCAACATGGAGATGTTCACCATTGATAACTAGTCCGTCTCACGTGATCATCGGACACGGCCTAGTCGATATGGATCAAGTATCACTTAGATGACTAGAGGAATGTCTATCTGAGTGGGAGTTCATTAAATAATTTGATTAGATGAACTTGATTATCATGAACTTAGTCTAAAATTGTCTTTACAATCTATCTTGTAGATCCAATGGCCCACGCTAATGTTGCCCTCAACTTCAACGCGTTCCTAGAGAAAACCAAGCTGAAAGATGATGGAAGGAACTATACGGACTGGGTCCGTAACTTGAGGATCATCCTTATAGCTTCCAAGAAAGCATATGTCCTTGATGCACCGCTAGGTGACGCACCCATTTTCCCAGCAACTCAAGACGTTATGAACGCCTGGCAGTCGCGTAGTGATGATTACTCCGTGGTTCAGTGCAGCATGCTTTACAGCTTAGAACCGGGGCTCCAAAAGTGTTTTGAGCAACACGGAGCATATGAGATGTTCCAAGAGCTGAGAATGGTTTTCCAAGCTCATGCCCGGGTTGAGAGATATGAAGTCTCCGACAAGTTCTTCATTTGTAAGATGGAGGAAAATAGTTCTGTCAGCGAGCACATACTCAAAATGTCTGGGTTGCACAACCGCTTGTCTCAGCTGGGAGTTAATCTTCCGGATGACTCGATTATTGAAAGAATCCTCCAGTCGCTTCCACCTAGCTACAAGAGCTTTGTGATGAACTTCAATATGCAAGGGATGGAGAAGTCCATTCCTGAGTTATATTCGATGCTGAAATCAGCGGAGGTGGAGATCAAAAAGGAACATCAAGTGTTGATGGTGAATAAGACCACCAGTTTCAAGAAAGGCAAGGGTAAGAAGAACTTCAAGAAGGACGGCAAAGCAGTTGCCGCGCCCGGTAAATCAGTTGCCGGGAAGAAGCCCAAGAATGGACCCAAGCCTGAGACTGAGTGCTTTTATTGCAAGGGAACCGGTCACTGGAAGCGGAACTGCCCCAAGTACTTAGCGGATAAGAAGGCCGGCAACGTCAAAGGTATATATGATATACATGTTATTGATGTGTACCTTACCAGCGCTCGTAGTAGCTCATGGGTATTTGATACCGGTGCGGTTGCTCACATTTGTAACTCAAAACAGGAGCTGCGGAATAAGCGGAGACTGGCGAAGGACGAGGTGACGATGCGCGTCGGGAATGGTTCCAAGGTCGATGTGATCGCCGTCGGCACGCTACCTCTACATCTACCTTCGGGATTAGTTTTAAACCTCAATAATTGTTATTTAGTACCAGCTTTGAGCATGAACATTGTATCTGGATCTCGTTTGATGCGAGATGGCTACTCATTTAAATCCGAGAATAATGGTTGTTCTATTTATATGAGAGATATGTTTTATGGTCATGCCCCGTTGGTCAATGGTTTATTTTTATTGAATCTCGAACGTGATGTTACACATATTCATAGTGTGAATACCAAACGATGTAAGGTTGATAATGATAGTCCCACATACTTGTGGCACTGCCGCCTTGGTCATATTGGTGTCAAACGCATGAAGAAACTCCATGCAGATGGACTTTTGGAGTCTCTTGATTATGAATCATTTGACACGTGCGAACCATGCCTCATGGGCAAGATGACTAAGACTCCGTTCTCCGGAACAATGGAGCGAGCAACCAACTTGTTGGAAATAATACATACCGATGTAGGCGGTCCAATGAGCGTTGAGGCTCGCGGTGGCTATCGTTATGATCTCACCCTCACTGATGACTTAAGCAGATATGGGTATGTCTACTTAATGAGACACAAGTCTGATAGTTCAAGGAATTTCAGAGTGAGGTAGAGAATCAACGTGACAAGAAAATAAAGTTCTTACGATCTTATCGTGGAGGAGAATATTTGAGTCACGAGTTTGGCACGCACTTAAGGAAATGTGGAATTGTTTCACAACTCACGCCGCCTGGCACACCTCAGCGTAATGGTGTGTCCAAACGTCGTAATCGCACTCTATTGGATATGGTACGATCTATGATGTCTCTTACTAATTTACCGCTATCATTTTGGGGATATGCATTAGAGACTGCCGCATTCACTTTAAATAGGGCACCGTCTAAATCCGTTGAGACGACACCGTATGAATTATGGTTTGGGAAGAAACCTAAGCTGTCGTTTCTGAAAGTTTGGGGATGCGATGCTTATGTCAAGAAAGTTCAACCTGAAAAGCTCGAACCCAAATCGGAAAAGTGCGTCTTCATAGGATACCCTAAGGAAACTATTGGGTATACCTTCTACCTCAGATCCGAAGGCAAGATCTTTGTTGCCAAGAATGGATCCTTTCTAGAGAAAGAGTTTCTCTCGAAAGAAGTAAGTGGGAGGAAAGTAGACCTTGATGAGGTAATTGTACCCCCTCTCGAACCAGAAAGTAGCGCAGCGCAGGAAAATGTTTCTGTGGTGCCTGCACCGACTAGAGAGGAAGTTAATGATGATGATCATGAAACTTTGGATCAAGTTACTACTGAACTTCGTAGGTCCACGAGGACACGTTCCTCACCAGAGTGGTACGATAACCCTGTCCTGGAAATCATGTTGTTAGACAACGGTGAACCTTTGAACTATGAAGAAGCCATGGCGGGCCCGGATTCCAACAAATGGCTTGAAGCCATGAAATCCGAGATAGGATCCATGTATGAGAACAAAGTATGGACTTTGGTGGACTTGCCCGATGATCGGCAGGCCATAGAAAATAAATTTATCTTTAAGAAGAAGACTGACGCGGATGGTAATGTGACCGTCTATAAGGCTCGGCTTGTCGCTAAGGGTTATCGACAAGTTCAAGGAGTTGACTACGATGAGACTTTCTCACCCGTAGCGATGCTGAAGTCCGTCCGAATCATGTTAGCAGTTGCAGCATTTTATGATTATGAGATCTAGCAAATGGACGTCAAAACGGCATTCCTTAAAGGTTTCCTTAAGGAAGAATTGTATATGATGCAGCCGGAAGGTTTTGTCGACCCTAAGAATGCTGACAAGGTATGCAAGCTCCAGCGCTCCATCTATGGGCTGGTGCAAGCATCTCGGAGTTGGAACATTCGCTTTGATGAGGTGATCAAAGCGTTTGGGTTTATACAGACTTATGGAGAAGCCTGGATTTACAAGAAAGTGAGTGGGAGCTCTGTAGCATTTCTCATTTTATATGTGGATGACGTATTGTTGATGGGAAATGATATAGAACTTTTGGAAAGCATAAAGGCCTACTTGAATAAGTGTTTTTCAATGAAGGACCTTGGAGAAGCTGCTTACATATTAGGCATCAATATCTATAGAGATAGATCGAGACGCCTCATTGGTCTTTCACAAAGCACATACCTTGACAAGATATTGAAGAAGTTCAATATGGATCAGTCCAAGAAGGGGTTCTTGCCTGTATTGCAAGGTGTGAGATTGAGCACAGCTCAATGCCCAACCTCGGCAGAAGATAGAGAAAAGATGAGTGTCATCCCCTATGCCTCAGACTTAGGCTCTATTATGTATGCCATGCTGTGTACCAGACCTGATGTGAACCTTGCCATAAGTTTGGTAGGGAGGTACCAAAGTGATCCCGGAGTGGAACACTGGACAGCGGTGAAGAATATCCGTAAGTACCTGAAAAGGACTAAGGATATGTTTCTCGTTTATGGAGGTGCCGATGATCTCGTCGTAAAGGGTTACGTCGATGCTAGCTTCGACACAGATCCGGATGACTCCAAGTCACAAACCGGATACGTGTATATTTTGAATGGTGGGGCAGTCAGCTGGTGCAGTTGCAAGCAAAGCGTCGTGGCGGCATCTACATGTGAAGCGGAGTACATAGCTGCTTCGGAAGCAGCGCAGGAAGGAGTCTGGATGAAGGAGTACATCACTGACCTAGGAGTGATTCACAATGCGTCGGGCCCGACGACTCTCTTCTGTGACAACACTGGAGCTATTGCCATTGCCAAGGAGCCCAGATTTCACAAGAAGACCAAGCACATCAAGCGCCACTTCAACTCCATTCGGGGTTACATTCAGGATGGAGATATAGATATTTGTAAAGTACATACGGATCTGAATGTCGCAGATCCATTGACTAAACCTCTTCCACGAGCGAAACATGATCAGCACCAGAACTCTATGGGTGTTCGACTCATCACAATGTAACTAGATTATTGACTCTAGTGCAGGTGGGAGACTGTTGGAAATATGCCCTAGAGGCAATAATAAAATGGTTATTATTATATTTCCTTGTTCATGATAATTGTCTATTGTTCATGCTATAATTGTATTAACCGGAAACGTAATACATGTGTGAATACATAGACCACACCATGTCCCTAGTGAGCCTCTAGTTGACTAGCTCGTTGATCAATAGATGGTCATGGTTTCCTGACCATGGACATTGGATGTCGTTGATAACGGGATCACATCATTAGGAGAATGATGTGATGGACAAGACCCAATCCTAAGCATAACACAAGATCGTGTAGTTCGTCTGCTAGAACTTTTCTAATGTCAAGTATCATTTCCTTAGACCATGTGATTGTGCAACACCCGGATACCATAGGAATGCTTTGGGTGTATCAAACGTCACAACGTAACTGGGTGACTATAAAGGTGCAGTACAGGTATCTCCGAAAGTGTCTGTTGGGTTGGCACGAATCGAGACTGGGATTTGTCACTCCGTGTGACGGAGAGGTATCTCTGGGCCCACTCGGTAATACATCATCATAATGAGCTCAATGTGACTAAGGAGTTAGTCACGGGATCATGTGTTACGGAATGAGTAAAGAGACTTGCCGGTAACGATATTGAACAAGGTATAGGGATACCAACGATCGAATCTCGGGCAAGTAATATACCGATGGACAAAGGGAATTGTATACGGGATTAATTGAATCCCCTACATCGTGGTTCATCCGATGAGATCATCGTGGAACATGTGGGAGCCAATATGGGTATCCAGATCCCGCTATTGGTTATTGGCCGGAGAGGTGTCTCGGTCATGTCTGCATGGTTCTCGAACCCGTAGGGTCTACACACTTAAGGTTCGGTGATGCTAGAGTTGTAATGGGAATTGTATGTGGTTACCGAAAGTTGTTCGGAGTCCCGGATGAGATCCCTGATGTCACGAGGAGTTCCGGAATGGTCCGGAGGTGAAGATTTATATATGGGAAGTCCAGTTTCAGTCACCGGAAAAGTTTCGGGGTGTATCGGTATTGTACCGGGACCACCGAAAGGGTTCCGGGGGTCCACCGGGAGGGGCCACCTGCCCCGGAGGACCACGTGGGCTGAATATGGGTGGGAACCAGCCCCCTAGTGGGCTGGTGCGCCCCCCCCCCCCCCAAGGGCCCAAGGCGCCTAGGGTTGGGAACCCTACGGGGTGGGGGCGCCTCCCACCAACTTAGGGGGCAAGTACCCCCGTTGGCCGCCACCCCCCCCCTCTAAATGGATCTAGGGGGGCCAGCCCCCTCTCCCTTCAGCCTATAAATAGAGGGGGGTGGGAGGGCAGCCGCACCCTTGCCCCTGGCGCAGCCCTTCCCCCTCCTACACCTCCTCCTCCTACGTAGTGCTTAGCGAAGCTCTGCCGGAGAACCACGAGCTCCACCGCCACCACGCCGTCGTGCTTCCGGAGATCTCCCTCAACTTCTCCTCCCCCTTTGCTGGATCAAGAAGGAGGAGACGTCCCCGGGCTGTACATGTGTTGAACGCGGAGGCGCCATCCATTCGGCGCTTGGATCGGATCTTCCGCGATTTGAATCGCTGCGAGTACGACTCCATCAACCGTGTTCTTTGCAACACTTCCGCTTAGCGATCTTCAAGTGTATGAAGATGCACTCCCTCTCTCTCATTGCTAGCATCTCCTAGATTGATCTTGGTGACACATAGGAAATTTTTTGAATTATTACTACGTTCCCCAACACCCGTCTCCCCCGACCTCCACCTCACCGTCGGCGTCTCCCCTGACCCCCTGTAAGGCACCCGCCCATCCTCTCTCTCTCTCCTCACCTCTCTGTCTTAGATGTAGGGTTAGTTAGAACCCTATGTTTTAGATAGAACCCTAGGTATTACATATGTATAAATAGCATTAACAGGGTGTTTTTTTACTGCACAAATAGTTAGAACACTAGGTATCATACCATGTTTGTGGATTTAGAATTTTTTGATAGATAGCCCCCCAAAACTGAGAGTACAAGTGGTAATCCATCACATATCTTTGCAAATTTTCTTCCAAATTTTTGATGTGCCAAATTCTGCAATTATCTATTCTGCAAGTGGTAATGTCCCAAATTCTTTTAGCACATTCAAGCTCGTCCAAATTCAAGCTCATACACATTATGTCACAAATAAGTATTATAGCTGTCCCAAATAAGTGCAAGTGGTAATGTCCCAAATTCAAGCTCATCCACATTATCTATTCTGCAACAAAACATCATCGAGAACTACTAAGTATGTTTTCTGCAACAAAACATTATTAGGGTGGATCTAGTTCAACAGTAGGATTATGAGTGTATGAACACTAGGATTTATTTTTACTGTTCAGAGTGATTTAGGGATAAGTAGTAGGAATTTTTGATGTGCCAAATTCTGCAATATGATGTTGGCTGTTGTATTTGCCATATATATATGATGTGCCAAATGATGGCTTTATTTCTGCAATATATGATCTTTCCAGGGAATCTCATTCCGAGTGGCCTATGTTTTGCCGGAATGTTGATTCATTTCTGTTCCGGCGAATTTCAGGAGCTCGATATGTCCACTTATTAGCAAAGGTCATGCCGAAATTTTACGTGAATTTCGGCTTGACTTATGCTAGAAACTAGGAAATATCGAGTGCCCGGGATTTGCCGCAATGGGAATGAATCAACATTCTGGCAAAACATAGACCCTTTTTATCTCATTATTTATTTACTAGATCTAGACTTAATTGACTAGACTTAAGCTAGGAAACATGGCTAACAACGATGAAGGAGGGGGTTCGGGTAATTGCGACGTCTACGAGGTGGCAAATAACTATTTTAACTATCCGAGGGTTGCACCGACACCGGCAGCGACACCGACACCGATGCTGGCAAATTAGTCGGTACAGAACCGTAACCTAAGAGGATACGGCGCCCAAACCAGTTCATCACTACTAGACTGGTGGTCATGGAGGTGGACCCCAGCAATTTCGAGCCAAAAGAGCCTGAGGAAGCGCGCATGTGCGACGGCAATCAAATAGGCTGCATCCTATGGGAAACCGCCACCATCAACAACGAAAAATTAAGGAAGATACCAAATATGGATCACTTCCTCCTAACGAAGCTGCGCCGGAGTTTCTTGTTCCCGGGTGTCGGGACCCCGATCCTAAGCCATACGAATGTAGCATGTAACATATCATATCACTTTGTGGCCTCACGCACGGTAATACCCACGGCTGCCACCTTACCTTGGCCGGGACCGTTTGCGTCTTTTGGCTCACATATATGAGTATGTCGCTAACAATCATATGTCAGAGAACCAGGGTCGACATGACTAGCTATAGACCCAAGTGGCACAACCGTATAGGGACAAGCGTATGTAACCCAGCAATGCAGATGTCAGTCATCAGCGTGTGTAGACGAGTCGTAGCGAGCTAGAAGGACTCCATTACACCGCGTGACATTTCCCCGTAGGGACAGACACAGCAGCAAAGAAGGATACACGTCGGTCAATCAATGTGTCCGGAGCAGTAGCAAGCTACCAAGGCTCATTGGAAGCACAAAGAGGCATTTCCCTATAAAGAAGGCTACTAAAGGCACACAGCTAGGTGTCGAGTCCCACACATACCAATGCATTTCAATCATACACGCAATATGTACGATATGTGTAGATACAACATGGCATCACAACATAACTCTATGACACAAGTGTTTATTAAAGGCTCATAAGAGCCAACATAGTGTGATATTACAAACAGGTGTCACATGACCCAAAACACAAGTCAAACAGGCAACAAGCGGAAGCTTAACATGTCTGGATATAGACATCTAGAAAAGAAGAAGGCTGAGAAAGCCTGTCTATCTACAAGATCCTCCATAGGAACCAGACCTCTGTCTGGGATTCCCAAGCTACTTGGTCGGCATCGATCTTATCATAGAAACAACTAGCGAGACTAGTGTCTCCTCTGCAAAAACATAAATAAAGCAATGGTGATTACGGAGGTACTCAGCAAGACTTACATCAGAACTAACAACACATGCATCGGTATCAAGAAGGGGGTTGTGGGGTTCATAGCAGCAAGCCATCTTTGACTCTTGGCTATCATGTACTACGACTACCAGTACTTTTGAATAAGTTTTGAGAAAGCGCACACGAGTCCACTATCACCACAACAATACACCACCATGGATCCGCTCCCGTCTTCCTACGAGAGTACCATCCACGGTACTCACACTTGTCTTGAAGCTTTTATGGGTAACCATTGAAGTTGTCTATGAACCATATAAGTTTCCAAGTATTCCATATCCGCGGATGCGGCTATTCGAATAGATGATTACCCTACAGGGGTGTACTTCGTCACACACGCTCCCGCCACTTATCTCTATGTGCACGTAAAAGGGCACCTCGGCAACCTTCAAGCGGAAGCCTAGCGAGGGAGTCGGCCACGACAGTTAACCACACAAGACTCTAGCCCAGGTTTGTCGCCTATTTGAGACTGAACCCGCAACGGATGTCCGACTGAAGTTTCCATCATGGTCCCAAACGATGTGTGCAGGGTTCCCAAGCCCACCTCGACGGATGGAACTACACATGGTACACCGGGCCACGGTGCCTAGTCTGGCGCAAGCCCACCTATATGGGGTGCCACTCGGTTGACTACTAGCACGGCCTACAAACACCAGAAACTATTTGCAACTCCTAGACAGAGGTCAGGGCAATTAATAAGTCGAGAGAGTCAATTAGGGATCCCAATGTGCGGTAGTAGCTAGTCTTGGATAACATACACATGACTCGGTTCTTAAGGATGGTCTCAATGAGACAACCCTCCATGCACTCCTATATGGCCTCTCATCGCTACATTTACCAAATCAGGTTCACCACTTAACTCTCATCATCAGAACACAACCAGTTCACTCCGGTCCATCACCCAGATGAATCAGACCTGACACAACTCTAAGCATAGCAAGCACAGTAGGGTAAAGGCACCACATGGCTCAAGCATCTACCAGGTATGCTAGGTTGCTTGGTTCAGCTATTTACTGTGACAATGACAGGTCATGCAGAGGAATGGGTTCAACTACCGGAACAAGTAAAAGTTGAAACGTTTTGTCCTAATGCAATAAGTGAGAGCAAGAGCAAGAGAGTGGGATTGTATCCGAGATGTTTAAGGGGGGGGGGGGTTGCTTACATGATAAAGCGTCGACACGTTACTGCTCCTGAGATGGATACTCGACCGTATCCTCCAGAATAGTGCCTAACACGAAGAACAACCATCGAAGGGGGACAATTCAATACACATCAAATGCAACATTATGATGCATGAATATGACATGGCAATATGATGTGGTTTGGCCTAATGCATCTGGCAACATAGTTAAATGAAGTAGGTCTGAACATAAGGTTCAAATTCAACTTCATATGTGAAGTTTCATATGGCATTTTAACAAAAATGTCCAGGTTCACCTATTTAGGTTGCTCTATCATGCATGAAAATAGTATAGATAGATTCGTTGAATTTTTTTGATAATTTTTCATATATAAATTATTTCAATCTGATTTGTAGATTAATTTCTATGATTTTTACAAGTTTTAGCAATTTATGGAATTATTTTAAACACAGAAATGCTTTATTGCATCAGCCTGATGTCACAGTGACATCAGCAGGTCAAAGGCGCCAACCCAGGTCAAACCTGGTGGCTGGGTCCCACCTGTCACTGACTCACTCAACTAACAGTGTTTTCAAATTAAACTAACTAAGAAATTAACCGGGTCGGGCCCATATGTCAGTGACCTAGGGCGTTAGTTAACAGGTGATTAGCCTTAAGCTAATCACCTGAAGATGGGGCCCCACTGGCCGGTGGATCAGGCGACGGCTCATCGCCGGCGACCTCTGGTCGCGGCGGTGTCCGCGCTACCGGACACGGGAGTGGCAGCTAAGGCCACCGGGGTGAAGCCCTGGCTCGCCCGCATCCACGGGGACACGCGAGAAGGCGAGGGAAGGCTGGAGCTGACGGCGGCGAGCTCGCCCGCGGTGACCGGAGCTCGGTTTTGGCGGCGCGGCGCTACGACGATCGGGCGAGCGAGCTGTTGATCGGGGCAGCACCTACGGACCCCTACGAGCAAGCTGTAGTGCTCAAGCGAGCACGACATGTGCCCTGGCCATGGTGGCCATGTCTTCGGCGGCGAGGTGCTCGGGCACAGCGGGGATCCTAGCTAGGGCATGCAGGCGACGTCGAGGTTAGGGGGGACCGGAGCAGGAGCTCACCGCGGAGCTCTTGGCGCTGACGGCGAAGTCGGGGGCGCGCTGTAGCCGGCGAATCGACCGAAGACGTCCGGCGAGCTTCGAGGTAGACGACGACGCGGTGGCGGCTCCACAGGGCGTCCGGGATTCCGGTGCTCGTCGATGATGAAGAAGACGATGTTGCGGCTCTTCTGGACTCAACGGCGGTGACTAGAGGTGGCCGGCTATGCTAGTGACGGCGACGCGGTCTCGGTGGCACTCGGGCGTGAAGAAACGAGCGAGAGGGAGGAGGAGATGAGCATGGAGGAGATGGAAAGAGGGGCATGGGGATAGGGGCATCGCGCTGGCGCTCCTAGCTGCCTCCGGCCTCAACGGCAAGCAGGAGGTGGCCGCGCGCGTGCGGGCGCACCGCGTGCACGCGCCCTCCTGCCTACTGGCAGGAGGTTAAAGACGGGGGCCTGGGCTTGGCCAGCTGGGCTGCCCCAGGTAAGCTGGCCCAGGTAGGTCTACCTCATATATATATATATATATATATATATATATATATATAAACACTATTCTGATCACGGGTTGAACTTCCTGAGTTACACAAACCTGAACTTCCCTCTGTAGGAACTCGACCTTCGGGCTATCTTCGCAACCGTGTCTTCCCGCGCGAATTTTTCTAGTCAGTCGTGTTCTATGTGATGTAAGTGTAATCTGGGAACGGTTTTTAGCAACTAAATGCCCATTTTAAATAGGAATCTCGCTTGTTGGCAGATTTGCTCTCGGGGATGTGATGAACTTGCTTCTGCTGCAATTTTACTGCCTAAGTTGTTCGACCTGAACTTCCCCGAGTGCTAGGTTTAACTTCTGGCAAATTGCCCAAATGGGTCTTGCAATATACCGTTTGAAAGCTATGGACACCAGTATAACAGCCTTGGTTGAATTTTTGGCAAAATGTGCACGGTTTAAGAGCAGTTTTGAAAACCGTATTTCTTCATACAAAAAAACGTGAATCGTATTTTCGACGCTATTTCTAAACCATTCATCGGAATGAGTCAAATGAGATGGCGTTGGATAGCTGCTGCAAATCCGCTCATTTCACATGTTGAACGTTTTTCCAAATTCCCTACGGTTAAAGCGGAATTTCAAAAATGGCGGAATTTCTGAAACCGAACAGCCGGGTTCGTATTTCCGGGTTAGTTTCAAAACGGCTAGTCCTATCGACGCATATGATATGGCGTTGGAAAGTTTATGAAAATGCGCATCTTTCCATATAAAAATTTTGTTCTAACTATGAACGGTTCAAAAGAATTTTAGAAAATGGCCGAATCTGTACCTAGTGCGTATTTTCACGATATTTTCTCAATGGTTCGACGGAATGAGGCAAATGATATGGCGTTGGAAAGCTTGAAGAAATGCGAAACTTCTATATGTAGATTGTTTTTCCCAATTCTATACGGTTTTAAGTCAATTTCGAGAATGGCTGAAAACTTATTTTGGTGGTAATTTCTAGAAATTTTATCGGAATGAGGCAAATAATATACCGTTGAAAAGCTACGAAAAATGCGCAACTTTTGCATGTAGATGGTTTTCTCTAATTCCTACCCGTTTTCACGCAATTTCGAAAACGGCGAGAGGATGTGTTCTGCCTTTTATCGCGAAACAGGGTCTTCGAAAATGCACCGCGTGAAGAACTTGAACTTCATCGACACGTCTACCTGAACTTCAGTCTGTTTCTTCACGCATTGTTTTTTGCTCGTAGCTCTCCATCCACTCACCGGAATTGAGCAAGTGATATACCGATGGAAAGCTGGTGTAAACACGCAACTTTTCCGTCTTGATCATTTTTTTCATTCTCGCGACGGTTTAAAAAATTTCCATCTGAAATTCATTTAGCGTAGTAGTTGAACTTCCTTCTGTTTTCACGTTGAACTTCTGTGACGTATTTTCGTTTGTAATTTTCTCACCCATTCGTTAGTGTTAGACAAATGATATTCCTTTTGTACAAACCCCTCTCACAATAATTTTTTTAACTTTCTCCGACCGATGACTTGAACTTATAACAACAAAACTTTTTGTCTTTGCTTTTTTTATTCTTTTTTTAATACAAAATCCACACCGTGTAGTACGTGAACTTCTGGCAGTTATCAATCTGAACTTCTAGCGGTTACGTGAAAATATCTGAGTTTTTTATGAATATCAATCTGATTTTCTTAATCCTTTTTTATGAAATTTTGAAGCGCTATATTTTTAAAAAGTTGAACTTCTTGTTATTTTATTTTTGAACTTCTTGTTTCCATTCTTTAATAACGAGGAAAATCTGAGTTTTCTATAATCATCGAACTTCTCCATCTTTTTAATATGGACTTCCTGGTTTTATTTCTTAATCTTTTTTCTGAAATTTTGAAGCGCTCTATTTTTAAAAAGTTGAACTTCTTGTTATTTTATTTTTGAACTTCTTGTTTCCATTCTTTAATAACGAAGAAAATCTGAGTTTTCTATAATCATTGAACTTCTCCATCTTTTTAATATGGACATCCTGGTTTTATTTCTTAATCTTTTTTATGAAATTTTGAAGCGCTCTATTTTTAAAAAGTTGAACTTCTTGTTATTTTATTTTTGAACTTCTTGTTTCCATTCTTTAATAACGAGGAAAATCTGAGTTTTCTATTATCATCGAACTTCTCCATCTTTTTAATAATTCGGCATGGAACAACAAAGCCACAACTTTTCTTTTGTTCTGCAGAACGCAAGTGCAAAAACTTGCCAGCATTTTTTATGTCGAGAGAGTGTTGGTGTTCCAGAAAATATACTTTAACATACTTTTGACCTTCTCGAACAATTTCTTTTGACCTTCAGCCATTTTTCCTTATTCCAATATAAGTGAGCCAACTTGACAACAACGTATAATGCTCTGCAGCGCCAATGTCGTGAGCGCCTCCGCCCGTGTCAACGAGGAAGGAGTCCCCGACGCACGATGTTGCACCGACACCAGCTCCAGCAGCAATACGCCGAGCTACAAAAAAATTCAATTAACATCATGGTTCATAGACTACTATACATTTGTAGTTAACATCATGCTTCACAAACTACCAGACATCAAGGTTCACGGGGAGAGACGAGCAGAAAGAAGTACAAGTTTTCTTTTTGTGCAGTGAACAGTATAATCTTTTACATGTCTTCTTCAGATATTACAGAAATAAACTCTGAACTTGTAACTTGATAGAAACTGAACGTCGGTTCTTTTGGAGATTTGGGAGACTATGTGAGTTGCGTCCGCACAAGCCACCAGCTACACACGCCTGGGAGAAGAGAAATCGAAAGCAGGCTTCTGTATATATCCAATCGATCACAAAAGTAGCAGCTTCATATCACAAGTTCAGAAGAACGTTGGAGACTTCAAAACAGCAAGCTAAAAGGTTGAAAGTATATAACCAGCAGCAGCAAGTCATGCAAACTAGCGTGACAGCCGGCGTATAGCCATCGTAGAACTTGGCATACATCCATAGTAGAACTTCAGGGCGGCCGCCGTATAGCTGTACTAGAACTTTCACAAAACGTCTTTGCACTCTGACATTCTTCCTGCACCTTATGTGACCTTCTCCCTGCCTCTGTGGTGACCTTCTTCCTCCACAAAGGAACAAAATAAAACAAGTTCTTTCACCTAAGGAACAAAATTTTCTTCAATCAGGAACTAAAAAAATGTTTGATGGGGTAACAAAAAATCTGCACAATCATTTTTACAAATATTGCCAAAGGTTGGAGGAAAGATATGTGCCTCGTACGGTTGCTGCAACAGTGGGATTCGGAGGGGGGCTGAGGCGTTGAACGTCTTGGTACTGCATCGTTGAACGGCCGGAGGTGGGGGCGGGCGAACGGCCTGAGTGCTGCAGCGATGGAGAGCAAAGGAGCAGCAGGGGGCTGCGGCTGCCGTCGGTGGACTTGCCCACGCGCTCGAGTTGAACTGACGTGCAACGCAGAGGTCAGCGGCAGCCAGTCCCCTCTGACGCTGCTCCGGCATGAAGGAGCACAGGGAGAGGAACTCGGATGGACACCGATGGGGAACTTGGACTGCTAAAGCCGGAGACGGATGCCGGAAGAGCTGTGAGAGCCACTGACGCCGGCGAAAGGATGGGTATGGCGGCGCGTGGCGCAATCTGGTGGGGAACCTGGCCGCCGCGTGGTGGCGGCGGATCCGGGGGATGCGCCAGTGGTTGGGGGCGAGGCGAGGGCGGCGGCGCCAGTTGTGGGCGCGGCGGCGGCGGCGGTGCCGGCGGGGCCGAGCGGCTTGCGGTGGGAGGCGCGTCGGGGTCGGGGACGGCGACGGGGCCGAGCGGCCGGCGGCAGGAGGCGCGTCAGGGTCGAGGGGGCGGCGACGGGGCCCGGGTGGCCGGCAGCGGGAGGTGCGCCGGCACCAGGGGGCCGGCGGCGGTTGTGGAGGGGGGTGGGGAAGGTGGGGATCGGGTGGGGATGGGGATCGTCGGGGGAGTGGTCAGGGGGTTGGTGGAGATCTTTTTTTCTTTTTTCGTCCACTGTACCGGTTCGGGAGCTCGGAAGGATCCCATCGGCGCCTATATAGGGCGCGCCGTGATCCAAATAGTTATTCTAATCCTGGGATAAGAATAGTGATGTCCTATATATATATATATATATATATATATATATATATATTCAAATTAATTAATACATGTAATGATCACCAGAGGCCTTATATATATTCATATATATACCTTGCCGGACTTTGTTAATTGAAGAACATTTCCTTCGCCATCATTGTTTGTGTGCCCTTCGTCTGTTGGTTCTTCCTCAATTCCCTCACCGGACTCGTTCAGCCATTGTGAGCCGTCATCTAGTTCAATCTCTGGGTTTTGGGAGCGTATCATCCTGAAGAGATCCTCTTCACGGTCTCTGCCGCTATCGTCCATAGCTTAACTAATCCAAATGAAAGATAAAACAATTTAGTATTTATCATATAATATCACTAATACATCTCGAATAATCCAGTTAATGCATCATCGAATATTATCACTAATACATCTCGAATATTATCATATAATATCACTAATACATCTCGAATAGTCCAGTTAATGCATCATCGAATATTATCACAAATACATCTCGAATATTATCATATAATATCAATAATACATCATCGAATAATCCAGTTGACGGCGGACGGTGAGATCGCGGGCGGTGAACACCCAAAGCGAAGGAACCATCACAGGATCATAGCTCGGGTGAGATCCCTGAAGAACCTGCCAGGTATTGGAGAACCTAACGACCAACGCAACCATGTAGCGATGGACATGCTCTTCCTCCTCCCTCACACGGCGACGTGCCACCTCCTCGGGGGCCGGCTGCCTCCGCACCGATAGTGGCCCACGAGACCGCCACCAACGAAGCTCCGGGTCGACGATGAGAACCGGATTCCTCACCAAGCTGCGCCCCCCGGAAGGTAGCACCTCCCAGTGCCAGTCCGGCGGAGCCCAGTCTCGGACATGGTGCCTCTCAAACTGGTTGTCGGCGCCAAGTCGACGACGAGGATGCGGGATGGGCATCGTCGACGAGAACAAATTGTGACTAACAAATAACATATTTAACAACAAATCCACACGCACACACTTGCACAATATCCGTCGAAGCATATACAACAATATCGGTCGAAGCAACACAATAACAATAATAACATATTTAACAACAATAACACATTTTCTATTTAAGCATATACAAACATAAATTCACTCAAGCATATACAAACATAAATTCACACTATTTTCTGCTAATATACTGTACAAAAATCAGGAAAATTAGATGATGCTAGTGTACAAGCATATACAAGCATATACAAACCAAAATCAGGAAAATTCACACTGTTACAAATTCACTCAAGCATATACAAACAAAATGAGGAAAATTCACTTTAAGCATATACTCCAACATACGCACCAAGCAATCCAACATACGCACCAATTCATATACAAAAATCATCATGTCGGCTCTGTTACTGGCGTCGGCGGCAAGAACAGAGGGGGAGGTCGGGGAAGGAGGAGGGGTGGATCACCTCATGGCCGGAGACGAGGGCGGCGATGGGTCGGGCAGCGTGAAGGTTCGGCGTCGGCAGTTGGAGAAGAGGGTGGCGTCGAGGAGCAGCGACGAGCGGTTCGGCGTCGGGGCGGCATGGCGATATCGATGAGTTCTCTTGGGCTGTAACTGGCACCGGGACGGCGCGGCTATATATAATGAGAGACCTTTAGTCCCGGTTGGAGCCACGAACCGGGACTAAAGGGTCTTTAGTCCCGGTTGGAGCCACGAACCGGGACTAAAGGGTCTTTAGTCCCGGCTGGTGGCTCCAACCGGGACTAAAGGTCCATCTCCCCGTTAGAGCCACGAACCAGGACTAAATGTCTCATTTTCGGCGGCCCAAATTCCGCGCGGGAAGGAACGTTTAGTCCCGGTTGGTGGCTCCAACCTAGACTAAAGGTGGATTTTCTCCTTTTCTGTTTTGTTTTTCTAAACAAAACAATTTCTGTTTTTAGATTCTGAATAACTCTTAGAATATTTAGAGTTTTTGAATGAATCGTTTTTCTTTAGGTCACAAAAATTATAAACTTTCCGCTAGCGCCAGTAGTTTTCAAATTTGAATTCTTTCAAATTTGTGCAAATCACTAGTTTGTGAATAACTTTAGTTTAAAAATAGATTTTTGAGTGATTCTTTTTCCTAATGTTTAGTATTGGTGTGTTTTATCAGTATGTTCAATTTGGTAATTTTTAGGTTATTTTAATTAGGTGTTTTAATCAAAAACAGATTCTGATTAGCTCTTTTAGTTCTATACCTTCATTTGTTTTAAATATTTTAGTTTATGTTTTCTTGTTATTATTTTGCCAAATTATATTATGTTTCTATTAGTCAACATGAGGTGTTTTAATTTTTAACCCTTAATTACTTCATTTGCTATTTTTCATGCATTTAATGATTTTTTTGAGCTAAATGAGCCTGAAATTGAAAAGAACTACAAATGAACTCTAAAAAGGTTGAAACTTGGCATGGTATCATCATTTCATCGACATAGCATGTGCTAAAAAGTTGAGAGGGTTACGGCTAAAACTGAATGCACTTCGTCTACAAACTGGACCATCTCCTTCGAAGTATGAGGGTTTCGGACGAAAACTAATCTGTTACAAAGGCATTTCATTTTTCTAACTTATTTCAACTCCAGACTTTTTGTGCATTCAATAATCACCATTCAAAGCCACATCCTCAAATTTCAACCCTTTCTAACCTCATTTGCTATTTTTCATGGATTTAATGATTTTTTTTGGGCAGAATGACCCTGAAATTGAAAAGCAGTACAAATGAACTCTGAAAAGCTTCAAACTTGGCATGGTATCATCATTTCACCCACATAGCATGTGCTAAAAAGTTGAGAGGGTTACGGGAAAAACTGGATGCACTTCGTGTACAAACTAGACCATCTCCTTCGAAGTATGAGGGTTTCGGACGAAAACTCATCTGCTACAACGGCATTTCATTTTTTAAACTTATTTCAACTCCAGACTTTTTGTTCAATATGCACCATTCAAATCCACATCCTCAAATTTCAACCATTTCTAACTTCATTTGCTATTTTTCATGCATTTAATGATTTTTTTGCGCTAAATAACCCTGAAATTGGAAAGCACTACAAATGAACTCTGAAAAGGTTGAAACTTGGCATGGTATCATCATTTCACCCACATAGCTTGTGCAAAAACTATGAGGGTTACGGCAAAAACTGGATGCACTTCGTGTACAAACTGGCCTATCCCGGCTACTCACTAGAGAAGAAAGTGATGACGGTGAAGCCGATCACATCCCAGAGTGGGATCTTGGGGTATAAAACTTTTTCTTCATGTGTGTCCCTTTGCGTCGTAACCATGGATAATCTTCATCATTTAACAGGATGCTTGGGTTAGTCTTCACTGTGAAGGGTGGAATTACTCCTGTTTGTGCTCATCCCACACATGTACACCTTTTATGTCCCACATCTATAAAAGTTCATCAAATAATGGCCTTAGGTACACATCAATGTTGTTGCCGGGTTGCTTAGGGCCTTGGATGAGCACTGGCATCATAATGAACTTCCGCTTCATGCACTACCAAGGAGGAAGGTTATAGATACATTGAGTCAAGGGCCAGGTGCTATGATTACTGCTCTGCTACCCAAAAGGATTGATGCCTTCTACACTTAGACCAAAAAATAAGTTCCTTGCGTCACCTGCAAAATCAGGCCACTTTCTCTCGATTTTTCTTCACTGCGACCTATCAGCGGGTACTCTCAACTTCCCGTCTTTCTTACGGTCTTCTTTGCGCCATCGCAACAACTTGGCATGCTCTTTGTTCTGGAACAAATGTTTCAACCGTGATATTATAGGAGCATACCAGATCACCTTGGCAGGAATCCTCTTCCTGGGGCGCTCGCCCTCAACATCATCACCAGGGTCATCGCGACTGATCTTATAGCGCAATGCACCTCATACCGGGAATGCATTCAAATTCTCGTACTCCACACCGCGGTAGAGTATGCAGTCATTAGGGCTTGCATGTATATTATGCACCTCTAATCATAGAGGGCAGACAGCCTTCTTTGCTTCGTACGCACTGTCGGGCAGTTTGTTGTCCTTTGGAAGCATCTTCTTTAACATTTTCAGCAACTTTTCAAATCCCTTGTCAGATACACCATTCTCTGCCTTTCATTGCAGCAATTTTAGTGTGGTACCCAGCCTTTTCTTGTATTCTTCACAATTTGGGTACAACAATTTTTTGTGATCCTCTAACATGCGCTGCAACTTCAACTTCTCCTTTTAACTTTCGCAGTTTCTCTTTGCATCAGCAATGTCCCGACCAAGATCATCAGCGAGCTCATCTGATGCCTCTTCTTCGGCTTCTTCTTCTTTATTCTCTTCCCCCATTGTAGTACCATCGTATTCAGGGAACCCAAGATAGTTGTCATCATCCTCTTCTTCTTCATTCTCTTCCATTAGAACCCCTCTTTCTCCTTGCTTGGCCCAACAGTTATGGTCGGACATAAAACCGGACGTAAACAGGTGTACGTGAAGGGTTTTTGGGGTGGAGTAATTCATATCATTCTTACAGACACCACATGGACAAGACATAAAACCATCCCGCTTGTTTGCCTCAGCCGCACGCAGAAAACTATGCACGCCATGAATGAAATGGGGAGAGCGTCGGTCATCGTACATCCATTGCCGTCTCATCTTAATTACACAACATCGAAGTGACCAAATTAATACAAGTTCATACATAAAGTTCATACACACTTATTCTCATAATATAAAACAACATACAACTATCTAGCTAAAGTATTTAAATGTAACAACAAATGCGATCAAGATCGCAACTAAGGTAGTAATCGATCCAACAGCATAATGATACCAAGCCTCTTTATTAACGGCATATTTTATAATCTTTCTAATCCTCAATCGCATTGCATCCATCTTGATCTTGTGATCATCGACAACATACAACTCCAATTTCATCTTCTCTTCTTCAATTCTTTTCATTTTTTCTTTCAAATACTCATTTTCTTTTTCAACTAAATTTAACTTCTTGACAAGAGGGTCGATTGCAATTTCCGGTTCACATACCTAGTAGATAAATATATCTATGTCAACTTGATGGGCATAATTGTCATAAACACGAAATGCAACAAATAGTTATAAAAGAGAATATACCACATCTGAATCATAAACCGGACAAGGGTCGACGGGCACGGATATCAAATCCGTGGGACTATGTATAACAAACAATCATACAAGTAAAAAAATTATACAAGTAACTATCTAAATCATAAAAATAAGATTTTGTTTATAAAAAGGATAAGAACAAGAGGCTAACCATGGTGGTGCTGGCGACGGGATGGTGCGGGCGATCGACGGTGGTTAGGACGGGGACGGGAAGGCACTAAGTAAACCACACCTACACATATGCAAACTAAGAAGTTTATTTGAGCTCAAATTGCATATAAATCAAATAAACCCCCGCATAATTACTCCCAAACTAAAACCCACAAATCACTATACTTATAGAGCATTGCACGAGCTAATCTAGAAATGAGAGATGAAAGGACAAAGTTGCTAACCTTTGTGAACACTTGGATAGATGGGGTGCCCCAAATCTTGACAAATCTTCGCAAAAATGGAGGATGAGCTCGAGCAAGGGGAAGAGAACAGAGGAGAGAAAGGAGAAAACAGAGAAAGGAGAGCTTGGGCTCGGGCACTGGACAAAGCACTATATATAGTGATATCTTTAGTCCCGGTTGGTGATACCAACCGGGACTAAAGGTCCATCTCTAGTCCCGGTTGGTGCTACCAACAAGGACTAAAGGGGCTCACAGGGGCCCCAGCCTAACGTCGGCCTGCTACCACCCGTTTAGTCCCGGTTGGTAACAACAACCACGACTAGAGGTCACAAATGAACCGAGACTAAAGCCTAGCCGTTGGAACCGTGACTAGTGGTCACATTAGTCCCGGTCCAAAACCCGACCGGGACTAATGCTCCGGACGAAAGCCCTGTTTTCTACTAGTGCCGTCTGACGCTCGCCCGATCCATCCGATCGATCGCCGTACGTCACGTGTGCGTCTGGGTGCCACTACAACTCGCACGCGAGCCTTCCGCTGATCCGCGCCTGCTACAACTCACTGATGATTGCCTATTGCTGCTTTTAAGTTATTTTATGTACCACTATTTGCCACTTGTGCCAAGTTGGTTTTGTTGCCAATCGGAATGAAACTCGACTCCTTTTGATGGACGTGGCTAGCGAGCACTCGGACGCCTGCTCGTATGATCGAGTGCTCTTACCATATATGGAAAATGCAACCGGTCCCTCCGCTTGCGCTTCCCAAAAAGGAAGCACCATGGTCCCTTGCCATCATCTTCCCCCACGTGATCCTGATAAATCATCCTAGATCTTGTCGTTACATGCATTTGTTTGGGCTTCAAAAAGTCTTAAAAGTCATAACTTTTGATTCAAGTATTGAAATCCAGTTCCTTTTTCACCGTTGAGTTTCTCACGACGAGTTCTTCAAAACTAGATCCGATATGGGTACGTTTCGTCAAACATTTTTTTGGGCAACTTTGGGCACGATGGAGGCAACTACAGTGCTCTATGGAAGCAACTTCTTCTTTTTATCCTAGTAGACTTTCTATCAGGTTGGTTTGCATAAAATGAGAAAAAAAAACACAAAACATCAGACCCTTTAGTGCTATATACAAAACAATTTTGTTGGACTATGTGTATGTGTGAATTTTGCTAAAATTATCTCAACTTGCCTATCACGGCTACTCAGTTGTCTATTGTTTGATGGTTAGTTGCCTACGGTTGATGTTAAACTGCCTATAAATACTATAAATTGACTGCCGTTGATGCCCATGTAAGGGAACATGGCAGAAAACAAAAAAAAATCGGTACTGCGAGCACGCCCAGTATCACTATGGAGATGCATACAAGGTTTGATCTGATCGTTACCGACTCGTAGCGCAGCGGAAGTAGAGTCGATGAAGATCGGTGGTGCAGATCCCAGCAACTAGGATTTACAACCTCCCAACCGCGAGGATGTACTCCCTCGTCAGACAACCCTTCGAGAGGCGGTCGAACAGTCCCCGGATAATGTCGCGAACAGCCCTTCGGGAGGACCCTCGAAGCTCCAACTATAACTCAGACAGCCCTTCGGGAGGACCCTCGAACAGCCCCTCAGGCAAAAGATCGAACCTACAACCTCTCTACGGGCTTGCACACATATGGTGTCATATATCCGGCAGGGCTTCGCCGTCCAGAACTAGTTCCCACCGGAACCCAGACAGCCTTTCGGCTCTACGAAACTATTTCGCTGGGAGGGAGAGAGAAAGCCAGATCATGCATGGCATGTGTATGTGAGAGAGAGTGATTGTGGAGAGTGCATCTCCACCTCTATTTATAGGAGGAGCAAGGGGTAGTGGCAAGGGGTGAAAAGACCAAAAGGGGTTTGGATATTTCACCATGCCACATACAGAGGGCTTGATCTTATCCACCAAATGGTGGAAGGAAGCCCCATGGGGGCCCCCTCAAGCCCATGAACGAAAATGGCTGCCCCCTTGTGGGGGGACCACCACCTTCCATCCACCTTATCCTCAATCCAAAAATAGGGAATTCCTCCTAGAAGAAAACCCCATTAAAACCAGCCCATAAAGTGCTTTTCACTATTCATGAAACCATTTTTTCGCGGCCGTTAAATCCAAAAATATTTCTGTGGATCTTAGAATAATTCCAGTACCCACTAAAACAATTATGGACACGTTCCGAAACATTTTCAGATCAATGATTTTCATCTGCGAAAAGCAACCAAAGCGGTTCCGGCAGTCCGGAACATTTCCGGTTTTTGTCTCCGAAAAATCCCAGAAGTTACCGGAGCAATTCTGGTACCCTCCAATAATTTCCACGCATATGCCGAAACCAATTTGACTTAATGGTATACTCCGAAACAACTTTTCAGTTTTACCGAAACTCTTCCGGTGTTCTCTCTCCAGAACTCTTCCGTTGTCCCCGAAACTTTTCCGGTGATTTTCTCTCAGACTCCCTGTCTAGTATTCAGTAGATAGATGACCCTTAAGTGTGCGACCCTATAGGTTTGGTGAAGTATAGACTTGAGCGGAACACTTTCCGACCAATGATCAACATCGGAGCCGTGGACACCCATATTGACCCCTATACCCACACGAATAAATATTCGAGCGAACCTGTAGTTTGACGTGTGCTATTCCTATTGCTTCGCGATATGATACAAACACCCGAGGTGAGACTTGTTGGCATCCCCATGGATCAACAACTTGTCCACTATGCCAGTTACCTCATTACCGGTTTTGTTCTCCTTTCTCATTTCAGTGTTTTGATATCCCTGTGATCAAATCACATTGTGTCTGGCCAGACGATGATGGATACCGTAACACCGAGAGGGCCCAAGAATATCTCTCCATTGTCGGAGGAGCAAATCCCAATATTGAGCTACCAAGTTACTTGTCATACTTTTCCGTGAACCCGTAAGCAGCCGTAATAGCCACCCTGTTACAGATGACGTTTAACAAACCCCAAAGTTCACGAAGCAAGTACTAAGGAACTCGATACTCTCATGGTCTAAGGAATTATGCAAACGTTAACTATCTCTATGTTATTTAACATAAACTTGTGACGAATGTATCTCATAGCATAACATCAATTCGGGTAGATTCAACACAAATGTTCTTCTAACATTGTGCCCTCAAAGTTGCCGGCATAGACAAGCCCATGATCAGGAAAACGTGATCATCATGCAACACTTGAGCTAGTCTTAGAGGCACAACTAGGAATACTTTTTATCATTTATTATTCCACACGTGCATATGAGTTTTCCTTCGAGCCTCGTGGTTATTGTAGACTCGAGAACCATAGCAGTTATAGCATGGAATATAAATTTAATTAGGAACATGGGGATAAATAATAACATTTATTATTGCCTCTTGGGCATATCTCCTACAGCCCAGTTACCTGATATTGGTAATTAATTAACTATCATTGCTACCTAGTTACCTATAAATAGTTGCCTACAATATTGTGAAGTGGTTTATCATTATTTTTCTAAGTTGTGTACAAATACTTTGAAGTTTGCCTTGATTCACCACGAAGTTGCCTATCATAACTAGCAATAGCAGACAAAAGAGTATCAACGGTAGATGGCATTGTAGTATTATAGGCAATTTAGGAACAATGACTTACGAGCATGAACAATATAAAACTTAGAAGTGCCGGTGGTCAAGTTAGGAGAATGTCATACAAAATTAACTAGGACACAAAATGTAGAGAAGTTGCCTATTTTTGCACTAAATTTACCTCTAGTAGAAAGAAAGTTGCTTATGAAGGTGATATGATGTTATCTACGCCTGTTTTGAAGTTATTCTCTATTACTGTTTTGTTGCTTATTGTTTGAATTAGTTACTTTTAATGGAGTGAAGTTGCTTCTGTTTAGCACTAAAGTTGCCTCATCTGGATTAAAGTTGCTTTAAAAAAATCATCGAAACATATCCATGTGGGGTTCAGTTTTGAAGAGAACATCGCGACCTGGGTAGCCAATACTCAGGCGCTCAGTAGTGTTGTCGGGCAGACTCCCCCCTAGAAAAGGAAAACACACAGATCTTATTCTTGGGTTCTACCGTAGGTGCATCGCATGCAAATTAAAATTTTCCTACACGCAGAACATCCAAGAACATGCTACGGAGATGGATCACAGATCGTTACCACTAGGCGCACAGTGTCGTGCAGCGGAAGTAGAGTTGGGGCAGCGCGTCCGTGAGGTCCGTCTCCTTCTCGTCCGATCTCCCTCGAAGAGCCGGTCCGATCTCCCTCGAACTGACGGTCACCGGATCCCACGTACGAGTTCGCCGGAGCGGCGCATGTGCACTGCCTCTAATGGTATCCGTGTGTGCAGGAGGAACACCGTGCGATGGACTGCTAGGTCCGATCACACAGTCTGCGGCGAGTGGAGGTGGTAGGTGCAACTCATGCAAAGCCATAATGACGGCGCCGAAGCGATCAACTAGCTGAGTGTGCCGCACCTCCACTATATATAGGCATCCGTCGTGGCTCAACTCTTGGGCCTTGCACGGATCCTAAAGCCCACATGTTCCTTCCCTTAAGCACGCTACCCCTTAGGTTCTCATTCACTTGGTCGCGAGTCAGATGACATCTGGCTTGACCAGTCAGTAGCGTCCTCTAGCAAAGCGTGACGACTTCAAGTATTCGATGAAGCTGGTTAGGCGAACCTGTTCATCACACTTCTGTTCCCTTTGCCACACGATATATGTTGTCGGGCTCAAGGCGAGTCTGTCATCCTTGTGCTAGCCCGACCTCTTTCCCGTTCCAGTGATGCCGACCACAAACCGGATTATCTCATAATCCTTGTCGCATGGCCATGCTTATCTTGGTCGCATCACACGAGGGGCCCAGAGTATATCTCTCCTGATTGGAGGGGCAAATCCCATCTTGCTCGACCATGTCTCGCAACATGGGTCTGGACAAGACCGAAACCTACCTTTATAACCACCCAATCACGGAGTAGTGTTTGGTCGGCCCAAAGCAAGTCTGTCACCATCCCGAGTACATGCGCCAGCTCAGGTCTTAGGACATAGAACGTATGTTGTACTAGAGACTAACAGATGACATATCGCTGCGTCTCATAGTTGGGTCTGTCCAACTCAGACCTTATCTCAACTCGTGTCCAACTACGTTGAACCCGACCAAATCTTTCTGAGTCAATATTATCCGGCTAGCATCCAATGCTACATGGTTCGTGAGACCGGATCATCCACCGTGTCATATGCTAGTCTAACTGGCTAAGCGTCCACACAGCTCTTTACGACTAGGGACCATTTAGGACAGTCATCATGTAATGCATAGTCTCACAAACAAGTCACGTACTTGTTAATACACATCATTGATAATGTCCAAGGACTATCTTTATTCATAAACACATAGGAAATATCATCATACATGATTGCCTCTAGGGCATATCTCTAACACTTATACCATCCATCCCCGCATAGTTTTGAAATTTGAAATCATGATAGATGACTTAGATCACCTAAAAACCTTTTAACATCGTAGGCAACTTAGTTCCCTTATGGACAACTTCCATAGTATTGTAGGAAATTGAGGATTACTCGTAGCCTACTTCGTAGCGACTTGGGCAATTTGGCTTCTGAAGCCATGTTGGAGAAGTTTCCACTTTATGGTAAGCAACTTTTACAGTATGGTAGGCAACTAAACAATCTACAAATTAGTCTCTGAACCATGGTAACCACCTATTACACTAGTGCACACAGCTAATTAGGAGGCTACTAGGCGAATTCACTTATACACACGGTGCAATTCCTGTAGCATCAAAGTTGTTGATTTTTAGCACTAAAGTTGCCTCCTATAGCGTCAACGTTTCTTTTGAAAAAGTTCACCAAAACTTATTTTGAAGAGCTCGTCGCGAGGAACCCAACGGTGAAAACGGTTCTTCGTTCTGACACCCGGTTCAAAAGTTGTAGCTTTTTGAAAAAAATGAAACCAAATAAATAGGTGACGTTAGCACATGCATGTACATCGGAGGTGGCTATCCACATGCACGTTCACATAGTCCCCACACACTGGCACCAACTGTTGTTTTAAAAAGTCAAAGCATCAGCCCATGCATGCATCGGACGACTCATGCGCGTGCGCTCGGATTCATCGAATAGTGCAGCTGCACTATCTAGCATTTAGGCCTTTTGATTGTGCCCGTTTGAATTGAAAAACTATCTTATACTCTTTCAGTTCCACATTATAAGTACTTCCGTGCACTGTCAACAATATGCATTTTTGACTTGAGTGTTATTTTGTCACAAACGTGGTAATATCCATTTCTAATTAACCAGACCCTACCCCCTAAGGGTGCTTACAACCCAGCTTCCAGTAATATCACCCGCCAATGCTCCTTAGGGCATCTCAAACGCTGATCCTTAAACCGTCCACAACTGTCGGGATTGTGCTGTCCAAACGTGTTTTGCCATCCAACGCGAGCCTGCATCAGTCCGTCGACAGGTCCGGACGTATTTTTTCCTACAAACAAGATACAAACTAGGAGGGGGTGGTCGGGCTTTGCGGGTGTCCAGTCCGCTGCGCGCCCGCTTCTGACGGTCATGGCCCACCCAAAAATCACAACAACCTCCTCCACCAACAGCGACAGTCGCAAGGCCGCAGTTAGAGCTTCGTGGGCAACGTCTGCTCTGACCGCAGAGGCCCTCCGCACCACACTGGAGGAGGCCTAGCAGCTCGTCGCCAAGCGCCAGGTAGCCGCCTGACAAGGCTGTTGTGGCCCTTCTGATGCCCTTCCGTTGTTTGAGGGACATCGTCGGCGACGATCTTCTACAAAGTACAGACATGGTGAATTGCAAACCAGTCCCAACACCGATGTTCACTCATGAGAAGCTTACTCGGGAATCTGGTCATGGACTGTCTGAAGATGAAGCTTTTCGCTATAGAAGCACAGTTGTGCCCTCCAATACGTGACCTTAGCACGGCCTGATCTCTCTTTCGCCGTTAATAAGGTGTGTCAGTACTTGTCCAGTCCCACTGATCTTCATTGGTAAGCAGTGAAGAGAATTTTCCGGTTTGTGAAAGGGACGATGTCGACCGGCATAAATATTCTATGCTTGCCTTCAACTCTGTTGAGTGTGTTCACGAATGCGGATTGGGCTGGCTGTGGCGATGATAGGCGTTATATTAGTGGGTTCGTGGTTTTCAATGGCCCGAATATTGTTTCATGGAGTGCACGCAAGAAGCCGACAGTGTCGACAAAAGCAGAGTATGAAGCTTTGGCGAATGGTGCAGCCGAAGTAACTTGGATACAATCATTGCTAAAGGAACTACGTGTTCCTTAGCCTCGTGCGCCTATCTTGTGTTGTGACAACCTCGGTGCAACATTTTTCACTGCGAATCCGGTGTTCTATGCTCGCACGAAACACATTGAGGTTGATTTTCATTTGTGAGACAGAAGGTAGACATGGGTACTTTGGAAGTCAAATTTATTACTTTAGCAAATCAAGTCGCTGATGCATTCACCAAGCCTCTCCCTAAGGATATACATACTCGATTACGTTCCAATCTGAACCGTTACACAGGTTAAGACTGCAGGGGAATGTTAAACATCAGTTAGTGTTGTCTAGCATTATAGCTTAGTGCTATAATGTATAAGTTCTAGGGATCTTGCTCTTAATTATCCACCGTACATTGAACTGTAACTAAACCTATACGGGGTGTATATAAACAGATCATGCTACTTTACTATCACGGAAATGCAATCTGCTTGACTACACGTCAACAACCTTGCCGTTCTCTCCAAATACCCCGGACACCCTTAGCCAACTCTACTCCTGCTATGCGCCCAGCTCTCGCCTTGGGAACGTATCTGGTGCACTGAGGCAATTGGTGCTACAGATGCACCGATCCCCTGTTGTACATTCAAAATATTCAAAAAACATCATGAAAAAATATAGTGCATTGACACAACATCAATGTATCTTTTCACAAAAATTCAAAACATTGCTTGAGATATAAAAATGACAAATTTAACATTGAATAGAACGAACACTAGTTGGGCTTCAGTTTTGGCCCATTAGCACATTGGTGTCAAATTTGTCATTTTTGTATCTCGAGCAATGTTTCGAATTTTAATTTGAATTTTCATAACAAGATACACTGGTGTTGTGTCGATGCACTAAATGTTTTTCAAAAAAATTTGAACATTTTTTAAAGTGCAACGTGGGGGCCGGTGCACTGGTAGCACCAATTGCCCCGGTGCACCAAATATGTTCCCGGAGAACATGTTTAGTGAGGAATCATGTCAGAGGCTTGTAGGACCTTTGGATGTGTTGTAATATCATGGTTATCATGGGGGTCTTCTTGTGTCATGCTACGGACTCTCTGTTTAATTTTTTGACTTTTGTGCAATAGTGGTGCCCAGTGGCGTAGCTAGTGGGTAGCATGGGTGTGCCGTGGCACACCCAGAATTCTGACAATGTTTTCTTTATCATGTCATATTTTACAGATTTTCAGTGTGCGCACCCTTCTTTTGTCAAAAATTGTATGACACTTGAACTAGCTAGAATTTTTCTCAATGTGCACACCCTTCATTTTACTCCTAGCTACGCCACTGGTGGTGCCTGTTGTCTAGGTGGTGGGACATCATCAATTTACTACAGATAGTTGACCGCCATATCTCAAAACGCCCATTAGCAGTTGGCGCCTCATCAACATGCAGTCGTGTATCGCTTATTCTTTCGCTTTTGGGCATTGTTGCGAAAGAATATTTTGAGAAGTTATCCCTGTGCATCTTAACCCAGTGCAAGTCATTCACGTAGCACACGATCTCTAGTTCTTGAATATGGAATTGTGTTCATCGTCACTAGGGAACTGTGTATAAGAGAATAGGAATGCATGCAACTGAACTTATTGGCTAAGAATTGTTGATGTGAAGGTGATCTGAATCTGATAGCTCACTTCATTGCGTTTATCAGCATGTAAGGTTTCACATATCTATTGTTGATTTGAAGGTGCTTCGGTAGCTCAAGCAATTGTATTTATTGACCTGTACTACTGCACGTGTGTTCAGTGTTAGCACATGAGATACTTCTCTTAGTTTTGATCAACAAGACTTGTGTGCCATGGCAGTGATTTCATTTCCCTTGGTGGTCACTCTCGTTACTCTCGGCGTTAGCCATGGCGATACCTTGAATCCTAGCCCTCTCCAGTGGAAGGGCCGGAAAACTAGATTGTCTGGCAGAACAAAATCTTATTTGGCATTGTCCACCTTAGAAGATCCTCTGTGCATATGAACTGGGAAAAGCCTCGTCGAACCAACAAGAATTGTGAAGAACCTGAAACAAAACATAGCAGTCAACGTAAAAGGCAAGCACGTAGTAGTTAGACACATTAACCAATGTCAATGGCGCACATAGACGAGAAAAGCTACTCCCTTTGATCTAAATTAATTGACACAACTTTATTACAAACTTATACTAAAGCTGCATCAGTTAATTTGGGTCGGAGGGAGTAGTAATATGTGGGTATCTTTACCTTGGTCGTTGACACTCATTTTAACACACTTTTCTTTGTGGGGGATGCATTCTGTTTCACCAAACCATTTTGTACTTTCCAATAAAAGACTACTATAGTTGCATCGATGAGTAATTTGAGGCAAGTTGTATTGTTTGAGTGAAGCCATTCGGCGTCACTGATGATTATTTACCCTACCCTAGGCAGGTCTTTCAATCAGAATCACCGTAAACTTCCAACTTATCCGTCGCTCACCAACCCGCCTTATTCTCCAAAATATTTCAGTATTAACATCTGACCCCGCATCATTATCGTACTAGTGATAACAACAGGTGATGTAGATAGCACTCTAGTTTATTTTAAGGGCCGCAGTGGAGTTGACATTTTACGGAAGAGTTGATCTGATCATTTAAAAAAACTAAACTCCAAACGGATTCTGGAATCAATATCATGTTACTAACATTATAGTAAGGAATTCAAATTAGCCTTTCTTGAGCTAAACTATTCCTGGCATAATTCTTTTAGCACAGCAGCAGGCTAGCAGCAGCTGGAAGGCCTTATTCCAGTCTTGTATTTTGAACCATAATCAATTATGAGTATCCATTTACAATCATATCGACCACACCTAGATCTCAGAATCAACATATGAATGGACATGAATCACTCGTTTGGTTCGGACAGTGTTGGATAGGGACGCACGGATCAAAAAGTCTGAGTTTGGTAGGAAGTGGCCCCTATGTCTTGTCATTTTCATCTCGTTTGAAAAAAATAACAGGCCGATTTGCCAAATTGGAACACTGTTCCATAGCTTCCCCAAGTCTCCAACGGTGGATGGACAGAAAGGCGCCGGAGTATGCATTCTCCCGGCCATGCATTCCATTTTGTAGTGCGCAATCGTCCTCGATGTCGATCTATCATCCGTCACGTGTCTTCTCCTAGAACGGATTGTACTAGATTAATTCAGTGGCCGAACAATTTGGCCGGAGAGATCACGACGCTGGAGCTACCACTTGATTGCAATTTGCTGTGCCTAGCTCCAACGCAGTGCCGTGGACGAGTGTCAAATTATTTTTATTTCCATGTGGGACAAACATTTTCTTTTTTTCCGGTGTCTCCTATTCATATGTGTTCTCATGTTCATGCCTGTTTTCTAGCAATCCTTCCTTAATCTTTTGTCGAACGCAACCTATTTATTATGGTAAAATACCTAAATCGAATAATCATTACGTTGAACTGTGTGAATTGGGTGGAATGATTGAGTTCGGATGCAGCTGACTGAAGTGAAGACATGGTATATGTAGAAGAAGGGAAGAGGCCCCGGAAGGGGAAGAATTGTGGTGGGTGGGACATTTATTAGCCTTATTTCCATCTTATAAACCTCCAACAACGCATATATAGCCCATGTACTCTCTCTCTCTCTCTCTCTCTCTCTCTCTCTCTCTCTCTCTCTCTCTCTCTCTCTCTCTCAGTTCATAACTGACTTGGTTACAGGTATGGGCATTTGTTAAATTAACTATTTCAAGTCAATTAGCTAGGTAGTCCCCGGCAAAAAGATAGCTAGCTAATCTAGCTGCGGTTCACTAAGGTGAGGAAAGCAAATTAAGTTTGTGGACAGAACTTGCTCACACTCTTAGGGAACAGCTACAAACACTAAAAAAAGCTACAACGATTTCCACGCATATGAAGCACCATGATTGAAGGAAAGAACAGATTCTTCCTATGGTTGCTACCACAAAACAGAATTTGGTCGGCTGACCGTCTTGTTTTAACATGCTCCCTCTTACCCCCTCTTTTCACAAGAGTGGTTAGAGACTTAGAGTACATAATAAGCACAGCTCCTCCTAGTCGATTCATTGACTAGAATGCCAGTTTTGTTGCGAAGAATTAGGAAAGGGAAGCTGATACTTTTAATTTCAGTAAAGTCCGACCAAGCTAATCAAGTACGTGCATGTTACCAAAGATTTGATCGTGAGCTCAGTTACCATCATGTATGATCACATAGCGCACTAACTCTAACCTCTGATGTCTCTGGTGTCAGTACAACATTAATTACCAAATCTTAGTACCATCCTAGACTCAAAGTTGGTGCAAAGAACTTCAAAATTTTCAAACCTAGAGGCTAGAGAAAACATGTGACAGATTTGGTTCTACTCAGATTCTGGAATTTTTTTGGGGGCAACACTGAATTGCTGGGAACATGCTAACCAATTTGAAATGGAGTCATGTCGTGTTAGACTAGTCTGTCTGTGTCCCAGTGGATCGATCTTGGGAAGGGACAAAAATCTAGATGCCTTTGGTGTTGTACATTGTGAGGCACCAAAAATCTTCTCATCTTGCGTCCTAGTTGCTACATCAAGCTCGTGTGCACACATGCATGTATATACACCCAGAAGAAACCGTGTAGTTCATAGTTAGGCAAATTGATTTGTTGTATGTGGGCCCTCTCTAGCTCTGATAAATGAAATTTATTGACCCAAACCTCACATCAAGCTCCACAATACAATCAAATAGTGTTCTTACTTATTCCCGCATGCGAGCATTGCAACATATCACTAGGCACAGCATGGACGTGGAGAAAAGCGAGCTTCGATTGAAGGCACCATAGCTAGTTCCAGGGATAGTGTTGTTGGAAAGTACATAATGGACTGCGACCCAAGTAAAAAGGCAGCCTAGCTAGTTCCAGGGATATGGCTGCTAAGTACAACAATTTTTGGTCTTCCTATAAGTATCTACTTCCCCGTGTCTCTCAATCTTAAAGTTAGAATTTCTTCTTTGTATCCATGGTGTTATGTAATCGAAGTGTTTGTATAGCCTAACTCTCTTTCTCTTGCTAGATTTTGTTTGGGGAGAAAGGTTGTGAAGATAGTCAAGCATGTATATAGGGATAAAGGTGGTGAAGCTTGTGGTATATATATAGTACATGTTATAGGCAGGTGTCGAGCTCCAACTAAACTAGCAATTTATTGTGTGAGAATTCTTTCTACACTACTAAATTCACCTTCTTTGATGTATTTCCACGGAAATCGGCAGAGCCCAAAATCAACTCGGCGACATGTTCATCGAGTTGTGTACTCGGTGAACATGAATCGGCTGGACATGTGTTGGCAATCATTAAGTTTGCCAAATTCTTATTATTGACGACTAGCGAACATTTAAACACACTATACCGAGTTTTGACCGATAGAGAACTCGGCAGACTACACCGGCCGTCAGACGGCATGGGCGGTTAACGGAGATTTCACCAGAAAGCATTGCCGAGTTTTGGCGACCTTAACTCGACAGATACAAGGTGAATAGGAATGTGCCACATGACAGTTTCTATTTCCGGTTCCCCAGCTGACGGTGTTGCAGATAAGGGGCCTTTCACCACGTCAACTCCCAACCAGATTGAACATGCTGAGGACCCCTTGTCGGTTTCGTGCATGGACACCTTCATCTTTTTCTATGATCCAAAATGGAAAAAAAGAAGTATAATTATAATTACTCAGTGCAAGGACCACCCAACGAACTAGTGAACCCAGTAGAACTACCAAGAAGAAATACCAAGATTTGAGGAACTTACTCACATGCGGAATGGAAAACAAAAACTAAAGGCCAAACACACACACGCTAGAGCGAGTGTGAACACACTGACACATGTTGAGTATATTAACATCGCGACCAAAGACAAATATATAATTTTTTAGTTAGTTGGCAACAACTGTGGCTATTATTTTGACATCCATGCATTCTGGCCAACTCTTGGTTATTTTTCTTACCAACATTTATCCAAGCATGGGCGACCTAAAGCTTAACCTAAATATTGGATAGCCAAATTCGAATATTGTTGGCTTGGGGTCAAACCAGACACGTATGTACAAACACAACAAAAACCAACCATACAACAATTCAACCCAAGCCGTCTCACACAAATATCTGTGGATAATAATAAGCTCCATGGCTATTGGCCAAGACATGGAACTACCACAAATCGAATAGAGTAAAAACAAAATGAAGTACCCCATAGCATGGCTAGATCACTACGAAACTAATAGTCATGGTGTTCTAGAAAAAGAAGTTAAAAACTATATGTAAGGGTATGGAATCTTAACAATGACTATAACATCCCCCCCCCCCCCCCCCCCCCCTTCGCGCCAAAGGATTACGCCAATGTTTTCTCTTTTGGTGAAGGAGTAAGCTGATATTGTTACAACTTCTACTATCGAGCTATGTGAAATATGATGTGGTTTGTGTAGCATTGTAGATTTGGCAACAACATAATGGAAGTTTAGACAAAATATCTATGAGGCTACATCCCAAATGGTCGAGTACTCTATTCATTGCGTTGGTCGTCACCTTTGTAAGTACTGGAAACTCACATTGTGCAGTAATGGAGTGGTGTTATTGAATCTTCATAGTCTCTTTACATTTTGGGATTAGGGTTATCATCCATGTATGCGGTGGAAGATAACCACGGTGGAAGACATGGAATTATTCCAAAAAAACATTGTTTCTTATCAAACTCCACTGGGAACAATGACATGGTACCTTGTAATGATCCATTCGGAAAAAGGGTTTCCCACCCACTTTTTCTGTGAAATTGCCGGTGATAATTCATTTTCCCAGTGAATACCTAAGGTATGTCTGTACGTTCATCGAATTTTGACTAGGATCTGGTGGACCAAATGGACTCTTATACTTCCTCTCTTCCGGTTTATAAGTCCTAAATGTATCTCTAGATCATCAGTTTTACCAATGAAATGTATGTTATATGTGACGATAATGCACTATCAGAAACTGTGTTATGAAACAAATTTGATGATATACTTATGTGTCAGGTAATGTTCATCTTGTTACCCAAATTGAGACCCAAGGCACACATGCATGCCTTATAAACCGGAAGAGAGGTAGTAGTATAATGATAGACTCCGTGATCCTGACCCTATCAACCACCGATCTTTGTTGTCTCTTTCTAATTGGAAAAAAAATCCCTTGTTTACATTATTTTTCATCAGAAGTCTGATGAAAATAGCTGCTTTGTTTACATTATGAATTCCAGATGTATAAGTTCTACTGGCGTTTATTTCCGATGGTATTATTATGGATATTTATGGTTATGATATTTTTCTTTTGTCAGACAATTCATAATGAGAGTAGATAGTAATATACATCCTCATGCAATACCAACTACGCATATTTGTGACATGGCATAGTATTAAATGAAAAAAAGAGGTGATTGTGGTAACATATTAGTATGTTAACATCACATAGTGCTTCGTAAGAAAAATTAGTCCCAAGCTAATAAATGCATTCATTTATGATACTACCTCTATGATACTTTGCAGTTGAGGATAGTAACATAGACTAGTGTCATATGGATGGCACTAGTCTAAGTTACTCCCCACTATGATTCTTCTAAGGTATCACCGTAAAACAAGGATGGACCGATTTCTCTAGCCCCTGTGGTATAATCCTATAACGCCCTAGTTGCCACCATGCGTTCGAATCACCTTGTTGTGCCCATTGCTCGACACATCGCCACTCGTTGAGACTGTGTATCTCCCAACATTTGTCACTACTATGCCCTAGTGGTAGTCGCATTAGTTGCTCCGTTCACCCTCACTGCCTCCAATTGATACATGGCTCACTGAACACATGCACGCACGCGCGCGCGCACACACACACACACACGCACGCGCACACACACACACACACACACGCACGCACGCACGCACGCACGCACGCACACACACACACACACACACACACACGCACGCACGCGCGCACACACACACACACAATATGCACATGTTTGACCACCAGCCAATAAATTATTAGGGATACTACTGCTCGTCCAGTAACCAAAATGGGATGCATAGAGTATCAACTGCTTTGAAGATACTTCTCATGCCATCCAAAATTAAATGTATCAAAGAAATCCAGGCCAAAGCGTGTCTCTTGACTTGAGAGAGGAAATTGATTAATCACCCAAAAATCAAATTTTTATACTGCAAACTTGGTGTACATGAAGCCGTTAATCTATATACCTAAGATAATCATCCTCATTAACTTATTTATATAAACATGAAAGCATATACACCACCTCATCATATATTTACGAATGGGATGAGGCCCACCTCAACATGCAATTATGCACGGAAAAAAACCGACCACAACATAGGATGACAATTATTTCCATGTGCATGGGTAGCTGACCCGCATGTGTAGGGTATGGGAACATTTTTCATGCCCATGGGTAGTGCCCAAACCCTGTCCGACTAGTCGTTGGGTAGGTCATGAGTATGATTTTCTGCCCATGGGTACGCTCAGACCCTATACAATTATCTTAATTGTGGGCCACATGTGTTATAAACTCTAAGCAACCAAGTCTTGTATGTAAGCTCCACATGTGTTATAAACTCTCAGAATAGCACTTTCGCCATACCCACCCCAATCCTTCTCCAAATAACCAATTACCCAATCATATAGTCCTCTTGGTGGTGGTTGGTACCTCAACCACACATGAAACTAGCAATTACGCCACCACACATTGATGTTGTGTTGATCTGCCCGATGGGTATCAATCGGGTACATAAATATTTACCCAATGGAAATGATGTGGGTAAAATTTATAGGATTATTGATATTATTCCCTGCATCAGACCCACCCATTGCCATCCTTTCTATGGAGGCAATGTGGTTTTATTTTAACTTCCGATCGATGAGAATCAGATGCTGTATATTTACTTGAAGGTACCGTCAAAAAGCTTAGTAACATATATTGTAGTTATCCACTTCAACAGGCGGGCCACTACACGTTCTCACGCCGGTCGTATTTACATGTTATTTCCTTCGTTCCGCAAATAAAAGACGGTTTCATTGCTTTTATGTTTGCAAGCATGAATGTAACGTAGCTACCGAGTCCATTTGTTGGGTGGTGATAACGTGTGCCATATCGTCAGTAAAGTGTGTCTACAAACATGCATGTTTTATGGACGGAATAATTGCATGCTATCAGCTTATGCTTTTGAGGAGAGATTTGAGAAAGCAAGTTGCCACTCATTCATCTGCGCGTTTCACCTTTATTCCTCGAGTCCTGTGATCTTTAGACCTACAGGGTGTAGGATGGTGGTGGGGTTAGGCCGCGGCTAAGATTAAAGCAGATCGAGACATGTCTTTGTGTCCATCCCCTCCCCCTACATCATCTACCTGCTCTTTTCCAAAGGGATTTGTTACGTGCCAAACTGCCCAAGACCCAAAGTGCCAATGTCCATCCACCTATATATAAACCTCCACACAGCTGTGAAGCTCAAAGCATCCTCTAGTTTGGACTATCAAGACTTCATGGCTACACAAGGCAGTGTCGGTCTAGTCCTCATCGCGGCGCTCTGCGCCATGTGCTTCCTGCCGGTGCTGGCCACGGCGCAGCTCCGGGTGGGGTTCTACCAGAAGACCTGCCCCAACGCCGAGGCGCTTGTCCGGCAGGCCGTTGCTGCCGCCTTCACCAAGGACGCCGGCGTTGCGGCCGGTCTCATCCGCCTCCATTTCCATGACTGTTTCGTCCGGGTACGTACCTATCTGCACAATGAGTTCATGTGTGCATATACATTTCGGATCAGTTGTGCCAAGTGCCAACGCGTGGCTAGCTCCAGGGGCAAGGAAAACAAGAACACCTGGGGTGTTTTACGGCAAGTTAGCTAGTAGCAGAGATTATCATCTACGTAGCACTAATTATAGGGGGTGGATTTTACTTCCTGTGATAATTTATCAGTTCAGTGGTTCACCAGGAAAGTGTACTGCTGCATCAGCGTGTAAAGTTAACTCTGTAAAAGTTCTCGTAGGTGTCGCCCTTAATTATTATTATTTTAATTTCATTTGATTGAACTAAGGATTGTTAGAGAGAACTGCAGAAAGAATATTTTGCAAAACGGAAAAGCTAAATGTGTTATCTCTGGAGATAAAGGGAAAGTCCAACGCACAAAGGCCAAATGTGTCATCCTCTCGAGACAAAAGGTATAGAGTATAAAGCTTCAAAGTAAAATATGAAAATAGCAGGTGATATATTCCCTGCTGGCCTGCTGATTTTGTTTCTCTGGAAGCAACCCATATTCCCCTGCTGACCAATTGTTTTTATTTTTTCGGAGGTAGTAACTCATATTCCCTGCTGGCCAATTCTTCCATCGGACAAATCTTAGTGCTCTTTTCAATTGTCTCCAAGTCTATGCGTTCATGATTATTACTTTGAATAATTAATGATAATTATCTCTAGGTATGAACCCTACAAAATCGCTAACAATACCATTTCATCGTGGGTTAGCTATTGCCACATCATCTAAATCCCACATGGAGGTCTATATATCCATGTAATCATTGTCATGGTATTCGTAGTAGTAGTGTTTGGTTGATGATGTGGATGCATTGCATATCCGTATAAATACTTACATACAAATTATTGAAGATTGTCCTTCAAAGAAATGTCGTTAAAATGACAAACGAAGAACTACATCCCACAAAGATATCAAAACGCAAGGGACAATATATATTCATAGGGCATATGTAACCAATTAAAATGCACCACAATTGTCTGGTAATTCCGCGGTTCCTTGATCACGAGTACCTGATCCATATGTAGGCTCCCTAGTACACCTAGTAGAAGGAATAGATCAATACCGGGATAAGTAACTCAAAGCAGAAAAGAATATCTATATGGAGATAAAGGCAAAGTCGAAAGAAAAGAAAAGAAAAGCTAAATATTGTTACCTCTGGAGATAAAGGGAAAGCCAAAAGCAGAAAAGCTAAACTGGGAAACTATGAAAGTAGCAGCGAATATATGCCCTGCTGTTTTCCTTGTCGGGAGGCAACGCATGTTCCCCTGCTCTCGCTGAACCTTTCATTTGACGAATCTCAGTGCTCTTTTAGTTGTCTTCCCATGCATACATACATGGGCACTTGAATGATATTTTACCTGCGTGTATACATGGTCACTTTTGTTTTTCGAGAGTGCACACAATCGTCACTTGCATGATATTTTACAGGCATGCAGGCATGCATGCATGCATCCATGGTTACTTGAATGATATTTTACATGCATATGCACATATGGTCACTTGAATGATGGTCACGTTGTATTAAAATGATATTGTACATAATGCAACCAATTAAAATGCAATTAGACAAGCGAACTGAAATTAAAATGTTCATGTGTGAATGGCCGAGAGTTAATTAATTTTATCTTTACTTGATGCAGGGCTGCGACGCCTCCGTGCTGCTGGCCACCAACCCCGGCGGGGGCAGGACGGAGCGGGTCGCCATTCCGAACAACCCCAGCCTCCGCAGCTTTGAGGTGATCGACGCCGCCAAGGCCGCCCTCGAACGGAGCTGTCCTCGCACCGTCTCCTGCGCCGACATCCTGGCCTTCGCCGCGCGCGATAGCATCACCCTCACTGGCAACGTCGTCTACCCCGTCCCAGCCGGCCGCCGCGACGGGAGCATCTCCCGCGAGCAGGACGCCCTCGACAACCTGCCGCCGCCCACCTTCACCGCGCAGCAGCTCATCGACCGTTTCAAGAACAAGACCCTCACCGCCGAGGAGATGGTCCTCCTCTCCGGCGCCCACACCGTCGGCCGCTCCTTCTGCGCCTCCTTCGTCAACCGCATCTGGAACGGCAACAGACCCATCGTACGTCCGTCGACGGAACACTCATAGGCATGAACCGTGTCCGTGTTGTAAAACAACTGATGACTGTTTGTGCATCGACTAGGTGGACGCAGGGCTGGACCCGTCGTACGCGGCGCAGCTGCGGGCGCTATGCCCGTCGACCACGTCGCAGGCGACGGCGCCCATGGACCCGGGCTCGCCCAACGTGCTGGACAACAACTACTACAAACTGCTGCCGCGCGGCATGGGGCTCTTCTTCTCCGACAACCAGCTGCGGGTTGACGGGAACCTCAACGTGCTGGTGAACCGCTTCGCGGCCAACGAGACCCTGTGGAAGGAGCGCTTCGCGGCGGCCATGGTGAAGATGGGCCGCATCCAGGTGCAGACCGGCAGCTGCGGCCAGGTGCGGCTCAACTGCAACTTCGTCAACCCGACGTCGTCGTCGGACGGCCTCGCCGGCTCCGTCCAAGAAGAGGGTCTCGTCGCCACGAGCTAGACGATCGAAATGAGCACCTTCACTTTGATGCATCCATCGAGTCAGCATGCATGCATGGTGTTCGCCCTCTTTTTCCTCGGAGGCTTTTACGCGTCATCATCGATCATGTCATCATGCATGCATGTGTGTGCTTTTATTTTATTTCATTTCATTTTACGTACTGCTACTTGCCACTTGTGCCAAGTTTGTTTTGTTGCCAATCGGAATGAAACTCGACTCCTTTTGATTGTGCATATTTGAATACACTTTTATACTCTTTCCGTTCCACTACGTCGTTCAGTACACGGTCAACCATATGAAATTTTGACTTGAGTGTTATTTTGTCACATGCGTGGTAATTTCCAATTATAATTAACCATACTCTAGCCCTAAGGGTGCACGCAACCCAGCTTCCAGTAATAACACGTGCCAATGCTCCTTAGCGCATCTCTAATGCTAACCCTTAAACCGTGCGGATCGTACGACCCGAACGTGTTTTGTCATCCAACACGAGCCTTCATCAATCAGTCGACCGGTTCGGATATGTTTCTCCTTGCAAAGCAGAGAGAAACTAGGAGGGGAGGGGGCTTTCCGGGCGTTCGGACCGCTGTCACACCCGCTTCTGGCGGTCGTGGCCGACCCAAAAAAACCAACCGCCTCCTCGACCAACCTCGACACGGCCAAGGCTGCAGTCACAGCTCCACGGTTGACGTCTGCTCTGGCCGTGGCTGCCCTCCGCAGCGCGTAGGAGGCCTCGCGGCTCCTCCTTGATCATCAGGCAGCCATCGGACAAGGCTGTTGCGGCGCTCTGGCGCCCTTCCGCCATTGGAGGCGACGATGGCACGAGGGATGATGGCAGGGCGGCAGGGCAGGGTGACTACGCGTACGTAAGGATGAAAATGGAGTGGACACTTTTCACTTTTTTCGGAGGATAACGTTGTATAAGGATAACGTTGGATGGATGACCGCCTCCTGTATCTGTATCCACGGACTGATATCCTCCTGTAACGTTGTATAATGCGAACGAATGTGTTATCCGGTTTGCGGGTCTACGTTGGATATGCTTTATGATCTACGAATTCACTCATCATCGATGCCCTCGCTATGCAAGATGGAGTTCATTCGGCGAAGGGTCACGAATTCAGGGCTTCACACACTATCAAGCTAGTCTTCACCGCGCCTTCACTGCATTACCATAGCAATAGGTTGGCTCTTTTTCCAATGTTGAGAAACTTAGTGCTGGGTTCTCTAGCGTCTTATTGCTAAACGGTCCATTAGATATTTGAGAAATATGAGAACCGTAAGGGCAATATGTACTCTTTGCGAATTGATGCATGTGGTGACTTTGTGATGTGGCACATGACCAAGTCGGGACTGCATCCCATGCCCATCGAGCACCATATCCTTTCTCATTGCTTAACAACCACTCGTGGGGACCAAGCTGAGAGACAATACGGGCGAATGACACAAGGACTAGCTCCATAACCCTTGGGCATGAAGGACAGGAGAAGTGGACGAGCTGAGGAGAGAATTAATTCTAGGAAAAATTGACGTGTCTCGCGATCTTTTTTTTTTTTTGAACGGTTTAAAACTTTATTTCTCATATAATAGTCATGTCGTTTACAAGGAGGCGGGAAATAAAGTCCGGGACTGAAGAATCCCAAGAACCAGAAGATCTAGTACTAAAGCTTTGTTTAGCTAATTCATCAGCTACCTGGTTTGCCTCTCGAAAGCAATGCCCAAAAGAAAGTTTAGCAAAGTCAATGGATAATTGCTTGCACTCCGCAATCACAGCACTATCAGGCCTCATATAATTGTCCAAGAGCTGTATGGAATCCACCGTAAAAGAACAATCAGATTCAACCTCCGCTTTAGTGCATCCAATGCTAGATAGGAGATAAATACCATTTCTAATAGCAAGAAGTTCAGCGGCATCAACATCACGGACATGCGGTGTGAACCAGTTGGCTGCAGCAATAACATCGCCCTTATCATCTCGTACCACAGCTCCACTTGCTCCTGAAAGTGTATCCGCATGAAAAGATGCATCAACATTCACCTTCACCATGCCACAAGTTGGTTTCTTCCACATATGATCTTCCAACCTCACCGGCAGCTTAGAGGTAAGTGATCTGATATAATTGGTTGCTAACACTCTGATACACATGGCTGTCTTCTCCGATGTTTGTGCTGACACCCCTTTCACAATCTGTCGTCGCTGCCACCACAAGAACCAAGCTGCAACAGATACAAGTTCTGCCGTAGGAATGCCATCACTTATTGTGTCTAGTTTGAGAAGAATTTCCATCGTGACAGAGCCGGATCTGTCTTCAGTAATTGCCTTCCGTATTGTATCCGTTAGACCCAGTTGCGACCAGACCTTCTGAACTTCTCGACAGTTGAAGAGTGTATGTTGGATATCTTCCACCCCAACTTTGCAGCGAGGGCATTGGGGCAAAAGAGGAATATGTCGTGCAACCAATACCCCAAAACATGGCAAGACTCCGTGTAAAACTTTCCATGCGAAGTGTTTCACGTTACCAGGGACTTTAAGTTTCCAAGCCTCTTTCCATATGCTATTGACATGGGTATTTCCTTGTCCATCAGACCTAGAGAGCCTGGCGCCAAACTCGCGATCTTACTGTTGAGTAGGTCCACGATGAATTGTAAAACGTGCTTGAAGACCTCCAAATAACCTCTCTACATACCTTTTAGCATCTACTTGATGTTGAAATATAGTGTGTGCTTCAAGTCCATGGAACATTTCCGAAAAAATCTCTAAGGGCGTAAGGTGGTTGAAAGTTTAGTCCGACTTGACAAGGCTCAAAATATTCAAAACACGTATGTACGAGGCTTACCTGGCGCAGCTGCGGGCGCTGTGCCCATTGAACACGTGGCAGGCGACGGCGCCCATGGACTCGGGCTCGCCCAACGTGCTGGACAACAACTACTACAAGCTGCTGCCGTGCGGCATGGGGCTCTTCTTCTCCGACAACCAGCTGCGGGTCGACAGCAACCTCAACGTGCTGGTGAACCGCTTCGCGGCCAACGAGAGCCTGTGGAAGGAGCGCTTCGCGGCGGCCATGGTGAAGATGGGCCGCATCCAGGTGCAGACCGGCAGCTGCGGCCAGGTGCGGCTCAACTGCAACTTCGTCAACCCGACCTCGTCGTCGGTCGGCCTGGCGGGCTCCGTGGAAGAGGAGGGCCTCGTCGCCACGAGCTAGACGAGAAGCACACACTTGGTGCACCGATGGGGTCCATGTGTTCTCCCCGCCCGCCTCTTTTTCTTCGGATTTGCTCGGCGTGATCGTCCATGTCAGCATGCTGCATGCATCTGCGTGCTTTCATTCTCTATTTTATTACGTAGTGGTACAATGCTTCCAGTTGGGCAAGCTTCTCGTGTTGCCAATCGTAATGAAACTCTACTCCTCCATTGTGCCCATTTGAATTGAACAACTCTCATGTACTCTTTCCATTCCACCGTATCAGTAGTTAGTTACACGGTCAACAACATGCAATTCTGACTGAGTGTTATTTTGTCACATGCGTGGTAATTTCCAATTCTAATTAGCCAGACTACGCCCCTAATGGTGCGCACAACCCAATTTCCAATAATAGCACGTGCCAACGCTCCTTATTGTCTACAGGCTCACACATCATCCAAACTCTAACTATGCAATATGGAGTTCATTCGGAGAATGGTCACGAATTCACGACAACACACACTATGAAGTCTTCGCCGTGCTTTGGCCGGACCGCCATAGCAATAGGCCGGTTGACCCTTTTTCAGACGTTGAGATAGTGTCTTATTCCTCAATAGTCCATTGGGTATTGGAGAAATACCAGACTGGTAAGGGCAACATCTACTCTTGGTGAAATGATGGATGTGGTGACTTTGTGATGTGCCCCATGAACAAAGTGTGGGCGGCACCATGTCCATCGCTGTTGCGCCAAAACAAATTGTAGGGATGAAGCGAATGACAAGGCGACGACGAATCTCACAAGTACTAGCCCTAGAACCCTTGGGCATGAAGATGAAAAAGTGACCGAGCCGCGAAGAGACTTCAAGCAAAGGATTGTTGAAAATTAAGAGAGGGAGAGGGACCCCTTGGAGTTCGCTCTGGATCCCACAGATTAGTAGGTCCATGAAAAATTACAAAATGTACTTCGAGACCTCTAAATGTCCTCTCTACACTCTTCGTCGCACCTTCTTGCTTTTGGACAAAGTGATGTTTTTTTGTTACCTTCTAGATCGGAGATGGTCTTGCCAAAGTTCATCCATGAAAGATAGATACCATTAACAAGATAGTATCACATGATAGAGTCATGCCCATTAATGGTAGAGTTACAATCTAGAGCTTTGCCTTCATAAAGTATTACAAACATTGGACACCGCTGGAGCATGTTGATGTCATTGTGAAGCCTTGGCATGCAAAAAAAGATGACAAATACACATCTCCACTTCCACTGCATGCAATTAAGGGACACAAATATACCTGGAAATTATCCTGATTCTCCAAGTGACAAAAGCTGAGCTTTGGCCCCAACATTTGTTTCTACCAAGTACACTTTTCTAAACGCATTCACCATAGCAGTGGAAAATCTGACCATTGCTTCAAGGCATGTGGTCTCGGATATATGGACGTACTCACCAACTAGGTCTACGACTGAACCATTTACAAGAATCCTCGTAATATAGAAGTGAATTTCTTGAGAGAAGCGAAACCAAATAGCCCAACACAATCTCTTTTTGGCATGAAGTAATCATCATATGAATTCACACCCTCCACAATGCGCGAGAACAATGGCTGCAACCGGAAGTGACACCGAAAGAAGCCCTCATTATATAATCACTTAGCTGCAAAATACTCTATTGTAGATCAATGTGGCCCATTGCCCTATGCCGATAAAAATTTATGTCTCGATGTTGAACCCTTGAAGTCAAGATCATGCTCCCCTTCCATGTCCATTTCACTGAGAACACTCTTAGCATTGCTAATTCATCGTATGAATCATCATCCGATAATGGCAATTTGATGAACTCATTGTAAAAGTACTCCACCCTAATCCATCGTATGTCCTATGCAATTGAACAACAAGGTTTGTAAAAAAATGCCATATATACCATGTTCAGTCACTTCCACCTTACACATGATAGTAGAACGCATATGCATTGCTACGGTCTACAATGCATATAAATGGATCAAACAAATGATTAAGATCATTTCTAAGGTCGAAGCTCATTTCTTCCTCAATTGTCTCGGCTTGTTCGGATATCAAACGGGTGCCTAGCAGGATCCCCAAAATTCAACCATCCGTACAGTCCAGCTCCCTAAACCCAGACCATATATGGGGGAGAAATGTGGTTGTCCGGACTATCCGCCATGTTATCTCCAACACACGGTCCGACACAAAAACACCACCCCATGACGCATCCTTCCTTTTTTCTGCCGGACTCTACCTTCCTCTTAGTTTCCCGTCGTAGCAGGACATTTCTCGCTAGAGCCCTCTCCTTTAAAACTGGACGCCGCCCACCCTATCTTCGTCATTTCACCCGATCTCCTTCACACCATACTTCACCAAAGACCGCCAACAGGAGTCCCCCACCAACCACCCTAACCCCCCTCCCCCCATGTTCGTGTCGATCTGCCACCACCATCATGGGAGACGAGGCTTGTGACGCCCCTAGAGCCAAGAAGGCAGATCCAATGTCTCGAGAGTCATTGCCATGTTGTAACATACAAGTGAATATTGTGCATCTATTATCTACTAAAAGGAAAATACGGATAAAATTTATAGGAATTAGCTAAAAAATCCCACAATAATCAGAAAGATCCGACCATTAGTTTAACATGACGCCAAATGACAACCATTAGATTTTCATAATATATCTTTAGCATTAAAGTTGAGAGAAATTACCCACCTGTGCCATATTAAAAAACAAAACGCTTCATCTCATATTTTCTCGATGCATGCATTCGTGTCTACCTCTACTTCTCATTCTCCTTAAAAAGATACTTTTCAATCTCCTTAAAAAAACCATGCAAAAAATCTCCTTAAAAAAAACTCAAGCTCTCGATCTCCTAAAAAAACTCAACCTCCCGGTCCTCGATCTTTATTCCAGTAGCACACAGGTTTCATTGGTCTGTCTGCCGTAAATTTGCAGTTCCCCTCGCTCGATCAGGTTTGACTGCACCGGTCAGAATTGCAAATCGCTGAGACAGGCATCGCATGAAGGAGAACTTGACACCGACTACGACCGTGCTGTCCGTTGACTAGACAATACAACTTGGTTACGACGCGCAGCCAGCCGTGAGGACGGACGGACAGTAACATGGTCCAGCACGTCATGTTACGACATGGTTCCGGAAAATCACATATAAAATCATCCGTACATGTGCAGCTAGGCCAAGAGCAATTACATGAGGGATACGATCTGCTGCCACTATAAATCTGTAGAAATTGTCACAGTACCTTTATCATCTGGCTTACAAAATTGAAAGTTGTTCAATCATTGAAGCAGGTATTGACAGACAAATCGTGAACCAGCCCATGCTAGAGGAGGCAAGGGATGATAACTTCAATCGGCAGGAATCCGCCATGCAATGGTACAATCACGTGGTATCAATTATATCTATCCCTCAGATCTTAGCAATTTTGTTATCTGGGGTCAGTCCATTAGTCATAGGAAGATGACATGCCTTGGAGCGTTACATTTTTATTGAGCAGAAATTTCGTTCATTCAAGAATTCAAGAACTGTATAATTATGGCACGAAAGTTAAGCTACCTGATCGGCTAAATATGTTGTGTTTTTTCTTTGTAGAATTTTGAAGAGTGGAAAGGAGAGATTCAACAATCACTAGCCTTTTGATGTCTCCAGCTTCCAGTAGCCAATATTTCCATTATCTATCAAACATATGGATCTTATTTCGAATAGACTCCACTTTACTTGGATGCAACGTGTGTATATGAAGAGATCTTTGATGCTACACATGTGGCATGTCAGGGAGTTAATCTCACTATTAGTTAGAGTAAATCAGAAATAATAATTTGCTGGGGAAAATATACTAATTTGTTTTGAATTAAAAACCATATAGCTTTTTTGGAGAAAAAAATGGGCTTTGATGTATGTATCAGTCACATACTAATGCAGTCAAAAAAATTGCTATATTTCTAATTATGCGGGTTTGAATGGCTTCTTCATTTTTCTCTTTTCTAGCACTTTTTATAGTATGAATCTTTGTATAGATTGTTAAATAGACATAGTAATTGTGGCTGCAGTGATGTTTTTATGCCTAAACACGAACCTTTTCCCTTCACTTTCTTTGCTTCAAAGTAAACATTAAGCTTGTAACGATGATTTTATGCTAACATAGTAATTAACTATTATCAAATAATACATCGATGTGCAACCATTGTTGATTGTATTTCTAATAGTATTTAAGTTATCAAGTATCCTGTATGCCATCATAAAAATGGAATAATTTGTGATGTGTATGTTGTCGTGCGACTCTATACTAGATGATGTACCTGATACGTAATCTTTTGCGTAATATTTAACTTTTAGTATCTTGCTGGGATATATCATCTGTTCTTGCTGGCCTTGAGTCTCGGTGAAGTTAGGGCATAACTTCTGTCATAACGACCACGTAGTGGAAATATATAAAGGTAAAGTCATGGCTAGAAATAAAATCCCCAATTTTTAGATTAGTCACCAAGCAGTGGTATCAATATTGTTTTTGTCGTTATGGTTTAATATCTACCTCCAAATATGAGCTGAAATAATATGAAAACAATTATACATAAAGATTTCAAGAACATTATATTATTGTTGATATTATTTAAAAAAGCTTCGCAGTTTGGCCACTTGGCACATTATATTGTTATTGCTACAACTATATATTCATTCAATAACAAAAAATAGAATTGTATAGAGCAATAGTATCCTATAAGATTCTTTTAGTTTCAACATTATTTGTGCATATGTACCTACATGAATGATCATAGATCACTAGGTAGAACGGATGTCTCAAGGGTGTGATTGTCATTTATTTATTATTATTTTATTTAAAGGATAGATCCAATTCTACATGCAAGCAAAACACCATGACAGGAGGCTCGATTAAACATAATCAGATTACTTTCTGTAGCCATGCATAAAATGGCAAAGAGGCGTAGACATGCATACATATACAAGAACATGTGACAACCAATCTAGCGGGCAACGATGATTTGTCGGTACTTTGGTTGGTGTACTTGCAACCCAACTCCTAACTGTATAAACTTATTGCTAGAAGAAAAATAATATCATTGGATTTATTGTAAATTTCTTTTGTGCTTTGTATTAGCACCACAGTGAGATCTTTATAAAAAATAAAGGTCAGTGTTACACCTATAACATGTATCGATACCTAATGTTGTCTATTATATAATGAAATGATAAATCAGAGTAAAACCTATATTGCGGAAAATTATAAACATCTTAACACTTTCGACAGGTTAAAACATGATACCCTCACAATTGCGAGGACCACCTTGCTAGTTACCACAAAACAAAAATATGATGTCCGTTGTTGGGTATGCAACAAGAACACATTGTTGGTCATGCAACTGATGCGCCACCGCCACCATGTCCGTTATTAACTCTTGAACCAACCAAACGACCAAAAAATGTAAGACTTGACTAAAACAATTTAACAACCGCTCGATCATTTAATTTTCTGCAAAGCCATCTCCAACAAAATGCAATTTGCCACATTTTATAAAGTAGGGAAATTATTACGCTCGGACAGGCGTAACTGAATCCCAAACCCCGTACACATCTACATCCGCCGCATAATATAAGTGGGAGGCTCATATGTGTCCACAAATTGTTTGATGGGATAAGTGGGCATCCCACATCCCACATAATCTCATGTCAATGAGCTAAACTATTATACCAAAACAAAATACTACTGCTGGATATTCCTAGAGTAAGCGTTGTAACTTGTTTTTCTAATATTCAGAGCTTGAGCAGACCAAGCTTCCAAAAATTCTGTAAACTAATATAAGACTGTTTAGACCACTAGTGATATAAAGGGTCTTATATTTGTTTACAGATGGAGTAATTTGTAATATTAATTATGCAAAAGGGAGACATTATTTCCTCCATATAATTTCAATTGTAGCTCCTTTCATATTACACTAATTGTTTATAAAAGCCCTTCATCATTTATGCTTGCAATGGAGATGCTTATCCTTCTTTAGCATCTAATACATTGTCCTCTTAAGAAAATAGTATTCATTTAAATTGGTTTATAAGGTTTACATATGCAACAAAAATGAAATAAGATGTCACCAACCAATTGGATAAATTGATTAGTTTGGTTGTTACAAGAAAATATAAAAATTGCATTATTATGTTAAACCTACAAACTATCGAAATTCTTTCAACATTGTTGTCTTGAATTTGTAAGGCTAGTCAATGCTTAGATGCATCATATTGTTATATCTTGAAATTTATTCGTAGTTATTTCACAAAACTTGCTATTTTAATAGTTAAAATAATATTTGAGGTATCTAGAACCAAGAATGTAAGGACCGATAAAACATATATTTTTATAAATAAATAGTTGAAATTTAACACATTGCGTGTGTATTTGTGTGGGCCACTATGCTAGGTTTTCAAACTAAACATAACAAGGAACCAAGTATTGATTTTTAGTAGAGTTTGACCAAGCCTTTCAGAAGGTAATCATGGATAACCTTATGGAACGATTACATATATTCCATTGTGGTGACCATGCAGTGTGCCCCAACCCATGATGGCTTTCATGTATGACTCAAACGTCCTCGAAGGTGTGATAATACTACAAGGGGCCATTCATATGCTTCACGTGAAGAGGAGAGAGTCCTTAAGATTTATTTTGAGAAGGAATATTGATGACTCCAATTTACGTGACAATTTTAATAAGTATTTTATGCCTGCATCATAGGCTTGGTGGAATTTTACTGCGTTCACGCGCCTCCTTTTTTTATAATCCCTCAGGTAACGCTATCTGGACCAATGAAAGCACAACTTCTCCCTAGGTGGTTTTGGTAATTAATAACAACATATATTTCATTGGACTAATGAATCTATCAAGTATATTTCAGGAAAAGTTCAATGAATAGATTGGCTAGGGTTGTGAGAAGATTCCCCAGATGCATGGAACATCAATTGACAAAAGCTTCAAGACTCTACATTTTATCTTTATGTGAGAAAAAAATCACATTTGAGTCCATATGAAAGCAAATACTATTAAAGGGGATGAGGTATGTATGATGATATATTTGCTCAAAGTGCTTAGAGATTAGCCACCAAAAGCCTCAACATATCTCTCACAAATATTATGTTTTAAACCCTAAAGTCAAATTTGGTGCCACCAACTTTCTACATTTCGGCCACATCGAATTTCCGTTAGACAGAACCCAAGCCAAACCCTAGCAAGTCAGTGCAACCAAGTTTTGCTTCGGTGCAGCCGAAAAGCAGTGACCACCTCTCTGGTATCTAGTTCGCAAAAATCGTAATTTTCGAATTTTTCATTTCGGTGCCACCGAATCACTGGAACTGCCTAGGTCAACCGAATCGGACTCATCGAGATGTTGTATATCGCTCTCACCGAAATGCCAAAAGTTAGGACATTTTGCACTAGTCGGTGCAACCGAGTTTACACTTCGGTTCCACCGAGTTGGGCAATAATGTTGTAACAGTTGAGTTTTTGGAGATGTCTATATATACCCCTCCACCTCCCTCTCATTCATAGATTGAGCACTCACGACAAGCAAACACTTTCATCATTCATTTTCTGAGAGAGAACCACATACTCATGTGTTGAGATCAAGATAATCTTCCACTCCAACCATATGAATCTTGATTTCTAGCCTCCCCAAGTTTCTTCTCACCCAATCAATCTCTTCTACCAAGCCAAATTCTGTGAGAGAGGGATTGAGTGTTGAGGAGACTATCTTTTGAAGCACTAGAGCGAGGAGTTCATCATCCATACCAAATCTATTGCCTTTTGGAGAGTGGTGTCTCCTAGATTTGTTAAGTGTCGCCTGGGGGCCTCCAAATCGTGTGTGGTTGAACCAAGAAGTTTGTAAGGGCAATGAGATCACCTACTTCGTGAAGATCTACCCCGAGTGAGGCTAGTCCTTCGTGGACGTAAGCCATGGTGGAATAAACAAGGTTGCTTCTTCGTGGACTCTTCGTGGGTGGAGCCCTCCGTGGACTCGCACAACCGTTACCCTCCGCGGGTTGAAGTCTCCATCAACGTTGACGTACGATAGCACCACCTATCGAAAACCACAGGAAAAATCTTGGAGTCCCCATTGTGTTTGATCTTCCTATCCCTACTCTTTACTTACATGTGCATGTCTTTACTTTCCGATGCTATACTCGTAGATTTGTATGTGTAGGGTGTGTAGACTTGGTAAATTTGTTAAAACTTGCCAACCATTAAAATTGGGCAAATGTTAGGTTTTTATTTGGTCAAGTAGTCTAATCACCCCCCCCCCTCTATACATACTTTGCATCCTACAACCAATTATCATAATATGGAGAATATCCCCAGGAATGGTAGTGAAATCACATATTTATAGTGATAATTACCTATCAAAAAAGAATCAAGCAAGGAGGCCAAAGCAGAAAACGTCGCAGAGGCTACAGAGCAGAAGACAACGTTCCATATGACCGTGCCCACTTGTATGGGCGGTCGTATGGAGTGCCCCCGCCACCGCCTGATCGATTATTTCCAGCCTGTGAAACCGGATCGTGGATCAGATGCACACAGACACCATAAACTCATCCAGAAGGCAGAATCATAGCCTCCGGAGTTCATTCGGCGAAGAGATTAGCAAGGAGAAGAGGGTCATCTTCCTCACCGCGTGCACGGGGGCTTCAACATCATCACCACCATCATCGTCGTTGTCATCACCATTGTCATCATCATCCACATCCATCTCGTTGAAACATCAAGAACCCTAGTGGATCGTCTTGTGTGTTATATGAATTATCCATCCATGTATCCCATCCCTATGGTTATGATGTTTTTGTTTCCGACATGTGAGTGGAAAGCTAGTTCTCGGGGATATGGATGAACCTTGATATGTGTAAGATCTAAAACGTTTATTTGGATATGATATCCCCTATTGAATGTTTGGTTTAATAACTTCATGAATATTGTGAAGGGGCCCCACTCAACATTTGTGCCTTATGGCCACAAAGTATATCACTGCTGTTGTAAAGGGCTAGGATGTGAGGGTAATTTGAGGTGACAGTAATTGACCGGCAAAGCCTCTAGCTCCTAACCTTTGCAATTGACCGGGAAATTACGAAGAACCGTTCGAGAGGCCACGTCCACGGGTTAACTCTTAATTGTCATGAGTTGTAACCCTCTGGGGGAGACTCTAACAGTGGTGTGCGTAGCACGAAGTCTACTTCGAGTAGAACGTGTTCCGTACCCTGCTCCACCCAACATAATCGTCAATAGTGGATCAAGTATCCATACTACATTTGCCTAAGTGTAGGTGTGCTAGAAACATAACAATGGGGATTCCGGACTCCCTTAAAACGGCTTACACCTCGGCTTGTCACCAATCATTTATTAGTTCCTCTCAGTTTACTTTTATGTTATTTATTTCCAGTTTGTCCTTCTATCCAATCAATATTTATCACCATCCTCACTTTTCTTTAAGTCTAAATATTTGCAGACACAAAAATTCATAATTCACTGCAAGAGACAAAAGTCGGATTCATGTGCTCCCTATGGGATCGATAATCTTACTTCAAAAAGACTACATCTAAACCATATGCACTCGCGGGTATCACATATTCAAAGTTAAATGAACTAATATAGAAAGGGTAGAGTTTGTTTGCACAAAAATCCAACATTTTTTTTGTTTTTATCTTTTATTTACTTATAACAACATGTATGCCTCTTAGGCTTGACATCTTGAAGAATAAATGAGATACAACGAAACGTGCAAGCTCCTCATAAACTCGGCATAGCCTATGACTGTGATGTAACCACGAGTACCATATTGTACAGAACCACACCATATTTCTACTTAGGTCAGCCATAGAATACATTACAACGGCAGCATAATCCTTCCATAAAAAGTGAAAACGTCAACAGGATCCTGTTGGCGTTCAGGACACGGGAGGACGTTGTTGGCACTGTTAGGGTTCCGCGGTTTGGTATGATTATATCAGTCTCCATAGTATATAGATAAACATCCCATCTGATTGTTGCAAATGAGTGAGAGCCTACGAGACTGCAAACACTTCCTCCTCAGATGTGGTAGAATAGTCCCAAATGCCTCTCAAGCCTACACAACTCGTTCATATAATATTTCAAGGCTATTTATCTTAAATATATTGACCATATTTTAGTATCATCACTAGATAAACTAGACAAAAGAGATTTGGAATGTAAATATATCTATCCCTTTGGAGTCATTGTGAGGGAGCTTCAGTAGCTCACCCTGTTGCATTTATAGGCTTGTGCGGCTCCATGCATCTCCAGATCAGCACCTGCGCGAATTTTTTTCTCTAGTCAGGTTGGTTTGGTATCTTCGCCTTTAATGATGGCAGGACCATTTAACATGTCTTTGATATGATTGGACACATATCAAGCATAAAAACACATCATTACTATCCCGAGTGTACATGTATCATGCTGTTTTTAGTTGCTAGGAGGTGTCCATATTATTACGACATACTCTTAAATTTGGATTCAGATGCTAGTTTCAACTTGGATTGCTTTGTTTACAGGCGCATATTGCATAGTAAATTTCTCGCAGGTATTGTTGTCACTGCTAGTAAAAAAATCAATAGGATATTTGCATGAAGTTGAGAAATGAAGTAAAATATCTCAAAAGTATTAGAACTTCAACATGATATACATAAGATCATCGAGATGGAGATTGACAATAACGACAATCTCGTTGCCGGGTTGCTCACAAGTGAGTTGTGTTCGCCGAGTTAGAAGAGATTCCCCCCTTCTTCAACAAAAATGGGAGTGCATCTATCATGCTCTATATCACGATCAATAGTAAGTGTTGGGGAACGTTGCATGGGAAACAAAAAATTTCCTACGCACACGCAAGATCTATCCATGGTGATGAGCATCTACGAGAGGGAGAGTGAATCTACATACCCTTGTAGATCGCTAAGCGGAAGCGTTAATAAACGCGGTTGATGTAGTCGAACGTCTTCGCGATCCAAATCGCCGAGCGTCCCGCGATCCAATCACGATCCTTCCGATCTAGTGCCGAACGGACGGCACCTCCGCGTTCAACACACGTACGGCTTGATGACGCCTTCACCTCCTCGATCCAGCGAGCGATGGTGAAGTAGTGGTTGAGTTCCAGCAGCACGACGGCGTGGTGATGGTGGTGAGGAACAATCTCTGCAGGGCTTCGCCAAGCACTACGGAGATTATGACGGAGGAACTAGAGGGCTAGGGTTGCCGGCACACGGCTTGGGAAATCCTGATGTGTCCCGTGTGCTAGCCCTGCCCCTCTATTTATATGTTGAGCCTTGGGGTCTAAACTTGGAGTAAAAGCCTCCTCCGGGTCGGTTTTGCCCGCACAAGGTCGGTTTGGCCCGCAGGGAAAGAGTCCAACTCGGATCCCGGCCGAACCGTGCACAGCCGCGCACAAGCGGTAGTACCGCTTCACACAAGCGGTAGTACCGCTTGGGCGGTAGTACCGCTTCACACAAGCGGTAGTACCGCTCGGGCGGTAGTACCGCTTCACCAAGCGGTAGTACCGCTCCGGCGGTAGTACCGCTTCACCAAGCGGTAGTACCGCTTACGCGGCAGCAAAACTACTTTTGCACTTTCCAATACCTTGTGGGCTTTATCCCTTTGGCTCATATAAAGTGTTGCTGCACCCGAACACTTCGGTAAACATCCGGAACCTCTTCCGGTGAACTTCGGAACTCTTCCGGAGATCAAAACACTATTATCACATATATCAATCTTTACCTCCGGACTATTCCGGAGATCCTCGTCATGTCCGGGATCTTATCCGGGACTCCGAACAACTTTCGGTCACCAACATAATAACTCAATTATACTAATCGTCACCAAACGTTAAGTGTGTAGACCCTGCGGGTTCGAGAACTATGTAGACATGACCGAGACACCTCTACGGCCAATAACCAATAGCGGGACCTGGATGCCCATATTGGCTCCTACATATTCTACGAAGATCTTTATCGGTCGAACCTCTATGTCAAGGATTCAGTTAATCCCGTATGCTGTTCCCTTTGTTCTTCGGTATGTTACTTGCCCGAGATTCGATCGTCGGTATCTCTATACCTAGTTCAATCTCGTTACCGGCAAGTCTCTTTACTCGTTCCGTAATACAAGATCTCGTGGCTAACACTTTAGTCACATTGCTTGCAAGGCTCATTATGATGTTGTATTACCGAGTGGGCCCTGAGATACCTCTCCGTCACACGGAGTAACAAATCCCAGTCTTGATCCATGCCAACCCAACAGACACCCTCGGAGATACCTGTAGAGCACCTTTATAGTCACCCAGTTACGTTGCGACGTTTGATACACACAAGGTATTCCTCCGGTGTCAGTGAGTTGCATGATCTCATGGTCAAAGGAACAGATACTTGACATGCAGAAAACAATAGCAATAAACTGACACGATCAAATGCTACGTTTACAGTTTGGGTCTTGTCCATCACATCATTCTCCTAATGATGTGATCCCGTTATCAAATGACATCTCATGTCAATGGCTAGGAAACCTTAACCATCTTTGATCAACGAGCTAGTCAACTAGAGGCTTACTAGGGACACAGTGTTGTCTATGTACCCACACATGTATTTGAGTTTCCAATCAATACAATTATAGCATGGATAATAAACGATTATCATTAACAAGGAAATATAATAATAACCAATTTATTATTGCCTCTAGGGCATATTTCCAACAGTCTCCCACTTGCACTAGAGTCAATAATCTAGTTCACATCACTATGTGATTTACATTGTAATGAATCGAACACCCATGCAGTTCTGGTGTTGTTCATGTTTAGCCCTTGGAAGAGGTTTAGTCATCGGATCTGGAACATTCAGATCCGTGTGTACTTTGCAAATATTTATGTCGTCCTCCTTGATGTAATCGCGGATGGAATTGAAACGTCGCTTTATGTGTCTGGTCCTCTTGTGAAATCTTGGTTCCTTGGCTAGAGCAATGGCACCAGTATTATCACAAAACAGAGTCATTGGGTTAAGCGCACTAGGCACTACTCCAAGATCTGTCATGAACTCCTTCATCCAGACACCTTCTTTCGCCGCCTCCGAGGCTGCGATGTACTCCGCTTCGCATGTAGAATCAGCTACCACGCTTTGCTTGGAACTGCACCAGCTAACCGCACCCCCATTAAGAATAAATACGTATCCGGTTTGCGACTTAGAGTCATCCGGATCAGTGTCAAAGCTTGCATCGACGTAACCCTTTACGACGAGCTCTTGATCACCTCCATAAACGAGAAACATGTCCTTAGTCCTTTTCAGGTACTTCAGGATATTCTTGACCGCTGTCCAGTGTTCCATTCCTGGATCACTTTGAAACCTTCCGACCATACTTATGGCAAGGCTGACATCGGGTCTTGTGCACAGCATTGCATACATGATAGAGCCTATGGCTGAAGCATAGGGGATGACACTCATCTTTTCTCTATCTTCTGCAGTCACTGGGCATTGAGTCTTACTCAACTTCACACCTTGCAAAACAGGCAAGAACCCCTTCTTGGACTGATCCATTTTGAACTTCTTCAAAATCTTATCAAGGTATGTGCTTTGTGAAAGTCCTATTAAACGTCTTGATCTATCTCTATAGATCTTGATGCCTAATATGAAAGCAGCTTCTCCTAGGTCCTTCATTGAAAAACTCTTGTTCAAATATTCCTTTACACTTTCCAGCATTTCTATATTGTTTCCAATCAGCAATATGTCATCCACATATAATATTAGAAACGCTATAGAGCTCCCACTCACTTTCTTGTAAATACAAGCTTCTCCGTAAACTTGTATAAACTCGAACGCTTTGATCACCTCATCAAAACGAAGATTCCAACTCCGAGATGCTTGCACCAGTCCATAAATGGATCGCTGGAGTTTGCAAACTTTGTCAGCATTCTCTGGATCGACAAAACCTTCTGGTTGCATCATATACAACTCTTCCTTAAGGTAACCGTTAAGGAACGCTGTTTTGACATCCATCTGCCAAATTTCATAATCGAAAAAGGCAGCTATTGCTAACATGATTCTGACGGACTTAAGCATCGCTACGGGTGAGAAGGTCTCATCGTAGTCAACTCCTTGAACTTGTGAAAAACCCTTTGCCACAAGTCGAGCTTTATAGACGGTGACATTACCGTCCGCGTCCGTCTTCCTCTTAAAGATCCATTTGTTCTGAATGGCCTTACGCCCTTCAGGTAATACTTCCAAAGTCCATACTTTGTTTTCATACATGGATCCCATCTCGGATTTCATGGCCTCTAACCACTTCTCGGAATTCGGGCTCATCATCGCTTCTCCATAGCTCGTAGGTTCATCGTTGTCTAACAACATGATGTCTAAGACAGGGTTGCCGTACCACTCGGGAGCAGTACGCGTCCTTGTCGACCTACGAGGTTTGATAGCAACTTGATCCAAAGCTTCATGATCATCATCATTAACTTCCTCTTCAGCTAATGTAGGCTCCACAGAAACAACTTTCTGCGCTGCGCTACTCTCAGGTTGAAGTAAAGGTTCAACAACCTCATCAAGTTCTATCTTCCTCCCACTCAATTCTTTCGAGAGAAACTCTTTCTCAAGAAATGTTCCGTTTTTAGCGACAAACACTTTGCCTTCGGATCTGAGATAGAAGGTATACCCAACTGTCTCTTTTGGGTATCCTATGAAGACGCATTTCTCCGCTTTGGGTTCCAGCTTTTCAGGCTGAAGCTTTTTGACATAAGCATCACATCCCCAAACTTTAAGAAACGACAGCTTTGGCTTCTTGTCAAACCAAAGTTCATATGGCGTCGTCTCAACGGATTTCGATGGTGCCCTATTTAAAGTGAATGCAGCTGTCTCTAATGCATAACCCCAAAACGATAGTGGCAAATCGGCAAGAGACATCATAGATCGCACCATATCTAATAAGGTTCGATTACGACGTTCGGACACACCATTACGCTGTGGTGTTCCAGGCGGTGTCAATTGTGAAACAATTCCACACTGTCTTAAGTGACTGCCAAACTCATAACTCAGATATTCTCCTCCTCGATCAGATCGTAGGAATTTAATCTTCTTGTTACGATGATTCTCAACTTCACTCTGAAATTGTTTGAACTTTTCAAATGTTTCAGACTTGTGTTTCATTAAGTAAATATACCCATATCTACTTAAGTCATCAGTGAAGGTGAGAAAGTAACGATAACCACCGCGCGCCTCAATACTCATCGGACCGCACACATCAGTATGTATGATTTCCAATAAGTCACTTGCCCGTTCCATTGTTCCAGAGAACGGCGTTTTAGTCATCTTGCCCATGAGGCATGGCTCACATGTGTCAAGTGATTCAAAATCAAGTGACTCCAAAAGTCCATCAGCATGGAGCTTCCTCATGCGTTTTACGCCAATATGACCTAAACGGCAGTGCCACAAGAAAGTGGTATTATCATTATCAATTCTACATCTTTTGGCATCAATGTTATGAACATGTGTATCATTACTATCGAGATTCAATAAGAATAAACCCCTCACATCGGGTGCATGACCATAAAAGATATTACTCATATAAATAGAACAACCATTATTCTCTGATTTAAATGAGTAACCGTCTCGCAATAAACAAGATCCAGATATAATGTTCATGCTTAACGCAGGCACCAAATAACACTTATTTAGGTTCATCACTAATCCCGACGGTAATCGAAGAGCGAGCGTGCCGACGGCGATCACATCAACCTTGGAACCATTTCCCACGCGCATCGTCACTTCGTCCTTTGCCAGCCTCCGTCTATTCCGCAGTTCCTGTTTTGAGTTGCAAATATGAGCAACCGCACCGGTATCAAATACCCAGGCACTACAACGAGGGTTGGTAAGGTACACATCAATAACATGTATATCATATATACCTTGTTTGTTGTTGGCCGCCTTCTTGTCAGCCAAATACTTGGGGCAATTCCGCTTCCAGTGTCCAGTTCCCTTGCAATGAAAACACACAGTTTCTGGTTTGGGTCCAGCCTTGGGTTTCTTCACGAGAGGAGCAACTGCTTTGCCACTCTTCTTGGAGTTACCCTTCTTACCCTTGCCATTTTTCTTGAAACTAGTGGTTTTATTGACCATCAACACTTGATGCTCCTTCTGAATTTCAGACTCAGCGGCTTTCAGCATCGCAAACAGCTCGGCGACTGACTTGTTCATCCCGTGCATGTTATAGTTCAACACGAAGCTCTTGTAGCTAGGTGGCAATGATTGAAGAACTCTGTCAGTGATAGCCTCTGGCGGAAGGGGCATCCCTAACTCAGCCAGACGGGTGGAGTACCCAGACATTCTGAGCACGTGATCACTGATAGACCCGTTCTCCTCCATCTTGCAAGCATAGAACTTATCGGAGATCTCATATCTCTCGATCCGGGCATTCTTCTGAAAGATAAACTTCAACTCCTGGAACATCTCATATGCTCCATGACGTTCAAAACGTCTTTGAAGTCCCGGTTCTAAGCCATACAACATTGCACATTGAACTATTGAGTAATCATCAGAACGAGCCTGCCAGGCGTTCACAACGTCTAGAGACTCAACTGGAGCGGGTGGATCACCAAGCGGTGCATCAAGGACATAAGCCTTCTGGGAAGCCGTAAGGATAATCCTTAGATTACGGGCCCAGTCCACAAAGTTACTTCCATCATCTTTCAACTTAGCTTTCTCTAGGAACGCATTAAAATTCAGGGGTGCTACTGCGCGAGCCATGATCTACAACATAAATATAGCAAAGACAACTTAGACTATTGTTCTTAGATAATGAGTTTAGTTAATCATATTTAAAAAAACTCCCACTCAAATTGACATCCCTCCGATCATTCGAGTGTAACATGATCCAAATCCACCAACTCAAGTCCGATCATCACGTGAGTTGAGGTGGTTTCAATGGTGAACATCTTCATGTTGATCATATCTACTATATGACTCATGTTCGACCTTTCGGTCTCTTGTGCTCCGAGGCCATGTCTGTACATGCTAGGCTCGTCAAGTTTAACCCGAGTGTTCCGCACGTGTAACATGGCTTACACCCGTTGTATGCGAACGTAGAGTCTATCACACCCGATCATCACGGCGTGTCTCGAAACGACGAACTTTCGCAACGGTGCACACTTGGGGAGAACACAATTTATCTTGAAATTTAAGTGAGGGATCACCTTATAATGCTACCGTCGTCCTAAGCAAAATAAGATGCATAAAAGGATTAACATCACATGCAAATCATAAGTGACATGATATGGCCATGAACTTGTGCTTTTGATCTCCATCTCCAAAGCACCGGCATGATCTCCATCGTCACCGGCATGACACCATGATCTCCATCATCTTGATCTCCATCAACGTGTCGCCATAAGGTTGTCGCGCCGACTGTTGCTTCCACGACTATAGCTAACGTTTAGCGATAAAGTAAAGCATTACATAGCGCTTAATGATTGACACGCAGGTCATACAATAATTAAAGACAACTCTATGGCTCCTGCCAGTTGCCGTACTCATCGACATGCAAGTCGTGATATTCTATACAACACATGATCATCTCATACATCACATATATCACATCATGTAATTGGCCATATCACATCACAACATACCCTGCAAAAACAAGTTAGACGACCTCTAATTGTTGTTGCAAATTTTACGTGGCTGCTACGGGTTTGCAAGAACCGTTCTTACCTACGCAAAACCACAACGTGGTGTAGTGATTGCTTTTTGATCTTCTAAAAGAACCCTCTTCATTGAACCGATTCAACTAAAGTGAGAGAGACAGACACCCGCCAGTCACCTTTATGCAACAAGTGCACGCAGCGGTGAAACCAGTCTCGCGTAAGCGTACGCGTAATGTCGGTCCGGGCCGCTTCATCTCACAATACCGCGGAATCAAGTATCAACTAGTAACGGCAAGCAATATGTATACACCCACGCCCACAACTCGTTTGTGTTCTACTCGAGATCTCATCTACGCATAGACCTAGCTCAGATGCCACTGTTGGGGAACGTTGCATGGGAAACAAAAAATTTCCTACGCACACGCAAGATCTATCCATGGTGATGAGCATCTACGAGAGGGAGAGTGAATCTACATACCCTTGTAGATCGCTAAGCGGAAGCGTTAATAAACGCGGTTGATGTAGTCGAACGTCTTCGCGATCCAAATCGCCGAGCGTCCCGCGATCCAATCACGATCCTTCCGATCTAGTGCCGAACGGACGGCACCTCCGCGTTCAACACACGTACGGCTTGATGACGCCTTCACCTCCTCGATCCAGCGAGCGATGGTGAAGTAGTGGTTGAGTTCCAGCAGCACGACGGCGTGGTGATGGTGGTGAGGAACAATCTCTGCAGGGCTTCGCCAAGCACTACGGAGATTATGACGGAGGAACTAGAGGGCTAGGGTTGCCGGCACACGGCTTGGGAAATCCTGATGTGTCCCGTGTGCTAGCCCTGCCCCTCTATTTATATGTTGAGCCTTGGGGTCTAAACTTGGAGTAAAAGCCTCCTCCGGGTCGGTTTTGCCCGCACAAGGTCGGTTTGGCCCGCAGGGAAAGAGTCCAACTCGGATCCCGGCCGAACCGTGCACAGCCGCGCACAAGCGGTAGTACCGCTTCACACAAGCGGTAGTACCGCTTGGGCGGTAGTACCGCTTCACACAAGCGGTAGTACCGCTCGGGCGGTAGTACCGCTTCACCAAGCGGTAGTACCGCTCCGGCGGTAGTACCGCTTCACCAAGCGGTAGTACCGCTTACGCGGCAGCAAAACTACTTTTGCACTTTCCAATACCTTGTGGGCTTTATCCCTTTGGCTCATATAAAGTGTTGCTGCACCCGAACACTTCGGTAAACATCCGGAACCTCTTCCGGTGAACTTCGGAACTCTTCCGGAGATCAAAACACTATTATCACATATATCAATCTTTACCTCCGGACTATTCCGGAGATCCTCGTCATGTCCGGGATCTTATCCGGGACTCCGAACAACTTTCGGTCACCAACATAATAACTCAATTATACTAATCGTCACCAAACGTTAAGTGTGTAGACCCTGCGGGTTCGAGAACTATGTAGACATGACCGAGACACCTCTACGGCCAATAACCAATAGCGGGACCTGGATGCCCATATTGGCTCCTACATATTCTACGAAGATCTTTATCGGTCGAACCTCTATGTCAAGGATTCAGTTAATCCCGTATGCTGTTCCCTTTGTTCTTCGGTATGTTACTTGCCCGAGATTCGATCGTCGGTATCTCTATACCTAGTTCAATCTCGTTACCGGCAAGTCTCTTTACTCGTTCCGTAATACAAGATCTCGTGGCTAACACTTTAGTCACATTGCTTGCAAGGCTCATTATGATGTTGTATTACCGAGTGGGCCCTGAGATACCTCTCCGTCACACGGAGTAACAAATCCCAGTCTTGATCCATGCCAACCCAACAGACACCCTCGGAGATACCTGTAGAGCACCTTTATAGTCACCCAGTTACGTTGCGACGTTTGATACACACAAGGTATTCCTCCGGTGTCAGTGAGTTGCATGATCTCATGGTCAAAGGAACAGATACTTGACATGCAGAAAACAATAGCAATAAACTGACACGATCAAATGCTACGTTTACAGTTTGGGTCTTGTCCATCACATCATTCTCCTAATGATGTGATCCCGTTATCAAATGACATCTCATGTCAATGGCTAGGAAACCTTAACCATCTTTGATCAACGAGCTAGTCAACTAGAGGCTTACTAGGGACACAGTGTTGTCTATGTACCCACACATGTATTTGAGTTTCCAATCAATACAATTATAGCATGGATAATAAACGATTATCATTAACAAGGAAATATAATAATAACCAATTTATTATTGCCTCTAGGGCATATTTCCAACAGTAAGAACCCCATCATTAATTTTGGTCATGCTCTTCTCCGATAACGCACCGGCCAAGACGATCCTCACATATAGGCACGCGGTCGACAAGATCCTGGCAAAAATCTAGTGTCGGCCATGGTCGATCGTTATGACGGAGGCACCACAATGGTGTTTCTCTCCTTGGATGAGCTCTTGTGGGGATGTCTTCCATCCCTTGAATTGGTTTGGACTCTCCTATAGAAATCTATCCCTCGTAACAAGGCTGAAGGTACGCCGATGATACGATAAAAGTGTCTTGGAGGTAGAATGGTCTTGTTGAAGTAACGGTTGTCTAGCCAGGGTAATACGCCAAAGTACATGACAAAAGATGAAGATCTATGGTGTGGGTAAAGCGTACAAATTGTAAAATCCATCCGTATAGTCGTTTCCGCGATTATGGCCATAGTCTGGGGCAAGTCACACTATTTGATCGATGTTGAAAAAGGAGAAAACAACAATTAACTTAGTAATTGTAGGAAATAAGTTGTTGGTCATGAAATGACAATGTGAACAACGATACTGTTCACGGTAGTAGCTACCCCTAGGACAGTAGGCTAGGTTATGGCGACATTTGCACTAAAGTAGTTTCCCACACGCGTCCAATGGATAGGAACGGCCAGATAGAGATACTGGGCAGCCGAAAAGACTGATGGCATGAGAGGGCTGGGTTTAGTACCAGTTTTATTATCATAAATGTGGAGGACTAGTATCTTATTATTTACTAACCTTTAAAAAGAAGATGTTATCGTACAATTCCAAAACGTACTTTAGAACATACACAAACTAGCAGCAGGACTGCAATGTGAAGTTATCTTTGAATTTACAAGATCCAATTTTCCATATGCTTGTAGAAATGGAAAATTTGTTTGACAAAGTGTTGAGGTTAACGAAATTTCTTCCCTTATAAACCATAGTGCAAAAAAATATAAACAACACGACATTGATTCTGCGTACGCATTGCGGTAAATCCTAACATATGTGTGAATACTAAATATTTTGGAGAATAACATGAGTCTCGGAAAATAATACCGAGGGTTGGTGAGCACGGAGGTGTTAGAAAACCTGTCTAGGGTAATCAGATTGACAACGTGCGTCAAATCACATGTGCATGGGGCGTTCAGCGTTATATGATTTATAAGTTCTTACTAATTGTTTGGTGAACCCGGCTGCATTCCCGGGAAAGGATTCTAAAATGAGTGTGAATTCCCATGGAAGCTAGTAAGTTTTCTCTGCAGAAGCTTCTCCTCGTCTTCGTCTCCCTGTGCATGGCCTTGGTGTTGACTGTCGGGAGAGGAGACCTGTGTCGTAAGGACTGAGGTCACGAAGAGAGCACCGGAGGTGTTAGAGTTCAACGTAGACCGAATAGAAAATGCATGAGAAGTTCTTGGTCCCCTTTTTACTTTCTATATCACTTTCACCGCACCTAGTCACCTTGAACTCCGTTATTCACAACAAACTCACGAATGATTATGCAAGTCTTTATTCCACTCATCTTGAACTCCTTTTTATACCTTCGGAACTAATTGATCCATTTGGTGAAATGTATTCCTCCAGCGATGCTCGCATATCTCATCTTATAAAATACAAGCAATTCTGGTGAACCTTTATAATAGATCTAGATCCTTTTCAAACATAATTAAGTTAAAACTTTCTATTGTGCGATGTGGTTTCGATTTAGCTAAAAGGTTACCATGATTATTTTTTTGATTCCTGTTAAAGCAATCCATGAGATATAATATCGTCTCATTAAAATAAGAGGTATAGATCCTTGAATTATTTTGTGTTATACCTAAAAAATAGTGGGTTCTCACCAAAATAAGCTATGAAAATCATTTTTCCATATAGAGTATATCTAATTTGGCATTCAACATAAGAGGTATACTTAAAAAAAATAAGTGGTACGTTGTATTTCCTTTTCTTTCCAGCAAAACTAGCCGATCTGCGATACTTTCATTTGAGTTAATTCTATTTTTTACACCCAAGTTTCAGCATTGTGACATATTGCACCATTTAGCGATTTTTTCTCAATTTATACACCATTTAAGCGAACTTGTGCCACTTTTTACACCGTTTTGATTTTCATTTTCTGCAGTAGAAAAAGAAGCACCGTTCATGGCAGGGTAAATAAATAAATAAAATGCCAAACACTACCTTTCTTTTTTCTTTTTCTTTTTGCGGGTGAGCTTTCTTTTATCATCGAGGCGAACCCTTTCCATTGACTCTCAGCGAAAATATTTCAGATCAATTACATGAGGGGTTGAAAGCAGAAGGTGAAAGAGTTGCGGTTAGGCGCATTAGTAGGAAATCCACTGCCGGTGTTTGTTGTCGCCGCACTCACTACAGGGCCGAAACCGACCAACACTACATCAGACATATAAGCCTTTAGGTACTAGTGTTCATACAAGAGTTCAGACCATCGCAGACGGTATCCATCGATGCTGCTCTCCAATGGTGTTCCAGCATGTACCTACTTGTGCTTGCTAACTATGCCGTTCTAGCATTTATCTAGTGTTGTATGTTAGATCATCTACAGTCGGATCCCCTACTTTCTCCTTAAACATCCAAAATGTCCGCCTAATCAGTGCCCGGTTAAAAAAGAATGATCTAACCGGACCCCATTTTATTCGTATAAACGTTCGGACTGACCAGCACCCCTCGAATCCATCTTAAATCTGGGGCGGTATGAGGGGGGTCTGAGCACGCCGGGACAGCCAACACGATCCCACCTGCAGCGACCTACGAGGAGCCATCAAGCCACTGCGAAGCATGCATGCATGTGCCCCAAGTGGTGCATTCAGAGCATTTCCATATGCGTACATCAGCAGACGAGCTCACCAACCACGCCATATGTTATCCTAGCGTTTTTGCACCCCCCTAGAATACGTCTGCAGGCCGTTCGAGCATACTTAGCGGTGCTTGCTAACTACGCCGTCTTTGATGTCAAGTGTTTTACAGAGGCCATAAGGGGATAATCACTGTGTGGTGGCGTGGTGTCGTTTTCTCTTTCTTTCCTTTTTCATTCTTCTGATGCATGAGTGATCAAAACGGATCTTCTCCGGCGATCGATCTTTCTTGTACGACTTCTCTCTTCTATAATGCAAAGGCAGAGCTCCTGCTGTTCACGTCAAAACTACGCCGTCTTAGCATTTATCTAGTGTTGGACGTTAACTCATACCTGGGTGTGTGTGCATTTGGAAAGAGTCACGGAACCACTGCGAAGCATGCATGCATGCATGTGTCCCAAGTGGTGCCGTCACACCATTTCCACATTCGTACATATGCACACGAGCTCACCAACCACGCCATATATTATACTTCCTCTGTTCCAAAATATAGTGCGCCCGCGTTTCCCGATGTTCAACTTTGACCATAAATTTAATCAATGAGACCGACTACGGCGGGAGCAAAAATTATATAATTGAAAACTTCTTTCGAATACGAATTCATTGGTATAATATTTGCTCCCGCCGCAGCCGGTCTCGTTGGTTAAATTTATGGTCAAAGTTGAAGGGCGGAAACCGAGAACGCACTATATTTCGGAACGGAGGGAGTAGCGTTTTTGGCCCCCTAGAAAACTTGTGCAGGCCGCAACTACAGTGAGGTTGTGTTTCCGTCAATGAAAGCTTCTAGAAAGAGAAAACTTGTGCTCTCCAAAAACGAACGCTCGTGTTTCCGTGAAACCGCAGGATCGGTTTGACGCGTGGGTAGGTCTGGACGAGGAACCCTTATCGTGGGAGCAGGTTAGCGTGCATGGGTCTGAAGAATAAACACTCACTGTACGTAGGAGGATCGGTTCTGCAAAATGGCACGCCCTGGGATCCAACCGAAGAGCGTTCCAATTTGGCAAATCGGCCGTCCTGTTTTTTGTATACAAATCGGCCGTGCTGCTTCCCACCAAACCCCGACTTTTTGAGAGCTGCAGCTTCCCTATCCCACAGGGTCTGGACCATATACAGGTTCCAATGGGACGACGCCGGCGAAGTTTACTTTCGTTGTGTCGTGTGCGTCAGTACCGTACCGTAAACCGTGGCAAGTTGACAGCTTTGAAACGTTCCAACCTAATTAACACGGTCGTGGCAGACGGCCAGACCCATGTCATTCTCTCTGATTCTCCTCTATATATACACCCCACCGGCTCTGTCCCCGGTGCAACACATACACACACAGCTCCACGACCACGACCAGAGGAGCCGACACCCGAACCCACACACACACACACACACAACTGTAGTAACTACGACCAAACATGCGCCCATCTCGGGACATCCTCCTGGCCGTGCTCCTCCTCCTCTTCTCGGCCTCCGTCCTGCTCCCGGCGGCCAGAGCCCAGCAGGAGACCGACCATGAGGAGGAGTTCAGCTACTCGCTGGACGCGGAGAACGGGCCGGCGCACTGGGGCGACATCAAGGAGGAGTGGTCGGCGTGCGGCAAGGGCAACATGCAGTCGCCCATCGACCTCGCCAGCCCGCGCGTCTCCCTCGTGCGCGGCCTCGGCTACCTCAACCACTCCTACTCCTCGGCCAACGCCACCATCGTCAACCGCGGCCACGACATCATGCTCAAGTTCGAGGGCGACGCCGGGAGCGTCTCCATCGACGGCACGCCCTACCACCTCCGGCAGATGCACTGGCACTCCCCCACCGAGCACAGCGTGAACGGCCGGAGGTACGACATGGAGCTCCACATGTTCCATGAGAGCGCCGAGGGCAAGGCCGCCGTCATCGGCGTCTTCTACCAGGTCGGCGCCCACGACGCGTTCCTGCACAAGGTGCCTTTTGCTTTCTCTCTTTTCTTTCTTGCTTTCTTTAATTAACCAACCAACGAACAAGGCTTAATTAAGCTTGATTAACTAAAGCCCACACGGCAACATGGGACTTAACTTACTACCTTAATTAAGCTTAACTAACGGCAACATGCATGGTAGTACATCCCCTTGCAAAGCTGCAACATGCTTGGGCTAACTCTAATTTTGCACGAACGCATGCAGCTGGAGCCATACCTGGAGATGATAGCGGATCGCAAGGACAGGGAGGAGAAGATGGGGATGATGGACCCGATGGGCGCCAGGGGAAAGGCCAGCGTGTACTACCGCTACGTGGGCTCCCTCACCACCCCACCCTGCGCCGAAGGGGTGATCTGGACCATCGTCAAGAGAGTACGTCCTCTCCCGTTTCATTCATTCATCGTCACACATCACCAACTACAAATTATCAGTAAAATATTTCATTTCTAGACCATATCACACAACAACTTGCAACTGTCAAGTAAAATAATTCAATTTCGGAACTTGGCTGTTGGCAGGGAGCTGCCGGTTCGATCTATGTACAGATCTTTTGATTTGTTATTCACAAAGAATATTCCCAGCGGTTTCGTCTTTCCTTCACCTTTGATTGATGGGAATTTAGATCAGTGGAACAAACGCCAGCTTGATGCATGCACAAGTCCTATTATACGCTTGCATGGTTGGTGAATGACTAGGATTGTTTCTCAAACGGTTTCCCTCCTCTGGCTTAATTTACAGATTCGCACCGTGTCGAGGCACCAGCTGGAGCTTCTCCGGGAGGCCGTCCACGACGTAAGTTCATTTTCCCTTCCGTTTCTCTAATCCTTTTCATGAAATCGAAGTCTTGCTATTCTCCTGGTGCATTCAACTCCTGTCTTGCTATTAGACTCTTGTCGGACATCTAGAAATTCCACGGCGACATGAAAGCCACCTTTAATTTGGTGGATCTCCACCAGTTGATTAGGAATTTCTTGGACTGATTGTACTTCCACTGTATGTGCAGGACATGGAGAGAAACGCGAGGCCGCGTCAGGAGGTGAACAGCAGAGATATCAGCATGTTCCGGCCTTTTGAGCAAAATAGACATTGATTACTAGCATTGATCCTCTGCCTAATTAGTTTGGTGCTTTCGCTAGTTTTTATGTACATGGTTATATCATTTTTGTACGTAGTAGTTATTCTCATCCATTTCGATACCTTGTATACGGTTACTGAATAATAAAGGAACACGACCAGTTCTTGTCCACGCTTATCTTGATGTTGCCATCTTGGGATCTAGCAGATCGTCGATATGATTGTCGTTGGGCATTCCACAACTCATCCAACTGCCACGGTCATTACAAATAAAAAACTGGCAAGGATTTGATTATGGTTGAGTGCCTGCGAGTGAAATAAAAGAAATGTATATCAGCACGGTGCCCCTACACACTCATGAACAATAAATTAAAAACAAAAGAAAAAAAACAAACAAATCTGAAAGTATTTGGAGATCAAAGATGATCAAACTTTTGATGTTCTTGCAAATTTTCAGCCGCAAATAACACTTGAGCAGCCCTCACCGAAAAAACTACTACTCAAAAGTGCACATAAACTTTGAACACAGATTTTGACTTTTTTAGGTGAGCGCTCCTCGAATGTTATTTGAGGTTGAAACTTGGCAAGAACATCGAATGTTTGATTATGTTTGATGTTCCAAAGTTTCAGATTTTTTTTGCAATTTGTTTTCAATCTACTGTTCATATAGGGTGTAGGGGCATCCGGGTGTTTAAAGTCTTGTCACATGAAATAAGGCCATCCATGGATAATTCTTGTGTTACCCATGTTCGTCGTAGCCAAAATCGTGCGAGTCACTTTATGGCTAATTTTGGCAGAACACAACGTAGTTTTGTTTGGCTTGGCTCCGGTCCGAAGAACGTCTCTAGAGTTTTTTCACAAACTTCTCCCACTTTATACTAATGACTGTAATCCCTAAATTCTGGTGGTAGCCTGGTGCCGTCTCCTTCAAGAATCATGCAAGGAATAGTATACGCCTGAGAGGATTATCCTGTTGCAACCGTTGCTAGAGCTCAAGAAAGAATATGGCTCTTAATATGAACTGATTACTCAACTAAACAAGAGGGGTGTCGACCTCACCTGTCGCTGTCCCAGGTACGATGATGACGATCTCCTCCCTCACTCTGCTGCTACTTGTTCTATCCTTGCTCTGCTCAGCCACGGAAGGTTGCAGAGCTTACACTGTGCCCGAGCGTGTCTACAGCCGCACGAGAGGAAACAGAACAGGGGAGCTCTGAGTTCTCTCTGCGCCCGCGACGTCGTCGAATCGAACTCGGACAACAGACGCCCTCCCCGGACCGGTTCGCTCGTCCCGCTCCCGCGAGCGGGGGGCGAACCCTAGATCGAGCGCCGCCAGCCCCCACCACTAGTAGAAAACAGACCTTTCGTCCCGAGCATTAGTCCCGGTCTGGTCACGAGCCGGTACTAAAGATGGTATTAGTCCCGGTTCGTGCCGGCTCCAACGGCTAGGAGCAGGGCGACCTTTAGTACCGGCTCGTGAGCGATCTTTAGTACCGGTTCGTGTCACGAGCCGGTACTAAAGGGGGCGTGGCAGGCTGTTGGTCAGACTTGGGCCCCGCTTGCACCTTTAGTACCGGCTGGTGACACCAACCGGTACTAAAGGGAAACCTTTAGTACCGGTTGTTGTCACCAGCCGGTACTAAAGACTTCCTACATATACGCTTCGTCCGCAGCCATATCGAAGGGGCTCTCATTTCTCTGTTTTCTCCCCTGTTCTTCTTCTTGCTCGAAGCTCATCCTCCATTTTGCCAAGGATTTGTCAAGATTTAAAGGCACCCCATCTATCCAAGTGTTCATAAAGGTTAGCAACTTTGCTCCTTCATCTCTCATTGCTAGATTAGCTTGTGGTATGCTCAAAGATATATGATTTGTGGGTTTTAGCTAGGTTTTGGAGGAGTGGTCATTATGTGGGAGTTTATTTGATTTATATGCAATTTGAGCTCAAATTAACTTGTTAGGTTGCATATGTGTAGGTGTGGTTTATTTGGTGCCTTCCCATCCCCGTCCTAACCACCGTCGATCGTCCGCACCGTCTCGTCGCGGCACCGGCCACCTTGGTGAGCCTCTTGTTCTTCTTAAAACCTTTTTGTTAAAAAAAATTACTTGTATGATTTAGATAGCTGCGTGTACGATTTACTTACTTGTATTATTGTTAGTTATTCTATAGTGTCATGGTTATGGTATCAGCCCACGTCGGCCCTCGTCCAGTCTATGATTCAGATGTGGTATGTCGTTATCTTTTATAACTATTTCACACATCATCTAATGTCTATGACAATTAATTATGCCACCAAATTGACGTAGATGTTTTTATCTATAGGAAGTAGTTGAACCAGAAATTCCAACCGACTATGCAATTCTGCTCGAGAAATTAACACAAGCTGAAAAAGAAATTGATCATTTAAAAGAAAAATTGAAAAGAACTGAAGATGAGAAGATGGGATTGGAGTTGCATGTTGCCGATATCGTCGATGATCACAAGAACAAGATGGCTGGAATGCGCTTGAAGCTTAGAAAGATTAGAAAATATGCCATTGATAAAGAGGTTTGGTATCATTATGCCGTTGGCTCAATTGTTACTTTAGTTGCGATTATGATCGCATTTGTTGTTGCATTTACATGTTTTAGATAGTTGTATGTTGTTTTATGAGATGTATGTATGAACTATAAGTATCTATTATTTGCAGTAACATTTGGTCACTGCTAGCTCTACTTTTGGTTGTAATGTGATGATGAAGTTGTATTAATTTGGTCACTTCGATGTTGTGTAGTGAACATGAGCCGGCAATGGATGTACGATGACCGACTAAGTCCAGGGTTTCTTAATGGCATGCATGATTTTCTTCGTGTGGCTGAGGCAAACAAGCAGAATGGTTTCATGTGTTGTCCATGTCTTGACTGTAAGAATGATAGGAATTACTCTAACTCAAAAACCCTTCACGTCCACCTGCTTGAGAAGGGTTTCATGCCACACTATAATGTTTGGACCAAGCACGGAGAAAGAGGGGTTATAATGGAAGACAATGAAGAAGAAGAGGATGATGACAACTATCCTTTCGCCGATACAACAATGGGGGAAGCTGAAGAAGAGGCATCAATGGGGGAAGCTGAAGAAGAGGCATCAGATGAGCCCGCTGATGATTTGGGTCGGGTCATTGCTGATGCAAAGAGAAACTGCGAAAGTGACAAGGAGAGGTTGAAGTTGAAACGCATGTTAGAGGATCACAAGAAATTATTGTATCCAAATTGTGAAGATGACCAGAAAAAGCTGGGTACCACGCTGGAATTGCTGCAATGGAAGGCGAAGAATGGTGTAACTGACAAGGGATTTCAAGAATTGCTGATAATGATAAAGAAGATGCTTCCAAAGGATAACGAATTTCCTAAAAGTACGTACGAAGCAAAGAAGGTTGTCTGCCCTCTAGGATTAGAGGTGCAGAAGATACATGCATGCCCTAATGACTGCATCCTCTATCGCGGTGAGGAGTACGAGAATTTGGATGCATGCCCGGTATGCGGTGCACTGCGCTATAAGATCCCCCGCGATGACCCTGGTGATGTGGAGGGCGAACGCCACAGGAAGAGGGTTCCTGCCAAGGTGATGTGGTATGCTCCTATAATACCACGATTGAAACGTTTGTTCCAAAACAAAGAGCATGCCAAGTTGTTGCGATGGCACAAAGAAGAACGTAAGAAAGACGGGATGTTGAGAGCACCCGCTGATGGGTCGCAGTGGAGAAAAATTGAGAGGGAGTTCGAGGACTTTGCAGCTGACGCAACGAACTTATGGTTTGGTCTTAATACAGATGGCATGAATCCTTTTGGGGAGCAGAGCTCCAGTCACAGCACCTGGCCCGTGACTCTATGTATCTACAACCTTCCTCCTTGGTTGTGCATGAAGCGGAAGTTCATTATGATGCCAGTGCTCATCCAAGGCCCTAAGCAACCCGGCAACGACATTGATGTATACCTAAGGCCACTAGTTGATGAACTTCTACAGTTGTGGAAAAAACCAGGTGTACGTGTGTGGGATGCGCACACACAGAAGGAAATTGACCTACGAGCGTTGCTGTTTGTAACCATCAATGATTGGCCTGCTCTTAGTAACCTTTCAGGACATACAAACAAGGGATACAATGCATGCACGCACTGTTTAGATGATACTGAAAGTATATATTTGGATAAATGTAAGAAGAATGTGTACCTGGGACATCGTCGATTTCTACCGATCAAGCATATCTTAAGAAAGGCAGGCAACCATTTCAAAGGTGAGCCAGATAACCGGAAGAAGCCTGGCCTCCGTACTGGTGAATATATATTTGATATGGTCAAGGATTTACAGGTAATCTTTGGAAAGGGTCCTGGCGGACAATCTGTTCCGAATGACACCAATGGACACGCACCCATGTGGAAGAAGAAATCTATATTTTGGGAACTTGAATATTGGAAAGTCCTAGAGGTCCGCAATGCAATCGACGTGATGCACGTGACGAAGAATCTTTGTGTGAACCTGCTAGGCTTCTTGGGCATGTATGGAAAGACAAAAGATACACCGGAGGCATGGGAGGACAAGCAAAGAATTAACGAAAAAGACGGCATGCCTCCAAAGCAGTATCAAGGTCCTGCCAGCTACGCTCTTACGAAAGAAGAGAAGGAAATCTTTTTTGAATGCCTGGTCAGTATCAAGGTCCCGTCTGGCTTCTCGTCGAATATAAAGGGAATAATAAATATGGCAGAGAAAAAATTTCAAAATCTAAAGTCTCATGACTGCCACGTGATTATGACGCAATTACTTCTGGTTGCACTTAGGGGGCTTCTACCGGAAAATGTTCGATTAGCCATTGTGAAGCTATGCGCATTCCTCAATGCAATTTCTCAGAAGGTAATCGATCCAGAAATCCTACCAAGGTTACAGAATGACCTGGTCCAATGTCTTGTCAGTTTCGAGTTGGTGTTCCCTCCATCCTTCTTCAATATTATGACGCACGTTCTAGTTCACCTAGTCGAAGAGATTAACATTCTGGGTCCTGTATTTCTACACAATATGTTCCCCTTCGAGAGGTTCATGGGAGTCTTAAAGAAATATGTTCATAACCGTGCTAGGTCAGAAGGAAGCATCGCCAAGGGATATGGAACAGAGGAGGTTATTGAGTTTTGTGTTGACTTTGTTCCTGACATTAAGCCGATTGGTCTTCCTGAATCGCGGTATGAGGGGAGACTGGGTGGAAAAGGCACATTAGGAAAGAAAGAAGCAATAAATATGGACGGGCATTCTTTCACTCAAGCACACTACACGGTTCTATAAAATTCCACCTTGGTGACTCCATATATGGAGGAACACAAGGATATTGTACGGTCCAAGAACCCGGAGCAGTCTGACCCCTGGATTGAACGTAAACACATGGAGACTTTTGCCGGTTGGTTGCAAACAAAGCTCATCAATGACAACGATGTTCCAGATGAACTGTACAGGTTGGCCAAGACACCAAGTTCGACTGTAACGACTTTCAAAGGGTACGAGATAAATGGGAATACATTTTACACGATCGCCCAAGATAAAAAGAGCACCAACCAAAACAGTGGTGTCCGCTATGATGCAACCAACTTTCAAGACACATATTATGGTTACATAGAGGAGATATGGGAACTTGACTATGGACCTGATCTTAAGGTCCCTTTGTTTCGGTGCAAATGGGTCAAATATACTGGAGGCGGGGTACAGCTAGCAGACCCACAGTACGGAATGACAACAGTGGATCTCAACAATCTTGGATACACAGACGACTCATTCGTACTAGCCAATGATGTGGCTCAGGTTTTCTATGTGAAGGACATGTCTAGCAAACCGAGGAGAAAAAAAGATAAGCAAGCGAATACATCATACGATGAGCCAAAGCGCCACATAGTTTTTTCAGGGAAAAGAAACATTGTGGGAGTGGAGGACAAGACAGACATGTCAGAAGATTATGAAAAGTTTCATGAAATCCCTCCCTTCAGAGTGAAGACTGACCCAAGCATCCTGTTAAATGATGAAGATTCTCCATGGTTACGGCGCAATCATAAGCAAGGGACAAACACGCAGAAAAAGTCTTACACCGCGAGATCCCACTCTGGGATATGACCGGCTTCACCGTCATCACTTTCTATGTGAAGGACATGCATGCATTTTCTAGCATGGTATCTTTGTAACATTTTGTACACGAAGTGCATCCACCAGTTTGTACACGAAGTGTAACAGTTTGTAACAGTAACCAGTTTGTACACGAAGTGTAACAGTAACCAATTCAGGGATGTGGGTGGGTGAAATTATGTGAAATTATGATGTCATGCCAAATTATGATGTCCGGAGTTAAAATAAGTTATTAAAAATGGAGAGGCGCAATGCTCACCTACACGTTGCTTAGCTTCAGGCCTTGAGAAACTGCAGATAGCTCCGTGCAGTCTACACCATTTCCTCAAGGCCTGAAGCTACGTGCAGGTGAGCATTGCGCCTCTCGCTTCATCGTCTCTGCACTCAGGGCTTATAAACCGCTGCGAGTCCCTCTCGCTTGGCGAGGTGGGACTAAATTTTAGCCACTCCCAGGACCGAGGTCATACCAATCAGGAAGAAGCACACGGATCGTGTGTTTCTTTCAAGCGCTTGTGAGCTGTTGGATCAGCACTATAACTAGTCCCAGTTCGTGCTAGCAACCGGGACTAAAGAGGCACACGACCCTATATATAACCCACCTCTCGGACATGTTTGACACTTAGTGTGTGTACTCATTCGGATTCAAATCATTCGGATTCCTTGCATACGGTCCAACGGTGCATTTCATATTTCCACCGTTGGGCTGTATGCAGGGGAAACCGTGTGTTTTGTTGATCTATCTAGAAATCCTTTAGTTCATCGACCGAATACAAATCATTCGGATTCCCTGCATACGGTCCGATGGTGCATTTCATATGCGGGCACTCACGAGCCACCGTCGGGCTGTATGCAGAGGAAACCGTGTGTTTTGTTGATCTATCTAGAAATCCTTTAGTTCATCGACCGAATTCAAATCATTCGGATTCCCTGCATACGGTCCGACGGTGCATTTCATATGCGGGCACTCACAAGCCACCGTCGGGCTGTATGCAGGGGAAACCATGTGTTTTGTTGATCTATCTAGAAATCCTTTAGTTCATCGACCGAATACAAATCATTCGGATTCCCTGCATACGGTCCGACGGTGCATTTCATATGAGGGCACTCACGAGCCACCGTCGGGCTGTGCAGGGGAAAGGATGATGCTCAATTGTCCGTTTTGTACACGAAGTGCATCCAGTTTTTGCCATAACCCTCTCAACTTTTTATAACATGCTATGTGGGTGAAATGATGATACTATGCCAACTTTCAACCTTTTCAGAGTCCATTTGTAGTGCTTTTCAATTTCAGGGTCATTTAGGTCAAAAAAATCAGTAAGTGCATGAAAAATACCAAATGAATTCAGAAAGGGTTGAAAATTGATGATGTGGCTTTGAATGGTGCATTTTGAACACACAAAAAGTCTGGAGTTCAAATAAGTTCAAAAAAATGAAATCCCTTTGTAACACATGAGTTTTCGTCCGAAACCCTCATACTTCGAAAGAGATTGTCCAGTTTGTACACGAAGTGCATCCAGTTTTTGCCGTAACCCTCTCAACTTTTTAGCACTTGCTATGTGGGTGAAATTATGATACCATGCCAAGTTTCAACCTTTTCAGACTTCATTTGTAGTGCTTTTCAATTTCAGGGTCATTTAGCTCAAAAAAATCAGTAAGTGCGTGAAAAATACCAAATGAATTCAGAAAGGGTTGAAAATTGATGATGTGGCTTTGAATGGTGCATTTTGAACACACAAAAAGTCTGGAGTTCAAATAAGTTCAAAAAAATGAAATCCCTTTGTAACACATGAGTTTTCGTCCGAAACCCTCATACTTCGAAAGAGATTGTCCAGTTTGTACACGAAGTGCATCCAGTTTTTGCCGTAACCCTCTCAACTCTTTAGAAGTTGCTATGTGGGTGAAATTATGATGTCATGCCAAGTTACAACCTTTTCAGAGTTCATTTATACTGCTTTTCAAACTCGAGATATGACATTTCAAATGCCATTTAATCAAATTGTCTTATACAGCAGTTGAAGTTGTTCAAACAAGCATGGAAATGCCATAAACAGATTCTTCATATTTTTCTGATATTTTTTCATATATTATTTATTTCCATTGGAGTCATAGATTTTTTTCTATGATTTTTTAAAGTTTAGGGGTTTTCCTGAAAATAATAATGAATTTTGAATTAAAAAACCTTTAGTACCGGTGCTAGCCACGCACCGGTACTAAAGGTCCACCGCCCCGCGCATTTTTTGGGGAGGACCTTTAGTACCGGTGCGTGGCTAGCACCGGTACTAAAGGGTCTTTAGTACCGGTGCGAGCCACGCACCGGTACTAAAGGGGTGCGTGGTATAAATAGGAACGCCCTTAGTCCCGGGCCGAGCCACGCACCGGGAGAGCTCAGTTTGCGCTGCCAGGCTGCCGAAATTAGCCCCCGCGCCCTCGCCGTCGCCCTCGCCGCCGTCACACCACCACCGCCGCCCACGCCCCTCGCCGCCCCCGCCCCGGCCAGCCCCGCCCCTCCCCAGTCCCGCCCCACCGCTCTGGTCCCGCCCCGCGACGCCCTCCGCCGCCTCGTTCCTCCCTAGCCCCTCCCCGACCCGCCGACCGCCGCCCCCGCTCCGGCCCTGCCCCGCCACGCCCTCCGCCGCCCCGTCCTGGCCCGTCCCCGACCTGCCGTCGGCCCCCGCCACGGTCCCGCGCCGCCCAGCAGTCCGTCGCCCAGCTGCCCCGTCCTGCTACGTCGGGGACCCGTTGGTGAGGCCCCTTAGATGAATTTGATGATGTTTGTATATATGAATTTGATGAATTTGATGATGTTTGTATATATGATGAATATATGATGATGTTTATGTTCTGTAGTTAAATTTGATGATGTTTTTAGATGAATTTGATGATGTTTTTAGATGAATTTGATGATGTTTGTATATATGATGAATATATATATATATGATGATGTTTGTATATATGATGAATGGTTTTATCCGTCGGAATCAAGTGACAATAGAGTGGGTCGAGAAAACCGATGTGTTCTTGAAGGAAAAAAAGGAAAAAGAAAAAAGGAAAAGAAGAAGAAATAAGAAGAAGAAGAAGAAGAAGAAGAAGAAGAAGAATAAGAAAATGAAGAAGAGGAGGACGAGAAGAAAAAAGAAGAATAAGAAGAAGAAGAAAAAAAGAGGAGAGGAGGAGAAGAAAAAAAGAAGAAGAAGAAGAAGAAGAAGAAAAAAGAGGAGAGGAGGAGGAGAAGAAGAAGAACAAGAACAAGAACAAGAAGGAGAGGAGGAGGCGGGCCCCCCGCTAGATTTTGTTTAGGTTTATTTAGATTGTCGGGGGTCGAGGATCGAGGGGACACCCCGACACGGCACCCCCGACACCCCGACCCCGACACGACACCCCCCGACACCCCGACCCCGACACGGCACCCCCGACCACGACACAGCACCCCGACCCCGACACGACACCCCCGACACCCCGACACGACACCCTGACACGGCACCCCCGACCACGACACAGCACCCCTACCCCGACACGACACCCCCGACACCCCGACACGACACCCCCGACACCCCGACCACGACCACGACACAGCACCCCTATTTAGTTGGTTAGTTAGTTAGTTTAGTTAGTTAGGTTAGTTTAGTTAGATAGGTTAGTTTAGTTAGTTAGTTAGTTAGGTTCTTAGGTTATTAGGGTATGTGTTAATTTTGTTAATTTTGTTAGATGCTAAGTGTTATTTAATTTGGTAAGTGTTATTTAATTTGTTAGATGCTAAGTGTTAATTTTGCTAAGTTTTATTTAATTTGTTTTCATAATTAAGTGTTTCATCTCGACGTCGACGATGCCGATCCCGCATCCTCGTCGTCGAGTCGCCGGAGGAGGTCACTTACTTGAGCCGAGGGGCCCTGTCAGGGACTGGGCTCCGCCGGGCTGGTACTGGGAGGTGCTGCCTTCCGGGCGGCGCAGCTTGGTGAGGAGCCAGCCCGTCGTCGACCCGGAGGTTCTGTGGTGGCGGCCGCATGGGTCACGGACGATTCGGAGGCATGAGTCCCCCGCGGAGGTGGTACAGTACCATGTCAGCAAGGAGAACGAGCACGTCCGTCGCTACATGGCAGCTTTGGAGGCCAGGTCCGACAATACCTGGCAGATTCTTCAGGGATCTCACTGGAGCTATGTTCCTATGATGATTCCTTCTCTTTGGGTGTCCACCGCTCGCCCCGATATCCGTCGGGCGCTAGGGTTCTAGCTAGATCGATATATTAGCTACTATATATGTATTATTATGATGTATTAGCTAGATCGATGGATTAGCCGATGTATTAACAATTATCCGAGATTATGAGATGAGATCTTTTCTAAGAACTACTATATATGTATTCGATGATGCATTATTAATTAACTATCAGTTATTTTGCTTCTTGAATGCATGCTAATTTGAATACTAATTTGTTTTATCTATATTATTATGGATTAGTTATTAAGCTATGGACAATACCGGTAGAGCTCATGAAGAGGACATCTTCGACATGATACGCTGCTCCGAAAACCCAGCGGACCTTCAGGGTGAATCACATGATGATGACGGCTCACAATATCTGAACGATTACGGTGATGGATGTGAGGCCGAGGAAGAACAACTTATGTTCCAAAATCCGGAACAACTAACAATGTCCGGCGAGGTATATACACATATTAGCCTCTGGTGATCATTACATGTGTATTAATTGATTTATATATATATATATATATATATATATATATATATATATATATATATATATATATATTAACAAATCTTTTTTCTTTTAATTATCAGCCCTCCGGATCGAGCCAATCTAGTAGAAAGGTACGAGGCGGTGCCAAAATATTGGACGGCAACGTAAAGCTCAATCTTGATGCTTTCAAACCTAATGGCGCACCGACTCACCCTGATGCCAATGCCAGGACATTTGTGCGTCAATGCGGAGTGGTTGTTAGGGATGGAGTCCCGATCACAATGCAAGAATGGATTCAACCAAACAACCCAAAACCAGGAGTGAATTATGTCGATACAAGAATTAAAGATGCCCTTTGGCAAGATCTCATGGAGCATTTCATCCTACCAGATTCTCTCTCGGAGCGCCAAAGGAACAAAGTCAAGGAGTTTGCCCTCCATAAGATGGCCGACGCGTTCCAGATTTGGAAGAAAAGATTATGGACCGAGTACAACGCTAGAGGCCAGAAGGCGCCCAAATTCATAGGAATATACGAGAAGGTAAGGAATCACTATGACGCATTTATCGAGTACAAGACATCGGAAGTTGCTATGGAGAAGTCGGCAAAGAATCAGATAAATGCGAAGAAAAAAAGTATCACCATAAACTAGGGACAGGTGGATACAACTCAGCCATTCCTAAGTGGGATGCATTAGAGAATAAGATGCTTGCTGAAGGGATCACTCCAGTAACCTTCAAGTGGCCCAAGAGGTGCAGGAATTGGTTTTTTGCGCATGGGGGAAAGTTGGACCCAGCAACAGGGAAGATTATTGCACTGGCCAGTCTGAAGCATGCATCAGATGAGTTGATTGAAGCAATAAAAGCTGCCCAAGAAGGACGGTTTCACCCCGATAGAGAGAACGACGAGCTTACACTCGCCCTCGGGAATGCCGAACACGGAGGACGAACATGAGGCGTGGGCGTTGTTCCGTGGTACGAGGGGTTTGCGGGATGGAAGGACAGTTATAAAAGCCGTTCGAGAAAAAAGAAGGTGGAAGCAGACCGACTTTCAAAGTTGGAACAGAAGTACGAGCAGCAGCAGAGGCAGATACAGTTACTGACCCAGCAAAGGGAAACTCCGCAGCAGGAGGCAGGGGAACCCGTCCCATCTACACTGCCGAAAAGCAGTGTGGGTTCCACGGGGGCACCGCTGGGTCACACCCCCGTGGATGATATCACCGAGAAGACATCTTGTGAGCTAATCCAGAAAATGAAGAACATACCCGTGCGGGTCGCGACGGGCTATGCTTTACCAAATACACCTGGTGTTCTCTGGCATTGCAATCCGGTTCCAGCTGGGTATGCTCGTGTCGCGGTGGACGCAATAGAGCCAGCATATGATGAACTATTGCTTGACATCCCTGGAGGTGAGGGGGAGTCCACACTGGCAGAAGCCGGCCGTGGTCTCATTCTATGGAGTAAGGACTGCATCGTCTTTCCACAAACGGCCCTAAGGCCACCGGCTCCTCCTAGTATCGATGTCCAGCGCGAGGGATCCCAGCCAGAGGCATCGCAGCGCCAGCAGTCCTCCCCACCTCGCCAGCAGTCCTCCCCACCTCCCCAGCAGTCCTCCCCACCTCGAGAGGCATCCCACCTCGCCAGCAGTCCTCCCCACCTCGCCAGCAGTCCTCCCAACCTCGGGACAGAGCACGACGCGAGTCCATATCATCGATATCGATCTTCGCCGCGTGAGCCGACTCCACCCCGGCAGCGGTCCCTCCAGCAGGGCTCCCAAAAGAGGAAGGCCACCAGCAGTCCTCTTCGGAGGAAAGCAAAGAAGAAACCCGAGACTCCGGCCAAAAGGAAGCTGCCTTACGACATGACACCAGAGGAAAACGAAATTGAATGCGACCGCCAAGTGAAAGCCTTTTTTGCAAAGAAGACCGTGACGCCAAAGGAGGTAATACCCAAGGAAGTCCAAGAGCACTTTATGGAACACTTTATTGATCGACCCCCGGCATATGTCGAGCGTATGCCGACACACTATGAGCGACAGATTCAGAAGGCAAGTGAGCAGAGAAGTCGGCCCAGCCCAAGGAAGAAGTCGGGAAGTACGGCATCAACGACAGGTGGTACTACTACCAGGAAAACAGTTCCCCAGCTCGGAGAACAATCCAAGCAATCGATCTCTCCGCTCAAGGTGAGTACCAATCCAAGCAAGCAATCGATCCAACCAGTCGACGTGCAAGGCAACCCAATCGACCTCGAAGAAGTAGAGGCTGCAGGTCTCACTCTTGGCCAAATCCTTGGCACCGAGGAATTCCGCCGGTACGGTGCAACTGATTACGCAATGCAATATGCCAAAGGAAAACCACTTGTCACACCCGAGCAGTACAAGGAACTACCAACTGCGATGCGACGGTTGCATGATTGGTACCTGCGTGAAGTAGAGCGAGGGGAGACGGCGGTCATGGTCAAAGTAAGGAAAGAGCATTACGTCAATGCATGTGACATATGTCTTGAATTCTCAGAACTTTTCCAGTTATACCACATGGAATCTAACAACAAAAGTCTCATCAGTTGCTATTGTCTGTAAGTGATTTATATCTTTAATAATTTAAGTCTCTAGCTAAGATATCGTTCATTGGCTTATCCTCACTATATATGTTCTTTTCTACGCTATTATGCAGATTGAAGATGTGGGAATTGAAACAAGAGGGAATCGATGACATTGGGTTCATCGACCCAAATACCGTTAATGGTCATGTGGTAAAACATTATGCCAAGGACACAGAAGATCTCTTGGAAAATTTTCTAGAGGCACTAATGAATACCAAATCTACTATAATATTTCCTTACAACATGGGGTGAGTGTTTACTCTCTTGTATACTACAAATTCTATTTTTGCTTACTAGCTCGCTGTCAAGTGTAGTTGATGAGTTATATGCATGCCTGCTTTATTATATAAACTTCTGCGCAGAGACCACTATATCCTCCTAAATATTATCCTCGCGGATGGACTTGTTCAAGTGTACGACTCACTAGATACACGAGAACAATCATACGTGGACTTGTATTTTATGATAGAACGGTAATTTCAATCTTTATCGACCTCGCTTTCTTTCATTATTTCCTGATATCAAAAGTAATTATAATAACTCTTTCGTTCTTTTTCTTTGCCGCGTAGTGTTTGGAAAAAGATGATAGAAAAAAACCATCACGGTCGTCAATGGAAACCGAAGCTAAAGTGGAGAAAGATGCAGGTAATTAAGTAGTACTACTAGGTCCGCTTATCTCTTTAATTCTAGTTTCAATACCATTATCATGCTTGATTATTAATTATCTTATTGAATTCTATTCTTTTTGCAAAGTGCGCGAAGCAGCCACAGGGGACAAATTTATGTGGATACTTCCTCTGCGAGAACATTCGCCTCCAGACCGAAGGCCGTATACGTCGCAGAGGAGCACGTGAAAGACAACTCCAGGTTTGGCAGATGATGTCGAAGCTCTCACCCGAGCAACGCTTTGTAGCACTTGAAGAGGAATTTGCAGCATTTCTTCTTCAACATGTCATTGATGTAAACGGAGAGCACTATTACTTACCGCCGCCTCAATAATGCCAGCAAATCAGTAGTAGAAAACTGAGATTTCATCCGGAGCACTAGCTAGCTAGTCCCGGCCGGGTTTTGGGCCTTAATTAAGTTATAAGTCCAGAATATATATGGATGTGTAATTCCATTTGTATATATACTGTGTATGAGATATTGTATATTATATTACATATATATATATATATATGCATCAACTTGTGTAATTAATGTTTACAGTATGTAGCACCGTAAAATAAATTTGAAATGAATGGAAAACACAATAAATAGAGAGGAAAACTAAAACCTAATTAAAAGCGAAAACAAAAAAAAACAGAACACTTAGTACCGGTTGGTATCACCAACCGGTACTAAAGGTCCTCCACCACCAGCCCACGCAGGCAGCCACGTGGTGGGCCTTTAGTACCGGTCCGTGGTCCAACCGGTACTAAAGGTCTGGACCTTTAGTCCCGACCCTTTAGTACCGGCTGGGGAACCGGTACTAAAGGCCCTTCCCGACCGGGACTACTGGTCGACATTCTACTAGTGCACCCTCCTCGGTCCCCTCCCCCCCCCCTGCCGGAGTGCGCCGCCGGGCAAAGCCCGGCCGGCGTCGGTGGCGGCGGGCCTTCTTCATCCCTCGCGCGGGGGGCTGGCGCAGGGCGGCCTCCTCGGGTGGTGGCGCGGCGTTGGGTAGGGCGCGGCGGCGCGGCGGCGGTGAGCGCCCCGGTGACGACGGCGGCTGCAGTTGGCGCGTGGTGGGCTGCTAGGGCCTCGGTGGTGGCGGGTTGGCCTCTTCCCGGCCAGATCTGGTGCGGGATGTGGCGGACGGCACAGGGCCAGGTGCTCGGGGGCGACGGGTGCGTGTGGCCGGTGCAGATCCGGCGAGGCAGTGCGCGCCCGTCGCGGTGGTGCTGCTCGGGGCTTCCCGGTCGGCGGTGGGGCAGGGCTGCTGCCTCGGTTGGCAGCGGTCGATCCGGGGCTGCAGGTGGCAGTGCGGATCTGGTCCGTGGCGGAGGATGGTGGTCGGCGGTGCACAGGCAGAGGGCCGACCTAGTCCGCGGTGGTGCTTGCCGCCGCGTTAGTGCCCCCTCTTGTTGCTCCTTCATGGCGTCGGTCCGAGTGGGCGCCCGTGTTGCTGCTATGCTGCGGACGGATCGACGGCGCTGGCTATGGTTGTGGCGGCGTGTGAGTTTGTCTCGGGCTGGTTGTGGATCATGCCGGGGCTTGCTCGGCGGTGGCCGTCGGCAGCTACTAGGCCGTGCTCCCCACAGTCGACGATGATTGTCGAGGGACGCAGGCGTGGATGCCCCCTACTGTGGGGGCGTTCACCCAGGCCAGGTGGCTGATGCCGGGCTAGGAGCGGAAGGAGACACCTCCCGTTTCTCCCACCATGGTTGCGTGTTGTGAGGTCGGCGGTTGGCGGTGACGGCGTGGGTGGTGGCTGGGGTCCGGCTTCGGGACCTCGGCGGTTGCGGTTGGTCCCCTCCGTCGCGGGTGTGCGGCGGGGGTGCAGCTAGGCCAATGGCGGTCCGGCGCCTTGGTGGAGGTGGCCGACGGTGAGCGTGGTGGTGGTGCTTCCACTTGGCGGCGGGGCGGACTGGTCGTGTTGCCGCGGCCATGATGCTCTCTGTGCGGAGGTGTGGAGGAGCGGCTTGGACGGGGGGCGGCGTCGCAGACGGCGTGCTTTCTGCAGCGTGACGGCGGGAGCTTAACGGGCATCTGAAGCCCCGGCCGGGCCTGTGGCCACGGGCCTGGTTTGCTCCTGCTATCGCGTCCGGTCGGTTACCGTCCTTGACGGTGGAGGCTGTGCCCTCCCGCGTGCCGTTGGTGATGCTGCCCCTAGCCCCGGCTCCTCTTCCTCGTCGTGCAGACCCCTCCTTGCGTTGCTGTGGTGAGCCGGCGTGGAAGCTTCAAGTCCGTGTTGGCGCGGGGTGGTGGTCGGTTTGGTGGCGGGCTCCGATGCGCCTAAGGTGGAGGTTGGGATCGGGAGAAATCCCAGTCGACCTGGTCGACACCGTCGCGGTGGCGCCTGCGGGTGCCGCCAGACCTTCCTGGAGGGCGTCGGGGCTACCCTTCCTTTCCCCTCGCCGCGTACCGGGGGAATCCCTTAGCAGCAGCGTCGTCATCATCGCGTCCCTTCTTGGAGGTGTTGATTGGTACCGGCGTCTCGGAGTCTAGGAGCTTGGTGGGTGTTCTTCGGTGGGCGCAGCGGTCGCGAGGCTTCTCCGTTTTCGTTGATCCACCGTTGTCGGCATTTGTTTCTTTTACTCTTTCTTTGTTGTTTTTTTTGGGCGTGCCTGTGTTGTTTCCGCCCCAGCACCTATCGTTGGATGTACCGGAAGTGGTTGCTTTGTAATACAAAGCGGGGCGAAAGCCTGTTTCGAGGTACGATGATGACGAGAGATCAGACTTGTGCGCCATGTGCCATGGACGCCGGCATGGAAATAACACATAATAGTTGAAGTTTGGAATGCAATTATTGCTGGCCCTTTTCAGATCGGCAATTGCTACTTTGGGGTTTGGAATGAGCAGCAGGCAAACACACGGTCCTGAAGTTTCTCATTCCGGGGTTGGTGATTGACAGACTGAAAGACTTGCCTCGGGTAATCAGTGACGCAGAATGACTTCCAATCAGACAACATCCGTCAAATTATTCGCCCATGGGCGTTCATATGATTGAGAAGTACAAAAAGGTTAGGTCAAACCGAATGCTTCCCTGAAGTGTGTTAAAATGAGGAGAAGTGTGAACGGGCCAAGGTAAAGATATTTGAAAGTTACTTACTTTTCTCGTGTAACGGCGACATTAACAGTGTTGTGTCTTGTCCGACCACTGTGTGCCTGGCTTTGCCGTTGACTGTTTATTAGGGAGTAATTTTAACATGCTGGGGAAGACAGAGGTTCAGGTAGATGCAGACTTGAATTGAGCAAAAAGGCTTTATGCGCCACTTTATAAAGCACCGACCAACAAGCGAACCGATACAAAGACACTTTATCACTGCACACAACACATCCCCGAGACAAGATACACAGGTACTACCCCTATGACTATCAAGCAAACTCAAAATGTGCAACGAAGAACCGATTGGAGCCAATGGAGACCACCACCATGAGCACTCAACCGAGGAGAGGTGAGACGGGCAGCGCCGGAGTGAGGGCTCCAAGACGGTGCCTCCAAGAAGGGCTCGACCACAGATTCCCGCTACCGACCGATCCCATAGATTAAGTTTTGACCCGGAGCGTGACAAATGCAGTGGGAACTCCGCGACGAAGCCTACAGGGAGGTAACGACATCTGCAGCCGCCTTCGTCGTCGGCCAGTCCAAGGCGGGCAGTGATGTACCCCGGTGCTCATACCCCTCCTTCACACCCCTCTCCACCTACCAAACGTGACCATGGCGCCCGAGCGGCCATAGTTGCCCGCCCATATCAGACTTGATTTCAACATAAACGGATTAGGAAATGCATCAGAAGCTCTTTTTCTAGAATTCATTATATGTGCGTATATGTTGTGTTAGAACATATATGGCGAGATCATGTTATTAGAGACATAACATCACGGCTGTAAACACACAACATTGTAGATGAACTTCTGAATGGTTCAAAAATAAAAAAGAAGATTATCGCATGTGATGACTAGTCTTGGCAGTTTGAGGTGAGGGCGGCGGCCTTCGACAACATCAACTAGAAGATTATGGTACGCGGTGATGTGTATGCACGCGCGACCGTGTATCTGCAGGAACGACCCACGTGGTCGAGTGCAACACTATGGGTGCTCGTTGGCGGCACAAAGGGGGTTGTCCGGTGCAAGGGCGGCGGCCATCACACGAGGAGGTTTGTGGCGCCTACAACAATGTCCGAAACTCTGAGTTCGGGGCAAAGCCGGCGTTCCCTGTCAACATCTACCACCATGCCGGTGGCTCCGACAGTTTGTTGGATGTTGCAGTGTAACTCGCGTCGATGTGAAGTGGTGATCCGCACCGAGACACGGAAGGCCCCCTGACAGCCATGGCGGTTGTCTAAGATGGGAAGATGCCTCACCAATCGGCTAGTGCCTTGTTGGCCTAGCGTGGAGTAAGGCAGAGGTGACTTTCAAATGATCTGCCATCAATATGTTGACTGGAACACTACTTCATGTTTGGGATGAAAGCTCTTGTCCTGACCTTTATTGGTCGGGCTCAGCAGCGACGAACTTGCGATATGACCTTGTTGAAGGCATTGTCTACTTGGTATTGTGTTGGTCTTCATTGGCTAGTCTTGGAACAAGGATGAAAATCATTGTCCACACCCGACTAGGCGACAATGGTGTGAGGACGTTTATCCCTTCTTGAAGGCGTTAATGCAGAAAAAGTTAACTTAGTCGTAAGTGTTCATTTCATATTCCTTACACCCTGCTACTCCCATCTCACCAGCCAAACTCGCTGGCGAATTGATATTGGCTCCTCCACTTACTCCCCCACCCCCACCCCATCCCCCTAGCACTTCCTCGCCGACCCGATATTCCTTCTCTTCCCTCCCAGATTCATCTTCTCCCCGCTGCCACAACTCATCACCTTGTGTTCCACAATGCAGAAGCTCTGATGACACGCGTGTGGATATATAGTACTACCGTCTCCCGATAAGATCCCGACCAGAGCGACATGTTTTAGATGGACTCCATTGAGAAATCCCTGGTGGAATAGGAGATCCTAGTTAAACCCTAGGGGGAAAAGCCTCCTGCCTCTCTTATATACGCTTTGTGCAACTTTACATTTGCAGTGATCCAGCTCACTAATCGAAACTTATGCCAAGAATAAGTACTTTCCTCTAGGCCTGAGGCATCGGTTAAAGACAATTCTTATTCTACGCGTGTGCTGCTGGACGCGCCCACGTTGGTACTCCTTTCTAACACCACCGATGGATCCCCCAACTGAGGTTTGTTTCACTATTTATTTCCCACGGTTTTGGAAGAACCTTCCAATGCCGGATTAATGTTTCTTTTTTCTGTTTTTCCTTTTGGTTTTCTTCTTGTTTATTTCTTATTACTTTTCATAATATTTTTTGTTTTAAATCAAAAAATTAACATTTCAGAAATCTTCCATATTATTTCAAATGCATGGCCATTTTCTGAAATATAGATTTTCTTCCCCAAATTCATGAATGTTTTTAGAAATTCATTATTTAAAAAACTTTGCAAAAATATCTTGGAATTTTGGAACAGACTTTGAGATCTACGAATAATTTTAAATTTATGAACATTTTCGGAATTGGTGGTCATTTATTGATGTTTGGGAACAATTTCTGTAATTTGCAAACTTTTTTGAGTTTGCAAATATTTTCTGAATCGAAGATCATTTTTGAAATTTCGAACAAGTTCTTGACATTTGCGAACAATTTTAGAACCAAATATTTGTTCAATTGACGAACTTATTTTTAAACTCATGAATTTTTTTGAAACAGGCAAACATTTATTGAGATTCGAGAAAAAAAATCAGATTCAGTAAAATTTTCCAAAGTAATGAAAGTTTTTTAATGCAAAAAAAATTCAACTTCTCGTACATGTTTTCAACTCCCAAACATTTTTTTCAAATTTTGAATATGTTTTGAATTCATGAAATCTCTGATCTTTTTAATTTTTAGGAAGAATGATAACATAAAATTGGCTGGATAAAAAATACTGAACAGGAAACTGACTGAAATAAAAAAATGTCAAAAATCTTGTGGATACTAGGCCGGGCCATCTACCTTTCACGTGATGAGTGGGTACGCATTTAGTCCACGATCACTGTATCTCGCTTCAGGCGAGATTATCTAACCGTCTAGTTTGAAGCTTTCCCCTGCGACTATCACTTAGCGCGCTCTCAGCCGCCATGACGTGTCGCGCTATGGGCGCTTCCTTCAGATTTTTTTACTTCCTTCTATGGATTTGTTTTCATGAATCGCGCCTCTCAGAAAAGAAAATAAATGTGTTTTCTTTTTCCCTTCAGTGAGAGGCACAGATTTACTTCTTGTGGAGGCACGAATTTGCTTCCGCGAGAAACACAGTCATGCCTCTTGGAAAAGGAAAATAGACACATTTTTTTCCTTTTGTGAGAAGCACAAATTTACTTATTTTGAAGACACATATTTTATTCCCTGAGAAGCTCCTTCGTGCATCTCAGAAAAACAGAAAAAAATAACGCATTTTTTCCTTTCGTGAGAGGCACAAATTTACTTCTCAGGGAGGCACAGCTTTGCTTCCGGAATAGGCATATTTGTGCCTCTTCGGAAAGAAAATAACTTGCTCCCGATTCAGGATTTTTCGTGGAATAAAAACTTCGTTGAAACCTATCAATATTAGATCTGGTTTTGAAGATCTCGACGTGAAAAATCCAACAAGGAAAATGGTTCAAGATTTGAAAACCTGGTTGAAGATATAAAATATTTTGAATAACCGAATCTACAAATAGAAGGAAAATTCACTGGTTGCGACAAATAGCGCATATGCAATGTGTCACTTGTCGCAACCTGGGAGATGGCAGTGTTCTTTGCAAAGTGTAGTCCGTTCGCCTCCTTTGCTCGTTGCGTTTGGTTTTTCTTTTCTTTTGTATCTTTTTGTTTATTATTTTCTTTCAGTTTTCTCCCCTTTTTAACTGTTTTATTCATGTTTTTACAGTTTTTCCCTTCTTTTTTCTTAAGTATTTTTTCATTCTTTGTTTTCACTGGGTTTTTTGCTTCTTTCTTTGTTTGTCTCTGTTTTTCTGTAGTATTGTATGTTTTCATATTTTTTTTGTTTTCTCATGGGTTTTCACGATGTTTTTCATGTGTTCATTTCTTAGGTGTTTCTTTTGTTTCTTTATTCCGTTTCATTGGTTTTTTCATCACTTTTACTTTTCAATTTTTTTCTTTGACACATGTCTATATTTACATACACATTTGTACATCTTTGTATACATCAGGTACATTCTTATACGTGTTTAACATCTTTCGAATTCATGGTAACCATTTTTTGAACTTTGTGTTTGATGACAACTTTTTCATACTTATTGTACATTTTCGGTATAATTTTTTTAATATATGATTACATGTTTAAGACACAATCAAAATTTGCAGAAATAATCTTTGTTGTTCAAGTTTTTAATACATGGTCTACATTTTTCGTATACTTGAGGAACATTTGTTTCTAAATGTTTTACATTTTTTAATACATGATAAACATTTCCTTTGAAATTTTTTGGTCATCACTATAAAAATTATACACATTATGCATCCATGGTATATATATCAGGAACATTTTATACCCAGCGATCGTTTCTTAATATATGATTAATATTTTTTGATAGACGATCAACATTTAGTAAAACTGATGTTTTTGTGTGCATATTTTATTATACACATTAAACATTTTCAAATAGATAATTGACATTTTTTCGAATGTTTGATTCGCATTTTTCAATAGATGAACAACTTTTATCCACATGGAAATTTGTTCATGCATTTTTTCAATATATGAGACACATTTTTTATACACACTTAACATTCTATAGATAGTAGATTGACATTTTTATACAAACTAAAAAATAGAGAAAACGAGATTGTGGCCTCCCGCCAGCTGGGCCGACCCAATTTTGTGCCCCCCTCAGGCAAGGTTGCCGTACGTCTCGTGTCAAGCGAAATATAGGCGCACCCCCTTTGGGTGATTCTCTAACTAAAGGAGGTATCCCGGTTAAAGGCCAATGAGTACAACCCGCCCACATATTCCTCGCTGGTCCTAAGTGAGTTGCCGACCCACATAACCTCATCTCCACCACTATGTTGGGAACTCGCAGTTTTCTGGGCTTGTTTTTTTTCTCCGATTAGAATATTCCCTCTGCTTTTCTTGGCTTGTTTTTCTCTGGTTTCGCCCATTTTTTGTTACTTAAATTTCTTTTTTCCTTTTTCTGTTTATTTTGTATATAAGTTTCATGAACAATTTCAATTTCGTGAACTTTTTGAAACGCACGTTTTTGTTCAAATTTGTGAACTTCTATCAAATTTACGAACAATTTTCAAATTCATGATTTTTCGAAATGTGCGGACTTTTCTTGAATTCATAACTTTTAACTAAGTCAACGGTTAACGAGAAAAGTCAGTGGTCAGCCGGTCAATGTGCCAGTGGTCATTGTTCCATCAGTCAACCATTGACCGAGCAGGATGCATTACTGGGCCAGCCCAAACACCCACTTGCTTGAGCGTTGGTTCCCTTACCTTGCACAACATGTGGATGAGGAGGTCTCTAGCATTAGTCTGAATTATGAAGTTGCCGCTACCGTCGATAGTCCCAAAGTAGCTACCGCCCCAAAGAGCCGAGCATTTTCCAGAAGAACTAGTGCATATTTATATTTGATACTTTACATCTACATGGGGTCCGACTCCGGCCATGGCGGGCGATGGCGGCGTCTACGTCGTTACCTTGATGAAGGCATCATCAAGCAACTATCGTCAACCTGCTCTTGCCGCTCCGGGAGAAATCCTAAGATCACCGGATCGGACGATGGCGGCGCTGCGGTGTCGTGTTCCCTCTTGGGGGCATCGTTTGTGGAGCGGCGCCGGGTGGAAGAGGCATGAGGTGGTGTGGCGTGCCTTCTCTCGCGTCGACGACGGCGGGTCTCGGCGGCATGGAGCAGCGGGGTCTCGGCGCTGGACGTGGCGTGATGGCCTCGCGCAGGGCGGTGGCGCTGTTTGGCTCCATGGTGGCGTCGACAGCTGACCTGGCAAGGTCTTTGCATCAGTACCTGCTCTGAAGATGGTTAGGTGGATGACGGCGGCGGTAGCCTCGGTGAGTGCGCCGGACCGGTGTGTGACCCATTCCCGGTATGTGGCTGGGATGGGGCATCCGGCTTTAGATGTTATGTTTTGGTGCGATGTCTGTTTGGTATTAGGCTCGGACATTCGACACCCCTGCATCAAGTGGATAGGAGTAGGGACAGGTGTCGCCTAGATGGTGGCTTCAGGCTTACTGATGTAATGCTTTGTAAGGTCTCTGAGAATAATTAATAAAATGGCTGCATGCATCGCCCAGATGCAGAGGCCAGGGGTAATCCTCCTTTTCTAAAAAAAATAAAAAAATAAAAAAATAAAAAAAATAAAAAAAAATCTACATGGGGTCCACTTGATGTCTACTCCTGATTGGGTGGAAGAAATCTAGATTTCAAAAAGAGGTGCTTTATTACTTAAAAGATTTAAGTATTACACCCGCCTCTGCATAACGCAGGCGCACAGAGCCGTGGGGGAAATCTAGATTGCGGCCTATTAGAATTTGGCATAGTATGGTTCGTGACCTGAGTAATATACCTGGTCAACAAGGGTCGAGGCAGTCTGAATTATGAAGTCAACGCCACCGTCGACAAAGTTTGAGAGCATGTTGTTTTGTGTGTACTTGCATGAGAAGATTAAAATATTCGATAGGGTAGCAGATTGTAACAACAAAGTGCAATTGATGGTCAACTCCTCCTTGGATCCCCTCAACACCGATTATAGGCTCACACACAAATCTGCGCAACCCCCCCCCCCCCCCCCCCTATCCTGGGCTCGACCCATCTATTTTTTCTTCCTTTTTTAAATTTTAAAAAATGATGTGCAAAGTGAGAATTCAACTCCATCCGACCGCTGCAACCAACTGGGAGACATAACTTGTTGTGCACACTCCTAATACATTTCCTTCTTGTTATGCACGTTATAGGTTAAGGTTCCGCCGGGTTTTTTCGGCATCTTTTCTTTTTGATTTTTCTTCGACGGTTTTCACTCCTTTTTTTTATTTTTCCTTTATCCTTTTCTTTCTATAATTTATTTATTTTGCCTTTGTGCTTTTCATTCTATAATTTATTTTATTTTCCCCGAAATTTATTTTAAATTTGTGAAGTTTTTTCTCAATGTGCATTTTTATCAAATTTGTTAAACCTTTCTCAAGCCCGTAAACTTTCTCTAAATTTGCTAACTTTTTTCCAACCTCGTGACCATTTTTCCAAATTCATGAACTTTCTAAATTTGAATGCAAGAACAATTTTCAAAGTGGTTTTTCTTCAAGCTCGTCAACTTTTTAAAATTTGAACTCATAAACATTTTTTAAAATTTATGAACTTTGTTTCTAAAATTCGTGATTTTTTTCCAATTTATGAACCTTGTTAATTCGAACAATTTTCAAATTATTAAACTTTTTCCAAACTCTTGAATTTTTTCAAACTCATGAACAATTTGTGAAATTCTTGAACTATTCTCAAACTCATGATCTTTTTTAGAATTTCATGAACTGTTTTAAATTTGAATTCATGGACAATTTTCAACATTTTGCATTTTTTCTTAATTCGTGATTTTCTGTCTAATTCGCCAACGTTTGTTGAAATCCCTGAACTTTTTTCTGACCCACAAATTCAGGAACCTTTATTCAAATCCTCGAACTTTTTCCAAATTGGTGAACTTTTTTCAAATCTATAAATTTGTGAACATTTATTCAAATCCATAATGTTTGATAGAAATGGTGAACATTTTTAAATAATTTAACAACTTTTTTAAATGCACAAATTAAGGAACATTTATTCAAATGCTGGAACTTTTCTAAATCCGTGTTTTTCCAAATTAGTGAACTATCTTCAAATCTGTAAACATTTTTAGTTGCATGCTTTTTTGAAAAATAACTATGAAAAATAGGCTGTTTTCTTTCTCGCGTAGCAACTGCAGATAAAATCAGAAAAAGAACTAGCTTTTTATTATGGGGCGAAGTTAGCGAGCGGACGAAGCGACCAAGCGATTTTGCGCAATATTTGGTGGTGGCCTGCTAGCATCCCCGTGAGCGCAAGCTTCTTAATCGGCGCTTAAAGCGTTTACATGGAGCCCCGAAATTGACGATTAGGTAGGTGCTTGTGCATGCTCCTGAGTCAGGCCTCCCAATGTCGTGGGCCTGACTGTACCAAATTTCGGGTCGGATGTGCTCCGGCCAGGTGAGAAAAAAGGAGGCTCCGGGTGGCAACCAACAAGGTCCAGGTTAGCCTCAGATTTTTCCTTTTTCCTTTTCTTTGCAAAAGCATCATATTTCACACCCTCATAGGCAAATATGTCGGGTGGCAACCAAATAGCTAGCCGTTTTTGGGCTACGTGCAAGCCTGAGACCACTGTTCGGTGTTGCTTTCCATAATCATACTCTTATGCTGGTCACAATAGGAGTATCATAATTAATACTCCCTCTGTTCCTAAATAGGAGTATCATGCATACCAATTAGGCACTTATCATGCATACAAATTAGGCATTTTTGTTGATGTGACACACAGTTAAATGAGAAGAAAGTGGATAGAGTATGATACAATATCACATTAAATGATGCACTAGTATGTGTTATGCACGATAATAAATGATGCCGATATAATATCAAATTAGGATACTATGAATTATGAAGATAGCATCATACAGTAGTATCATATACATGACACTAGTATCATATGCTTTTCATTCTGACCAGCCTTAGCCGATAAAAAAAAAACTAGTATCATCAAGTGGAAGTTAATTTGGGGATGGTCCGAGACCCACCCCGTACCGAATCCAATGCATGTACTGACTAGTCAACATGTCAATCCCATACCACAATTAATTACGTGGAACCCGCCCAATCCAGCCCGCATACGGTTTACAAGTAACACGTGGTGCTGTTGTGCCACTTCTGCAGTATTTCATCCTTGTTTAAACAGTAACCGAACGAGTAACTGGAAAACGCGATGCACGCTCCAGGCCAGGCCGGATGGCATGAAGACAAGAACCAAACTAGCCCTAATCCCTGATGCCTCTCAAGCCTACCCAACTCATCAGGTCATATGTGATCGCTAATTCTTGAATATATGGTCACTAGAGGTATATCACTAAGAAACTTGGAATGAACAATATTCATCCTTTAGGAACAGCTGCTTATGTGAAGGTGCTTCGACAGCTCACCGTAATGTATATATCAGATTGTGCAACTGCAGTTATCTCCAATTTTGCCACATGCACCACTTCTCTTCTAGCCAGTTTGATGTGTCATCTTGCATTTTATGGTAGATTTGTATCTTCACTGTGTCATATGCTCACATGTCTTTGATATGATTGTACACATATGGACCATAGACAATGTTATCAATGGTGTGCACCCACCTCGGGTTCCGGTCCTAGTTACAACGTAGACTACATACTTGATTTGCATGAGGTTTTAGAAGTGAACTCAAATATATCAAATGGCTTAGAACCTGTTCAAATCGTACAAAAGATCATCCCTCAACTTACATGCATAATTCTTGCCTTGTAGAAAAAATAATAGAATGAATGTAATTATACTACTCCCTCGGTCCCATCATATAAGAGGTATTCTTGATTGGTGCTCCTTGCAAGTCAATGGACTCCAAGCATCTCCCCACTAACCCCGCCATAGGACTTATCGTAGTTTCGCCTGAGCCTCAGCTGACTGAGAAGTCTTCCCAGCGGATCTGTCGGTGTTGTCACTTTGATTGTGATCCATACCATTATCCTGGTTATCATTCCCGTCGACTCCCTCTGTCATGTCCACATCATTTTGTCTAGCGACCTCATCAACATAGGGATGGTCCTCAATCTCAAGTCGACCATGAAAACGACGATGTCACCCATTCTAGCCGTGCAGTGCTGCACTAGAACTACTGCTAGTGCTAAAATCCTTAGCCGATAAGAAAAGTAGCTCCAGAAGCATGGGGTAAAAAATAATCCTAAACCATCCCATCCCATCCCATATGCATGACCTTGAGCAAACTTTTTTTTTACTCCATACGGAATAGCAATTTGCTATTCCGTATGGAGTAAAAAAAAAGTTTGCTCAAGGTCATGCATATGGGATGGGATGGGATGGTTTGGGATTCTGCAAACTTTCCGTATGAAGTAACAAAAACAGAACATTAATTAATTCATGAATCGTTTGGTTACCCGCTAATGGGATCATCGATCAGTACACATAATTTAATTACTAGCAAAAATGCACGTGTGTTGCAACGGGAGGGAAAAAATATTGATCCGTAAGTCAATTAGCATTGATGACCCTCCCTCCTGGCCTCCGCATCCTCTATTTTAAAATGACATCAAACCCATGTTACTACTCATTTTTCTTTTCCATGGCCTCTTTAGCAGGTTGCAAAACTCAATGCTCATGTCACTCGTGCTCTTCTTCACCTTGGATACCAATTTTCAACCCCTCGGGACATTGTACATGTTATCCACCGTGTCCTTACTCGGGTTGCCATTGTAGTTCACCACATTTTTTGTTAGCGTTTGGTTGCTCCTCGTTTACTCCGTCGTTTTGATCCATGGAGGAATAAACAAACCAGGGACTAAACTCGCAACACATGAAGAGGTTTAACTAACATCTTAAATAGCATCATGATTACCTGAGAATCGGTAACACCTTCTTTTGAGAATCCCACATGACTTGCTCCGTATTTATGGAGAGTGCGATCAAATGGTGAACATACAAAATCATATGTACGACTCAACCCGAAGTGCAGTTGATCATGAATCTTTTCCACTTTCCCTTAACTCAAAACCACGAATATTTAACCTGTATGTGGGAATAAATTTAGGAATCTTACTGTAGATTTGACTCTAATTAATGGATTGCCTATAATTCATATATAGCGTAATTTATTTATTGATTGTTTCTGTTGACCGACTCTTCACCCTCTAATTTATTTCTTGAGGTGTCTTACTGATTTTGAATCATACATGTATATAAATTGGTGTGATGGGGTTTAGAGAGGCGAGGTGGAGTGCAGCGTTTCGGTGCCCAGGCTCATTTGCACCCGTTCGGAAGAAAAATCAAAACAGATACTAAAAAAATTCAAAAAATATCAATTTTTTCGGGGGTGGTAGGTAATTTGATGCGTGAGGTTCGCTTCAATTTGTGAATCATTTGGACATCTGAGCAGATCTCAGCAAAAAAGACAAATCGGGTCAAAACAGTGCATGAACAGTAAACTTTCTTAGAGACCCCGAATTTGTTTTTTTTGCCGATAGTTGTTCAGATGTCCAAATGATTCAAAAATTGGAGACGACCGCATGCATCAAATTATCTACGACCAAAAAAAATGATTTTTTTGTATTTTTTTACTATTTGTTTTGATTTTTTTATTCAGCACGGGTGCTGATGAGCCTGGGCTCAGAAATGGATTTTTGGGCGAGGTGGAACTATTTTAGTACAGATAACGAATCGTTATTTATACACGCAACAAACACCAGATGGCTCGGTTGAACGCCTTTGGGACTGAACCCCAGGTTGGGAGATCAATCCATTGCAATCAGCCCCTATTTTTACCAGGGCCTATTTTTTTGTCGCTCAATTTCAATGGGCTGAGGCCCAAGCGGGTATCCTGGTCACCCAGTTTTGGTCGGCAGAGGCCCAATCCGCTAACTGAGTCAGGGAGGCGATCCAACGTTGTGACATGAATTTGAGGTACATGCAGAAATTTGACGTACGGACGCGGACCAAACCACCTAGGATAAGAAAATAATCTTCTAAGCGTGACGAAACAAAGAATATCACCTTGCTTTATTAGTAGAAAAAAAAAATTAGTATAGATATAGATATAGAGACTAGTACAAATGCCCGTGCGTTGCAACGGACTAAAAATATCGTAAAACCTGCTCCGTGGGATAGTACGCGCCATTTCTTATATATAATGCTGACAAGCATCATTAATAATTTTATACTGTTATTGGTTTACGAAGTATGAAATGTGGACGTAAAGAAGCCGTCCTAACATCCTTCATCTGATGAAAGAGTAGTGATGCATATAATAGTCTATTAATCCGTTTTATACATTTAAGTTTTTGGAAAACACAAATATTTATTTATCTTGAAATAATTAAACCATTTTGAAATTCTTAATCTTTTTATTAGGACTGAGACATGTTGTGAAAATGAACTTTTTTTTTTTGAACAGATATTTTTTCGAAAGAGAAATTTTAAAATTTTGAGATCAATTTCAAATGGTTTTAAAAACTTCAAACAGTTTTTAGGAAATTTGATATTTCTTAAAAAGCGTAGACATATTTAAAAGGATGATTTTTTTAATGCAAGAAGGGTTTAAAACACTCGTTATCTTAAAAAATACACCAATGCTATGTGTCTGCAATTAAAAAACCACACATGCTCAGTGTCCATACCATGTAGTATAAAGTTAAGAAAGTCGTAGGGATGTCTTTGAATCGTGCCTCCTTCTGCTTAGCATTATCATCGGATGGAAAAAAGAATGGTGTAATTATTTTTAGCAGGATATACAGACGGTGAAATTGTTGTATACTATTCGAGAGATTAATAACTAATCCAAAAATTTATCTTACAATTTTCAAAAGATTTGCAATCGGATTTTTTTGGGATGAAAGAGTAATGGTGCATTGAAGTTGGATTGTTTATATACAATATTTGAAAGCAAACAGATTTTAACTATGTTAGTTATTTTTTAGAAAATGTTGGTTATTCGATTTGCAAGATCATATTTCGTTCCTTTTCTTTTGCACTATTTTTAACTTGGCCATCATCACCATAAGAAATCAAGCTTTTCTCTATTCCCCATCATAGATAAATTTCGCATGGATTTTCTAAAAAAAGGTAAGTTTGAAGATGCACCATTGTCACATTCTTTTTACTCTTCATACACCCCTCTTTCCTCCATGTCTCACAAACTGACGCCGGTGACATCTATAGTTAAGGAACATCTTAATTGTCAGCAAATCCCGAGGAGCTCCAAATATCTTCTCCCGTACGAACTATTTATTTCTAATATTTCACTCACTTTTAACTATTGTATATTTGATGACGTATTCATAAGATGTCGTAGGCATGAAAAATAAACTGTAACAGTAACAACAAACAACAGCTACTAATTACAACGGTGCTCATTTAGAAGAAATTTTTGTGCAATCGGTGCTAGCACGTATAGTAACATCTAGTAGCTTCTCATCGGTGCAGCTAATTAAAAAAGCAATCCACACTTAGATCTATCTCCTACTGTGTGGAGCTTATCCACATCGCCGTTCCTCCAAGCGCTGCTTCCCTTACTCTTCTCTGTGCTCCAGCCACACACACACACACACCCATGCTCCCGTGCCGTGCTCCAGCCCACTGGGAAATCAGATCTCCAAATGTTGTACTGCAGAAGAGAGCGGCAGCCGATGGGGGCGACTTATGTGCCACATCAATGAAGGAAGCATATGGGTAAACCTGAGAATGGTTATTAAAAAACCAGGTGAAACGGTTCGGTTCTTACTTTGGGTTTGATTGCATGGTTCAGGTTTTGTTGGGTTGAACCTTTTTTAGTTTGGTTTTGGTTTGGGTATGTGGAGAAACTAGTTTGGGTATAGTTGGTTATGGGTTTAAATAGTTTGGTTATTAGCAGTTATAAACTATGGGTCCAAACCGGTTTTTGAGCATTGGTTATGTGCAATAACCAATGACGCACCGACAACGAGTATCTTTGATCCGCGTGCATGCTACGATGCACTATGTAATTCTGTATTATGGGGAAACACCACATGCAAATCGAAGTGTTTGCTTGTGTTTTGGCTAAGCAATTGGCTTTAATACACTTGTCAGTGAGCTTTTCAGCTGTGGGCATTGTCTTTTTGCCTCTTGTTGTGTGCTGACTGTATATCAAGGATAACTTTGTTCCTAAACTGTTGTACATGCACTTATGCCTTTTCTATCTCATTTGCTTCTTACATGTCAATTTATGCAATCGTATGTACATCGAAGCAAGCCCATAGTTATGTATTGGGTTTAAACCCACGGTTATGTATTGGGTTTAAATTGGTTTGGGTGGAAAAAATAGTGGGTTTAGTTTTGGTTGGGCTGAAAATGACATTAAATGGGTATATGGTTCAAGTATGGTTTTGAGAGATACATGTACGGGTATGGTTTAAGTATGGTTCAAGTATGAAACCATTCTCACATTTACATATGGGGGCTAATGAGACTGGTCGGACATGCGCGCGGCGGCCCGGGGGCTGGGCATGTGGCGGAGGCGTGACATCAGTGGTCGGCGACTGCTTGACGTGTCCGTGTGGATCTGCGTCGGGCTTCAGGCTTCGGATCGACGTGGTCGTCATGTCCAGCCCACCCTCCGCCGGCGCCTTTCTGCGGCGCTTCGAGCCCAGATCTCGCTCCCCAACGCTGCCTTTCCCTGCCTCCTCCAACCGCGCCAGGAGCTCGTCTGAGCCCCGAGCTACCTCAAGTAGCCCAGCCAGGTGCCGCCTCTCTCGTCCTTTCCCTTGGCTTAATGGCTTTTCCCTTCTCCTTCTCTCTCTAATCTCTGTTTTCTCCAGGAAAGGGAGTCGTCATGGAACTATGGCACCCAGCCGCTCGCCATCTCCGGCCACCTCTCCATCGACCCGTCCGCCCCACCGCCGGTCCACGCCAGAGCAGCCGGATCCGTCACCTGCCTGGCCTGCCGCCGAAGGAGGACGACGAGAGGAGAGCCTGTTCCGTCGCCGCATTGGCCACACATCTGGTTCGTGAAGCCGTCATCCATCGGGAACCGCATCATCCCCTTCCTTCCTTGTAGCTCGCCCTCACCGGCCACCTCTCCATCGGCCTCGTGCTCCTCCGCCTCGATCTGTCCACCCCGTTGTCGGATGCACGCCGGAACAGCTGAATCCATCTCCTGCCTTGCTGTCCAGGCAGGCTGTAGATGCCTCACCAGGCTGCTGGCTACCTCGACACCAGCTCCACGTCAAACACCTCGGTCATCCACTCCTCGCGCACCACCTACTGCACCAACCACGACAGGTCCAGTGTGCCGCCTTCGCCCTCCTGCAGGGATGCGTGCATTGGGGACGTGTCGGTGAGGAGCACCAGTAGGAGCACGCCCAGGGAGTCAGCGTCCGCATTCAGCGTGGGCCGCTGTGTGTCCACCCCCTCCGGGGCGCGGTAGCCGCCGGCACCAGCATGGAACGACGCCGCCCCTCACCTTCTCGTCCTCCGCTGCGCTGGAACAGGAGCGGATAAATACATAATATGGAGGGGAAGGAGCACCGCAGGTTGAATATGCTGAATGACAGGGTTTTTTATGAAAATATGAAACATTTTCTCAAATCCACTTAAATAGGACTGCGGGTTCAATTACCCAAAAACACAAGGGCTTTTTTGCAAAAAGTGCACGACAACGTGCGCAACTGGACTGTAAATATACCAGCAGGCATGTTTCTTGATTTGGAATTTCACTAGTCAAATATGGCGACGTAGTACTATAAATCGATTCTTAAAGTAGGTAGGCGACGATTCAAAAATCTTAGGGCCGAAGGAAACCAATCAATTTCCATTTTCATCTCCACAAGGATACTTCTAATTTTTGTACAAGCTAGTGCTGCTCGTGGGATACAAATGACAATGTCTAACAACTGAACAAATATATATGATCACACGTTCAATCCCATTTGATCTATCTTTACATGTAATGCGGCGTTGTTCCTGGACGGCGTTCTGCGCGGAGCTCACCGCGCCACTGCGGCAACACCGGGGCGTGACCCTCCCACATGTCTTCGTCGGCGGCGGCCTGCACCCCGGGAGCCGTTGACGACGTCCACCGCCTCCATGAGTCCGGCGACCTGCACCTTATCATCGCGTCCCCGGCGACCTGCACTTTATCACCGCGTCGCCGGCTGCCTTCGCCTCCGCCTCCTGCGGCCGATGTGGTCTGCGGCACCTGCAATGGGAGCTAAAGGTAGTACAGCTCCAACTTGGCATGCATCTGTTGTGACTTTAAGGAGGAACTCCCGCTGCACTGAAGATGGGTTATTCCACGACTCGAGAGCTCCTGGTTAATGAAAAATACATGGAATACCCATCCGGATACTGTGCAACGGCTTAAGTGGACACGAGGCCTCATAGTCGCTGCTAAACTGTGGTGCAATAATCCCTACTGCCTCTCAAGCCTACGCAACTCATTTAGATAAGAAGTGATGGCCAACTTCTTGAATATACATAAATGATCTTCATTCACCATCACTAGAGGAACGATATCTAAGAGACTTCGGATGCAACTATATTTTATCTGTTAGGAATTGGCAATGTGAAGGTGCTTCGCTAGCTCATTGCAATCGTTTATCACCTTGTGAGGCCGCACTTGTCTCCAATTTCAGCACATCTGGTACTTCTCTTCTAGTCTGTTTGATTTTCTATCTTTCCCTTTTATGGTTGAACGATATCTTTACCACGTCATATCCTCACATGCATTTGATACAATTGTACGCATATTAACCTTGGATATTAAATCCAATGAACCATGTATTTACTGCTTACATGCTCATTTGTTGGTATTCTTAATTTCTTATGCTCATAAGCTAATGTTATTATCATGTATGCCCACCTTCAAGCATGTTTCTTATGTTTATTTGGAGCCTTGCAACTCAAATTTGTCGCAGGCCAGATGGGCTCCTATTGAATAGGAGCCCAGCTGGCCGACGACAAATGTTCTTCATTCACCATCAGTTGGAAGCATGTGAGGCTGAAGATGGACCCCATCCACTGCACGGTCTGTTTCTTAATTTGGACTTTTGACAGTCAAATATGGCACTGTGGTAACTCAATTCAATGGGAATTACAGTGGGTAGATAACAATTTAGAAATCTTCGGGTCTCCCCAAGGATACTTCTAATTTTTTGTTAGGAGATACTAGTACATTCACATATGATGTACACTTGTCGTTGGGCATCTACAAATGTTGGACATCCCCTGCCCTATTAATGTTGTGCATCGACAAATGTTGGACATCTTAATTTGGGACCTTTTCAGGTCAAATATGGCAGTGTAGTGAATCAATTCAATGGGAATCACACTAGGTAGCTGACAAATTTATGTTAGACGATACTTATGGTCGAAGCAAACTAATGAGGTCATGTTTTTGTCTCCATGAGGATACTTCTAAATTATGTTAGAAGATGCAGTCGGATGTGAATGTACACTTGGCAGCTGGGCTTTGACAAGTGTTGCACATTTTCTGACTTATAAATATGTTGGAGCAAAATCTTGCCCTCGCTCCACACCAGCTCACCCTCTCGGCATGCCTTCTCTCTGAGACAAACACAGGAAGAAGAAGGAGGAAGAACACGGTGGACAAGGTGGTTTCCGGCGCACGAACGCCTCCTTTACTTTGAGCTCGAACTCAACACCCCACGCCCGTTACAACGATGGCCGCACTGGCTTTATACGCGAGCCAGCGCCAGGGCACGAACCCACGCCTCCTACTCCCTTGCGGCCCGCGATCCGCACGCTCCGCTCGTGCCCACGACGCGCTCCGACGCGCACGGCACACGGGCGAACTCCAACTGATCGCACGCAATCACCCCGCACGACTCGCCAACGGGCTGGCCCTACACACACGCACGGTGTACTCCCACATGAGCACCCCCGTGCTCCACACGCACGCACTCACGCACACACATGGACACCCGCCACGGACTCAACGCTGCCAGCTCGCGCCCGCACGCACACAGGCTGCACTCACCGTGGCTTATTGCCAACACTCACCCCCTAAGCCGCGGCTCAGAGGAGTCCCGGCCCGAGGTCGTCGTCGATCTCCGCCAGAAGCGCACGCTCCGCCTTCGGCGCCTTTCGCGGCTTGGTGCACTCCTGCTTGAAGTGGCCCCTCTGCCCACAGTTGTAGCAGCGGCCGCGGCGCTTTCTTCCGTTGCCCAACGCCGTGCTGCTGTCGTCGTCGTCGTGGTCGAAGCCATCATCGCCCTGCTATCGCTGCCGAGCCGCCCACTGAGCAGCAGTCAGCAGCAGCTGCTCGCTGTCACGCCCGCCGCAGTCCTGCCCACGCCGCCGCGTCCGTTCGTTGAACGCCTTGAGCTGCCCTAGAGCTTCCTCGAAGGGCATCTCCACGACATTGCAGAACTGCTCGATTCCGGCGACAGCGGGGTACAGTCGATCGGGGACAGTGTCCAGCAGCTTCTTCACAAGCGCCTCGTCGTCGAGCGTCGACCCCAAGCTCGCATAGCACGCCGTCATGACTCCTAGCCTCCCGGCGTAGCTGTCCAGTTCCTCGCCGTCCGCCATCTTCAGTTGATCGAAGTCCCCGCGGAGCGTCGCGAGCCGGGCTGCCCGCACCCGATCGACGCCGACGAAACGCACCTTGAGGGAGTCCCATACCTCCTTCGCGGTGGGCTTCGCCGACACCGGCAGCAAAACCTCCTCCGACAGCGCTCCGAGCAGCATTGCCCTCGCCGTCTTGCTCTTGCCGGCGTCGACCGCCGCGCCCTCCGCCGGGGCTACCGCGCTCCACAGCCCCTGGGCATCAAGGAATGCATCCACCTTGATCGCCCAGGACGTGTAGTTGGTCGGCGTCAGCGGCGGGACCGGCAGCGACATCGCGCCGCCACCTCCGCCGTACGGAACAAGGGACATGGCCGCCGGCGATCACCCGGCAAGGATGGCTCTGATACCAATTGTTGGAGCAAAAATCTTGCCCTCGCTCCACACCAGCTCACCCTCTCGGCGTGCCTTCTCTCTGAGACAAACACAGGAAGAAGAAGGAGGAAGAACACGGTGGACAAGGTGGTTTCCGGCGCACGAATGCCTCCTTTACTTTGAGCTCGAACTCAACACCCCACGCCCGTTACAACGATGGCCGCACTGGCTTTATACGCGAGCCAGCGCCAGGGCACGAACCTATAGGGTAACGCAGCAGAAAACAAAAAATTTCCGACCTACGCACCAGCCCAGGACCACTATGAAGACTGCATACAAGGTTTGATCATTTTCGTTACCGACTCGTAGCGCGGCGGAAGTAGAGTCGATGACGATCGGCGGTGCAGATCCCCGCAGCTAGGATTTTACAACCTCCCAACCGCGAGGATGTATACCCTCATCTGCCCCGCGGACAGCCCTCCGGGAGGCGGTCACACAGTCCCCCGGACGGTGTCGCGGACAGCCCTTCGAGAGGACCTCCGAAACTCGGACTATCACTCGGACAGCCCTTCGGGAGGACCTCCAAAACTCGGACGGCCACATGGACAGCCCTTCGGGAGGCACTCTCGAACTAAGACCGAAACTACGATCTCTCTACAGAGTTGCACACATACGGTGTCATCTATCTGGCAGGGCTTCGCTGTCCAGAACTAGTTCCTGCCGGAACCCAGACAGCCTTTCGGCTCTACGAAACTATTTCGCTGGGAGGGAGAGAGAATGCCAGATCATGCATGGCTTGTGTATGAGAGCAAGAGTGTGTGAGATGGCAGCCCACTCACCTCCTATTTATAGGAAAACCAAGGGGTAGGGTGGTTTTACAATAAAACCCAAAAACTCCCATGCACTAGCTCACACATGAGGGTGTTAAGTGCAAAATGGGATGCCATGTGGAGCTCCATGGAGGAGCTGCACATGTGAACGTCCCACCTTCATGGGGGCCCCCAAAGGGGGTTCCTTGATCCCCAAGTCCTTCTAGAAGCCTTTTGGGAAAAGCCCTAAAAGGTGGCTTTCCAAAAAAATATCCCAAAAAGCACTTTCACTATTCACGACGACATTTTTCAGCGTCTGATCGAACTGAAAATATTCATGTGGGCTTAGAACAATTCTAGTACCCACCAACATAATTTTCAACGCGAGCCGGAACAATTCCGGTTTAGTGATTTCATCTGCGAAAAGCATCTGAAGCGGTTTCGGCAACTCCGGAACATTTCCGGTTTTCATCCCGGAAAATTCCAGAAAGTTTCCAGAATGATTCTGGCACCCTCCAAGAATTATCAGGCATGTGCCAAAACCAATTTGACTTTATGGTATCCTCTGAAACAACTTTTCAGTTTCACCGGAACTCATCCGGTGACCTCTCTCTTCGGAACTTTTCCGTTGACCGAAACTTTTCCGGCGTCCGAAACTTTTTCGGTGATTTTCTCTCAGACTCCCTGTCTAGTATTCAGCAGATAGATGACCCTTAAGCGTGTGACCCTATAGGTTCGGTGAAGCATAGACATGACCCGGAACCCCTTCCGATCAATGATCAACATCGGAGCCGTGGACACCCATATTGACCCCTATACCCACACGAATGAATATTCGAGCGAACCTCCAGTTGCCGTGTGCTATTCCTGTTGCTTCGCGATATGTTACAATTACCCGAGGTGAGAAACATCGGCATCCTCGTGGATCAACACTTGTCCACAATGCCAGTTACCTCGTTGCCGGTATTGTTCTCTTTTCTCGTTCCCGTGTTCCGGCATCCCTGTGATCAAATCACCCTGTGTCTGGCCAGACGATGATGGATACCGTAACACCGAGAGGGCCCAGAGATATCTCTCCATCGTCGGATGAGCAAATCCCAATCTTGAGCTATCAAGTTACTTGACATACCTTTCCATGAACCCGTAAGCCGCCGTAATAGCCACCCATTTACGGATGACGTTTAACAAACCCCAAAGTTCATGAAGCAAGAATGAAGAAACTCGACACTCTCATGGTCTAAGGAATTATGCAACCGTTAACTTCTCTGTGTTATTAACCATTAACTTATGACGAATGTATCTCATAGCATAACATCAATTCGGGTCGATTCAACACAAGTGTTCTACCAACATTGCGCCCTCAAAATTGCCGGCATAGCCATGCCCATGATCAGGAAAACAGGATCATCATGCAATACTTGAGCTAGTCTTAGAGGCCAGACTAGGAATACATTTTACCGTTTATTATCCCACACGTGCACATGAGTTTCCCTCCAAGCCTCGTTTTATTTGTAGACTCGAGAATCATTGCAGTTATAGCATGGAACATAAACTTTAATTATGAACAGGGAGATAATCAATAACATTTATTATTGCCTCTAGGGCATATCTCCTACAGACTCCCACTTGCAGTAGAGTCAATAATCTAGTCAATGCTAATGCATTTTACACCTATGGCATACTGGTGTAAAATATGCTTCGCTTGTGGTATAGCCTGATGTCCAACGGATCTGACAACTTCAGCTCCGTGTGTAACTTTGCATATCCTCGCGTTTTCACGCTTTCACAAAATTCATATTTTGTGTGGACTTGGCTTTGCATATGTGTGAATCATTGGTCGAAACCTGATTCCTCAGACTGAGCTATGTAGCAACTATCTGCAATAGTTTCCCATAGACCAAAGCCATCTTGGAATCATACTAAGTTCATGAATGAACTATATGATTCAACAACTTCTTTGTCGCTTCTCAAGCGTCAACATACTTAGCCTTTGTTATAGAATTCGCCACAGTATCTTGTTTGGAACAATTTCCAACTACCGTGCCACTATGATGTGTATTACACAAAACCCTCAAATCAAATCAAAAATCGCATGGAGAAATGGTGAAGACTGTATCGATGTAACATATTACAACGAACTCTTCATGATTTCCGCTTGCGAGAAAACATGTCATCAGTACTACTCTAGTACTCAGTGACATCTTTCACTGTTGTCCTATGATCAGTACTTTGATCACTTTGGTATCTATACTCGCAACAACTTTTGGAGTATCGGACATATCTGGTTGTTTTACATACCATGGAATACATGATTAATCCAAACACAAGAGTGTGTGGAATCTCCATCATGTATTTTACTCATCAGTGTTTTGGGACACCGAGTCTTGCAAAAACTCTTTCCATGTGACTTAGGCAAGAATCACTCCTTGGCGTTTTAAATGCTAAAAGGTTTTAGCATCTTGTCAATATGTATTCATAGCTTAGCCCCGTTAGGTAAATCTATCTCCATAGATCATCATGCCTAATATGGAGGCTATTTAGCCTAAGCACTTCATCGAAAAACTATTTTCAAATGAAGTCCTAATTCGTGTCAAGAAATTTACTTCCAATTAACAATGTGTCAAGCACACAACGTTTTTAGAAATATTATTATGCTCCCACTTAATTTCTTGAATCACAAGCATCTTCGTTACCCATCGATGAAGTCAAAACCCTTTTGACCATTTCATCAAAAACGAAGATTCCAACTCCACTTTGCTCTCTTCTGTCCATCGCTGGAACTCTGAAGTTTGCATACTTACTAGCATTCTCTGGATCGACAAATTACTTTGGACTGTATCACATACAAGTCCTAGGTTTCATTTCCATCAGATGGAAATCCCTTTGTCATCCATGTTTCATATCTCATGATTGAAATATGTATTAATTGCTAGTTCAACCCGAACCGACTTCAAGCATCGCTACGGTGAGACAATCTCATCGTAGTCAACTCCTTGAACTTGTTATTGCAACAAGTCGAGCTTTATGGATAAAACATTTTATCCATATCAGTTTTTAGTTCCATAAATATTCGTTAGACTCTAAGTCTTCCGAAAGGTGTATCAAGATTTTAATCTCGAATCACTTATATGGAAACTATCTCGGATTGTATTGGCATTTAGCCAATTCCGGAGTCAGGGCCCATCAACGCTTCCTTGTGTATTGTAGGTATACTGTTGTCTAACAACAATATCTTGTTTGCGCACCTGATAGGTTTGCACGAGCTTTGCCTACGTGGTTCAGCTGCAAGTTCAACCGAAGTCCATACATTTTATTGTAGAGACTTCCGTATCAGTCGCAGTAGGAAACTCCGGAATCACTTCCAAGGTTTCTTTCCTTTGATCTGATGACGAAGATACTGGTTATCTCGTCGAGTTGCATTGTCCTCCCACTTGCCTTTTGTAAGAACTATTCTCTTTAAAAGCATACCGTTTTGTGGCAAAAAACCTTTGCCTCGGTATAGTGGTGGGGGAATACCCAATGACTTGGGATAACCTTACAAAGTAGCACTTGTCTGATTTGGAATAGGTTTGTAACCTTTTACACAAGCCCCATATTCCAAATGTTAAGAAAAGATATAACATGGTTGGGCGTACCATACCATGGCATCATTTCAACAGACCTGATGGATCTCTTTTCAGTGAAAAAGCCGCAGTCTCTAAAGCATCACTTTAAAAGGGATAATGGCAATTTTATTTATGTCATCTTTGATATTACCATGTCATAAATGGTTCGATTACATCTTCACGGACTTTCCACTTGCAGTGGTGTTCCAGGAGGTGCAAGTTATGAAAACCCCTTTCATAACTCATCAGACATTCGCTAAAGTTGTAACTCAAATATTCCTTTCTGCAATCGAATTGTAGAAACATAATTTTCTTGTTACAATAACTTCTACTTCATTTTTGAAAACCTTATGAATGAATTCAAAAGATCCAGACTTACGTCTCAACAAGTAAATATCCATATATCTACTTGAGTCATTTCTGAAGATAGACAAAACCACTACTTGCAACAACATTTATTGGACTACACACATCATAATGTATGATCACCAATATGTTCTTTGCTCGTTCCTTATGGCCTGTGAACGGTATTTCAGTCACTTCACTTTTCAGAGGAAAGTTGCAAGTGTCAGATGATTCAAAATCAAACGACTTCAAAATCCATCATAATGGAATTTTCCATGCGGGTTTCTCCAATGTGACCAAATGCAGTGCCACACTTGTGTGGTATTCTTTTAGTCTTTCGACATTTAGCGTCAGTGTTATGGATGTATCATATTACCATCAATATTCATAGCATACATCCCATCCTGTATGGAAGCATGGCCCTTCATGTTATTCATAACACCGAACATCAAAAGTTCTCTTATGAATAACCTTCTTGCAAAATACCTTATGCAAAGGGCTAGAGTGTATGAAACTCTAAATGAATTATGAAAGTAAATACAGAGTCAATGTATTAATATCAATATTCATAACATACATCTCATTCATAATTAAAGTATGGCCCTTATGTTATTCATAACATCGAACATCAAAAGTTCTCTTATGAATAACCTTCTTGCAAGATACTTTATGCAACGGGCTAGAGTGTAAAACTCTAAAATGAATTATGAAAGTAAATACATAGGCAATGTATTAATATCAATATTCATAACATACATCTCATTCATAATGAAAGTATGGCCCCTATGTTATTCATAACATCGAACATCAAAAGTTCTCTTATGAATAACCTTCTTGCAAGATACTTTATGCAATGGGCTAGAGTGTAAAACTCTAAAATGAATTTATGAAAGTAAATACATAGGGAATACACTAATGGAAGGTATAGTAACATTTACTATGTTCCCTGTGTGTATCTTAACCTCATTCCTGGCTAGTCTTTTAGGCCATAGTAGTTCTTACATCGAGTTGCAACAGAATGCAATCAAGCGGGTATCTTTGTGATCAACTCACAATACCCAAGAATTAGTGATTAACATGTTTAACCATAATTCCCAAGAACTATATCTTTAACCAGCCTTTTATACATCAAAAACTTGTATGACATTCATACATGAGCTGGATATCCCAGTCTTCTTTCCTTTTGCCATTATACTTCTAACAGTTTAACTTTTAGTACTTCTCCTACTCTCAGAAGAAGCACCCAACTTAAGAGTGGCGATAGCCCCGGACTTCCTAGGCGTGAAAGTTTCACTAACACCCTTCGGATACTTCCTTTCTCTTTAAGTTGTTGTTTTATTCACCATCATCATATGACAGGCGTTCTTCTGGATCCCTCTCTTATCAGTCTAATGCATAGTAAACTCCTTTACTAATAGTTTGCAAACAAACATTGCTTTGGATATCTCATATCTTTTAGCCTTTGTCTGTCTCTGAAAATGATTTTTCAGATTCCATGAATATCACATAACTATCCAAACTTTCGAAGTTCGGGTCTCATGGAAGCAAACGTATTGCACTTGACTGAAACAGAATTCTAGCTTTTGGATTGAAGGACGAGAGTCACATGATCCATAGCATTAGCGGGAGAATACCGGAAGTATGCGATAGGACAAAGTCCTTCTCGGCACTCTAGAGGACAATCCTCACATTACGTTACCAACCGTAAAGTTTTAACCAGATATTTAACAGCTATTCAATTTTAATAGGGAAGGTGAAAACGCGAGCCATTATTCTACAACTATTATGCAAACCACACTTAGACAGTGTTCAAAATTAATTTCACTAAGAATTAAAAGAATTAATTCTACAGTGCGCTCCCACTCAAATCAATATCTCTCATAATTGATTGTGAGTGATTCAAGACCCGCATATCCATTCAACGTCACGGTTCGAGATGAACACCCATGGCGTGAACTTCAATCGGTAGGCAAACTTGCCGATCACATCTCTATGCGATTCTTGTTCAACTTTCGATGCGTGTGTTCCGAGCTCATGACTTTCATGCCTGAACGTCAAGGCAACCAAGTGATCTCGCTGCGAGGTCTCAACTCACCCGCCTCACACATCCCTAATCGTTCGCACCCATGGAGATCATGCAATGCCCCGAAAAGTTAGGTGCCGTGACGGTGCTACACTTGGGAGAACACTAACTACTTGATATTTTAGTGAGAGATCACCCTAATAAAAAGCGACTACTGCGCAATCAAGAAGGGTGCATCATAAGGGATAAACATCTCAGGCAATTCATAATTAGCATGATATGGTATAGCCCTTTCTAACGGAGAAGTCTTTCATTTCTTCGTCTCCGGCATTCGCGTCGGTGTTCACCTTCGCGAAGATTGCCACCACCTTGTCGATGCACCAGATAATTATTGCTATCTCTATAGCTAATAAAATAAGTGCATTACATAAGGTTGACACGCAGGGCATTAAAGTGCAATCATATGGCTCCAGCCATCATGCCGAATCATGACACGCAGGTCATGTTAATTTACATCATATAGTCATCTCATACATAATCAAATTCATATGAGCACTGCTATACCACATCACATGCACATGCAAACCACCCTGCAAAACCAAGTTAGACGCCTCTAATCGGTTTATGCAAAAATTTATTTTACGTGGCTTCTAAGGTTTCGAAACAAACCGAAGCTACCAACGTCCATCATCAAGCATAATAATCCAAGTCGCTAGATTAACATTCCAGGGTGTATGAAACACGAGATAATAAAATCTCGAGCCCCATACTAAACTTCGTCATACGCGTGACCCCCGTGCAGATCATATCTGCATTGCCCTTTCGTCTGCGAAATTTCATCTTTCTTTTTAACTACGGTGGAATTCAATGAACTGTTAGCACTTCGTTGATCAATCAGGATCGCGGATTGCCAGAACATTGAAACTCCACCATACTGTTATCAAGATCAGAAATATGCAAATTCTAGGGAAGCAACAAGAACATCAGGTAACAAACTTCATCTGCTACCCGCACAAATAATTTTCAGCAATAGATCTCATCTACTACCTAATTATATTGTGCAATACCCATACATCTCTATGTATTCTAGATCGCAACCTGCATCTACGCATAGCACGGCTCTTGATGCCACTGTAGGGTAACGCAGCAGAAAACAAAAAAATTCCGACCTACGCACCAGCCCAGGACCACTATGAAGACTACATACAAGGTTTGATCATTTTCGTTACCGACTCGTAGCGCCGCGGAAGTAGAGTCGATGACGATCGGCGGTGCAGATCCCCGCAGCTAGGAGTTTACAACCTCCCAACCGCGAGGATGTATACCCTCATCTGCCCCGCGGACAGCCCTTCGGGAGGCGGTCACACAGTCCCCCGGACGGTGTCGCGGACAGCCCTTCGGGAGGACCTCCGAAACTCGGACTGTCACTCGGACAGCCCTTCGGGAGGACCTCCAAAACTCGGACGGTCACATGGACAGCCCTTCGGGAGGCACTCTCGAACTAAGACCGAAACTACGATCTCTCTACAGAGTTGCACACATACGGTGTCATCTATCCGGCAGGGCTTCGCCGTCCAGAACTAGTTCCTGCCGGAACCCAGACAGCCTTTCGGCTCTACGAAACTATTTCGCTGGGAGGGAGAGAGAATGTCAGATCATGCATGGCTTGTGTATGAGAGCAAGAGTGTGTCAGATGGCAGCCCACTCACCTCCTATTTATAGGAAAACCAAGGGGTAGGGTGGTTTTACAATAAAACCCAAAAACTCCCATGCACTAGCTCACACATGAGGGTGTTAAGTGCAAAATGGGATGCCATGTGGAGCTCCATGGAGGAGCTGCACATGTGAACGTCCCACCTTCATGGGGGGGCCCCCAAAGGGGGTTCCTTGATCCCCAAGTCCTTCTAGAAGCCTTTTGGGAAAAGCCCTAAAAGGTGGCTTTCCAAAAAAATATCCCAAAAAGCACTTTCACTATTCACGACGACATTTTTCAGCGTCTGATCGAACTGAAAATATTCATGTGGGCTTAGAACAATTCTAGTACCCACCAAAATAATTTTCAACGCGAGCCGGAACAATTCCGGTTTAGTGATTTCATCTGCGAAAATCATCTGAAGCGGTTTCGGCAGCTCCGGAACATTTCCGGTTTTCATCCCGGAAAATTCCAGAAAGTTTCCAGAATGATTCTGGCACCCTCCAAGAATTATCAGGCATGTGCCAAAACCAATTTGACTTTATGGTATCCTCTGAAACAACTTTTCAGTTTCACCGGAACTCATCCGGTGACCTCTCTCTTCGGAACTTTTCCGTTGACCGAAACTTTTCCGGCGTCCGAAACTTTTTCGGTGATTTTCTCTCAGACTCCCTGTCTAGTATTCAGCAGATAGATGACCCTTAAGCGTGTGACCCTATAGGTTCGGTGAAGCATAGACATGACCCGGAACCCCTTCCGATCAATGATCAACATCGGAGCCGTGGACACCCATATTGACCCCTATACCCACACGAATGAATATTCGAGCGAACCTCCAGTTGCCGTGTGCTATTCCTGTTGCTTCGCGATATGTTACAATTACCCGAGGTGAGAAACATCGGCATCCTCGTGGATCAACACTTGTCCACAATGCCAGTTACCTCGTTGCCGGTATTGTTCTCTTTTCTCGTTCCCGTGTTCCGGCATCCCTGTGATCAAATCACCCTGTGTCTGGCCAGACGATGATGGATACCGTAACACCGAGAGGGCCCAGAGATATCTCTCCATCGTCGGATGAGCAAATCCCAATCTTGAGCTATCAAGTTACTTGACATACCTTTCCATGAACCCGTAAGCCGCCGTAATAGCCACCCATTTACGGATGACGTTTAACAAACCCCAAAGTTCATGAAGCAAGCATGAAGAAACTCGACACTCTCATGGTCTAAGGAATTATGCAAACGTTAACTTCTCTGTGTTATTAACAATTAACTTATGACGAATGTATCTCATAGCATAACATCAATTCGGGTCGATTCAACACAAGTGTTCTACCAACATTGCTCCCTCAAAATTGCCGGCATAGCCATGCCCATGATCAGGAAAACAGGATCATCATGCAATACTTGAGCTAGTCTTAGAGGCCAGACTAGGAATACATTTTACCGTTTATTATCCCACACGTGCACATGAGTTTCCCTCCAAGCCTCGTTTTATTTGTAGACTCGAGAATCATTGCAGTTATAGCATGGAACATAAACTTTAATTATGAATAGGGAGATAATCAATAACATTTATTATTGCCTCTAGGGCATATCTCCTACAGAACCCACGCCTCGCACTCCCTTGCGGACCGCGATCCGCACGCCCCGCTCGTGCCCACGACGCGCTCCGACACGCACGGCACACGGGCGAGCTCCAACTGATCGCACGCAATCACCCCGCACGACTCGCCAACGGGCTGGCCCTACACACACGCACGGTGTACTCCCACACGAGCACCCCCGTGCTCCACACGCACGCACTCACGCACACACATGGACCCCCGCCACGGACTCAACGCTGCCAGCTCGTGCCCGCACGCACGCAGGCTGCGCTCGCCGTAGCAAATGAAGTCAGAAAAGGGTTGAAAAGTGATGATGTGGCTTTGAATGGTGCATATTGAATGCAGAAAAAGTCTTGAGTTAAAATATGTTTAAAAAAATGAAATCCCTTTGTAATAGACGAGTTTTCGTCCGAAACCCTGATACTTCGAAGGAGATTGTCCAGTTTGTACACGAAGTGCATCCAGTTTTTCCCGTAACCCTCTCCACTTTTTAGCACATGCTACGTGGGTGAAATTATGATACCATGCCAATTTTCAACCATTTCAGAGTTCATTTGCAGTGCTTTTCAATTTCAGGGTCATCTTAGCTCAAAATAAATCATGAAATGCATGAAAAATAGCAAATGAAGTCAGAAAAGGGTTGAAAAGTGATGACGTGGCTTAGAATGGTGCATATTGAATGCAGAAAAAGTCTTGAGTTAAAATATGTTTAAAAAATGAAATCCCTGTGTAATAGACGAGTTTTCGTCCGAAACCGTGCTACTTCGAAGGAGATTCTCGAGTTTGTACACGAAGTGCATCCAGTTTTTCCCGTAACCCTCTTAACTTTTTAGCACATGCTACGTGGGTGAAATTATTATACCATGCCAATTTTCAACCATTTCAGAGTTCATATGCAGTGCTTTTCAATTTCAGGGTCATCTTAGCTCAAAATAAATCATGAAATGCATGAAAAATAGCAAATGAAGTCAGAAAAGGGTTGAAAAGTGATGATGTGGCTTTGAATGGTGCATATTGAATGCATAAAAAGTCTTGAGTTAAAATATGTTTAAAAAATGAAATCCCTTTGTAATAAACGAGTTTTCGTCCAAAACCCTGATACTTCGAAGGAGATTTTCTAGTTTGTACACGAAGTGCATTCAGTTCTTCCCGTAACTCTCTCAACTTTTTAGCACATGCTATGTGGGTGAAATTATGATACCATGCCAATTTTCAACCATTTCAGAGTTCATTTGCAGTGCTTTTCAATTTCAGGGTCATCTTAGCTCAAAATAAATCATGAAATGCATGAAAAATAGCAAATGAAGTCGGAAAAGGGTTGAAAAGTGATGATGTGGCTTTGAATGGTGCATATTGAATGCATAAAAAGTCTTGAGTTAAAATATGTTAAAAAATGAAATCCCTTTGTAATAGACGAGTTTTCGTCCGGAACCTTGATACTTCGAAGGAGATTGTCCAGTTTGTACACGAAGTGCATCCAGTTTTTCCTGTAACCCTCTCAGCTTTTTAGCACATGCTACGTGGGTGAAATTATGATACCATGCCAATTTTCAACCATTTCAGAGTTCATTTGCAGTGCTTTTCAATTTCATGGTCATCTTAGCTCAAAATAAATCATGAAATGCATGAAAAGTAGCAAATGAAGACAGAAAAGGGTTGAAAAGTGATGATGTGGCTTTGAATGGTGCATATTGAATGCAGAAAAAGTCTTGAGTTAAAATATGTTTAAAAATATGAAATCCCTTTGTAATAGACGAGTTTTCGTTCGAAACCCTGATACTTCGAAGGAGATTGTCCAGTTTGTACACGAAGTGCATCCAGTTTTTCCCCTAACCCTCTCAACTCTTTAGCACATGCTACGTGGGTGAAAGTATGATACCATGCCAATTTTCAACCATTTCAGAGTTCATTTGCAGTGCTTTTCAATTTCAGGGTCATCTTAGCTAAAAATAAATCATGAAATGCATGAAAAATAGCAAATGAAGTCAGAAAAGGGTTGAAAACTGATGATGTGGCTTTGAATGGTGCATATTGAATGCAGAAAAAGTCTTGAGTTAAAATATGTTTAAAAAAATGAAATCCCTTTGTAATAGACGAGTTTTCGTCCGGAACCCTGATACTTCGAAGGAGATTGTCCAGTTTGTACGCGAAGTGCATTCAGTTTTTCCCGTAACCCTCTCAACTTTTTAGCACATGCTATGCGGGTGAAATTATGATACCATGCCAATTTTCAACCATTTCAGAGTTCATTTGCAGTGCTTTTCAATTTCAGGGTCATCTTAGCTCAAAATAAATCATCAAATGCATGAAAAATAGCAAATGAAGTCAGAAAAGGGTTGAAAAGTGATGATGTGGCTTTGAATGGTGCATATTGAATGCATAAAAAGTCTTGAGTTAAAATATATTAAAAAATGAAATCCCTTTGTAATAGACGAGTTTTCATCCGGAACCCTGATACTTCGAAGGAGATTGTCCAGTTTGTACACGAAGTGCATCCAGTTTTTCCCGTAACCCTCTCAGCTTTTTAGCACATGCTACGTGGGTGAAATTATGATACCATGCCAATTTTCAACCATTTCAGAGTTCATTTGCAGTGCTTTTCAATTTCAGGGTCATCTTAGCTCAAAATAAATCATGAAATGCATGAAAAATAGCAAATGAAGTCAGAAAAGGGTTGAAAAGTGATGATGTGGCTTTGAATGGTGCATATTGAATGCAGAAAAAGTCTTGAGTTAAAATATGTTTAAAAAAATAAAATCCCTTTCTAATAGACGAGTTTTCGTCCAAAACCCTGATACTTCGAAGGAGATTTTCCAGTTTGTACACGAAGTGCATTCAGTTTTTCCCGTAACTCTCTCAATTTTTTAGCACATGCTATGTGGGTGAAAATATGATACCATGCCAATTTTCAACCATTTCAGAGTTCATTTGCAGTGCTTTTCAATTTCAGGGTCATCTTAGCTCAAAATAAATCATGAAATGCATGAAAAATAGCAAATGAAGTCAGAAAAGGGTTGAAAAGTGATGATGTGGCTTTGAATGGTGCATATTGAATGCATAAAAAGTCTTGAGTTAAAATATGTTTAAAAATATGAAATCCCTTTGTAATAGACGAGTTTTCGTTCGAAACCCTGATACTTCGAAGGAGATTGTCTAGTTTGTACACGAAGTGCATCCAGTTTTTCCCCTAACCCTCTCAACTCTTTAGCACATGCTACGTGGGTGAAAGTATGATACCATGCCAATTTTCAACCATTTCAGAGTTCATTTGCAGTGCTTTTCAATTTCAGGGTCATCTTAGCTAAAAATAAATCATGAAATGCATGAAAAATAGCAAATGAAGTCAGAAAAGGGTTGAAAACTGATGATGTGGCTTTGAATGGTGCATATTGAATGCAGAAAAAGTCTTGAGTTAAAATATGTTTAAAAAAATGAAATCCCTTTGTAATATACGAGTTTTCGTCCGAAACCCTCATACTTCGAAGGAGATTGTCCAGTTTGTACAAGAAGTGCATTCAGTTTTTCCCGTAACCCTCTCAACTTTTTAGCACATGCTATGCGGGTGAAATTATGATACCATGCCAATTTTCAACCATTTCAGAGTTCATTTGCAGTGCTTTTCAATTTCAGGGTCATCTTAGCTCAAAATAAATCATCAAATGCATGAAAAATAGCAAATGAAGTCAGAAAAGGGTTGAAAAGTGATGATGTGGCTTTGAATGGTGCATATTGAATGCATAAAAAGTCTTGAGTTAAAATATGTTTAAAAAAATGAAATCCCTTTCTAGTAGACGAGTTTTCATCCGGAACCCTGATACTTCGAAGGAGATTGTCCAGTTTGTACACGAAGTGCATCCAGTTTTTCCCGTAACCCTCTCAGCTTTTTAGCACATCCTACGTGGGTGAAATTATGATACCATGCCAATTTTCAACCATTTCAAAGTTCATTTGCAGTGCTTTTCAATTTCAGGGTCATCTTAGCTCAAAATAAATCATGAAATGCATGAAAAATAGCAAATGAAGTCAGAAAAGGGTTGAAAAGTGATGATGTGGCTTTGAATGGTGCATATTGAATGCAGAAAAAGTCTTGAGTTAAAATATGTTTAAAAAAATGAAATCCCTTTCTAGTAGACGAGTTTTCGTCTGAAACCCTGATACTTCGAAGGAGATTGTCCAGTTTGTACACGAAGTGCATCCATTTTTTCCCGTAACCCTCTCAGCTTTTTAGCACAAGCTACGAGGGTGAAATTATGATACCATGCCAATTTTCAACCATTTTAGAGTTCATTTGCAGTGCTTTTCAATTTCAGGGTCATCTTATCTCAAAATAAATCATGAAATGCATGAAAATTAGCAAATGAAGTCAGAAAAGGGTTGAAAAGTGATGATGTGGCTTTGAATGGTGCATATTGAATGCAGAAAAAGTCTTGAGTTAAAATATGTTTAAAAATGAAATCCCTTTGTAATAGAAGAGTTTTCGTCTCAAACCCTGATACTTCGAAGGAGATTGTCCAGTTTGTACACGAAGTGCATCCAATTTTTCCCGTAACCCTCTCAACTTTTTAGCACAAGCTACGAGGGTGAAATTATGATACCATGACAATTTTCTACCATTTCAGAGTTCATATGCAGTGCTTTTCAATTTCAGGGTCATCTTAGCTCAAAATAAATCATGAAATGCATGAAAAATAGCAAATGAAGTCAGAAAAGGGTTGAAAAGTGATGATGTGGCTTTGAATGGTGCATATTGAATGCAGAAAAAGTCTTGAGTTAAAATATGTTTAAAGAAATGAAATCCATTTGTAATAGACGAGTTTTCGTCCGAAACCCTGATACTTCGAAGGAGATTGTCCAGTTTGTACACGAAGTGCATCCAGTTTTTCCCGTAACCCTCTCAACTTTTTAGCACAAGCTACGTGGGTCAAATTATGATACCATGCCTATTTTCAACCATTTCAGAGTTCATATGAAGTGCTTTTCAATTTCAGGGTCATCTTAGCTCAAAATAAATCATGAAATGCATGAAAAATAGGAAATAAAGTCAGAAAAGGGTTGAAAAGTGATGATGTGGCTTTGAATGGTGCATATTGTATGCAGAAAAAGTCTTGAGTTAAAATATGTTTAAAGAAATGAAATCCCTTTTTAATAGAAGAGTTTTCGTCCGAAACCCTGATACTTCGAAGAATATTGTCCAGTTTGTACACGAAGTGCATTCAGTTTTTCCCGTAACCGTCTCAACTTTGTAGCACATGCTACGTGGGTGAAATTATGATACCATGCCAATTTTCAACCATTTCAGAGTTCATATGCAGTGCTTTTCAATTTCAGGGTCATCTTAGCTCAAAATAAATCATGAAATGCATGAAAAATAGCAAATGAAGTCAGAAAAGGGTTGAAAAGTGATGATGTGGCTTTGAATGGTGCATATTGAATGCAGAAAAAGTCTTGAGTTAAAATATGTTTAAAAAATGAAATCCATTTGTAATAGACGAGTTTTCGTCCAGAACCCTGATACTTCAAAGGAGATTGTCCAGTTTGTACACGAAGTGCATCCAGTTTTTCCCGTAACCCTCTCAACTTTTTAGCACATGCTACGTGGGTGAAATTATGATACCATGCCAATTTTCAACCATTTGAGAGTTCATTTGCTGTGCTTTTCAATTTCAGGGTCATCTTAGCTCAAAATAAATCATGAAATGCATGAAAAGTAGCAAATGAAGACAGAAAAGGGTTGAAAAGTGATGATGTGGCTTTGAATGATGCATATTGAATGCAGAAAAAGTCTTGAGTTAAAATATGTTTAAAAATATGAAATCCCTTTGTAATAGACGAGTTTTCGTCCGAAACCCTGATACTTCGAAAGAGATTGTCTAGTTTGTACACGAAGTGCATCCAGTTTTTCCCCTAACCCTCTCAACTCTTTAGCACATGCTACGTGGGTGAAAGTATGATACCATGCCAATTTTCAACCATTTCAGAGTTCATTTGCAGTGCTTTTCAATTTCAGGGTCATCTTAGCTCAAAATAAATCATCAAATGCATGAAAAATAGCAAATGAAGTCAGAAAAGGGTTGAAAAGTGATGATGTGGCTTTGAATGGTGCATATTGAATGCATAAAAAGTCTTGAGTTAAAATATGTTAAAAAAATGAAATCCCTTTGTAATAGATGAGTTTTCGTCCGGAACCCTCATACTTCGAATGAGATTGTCCAGTTTGTACACGAAGTGCATCCAGTTTTTCCCGTAACCCTCTCAACTTTTTAGCACGTGCTACGTGGGTGAAATTATGATACCATGCCAATTTTCAACCATTTCAGAGTTCATTTGCAGTGCTTTTCAATTTCAGGGTCATCTTAGCTCAAAATAAATCATCAAATGCATGAAAAATAGCAAATGAAGTCAGAAAAGGGCTGAAAAGTGATGATGTGGCTTTGAATGGTGAATATTGAATGCATAAAAAATCTTGAGTTAAAATATGTTAAAAAAATGAAATCCCTTTATAATAGACGAGTTTTCGTCGGGAACCCTAATACTTCGTAGGAGATTGTCCAGTTTGTACACGAAGTGCATCCAGTTTTTCCCGTAACCCTCTCAGCTTTTTAGCACATGCTACGTGGGTGAAATTATGATACCATGCCAATTTTCAACCATTTCAGAGTTCGTTTGCAGTGCTTTCCAATTTCAGGGTCATCTTATCTCAAAATAAATCATGAAATGCATGAAAAGAAGCAAATGAAGTCAGAAAAGGTTTGAAAAGTGATGATGTGGCTTTGAATGGTGCATATTGAATTCAGAAAAAGTCTTGAGTTAAAATATGTTTAAAAAAATGAAATCCCGTTGTAATAGACGAGTTTTCGTCCGGAACCCTGATACTTCGAAGGAGATTGTCCAGTTTGTACACGAAGTGCATCCAATTTTTCCCGTAACGCTCTCAACTTTTTAGCACAAGCTACGAGGGTGAAATTATGATACCATGCCAATTTTCAACCATTTAAGAGTTCATATGCAGTGCTTTTCAATTTCAGGGTCATCTTAGCTCAAAATAAATCATGAAATGCATGAAAAATAGCAAATGAAGTCAGAAAAGGGTTGAAAAGTGATGATGTGGCTTTGAATGGTGCATATTGAATGCAGAAAAAGTCTTGAGTTAAAATATGCTTAAAAATGAAATCCATTTGTAATAGACGAGTTTTCGTCCGAAACCCTCATACTTCGAAGGAGATTGTCCAGTTTGTACACGAAGTGCATTCAGTTTTTCCTGTAACCCTCTCAACTTTTTAGCACATGCTATGTGGGTGAAATTATGATACCATGCCAATTTTCAACCATTTCAGAGTTCATTCGCAGTGCTTCTCAATTTCAGGGTCATCTTAGCTCAAAATAAATCATCAAATGCATGAAAAATAGCAAATGAAGTCAGAAAAGGGTTGAAAAGTGATGATGTGGCTTTGAATGGTGCATATTGAATGCATAAAAAGTCTTGAGTTAAAATATGTTTAAAAAATGAAATCCCTTTGTAATAGACGAGTTTTCGTCCGAAACCCTGATACTTCGAAGGAGATTGTCCAGTTTGTACACGAAGTGCATCCAGTTTTTCCCCTAACCCTCTCAACTCTTTAGCACATGCTACGTGGGTGAAATTATGATACCATGCCAATTTTCAACCATTTCAGAGTTCATATGCAGTGCTTTTCAATTTCAGGGTCATTTTAGCTCAAAATAAATAATGAAATGCATGAAAAATAGCAAATGAAGTCAGAAAAGGGTTGAAAAGTGATGATCTGGCTTTGAATGGTGCATATTGAATGCAGAAAAAGTCTTGAGTTAAAATATGTTTAAAAAAATGAAATCCCTTTGTAATAGACGAGTTTTCGTCCGAAACCCTGATACTTCGAAGCAGTTTGTCCAGTTTGTACACGAAGTGCATCTAATTTTTCACGTAACCCTCTCAACTTTTTAGCACATGCTACGTGGGTGAAATTATGATACCATGCCAATTTTCAACCATTTCAGAGTTCATATGCAGTGCTTTTCAATTTCTGGGTCATCTTAGCTCAAAATAAATCATGAAATGCATGAAAAATAGCAAATGAAATCAGAAAAGGGTTGAAAAGTGATGATGTGGCTTTGAATGGTGCATATTGAATGCAGAAAAAGTCTTGAGTTAAAATATGTTTAAAAAATGAAATCCCTTTGTAATAGACGAGTTTTCGTCCAAAACCCTGATACTTCGAAGTAGATTGTCCAGTTTGTACACGAAGTGCATTCAGTTTTTCCCGTAACCGTCTTAAATTTTTAGCATATGCTATGTGGGTGAAATTATGATACCATGCCAATTTTCAACCATTTCATAGTTCATTTGCAGTGCTTTTCAATTTCAGGGTCATCTTAGCTCAAAATAAATCATCAAATGCATGAAAAATAGCAAATGAAGTCAGAAAAGGGTTGAAAAGTGATGATGTGGCTTTGAATGGTGCATATTGAATGCATAAAAAGTCTTGAGTTAAAATATGTTAAAAAAATGCAATCCCTTTGTAATAGACGAGTTTTCGTCCGGAACCCTGATACTTCGAATGAGATAGTCCAGTTTGTACACGATGTGCATCCAGTTTTTCCTGTAACCCTCTCAACTTTTTAGCACGTGCTACGTGGGTGAAATTATGATACCATGCCAATTTTCAACCATTTCAGAGTTCATTGGCAGTGCTTTTCAATTTCAGGGTCATCTCAGCTCAAAATAAATCATGAAATGCATGAAAAGTAGCAAATGAAGTCAAAAAAGGGCTGAAAAGTGATGATGTGGCTTTGAATGATGCATATTGAATGCAGAAAAAGTCTTGAGTTGAAATATGTTTAAAAATATGAAATCCCTTTGTAATAGACGAGTTTTCGTCCGAAACCCTGATACTTCGAAGGAGATTGTCCGGTTTGTACACGAAGTGCATCCAGTTTTTCCCGTAACCCTCTCAACTCTTTAGCACATGCTACGTGGGTGAAATTATGATACCTTGCCAATTTTCAACCATTTCAGAGTTCATATGCAGTGCTTTTCAATTTCAGGGTCATCTTAGCTCAAAATAAATCATCAAATGCATGAAAAATAGCAAATGAAGTCAGAAAAGGGTTGAAAAGGAATGATGTGGCTTTGAATGGTGCATATTGAATGCAGAAAAAGTCTTGAGTTAAAATATGTTTAAAAAATGAAATCCATTTGTAATAGACGAGTTTTCGTCCGAAACCCTGATACTTCGAAGGAGATTGTCCAGTTTGTACACGAAGTGCATTCAGTTTTTCCTGTAACCCTCTCAACTTTTTAGCACATGCTATGTGGGTGAAATTATGATACCATACCAATTTTCAACCATTTCAGAGTTCATTCGCAGTGCTTCTCAATTTCAGGGTCATCTTAGCTCAAAATAAATCATGAAATGCATGAAAAATAGCAAATGAAGTCAGAAAAGGGTTGAAAAGTGATGATGTGGCTTTGAATGGTGCATATTGAATGCAGAAAAAGTATTGAGTTAAAATATGTTTAAAAAATGAAATCCATTTGTAATAGATGAGTTTTCGTCCGAAACCGTGATACTTCGAAGGAGATTGTCCAGTTTGTACACGAAGTGCATCCAATTTTTCCCGTAACCCTCTCAACTTTTTAGCACATGCTACGTGGGTGAAATTATGATACCATGCCAATTTTCAACCATTTCAGAGTTCATATGCAGTGCTTTTCAATTTCAGGGTCATCTTAGCTCAAAATAAATCATGAAATGCATGAAAAATAGCAAATGAAGTCAGAAAAGGGTTGAAAAGTGATGATGTGGCTTTGAATGGTGCATATTGAATGTAGAAAAAGTCTTGAGTTAAAATATGTTGAAAAAATGAAATCCCTTTGTAATAGACGAGTTTTCGTCCGAAACCCTGATACTTCGAAGGAGATTGTCCAGTTTGTACACGAAGTGCATCTAATTTTTCACGTAACCCTCTCAACTTTTTAGCACATGCTACGTGGGTGAAATTATGATACCATGCCAATTTTCAACCATATCAGAGTGCATATGCAGTGCTTTTCAATTTCAGGGTCATCTTAGCTCAAAATAAATCATGAAATGCATGAAAAATAGCAAATGAAGTCAGAAAAGGGTTGAAAAGTGATGATGTGGCTTTGAATGGTGCATATTGAATGCTGAAAAAGTCTTGAGTTAAAATATGTTTAAAAAATGAAATCCCTTTGTAATAGACGAGTTTTCGTCCAAAACCCTGATACTTCGAAGTAGATTGTCCAGTTTGTACACGAAGTGCATTCAGTTTTTCCCGTAACCATCTTAACTTTTTAGCACATGCTATGTGGGTGAAATTATGATACCATGCCAATTTTCAACCATTTCATAGTTCATTTGCAGTGCTTTTCAATTTCAGGGTCATCTTAGCTCAAAATATATCATCAAATGCATGAAAAATAGCAAATGAAGTCAGAAAAGGGTTGAAAATTGATGATGTGGCTTTGAATGGTGCATATTGAATGCATAAAAAGTCTTGAGTTAAAATATGTTAAAAAATGAAATCCCTTTGTAATAGACGAGTTTTCGTCCGGAACCCTGATACTTCGAATGAGATTGTTCAGTTTGTACACGAAGTGCCTCCAGTTTTTCCCGTAACCCTCTCAACTTTTTAGCACGTGCTACGTGGGTGAAATTATGATACCATGCCAATTTTCAACCATTTCAGAGTTCATTTGCAGTGCTTTTCAATTTCAGGGTCATCTCAGCTCAAAATAAATCATGAAATGCATGAAAAGTAGCAAATGAAGTCAGAAAAGGGCTGAAAAGTGATGATGTGGCTTTGAATGATGCATATTGAATGCAGAAAAATTCTTGAGTTGAAATATGTTTAAAAATATGAAATCCCTTTGTAATAGACGAGTTTTCGTCCGAAACCCTGATACTTCGAAGGAGATTGTCCAGTTTGTATACGAAGTGCATCCAGTTTTTCCCGTAACCCTCTCAACTCTTTAGCACATGCTACGTGGGTAAAATTATGATACCATGCAAATTTTCAACCATTTCAGAGTTCATTTGCAGGTCAATATGTGAAGCTGAAAGATCACTGGCCCGCATTTGTGGCCTACAAGAAATCGGAGAAGGCTAAGAACAGGTCACTTACAAATAAGCAAAATGCCGCAAGGAAGAAGTATCACCATGTTACGGGGTCAGGTGGCTACAGCAAAGCCCGACCTACGTGGGACAAAGCTAAGCAAGACCTGCTTGCTAAAGATGTCCAACCAGCGACATTGCACTGGCCAGATCGGGCAAGGACTTGGTTCTTCGGGGTTGGGGGAACTTTGGACCCAGAAACAGGGAAGTGTGTCTGGACGAAAGCTCAACTTGCAATACCATTCAAAAAGCTTGAGGAAACAATCAAGAAATCGCTGGAAGGGACGTTCGTTCCCGGCAGAGAGAAGGACGAGCTGTCATTTGCCCTCGGAATCCTGAACACCCTGGACGAACACGAGGCACATCAGGCTCCGTTCCGTGGAAGGTTGGGTTTCCCGACAGCACTGGTTACAGAAGCCGACAGAGAAAGAAGAAAGAGGAAGCAAGCGAAATGCAAAAGATGAATGAAAGATTAGCGAAACTAGAGGCACTTGAGAGCCAGCGAGCTACCGGCCAACCATCTCAGCGGCACGAAGATCCTTCATTGGAGACTACCCACGATGCTACCCCACCATCTCAGCGGAGAAGCAGCGTGGCTTCCACTGAGCTCGTTCATCCTGATAGCACGGCTCCTCGCTACCCCATGGATGGTATCACGAATAATGAACATTGTGTGCTAATGGCGAAATGCCATAACCTGACCTTGAAGGCGGCGGTCGGATATGTCTTACCTCCTCGACCTGATGCAACTTTCCATTGCACTCCAGTTCCAGCTGGCTTTGCTATTGTCGGGGTGGATGAAATAATGGACGGATTTGATGGGCTGGAGCTTGAGTACGCTACAGGTGAAGGGTAGATTCTTCTTCGATATGCCTTAAGGACTACTTGTCTATGGAGAAAGGAACACATCGTGCTTCCATACTAGACGCTGCCTCAGCAGACTCAGCCGGAGGAGGCCCCGGTGCCTGAGTCATCTCCGGTGCGTCAGCCGTCTCCGCTGCCTGAGTCGTCTCCGGTGCGTCAGCCGTCTCCGCTGCCTGAGTCGTCTCCGGCGCGTCAGCCGTCTCCGCTGCCTCAGCGGACTTCGACGGAGGAGGCCCCTCATCAGAATCCGCCGCCTCAGCCGCCTCAGCAACATCGGACTCCGCCTCCTCCGCCGCCTCAGCAACATCGGAAGAGAGCCGCCGCCGCTCCGGCGGCTAGCAGCAGTACGAAACAGAGGAGATTCAGATACGGCCCAAGCCTCAAGGCTCTTCCCAAGTTACCATACGAGTTGACTGAGGAGGAAAACAACAAGATCGTGGATGCCGAAGTGAAACGTCAGCTTGCACCAAAACGCCCACCTCAAGAGGAGAAAATAGATCTGGTGAAAGCGAAGCGAACTCTAGAGGCCCTTAGGCGACCACCACCGCCTCCACCGCCATCAAACTATGACCGATGTATTGAAAAGATACATGATCAAGCGAGGCGGTCGGGAAGCTTAGGTAGCAGTGGCGCAAGAAGTGGGAAAACAATTCCCCAGCTCGGCGAACAAGGACTACAATCGTGCCCTCCGCTCAAGGTGGTTACCGATATCGCTAATGATCCGGAGAAAGCGGCCGGTGGTCTTGCTATCACTGCTGCTGATTACTTACCCGACTCGGTACAGTTTGAAAAGGCTGAGGTAGTACAAACCTTAAAATACGCGAACGGGAAGCCTCTCGTCACACGTGAGGAGCTCGACCGTCTACCAACGATGATGCGACGATTGCATGAATGGTACTTGAAAGCCTGCAAGGACGGGACCGACAATATCTTCATGGGAATTAAAGATGAGCACTTCTTCAATGGAGAGCAGGTGTTGTTTGTTGAATTTGAAGAAATATTTCAGTTATACAATCAAGCTGCCCTCGACAAAACTATCGTCAGTTGCTATTGTCTGTAAGTATTTTTTTTCTGTAATTAAGTCTCTAGCTCAGCTCGTTCATTGCATGTATTAATTATCCTCACACTATATTATGCAGATTGAAGATCCTCGAATGCAAACAACAACAAATCTATGACATTGGGTTCATTGACCCAAATTTCGTAAATGAACGTACGTTAAAAGATTTTCCCGCCGATACAGAGCAAAACTTGCTAAAGGCGTTACTTGGACAACAAACCAGAAAGGAAATACTATTTCCTTACAACTTCAAGTGAGTGTTACTATCTTGTGCACATTCTGTTTCGCTTACTCGAGGTTAAGTGCAATTAACGAGTTATGCGTGCGCAGTTTCCACTTTATTCTGCTAGACATTCAGCTTGAAGAGGGAAAAGTAACTGTCTTGGACTCGAGACGTAAAGACCCTAAGGAGTGGACGAACATGAGGCAAATGCTTCAGAAGTAAGTTCAATCATTATCGCACCATATCGGCAACTTTCGTTCATTTTCTGATATCAAGTAATCATTTTCTTTGCCGGGCAGGGTTTGGAAAAAGTTCACCAAACAGGTTAAGGGTGTCAGCTGGAAACCGGAGCTGCAATTTGTACCAAAGTAAGTACTACTCTAGTACCGCGCATCTCTCATTGATGCTAGTTTCAATACCATTATCATGCTTGGTTATCATTTTGATTGAACTCTATTCTCGTAAAGTGCTTGTTGCAGGCACCCGAGACTAATTTATGTGCCTACTACGTTTGCGAGTTCATTCGCCACTCGACCTCTGAGCGGGGCCGGGGCATATCTTTAGACCAATTTGAAGTACGTAAACAATATTCACATTTTTATTTTATTATCATCAATTGTGTTGAGTTTCATTCATATATTGACCCCCTTCTTTAAATTAGATCTGGCAGAAGCGGGACGAACTCCTACCAACTGATCGCATACGAGCAATTCAAGAGGAATTGGCGGGATTCTTTGTTGATCATGTCACACCTAAACATGGAGAATACCATAAGGAGATGATATGCGATGTTGGCAATAGACGTTAGGATCGTAAGAGATGTTATATTGTATATATTATATGTAATAGCATCGAATAGATTTACGAAAACTTGTTGCATTGTTCGACTAAGCACGGAGAAAGAGAGGTCACTTCTTCTCTCTATATATTGATCATGACGATGTTGTGTAATGGCGTTCTTTCATTTCTATATGTAGTAGCTAGCGTCGAGTTGAATGAAAAGCATAAAATAAAAATGGTAAACACAAAAATAAAAGGGGGAAACACAATATGAAAACCCCTAAACCCTCCAAAACCCCTCCTTTCAAAAAAAAACCCCAGCGCCTGGCAGCTGCTGACGCGTGGCTGCCTTTTAGTCCCGGTCGGTGTTACCAACCGGGACTAAAGGTCCTCCTGCTAGGCGCCCCACGGTGGCCACGTGGAGCTCCTTTAGTCCCGGTTCGTAGGCCAACCGGGACTAAAAGTGACGGGCATTAGTCCCGATCGTTTTGCCCCGGTTGTAGAACCGGGACTAAAGGCCCTCTGGAACCGGGACTGTTGCCCTGTTTTCTACTAGTGGGATTACATCCCGCATGGCACTGTTACCATTATGGAGGTGTTTGGATTAGAGAGTGGTAATGTAAACGGTAAGGGAATTAGATCACGCTGGTAACGGGAACGTAATGGATAAATCTATGTTCTGTTTGGTTGATGCCTGTAAAGTAATCCGAGTTATGGTGTCTTCCTTCGGGGTCGTCACGGCCGGTAGCTGCAAAGGAAGGAGAGCAGACAAGGGACGGGGAGGAGAGTAGACAAGGGAGGATGACGAAGGACTGGTGACAGAAGGAGAAGAGAGGAGGGAGGGAGCCTGCACCTTGCAGCGAACAGTCCGGAGCGACGAGGGCGAGCTGGGGCGGCCCGCACGGGGTGTCGACCAGGAGAAGGCGCTCGTCCGGTTGCTCGTCGGCCATCAGAGATGGGAGGGAGGTGGCTCGGAGGGGATCGGGGAGGCGGCGGCACCGGACTTGAAGGGGATCGAGGTGGCGGCGACGCTGGTAGAGGACTAGGGGATCGTGGGAAGAAGAGTGCTTGCGACGTAACCTTTACAGGAGGGGTGAGTGTGGTATCGATTGATTGCTGGGCTGGAAGCGTTTACGGAGGCAGCACATTACGGCCTACACAAACCAAACACGCGTAACGTTTTGGATTTACACTGTAAACAGGTTACGGGGATTTTCTCCCGAAACAAACACCTCCTATGTGGTATCAAATGACATTTACGTGGCATTTGCCCAATTGCATCCTATGGAAGGAATAAAAGTACCGTATAGTTCCAAATGTCTCACTTTCATCTACTACCCTGCCATTAAATAATCCCTAATGCCTCTCACACCTATGTAACTCATTTAAATAAGATGTGATCGTTTAAATAAGATGGTGATCACTCATAATGAATATATAGATGTCCTCGTCATCATTACTAGAGGAAATAGACCTGAGAGACTTGGAATGCAACTATATTTATCTGTTAGGAATTGCTAATGTGATGGCCCTTCGGTAGCTCACTGCACTGCATTTATCTGCTTATGCACTACTTCTAGTCTTCTACTATAGTCAATTTGATTTTCTATCCTTGCCATTTATGATAGACCATACCCTTGCCATGTTATATGCTCACAGGCCTTTGATATGACTGTACACATAGCAAGCATGTACACTGCATTTATCATTGTGTGCAAGTTATTGGAGATGTTGGTGTTATGATGGGGTCAAAAACAATATGTTAGTGTTATGATGGCGTACACCCACCTCTGGGTTCCGGTCCTAGTTTGAATTTGGACTCCTATGTTATTACTATGCAGAATACATACTTAAGGTAGCAGTTCAGGTCCATTTTTGTATGGAAAAATTACAAAGCAGTTCCCTAAATATTTATATTGATCGTCGTTACTGCTAAAAAATATATTACAAGAATATTTGTGATGGGAATTTGAAGTGAGCCTAAATATATTAAATGGATTAGAACTTTCCAATCGTATCATGATAACATAGATGTTGTCTTAACTCTTTTGTGGCAGTTGTCAAGCGCGATCGATATACTTTCATGATCACTTATACATTCGTGGTCACTTCTCCTTGCAAATGAATTTACGCTAAGTAAGACTAGCAGATGCCAGATGAAACAAATCCTCCTTGATGTCTCCGTCGACACTGATGGATTTTCCTTCTAGAATACGACGTCGACTAGTCGGTAATCAGCGACCTCGCCAGCGGACTAAAGAAATCCACACCAAGTTAAAACCAAGAACATGACGTAAGAGGCATCCACTTGTCATCCATTCTGATGCTGCCATGCTGCACTAGTACTGCCAATATTGGTACACTCCTTAGCTGCTAAGAAAAATACCATCAGCTGGAAGCATATGAGGCTGAAGAGGGACCCCGTTCCCTGCATGGTCTGTTTCTTAATTTGGGCTTTTAGCAGTCAAATATGGCAGTGTGATCACTCAATTCAATGGGAATTACAGTGGGTAGATGAAAAGTTAAAAATCTTCGGGTTGAAGGAAACCAATCAAGTCCCGTTTTTGTCTTCCCAAGGATACGTCAAATTTATGTTAGAAGATACTATCTCCTTTCCGATTTATAAGGCTTGCGCGTATATCTAGGTTGATAAATACATCAACAAAGTATAAATTATACTTCCTCCGTCCGGAATTACTTGTCGTCAAAATAGATAAAAATGAATGTATCTAGAACTAAAATACATCTAGATACATCCATTCCTTGGACAAGTATTTTCGGACGGAGAGTATTTCACAAAAAAAATATCATTAGAAACTTTAAATCGTCTACTTTCTAATGGTATAATTTTTAGACTATGCAACTCATTTTATGTTGGTCAAATTATAAATCTAGAAATACGCGCAAGCCTTATAAACCGGAAAGGAGGTAGTAGTACATTCAGATGTGATGTACACTTGTCGCTGGGCATGGACAAATGTTGGACACTTGTCGCTGCGCTATTAATGTTGGGCATCGACAAATGTGGGACGTCTTATTTCGGACCTTTTCCGGTCAAATATGGCAGTGTAGTGAATCAATTCAATGGGAATCACACTAGGTAGCTGACAAATTTGAAACCTTAGGGTCGAAGAAAACCAATCAAGTCCTGTTTTTGTCTCCACAAGGATACTTCTAATTTATGTAAGAAGATACATTTCTATGTGAATGTACACTTGGCAGGTGGGCTTTGACAAGTGTTTTACCTCCCCTGACTTATAAATACACCAATCCAAATGCAATGTGCAATAACCTTACTTACAAGCACGCAAGGTAGAAAAGATCTAAACCTAGCCGGTGAGAAGAGGAGCCCTGCCGGCCGGCGGCGAGATGTACACCAACCCTCCGCCGCCGCAGGGCATGTCCTACTACGAGCACGCGCAGAAGCGCCACCAGGAGAAGGGCTGCCTCTACGCATGGTAATCAGTTAATTCAGCTTCTCACTTTCTCTGAAGCAAGACGTGATGTGATATCTGCAGCCATCATAGATATAGAACCTTTTCTGAAGCATGATGTGATGATGTGATACTTGCACTAACAATAAGAGCACTGATAACAGTGAAGCCGTAGTAGTAGCTAACTTTGCAGGCATGATTAATTGGTAGTGGAGATGGAGGCTGATTATCTAGTCTTGTTCCTGGCCATACACACCCATCATGGTCATGGGCCCATGACCTGATGCCCTCATCCATAGCCATAGGTGGTGGATTCATTCCAGCCCGCCGGAACTGACCACCCAACTAGGCTAGGCATTCTCGCAAAAAAAAAAAAAAAAAAAAAAAAAAAAAAAAAAAAAACTAGGCTAGGCATCCTCGGTTCGTTCAAAAAAGAAAGTCAGGGTTCACAATCAGACCACCAAGAGAAGAACAAAAAGACTCCGGGTCCGGGTTGGCGGCAGATGGAGAAAACAAGAACAGAGCAGGATTAACTATCTCCATATTTTCCATTTATATACAAAACCAATATTTAAATTTCTCCGGCTCATCTAGCGACTAAACCGTTCCATTTCGGAGTTCCGAGAGGTTTTTCTCGATGATTTCTAGAGGTCGACTAGCACAAAGCCTGTGTTCCACGCCTACAAAAGACAAACCTGTCAAGCCAAACAGCAACCACCATGGCCAGCCCGTGGGCCCATCAAGCTATGTTAGTTAGTACAAATCAGTGTTGCCACTTGTGCTTAGGTGGTGGTGAACTGGTGATGAGTAGGAAAAAAAATTGTGGCACAGGTGCAGCTGCCTTTCCAGCCTATAAAACTCCACCCACTCCTGCTTCATGTTCCAATCCTACATATCTTCCCAGAGACAAAGGAGAGCAGAGCACAACCCTTGGAGACTTCTTCTTCTTCCATAGCAACCCGAAACAACCTTTGCAAAGATGTATAACGCTCCGTCGGGGCAGGAGATGTCCTACACGGACCACGTGCAGAAGCGCCACGAGGAGAAGGGCTGCATCTACGCATGGTGAGACACACACACACACACACACACACACAGTTTGTTCATCCACTCGCTCACTCCCCCCCTCTCTCTGGGTTTTGCTCTTGTGAATTGAGAAACCTCTCGGCCGTGCATCTATCGATGCAGAGGCCGAGAGAGAGAGAGATAAAGCTCTTCTCCATCTGAAAAATCCTCGGAGAAATCATAGACATGGCAGGAATATCTTGGGACTGATTCCCCTAGTACTAGTTCCTGTTAATTCCTTTGTGTTCTATTCATTCTTCCCTTCTACTCCATCCCTTCCATAATATAAGACGTTTTTTGATACTACACTAGTGTCAAAAAACGTATTATATTATGGACGGAGGCAGTATGATTTTGTTGGTGTTTGTGTTTGACTGGTTGGGTGTTTGGGTTTGCAGCGTGTTCACGGCGCTGTGCTGCTTCTGCTGCTACGAGACCTGCGAGTGCTGCCTCGACTGCATCTGCTGCTGCTGCAACTAAACCAGGCCGCCATGGCCGGAGGCCGCAGGGCGCAGCAGAGACCCACCGGCCTCCGTCGACTTTCATAATAAGCATATGTGTCTAGTTTCTTAGCTCGATGAGAAGAACTGTATCAGATATTTGCTACTATAATACCATCTGTCCCGGACAAGACTATCGCTGTAATCATCGATCATGGTTTGTGTTGCATCTTAATTTAATTTAGCATCAGATTCTGGCTCTCACCTACCCACTGCGCTTTTCCTTTTACATTTTGCTTGCATCCCTGAAATTATCTCAAGACTGAAATGGAAATATATATTTTTTGCAACTGAAATGAACGTACACACCTGTTGTGGCTGATATATGTTGGTTGGGCAGATTAACCTGCCATACCAACCAGTAGTAAGGTAAACGGCTCAGCAGACTGCACGCAGATATTCTTTCTGCAAACCGTCAACATAACACAACTTTTTTCCTGACCTTTTTGCTTAAAGAAGATGAAATAAAGAAGGCATTGGTTCAACCGTCAAAAAGATACGAGCATCGAGAAGATCTGGAAAGTATAAATAGTCGTCCGTGGCTGGCCAGGGACCATTCGATATGTTCCAAAGAATCGGGCGGAGAAAATAGAGGATACTATGCCCAGGCAACCATTGATGAAAAAGAAGAATGTGTTTTGAGTAAGGCAAACATTCATGGGGCATATGCCTCGGTCCACAATGGCCGAATTCTGTTACAACAGAATGATGAAGCTATGACTACAATCCGTGGAAAGCCAGCACTATGGGAGATTGTTCTGAAGACATAAAGCTCTGTGGCTTCATGCACAAGTTAGATCAATAGCGAGTACTCAAAGTCAAGTCCCCGTGCTCCGAAGCGTCCATGTCTGCTTTTACTGCATAAGAACTTGAAATGGGAGGTCACTTCCCCATAGCGACGGATGAGGACAACGACGAAACCTCAGCTGTCTTATCTTCACGCAGAGCTTACTTGTTCACCGTGCATCGCATGACATGGTTACATCACGCTGCCCCCGCAAACTCTCCACCTCCTCCAGTAGGATGTGGTTCAGGATTTTTTCCTTGGCGTACCTGACAAATGGAGGGGGTAAAGTGATCAAGATATTTTAGAAGGTCTGAACATTTTGTCTGTCGTTACGGAGGGAAGTTAGGCAGACCACTTGGCGTGTTTAAAACAACCGTGGGCCTTGGGGATTGCGATGGACATAGAATGGGGTGCAGGAACATAGCATTGAATAGCTCAGTGCAGGACATGGAAAGCTTGAAAGCAATAGGTCTAGTGGATTCTTCAATGATAGTATGATTAATCTTTTGTTGTCAGAATATAGCATAGTATGATGTTTAGTATCATTTTGTTGTCAGAATATAGCATAGTGTGATGTTTAGTTATCATTTTGTTGTCAAAATATAGCATAGTGTGATGTTTAGTTATCATTTTGTTGTCAGAATATAGCATTGTGTGATGCTTATGATGTGTTATTATGGTTCAAGGGCTCGGCGAATGTGGCAGGTTCAGAGTCCTTGTTAAAGGATAACCGTACATAAAACCTCCATCTTACTTCACATAACATCCCATATTATACTTTTAAAAAAGACAGAACCTCAACGGGAGTTCTTCTTACTAGAGCATGGTTGATTAACTAAGTTCAGAGGCAAAACTTAAGGCCCAGCAGAAAAAATATCTTTTTCAACATGTTCAAATTGCTAATACTGACAAAAGGCACTTGTGCCTACCAATTTAAGAAATTACGAAGTAGTGGACACAGATAATTTAAGAGGTTATGAAGCCCCACCTCCACGCTGGAAGCTGCCTGCTTTGCTTCGCAGCAAACGGCCTGAATCCTCTGTTACTGGGGCTTATGTGCTGTGTAAAAGCTAAAAGGTACTCTGCGGTTTGCTTATGTGATTGTTCGGCAACAGTGTTGGAGAGTAGTTTCCCCTCTGAGTTCTAAGTTGACACTAATTTGAGCTTTTGTAAGACCTTTATGTTTCGGACCTGGTTTGTCAGGCTTCTTTCTATGAAATGGAGACAGGGAGCTCTCCCTGTTTATCTAAAAAATATATGATATCGCTGTAAACTTCAATGACATATATCCATATTGGTGGTGCTAGTTTTTCATCAGAAGGACTCGTAATATCTCTATAGATCTGGCAAAAGCGAAAGACCCCTAACGTCAGGGGCTGACCACTGAGCTCACTCAGGCCTCGCTGGGCGAGCCAGAGAGTGGGTGCGAGCTGGAATTGCCATAGCTTATGGTTAGAGCAATAGGAAAGGGCCCAGCAGAGAGAACAGTCAGGATAACGAGCGCGGAGCCCACTTGGCAGGGGGGTCCTATTTTCTTTCCCCCTTTCCCAGTATGGCAACCCATTCCTGATTTGCATTTCACCACCTTATCCATTTCCTCCATACTAAAAGGTCCGACCATTAAATGTGAAAATTTTATCAAACTCCCTCCAGTCAGACACCTAAGCAACTGCTCACACCCAAAAAGAAAAGAAATGAAACAACACAACCCACCTGCTACATATACCCCTGGGCATTCCAATACTAACCAGATTTCACTACATCTTTCTGCTCTGGCCTCCAAGCTGCATGCTTCCTACTACCTACCTCAGCCAAATAAACAGCGTCGAGCCAATGCTACCTGATTATTTCCAGCTGCATGTGTCTAAGTCTGAAACCCAATATTCGGTTGCCTTATGAACTAGCTTTCCAAGAGAAGCTTTATTGTTACTTGTGCATAAAGTAGAAACATTACATGATATATCAACATAGTTTGTAACAATGTAGCAGAATTTCTGGTAATACTATGGTACTACTTAATTCATACTTGGAAAGAGACATAATAAGGGACCGATACTTTGAACCCTGCTTTATTATTATATACCACCTCATGCGCAGGGGGTCGAATGGTATATTACTTGATTAAGCTGCAAATATGGCAGGTATAATGCTACTACTTGCCTCATAGCTAGAAAAAGAAACATAATAGGGAACCGATGCCTTGAAGCCTGGTTTGATTAGTTATATACCACCTCACGCGCAGGGAATTAAATGGTACTTCCGCCGTCCGGAAATAAGTGACGCTGTTTAGTTTGAACGGAGGGAGTATATTACTTGATTAAGATGCACGTATGCCAGGCATAATGCTACTACTTGCCTCATAGCTAGAAAAAGAAACGTAATAGGGAACCGATGCCTTGAAGCCTGGTTTGATTAGTTATATACCACCTCACGCGCAGGGAATTAAATGGTACTTCCTCCGTCCGGAAATAAGTGACGCTGTTTTAGTTTGAACGGAGGGAGTATATTACTTGATTAAGATGCACGTATGCCAGGCATAATGCTGCGAAACTTATTACCTCATGAGATCAACATATTCAGAGACAACTCCAGGTCATGTCCATATCATTTCATGCCACTGGGATATTTGGTTCACCCAGATTCACAAAAGCCTCCGCGCGCATCATGCGTAGAGTGACAGTATGCCAAGAGACAAGGTGATCCAGGAAATTTGACACATATGTCCGTCTGTCGTCCTGCATCGTTAAAAAGCACCAGAGTGGTTTTCAGGTATATTAGTACTAACTTTTAAAAAATTTAACATAGGTAACAAGCAGAAAAAGGTGGATCTGGGAGAGCACCTTGTAGTCTAAGTAGTAAGCATGCTGAAAAGAAAAAGGAGAAATGTTAGTACTTGGCAGATGGTAGGATCTAAACAGAGATTCAATTTACTTACCTCCCACAAGTCTAGGCTGATGATTGGCTGAAAGAGAAGAAGACACGGAATGTCATTGCAAAGATTAAAACTGGAAATCTCTCATATAATTCGATAGAAAAGGGTTGAGCGAACATACAATATCTCCAAAAGCAAGTGGGTTGATAGCATTTAGCGTATGAACCACCGCGAGTTTCCTCTCGTTTCTCTTCACTGCAGTAAGCAAAACATTCAGCTGCGTTTCAATAATGAATACTAAGCGGACTTTGCATGTCTGTACTTGAAAGAAATGGTTGTAAAGGGGGACTTACAGACAAGCCAAACCCAACCAGACCCCAACAACGACAACGCCGAGCGCATGAACTCCTCCCTGAAATTAAAAAAGGAGCCGAAATCCTTCTCAATCTGCTGCAGCACGCCTACCTCGGGCGAGCCGCCGCCTTCCGGCTGCATCGATTCCCAGAAGAAGTGATGGTTCCAGACCTACACACCACAGTATAACATCCAGGTTCAGAATTGCAGCAATCAAATACAGCAGCATCCCCTTGTTTCAATCAAGCTGAAGCTACCAAGAAGATGAAACATCAGTGTGTGGCATCACCTCGGCGGCGTCGTTGTACTCGGGCAGCGGGTTGCCGTTGTTGTAGGCCTCCTTGATGAGGTCCTCGAGGGTGTGGCCGTAGAGCGGGCTGATGGCGAGCTGCTTGTTGACCCCGTCCACGTACTCCTGCTGGTGCTTGCCCCAGTGCAGCTCCACCGCCCGCCTGCTCATGTACGGCTCCAGGGCATCCTGCAACCAACCAAGCCAAGCTGAAGCTGAAGGTGGCATCTTCTTTAATGGCGGCGGCGGCGGCGCGCGAAACCGGGAAAGATAAGACGGTTGGACGTGCTTACGGTTTTGTACGGCGGAGTCGTGAGGCCGTAGTAGGACACGACCTTGGAGAGCCTCCGGGACGGACGGCGGCGCCGGGGACCGAGGAGGGAGGGTCGCGGCGGCGCGGCGGCGGTGTGTGGGTGGGCGAGCGGGCGGTGAGGGGCGGCTGGGAGGCCGCGCATTGGGAGGAGCATGGGGGCAGCGGCGCCGGCGAGGGGAGGGGACGAGCTCCGGAGCTCGGGAGGGAGAGGGAGAGGCTGTGGCTGCCGGCTCGGCTGGTCCAAAACCTTATCGTTTTCACAGTAGCTACTGACTGAGGCACTGAGCTGACATGAACTCTTCAAGTGAACTGGCACCATCACTTGGGAGTTTCTCCAAACTTTTGGGAAATTTTTATTTATTTTGACAGACAAAACTGAGCATTGTTCATCTGCAAAAGTTTCATCCAGGAATGCCTTGATTTACTGTCAATGCAGAAGCACATCCAGAATGCTTTAATTTCTGTCAACATGAAACGCTTCTATCGAAATTCAAATCAACCTTCTTTTAAGGAAATTCAAACAAAACATTTTTTAGGGAAAATCCAAACGAGATTGGCGAGCAGCCAAAACTCACTGAAAATACAGCTCTTATATTTTACCCTTAGAATGCAGTAACACGAAAGTCAGATGACAATAATAAATTACTTACACATCAACCAAAATCACATGATCTAAAACTCACTGAAAAACAATTCAGAGATGCACTCACAATGGTGGAGCATTTGCCATTCTCCAAACTTCAGAAAAAAAAATTATGTTCATCGAGAAATATCTTAATTTCTGTCAACACAGAAACCCACACGCAAATCAGTCTTTTTTTTAGGGAAATTCAAAACCAATTTTTTTCAGGGAAATTCAAACATGTCTATTTCAAGTTAAATGGAACTATGTCTAGCAGCTAAAACTCACTGCAAAAACAGTTCAGATAGGTTCCATCTTCCCTTTAATGTAGTGAGCACAAACACATCAGTTGCACGAAAGTCACGGCACAGGCATTGTGAGGAGAACAATGTCTAGAGGCAACAGCTCCAATCACTCAACCAATGAACGGCAATAATAAATTACTGATACAACAAACAAAATCTCTGGCACCTGATCATGCCTCACGGTCTCAGTGTTACACACCCCGCATAGTATGTATTACACAAAGGTTGGCCATTAGGCCATGCTATGGAAAACAAACACACCGGGGACCAATGTTTCTCGGAGCTGTGGGCAAGGTTCTGGAGACTGCGACACAACGACACATGATGACACACGATGCCCCGACATTCCATCAACCGAGTCAGATCCAGTCAGCGATCTGTTAAATAGAAAGAAAAAAAAAGATGGGTTAGGTTAAGTCGAATACTGGTATTCCGCGACAAAGCAAAGAGATGAAAATACAGAGTGCTTCATAGCTGGAATGTATTGTGCACCTTGACGCTAGACAATTGAATGGGTAAGAATTCAAAAACAGATTGCAGTTTGGAGAACCGAACCTTGCACTACTCTAAGAAAATCTTGGTTGCGACTGCTGGCAGCTTCCTGCCAGATGCCTCATTCAATTCATAGGTGATATCCATATCCATAAGCCGGTGATTCTCTTTCGAGCGAACCATCGAGAACGAAACATTGATACTGTCCCCTTCATTTACTCTCGGAGATGGAGTCATCAAGAATACCTTGGAAAGAAAATAAACGACTGTCAAATTGTGCCAGGCCAGGCAACTATGAATGATATGCATTTCCATTGTTACATAATAATCAAAAGAATATACTGTTTCAAATAAAAGGATCCATATCCTCGTGTGTAATCTGATGTTATTAAATAAATAGACATTCTTTTACTTAAGTTCCCAATTTGCAAGAATAGTCTGTCGCTCTACTTACAATATAGAAGAGATAAAGGCTGAACCTTTACATGTTATCTCTCCTATGTTCAACTCACAGGTACAAGAACAAAGGATGTGGGGCATTTATAGTTTTATATACTGTGGCTATGGCTGGTAAAAAATTCTGCAACAGCAGAAAAAGATATTGATATATATTCTAGAAAACCAACCTGCTGGCCCCAGTGTGTCCCACCATTCTCATCTGGAGCTGTATTTAGTTCAACTTCCTCAACTGCAGGGTTTTGCTTGCTACCCTGAAGGTGGAAAATAGTGAGTGTCTTCCATTGAGTAAAACATGAGATGAGCTGTGCAATAATTCAGCTAGACATACCCTAAAGTGAACATCAAACCACCCAGCCAATGCAGCTAGCCTTGTTCTATCCTGGTTGATTGGCAATGTAACCTGTGCTCTAACTTCTCGAATCTCTTCAACGGTTGCTGTCAAGCAATCCATTTCCTTGACAACGGCAGGTTGCCCTATAAGTTGGTTTGGATGAAGATTGTTCCAAATTGAAGACTGCAGAAGAATACAGAGAATGGTTATGGATGTAAGAAATGTCTCGTAAAAAGAATTGAGAGTCATTACTGGAAGTATGTAGTGATTATTTGTGAAATACAGAGTATATTACAGGCCTATATTTAGGTGCAAGTCATTTATAAGCATCAAAAACACTCTAAAATCTACATTCCAGGACCGCAGTTATTTGAGAAACAAATAACTACATGAACTTTTGGGATGGTCCTTTTGGATGAATAAATTCTTAGTAGCTACTCCAAAAAATACCATTATAAGATTTTTTTTGTATGATTGTATCACATTTTTTTCAGACCAAAAGCATGCCAATCCAACAAAACGACAAAAATATGATGCCTTTGTACTAAGAGATACCTTGAGATAGAACTTCTCATGTTCTGCACGATATGCCTTTGTCAAGGCATTCATGTTGACCCCATAATAAGCCTGGGTGTCTTCAACAAACAGATTCCAGTCATTCATGGCATGCTCAAAATCTTCCATCTTTTTGTCACCCAACCCACTTCTTATCGGTGCTAACCACATCCGAGCATGACTAGGATACCTGCAAAAGATTTATCATGCATTAGGTACATCTGTGTTTTGATTGTGCAAACAACAAAATCACAAGGGGTATCGCCATCTTTCAGAACAAAATTTAAGATCATGTCTATTTTTAATTTGATTTACAGATTATTTGATCAGGCTGCATACAACAATCACAGTTCTGTGTAAGAAAAATTCAGAACCAATACAATAGTACTCCATACGTAAAGTAATACTCCCTCTGTAAACTAATATAAGAGCGTTTAGATCACCAAAATAGTGATCTAAACACTCTTATATTAGTTTACGGAGGGAGTATAAGAGGTTTTAGATCACTACTTTAGTGGTCTAAAACGTCTTATATTACCTTACAGAGGTAATACATGTTAGCAAACTTGGAATTAATTAAAGAATGATTCTCTATACTCACATTACACCACCTGGATTCAACCAACGGTCACGTGCGCATATGACGGAATCAAACATGGACTCTCTCAGGAGATAGTAGCCCATCCACTCAGAGATAATGACATCAACTGCAGTTGCAAAAAAATAATAGACACAACAAACTGATTAATATTCAATATACATCATAGCTTCCATATTCTGACAAGACTTGGAAAAAAAATCCCCTTTCAAGATGAAAGACTCGGCCTTTTTGCTGTTAAAAGTGTTGATGGGATTGATATCACTCCGCTAGCCAACACCGGTACTTTCAAATGATAGCCATCGATTCAGGAACGAAAAAATGTAAGAGGGAGTCAAGAGACGAAAAGACTCGCCTTTCTCCGGCAGCACAATGTCCTCCATGGTCCCCTGAATGACCTCGACGATGTCGGCGACCCCGTTGGCGCGGACGAGCTCGCGGGCGTGCTCCGCCACGTTGGTGGCCTCGACGGCGTACACCTTCCTGGCGCCGGCCTGAGCGCTCCAGATGGCGAGGATGCCGCTCCCGGTGCCGACATCAAGAACCACCTGACAGATCCACCGAATCAGTCGAACCGGAGCCCCAAATTACTGCGAACCTCGGACCTCCGGCGGTTCGCGGGGACGGGGAGGGAGGGGCCGCTTGTTCTCACCTTGCCGCGGAAGTGGTGGGGGTTGCGGAAGACGGCGGAGTGGTAGGCGTCCATGCGGACGCGGTCGCAGAGCATCTCCTTCTGGTGGTAGAGGTAGGCGTAGGTGCAGAAGTAGTTGGCGAAGTCGACCTCCTTGTCGACGGGGGGCGCGCCCCCGGCGGCCGAGGAGGCGGCGGCGCCGTTGGGGAGGGACGCCATGGGGATGGAGGGGTGTGGGGGCGGGAGAGGAGAGGAGAGGAGAGGAGACGAGAGGGGTTTTCCTGCGGTTTGGGGGGATGGCTGCTCGTTTCTAGGGTTTATGGGGTAGGGATTTTTAAAGGACTGTTGCCGTGGGTCTCGGCCGTTGGATTGTGCTTTAATATTCGTGTTCGAGGCTGATGGGCTTTTTTCCTTTTTCATCTTTCGTGGAAGAGCATGTATGTAGTGGATGGACATCAGCACAGATTTTGAGAGTTTTATTGAGATGTCTGATGAGAGTTCGCGCGACTCGACAGTTAGGGTTTCGCGCCTTTTGACGGCGACGCCGCAGGTCTCCCCCGTCTCTCTTGCCTTAGGCCATGGTGACACGGTGGATCTCGGCCCTTGCCGGGGATAGGGGCCCTGGTTCGTTTTTAGGTGTCTTTTTGTGTTTGTTTAGGGTTTGTGTCCTGTTTAAGAAGGCCAGGCGATGACGGTACCTTGGAGATGGAATAAGGTTCTTCTCATCTAGTCTACGTCCCGACGGTGCGTCTAGCGTTTCATTGATGGTGTTTGCCCCTCATGATCTAGTTCGCCCGCTACATCACCTCTCATTTTGTCATTCATTTGTTATAATGCACTAATGTGCGGTCCCAGCAAATCCACCTCCATCCAAAATAAATTAATCAAAATTATCCCCACTATTGACTTCCTTACTTAAGAAACGTACACAGCAGCCCTTGTTGTTCCACTGCCATACGCAACAAATCAACCATCAAATAAAAAATCGCCACACACAATCTATAGGTACAAGTCTTCGGCAACTAGGGTTCTAAGTTCAAGCCTCTGACGAGGATCTTCAACAGACCCTCGGCCTCTACACAGACGCATCAACCTTTAGTGTGGCGACCCCGCTTCCCGCCACTGAAGTCCCTTCTCCCATCGCTCATGTCTTTTTCCGTTCCTAAATAGTCCACACCAAGAGAACAAATGGTTGTCTCATGTACCAGGTTGGCATAAGAAGTATGCAATGTTCCTAGTTCTGGACCAAGTGGACATGGTACGTTCGTTCTGTACGCATCAGTTTTAGTTTCATGACAACACTATTGTGCAGAACTATAGATCCTTGAATCAACTATTTTGGACCCATGATGCCTTCTTCTTTTTGAAATTGTGATGGCTATGATCCGTACTATAGTCAATTTAGACATGACATCTACTAGGTAGAGATATATATAACAACATCAACAATCAAGTGAAACAAGTTTAGATTCCTTTGATTCAAAGGATCTTCATAGGAACTTTGGAGGATTAGAACCCTTAGAAATTGTTCTTATGTTGGTTGTTTGATTCCCAGGATGAATCCCATCCGATTTTTTTTCTAAGGATTTGTTTGTACTACTTCCCATAGGATTTTTAACATCCACTCAAACCGCTTTGAAAGGATCCTTTTTTCCATATGATGCAATCAAACAAACCAAAATCTTATAGAATCAAGATGGGCATGACATGACAATCCTATGATTTCCAATTCACGTGTTTTTAGAATTCTGCGAATCAAAGTGGCCCTTACAGGACCTTGTTTTCATATATCCCTTAGCTTCCCTTTATTTCATTGCAATAATCTTACGCATCTTGTTAGAGAATAGTAACTTCGCAAGGAAAGACTGGAGTACACACCGGTTAGGTGGAAAGGAACATTAGTCACTGCAAGTTTGCTGCACAAGTTTCCTTTTTTATTATTTTGAGATATACATGAGAGTTTTTTTATTTGTTGGTTAGACAAATTTTATTCATTTGAGATGGTATCATCTACATGTAATAGACAACTCCGGCAGACCATGACACTTGAAGAGGTGAAGGCGACAAATCTATGCTGAAGCCCCCTTGGTGATATATCTGATGTTGATCAAACATGATAATACCCCGTGTGTTGCTGCGGGAAATTTGAACAAAGATTTTGCAAGGACAAAAACACCAGCTATATTATATACATGTGAAAGGAAAAATAATGTACCAAAACGGAAGCACCTTGTATACATTATCGGTGTATGAAATGGTGTTTCAAACATCGAGCATAAATTTCCATTTCATAAAAAAACTATGACTAACCGTTAATCTTCTGTGTCCATACTTCAAGTTAGGCTAAAATGTCTTGATTTGATAAGATCATCTCAACCATTTAGAAGTATGCAGTTGTTGCTACGATCTAGAAAACATTTAGATACTACACATTCACATATTTCTTGTGTTACATGACGATCAAATGAGTATATTACATTTCCCCTTATGTATGACACATAAGTAGATTTTGGCGGCCACTAAATGATATTTTTGAAGTACAATTAACAACTTGCAAACTTGAACGACGAACACATCACCCGATGCCCTCGAATGATCAAAGTGTACAATGTTTGTTCTGTCTGTCCAAATTAATAGAAACTCTGCCAAAAACATTAGATGGATGCTAGATGAAACAAAACAAATGCTATCAGTAAATATTTGGAAAAAGAGGATCGCCACCTGCAACCAAACTTCCCTTTTGTATTGTTGCTCCTTATATCTGCTATAACACAACACTGTTATAACATGTGATATACTTGAGTTGCTATGAGCAGTAAAATACACAATTTCATAAAATGTTAGTATTGTTGCATGATCTAGTTGACAGAATGAAATAGAGGGAATTAACTTGGTCAGTCATTGCAGAAATATAATTTAGTAGAGAAAGTAAAAAATGGCTACGGCTAGCTGACAAATATTCTAAGACTCCCACTTCGGGACAACCCCTCTCACTAAACGTATAAAGGGTTATGTGGACTTTCCACAAATTATACCCCTTTGTATTTGTATGCAACATATACGTCATATGTTTGCAAAGCACAACTCACTTGGGCCGGCCCATTTGCGATGGCACGTGATGAATAATAAAGAAAAAGGATCGCAGTAGGTGGGAATCGAACACGAGACCGCCTACAAAATAACTTGCGTGCATAGCAACTAGAGCTGCCTGCCTTAAATACACAATGTGAAGCTTGACCCTTTAAGTAACCAACGGGCTGGGAATTTTAAAATCATTCTGCCAACATTTTGTGAGCCGGTCATTCTTTCACAGTTTTTTCTTTCTTTCTTTTTCTTGTTTTCCTTTTACGTTCTTCTTTCTTTTTAAAAATGGTCGCGCTTAAAAAACAAAATTGTAAAAATATATTTTCAAATTTTGTTTCTAAATTTAAAAATATTCACACTTTACAAAAGTTAAAAGGTAATTTCAAAACAAATGTTTGTGTCTTTAAAAATTGTTCAGAATGTTGAAACGTGAACATATTATTGAAGCACGAACAAAATTGTGTAAACAAACATTTTCAGTAAACACCAACAAAATTTTAAATTTTAAAATATTTTTCAAAAATACGAAAAAGTGTTTTGAAATTTCCCAAAGATTTTTTGAATTTTTGAACATACTTTTTTCAAATGACATTTTAAAAATTTGAACAAATTCCAACACGCGCTCGATGGGAGTGATGTCGTCGCTTAGTCGGGCAAGGCCTAAGCGGGTTATTTATTAAAAAAAATCGTTTTGTTCAAATTTTTGGTCAATTCATTTTTCACCCTTATCAACTTTATTATTATTTATGGAACTTATTAAAAAATTGAAATATCGTTTGGAATTCCAAAATAAAAGTTTTAACTAACTGTTTTGAATGATGATTTTAAATTATTTTTTATCAAATATTCCATTCAATGCTTTTCTTAAAACATTTACTGTTTTCAATTTTATACGTTTGTATTTATTAGTTATATTAAAAAATTAAAATGACAGTTTTAAGTCCCTATTTAAATTATGATTTTAAATACTTTTTTCCTTCGAACTTGCACAGATGCCGACCATGGATGTCTACTCGGACACCCTGCTTTGAACATGGTGTTTTTTAGATATTTTTGAAGTGACATGAACTTTTGATAGTAGGTGGGTATGCCCAGGGCAGGCATCCATGCCCCCTATTTTTTCCATGTCCTTATATGATTCAAGGCACCAAGCCAAGTTGCTTGAGTTGTAGATAGGCTTTGCATTTTTGGAGTATTCCCAGTCAAAAAAAGGCCGATAAATGGCTGGACGTGTGGCAACTTGCATACGACGACGGAAATTATTCAAACCTGACATTGATGCCTACCATGGGAATGTACACCTGGTGGCAAAAGTTGAGGTAATTTCAAGGATGTCCACCATCTTTGACAGAGGGTGTTCTTGTAGGCCAAAAGGGCCCGTCTGAGAGCACGTTGTTTTTCGACATCCTTGAAATGACCATTTTTTTTCATGACCTTGTATGACCAATTCAAGACACAATGAAAAGTTGTTTTATTTTTGGAGAAGTTTTCCATTTTTTGGAGTTTTCTCAATCAGGAAAGGCCAAAAAAATGGTTGGGCATGTCGCAACTTGCATACGGTGTCGAAAATCGTTCGAACCTGACATGGATGCCTACCACGGGAATGCCCGCCTGGTGGAAAAAGCTTAGGGTCATTTTAAGGATGTACAAAAATAGACCATGTTGAATGAAGGGTGTTTGGGTAGAGCCAAAACGGTATGTCTGACAGCACGTTGTTTCTTGACAACCTTGAAATGACCCTATTTTTTTAGGGCCTTGTATGACCAATTCAAGGATGCCAAATTAGTTTGGGTTTTCGACAATTTTTGCATTTTCTGGAGTTTTCTCGGTGAAAAAAGGTCGATTAATGGCATAAAGTGTTGCAACATGCATACGATGTCGGAAGTCATTTAAACTAGGCATGGATGCCTAACATGGGCATGCCTACCTGCTTGAAAAATTGGGTCGGTTTTGAGATTTTCAAAGAAATACCATGATCAACGAAGTGTTTGAATAGGCCAGAAGGGTCCGTTTGGGAGCACCTCGTTTCTTGACATCCCTTAAATGGCCACATTTTTTCATGGAGTTGTATGACCAATGTAAGGCACCATGCCAAAATTGTTTGGCTTTTCATCAAGTTTTACTCTTTCTAGAGTTTTCAAGGTTAAACAAGATTCAAGTTTTACTCTTTCTAGAGTTTTCACGGTTAAACAAGATTGATAAATGATCGAACGTGTCACAATTTGCAGACACTTTCGGAAGTCCTCCAAACCAAACATGAATGCCTACCATGAGCTTGCCCACCTTCTTGCAAATGTGGCGGTCATTTCAAGAAATGTCCAAAAATATGCTATGTACAATGGAGGGTGTTCACGTAGGACAAAAGGGTTGGTTTGAAAGCTCGTTATTTTTCGACATCCGTCAAATGACCCCAAATTTTTCCCACTAGCTTCTATGACCAGTTCAAGGCATCATGCCAAGTTATGTGAATTTTTGACAAGTTTTTCATTTTTTGGAGTTTTCTCGGTGAAAAAGAGTCGATAAATGGTTGGACGTGCCGCAAGATGTAAATGGCATCAGGCGTCGTTCAAACCTGACATAGATACCTCATATGTTTGTGCCAAGCTGTTACAAGAAGTTGGGGTCATTAATGCATAGTCCCAAAAAACACTAGTTGAGAGGAGTGTGGCGGACTATATCACACGGGTGCGTTCGTGAGCATATAATTTTTCATAATTTCAATGCTTCTCTTATTTGCAATTTCCATTGTTATCAATAAACATGAAAATTTTCTGATGTCCACCATTTGTGGCATTTTAAATTATATATGAAATTTTACGAACTTGAACACTTTTTCCAAAGTTGTTAACAAATTACCAACAGTTGATGGAAAAATGGAACAAAAGATTTACCAACTTTTTTTAAAATGCAAATATTTCTTAAATTTGTGAAAAAGAAATTTGAAAACTAGAACATTTCATGAAATTTAATAACATTTTTTAAAATTCTAAACAATATTTAAAAACAAAAATATTTTTTGGTATTCCAAACAATTTTTCACATTTTTGAACAAGTATAAAAAAGGAGAATAAAGTTAGAAAGGAGAAAAATAAATTAACAATAAAATAAAAAAAAAATAGAAAAATAGAAATTAAAAAAAATGTTTAGGCCCTAGAAAATATAAAATGTTTTCAGAAAATGCTAGTAATTTAAAAAAAATCGCAAATTTCAGAAAATGTTTGTATTTTCAGATAATGCAGGCAAATTCGGAAAATTCCTCTCATTTTAGGAAAATGTTTGTAACGTTTTCTAGATGATGTTCGTAACTCTTAAAACTGTTCTTCTTTTTGAAAAAACTAGCAAGGTGGCCCTCGCAAATGCGAGGGCATCTACTTTAATTTGAATAATGTGTTGGGTATTAATTTTTATCTCCTCTAGACATTTGTTCGTTTCATTTACCCCATGAAAATTCTGGAAATGGATTGATATCATGCCCTATAAAATAAAATAAAAATCTTACTTTTGAAAATAATATGAAATTATTTGACTGCACATGGGCGCTTGGATACATGACACATGTCACTGTAGGTCGCTAAAATCAAATTTGAAATTTAACGAATAACCTTATGATATTGATTGTTCCCTAGACATGTCATTTATATATTGCCATATTTCACGATAAACCTACTTAATATTATTCAGTCTTCAGAGATTTTATGGATTCTATTTGCTCTTTATTCTTTTGTTTGCACCTGTATCAAAAATATTTTGTGTCAGCTAACTCTGTGTCTCAAATATCTAGTATGTTAGACTACCTCGAGACTGCGTGTGTATTAATTTTGTTCACTCAATTCGTGACCAAACTAAACTATCTACATTTTTGTTGTTGATATTTCCATTTCGAAAAAACAAAATTAATGGACACCATGAAATTCTCCATTATCGAACTGTAGACCTACAACTAAAGCTGGGTTATTGCAACTAACGGACTAACTTTCCATTTCTCTTGATGCATTGCACACTAATTCTAGATTGCCACATTGTTTCTCAGTATTATGTAGTAAATATCCACAATTTGAACAAAAGAAATAACAGTGGCATAGTACGTTTCTTGAGAGATTATATCAAATCGATGTTAGCTCCAAAATGCTTGTTACATTAATAATGGACGATTGAAAAACTATTCTTAAATATATCAACACTAAACCCTAAACCCTAGCAAACTGGCCTGCTCAAACAGTTAGCTAGGATTATATCAAGAATTTAAGTAACCACTTATGCATGACTTTCTCCAAGTAATCGCTAGCCACCTTTCTTTTACTCATTGGTTGCTGCTGCCTCTCTTCATCCTCCTGTGCTGGCAAATGATTGTAGAGCGGCTGGTTACAGAGATTAGCTGGCATTGGGACAGTAGCAATAGTGATGAAAGAATTATTTGACAGTTAGAAGAACAATACCTCTTGCCGGCTAACGCGTCAGTCTCATCTCTGGAAGGATGCATAAGCCTCTATTATGTGAAACGACTGATTCAGGCCGCCCATGTTCGACTAACTAAAAAATTACTGTTTTGCTCATCCTCTTTAAATAAGCTGATCATATACTGATCTATATTGTTGGAATTAACCTCGGTACTTAATAATTCGTATAGAACTAGTATTCAGAATCCTACTTATTATGTGCTCAAGCTGCTACTCGGTAAGAAAAATAAAGGAAGACGAAAAGGGAAGAATCGATGAAGCTGATGGCGTAGCTAGCTAGCTTCGGCAAGGGCAAGTAGCAAGTAATGCAGGTCCAGGCTAATCGTGTAGCTTTGCTTCGGCAACCGTGACAAGTAGTACACATTGGTGCTAGCTTGTACGTGCTGTGTGCGTCGGCCAGCTTGAACGCCCTACTCAGGCCAGAGGAAGTGAGGAGGAGTTTCGGTGGCGCCCCAAACCTGGAGTGGCAGCACCGCGCGCGAGGAGGCTGTGGAGGACGCCTGAGGAAGTGAGGAGGAGTTTCGGTGGCGCCTCAAACCTGGAGTAGCGGCACCGCGCGCGAGGAGGCTGTGGAGGACGGCGGCAGTGGCAACCAGAGCTGCGAGAGGTTGCTCACGGGTGCTAGTTAAAAATTTGTCTAGGGTTAGCTACATAGGCGTTGCTTTATGATGTTAACAAATTTATGTTAATAAAAACGATGGTTTTTTTCTATAATGTCAAAGGTGGGTTATTTATCTCAACTTTAATGTCAAAGAGTTATTATAAACATCCAATGGTTATTGTTTTACCGCGCATTAAACTAGCGGTCAGATATTTTTTATTAACGTGAGATTTTCTAGCTAATTTCTCTATTTTTTTACCCATATTTTCCTTTTAGTAGATAACTAGCAAGGTGGCCCTCGCAAATGCGAGGGCATCTACTTTAATTTGAATAATGTGTTGGGTATTAATTTTTATCCCCTCTAGATTTTTTTTCGTTTCATTTACCCCATGAAAATTCTGGAAATGGATTGATATCATGCCCTATAAAATAAAATAAAAATCTTACTTTTGAAAATAATATGAAATTATTTGACTGCACATGGATTCTATTTGCTCTTTCTTCTTTTGTTTGCACCTGTATCAAAAATATTTTGTGTCAGCTAAATCTGTGTCTTGAATATCTAGTATGTTAGACTACCTCGAGACTGCGTGTGTATTAATTTTGTTCGCTCAATTCGTGACCAAACTAAACTATCTAACATTTTTGTTGTTGATATTTCCATTTCGAAAAAACAAAATTAATGGACACCATGAAATTCTCCATTATCGAACTGCAGACCTACAACTAAAGCTGGGTTATTGCAACTAACGAACTAACTTTCCATTTCTCTTGATGCATTGCACACTAATTCTAGATTGCCACATTGTTTCTCAGTATTATATAGTAAATATCCACAATTTGAAAAAAGAAATTGTTGGAAATATGCCCTAGAGGCAATAATAAAATGGTTATTATGTATTTCCTTGTTCATGATAATCGTTTATTATCCATGCTATAATTGTATTGATTGGAAACTCAAATACATGTGTGGGTACATAGACAACACTGTGTCCCTAGTATGCCTCTAATAGACTAGCTCGTTGATCAAAGATGGTCAAGGTTTCCTAGCCATAGACATGAGATGTCATTTGATAACGGGATCACATCATTAGGAGAATGATGTGATGGACAAGACCCAAACTATGAACGTAGCATATGATCGTGTCAGTTTATTGCTATTGTTTTTGCATGTCAAAGTATCTGTTCCTATGACCATGAGATCATGCAACTCACTAACACCGGAGGAGTACCTTGTGTGTATCAAATGTCGCAACGTAACTGGGTGACTATAAAGATGCTCTACAGGTATCTCCGAGGGTGTCTGTTGAGTTGGCATGGATCGAGACTGGGATTTGTTACTCCGTGTGACGGAGAGGTATCTCAGGGCCCACTCGGTAATACAACATCACAATAAGCCTTGCAAGCAAAGTGACTAAAGAGTTAGCCACGGGATCTTGTATTACGGAACGAGTAAAGAGACTTGCCGGTAACGAGATTGAACTAGGTATAGAGATACCGACGATCGAATCTCGGGCAAGTAACATACCGAAGAACAAAGGGAACGGCATACGGGATTAACTGAATTCTTGATATAGAGTTTCAACCGATAAAGACCTTCGTAGAATATGTAGGAACCAATATGGGCATCTAGGTCCCGCTATTGGTTATTGACCGTAGAGGTGTCTCGGTCATGTCTACATAGTTCTCGAACCCGCAGGGTCTGCACACTTAACGTTCGGTGACGTTTTGGTAGTATTGAGATATATGTGTTGGTGACCGAAGGTTGTTCGGAGTCCCAGATGAGATCCCGGACGTCACGAGGAGCTCCGGAATGGTCCGGAGGTAAAGATTTATATATAGGAAAGTGGTATTTGGATTCCGGAAAAGTTTCGGGTATTTCCGGTAGTGTACCGGGAATGACGAATGGGTTCCCGGGGTCCACCGGGTGGGGCCCACCCACCCCGGGGGGGCACATGGGCCCAAGAGGTGGCGCACCAGCCCCTAATGGGCTGGGGAACCGACCCCATAAGGGCCCATATGCCCAAGAGGAAAAAAAGGTGGAGATAGGAAGGAATATGATTCCTTCCTAATATGAATCCACTTCCTAGTAGGAAGTGGATTGGACTCCTCCTTGCCCTGGTTCGGCCGACCCCTAGGGGAAACCCTAGGGAGGCTTGCTCCTCCCTCTCCCTCCTATATATATTAGAGGAATAGAGCCCCAAAAGACACGGCCACGTGCTAGTTCTCTATTCTCTAGTTCCTCCACCAAATAGATTCCGGTAGTGCTTAGGCGAAGCCCTGTCGGGATAACTCCATCACCACCACCACCACGCCGTCGTGCTGCTGGAGATCTCATCCACCTCTCCACCTCCTCTTGCTGGATCAAGAAGGCGGAGATCGTCATCGAGCTGTACGTGTGCTGAACGCGGAGGTGCCGTCCGTTCGGCGCTAGATCGGGACGGATCGTGATTGGATTGCGGGACGGCTTGCGATTTAGATCGCGAAGACGTTCGACTACATCAACCGCATTTCTTAACGCTTCCCGCTTAGCGATCTACAAGGGTACGTAGATCCACTCTCCCTCTCGTAGATGCTCATCACCATGGATAGATCTTGCGTGTGCGTAGGAAATTTTTTGTTTCCCATGCAACGTTCCCAACAGTGGCATCATGAGCCAGGTCTATGCATAGATGAGATCACGAATAGAACACAAAGGAGTTTGTGGGCGTTGATGCTCAGATTGCTTCCTGCCTTGGTCTTTTCTTGATTCAGTAGTATTATGGGATGAAGCGGCCCGGACCAACCTTACTCGTACGCTTACGAGAGACCGGTTCCATCAACTGACATGTGACTTTGTTGCATAAAGATGGCTGGCGGGTGTCTGTCTCTCCCACTTTAGTTGGATCGGATTCGACAAAGGCGGTCCTTGAGAAGGTTGAATAGCAATTTGTGTATCACCGTTGTGGTTTTGCGAAGGTAAGAATCGTTCTTGCTAGATATCCATAGCAGCCACGTAAAACATGCAACAACAATTAGAGGACGTCTAACTTGTTTTTGTAGGGTATGTTGTGATATGATATGGCCAGTGACATGATGAGATATATGTGATGTATGAGATGATCATGTTATGTATAGATAATCACGACTTGCATGTCGATGAGTACGGCAACCGGCAGGAGCCATAGGGTTGTCTTTAATTTATTTTCGCCGTTTTTGCTTTACTTTATCGCTATGAGTTAGCAATAGTTGTAGAAGCAATAGTTGACGCGACAACCTCATGGCGACACGTTGATGGAGATCAAGATGATGGAGATCATGGTGTCATGCCGGTGACGATGGAGATCATGCCGGTGCTTTGGAGATGGAGATCAAAAGCACAAGTTCATGGCCATATCATGTCACTTATGATTTGCATGTGATGTTAATCCTTTTATGCATCTTATTTTGCTTAGGACGAGGGTAGCATTATAAGGTGATCCCTCACTAAAATTTCAAGATAAAATTGTGTTCTCCCCGAGTGTGCACCGTTGCGAAAGTTCGTCGTTTCGAGACACCACGTGATGATCGGGTGTGATAGACTCTATGTTCACATACAACGGGTGCAAGCCAGTGTTGCACGTGCGGAACACTCGGGTTAAACTTGACGAGCCTATCATGTACAGACATGGCCTCGGAACACAAGAGACCGAAAGGTCGAACATGAGTCATATAGTAGATATGATCAACATGGAGATGTTCACTATTGAAACCACCTCATCTCACGTGATGATCGGACTTGGGTTGGTGAATTTGGATCATGTGACACTCGAATGACCCGAGGGATGTCAATTTGAGTGGGAGTTTTTAAGTAATATGATTAACTAAACTCCTTATCATGAACATAGTCAAAATGTCTTTGCAAATTATGTTGTAAATCAATAGCTCGCGCTGTAGCTTCCCTGTTTTTATATGTTCCTAGAGAAAATATAATTGAAAGATGATGGTAGCAATAATGCGGACTGATACGTCTCCATCGTATCTACTTTTACAAACTCTTTTGCCCTGGTTTTGGACTCTAATTTGCATGATTTGAATGGAACTAACCCGGACTGACGCTGTTTTCAGCAGAATTGCCTTGATGTTATTTTTGTGCAGAAATAAAAGTTCTCGGATTGACCTAAAAATTTACGGAGAATATTTTTGGAATTAATAAAAAATTCTGGCGAAAGAATCAACCAGAGGGGGTCCACCCATTGGCCACAAGCCAGTGGGGCGCGCCCCCCCCTAGGGCGCGCCCTGGCGGCTTGTGGGTCCCACAGACCTCCTCCGACCCTAATTCCAACTCTATATATTCACATCCGTGGAGAAAAAAAATAGAGGAGAAGATTTCATCGCGTTTCACGATACGGAGCCGCCGCCACCTCCTGTTCTTCCTCGGGAGGGCAGATCTGGAGTCCGTTTTGGGCTCCGGAGAGGAGAAATCGACGCCGTCGTCATCACCAACCATCCTCCATCACCAATTTCATGATGCTCACCGCCGTGCGTGAGTAATTCCATCGTAGGCTTGCTGGACGGTGATGGGTTGGATGAGATTTACCATGTAATCGAGTTAGTTTTTGTTAGGGTTTGATCCCTAGTATCCACTATGTTCTGAGATTGATGTTGCTATGACTTTGCTATGCTTAATGCTTGTCACTAGGGCCCGAGTACCATGATTTCAGATCTGAACCTGTTATGTTTCCATGAATATATATGTGTTCTTGATCCTATCTTGCAAGTTGTAGACACCTATTATGTGTTATGATCCGCATACCCCAAGGTGACAATAATTGGGATTCTTTCCGGTGATTACCATAGTTTGAGGAGTTCATGTATTCACTAAGTGCTAATGCTTTGGTCCGGTTCTCTATTAAAAGGAGGCCTTAATATCCCTTAGTTTCCATTAGGACCTCACTGCCACGGGAGGGTAGGACAAAAGATGTCATGCAAGTTCTTTTCCATAAGCACGTATGACTATATACGGAATACATGCCTACATTACATTGATGAATTGGAGCTAGTTCTGTGTCACCCTAGGTTATAACTGTTGCATGATGAATGCCATCCAACATAATTATCCATCACTGATCCATTGCCTACGAGCTTTTCACATATTGATCTTTGCTAAGTTACTTTTCCGTTGCTAGTGTTACAATCACTACAAAACTGCTACTGTCACTTTTGCCATCGTTACCGTTACTTCCATACTACTTTGCTGCAGATATTAAGTCTTTCAGGTGTGGTTGAATTGACAACTTAGCTGCTAATACTTGAGAATATTCTTTGGCTCCCCTTATGTCGAATCAATAAATTTGGGCTGAATACTCTACCCTCGAAAACTGTTGCGATCCCCTATACTTGTGGGTTATCAAGACCTTTTTCTGGCGCCGTTGCCAGGGAGCATAGCTTTAGTCTCTGAGTCACTTGGGATTTATATCTGTTGATCACTATGAAGAATTTGAAAGATGCAAAAACCAAGATCTTCCCCTCTACTACGAGGACAGGTAAGGAACTGCCATCTAGCTCTGCACTTGATTCACCTTCTGTTATGAATAAATTTGCGACACCACCACCTGCTAGTAATTCTGATATGTCGCAAGTAATTGATGATGCCACTTCTGCTATGCTTGATAATACTGTGCCTTTGGGTGAATTTCTTGGTGAACAACTTGCTAGGGTTAGAGAGAATGAGATCACTGAAACTGATGATATTTCTGAAACTGAACACTTTCAGACACCTGTTAGACCTAGCTCTCCTAGATATGAATTGCCTGTTATACCTGAGGGTTATGTTATGGATGGAGAGGTAGCTAGGGACTTTCTTGCTTGTAAAGATAGAGATGTTCTTAAGAAATTACTATGCAAGTGGAAAGAAAAATCTTTGAATGCTAGAATGCAATATGATCCTAAGTTTGGTACTTCACCTATCTTTGTTACTGATAAGGATTATGAATTCTCTGTCGATCCTGAGTTAATTACTTTGGTTGAATCTGATCCTTTCCATGGTTATGAATCTGAAACTGTTGTGGCACATCTTACTAAATTGAACGACATAGCCACCCTATTCGCTCATGAGGAAAAAATTCGCTACTACTATATTCTTAAGTTGTTTCCTTTCTCATTAAAGGGTGATGCTAAGCTATGGTTTAAATCTCTTGCTCCTGGTTGTGTGCGTAGTCCCCAGGATATGATATATTACTTCTCTGAAAAATATTTTCCTGCTCATAAGAAACAAGCTGCCTTACAGGAAATATTGAACTTTGTGCAAATTGAAGAAGAGAGTCTCCCACAAGCTTGGGGGAGGCTTCTCCAATTACTTAATGCTTTGCCTGATCATCCTCTCAAGAAAAACGAAATACTTGATATCTTTTATAATGGACTAACCGATGCTTCTAGCGACCACCTAGATAGTTGTGCTGGTTGTGTTTTCAGGGAACGAACGGTTGAACAAGCTGAACTACTATTGAATAATATATTGAGCAATGATAATGATTGGACCATCTTCGAACCACCTCCAAAGCCAACTCCGAAGAAAAGAGGTATTCTATTTCTCAGTCCTGAAGATATGCAAGAGGCAAAGAAATCTATGAAAGAAAAAGGTATTAAAGCTGAAGATGTTAAGAATTTACCACCTATTGAAGAAATACATGGTCTTGATAACTCGACACAGGTAGTGGAGGTAAATTTTCTCTATAGATTTGACGAAGGTGATATTCTTTATAATAAGTCTGCTAGTCAATGCTTGGATGAATTTGATAACTTTATTGTTAAACAAGAAAATTTCAATGCTTATGTTAGTAGACAATTGAAACATAATGCTTACATGCTTGATCGCTTAGGTCATTATATGAGTAGAACTGTTAATGATCTTAAGCTTATTAGTAAACATGCTTCCATGGTAACTACTCAAGTAGAACAAGTACTTAAGGCACAAAATGATTTGCTTAATGAGATGAATGGTAAGAACAATGATCATTCTGTTAGAGTTGTGACTAGAGGTGGTAAAATGACTCAGGAACCTTTGTATCTTGAGGGCCATCCTAAGAGAATTGAGCAAGATTCTCAGAGAATTAATACTGATGCACCTAGTCATCCCAGTAATAAAAGGAAAAAGAATGATGATAGGACTTTGCATGCTGCTAGTGAACCTGTTATAGATACACATGAAAACCCAAATGATATTTCTATTTCTGATGCTAAAACACAACCTAGTGATGAACATGAACTGGGTGATAATGTTAATGATGATGTTCATGTTGATGCTCAACCTAGTAATGATAATGATGTGGAGATTGAACCTGCTATTGATCTTGATAACCCACAATCTAAGAATTAAAGATATGATAAAAGAGACTTCGTTGCTAGGAAGCATGGTAAAGAAAGAGAACCTTGGGTTCAGAAACCCATGCCCTTTCCTCCTAAGCCATCCAAGAAAAAGGATGATGAGGATTTTGAGCGCTTTGTTGAAATGCTTAAACATGTCTTTTTGCGTATGCGCTTGACTGATATTCTGAAAATGTCTCCTTATGCTAAGTATATGAAGGATATTGTGACTAATAAAAGAAAGATACCGGAAGCTGAAATTTCCACCATGCTTGCTAATTATACTTTTAAGGGTGGAGTACCAAATAAATTAGGAGATCCAGGAATACCAACTATACCATGCTCCATTAAAAGAAACTATGTTAAAACTGCTTTATGTGATTTGGGAGCCGGTGTTAGTGTTATGCCTTTCTCTTTATATCGTAGACTTGATTTGAATAAGTTGACACCTACTGAATTCTCTTTGCAAATGGCTGATAAATCAACCGCTTTACCCATCGGTATTTGCGAGGATGTGCCTGTTGTGGTTGCAAACGTTACTATCTTAACAGACTTTGTTATTCTTGATATTCCCGAGGACGACAGCATGTCGATCATCCTTGGTAGACCCTTTTTGAACACTGCAGGGGCTGTTATTGATTGCAACAAAGGCAATGTCACTTTTCATGTTAATGGTGAAGAGCATACGGTGCACTTTCCGAAGAAACAACCTCAAGTTCATAGTATCAACTCTATTGGAGAAATTCCAACAATTGCTATTGGAGGTTTTAAATTCCCTCTCCCTACTGTCAAGAAGAAATATGAAATAATCATGGTAGGGGACATGCCTGTCCCTGTTGAGGTAACTTAGTGTTATTCGAAAATTCTCCAGTTTCATGTTACTCGAAAGAAGTTTGTTAATAAGACTTGATCAACCTTGTTAATGAATTCCTTTTGACGGGCATGAGATGGATGAATTTAGAAAGCACAACCTTCTGTACCCAACTTTTACTTTCTGTTGTTTAGAATAAATAAAGCAAAAATACTATTATACCTTTAAGAAGAAGACAGACGCTGATGGTAAATGTCACCATTTATAAAGCTCGACTTGTCGCAAAGAAGTTTCCGACAAAGTTCAAGGAGTTGAACACGATGTGACTTTCTCACCCGTAGCGATGCTAAAGTCTGTTGGAATTATGTTAGCAGTTGCTGCATTTTTCGATTATGAAATCTGGCAGATGGATGTCAAAACATCGTTTCCTTAACGGTTTCCTTGAGAAAAGGTTGTATGTGATACAACCGGAAGGTTTTGTCAGTCCTAAGGATGCTAAAATGTATGCAAGCTCCAACAATCCTTCTATGGACTGGAGCAAGCATCTCGAAGTTGGAATATATGCTTTGATGAGGTGATCAAAGTTATTGGGTCTATACAAAGTTTATGAGAAACTTGTATTTACAATAAAGTGAGTGGGAGCACTATAGAATTTCTGATAAGTATATGTGGATGACATATTGTTGATCGAAAATGATGTAGAATTTCTGGAAAGCATAAAGGGTTGTTTGAAAGGAGTTTTTCAAAGGAAAACCTGGAATGAAGCTACTTAAATATTGGGCATCAGGATATATAGAGATAGATCAAGACGTCTGAGATGACTTTCAATGAGTACATACCTTGACAAGATTTTGAAAGAGTTCAAAATGGATCAGTCAAAGAAAGTGTTCTTGCCTGATTTATAAGGTGTGGAGTTGAGTGAGACTCAAAGCTCGACCATGGCAGAAGAAAGAGAAAGGACGAAGGTTGTCCCCTATGCCTTATCCATAGGCTCTGTATAGTATGCTGCTGTGTACCACACCTGGTGTGTGCCTTACCATGAGTCTGTCAAGGGGTACAAGAGTGGTCCAGGAGTGGATCACTGGACAACGGTCAAAATTATCCTTAGTAACTAGAGGACTAAGGAAATGTTTCTCGATTATGGAGGTGATAAAGAGTTCGTCGTATAAGGAAGTGAGGAGGAGTTTCGGTGGCGCCCCAAACCTGGAGTGGCGGCACCGCGCGCGAGGAGGCTGTGGAGGACGGCGGCAGTGGCAACCAGAGCTGCGAGAGGTTGCTCATGGGTGCTAGTTAAAAATTTGTCTAGCGTTAGCTACATAGGCGTTGCTTTATGATGTTAACAAATTTATGTTAATAAAAACGTTGGTTTTTTCTATAATGTCAAAGGTGGGTTATTTATCTCAACTTTAATGTCAAAGAGTTATTATAAACATCCAATGGTTATTGTTTTACCGCGCATTAAACTAACGGTCAGATATTTATGATTAACATGAGATTTTCTAGCTAATTTCTCTATTTTCTTACCCGTATTTTCCTTTTAGTAGATAACTAGCAAGGTGGCCCTCGCAAATGCGAGGGCATCTACTTTAATTTGAATAATGTGTTGGGTATTAATTTTTATATCCTCAAGACATTTGTTCGTTTCATTTACCCCATGAAAATTCTGGAAATGGATTGATATCATGCCCTATAAAATAAAATAAAAATCTTACTTTTGAAAATAATATTAAATTATTTGACCGCACATGGGTGCTTGGATACATGCCACATGTCACTGTAGGTCGCTAAAATCAAATTTGAAATTTAACGAATAACCTTATGATATTGATTGTTCCCTAGACATGTCATCTATATATTGCCATATTTCACGATAAACCTACTTAATATTATTCAGTCTTCAGAGATTTTATGGATTCTATTTGCTCTTTATTCTTTTGTTTGCACCTGTATCAAAAATATTTTGTGTCAGCTAAATCTGTGTCTCGAATATCTAGTATGTTAGACTACCTCGAGACTGCGTGTGTATTAATTTTGTTCACTCAATTCGTGACCAAACTAAACTATCTAACATTTTTGTTGTTGATATTTCCATTTTGAAAAAACAAAATTAATGGACACCATGAAATTCTCCATTATCGAACTGCAGACCTACAACTAAAGCTGGGTTATTGCAACTAACGAACTAACTTTCCATTTCTCTTGATGCATTGCACACTAATTCTAGATTGCCACATTGTTTCTCAGTATTATGTAGTAAATATCCACAATTTGAACAAAAGAAATAACAGTGGCATAGTACGTTTCTTGAGAGATTATATCAAACCGATGTTAGCTCCAAAATGCTTGTTACATTAATAATGGACGATTGAAAAACTATTCTTAAATATATCAACACTAAACCCTAAACCCTAGCAAACTGGCCTGCTCAAACAGTTAGCTAGGATTATATCAAGAATTTAAGTAACCACTTATGCATGACTTTGTCCAAGTAATCGCTAGCCACCTTTCTTTTACTCATTGGTTGCTGCTGCCTCTCTTCATCCTCCTGTGCTGGCAAATGATTGTAGAGCGGCTGGTTACAGTGATTAGCTGGCAGTAGGACAGTGGCAATAGTGACGAAAGAATTATTTGACAGTTAGAAGAACAATACCTCTTGCCGGCTAATGCGTCAGTCTCATCTCTGGAAGGATGCATAAGCCTCTATTATGTGAAACGACTGATTCAGGCCGCCCATGTTCGACTAACTAAAAAATTACTGTTTTGCTCATCCTCTTTAAATAAGCTGATCATATACTGATCTATATTGTTGGAATTAACCTCGGTACTTAATAATCCGTATAGAACTAGTATTCAGAATCCTACTTATTATGTGCTCAAGCTGCTAAGAAAAATAAAGGAAGACGAAAAGGCAAGAATCGATAAAGCTGATGGCGTAGCTAGCTAGCTTCGGCAAGGGCAAGTAGCAAGTAATGCACGTCCAGGTTAATCGTGTAGCTTTGCTTCGGCAACCGTGGCAAGTAGTACACATACGGATTGGTGCTAGCTTGTACGTGCCATGTGCGTCGGCCAGCTTGAACGCCCTACTCAGGCCTGAGGAAGTGAGGAGGAGTTTCGGTGGCGCCCCAAACCTGGAGTGGCGGCACCGCGCGCGAGGAGGCTGTGGAGGATGCCTGAGGAAGTGAGGAGGAGTTTCGGTGGCGCCCCAAACCTGGAGTGGCGGCACCGCGCGCGAGGAGGCTGTGGAGGACGGCGACAGTGTCAACCAGAGCTGCGAGAGGTTGCTCACGGGTGCTAGTTATAAATTTGTCTAGGGTTAGCTACATAGGCGTTGCTTTATGATGTTAACAAATTTAGGTTAATGAAAACGATGATTTTTTTCTATAATGTCAAAGGTGGGTTATTTATCTCAACTTTAATGTCAAAGAGTTATTATAAACATCCAATGGTTATTGTTTTACCGCGCATTAAACTAACGGTCAGATATTTCTGATTAACGTGAGATTTTCTAGCTAATTTCTCTATTTTTTTACCCGTATTTTCCTTTTAGTAGATAACTAGCAAGGTGGCCCTCGCAAATACGAGGGCATCTACTTTAATTTGAATAATGTGTTGGGTATTAATTTTTATCTCCTCTAGACATTTGTTCGTTTCATTTACCCCATGAAAATTCTGGAAATGGATTGATATCATGCCCTATAAAATAAAATAAAAATCTATTTTCCTTTTAGTAGATAATAGATAGATGTTCGCACTTTCAGAAAAATGTTGAAAATTCTGGTAAAATGTTATTAAATTACAAAAAATGTTCACAAAATAAAAAATGTTTGATTTTTTCATGAAAAAGGTGCATATATTTGAAAAACAATGGCGTCTCCAAAAGAAGGTCAAATCTTGTAAGACATTTTATTCATATATTTTTAAAATGTTTGTGTTTAAAAAAATCAAAAATTGAAAAAATGCATTATATTTTTGAGCTATAGAAAAACACATAAGCTACAATACACGGACCGGTTGTACAGTTTTGATTTGATCTGCTAAAGTCTATTCTAGATGATAGAAAACCGCACTACATTTGTATCACCATAGTTGATTGGTTCGAGTGGCTACCAATGAGTTCACATCTGCTGGAGGTCCTGGGTTTTTGGATTTTCAATCCGCGCTTCAGTACACAACACCCACGCCGGATTCGCGACACGTCTCTATTTTTAGAGCGCAGGCGATGTACTTTTAACAAAAGACTATCCTATCCTTTATTATGAAGGGGGTATAGAGAGATCTCTTCTGTATACACACATCATCAGAAAAATCTAGCGGGCTTGAATCAATAATTTACAAATACAAATGTATAGAGTAAGACATCAATTACTAAATTCTTGAGAACATAAAATGGGAGTACATTCATGTCAGGTTGGTGCCCCTGTCCAAGTGCCAGCCTCGTGTAGCATGGGAAGGGAAAAATATATTAAATTACAGATTAGAAACTCATCAGAGAGAAAGCACCTACTGTGGCATCAGGAAGCACAACATTAATGCCATGCTTGAGGCAGAAGGCAAGAACCGCAAAGTGGTGTGTGGTGTCACCGACGGACGCAGTGTGCCAGCTCTCACACAAATACCATGGCAAGAATTCAAATCAACTCTGAATTTGTAGTCAAGGAAACAAATATCGGTATGGATAATGGAACAAACATACGATTGAACAATGCAAATCAGAAGGGAATACAAAGCATACCACTAAGTGATAAACAACCAACAGCCAGTAGTCAAACAAGATTTCAAATGAATATTTCAATTAGGTTGAGCTAACCAGAAAAGTATGGTTAATTACGCAACAAACCATACATCCAGCTTGGTGGAGGTAAGGCCACATCTTTCTTCTGAAATCTAGCAAGGACTCCAGTTAGTAGCTCAAAGATCCCAAGGACTATTTGAGATTTTTGAACTTGTATATTACATACAACTGCTGAAATGAAGCTACACGATAATTCAAATAGGCATACCTTCGAATTATATAGATAGCCACATTGTAGTTGCGCGCTAGTGATTCAGCCCTAATTTCTTTTTATAATTGTCTGCAGGCGACATGATGAAAAATAGATGTTTACTTATTAAATTTGCTTGTCATAAAAAAATCATTCAGATAAATAAAGCTCACATGAAAAGATAGCTCATATTAAGAGGCCAATAATATAGTTGAAAAGATATCTGACAAGGGCTCAATGTATTATATTATGATGAAGTCTCCAACAACAATGGGGATCTTAAATGAAGGAAGTGCCTGTAGACAATTTCTATATACAAATAAGGTGCCCCCAAACACATAGTGCACATGGTGCATTATTACATACCTTTTATACACAGGGTGCATACAAACCTTTTAGCAAACACATGGCACAGAAGATTACACGTCCATATCAAGCTACCCCGTAATGTACGACTGTGCACGCAGGTTGAATTCAAAGAGAAATATAAGAAAACATAGATAATTTCTCCTAGGGAGATATCATGGTGGGACAATGCTTATCTGCCGAGCGAAAGGCAGCAGGAATAGGCACTACTGTAGGAAGGTCCAAAAACAACATATCAATCAGAGACCCTTCACCCAAACTGTGTGCGATTGAGCCATCGCAAACGGTATAGTTATAGCTTCGTCGCCAATAAAGAAAACTGTGTTCAATGACTGGTCCATCAGGCACGTTTGAGATTAGACTGACGTGTGTGATGCAGGGCATACAGTTGGTGCTTATGAACTGTTTAGGTTAGACAAGATAACACAAACAGTTCATAAAATACATATGTGTGCGAAGTACGACATACAATTCATTCTGACAAACTGTTTGCGTTGATCCAGCTAGAACACAAACGAGTTACCATAACAAGGTGTGTGTTATACCAGACAAACAGTTCATTCATCAGGATTGTGTGGGAAGACCAATAATAACCCAAACGATTCATACTGACAAGCTGTGTGTGTTGTGGGCAGACGGTTGCTGCTAAATAATTGTATGAGATGTGATTTGCTCTGTTTGCACAACATCTATACTCTGACTACAGAACACCAACATTATTGTTGCATAACCAACTTTAACATCCAATTACATAAGTGACCGCACAACACATGTACATTCCTCAATATAAATTTACAAGAAGTAGTAGACGATCACCAAACCATATTGTTCTTCCGACGACGGTTGCCGCCACTGCTCTGCTTGTGGCTATCCCTCGCCGTCTGCAGGAAGGAGGCACTTACTCATGTCAACGATCCTCTTGAACATCTCGTAGCTTGTGTACGCGTCCTTGGCTGCATACTTGATGTGTTCTTTATCCAGTTCGTTCACCCAGGCCTTATGCCAGACAGACTCATCCTTGTCGCACTCAGCCTTCATATATCTGTAGTAGGGGTCGATGATGGCCATGGCGAGGTCAACCAGGGTGTCTTTCTGCTTCTTCCTCTCGCCGCCCCAGACCCTGTACTGACCTTGGATGTTGACAAGCTTCTGGCAGGACAAGCCTGAAGTCTTGAGCACCTTGAGATCGTTGGTGGTGTCCACCGTTGCGAACCTGTAGTCGGGGCTGTTGACAAACCTGGCGAAACGCTCGCAAGGACTTGTGGCCAGGCAGTAGTGGTAGACGAGCACGTGATGGTGCACGCACAACTGGGCGACGACAACCATCTGATCATGGCTGGCACAACCGTCGATGAACTCGTGGTCGAAGCCGACCACTTTGTACTTGTCATCCTCAGCAAGCAGCTGCTCCAACATGTTGATGGAGTTCTCCACAACGACCGGGTCGTTGGTGTACACCACCGAGAGGTCCGTCGTCCTGATGTGGGTGTCCACTTTGACAATAATGGCGAACTGCCGCCCGGCCCGGCAGCCGCCATTGGATCCGCGCGGGAAGGTTGAGGCGATGAAGAGATGATGTGCAACATCTCTCTATTATTTGTCGTTGTGGGTGTGCTTTTTGTGTTGTGTGGCGTGATCGAAAGGTGGAAGAGAGGAAAGTAAATGGCTGCGGGAATAAATGGGTGGGCGCCGGATGGCCTGGAATTTCGACACGTCCGCATGGCAGTTTTTGCAGCGCTTAACTGCATGGTGGCACACGTATAACTGCATGGTGGTGCCGGGTGCGGCACAACCGCATGCATATGGCACGCCAAACGTGGAGGGACGCCGGCAGAGCGCGCTGCGGACGCCTCAACCGTCCGCCTCATGCGTACAGCAGTTCGCGACGGTGCGTACAGAACGGCCGTTTGCTGTGTAATAAAACGCAAACGTTTTTTGTTTGTTATTAACCGTTTGTGTACTTGTCATTTCTCCATCCTCCGTCCCGTCTTGTCACCGCGTTGCCACCCGAGGATTCCAGTGCACGCTTCAGGAGCATGCAGACATTTCTTTCGGCCTTCCCGTTCCCGCGCAACCGCGCAGGTTCCCGCGCAAGCTTCCCGCCCGGCTCGCCGAAATCCCACAAACCCCCAATGCTTGGCCGCCTGCTTTATAAACCCTCACAGTCGGCATCAACACACCGCATTCATCCCCTCTCTCCCCATAGCTTCTCCCCCAATCGCCAATGGCACCCGTCCGTTGTCGTCGCTCCGCCACTCCGCCAGAGGACAGCTCCAGCTGGGATGCTGCACCGCGTCGGCGGCGGAGTCCCCGGAAGCGTGTAGTGCGTGTGGCGTCCTTGTTGGGTGTGCGCACGCCACCCACCACATGCCCCGCCACCATTGCCCGAAGGCAGTTGCTGGCGGCGACCATCGTGGCCGCCACACCATCACCGGCCGACGTTGTCGCCACCCCACCAGCGGCCGCCTTGGCCGCCACCACACCATCGTCTGCCTTCGCCGCCACCACACAATCGTCCGCCTTGGCCGCCACCCCACCGTCAGTCGCCGGGGCCATCACCCGCCCCGCCACCGCGACCCGTAGGCGGGAGGAGGAGGCCGCCGGCAATGCCCAGCCGCTCGGCTTTTGCGTCAGCGGCCTTGCGCGCTACATCAACTTCCTACATGAGGAGGAGGAGCGACAGGTCGAGCACGCAATGAGGCTCACCACCGCCATGGCCGCAGCAGACGCCGCAGCGGTGGCGCGGAATAGGAGATCTATGCCGAGTCCCGCCGCTTCGAGGAGGCGCCTCAAGAGCGGCGGAGGGCAGCAGCGGCAGGCGATGGATTCGACTCCTCCAGCTCGTCGGTAGGCTCCTCCTCCTCTGCCTCTTACTGAACGTGCTCGACAGAGGAGAGGCTGCTGGAAGTAGTACAAAGCCCCTCGATAGTACTAGTATTAGGGACTATTTTGTTCAGTTCATCTAATTATAGATATGGTTGAACTGTACCACATACTTTAAATTAGATAGTATATATAGTTGAACTAGCCATTTTAGTACATTGTTGGCAACAATTGGGGAAACGTTTGTTTGATTCAGCTGCCAAGTTGGACTGTTCTGTATAAAGAGCACTGCTTAATCTATGAATGAAATCTATGTGTACTGAATTTCAGTTGTAAAATTGCACCGTAATAGTGATTTTGTTCCTGCGAAATTTGACAAATGTCAGTGTTATAATTATGTTAAATGTCAATTTTACTAGATCAACAAATGCCAATGTTTACAATTTAACAAATGGCAATTTACCCAATACGACAAATGCAAATTTAAACTCATTGTATGTAGTAAGCACACGGGTCATCATACATAACCGTTTGCGATGACGCAATGAAAAAAATCCTTTGCGGCAAATTTTGGCTTGGCTTATTAGCGAAGGAACCATTGCCCTCGGTCTGCATATGCTACCTCTTAGCCAATACAGAGTGCGACGCGTGGCAACAAGTAAATGGTCAGTAGAACGTCCACAATTTATAAATAATACACCTTTTGCGATGGTAACGTGACAACTTTTTCTTCCAAAATGCCTTTGTTGGCTATTAATAATGTTTGCGCCTTCTCTCAAAGTGGACACAAAAAATACCACAACATATTTGTGCTATATGATGAGGCCCTGCCCAACATAGACCTTGTGACTGTAGTTCAAATTTGAATTATGTACATTAAATGCACAAAAAACTCAATTAGTGTATAAAAAACCAAACGAACCCTAATTTCATATTTTTGCAGTACACACCTATTGGTATATGTTGTTTCTAAAAAAATCAAGAAGAGAAGAGGCATCGGATGTCGTTTCACCAGATGTGACATGCATGTTCCCTATCAGAACCACGTAGCTTATTGTGAGAAGCTCCTGTTTGTAAGAGGCTATGCCCGTTATCGATTTTTTAGAATCCTCAAAAACCTAACAGAAAAAAAGTTACAGCCATTTTAAAATCTGGAGGCAAAAAAATAAAAAAATAAAAAAAAGTTAGCAATGGCGCACCAGTGCATAGTGCGCCACTACTATTTTCCCGCCTTCAAAATTAAAAAAAAATTAAAAATAGTAATGGCGCACCATACCTAGGTGCGCCATTACTAAGGTACATAGCAATGGCACACCACACCTAGGTGCGCCATTACTAAGGTACATAATAATGGCGCACCACACCTAGGTGCGCCATTACTAAGTCTGGGCAGTTTCAAAACGCCCACCTACCCCCACTACCCTTATCCACTTCCCTCCTCCTCCACACATTTCTATCCTCCTCCTCCTCTCCTCCTTCCTCCTTCCTCCTTCCTCCTCCTTCCTCCTTCCTCCTCCCTCCTCCTCACGGTCCTCTCCGGCGACCTCCTCCTCCCTCCTCCTCACGGTCCTCTCCGGCGAACTCCTCCTCCTGCTCCTCCTCTCCGGCGACCTCCTCCTCCTCCTCCTCCTCTCCGGTGACCTCCTCCTCCCTCCTCCTTCCTCCTCACAGTCCCTCCTCCTCACGGTCTCTCCTCCCTCCTCCTCCTCACGGTCACTCCTCCTCCTCACGGTCCCTCCTCCTCCCTCCTCTCCTCCCTCCTCTTCTGCCTCCTCTCCTTCCTCCTCTACTTCCTCCTCACAGTCCCTCCTCCTCCCGGCACAAAGAACGTACCAAGATGCAAACCAGAACGAAATTCAAAAAAAAAATCGCAAAAAAAAAAATCGCAAAAAAAATAGCAATGGCGCATTATGGGTGTTAGTAGTGGCGCACTGTCCTCTATTACCAGTGGCGCACCTGAAGTGTTAGTAACGGCGCACCAGGTGGTGCGCCACTAGTATTTGGATTACTAATGGCGCACCAGAGGTGCGCCATTACTATTTGTTAATAATGGCGTGTTAATAGTGGCGCACCTATAGTGCGCCATTAATAGCAAAAACTGGTGCGCCACTAACAGCCTTTTTTCTAGTAGTGTCCAAGTAATCGCTAGCCACCTTTCTTTTACTCATTGGTTGCTGCTGCCTCTCTTCATCCTCCTGTGCTGGCAAATGATTGTAGAGCGACTGGTTACAGAGATTAGCTGGCATTGGGACAGTAGCAATAGTGACGAAAGAATTATTTGACAGTTAGAAGAACAATACCTCTTGCCGGCTATCGCGTCAGTCTCATCTCTGGAAGGATGCATAAGCCTCTATTATGTGAAACGACTGATTCAGGCCGCCCATGTTCGATCTATATTGTTGGAATAATCTCGGTACTTAATAATTCGTAAAGAAGTAGTATTCAGAATCCTACTTATTATGTGCTCAAGCTGCTACTCGGTAAGAAAAATAAAGGAAGATGAAAAGGCAAGAATCGATAAAGCTGATGGCGTAGCTAGCTACCTTCGGCAAGGGCAAGTAGCAAGTAATGCACGTCCAGGCTAATCGTGTAGCTTTGCTTCGGCAACCGCGACAAGTAGTACACATACGGATTGGTACTAGCTTGTACGTGCCGTGTGCGTCGGCCAGCTTGAACGCCCTACTTAGGCCCGAGGAAGTGAGGAGGAGTTTCGGTGGCGCCCCAAACCTGGAGTGGCGGCACCGCGCGCGAGGAGGCTGTGGAGGACGCCTGAGGAAGTGAGGAGGAGTTTCGGCGGCGCCCCAAACCTGGAGTGGCAGCACCGCGCGCGAGGAGGCTGTGGAGGACGACGGCAGTGGCAACCAGAGCTGCGAGAGGTTGCTCACGGGTGCTAGTTAAAAATTTGTCTAGGGTTAGCTACATAGGCGTTGCTTTATGATGTTAACAAATTTATGTTAATAAAAACGATGGTTTTTTTCTATAATGTCAAAGGTGGGTTATTTATCTCAACTTTAATGTCAAAGAGTTATTATAAACATCCAATGGTTATTGTTTTACCGCGCATTAAACTAACGGTCAGATATTTATGATTAACATGAGATTTTCTAGCTAATTTCTCTATTTTCTTACCCGTATTTTCCTTTTAGTAGATAACTAGCAAGGTGGCCCTCGCAAATGCGAGGGCATCTACTTTAATTTGAATAATGTGTTGGGTATTAATTTTTATATCCTCTGGACATTTGTTTGTTTCATTTACCCCATGAAAATTCTGGAAATGGATTGATATCATGCCCTATAAAATAAAATAAAAATCTTACTTTTGAAAATAATATTAAATTATTTGACCGCACATGGGTGCTTGGATACATGCCACATGTCACTTTAGGTCGCTAAAATCAAATTTGAAATTTAACGAATAACCTTATGATATTGATTGTTCCCTAGACATGTCATCTATATATTGCCATATTTCACGATAAACCTACTTAATATTATTCAGTCTTCAGAGATTTTATGGATTCTATTTGCTCTTTATTCTTTTGTTTGCACCTGTATCAAAAATATTTTGTGTCAGCTAAATCTGTGTCTCGAATATCTAGTATGTTAGACTACCTCGAGACTGCGTGTGTATTAATTTTGTTCACTCAATTCGTGACCAAACTAAACTATCTAACATTTTTGTTGTTGATATTTCCATTTTGAAAAAACAAAATTAATGGACACCATGAAATTCTCCATTATCGAACTGCAGACCTACAACTAAAGCTGGGTTATTGCAACTAACGAACTAACTTTCCATTTCTCTTGATGCATTGCACACTAATTCTAGATTGCCACATTGTTTCTCAGTATTATGTAGTAAATATCCACAATTTGAACAAAAGAAATAACAGTGGCATAGTACGTTTCTTGAGAGATTATATCAAACCGATGTTAGCTCCAAAATGCTTGTTACATTAATAATGGACGATTGAAAAACTATTCTTAAATATATCAACACTAAACCCTAAACCCTAGCAAACTGGCCTGCTCAAACAGTTAGCTAGGATTATATCAAGAATTTAAGTAACCACTTATGCATGACTTTGTCCAAGTAATCGCTAGCCACCTTTCTTTTACTCATTGGTTGCTGCTGCCTCTCTTCATCCTCCTGTGCTGGCAAATGATTGTAGAGCGGCTGGTTACAGTGATTAGCTGGCAGTAGGACAGTGGCAATAGTGACGAAAGAATTATTTGACAGTTAGAAGAACAATACCTCTTGCCGGCTAATGCGTCAGTCTCATCTCTGGAAGGATGCATAAGCCTCTATTATGTGAAACGACTGATTCAGGCCGCCCATGTTCGACTAACTAAAAAATTACTGTTTTGCTCATCCTCTTTAAATAAGCTGATCATATACTGATCTATATTGTTGGAATTAACCTCGGTACTTAATAATCCGTATAGAACTAGTATTCAGAATCCTACTTATTATGTGCTCAAGCTGCTAAGAAAAATAAAGGAAGACGAAAAGGCAAGAATCGATAAAGCTGATGGCGTAGCTAGCTAGCTTCGGCAAGGGCAAGTAGCAAGTAATGCACGTCCAGGTTAATCGTGTAGCTTTGCTTCGGCAACCGTGGCAAGTAGTACACATACGGATTGGTGCTAGCTTGTACGTGCCATGTGCGTCGGCCAGCTTGAACGCCCTACTCAGGCCTGAGGAAGTGAGGAGGAGTTTCGGTGGCGCCCCAAACCTGGAGTGGCGGCACCGCGCGCGAGGAGGCTGTGGAGGATGCCTGAGGAAGTGAGGAGGAGTTTCGGTGGCGCCCCAAACCTGGAGTGGCGGCACCGCGCGCGAGGAGGCTGTGGAGGACGGCGACAGTGTCAACCAGAGCTGCGAGAGGTTGCTCACGGGTGCTAGTTATAAATTTGTCTAGGGTTAGCTACATAGGCGTTGCTTTATGATGTTAACAAATTTAGGTTAATGAAAACGATGATTTTTTTCTATAATGTCAAAGGTGGGTTATTTATCTCAACTTTAATGTCAAAGAGTTATTATAAACATCCAATGGTTATTGTTTTACCGCGCATTAAACTAACGGTCAGATATTTCTGATTAACGTGAGATTTTCTAGCTAATTTCTCTATTTTTTTACCCGTATTTTCCTTTTAGTAGATAACTAGCAAGGTGGCCCTCGCAAATACGAGGGCATCTACTTTAATTTGAATAATGTGTTGGGTATTAATTTTTATCTCCTCTAGACATTTGTTCGTTTCATTTACCCCATGAAAATTCTGGAAATGGATTGATATCATGCCCTATAAAATAAAATAAAAATCTATTTTCCTTTTAGTAGATAATAGATAGATGTTCGCACTTTCAGAAAAATGTTGAAAATTCTGGTAAAATGTTATTAAATTACAAAAAATGTTCACAAAATAAAAAATGTTTGATTTTTTCATGAAAAAGGTGCATATATTTGAAAAACAATGGCGTCTCCAAAAGAAGGTCAAATCTTGTAAGACATTTTATTCATATATTTTTAAAATGTTTGTGTTTAAAAAAATCAAAAATTGAAAAAATGCATTATATTTTTGAGCTATAGAAAAACACATAAGCTACAATACACGGACCGGTTGTACAGTTTTGATTTGATCTGCTAAAGTCTATTCTAGATGATAGAAAACCGCACTACATTTGTATCACCATAGTTGATTGGTTCGAGTGGCTACCAATGAGTTCACATCTGCTGGAGGTCCTGGGTTTTTGGATTTTCAATCCGCGCTTCAGTACACAACACCCACGCCGGATTCGCGACACGTCTCTATTTTTAGAGCGCAGGCGATGTACTTTTAACAAAAGACTATCCTATCCTTTATTATGAAGGGGGTATAGAGAGATCTCTTCTGTATACACACATCATCAGAAAAATCTAGCGGGCTTGAATCAATAATTTACAAATACAAATGTATAGAGTAAGACATCAATTACTAAATTCTTGAGAACATAAAATGGGAGTACATTCATGTCAGGTTGGTGCCCCTGTCCAAGTGCCAGCCTCGTGTAGCATGGGAAGGGAAAAATATATTAAATTACAGATTAGAAACTCATCAGAGAGAAAGCACCTACTGTGGCATCAGGAAGCACAACATTAATGCCATGCTTGAGGCAGAAGGCAAGAACCGCAAAGTGGTGTGTGGTGTCACCGACGGACGCAGTGTGCCAGCTCTCACACAAATACCATGGCAAGAATTCAAATCAACTCTGAATTTGTAGTCAAGGAAACAAATATCGGTATGGATAATGGAACAAACATACGATTGAACAATGCAAATCAGAAGGGAATACAAAGCATACCACTAAGTGATAAACAACCAACAGCCAGTAGTCAAACAAGATTTCAAATGAATATTTCAATTAGGTTGAGCTAACCAGAAAAGTATGGTTAATTACGCAACAAACCATACATCCAGCTTGGTGGAGGTAAGGCCACATCTTTCTTCTGAAATCTAGCAAGGACTCCAGTTAGTAGCTCAAAGATCCCAAGGACTATTTGAGATTTTTGAACTTGTATATTACATACAACTGCTGAAATGAAGCTACACGATAATTCAAATAGGCATACCTTCGAATTATATAGATAGCCACATTGTAGTTGCGCGCTAGTGATTCAGCCCTAATTTCTTTTTATAATTGTCTGCAGGCGACATGATGAAAAATAGATGTTTACTTATTAAATTTGCTTGTCATAAAAAAATCATTCAGATAAATAAAGCTCACATGAAAAGATAGCTCATATTAAGAGGCCAATAATATAGTTGAAAAGATATCTGACAAGGGCTCAATGTATTATATTATGATGAAGTCTCCAACAACAATGGGGATCTTAAATGAAGGAAGTGCCTGTAGACAATTTCTATATACAAATAAGGTGCCCCCAAACACATAGTGCACATGGTGCATTATTACATACCTTTTATACACAGGGTGCATACAAACCTTTTAGCAAACACATGGCACAGAAGATTACACGTCCATATCAAGCTACCCCGTAATGTACGACTGTGCACGCAGGTTGAATTCAAAGAGAAATATAAGAAAACATAGATAATTTCTCCTAGGGAGATATCATGGTGGGACAATGCTTATCTGCCGAGCGAAAGGCAGCAGGAATAGGCACTACTGTAGGAAGGTCCAAAAACAACATATCAATCAGAGACCCTTCACCCAAACTGTGTGCGATTGAGCCATCGCAAACGGTATAGTTATAGCTTCGTCGCCAATAAAGAAAACTGTGTTCAATGACTGGTCCATCAGGCACGTTTGAGATTAGACTGACGTGTGTGATGCAGGGCATACAGTTGGTGCTTATGAACTGTTTAGGTTAGACAAGATAACACAAACAGTTCATAAAATACATATGTGTGCGAAGTACGACATACAATTCATTCTGACAAACTGTTTGCGTTGATCCAGCTAGAACACAAACGAGTTACCATAACAAGGTGTGTGTTATACCAGACAAACAGTTCATTCATCAGGATTGTGTGGGAAGACCAATAATAACCCAAACGATTCATACTGACAAGCTGTGTGTGTTGTGGGCAGACGGTTGCTGCTAAATAATTGTATGAGATGTGATTTGCTCTGTTTGCACAACATCTATGCTCTGACTACAGAACACCAACATTATTGTTGCATAACCAACTTTAACATCCAATTACATAAGTGACCGCACAACACATGTACATTCCTCAATATAAATTTACAAGAAGTAGTAGACGATCACCAAACCATATTGTTCTTCCGACGACGGTTGCCGCCACTGCTCTGCTTGTGGCTATCCCTCGCCGTCTGCAGGAAGGAGGCACTTACTCATGTCAACGATCCTCTTGAACATCTCGTAGCTTGTGTACGCGTCCTTGGCTGCATATTTGATGTGTTCTTTATCCAGTTCGTTCACCCAGGCCTTATGCCAGACAGACTCATCCTTGTCGCACTCAGCCTTCATATATCTGTAGTAGGGGTCGATGATGGCCATGGCGAGGTCAACCAGGGTGTCTTTCTGCTTCTTCCTCTCGCCGCCCCAGACCCTGTACTGACCTTGGATGTTGACAAGCTTCTGGCAGGACAAGCCTGAAGTCTTGAGCACCTTGAGATCGTTGGTGGTGTCCACCGTTGCGAACCTGTAGTCGGGGCTGTTGACAAACCTGGCGAAACGCTCGCAAGGACTTGTGGCCAGGCAGTAGTGGTAGACGAGCACGTGATGGTGCACGCACAACTGGGCGACGACAACCATCTGATCATGGCTGGCACAACCGTCGATGAACTCGTGGTCGAAGCCGACCACTTTGTACTTGTCATCCTCAGCAAGCAGCTGCTCCAACATGTTGATGGAGTTCTCCACAACGACCGGGTCGTTGGTGTACACCACCGAGAGGTCCGTCGTCCTGATGTGGGTGTCCACTTTGACAATAATGGCGAACTGCCGCCCGGCCCGGCAGCCGCCATTGGATCCGCGCGGGAAGGTTGAGGCGATGAAGAGATGATGTGCAACATCTCTCTATTATTTGTCGTTGTGGGTGTGCTTTTTGTGTTGTGTGGCGTGATCGAAAGGTGGAAGAGAGGAAAGTAAATGGCTGCGGGAATAAATGGGTGGGCGCCGGATGGCCTGGAATTTCGACACGTCCGCATGGCAGTTTTTGCAGCGCTTAACTGCATGGTGGCACACGTATAACTGCATGGTGGTGCCGGGTGCGGCACAACCGCATGCATATGGCACGCCAAACGTGGAGGGACGCCGGCAGAGCGCGCTGCGGACGCCTCAACCGTCCGCCTCATGCGTACAGCAGTTCGCGACGGTGCGTACAGAACGGCCGTTTGCTGTGTAATAAAACGCAAACGTTTTTTGTTTGTTATTAACCGTTTGTGTACTTGTCATTTCTCCATCCTCCGTCCCGTCTTGTCACCGCGTTGCCACCCGAGGATTCCAGTGCACGCTTCAGGAGCATGCAGACATTTCTTTCGGCCTTCCCGTTCCCGCGCAACCGCGCAGGTTCCCGCGCAAGCTTCCCGCCCGGCTCGCCGAAATCCCACAAACCCCCAATGCTTGGCCGCCTGCTTTATAAACCCTCACAGTCGGCATCAACACACCGCATTCATCCCCTCTCTCCCCATAGCTTCTCCCCCAATCGCCAATGGCACCCGTCCGTTGTCGTCGCTCCGCCACTCCGCCAGAGGACAGCTCCAGCTGGGATGCTGCACCGCGTCGGCGGCGGAGTCCCCGGAAGCGTGTAGTGCGTGTGGCGTCCTTGTTGGGTGTGCGCACGCCACCCACCACATGCCCCGCCACCATTGCCCGAAGGCAGTTGCTGGCGGCGACCATCGTGGCCGCCACACCATCACCGGCCGACGTTGTCGCCACCCCACCAGCGGCCGCCTTGGCCGCCACCACACCATCGTCTGCCTTCGCCGCCACCACACAATCGTCCGCCTTGGCCGCCACCCCACCGTCAGTCGCCGGGGCCATCACCCGCCCCGCCACCGCGACCCGTAGGCGGGAGGAGGAGGCCGCCGGCAATGCCCAGCCGCTCGGCTTTTGCGTCAGCGGCCTTGCGCGCTACATCAACTTCCTACATGAGGAGGAGGAGCGACAGGTCGAGCACGCAATGAGGCTCACCACCGCCATGGCCGCAGCAGACGCCGCAGCGGTGGCGCGGAATAGGAGATCTATGCCGAGTCCCGCCGCTTCGAGGAGGCGCCTCAAGAGCGGCGGAGGGCAGCAGCGGCAGGCGATGGATTCGACTCCTCCAGCTCGTCGGTAGGCTCCTCCTCCTCTGCCTCTTACTGAACGTGCTCGACAGAGGAGAGGCTGCTGGAAGTAGTACAAAGCCCCTCGATAGTACTAGTATTAGGGACTATTTTGTTCAGTTCATCTAATTATAGATATGGTTGAACTGTACCACATACTTTAAATTAGATAGTATATATAGTTGAACTAGCCATTTTAGTACATTGTTGGCAACAATTGGGGAAACGTTTGTTTGATTCAGCTGCCAAGTTGGACTGTTCTGTATAAAGAGCACTGCTTAATCTATGAATGAAATCTATGTGTACTGAATTTCAGTTGCAAAATTGCACCGTAATAGTGATTTTGTTCCTGCGAAATTTGACAAATGTCAGTGTTACAATTATGTTAAATGTCAATTTTACTAGATCAACAAATGCCAATGTTTACAATTTAACAAATGGCAATTTACCCAATACGACAAATGCAAATTTAAACTCATTGTATGTAGTAAGCACACGGGTCATCATACATAACCGTTTGCGATGACGCAATGAAAAAAATCCTTTGCGGCAAATTTTGGCTTGGCTTATTAGCGAAGGAACCATTGCCCTCGGTCTGCATATGCTACCTCTTAGCCAATACAGAGTGCGACGCGTGGCAACAAGTAAATGGTCAGTAGAACGTCCACAATTTATAAATAATACACCTTTTGCGATGGTAACGTGACAACTTTTTCTTCCAAAATGCCTTTGTTGGCTATTAATAATGTTTGCGCCTTCTCTCAAAGTGGACACAAAAAATACCACAACATATTTGTGCTATATGATGAGGCCCTGCCCAACATAGACCTTGTGACTGTAGTTCAAATTTGAATTATGTACATTAAATGCACAAAAAACTCAATTAGTGTATAAAAAACCAAACGAACCCTAATTTCATATTTTTGCAGTACACACCTATTGGTATATGTTGTTTCTAAAAAAATCAAGAAGAGAAGAGGCATCGGATGTCGTTTCACCAGATGTGACATGCATGTTCCCTATCAGAACCACGTAGCTTATTGTGAGAAGCTCCTGTTTGTAAGAGGCTATGCCCGTTATCGATTTTTTAGAATCCTCAAAAACCTAACAGAAAAAAAGTTACAGCCATTTTAAGATCTGGAGGCAAAAAAATAAAAAAATAAAAAAAAGTTAGCAATGGCGCACCAGTGCATAGTGCGCCACTACTATTTTCCCGCCTTCAAAATTAAAAAAAAATTAAAAATAGTAATGGCGCACCATACCTAGGTGCGCCATTACTAAGGTACATAGCAATGGCGCACCACACCTAGGTGCGCCATTACTAAGGTACATAATAATGGCGCACCACACCTAGGTGCGCCATTACTAAGTCTGGGCAGTTTCAAAACGCCCACCTACCCCCACTACCCTTATCCACTTCCCTCCTCCTCCACACATTTCTATCCTCCTCCTCCTCTCCTCCTTCCTCCTTCCTCCTTCCTCCTCCTTCCTCCTTCCTCCTCCCTCCTCCTCACGGTCCTCTCCGGCGACCTCCTCCTCCCTCCTCCTCACGGTCCTCTCCGGCGAACTCCTCCTCCTGCTCCTCCTCTCCGGCGACCTCCTCCTCCTCCTCCTCCTCCTCTCCGGTGACCTCCTCCTCCCTCCTCCTTCCTCCTCACAGTCCCTCCTCCTCACGGTCTCTCCTCCCTCCTCCTCCTCACGGTCACTCCTCCTCCTCACGGTCCCTCCTCCTCCCTCCTCTCCTCCCTCCTCTTCTGCCTCCTCTCCTTCCTCCTCTACTTCCTCCTCACAGTCCCTCCTCCTCCCGGCACAAAGAACGTACCAAGATGCAAACCAGAACGAAATTCAAAAAAAAAAATCGCAAAAAAAAAAATCGCAAAAAAAATAGCAATGGCGCATCATGGGTGTTAGTAGTGGCGCACTGTCCTCTATTACCAGTGGCGCACCTGAAGTGTTAGTAACGGCGCACCAGGTGGTGCGCCACTAGTATTTGGATTACTAATGGCGCACCAGAGGTGCGCCATTACTATTTGTTAATAATGGCGTGTTAATAGTGGCGCACCTATAGTGCGCCATTAATAGCAAAAACTGGTGCGCCACTAACAGCCTTTTTTCTAGTAGTGTCCAAGTAATCGCTAGCCACCTTTCTTTTACTCATTGGTTGCTGCTGCCTCTCTTCATCCTCCTGTGCTGGCAAATGATTGTAGAGCGACTGGTTACAGAGATTAGCTGGCATTGGGACAGTAGCAATAGTGACGAAAGAATTATTTGACAGTTAGAAGAACAATACCTCTTGCCGGCTATCGCGTCAGTCTCATCTCTGGAAGGATGCATAAGCCTCTATTATGTGAAACGACTGATTCAGGCCGCCCATGTTCGATCTATATTGTTGGAATAATCTCGGTACTTAATAATTCGTAAAGAAGTAGTATTCAGAATCCTACTTATTATGTGCTCAAGCTGCTACTCGGTAAGAAAAATAAAGGAAGATGAAAAGGCAAGAATCGATAAAGCTGATGGCGTAGCTAGCTACCTTCGGCAAGGGCAAGTAGCAAGTAATGCACGTCCAGGCTAATCGTGTAGCTTTGCTTCGGCAACCGCGACAAGTAGTACACATACGGATTGGTACTAGCTTGTACGTGCCGTGTGCGTCGGCCAGCTTGAACGCCCTACTTAGGCCCGAGGAAGTGAGGAGGAGTTTCGGTGGCGCCCCAAACCTGGAGTGGCGGCACCGCGCGCGAGGAGGCTGTGGAGGACGCCTGAGGAAGTGAGGAGGAGTTTCGGCGGCGCCCCAAACCTGGAGTGGCAGCACCGCGCGCGAGGAGGCTGTGGAGGACGACGGCAGTGGCAACCAGAGCTGCGAGAGGTTGCTCACGGGTGCTAGTTAAAAATTTGTCTAGGGTTAGCTACATAGGCGTTGCTTTATGATGTTAACAAATTTATGTTAATGAAAATGATGGTTTTTTTCTATAATGTCAAAGGTGGGTTATTTATCTCAACTTTAATGTCAAAGAGTTATTATAAACATCCAATGGTTATTGTTTTACCGCGCATTAAACTAACGGTCAGATATTTCTGATTAACATGAGATTTTCTAGCTAATTTCTCTATTTTTTTACCCGTATTTTCCTTTTAGTAGATAACTAGCAAGGTGGCCCTCGCAAATGCGAGGGCATCTACTTTAATTTGAATAATGTGTTGGGTATCAATTTTTATCTCCTCTGGACATTTGTTTGTTTCATTTACCCCATGAAAATTCTAGAAATGGATTGATATCATGCCCTATAAAATAAAATAAAAATCTTACTTTTGAAAATAATATGAAATTATTTGACCGCACATGGGTGCTTGGATACATGCCACATGTCACTGTAGGTCGCTAAAATCAAATTTGAAATTTAACGAATAACCTTATGATATTGATTGTTCCCTAGACATGTCATCTATATATTGCCATATTTCACGATAAACCTACTTAATATTATTCAGTCTTCAGAGATTTTATGGATTCTATTTGCTCTTTATTCTTTTGTTTGCACCTGTATCAAAAATATTTTGTGTCAGCTAAATCTGTGTCTCGAATATCTAGTATGTTAGACTACCTCGAGACTGCGTGTGTATTAATTTTGTTCACTCAATTCGTGACCAAACTAAACTATCTAACATTTTTGTTGTTGATATTTCCATTTTGAAAAAACAAAATTAATGGACACCATGAAATTCTCCATTATCGAACTGCAGACCTACAACTAAAGCTGGGTTATTGCAACTAACGAACTAACTTTCCATTTCTCTTGATGCATTGCACACTAATTCTAGATTGCCACATTGTTTCTCAGTATTATGTAGTAAATATCCACAATTTGAACAAAAGAAATAACAGTGGCATAGTACGTTTCTTGAGAGATTATATCAAACCGATGTTAGCTCCAAAATGCTTGTTACATTAATAATGGACGATTGAAAAACTATTCTTAAATATATCAACACTAAAGCCTAAACCCTAGCAAACTGGCCTGCTCAAACAGTTAGCTAGGATTATATCAAGAATTTAAGTAACCACTTATGCATGACTTTGTCCAAGTAATCGCTAGCCACCTTTCTTTTACTCATTGGTTGCTGCTGCCTCTCTTCATCCTCCTGTGCTGGCAAATGATTGTAGAGCGACTGGTTACAGAGATTAGCTGGCATTGGGACAGTAGCAATAGTGACGAAAGAATTATTTGACAGTTAGAAGAACAATACCTCTTGCCGGCTATCGCGTCAGTCTCATCTCTGGAAGGATGCATAAGCCTCTATTATGTGAAACGACTGATTCAGGCCGCCCATGTTCGATCTATATTGTTGGAATAATCTCGGTACTTAATAATTCGTAAAGAAGTAGTATTCAGAATCCTACTTATTATGTGCTCAAGCTGCTACTCGGTAAGAAAAATAAAGGAAGATGAAAAGGCAAGAATCGATAAAGCTGATGGCGTAGCTAGCTACCTTCGGCAAGGGCAAATAGCAAGTAATGCACGTCCAGGCTAATCGTGTAGCTTTGCTTCGGCAACCGCGACAAGTAGTACACATACGGATTGGTACTAGCTTGTACGTGCCGTGTGCGTCGGCCAGCTTGAACGCCCTACTTAGGCCCGAGGAAGTGAGGAGGAGTTTCGGTGGCGCCCCAAACCTGGAGTGGCGGCACCGCGCGCGAGGAGGCTGTGGAGGATGCCTGAGGAAGTGAGGAGGAGTTTCGGTGGCGCCCCAAACCTGGAGTGGCGGCACCGCGCGCGAGGAGGCTGTGGAGGACGGCGACAGTGTCAACCAGAGCTGCGAGAGGTTGCTCACGGGTGCTAGTTATAAATTTGTCTAGGGTTAGCTACATAGGCGTTGCTTTATGATGTTAACAAATTTAGGTTAATGAAAACGATGATTTTTTTCTATAATGTCAAAGGTGGGTTATTTATCTCAACTTTAATGTCAAAGAGTTATTATAAACATCCAATGGTTATTGTTTTACCGCGCATTAAACTAACGGTCAGATATTTCTGATTAACGTGAGATTTTCTAGCTAATTTCTCTATTTTTTTACCCGTATTTTCCTTTTAGTAGATAACTAGCAAGGTGGCCCTCGCAAATACGAGGGCATCTACTTTAATTTGAATAATGTGTTGGGTATTAATTTTTATCTCCTCTAGACATTTGTTCGTTTCATTTACCCCATGAAAATTCTGGAAATGGATTGATATCATGCCCTATAAAATAAAATAAAAATCTATTTTCCTTTTAGTAGATAATAGATAGATGTTCGCACTTTCAGAAAAATGTTGAAAATTCTGGTAAAATGCTATTAAATTACAAAAAATGTTCACAAAATAAAAAATGTTTGATTTTTTCATGAAAAAGGTGCATATATTTGAAAAACAATGGCGTCTCCAAAAGAAGGTCAAATCTTGTAAGACATTTTATTCATATATTTTTAAAATGTTTGTGTTTAAAAAAATCAAAAATTGAAAAAATGCATTATATTTTTGAGCTATAGAAAAACACATAAGCTACAATACACGGACCGGTTGTACAGTTTTGATTTGATCTGCTAAAGTCTATTCTAGATGATAGAAAACCGCACTACATTTGTATCACCATAGTTGATTGGTTCGAGTGGCTACCAATGAGTTCACATCTGCTGGAGGTCCTGGGTTTTTGGATTTTCAATCCGCGCTTCAGTACACAACACCCACGCCGGATTCGCGACACGTCTCTATTTTTAGAGCGCAGGCGATGTACTTTTAACAAAAGACTATCCTATCCTTTATTATGAAGGGGGTATAGAGAGATCTCTTCTGTATACACACATCATCAGAAAAATCTAGCGGGCTTGAATCAATAATTTACAAATACAAATGTATAGAGTAAGACATCAATTACTAAATTCTTGAGAACATAAAATGGGAGTACATTCATGTCAGGTTGGTGCCCCTGTCCAAGTGCCAGCCTCGTGTAGCATGGGAAGGGAAAAATATATTAAATTACAGATTAGAAACTCATCAGAGAGAAAGCACCTACTGTGGCATCAGGAAGCACAACATTAATGCCATGCTTGAGGCAGAAGGCAAGAACCGCAAAGTGGTGTGTGGTGTCACCGACGGACGCAGTGTGCCAGCTCTCACACAAATACCATGGCAAGAATTCAAATCAACTCTGAATTTGTAGTCAAGGAAACAAATATCGGTATGGATAATGGAACAAACATACGATTGAACAATGCAAATCAGAAGGGAATACAAAGCATACCACTAAGTGATAAACAACCAACAGCCAGTAGTCAAACAAGATTTCAAATGAATATTTCAATTAGGTTGAGCTAACCAGAAAAGTATGGTTAATTACGCAACAAACCATACATCCAGCTTGGTGGAGGTAAGGCCACATCTTTCTTCTGAAATCTAGCAAGGACTCCAGTTAGTAGCTCAAAGATCCCAAGGACTATTTGAGATTTTTGAACTTGTATATTACATACAACTGCTGAAATGAAGCTACACGATAATTCAAATAGGCATACCTTCGAATTATATAGATAGCCACATTGTAGTTGCGCGCTAGTGATTCAGCCCTAATTTCTTTTTATAATTGTCTGCAGGCGACATGATGAAAAATAGATGTTTACTTATTAAATTTGCTTGTCATAAAAAAATCATTCAGATAAATAAAGCTCACATGAAAAGATAGCTCATATTAAGAGGCCAATAATATAGTTGAAAAGATATCTGACAAGGGCTCAATGTATTATATTATGATGAAGTCTCCAACAACAATGGGGATCTTAAATGAAGGAAGTGCCTGTAGACAATTTCTATATACAAATAAGGTGCCCCCAAACACATAGTGCACATGGTGCATTATTACATACCTTTTATACACAGGGTGCATACAAACCTTTTAGCAAACACATGGCACAGAAGATTACACGTCCATATCAAGCTACCCCGTAATGTACGACTGTGCACGCAGGTTGAATTCAAAGAGAAATATAAGAAAACATAGATAATTTCTCCTAGGGAGATATCATGGTGGGACAATGCTTATCTGCCGAGCGAAAGGCAGCAGGAATAGGCACTACTGTAGGAAGGTCCAAAAACAACATATCAATCAGAGACCCTTCACCCAAACTGTGTGCGATTGAGCCATCGCAAACGGTATAGTTATAGCTTCGTCGCCAATAAAGAAAACTGTGTTCAATGACTGGTCCATCAGGCACGTTTGAGATTAGACTGACGTGTGTGATGCAGGGCATACAGTTGGTGCTTATGAACTGTTTAGGTTAGACAAGATAACACAAACAGTTCATAAAATACATATGTGTGCGAAGTACGACATACAATTCATTCTGACAAACTGTTTGCGTTGATCCAGCTAGAACACAAACGAGTTACCATAACAAGGTGTGTGTTATACCAGACAAACAGTTCATTCATCAGGATTGTGTGGGAAGACCAATAATAACCCAAACGATTCATACTGACAAGCTGTGTGTGTTGTGGGCAGACGGTTGCTGCTAAATAATTGTATGAGATGTGATTTGCTCTGTTTGCACAACATCTATGCTCTGACTACAGAACACCAACATTATTGTTGCATAACCAACTTTAACATCCAATTACATAAGTGACCGCACAACACATGTACATTCCTCAATATAAATTTACAAGAAGTAGTAGACGATCACCAAACCATATTGTTCTTCCGACGACGGTTGCCGCCACTGCTCTGCTTGTGGCTATCCCTCGCCGTCTGCAGGAAGGAGGCACTTACTCATGTCAACGATCCTCTTGAACATCTCGTAGCTTGTGTACGCGTCCTTGGCTGCATACTTGATGTGTTCTTTATCCAGTTCGTTCACCCAGGCCTTATGCCAGACAGACTCATCCTTGTCGCACTCAGCCTTCATATATCTGTAGTAGGGGTCGATGATGGCCATGGCGAGGTCAACCAGGGTGTCTTTCTGCTTCTTCCTCTCGCCGCCCCAGACCCTGTACTGACCTTGGATGTTGACAAGCTTCTGGCAGGACAAGCCTGAAGTCTTGAGCACCTTGAGATCGTTGGTGGTGTCCACCGTTGCGAACCTGTAGTCGGGGCTGTTGACAAACCTGGCGAAACGCTCGCAAGGACTTGTGGCCAGGCAGTAGTGGTAGACGAGCACGTGATGGTGCACGCACAACTGGGCGACGACAACCATCTGATCATGGCTGGCACAACCGTCGATGAACTCGTGGTCGAAGCCGACCACTTTGTACTTGTCATCCTCAGCAAGCAGCTGCTCCAACATGTTGATGGAGTTCTCCACAACGACCGGGTCGTTGGTGTACACCACCGAGAGGTCCGTCGTCCTGATGTGGGTGTCCACTTTGACAATAATGGCGAACTGCCGCCCGGCCCGGCAGCCGCCATTGGATCCGCGCGGGAAGGTTGAGGCGATGAAGAGATGATGTGCAACATCTCTCTATTATTTGTCGTTGTGGGTGTGCTTTTTGTGTTGTGTGGCGTGATCGAAAGGTGGAAGAGAGGAAAGTAAATGGCTGCGGGAATAAATGGGTGGGCGCCGGATGGCCTGGAATTTCGACACGTCCGCATGGCAGTTTTTGCAGCGCTTAACTGCATGGTGGCACACGTATAACTGCATGGTGGCGCCGGGTGCGGCACAAACGCATGCATATGGCACGCCAAACGTGGAGGGACGCCGGCAGAGCGCGCGCGCACGGACGCGAGCAGAGCGCGCTGCGGACGCCTCAACCGTCCGCCTCATGCGTACTGCAGTTCGCGACGGTGCGTACAGAACGGCCGTTTGCTGTGTAATAAAATGCAAACGTTTTTTGTTTGTTATTAACCGTTTGTGTACTTGTCATTTCTCCATCCTCCGTCCCGTCTTGTCACCGCGTTGCCGCCCGAGGATTCCAGTGCACGCTTCGGGAGCATGCAGACATTTCTTTCGGCCTTCCCGTTCCCGCGCAACCGCGCAAGTTCCCGCGCAAGCTTCCCGCCCGGCTCGCCGAAATCCCACAAACCCCCAATGCTTGGCCGCCTGCTTTATAAACCCTCACAGTCGGCATCAACACACCGCATTCATCCCCTCTCTCCCCATAGCTTCTCCCCCAATCGCCAATGGCACCCGTCCGTTGTCGTCGCTCCGCCACTCCGCCAGAGGACAGCTCCAGCTGGGATGCTGCACCGCGTCGGCGGTGGAGTCCCCGGAAGCGTGTAGTGCGTGTGGCGTCCTTGTTGGGTGTGCGCACGCCACCCACCACATGCCCCACCACCGTTGCCCGAAGGCAGTTGCTGGCGGCGACCATCGTGGCCGCCACACCATCACCGGCCGACGTTGTCGCCACCCCACCAGCGGCCGCCTTGGCCGCCACCACACCATCGTCTGCCTTCGCCGCCACCACACAATCGTCCGCCTTGGCCGCCACCCCACCGTCAGTCGCCGGGGCCATCACCCGCCCCGCCACCGCGACCCGTAGGCGGGAGGAGGAGGCCGCCGGCAATGCCCAGCCGCTCGGCTTTTGCGTCAGCGGCCTTGCACGCTACATCAACTTCCTACATGAGGAGGAGGAGCGACAGGTCGAGCACGCAATGAGGCTCACCACCGCCATGGCCGCAGCAGACGCTGCAGCGGTGGCGCGGAATAGGAGATCTATGCCGAGTCCCGCCGCTTCGAGGAGGCGCCTCAAGAGCGGCGGAGGGCAGCAGCGGCAGGCGACGGATTCGACTCCTCCAGCTCGTCGGTAGGCTCCTCCTCCTCTGCCTCTTACTGAACGTGCTCGACAGAGGAGAGGCTGCTGGAAGTAGTACAAAGCCCCTCGATAGTACTAGTATTAGGGACTATTTTGTTCAGTTCATCTAATTATAGATATGGTTGAACTCTACCACATACTTTAAATTAGATAGTATATATAGTTGAACTAGCCATTTTAGTACATGGTTGGCAACAATTGGGGAAAAGTTTGTTTGATTCAGCTGCCAAGTTGGACTGTTCTGTATAAAGACCACTGCTTAATCTATGAATGAAATCTATGTGTACTGAATTTCAGTTGCAAAATTGCACCGTAATAGTGATTTTGTTCCTGCAAAATTTGACAAATGTCAGTGTTACAATTATGTTAAATGTCAATTTTACTAGATCAACAAATGCCAATGTTTACAATTTAACAAATGGCAATTTACCCAATACGACAAATGCAAATTTAAACTCATTGTATGTAGTATGCACACGGGTCATCATACATAACCGTTTGCGATGACGCAATGAAGAAAATCCTTTGCGGCAAATTTTGGCTTGGCTTAGTAGCGAAGGAACCATTGCCCTCGGTCTGCATATGCTACCTCCTAGCCAATACAGAGTGCGACGCGTGGCAACAAGTAAATGGTCAGTAGAACGTCCACAATTTATAAATAATACACCTTTTGCGATGGTAACGTGACAACTTTTTCTTCCAAAATGCCTTTGTTGGCTATTAATAATGTTTGCGCTTTCTCTCAAAGTGGACACAAAAAATACCACAACATATTTGTGCTATATGATGAGGCCCTGCCCAACATAGACCTTGTGACTGTAGTTCAAATTTGAATTATGTACATTAAATGCACATAAAACTCAATTAGTGTATAAAAAACCAAACGAACCCTAATTTCATATTTTTGCAGTACACACCTATTGGTATATGTTGTTTCTAAAAAAATCAAGGAGAGAAGAGGCATCGGATGTCGTTTCACCAGATGTGACATGCATGTTCCCTATCAGAACCACGTAGCTTATTGTGAGAAGCTCCCGTTTGTAAGAGGCTTGTGCCAAAACATGTCCAGGTTGGTATTTTTTTACCATGACATATGTGTGCCTTTTCATGACACCATGCAAAGTTTCATGAATTTCTGACAAGTTTTGGATTTACGGGAATTTAAAAACAAAGTTTTTCGATGTTTACGGTCGAGCCAAGACGCTGAGATGTTTGAAATTCATTCCAATTTCTTGCATGGGACCTAACTCATGCATCCAGGGACACATATATGATTTTTTAACCCATTTTGGTGCACTGGACCTTGTGATTGTAGATCATTTTTGAATTATGCACACTAAATGCACAGAAAACCGAATTAATGTATTAAAAAGCAAGATGATCCCTTAATTTATTCTTGTTTTTGCACTTTGCACCTATTTGTCTATGTTGTTTCTATAAAAATCGAGGAGAGAAGAGGCATCGGATGTCGTTTCATCCGCAGATGTGACATGCATAATGTTCCCTATCGAAATCACAAAGCTTCTTGTGAGAAGCTGTGGTTTGTAAGAGGCTTTGTGCAAGAACATGTCCAAGTTGGACAATTTTTTACCATGACATATATATGTGTGCCCTTGTCATGATACCATGCCAAGATTCATATATTTCTGACGAGTTTTGGATTTACATGAATTGGAAAACCAAGTATCTCAATGTTTGCGGCCGAGCCAAGTCACTGAGATGTTTGAAATTCACCCCCATTTATTGCATGGGACCTAAACATGCATCCAGGGACTCATATATGATTTTTCAACCAATTTTTGAGCACTGGACCTTGTGATTATAGTCAAATTTGAATTATGCACATTAAAAATGGCTAGAAAACTCAATTAATGTATTAAATAGGCCAAACGAACACTGGAACATTCCATTGTTTAGCACGATAGTCATGTTGCTCTATGGTGACTCTAGAAATAAATTCAAGGCCAGAAGAGACAGCTGATGTTGTTTCGCACATAAAAAGTGAACGTTCCCTATCGGAACCACATGGCTTTCTTGCGAGAATCTCCGGTTTGTAAGAGGCTTATCCAAAACTTGTCTAAAATTGGGCAATTTTTTTTACCACAACACACAACATGGCAAGGTCATGACACCATGCCCAAGTTTCATGAATTTCTAACGAGTTTTGGACTTGCACGAATTTAAAAACCAAGTTTCCCAATGTTTGCGGCTGTTCCAAGACGCCGAGATGTTTGAAATTCATTCCCATTTCTTGCGTGGGACCTAAACATGCATCCAGGGAAACATATATGATTTTTCAACCTATTTTCATGCCCTGGACCTTGTGATTGTAGTTCAAATTTGAATTATGCACATTAAATGCCTAAAAAACTCAATTAATGTATTGAAAGGCCAAACGAACCCTGAAAAAATTTCATAGTTTAGCACAACAGTCATGTTGCTCTATTGTGACTCTAGAAATAAATGCAAGGGCAGAAGAGACAATGGATGTTGTTTCACACATAAAAGGTGAACGTTCCCTATCGGAACCACATGGCTTTCTTGTGAGAATCTTCGGTTTGTAAGAGGCTTGTGCCAAAACTTGTCCCAAATTGGTAATTTCTTACCACAACACACAACAGGGCAAGGTCATGACACCATGCCCAAGTTCCATGAATTTCCGACGAGGTTTGGATTTGCACGAATTTAAAAACAAAGTTTCCCAATGTTTGCGGCTGTTCCAAGACACTGAGATGTTTGAAATCCATTCCCATTTCTTGCGTGGGACCTAAACACGCATCCACGGAAACGTATATGATTTTTCAACCTATTTTCATGCGCTGGACCTTGTGATTGTAGTTTAAATTTGAATTATGCACATTAAATGCCTAGAAAACTCAATTAATGTATTAAAAAGGCCAAACGAACCCTGGAAAATTTCATAGTTTAGCACGACAGTCATGTTGCTCTATGGTGACTCTAGAAATAAATTCAAGGCGAGAAGAGACAACGGATGTTGTTTCACACATAAAAGGTGAATGTTCCCTATCGGAACCACATGGCTTCTTGTGAGAATCTTCAATTTGTAAGAGGTTTGCGTCAAAACTTGTCCCAAATTAGGATTTTTTTACCAAAACACACATGAGCCATGACATGACACCATGCAAAGTTTCATGAATTTCTGACGATATTTTGGATTTACTGGAATTTGAAACACACGGATTGTCAATGTCTATGGCCGAGCCAAAATACCGAGAGGTTTGAAATTCATTTCCATATCTTGCATGGACCAAAACATGTATCCAGTGACACATATATGTTTTTCAACACATCCATGTGCCTCTAGCTAGCATGTGCTTAAATACAATTCATATATATATATATATATATGAACTATGCACATGAAATGTCTAAAAGCTCTTTAAATGTTTAAAAAGGCCTAAACAACCCTGAATAATTCCATATTTAACAGACACTCCTATAGTTGCATCTTCACTGCAGATAAATGTTATTGCAATCCAAACACCTTCAACTGCCAATGTAAGATCATTTTTCGTTTCAAAACAATATGAAAATCACGTACATCGCAAACAGTTCTTGATCATGAAACGTGTGTGATGTAGTATAAAATATCTTGGGACAATCCTTAAATATATGGCTTATGCCGGAAGCTTCATCGGCTACTGTCCACCGTCGGCGTGTCAACCACACAGTCACACTTGCTCCCCAAGACCACTGTAGTGTTCAAACGTCGCCGGTGAAAGATGGGGATGTGGATCCGCGTCGTGAAGGCAACTTCGGCGACCCACTCCGGCCCGAGCGCGGCCGCATCAGCCATGAGCGCGCTCACAACATCCCTGAGCGCGGCCGCAATCTCCGACAGGGCGGCTGGAACCGCCGAAAGGGCAGCTGTTGCAGCTGAGATGACGGCATCAACATCTGCGATCGGGATAGCAAATGGCGAGAACGGCACAACAGCTGTCCGTTCATCGGCGGCCACCGTAGCCCTGATGGCGGCTGCCCATGCCTATGCCGAGGCCGCCCACACCCAGCTCGTGTCGGTCACCGCACAAATAGCAGCGGCCTTCTCTGACACCGGTCGGCAACCTACGTCCGAAGAGTTGACAATCGCCGAGAGCGCTCGGGCAGCCGTCCATTCGCCGGCAGCCTCCCTAGCCGAGATGAATGCCATCAACTCCCGTACCGCGGCCGCCCACACCCGGCTCATGGTGGCCTTTTCCAAAGAGATGGCGGACGCGGACTTTGAGATGCTTGCGGAGTATGTGGCGATGGATGCCATGGAACCCCTTCCCCTGGAGGTCGTCGAGCGCGAGCTGGTCATGGAGGATGCGACACGAGCGTCAGGCGAAAAAATTAGTTTTTGTTTAGAGCGATGTTTTTTTGTTAGAGTAATGTTAAGGTCAACCAGCTCTGTTTAATTGCTCGATTAATTAAGTGCGGGCTGTGGTGTAGGCTCTTTTCTGTAGTACCCAAATTAGCAATCGATATTAAATTATGCGACGACGTGGATGACCATTGTAACCAGGGAAATTCGGACCAAAATTTACCGCCATATCCCCACACAATTCTGAATAATGGACTATGTCCGATGATACTTTCCGCGCCAGTTTTTCGCTGCACCGAACAAAAATTTTGGGCTACCGCGGAAATATCTACCTCCCTCACCCCCCGGTACCAATCTTACGTCGGAAGCTTGGAGACAAAAATTTGCACGTTCAAGCTTATCACACATGGGGTATAGCGCAGGCTTCGTTTGTGATGTGTAGATATCGCAAACTATTCTGAATAATTTGGACCTTCAAGCTCATCACACACGGGGTACTGCACAGGCTTCGTTTGTGATGTATAGATATCGGAGACTGTTCTGAATAATTTGCACGTTCAAGCTCATAACACACGGGGCTGCACCGAACAAAACTTTTGGGCTACCGCGGAAATATCTACCTCCTTCACCCCCTGGTACCAATCAAAAGACACATTTTCCCCTTTTCCTCGTTCCTTTCCTATAGTTTCTAACCTTCACTGCTTGCTTGCAGCGCCGCCTCCTCGCCGGTGACGCTCCTTCCTGCTGCTCGGCCTCCTCCATCTAGTCAGATAATCCACACCTCCCCAATACCCCCTCTCTCCCACCCCTCATCCTCCATCCCACATGGCCCGACCGCCTGCGCGACACCTTCCACCCCAATCACCACCCCATCCTCCAAATAATCGCCGCCGAAAGCCATGGTACACGCAGTATAGCCAGGATCTCAAGGAGCATTTGGTAGCGGAGAAGCAAATCGCGGCTGCACGCGCGGATGAGGCGGCATGGCTGCCATCCATGGCGACCCCCAGATCTTGGAAGGGCACCTCGCCGCCGAGGCCACCGTCGACACCTCACGCGCGGACATCGCCACGCGGTTGGCTGCTATAAACGACAGCTCGTGGTCTTTTCTCGAGGGCACCGCTGGTGCGTTCGATGAAGACTACAATGTGTTTTCTTAGCATGCCCATACTTATCTCAGATCCAGAGCTGGCATGTTGGTGCCGGGGCAGGATAAGGCCACTCACCACTACGAGGGGTGCACCCACGGTGTGGGAGCCTCGCCCTCTTCCAAGTTGAAGGAGCCCAGCGTCATCAATATCTCCGATGGTGAGGAATAGCTTGTTTTTCTTAGCTTTATCACTAAGGACCTATGTTCAGCTAGCTACGCCGGTTAAGCATGTTTGGTTTACCTGTTGCATGTGCTGCTTCTACCTTTCATTTAGAAATTTAAGTGAAATGCCCAATGTAATGCTACTTGCAATCTTCCCTTCTAGTATATGTTCTATTATGCAATGTGGTACTTAGTTAACTGTTTCGTTCATTTGTTATGGTGATTATTTAACTATTTAGTTCAATTCTGCAATGTGATTTTCGATTGTTGTTGGTACAATTTTGTATTGTTATGCATGTGAGAAATAAATCGAATTTAGATGTACTAAATACATGTGAAACATATACAATTGCTATATTTTCTAGTTCTTAGCACACTTGGTTTAGATAGCTGGTTTTTCCATGTGGCTTGAATTAATCTGTTGGATCTGTAATGTGTTTATTTTTCATTAACATATTTCACTGATAGTATGCCAAATATCACTTATAACCTAATCAATATCTATCTTAAATAGGTTGCAGGGGGAAACAATGGGAGACACTGAAGTTTACCATCGAGGTTTGCACATCCATGGTCCTTTGGCTATTAGCACATTATTGTGCAATTGCAGGAACCATTCTAATATTAAGTTTTTTAATCATGTGTTCTTGCACATGTAGGTCCTACTGTAAGAGGTTTAGACCCACTGTTCGACCCTTTTTGCATGTGGGGAAATGAGGTGTCCTTGAATATCAGTCAAATCAAGAAACTCAGAAAGATTGTTAAGATAAAGAAACTAGCTACGAAGAACAACAAGATGTTTGCCTGCACAATGAAGAAGACATCAGTCAACTATAGGATGGTATCATCTCTTTCACCTTGTCCTTTTCCCTTTGCACCATTTCAAATTTTAGAAAATATATTTATGCATATGTTTGTTTTCAGTCCTTTTCAAGGCAGTTTATCGATGATTACGTCTCAAACCACCTGTATGGTCAAGAGGCGAGGAAGGTATTCATACAGCACCCATGGTATAAACTTGAAGCCTTTCTCAAGAGGACAAAGGATGGGCAGACAATCATCCATAGGCACTGGTCTAAAGTTGCGAGGACCTTCAACATCACTGAAGGCTCAATAAACGCCTTCCACTTCAACAGTTTTCTATACGAGAATCATCTGTCTATTTACCGTCTATGATGATACTTGATTTCCAAAGGTTTTAGATGTTGCATTTGAAACTTTGTCCTGTTGTGCAATTGGGTAGCTAGGTAGTACATGCCTATATGATGTTGTACCCTGATGTAATTCAATTATGAAATCCTGGTTGCCGTAATACAAATAAGAAATATACTATGTGCTTGATATGAAATGTTAATTTTATTATTAAATGGATTATAAATAATAGAGCAATTAGGCTGATAATTGTGGTTTCTATTGTAGACGGTTTCTAAGACAGCACCGTGGGCGATGACCTCAACAAGCCCACACGGTTTCTAGAAAGTTAGCGTGTTGGATCAGTGAATAATCACACACGACTTTCGATCGACAACTGTGTGCGTTAGGCCACCCTATCACAAATGTTTTTACATAACAAGTGTGTGTGATGGACAGCTCAATGCCAAACAGTTTCTTCTAGGAACCATGAGTGATGTATTGAATAACACAATCGACAGAATTATGACTATCGTGTGTGATGACCAGCCCTATCACAAACAAGAACAAACCGTTTCAGTCAAACACATAGGAAGATAGGGGCTTAATGTTTCGCCTCCCAACTTATTTATCTCAGGGATAATGTCAACAAATAATGAATCATGATCACCTATATTCAACTGGATATATGTGCCTGGATCTTTCCCCACCACATGATGCTTGCAAACTAAAGAATTAATAGATTGGAATAGGGATAAACATCATCGACTCTTTTATAACATGATAGTAAAAGATAGTCCCTTCGTAGAGGGAAGCACGGATTTTAAGAGGTGCCAGAGCTCATTGCTTAAAACCGAGATGAATATATTTTGGGTGGTGTGCCTTTCCTGTCAATGTCACAACAAAATTTTCAACATCTTCCATGCTAAACACATTAATGGCGGTTCCCAAACGGAATTGAAATTTTACTCCCCCTCCACCATTCAAACACATTCCATGGCTGGCCGAATCCGTGGTTGTCCTCCAAAAAATGAACTTTCTAGGGAGAGTTTTTGTTTATTTATTTATTATATTATGCAGGAATGGGCATCCTTTTTACTAGCCTCTCTCGTACAATGACAAGTGAATAAACACTCATCATGAGTTAAACACACTTAACATGGAAGATTTTGACCTCCCCGTCGCTCCCTGAGCGGTACAGTCACACAAAATAGATGTTTATTTGAAGGTTTTAGAGGTGCCACATGCAAATTTACTTGGAGTGGTAGTGAAATACCATATATAGGTAGGTATGGTGGACACTCATGGCAAGAAACTGGGTTTAAGGGTTTTTGGATGCACAAGTAGTATCTCTACTTAGTACGAATTTTTGGCTAGCAAAAGATCCTAAGCAAGCACCACATGTTAGAGGATCCATGACAATATAACTGCTATGTGAATATAAACAAACATAATCATTACGTTGTGTTCCTTGTCCAATGTCAACTACTTGATCAAGTTTGAAAATGATTAATGGTGGCTCACAATCATAGAAGATGTCCAAGATAGTATATTTATATGTGGCACCTCTCTTCCTTCAATATTCTTTCATGAATTGTTCAAATGACCAATGCTATGTTTGCTAACTTCCAATAAATTTTACCGCTTATACTCCTAGTATGTGAAGTCACTACTCCCAATGGGATAAGCATATGAATCATATATAATTTCACATTTATGACATTCAATTTATTCAATGTTTACTCTCAGGATATAAGTGAAGCACGTGAGTAAACCTCAAACTACTCTCAAAAGATATAAGTGAGGATCAATGAGTAGTTGAACAATCAAGTAGCTATGTGAGGAATTTCTCTCAAAAACTATTTTCAGATCTAAGTATTTTATTCAAACAGCAAACAAAAAGAAAAATGGCACTCCAAGAATAGCACAAATCATGTGGACAAATAAATTTTTTGGCTCAACATAGGCTAACCGATATTTGTTTGACGAAGAGAGGTGGGATGCGTAGCGTCCCCAAGCTTAGATGCTTGAGACTTCTTGTAATATTGAACTGGGGTGCCTTGGGCATCCCCAATATTGAGCTTTTGTATCTCGTTCAATCCTCTCATATCCCGGTTTCACCTAAGTCTCAAAAACTTCATCCACAAGAAACTTGAAAAGCACTCGTGAGATAGGTTAGTACACATAAGAATAAATCAACACTTCATGTACTGCCAAGACAAGTTGCATAATAAATTTCAAATATATGTACTGTATACTATCATTTGCACATTATATCTACTAATATAAGCCACGAAAACTCTAGGATAAGTAGATAACAAAACTATGACAACAATCTGTCTACACAGGACAGTCGGTAGCAATCTATTAAAATAGTGTACTTCTGTATCTCCAACAATTCTGGAAATTTAGGACATGATAAAAAATTTATATGAAAATACTGTGTACAAATTTAAGAAACTTTCCACATTCCAGAAAAATATGAAAATTCAAACACTACAGCAAAGGTTTCTGTTTTTACACAGGAGACATCAAACATGCAATTGAAGCATCCCAAAGGAAAATCTTGGAACTTTTTATTGAAAAACAAGATTGTAAATAGCATCTAACAGAGAACAAAAAAATAAAATGATGCTCCAAGAAAAACTCATATTATGTGACGAATAAAAATATAGCTCCAAGTAAGATATACCGATAGTGTTGAAGACGAAAGAGGGGATGCCTTCCGGGGCATCCCCATGCTTAGACGCTTGAGTCTTCCTTGTATATTACCTTGGGGGTGCCTTGGGCATCCCCAAGCTTAGGGTGTTGCCACTCCTTATTCTCCTCATATCGATATCTCACCCAAAGCTTGAAAACTTCAACCACACAAAATTTAACGAAACTTCGTGAGATGGGTTAGTGTAATAAAGATAGATTATTCACTTAGGTACTGTCAAGAAAATATTCATAATTTTTCTCACATAAAACCTAATGTATTCTATGATTCCCATAAAACACTAAAACAAGCAAACTACGCATGCAAAACATAATCTGTCAAAAACAGAATAGCCTGTGAAGATCTGAATGAAATCCATATTTAATTATCTCTAAAAATTCTGAAACATTAGGAAAACTCAGAAAATTTGCATAGAAAAATTGTGTAAAAATTTCAGAATTTTTTTGACTCTCTACTAAAATCAGAGAAATTCTGCACTGGACGTAAAAGTTTCTGTTTTTGCACAGAATCAAACTAGCAAGTATCCACACTATCCCAAAGGCTTTACTTGGCACTTTATTGAAATAAAAGGCACAAAACATGATTATTACAGTAGCTTAATCATGTTAACATACAAAAGAAGAAAGGAAAAGTGTTTGGTTGTCTCCGAACAAGCTTTTTTCTTTAAAGCGTTTTAGCTAGGCATGATGATTTCAATGATGCTCACATAAAAAGTAATAATTGAAACATGCAAGAGAGCATCATGAATCACATGGAAATCACATTTAAGTCTAACTCACTTCCCATGCATAGGGATTTTGTGAGCAAACAATTTTTGGGAGCAAGAATAAACTAGCATAGGAAGGCAAAACAAACATATCTTCAATACTTTCAACACATAGGGAGAAACTTTATATTATTGCAATTCCTACAAGCATATGTTCCTCCCTCATAATAATTTTCAGTAGCATCATGAAGGAATTCCACAATACAACTATCACATAACGCATTATTTTCATGATCCACAAGCATAGAAAATTTATTACTTTACCCACAAGCAAAATTCTCATACATATTAGTGGGAGTATCATAGGAGACTTGAATACTATAAATTGTTTCCACATTAAAAGAGTAATGTTTAGAAAAAGGGTATTCATAATTGTGACAAGTTTTATAATAATAATCATCACTACTTTTTATAACATAAGTATCATCACAATAATCATCATAAGTAGTAACTTGGTTCTCATCATAATCAATTGAAACCTCTTCCAAGATAGTGGAATCATTACTAAACAAAGTCATGACCTCTCCAAATCCACTTTTATCATTATAATAAGATTCAACACCCTACAAAATAGTGGTATAATAATCATCTAAAGTTGACACTCTTCCAAACCCACTTTCATCAATATAATCATCATAAATAGGAGGCATGTTATCATCATAATAAATTTGCTCATCAAAACTTGGGGGACTAAAAATATCATCTTTATCAAACATAGCATCCCCAAGCTTGTGGCTTTGCATATCATTAGCATCATGGGTATTCAGAGAATTCATACTAATAATATTGCTATCATGCTCATCATTGAAGGATTTCATATTAAGCATTTTTATAAATTCTTCCTCTAACAATTGAGCACAATTTTCCAAGCCATCATTTTCACGAAAGACATAAAAAAGGCGAAGCAATTGAGGCAACCTAAACTCCATTTTTTTGTATGTTTCTTTTATAAACCAAACTAGTGCTAAACAAGAAACTAAAAGATTTAATTGAAAGATCTAAAGATATACCTGCAAGCACTAACCTCCCCGGCAACGACGCCAGAAAATAGCTAGATGTCTACTACACAACTTTATTCTTGTTGACGTTGTTGGCTCTCCAAGTGCAGAGTTTTGTAGGACAACAACAAATTTCCCTCAAGTGGATGACCTAAGGTTTATCAATCCGTGGGAAGTGTAGGATGAAGAAGGTCTCTCTCAAACAACCCTGCAATCAAATACAAGAAATCTCTTGTGTCCCCAACACATCCAATACAATGGAAAATTGTATAGGTGCACTAGTTCGGCGAAGAGATGGTGATACAAGTGCAATATGGATGATAGAAATAGGTTTTTGTAATATAAAAATATAAAAACAGCAAGGTAACAAGTGGTAAACAACGAGCAAAACGGTATATTAATGCTTGGAAATAAGGCCTAGGGTTCATACTTTCACTAGTGCAATCTCCCAACAATGCTAACATAGTGGAATCATATAACCATCCCTCAACGTGCAACAAAGAATCACTCCAAAGTTCCTATCTAGCTAGCGGAGAACATAAGATGAAATTGGTGTACATAGTAGAACCACCTCAAAGTTATTCTTTCCGATCAATCTTTTGAGATTTTCCTATAAGCGTCACAAACAACCCTAGAGTTCGTACTAAAATAACACCAATGATACATATAAATCAACCCTAATGTCACCTAGATACTCCAATGTCACCACAAGTATCCATGGGTAAATTATACGACATGCATCAAACAATTTCAGATATATCATATTCAATCCAACACAAAGAACTTCAAGGAGTACTCCAAGATTTCTATCGAAGAAAGTAGTATGAAAACGTGCAATCAACCCCTATGCATAGATCCCCAAGGCCACCAGAATCCGCAAGTTGATGCCATAACATATATCAAGTGAATCAATAGGATACCCCATTGTCACCACGGGTATCCACATGCAAGACATACATCAAGTGTTCTCAAACCAAAATATCCAATCCAACATAACGAGATCTCAAAGGGAAAGATTCAATTCATCACAACAAGATGGCAAGGGAAGAACGTCATATGATCCAACTATATTAACAAATCCTGTGATACATCAAGATCGTGCCATCTCAAGAACACGAGAGAGAGAGAGAGAGAGAGAGAGAGATTAAACACATAGCTACTGGTACATACCCTCAGCCCGGAGGGTGAACTCCTCGTCATGGCCTCCGCCGGGATGATGAAGATGGACACCGGATGATGATTTGCCCCTCTGTCAGGGTACTGGAAAGGCTCCAGATGGGGTTTTCTTTGATACAGAGAGTTGTGTTGGCATAGTGGAAGTTCTCTGAGGCTCCTTAGGGTTTTTGGGATATATTGGAATTTATAGGCCAGAGAGGGATGTCGGGAGACGCCCGAGGGGGCCACCACATATCAGGGCGTGGCCACCCCCTGGGCGCGCCCTGTTGCGTGGTGGCTCCCTCGTGGAGCCTCCGGTTTCCTCCCGAAGCTTCCAGGTCTTCTTTCGGTCTAGAAAAAATCATAAATTTTTTTTGGGCGATTACGAAATTTTTTATTTTCTGCACAAAAAACAACACAAAAGTAATTCTGCTGAAAACAACGTCAGTCCGAGTTAGTTCTAAATATATTATATAAAGTGCATCAAAACCATATAATAGTATTCTAAACATAGGCAAATATAGCATGAATACTTCATAAATTATCGATACGTTGGCGATGTATCACGAAGGCATTAGGTTCTATGGACAACCGTGCTCCTAGAATAATTGTGTTCCCCTCAAGATATCTGCACCTGTCACAGCTCAGGTCAATAAGTTTGCACAACCTTCTATATACTTCATGTGTGGCCTGGGGAGTTGGATGTATCCAACTACGCCAATAGATAAGACATCTCCCATCACTAAATTACCGAAGGTAAATAAGCAACACAAGCAACACACATAATTAGATAACACATATCAAATGACCGCCTACTAACCAACCGACCGATAGCCAACAATTACTTAAATAACATCACATATAAAGGGGTTCAAGAGTTGTTACAACCCATCACAAAGATCATGATGGAGGAGGAAAAAGGGATGGTGATGGTGGCAGCGGCGTGGATGATGATGGTGATGACGGCGGCGTGGCGGAGGTAGCCCATGACCATGCCCCACCATGGTGGCTCCCTTCCGATCTCCTTCAAGGTTGCAACAATGGTGTTCTTGTGGTGTACGGTGGCTGGACTTGGAGATAAGATGACGAATGATGAACAATGAAGCTTGATGGTGGTGGCTAGGGTTGGAGGTGTATATATAAGAGCTCTCCCATAGCCTCCTCCCTTGATGTGGCTTCTCTCCTTTGATCCAAGGGCTCTAGATGATCCTTATCCTCTTCCAATCCCTTCATTAAGAGCCAAAGATCCCGTAGGAACAATTGTGGACGAAATTCATGAAGAATCCTGTCTAGAAGGGCAACTTTTGGAGCTATGTGCTTGTCAAACGACCATCGAAACGACCACGTGCGGTTGCATGAAAGGCCGTCTTCTGTTCTGTCTTCCTCTGGTAAAACGGTCGTCATTTCTTCATACGAACTCAGAATTTGACGTTCTTGGGCTCGTTGGATTCGTATGAATGACGCCGATATATTTATGGTTTTAGATCTTGATTTGGAGCACTTTGGAAAAATGACTTTTCCCAACATCGAAATGGCTATGTCTGGGCCTTGGGTGTCCACCGTTTGAGCACTTTTTGCGTGGTAAGTACTTGGGAAGTCCATCAGACCTACAAGACACACAAAGAAAAACAAAACTAATAAAAATTAATAAAGAATAAATGTTATGCAAGGCTCAAAGCGTGAAATGGATAAAAACTAGAAATCATGCATATGGACATATAATTGGCTCAATGGAACATGATATGACTTGATATACAGAGATAATGTGCAACAAATGAGCTCTAAAGATGCGTAAAATATGGAGACATCACTGCTTGAGACGTTAACACCTTTGCGTTTTGTTGCATTTTGTTGCCAAGTTCGATCTCATTTTGTTGCAACTTGATGCAAGAACTACTAAGGCCTAACAGACTAGCTAGTAATGAGGTTTTGGATGCATGCTAGGAAAATAGTAAAAGTTATTATACTCCCCATCAGTGTGTTACCTCTGCATTTATTTTCATAATTCAATTATCTAAATTTCATACACTCTAGCCCATTGCATAATGTTTTGTTGCAAGAATGTTGTTCATAAGAGAACAATTGTTGTTCAATGTTATGAGTAACATAAGGGCCATGCTTCCATCATGAATGGGATATATGTTATGAATATTGATGATAATAGAATACATCCATAATAATGACGCTAAAAATTGCAAGACTAAAAGAATACCACATATGCAAGGCGAAATTCCATATTAATGGATTTTTAAGTCTTTTGATTATGAATCATCTAACACTTGCAACTTTCGCCCAAAAGTAAATTAACTAAAATACGTTCATAGGCCATAAGGAACGAGCAACAAACTTAGTGGTAATCATATATTTTGATGTATGCAGTCTAATAAGTTTTGTTGCTAGCAGTGAATTTATGTATCTTTAGTAAAGACTCAAGTAGATATGTAAGTATTTGCTTAATGAAACATAAGTCTGTATCTTTTGAAATAGTTCAAAAGGTTTGTAGAATGAAGTACAAATTATTGTAACATGAAAATTATGTTTCTACAATTAGACTGCAGAAAGGACCATCTGAGTTACAAGTTTAGCGAATGTGTGATCCGTTGTGAAAAAGGTTTCATAACTTACACCTCCGGGAACACCACTGTAAGTGGAATGTCCGAGAAGATGTAATCAAACCATATATGACATGGTAAGATAAAAAATGACATAGATCAATCTGCCATTGTCCCTTTTAAAGTAATGCTTTAGAGACTGTGACTTTGACATTGAAAAGAGCACCACCAGATATGTTGAAATGACGCCACGGTATGGTACACCCAACCCTGTTTTGTCTTTTCTTAACATTTGGAAAATAAGACATGTGTAAAATGTTTCCAAACCTATTCCAAATCAGACAAATACTACTTTGATGATGCTTAAAGTCAGTCCGGGTTACACTACCAATTAATACATATTTTAATTATGAGATATGGTAGATGGATGCCAAAAGGATTTCCATGAGAAGGAAATACAACCAAGGACATGTATGTGATACAGTCCAAAGCATTTTGTTTATCGAAAGGATGCTGGTGAGTGCACAAACTTCAGGGTTCCAGTAATGGACGGATGCGAGCAAAATGGAGTGGAATTTTTTTTTGATAAGATAATCAAAGAGTTTGATTTCATCTAGGATAGCAAAGATGCTTGTGTTTACAAGAAAGTAAGTGGGAGCATAATACTATTTCTAAAAACTTTGTGTGCATGACACATTATTGATTAGAGATAATATAAATTTCTTGACACGAATTTGGACTTCACTGAAAATAGTTTTTTAATCAAAGTACTAAGGGCTAGGTAGCCTCGGTATTAGGCATAATTATCTATAGAGATAGAATTGCCTAATCGGTCTAAGCCAAAACTACGTATTGACAGAATGCTACAATGATTTAGCATGAGAACGCCAAAAAGAGTTTCTTACCAAAGTCTCATGGAAAGAGTTATTAGCAAGACTCAGTGTCGTAAAAACATTGATGAGAAAAGTACATGACTGAGGATCCACACGCTCTTGTGTTCGGATCAATCATATATTCCATGGTATGTAAAACAACTAGATATGTCCAGCACTCCAAACTAGTTGCGGGTAAGATACCAAAGTGATAAAAGTGTTGATCGTGGGATAACAGTGAAAACTGTCACTGGGTACTATAGTAGCACTAATGACATGTTTTCTTGCAAGCGGACATTATATAGGGTTTGTTGTAAGGAGTTACATCGATATGACTTCGTTGTCAATAGTTACATTGATACAGTCTTCATAAACACTCAAGGTGATTTTTGATTTAAATTAAGGGTTTTGTGTAATACACAAAGTGGTGACACAGTAAGTTGGAATTGTTCAAAACAAGCTATTGTCGTGAATTCTATAACGAAGTCTAATTATGTTGGTGCTTAGGAAGCAGCAAAAGAGGGTGTTGGATCATACAATTCATTCATGAACTTAGTATGGTTCAAAGATAGCTTTGGTCAATGGAACACTATTGTAGATAGTTGCTGCATAGCTCAGTCCGAGGAATCAAGGTTCAACCAGTGATTCACATATACACAAAGCCAAGTCCACACAAGCTGTGAATTTTGTGAAGTGCGAAACGCGAGGATGTACAAAGATACACATAGAATGAAGTTGTGAGGTCCGTTGAACGAGGACTATACCACATGCGAAGCATATTTCACACCGGTATGCCATACATGTAAAGTGCATTAGAATTGACTAGATTATCGACTCTAGTGCAAGTGGGAGTCTGTAGGAGATATGCCCTAGAGGCAATAATAACAACTATTATTTATCTGCAAATTCGTGATTAAGTTTATATTCCATGCGATAACTGCAATGGTCCTTGAGTCCGTATATCCATAAAGTCTCAGAGGGAAACCCATATGCATGTGCACTGTTCAAGAATTCGTCTGATTATCAGATAACGGGCCAGTTAGTTGCTACTCATAGGGTGGCCAACTCGAATAGCATCTATTCGTCACGTTAACTTGCCGGGCCGGTTAAATGGCCTGTTAGACCGATTAATCGGGTGGCAGGCCGATTAATCATGCTCGCCCGTTAACTTGTGGGTAAAGAAAACCCAATTATTTGGCCCGTAACCCCTCCCAGCCCCCTCCCACTCCTAAATGGCTAGGGTTTCTCCCTCATCCCACCCGCTCCCACTTCTCTCACCCTCTCACGACTTAGATGGCAGTTGGCCAAGTCCTCATCGGCGTACTGCCGCTTCCCCTCCTCCCATGTGTGTCACTTCCTCTCCACCCTCTGTGTGTCACTACTCCCTTTTTCCCATGGATGCTTGTTGATGATTGATCTATTGACAAAACAAAATGCTACCATTTGTTTCATATCGGTAATGTAGATTTTTTATAGCATTCAAGTTCTATAGAAAAATTCTTCAATACAAAGATTAGGCTATTGAGTTCAGAATTCCACCGATTAATGGCCAACCAATTAATCCAGTTACTAGGCGGAATCACCGATTAATCGCTACTCCCAAGACTAGCGAGCAGCTACCAGTTAACGATTTCCTCAACATTGTGCATCATGTGTGTAATAATAAACGGTAAAATGTACTCCTAGTCTTGCATCTAAGACTAGCTCAAGTGTTGGATGATGGTCACAGTTTCTTGAACATGGGCATGACTATGCCGACAATTTTGAGGACAGAATGTTAGAAGAACACTAGTATTGAATTGACCCAAATTGATGTTATGTTATGAAATACATCCATCACGATTGAATGGTTTTATAACAAAGAGAAAGTTAGCGTTTGCATAATTCCTTAGACCAGGAGAGTATCGAGTTCCATCATGCTTGCTTGATGGACTTTGGGGTTAGTTAAACATCATCCGTAACAGGGTGGCTATTACAGCGGCTTTCGGGTTCATGAAAAAGTATGACAAGGGACTTGATAACTCAAGATAAGTATTTGCTCCTCTGATGATGGAGAGATATTCTTTGGGCCCTCTTGGTGTTACAGTATCCATCTTCGTGTGGCCAGACACAACACAATTTGATCACAAGAATGCCAGAGCGCGGTAAAGGAGAAAAGAGAACAAAACCGGTATTGAGGTGATACGTCCATTTTGCATCATGAATTCCTATTGATATTTATATTGTTTTTGGTCATTATTCCACTTTATAATACAATTCTAATGCATTTTCTCTCTTAATTTGCAAGGTTTACACAAAGAGGGAAATCACCGGAAACTGGAATTCTGGACCTGAAGGCCATGGAAAAAGCTAGAAATTTCTGGACTTCAAATGACCTGAACTTCATGGAGAATTTTTATGGAAATATAAGAATTATTAGAGCTAAGAGCCACCAGAGGGGGGCCACCTGTTTCCGCAAAGGCAACATGGGAGTGCCCAGGGGGCGTGCCCTCTTGTGTTAGGAGGCCCACAGGCAGGCTCCAATGCCCCTCTTCTGCTATATTAAGGGTTTTGACCTAGAAAAAAATAAGGAGGATACTTTCAGGACGAAGCACCACCATCTCGAGGCGGAAACCTGGGCAGGAGCCCTTTTGCTCTCCTTTAGAGGGATTCTGCCGGGGAAACTTCCCTCCGGGAGGGGGAGATCGAAGCCATCGTCATCACCAATGCTTCCTCCTTCATGGGAGGACCAATCTTCATCAACATCTTCACCAGCACCATCTCATCTCAAACTCTAGTTCATCTCTTGTATTCAATCTTTGTCTCAAAACCTCATATTGGTACCTGTGGGTTACTAGTAGTGTTGATTACATCTTGTAGTTGATGCTTGTTGGTTTATTTGGTGGAAGATAATATGTGTAGATCCTTTATCATATTCATTATACCTCTATACATGGTCATGATTTGTGAGTAGTTACTTTTGTTCTCGAGGACATGGGATAAGTCTAGTTACAAGTAATCATGTGAAGTTGGTATTCGTTCGATATTTTGATGATATGTATGTTGTTGCTTCCTTTAGTGGTGTCATGTGAACGTCAACTACATGACACTTCACCATACTTTGTTCCTAAGGGAAGGCATTGTGGAGTAGTAAGTAGACGATGGGTTGCGAGAGTGACAAAACCTTAAACCCTAGTTTATGCGTTATTCTGTAAGGGGCTGATTTGGATCCATATGTTTCATGCAATGGTTAGATTTCTCTTAATTCTTCTTTCATAGTTGCAGATGCTTGCGAGAGGGGGTAATCATACGTAGGTTGCTTGTTCAAGTAAGAACAACACCTAAGCACCGGTCCACCTACATATCAAATTATCAAAGTAACGAGCGCGCATCAACTCAACATGATGAACTTGACTAGACGGAAATTCCTATGTGTCCTCGAGAGCACTTTGCTTTATCTAAGAGCACTTTCAGGCTTGTACTTTTCAATTAAAAGGATTGGGCTACCTTTATGCACACTTCCTACTTTTCTTACTTGTCACTTGTTACGAATTATTTTGCTACAAAACTATCTATCACTCTTACTTACAACACTTGCAGAGAATACCTTGCTGAAAACTGCTTGTCATTTCCTTCTGCTCCTCGTTGGGTTCGACACTCTTACTTATTGAAAGGACTACGATTGATCCCCTATACTTGTGAGCCATCAAGACTCTTTTCTGGCGCTGTAGCTGGGGAGTGAAGCGCCTTTGGTGAGTGGAATTTGGTAAGGAAATATTTTCGGTACGTGCTAAAATTTACCGTTGCTTGTTACTATGGATTATAATCCTTTGAGAGGTTTGTTTGGGGTATCTTCACCTCGAATGGAAGTGGTAAAGGCTGCTCCCCAACCAACTAAACTTTCTGAAAATATTTATTATGAGATTCCTTCGGGTATGTTAGAGAAACTGCTAGCTAATCCTTATGCACGAGACGGAACAACTCATCCTGATTTGCACTTGATATATATATATATATATATATATATATATATATATATATATATATATATATATATATATATATATATATATATATGAGATTTGTGGATTATTTAAGCTTGCAGGTTTATCCCAGGATAGAGTTAAGAAGAAGGTGTTGGAAATATGCCCTAGAGGCAATAATAAATTAGTTATTATCATATTTCCTTGTTCATGATAATCGTTTATTATCCATGCTATAATTGTATTGATTGGAAACTCAAATACATGTGTGGGTACATAGACAACACTGTGTCCCTAGTATGCCTCTAATAGACTAGCTCGTTGATAAAAGATGGTAAAGGTTTCCTAGCCATAGACATGAGATGTCATTTGATAACGGGATCACATCATTCGGAGAATGATGTGATGGACAAGACCCTAACTATGAACGTAGCATATGATCGTGTCAGTTTATTGCTATTGTTTCTGCATGTCAAAGTATCCGTTCCTATGACCATGAGATCATGCAACTCACTAACACCGGAGGAGTACCTTGTGTGTATCAAACATCGCAACGTAACTGGGTGACTATAAAGATGCTCTACAGGTATCTCCGAGGGTGTCTGTTGAGTTGGCATGGATCAAGACTGGGATTTGTTACTCCGTGTGACGGAGAGGTATCTCAGGGCCCACTCGGTAATACAACATCACAATGGGCCTTGCAAGCAAAGTGACTAAAGTGTTAGCCACGGGATCTTGTATTATGGAACGAGTAAAGAGACTTGCCGGTAACGAGATTGAACTAGGTATAGAGATACCAACGATCGAATCTCGGGCAAGTAACATACCGAAGAACAAAGGGAACAGCGTACGGGATTAACTGAATCCTTGGCATAGAGGTTCAACCGATAAAGATCTTCATAGAATATGTAGGAACCAATATGGGCATCCAGGTCCCGCTATTGGTTATTGACCGTAGAGGTGTCTCGGTCATGTCTACATTGTTCTCGAACCCGCATGGCCTGCACACTTAACGTTCGGTGACGTTTCGGTATTATTGAGTTATGTATGCTGGTGACCAAAGGTTGTTCGGAGTCCCGGATGAGATCCCGGACGTCACGAGGAGCTCCGGAATGGTCCGGAGGTAAAGATTGATATATAGGAAGTCCCGTTTTGGCCACCGGAAAAGTTTCGGGTATTTCCGGTAGTGTACCGGGAGTGCCGGAGGGCCATCGGGAGGGGCCACCCACGCCGGGAGGCCACATGGGCATGAGGGGGGGGGGGGGGTTGCATCAGCCCTTAGTGGGCTGGGCAAACCAGCCCCACAAGGCCCATGCAGCTAGGAGGTGGGAGAAAGAAAAAACCCCAAGTGGGGGAAGGAAAATCCAATTATGGAAGGAGTCCTACTTGGAGTAGGATTGGAGGTAGAGGAGTCCACCTCCTGGTTCGGCCGACCATAGGGGAGGAACCCTAGTGCGCCAGCCCCCTCCCGTCCCTCCTATATATACTATAGGGGAGAGAGGGCCAAGATACCCAAGCCATGGTGCAGTCCTCTCTCCCCCCGTCTATACAGTTTTCCTCTAGTCTAGTTTTGGCGGTGCTTAGGCGAAGCCCTATCGGAATAGCTCCACCACCACCGCCACCACGCCGTTGTGCTGGCAGAGAACTCATCTACCTCTCCGCTCCCTCTTGCTGGATCAAGAAGGCGGAGATCGTCATCGAGCTGTACGTGTGTTGAACGCGGAGGTGCCGTCTGTTCGGTACTAGATCAGAAGGAAAGTGATCAGGATCGCGGGACGGTTCGTGATTTGATCGCGGGACGGATCGTGATCGGATCGCGGGACAGCTTGCAATTTGCATCGCGAAGACGTTCGACTACATCAACCGCATTTCTTAACGCTTCCCGCTTAGCGATCTACAAGGGTACGTAGATCCACTCTCCCTCTCGTAGATGCTCATCACCATGGATATATCTTGCATGTGCGTAGGAATTTTTTTGTTTCCCATGCAATGTTCCCCAATAGTGGTATCAGAGCTAGGTCTATGCGTAGATGAGATCACGAGTAGAACACAAAGGAGTTTGTGGGCGTTGATGCTCAGATTGCTTCCTCCCTTGGTCTTTTCTTGATTCAGCGGTATTGTGGGATGAAGCGGCCCATACCAACCTTACTCGTACGCTTACGAGAGACCGGTTCCATCAACTGACATGTGACTTTGTTGCATAAAGATGGCTGGCGGGTGTCTGTCTCTCCCACTTTAGTTGGATCAGATTTGACAAAGGCGGTCCTTGAGAAGGATGAATAGCAATTTGTGTATCACCGTTGTGGTTTTTGCGTAGGTAAGAATCGTTCTTGCTAGATACCCGTAGAAGCCACGTAAAACATGCAATAACAATTAGAGGACGTCTAACTTGTTTTTGCAGGGTATGTTGTGATGTGATATGGCCAATTACATGATGAGATATATGTGATGTAGGAGACGATCATGTATTGTATAGAATATCACGACTTGCATGTCGATGAGTACGGCAACCGGCAAGAGCCATAGGGTTGTCTTTAATTTGTTTTTGCTTTACTTTCTCGCTATGAGTTAGCAATAGTCGTAGAAGCAACAGTTGGCGCGACAACCTCATGGCGATACGTTGATGGAGATCAAGATGATGGAGATCATGGTGTCATGCCGGTGACGATGGAGATCATGCCGGTGCTTTGGAGATGGAGATCAAAAGCACAAGTTCATGGCCATATCATGTCACTTATGGTTTGCATGTGATGTTAATCCTTTTATGCATCTTATTTTGCTTAGGGCGACGGTAGCATTATAAGGTGATCCCTCACTAAAATTTCAAGATAAAATTGTGTTCTCCCCGAGTGTGCACCGTTGCGAAAGTTCGTCGTTTCGAGACACCACATGATGATCGGGTGTGATAGACTCTACGTTCGCATACAACGGGTGCAAGCCAGTGTTGCATATGCGGAACACTCGGGTTAAACTTGACGAGCCTAGCATGTACAGACATCGCCTCGGAACACAAGAGACCGAAAGGTCGAACATGAGTCATATAGTAGATATGATCAACATGGAGATGTTCACCATTGAAACCACCTCATCTCACGTGATGATCGGACTTGGGTTGGTGGATCTGGATCATGTCACACTTAGAAAACCTGAGGGATGTTGATTTGAGTGGGAGTTCTTAAGTAATATGATTAATTGAACTCATTATCATGAACATAGTCAAAGTGACTTTGCAAATTATGTTGTAGATCAATAGCTCGCACTGTAGCTCCCCTGTTTTTATACGTTCCTAGAGAAAATAGAATTGAAAGATGATGGTAGCAATAATGCGGACTGGGTCCGTGATCTGAGGATTGTCCTCATTGCTGCACAGAAGGCTTATGTCCTTAATGCACCGCTCAGTGCGCCACCCCCTCAAGCGTCGTTTCTAGATGTTGTGAACATCTGACAGGCACGTTCTGATGACTACTTGATAGTTCAGTGCGTCATGCACTACGGCTTAGAATTGAGGCTCCAAAACGTTTTGAACGTCACGGAACATATGAGATGTTCTAAGAGCTGAAATTGGGATCTCAGGCTCGTGCCCGTGTTGAGAGGTATGAGACCTCCAGCAGGATTCTTTGCCTGCAACATGAAGGAGAATAGCTCAATCAGTGAGCATGTGCTCAGATTGTCTGGGTGCTACAATCGCTTGAATCGAGTGGGAGTTGATCTTCCAGATAAGATAGTGATTGATATAGTTCTCCATGTCACTGCCACAAAGCTATTAGAGCTTCGTGATGAACTATAAAAATGCCAGGGATGGAAGAAATGATCCCCGAGCTATTCGCGATGTTTGACACCACGAAGGTAGAAATCAAGAAGGAGCATCAAGTTTTGATGGTTAGTAAAACCACTAGTTTCGAGAAGGGCAAGGGCTAGGAGGGAAACTTCGTGGATGGCAAGCCAGTTGCTGCTCTAGTAAATAAACCCAAGGTTGAACCCAAACCCGAGACTGAGTGCTTCTATTATGAGGAGAACAGTAGCTGAAGCGGAACAACCCTAGATGCTTGGTAGATAAGAAGGCTGGCAACGTCAACAGAAGTATATTTGATATATGTTTTATTCATGTGTACCTTGGTAGTACTCCTAGTAGCACCTGGGTATTAGATACCGGTTCAGTTGCTAAATGTTGGTAACTCGAAATATAAGCTACGGAATGAACAAAGACTAGCTAAGGGCGAGGTGATGATGTGTGTTGGAAGTGTTTCCAAGGTTGATGTGATCACCATCGCATGCTCTCTCTACCTTCGGGATTAGTGATGAACCTAAATAAATGTTATTTGGTGTTTGCGTTGAGCATGAACGTGATTAGATCATGTTTATTGCAATACGGTTATTCATTTAAGTTAGAGAATAATGGTTATTCTGTTTACATGAATAATACCTTCAAAGGTCATGCACCCAATGAGAATGGTTTATTGAATCTCGATCGTAGTAATACACATGTTCATAATATTGATGCCAAAAGATGCAAAGTTAATAATGATAGTACCACATACTTGTGGCATTGCCGCTAAATGTCATATTGGTGTAAAGCGCATGAAGAAAACTCCATGCTGATGGATCTTTGGACTCATTTGATTTCGAATCGGTTGAGACATGCGGACCATACCTCATGGGCAAGATAACTGAGACCCTGTTTTCCGGTATGACGGAGCAGGCAAGTGACTTATTGGAAATGATACATGTTGCTGTATTCGGTCCAATGAGTGTTGTAGCGTGCGGTGGATATCGTTATTTTCCTGTCTTCACTGATGATTTGAGTAGATATGGGTATATTTACTTAATGAAACACAAGTCTGAAACATTTGAAAAGTTCAAACAAATTCAGAGTGAAGTTTGAGATCATCGTGACAAGAAGATAAAATGTCTGCGATATGATTGTGGAGGTAAATATCTGAGTTGCGATTTTGGTATACAACTTAAGACAATGTGGAAGTTGTTTCACAACTCACGCCACCTGGAACAGCATAGTGTGATGGTGTGTTCGAACGTCGTAGTCGTGCTCTATTGGATATGGTGCGAACTATAATGTCTCTTATCGATTTGCCACTATCGTTTTGGGGTTATGCATTAGAGATAACTACATTCACTTTAAAAGGGGCACCATCTAAGTCCGTTGAGATGACACCGTATGAATTTTGGTTTGGAGGAAACCTAAGCTGTCATTTCTTAATGTTTGGGGCTGTGGCGCTTATGTGAAAAAGGGTTTTCACCCAATGAGCTCGAACCCAAAGCGGACAAATGCATCTTCATAGAATACCCTAACGTAACAGTTGGGTAAACCTTCTATCTTAGATCCAAGCACAAAGTGTTTGTTGCTAAACGGGTCCTTTCTCGAGAAAGAGTTTCTCTCGAAAGATTTGAGTGGGAGGAAGATAGAACTTGATGAGGTTGTTGAACCTTTGTTTCAACCAGAGTAGCACAGCGCAGAAAGTTATTTCTGTGGAGCCTACGTTAGTTGAAGAGGAAGTTAATGATGATGATCATGAAGCTTCGGATCAAGTTACTATCGAACCTCGTAGGTCGACCAGGACGCGTACTGCTCCTGAGTGGTACTGCAACCCTGTCTTGGAGGTCATGTTGTTAGACAACAGTGAACCTACGAGCTATGAAGAAGCGATGGTGGTCCCGGATTCCAACAAATGGCTAGGAGCCATGAAATCCGAGAAAGGATCCATGTACGAAAACCAAGTATGGACTTTGGTAGACTTGCCCGTTGAACGGCAGGCCGTTGAGTACAAATGTACCTTTAAGAAGAAGACAGACGCTGATGGTAAATGTCACCATTTATAAAGCTCGACTTGTTGCAAAGAAGTTTCCGACAAGTTCAAGGAGTTGACTACGATGAGACTTTCTCACCCGTAGCGATCCTAAAGTCTGTTGGAATTATGTTAGCAGTTGCTGCATTTTTCGATTATGAAATCTGGCAGATGGATGTCAAACACATTGTTTCCTTAACGGTATCCATGAGGAAAGGTTGTATGTGATACAACCGGAAGGTTTTGTCATTCCTAAGGATGCTAAAATGTATGCAAGCTCCAGCGATCCTTCTATGGACAGGAGCAAGCATCTCGGAGTTGGAATATACGCTTTGATGAGGTGATCAAAGGTTTTGGGTTTATACAAAGTTTATGAGAAACTTGTATTTACAAGAAAGTGAGTGGGAGCACTATAGAATTTCTGATGAGTATATGTGGATGCCATATTGTTGATTGGAAATGATGTAGAATTTCTGGAAAGCATAAAGGGTCATTTGAAAGGAGTTTTTTAAAGGAAGACCTGGAGTGAAGCTACTTAAATATTGAGCATCAGGATCTATAGAGATAGATCAAGACGTCTGATGAGACTTTCAATGAGTACATTCCTTGACAAGATTTTGAAAGAGTTCAAAATGGATCAGTCAAAGAAAGAGTTCTTGCCTGATTTGTAAGCTGTGGAGTTGAGTGAGACTCATAGCTCGACCACGGTAGAATAAAGAGAGAGGACGAAGGTCGTCCCCTATGCCTTATCCATAGGCTCTGTATAGTATGCCATGCTGTGTACCGCACCTGGTGTGTGCCTTGCCATGAGTCTGTCAAGGTGTACAAGAGTGGTCCAGGAGTGGATCACTGGACAGCGGTCAAAATTATCCTTAGTAACTAGAGGACTAAGGAAATGTTTCTCGGTTATGGAGGCGATAAAGAGTTCGTCGTAAAGGGTTACGTCGATGCAAGCTTTGACACCTATCCGGATGACTCTGAGTAGCAATCCGGATACGTATAGTGGAGCAACCATTTGGAATAGCTCCAAATGGAGCGTGGTAGCATCTGCAGTATGACATATAGATTTGCAAAGAACACACAGATCTGAATGTTGCAGACTGTTGACTAAAGACCTCTCTCACATGCAAAACATGATCGAACCCCAGAACTCATTGGGTGTTAGATTCATTACAATGTTAATCACATGGTGATGTAAGCTAGATTATTGACTCTAGTGCAAGTGGGAGACTGTTGGAAATATGCCCAAGAGGCAATAATAAATTAGTTATTATCATATTTCCTTGTTCATGATAATCGTTTATTATCCATGCTATAATTGTATTGATTGGAAACTCAAATACATGTGTGGGTACATAGACAACACTGTGTCCCTAGTATGCCTCTAATAGACTAGCTCGTTGATCAAAGATGGTCAAGGTTTTCTAGCCATAGACATGAGATGTCATTTGATAACAGGATCACATCATTAGGAGAATGATGTGATGGACAAGACCCAAACTATGAACGTAGCATATGATCGTGTCAGTTTATTGCTATTGTTTCTGCATGTCAAAGTATCTGTTCCTAGGACCATGAGATCACGCAACTCACTAACACCGGAGGAGTACCTTGTGTGTATCAAACATCGCAACGTAACTGGGTGACTATAAAGATGCTCTACAGGTATCTCCGAGGGTGTCTGTTGAGTTGGCATGGATCAAGACTGGGATTTGTTACTCCGTGTGACGGAGAGGTATCTCAGGGCCCACTCGGTAATACAACATCACAATGAGCCTTGCAAGCAAAGTGACTAAAGTGTTAGCCACGGGATCTTGTATTATGGAACGAGTAAAGAGACTTGCCGGTAACGAGATTGAACTAGGTATAGAGATACCAACGATCGAATCTCGGGCAAGTAACATACCGAAGAACAAAGGAAACAACGTACGGGATTAACTGAATCCTTGGCATAGAGGTTCAACCGATAAAGATCTTCGTAGAATATGTAGGAACCAATATGGGCATCCAGGTCCCGCCATTGGTTATTGACCGTAGAGGTTTCTCGGTCATGTCTACATAGTTCTCGAACCCACAGGGTCTGCACACTTAACGTTCGGTGACGTTTCGGTATTATTGAGTTATGTATGTTGGTGACCGAAGGTTGTTCGGAGTCCCGGATGAGATCTCGGACGTCACGAGGAGCTCCGGCATGGTCCGGAGGTAAAGATTGATATATAGGAAGTCCCGTTTTGGCCACCGTAAAAGTTTCGGGTATTTCTGGTAGTGTACCGGGAGTGCCGGAGGGCCATCGGGAGGGGCCACCCACGCCGGGAGGCCACATGGGCTTGAGGGGGGGTTGCACCAGCCCTTAGTGGGCTGGGAAAACCAGCCCCACAAGGCCCATGCAGCTTGGAGGTGGGAGAAGGAAAACACCCCAAGTGGGTGAAGGAAAATCCAATTATGGAAGGTGTCTTGCTTGGAGTAGGATTGGAGGTGGAGGAGTCCACCTCCTGGTTCGGCCGACCATAGGGGAGGAACCCTAGGGCGCCAGCCCCCTCCCCTCCCTCCTATATATACTAGAGGGCAGAGAGGGCCAAGACACCCAAGCCACGGTGCAGCCCTCTCTCCCCCCGTCTATACAGTTTTCCTCTAGTCTAGTTTTGACGGTGCTTAGGCGAAGCCCTGTCGGAATAGCTCCACCACCACCGCCACCCCGCCGTTGTGCTGGCGGAGAACTCATCTACCTCTCCGCTCCCTCTTGCTGGATCAAGAAGGCGGAGATCGTCATCGAGCTATACGTGTGCTGAACGCGGAGGTGCCGTCCGTTCGGTACTAGATCGGAAGGACCGTGATTAGGATCGCGGGACGGTTCGTGATTGGATCGCGGGACGGATCGTGATCGGATCGCGGGACAACTTGCGATTTGGATCGCGAAGACGTTCGACTACATCAACCGCGTTTCTTAACGCTTCCCGCTTAGCGATCTACAAGGGTACGTAGATCCACTCTCCCTCTCGTAGATGCTCATCACCATGGATAGATCTTGCGTGTGCGTAGGAAATTTTTTGTTTCCCATGCAACGTTCCCCAACAGAAGGTGTTCCCTTTATCTTTGGAGCGAAAGACATTGATTGGTACAGTCTATTGGATGATGCTGGAACATGGGACTGGAATCGGTTGAAGCTGGAATTTCGCCAGAAGTTTTATCCTATGCATCTGGTTCATCATGATTGGAATTATATATATTATTTTTGGCCTCATGGAGGACAAATCATCGCTCAATCTTGGGGGGGGGGCTTAAATCTATGATGCACACTTCACTAGTGCAGAAAAGCCTAGCTATGGCGTGGCAAAATGGCCTTGCTGGCGTAGACACCCGACGCCACAAATATGGCGCCACCGTTTAAAAATAGTGGTGGCGTTGGAGCCTACGATAGCAGTATTTCATATACCTATGGTGTTGGGTTTATCTCCACGATGACAATATAATACATATCTACGGCGTGCTAACTTTCCCAATGCCAGACACTGGAGAGATCATCTCACTAGATCAAGTACGACTCTCTTTCTCTTCACCCCTCTTTCTTGCCACCGTTGAGTGTCTGTGAGGAGAGCTTGGGCCCGGCCCGATCCTTGACCTTCTCTGCCGCCGGTGAGGCTGGCTGGAGTCGGGAAAGGAGAGGTGTGCGGTGCTCCGATGTATATAGTAGTAGCTATAGTTATGGTGTTCCCATTGGGAGGTCTGGCGTGATGCCGTTTCAGAGCTGGCCATGGCTGCTGGCGAGTAGCAGCTGGTGGTTGCCCTTCGCTTCGTCGGCTCGAGGTCCATGGAGGACAGCAGCTGGCGACAGCGAATCCGGCGACAGCTCAAAGAATAAACTCGTGGGACGGCCGGATCTGGTGATCCTGGAGGTAATCTCTTTCTGCTTCTCCTGCTGCCGTGATGGAAGTGGAGGAGTGGATGGTGAGGTTGCAGCTAGCATCTCATGTTCGATGGTCGCGTCGGAGATGGCTTTCCGACGGTGGATTCGGAGCAATCTCAGCTGCTCTGTTTGGTGCTACTTCTCGGTGATGCGTTGCAGTTTGGCCTGTGCGCCCTCTGGTACTTGTTGCTGGAGTTGGGCTGCCGGCTGGATTCGCTCCGTCACCGACCTTTCGGGTCGAAAGGCGGCCATTGGGGATTCCGGCCATGCGCTCCGGCCCCAGTTATTCCTCCCGGCCAAGATGCCTTACGGGAGGCAGATTATTGGTTTCGTCCCGGTGTCCGCTTGCTGTTGCTGCCGTTGTGGGCGGCGAGAAGGCGGCGAAGACACCACCCCAAGTGGTTGCGTCCTGCTTTCGGATCGATGACGACGCCTCGGAGAAGAAGGACTGGATTGCTTTCTACCACTCTTGTTCAGGGTCTTTCCTGCAAAGTTTGTGGACTGAGTTGTAGCTTTATTTCTTTGGGGAGTCCTTCTATAAGCTGTGCTTTTATGGATAGTTAATGAAGATGGTTCCGGGTCCTTCGGGACCCGTCTCCTGTTCAAAAAAAAGAGAGATCATTATGGGCGTCTCGACTGTTTCGCACGCCAGTACTAAATGACCAAACGCAACAAAAAAACACTACCACCGCAGCGAAAAACGCTGCCGCGGTAGCGCAATTTTGTATCAGTATATACATAATGACGTTTGAGTCCCACATTGATTCCGATAAGAAATGAAAACACGTACAACATAATTTATATTATGGTACACATCATTTATATATATGCATACATTAACTATCATCGCAACTACTAGTACGGTACTCCTCTCCTTTAGGATCAATCTTGAAGAAGAGGGAAACCCCCTGCATCTCCATGGTGGAGCATAGAGATCCACCGATCTCCAATCTTCATGTTGCGATCACTCGGTAGTTGCCTCCATTTATTTTATTTCAAGTTGTCCATCTAGTGGTCATCCATCACCAGAGGCACAACACATCTTGGGAGCTTCTGTACTTGAACAAAATAGTAACATAGTAAGCAATGTAGTAATCATCTTTCGTCTTGAGGCATATAATTGTCATATAAACCACACTTTTAGCAACAAAATTTGTGTGATCTACCTCATTATAGATTGTACATTTGGAATTGAAACCATCTTTCCTCTTGAGGCATTGTAGCGTGATGGAGAAGCATTTATTGTTGTCAAGGTGAGGATCATCGCACACCCCTTTTTCGGAACAGTACGGGCATTCTTCCATTTTGTGCTGCATTCATAAAATAAAAATCAATGTAAAAAATGGACATGAACGTAGGTAAAAGATGGACATATTGAGTGCCAGAAATTTTGATGAAATGGAAATGAATCCACATTTCGCCAAAACATTGGCAACTCTCTCGACATTTCCCTGCAAAAAGAAACATAGCGCGAGACAATTCGCAAGAACACACGATGCAACATATAACATATTTCATCAATTCGCATTTCATAAAATGGTTAGAGAAAGTTTTTTACCGTCTGGATCGAGTGGGGGTCGGCTGTCAGGAGGGCGCGGTGGGGACGCTCGTGAAGACTGCGCGATGGGGTGGTGGTGCGTGGCGGATGGGGCGGCCGGACAGGACGACGGAGGAAGAGAGTGGCCGGACAGGACGACGGAGGGAGAGAGTGGCCGGACAGGACGACGGAGGAAGAGGCTCTTGGATGAGCGGGTGGTCCGGGGGAAGGGCTGGGCAGCGCGGCAGCACGTCTGGTGCAGGGTGCGGGCGCGACTGGGTGGGGGAATGGCGGAGAACAGTGCCCAGCGATGGGGGAAGAAGGGGGAATATGAGTTGTTCTCACAACAGTAGTGTCGCTAAAAGTGCCGGTTAGTCATTAGTGCTGGCGCCAATGACGTGGCCAACGCCAGCAGTAATTGGTGTTGTGTTAGCTAGGGCTGTTCTAATACTTGACAAATGGCATGTGAAAATGCATACATGAATGTGGATGAAAGTATATAATAATGCAAATTAGGAGGTACACACAAATGAAGTACACAAATATTGTGCGAAGTATTACACAATGAAAAGTACACAAAAGTGTATTACACGAATTATGTAGCACACAAATTAATCAAGTAGTATGACGTTGTTTGACAATCCTCTCAACGACGGTTTGGGTCTTTTTAATCTTGCTTGAATACTTCCATCCCGCGTTATGACTCTTTCGTTAGAAGGGACGTCCTGTCTCAGGCAAGGTAATTCTGCTACTTCTGGTGGTCTAATTTTCATCGTCATCATAGTTCTCCTCTTCTTTTGGGTCGACGCCAAACCAATCATAGTCATCCTCGTTGGCCACTCCATCCATCCCGACGATGGATCTCTTGGATCTCTTGACGACAACACGACTTGGCTTTGCCTGGTCAGTTATGTAGAAGCATTGTGACACGTCCTTAGTGAATACCCAAGGCTCATATCTGGCGGTAATTCCTTTGACACCCTTTACACTAGCAGCTTGTGCTTCCGGCAGGGACATGGTAACGGTACCATGTTCTTCCTTCTCAATATTCTTCGCCCATCTGACCCGGAACAGTGGCACCGTGTGATCTTTGGCGTACTCAAGTTACCATATCTCTTCGATCCTTCCGTAGTATCTGTTAGTTTCATTCTCGGTGGAGGCAATTATCGTGACGCCTGAGTTCTGGTAATCAGAGTTTTTGTCTTTTGCCTTAGTATAGAATCTGTATCCATTGATATCATATGATTGGTAGGTGGCGACGGCGCATGTGGGGCCTACTGCTAATGCATAGATGAGATTTGCATTTGCAATACCCGTTGACAGTGGTTTCTCCCAAATTCGCTCTTTTAACCAGGCTGCAAATTTGGAGTTGTGCTCTCTAACGATCTGGGATTCGGTCCTCTGCCTCCCTGCCATTGCATGCTCTCTCTTTAAGGTGTCCTTGTGAGTCTGCTGCCAAGGAGTGATTATATCTGCTTGTTGTAACACCACTGTGTGCGCTCTATCGAAGTCGTTTCGGCGGTTCTGTATATCCACATTTAAATCACGCTTCAACTGTGAGTGACCTACTCCATCAAGCCTATTGGCATGCTTTCTCGTGGGCAAACCAAGAGATTGATCATCATGTATATAATTATTGCAGAATGATATGCACTCTTTGGTCAGATAGGCCTGGACGATGCTTCCATCCGGACAGGCCCTGTTACAAACGTAACCCTTCATAGTTCCATTCATCCTTTCAAACGGGAACATGGTACGCAAGAATGTCGGTCCAAGGTCTTTAACCTCAGAAACAACATGAACTAGGAGATGCACCATCACATCAAAGAATGACGGGGGAAAATATATCTCAAGCTCACATAGTATTGTGATGATCTCCTCTTGTAGTCGAGTGAGATGTCGCACACTGATTGACTTTCGAGAGAGAACGTCGAAAATGTTGTGGAAGTCAAGAAGTGTGTTGCGAACGTGATCATCCATTATCCCTCTGAGGGCTACCAGAAGTAATTGTGTCATCATCACATGACAATCATGGGACTTCATGTTGCTAAACCTTTGCTTTTTTGTGTCAAGATATCTGCGTACGAACCCCGAGTAACCAGAAGGAACTTTGATGCCGTCAAGGCAATTGAAAAGTCGATGAAGCTCATCCTCATCGAGCGTGAAGCAAGCTGGGGGGCAATGATCTTATTTGTTTTTTGACACGGTTTTGCCCTTTGTTGTCTCGTCGGCTATGGCGATGTTTTTGCCCTTGACCGTCTCCTTTGTTCTTTTAAGGGATGCGGGTTGGAGCTCTTCCCTAATACCTATATCTTTCAAGTCTTGTCTTGCCCTCGTACCTTCTTTACTTTTTTCTGGCATGTCAAACAGTGTGCCAAGCAAACTCTTAGAGATATTTTTTGTGATATGCATCATATCAAGAGAATGCGACGAACTGAGTAGTTCCCAATACTTTTCAAGCCCCAGAAAACACACTGTCTTTTCCATACTTTTAGCAGCGTTTTCTCAGCCTTCTTTTTCTTCCTTCATGCCTTCGGGCAATCTATCCAATTCTTTAACATCTCATGTATTTCTTCTCCACTCCTCTTACGTGGTGGCCCTCGGGCCTCATCCGTGTTGTCGAACTGGTCGCCACGACTTCTCCACTCATCATCTTTGTCAAGCCACCTTCGATGGCCCATGAACATTGTTTTGCAACTGCCCTTTTTTGATAGCTGGAGAAAAGATGTGTCATCTATACATTCAACACATCCGCAATGTCCATGACACGCTTGTCCGGAAATCTTCTTATTACTAATTGGAGGCACCATTGGAGTTACCACGTTAATCCTAGAAAACCATGTAAAAACAACCTTAGGATCTCAATTCTACGATTAGGATCAAATAACAGATCAAAGATTCTTTACTAAAAAAACAGATGAAAGAGTCATACCTTTCCACGCTAAGACATCAAAGAGTTCGGGCCCATCCTCTTTCCACATGCATGCCTACTCAGATTTCCACCTTCCCCTGTGAAAAAAAGGAACCCTCATCCCAAAAACAGGAAAAAAAAGATTACCACCTTTCCGTGTGAAAAAAGGAGCCCTAGGCTCACAAACATGAAAAAAGGGACTCCTCTGATTTCTGCCTACCATCAGTAGATCATGCTTTGTCTCAAAAACAAATATCAGTATATCATGCGGCTCAAAACAAAAATCAGTACATCATGCATGATCTATCTATGGAAAAAATAAGCCTAATTCCATCCCCGCTCAAGCTTGACCATCGACACCACGATAATCGTTAGAATTAAGAAATTTTGATCATCCGATTAATATATGATTTATCTATAGTCATGGGATGAAACAGGAGACCAACTCTCCTACCCCACGTACAGGAGTCCTCCTCCCCATCACTACCAGAATCAGGCTTGTTGTCGACGGCCTAAACTATGCCGACGGCCCCCGTAGGCATATATCACCCTATGCCAACCACCTGCGTCTCACCGTCGGCGTACAAAACACCGTCGGCGTAGATCAATCTATGCCGACGGCCACCGTCGGCGTACAAAGACCGTCGGGCTAGACTAAACTATGCCGACGGCAACCGTCGGCGTACAAAGGCCGTCGGCATAGATTGATCTATGCCTACGGTGGCCGTCGGCATAGCCGCCCCGTCGGCGTATCTGCGAGCCTGGCTACTCGATGGGTAACGCCCGTTTGCCGCCGTCAAAGATATGCCAACGGCCATGACGGACACCGTCGGCATAGCTGCGATGGTCCACGTCATCGATCCGAGGCAGATGCCACGTCATCGATCCGTGGGAGTTGTCGATCCGGGGGCATAGCTATGCCGACGGTTATGCCGTCGGCATACCTATTTCGGCTATGCCGACGGTGTAACCGTCGGTATATCGACATATTTTTTTATTTTGGCGACGCCGACGGTGTAACCGTCCGTCGGCGTAGGTACATTTTTTGCTACCAGAAACATGCATAGCTGCGATGGTCCACGTCATCGATCCGAGGCAGATGCCACGTCATCGATCGGTGGGACCTGCCGATCCAGGGGCATAGCTATGCCGACGGTTATGCCATCGGCATACCTATTTCGGCTACGCCGACGGTGTGGCGTAGGTACATTTTTTTAAAAATCTTTTCCCTATATTAAAATTTGGTTTACTTAGGAAGTCTATAGCCCATGTCCATGTTATATATAGTCTACACACAGTTTTTCCAATGCATCGTCTATTTAGCTGTGTGTATAGGCGCTAAAAAATCATGTTATATATAGTCTACACACAGTCTTCACGGATGGCACTGCCGCTTGCACCTGAAGGGGGGAAACGGTGGCGTCGGGTCGACACGGAGGGAATCTTGCGGTGGGTTGGGCCCGGACCTTGTTCTAAGATGTTGCTATGGGCTGACCTATCACAGCCAGGTGAAAAGGTCCACCGGTGAAACCCCGTCCGGTGAAAGTCAAAGGGGTAGATCCGTCCGATCAAGCGTGCTAGGGTAAGACGGGACGGGGTACATGGGGGGTAGCAATGCCGCCAGGTGTTGCGGTGGGCCCTCCTACGCTTGTGGAAGCGTGGTGGCAGGCGCAAGCACCCGGCACGCGGCTCCGGGGTGTGCCCCCCCTCACGGGCGTCGCTGCCGCCGTGTCACGAAGTGGGGAAATGGCCACGTCGGGCCGACACGGAGGGAATCTTGGGGTGGGTTGTGCCGGGACCGTGTTCGGGGGTGTAGCTATGGGCTGGGCTATGACAACCCGCTGAAAAGGTCCACCGGTCAAACCCCGTCCGGCGAAAGTCAAAGGGCTAGATCCGCCGGTCGACTGTGTCAGGGTTAGACGGGACGGGGTACATGAGGGGTGTAGCAATGCCGCCAGGTGTTGCGGTGGGCCCTCCTACGCTGGTGGAAGCGTGGTAGCAGGCGTAAGCACCCGACACTCGGCTCCGGGGTTTGCCCCCCTCACGGGCGTCACTGCCGCCGTGTCATGGAGGGGGGAAACGGCCATGTCGGGCCGACACGGAGGGAATCTTGGGGTGGGTTGGGTCATGACCGTGTTCGGGGCTGTATCTATGGGCTGGGCTATGACAACCCGGAGAAAAGGTCCACCGGTCAAACCCCGTCCGGCGAAAGTCAAAGAGCTAGATCCGCCGGTCGACTATGTCAGGGTTAGACGGGACGGGGTACATGGGGGGGGGTAGCAATGCCGCCAGGTGTTGCGGTGGGCCCTCCTACGCTTGTGGAAGCATGGTGGCAGGCGCAAGCACCCGGCACGCGGCTCCGGGGTGTGCCCCCCCTCACGGGCGTCGCTGCCGCCGTGTCACGAAGTGGGGAAACGGCCACGTCGGGCCAACACAGAGGGAATCTTGGGGTGGGTTGGGCCCGGACCGTGTTCAGGGCTGTAGCTATGGGCTGGGCTATCACAGCCAGGTGAAAAGGTCCACCGGTCAAACCCCATCCGGCGAAAGTCAAAGGGCTAGATCCGCCGTTCGACTGTGCTAGGGTTAGACGGGACGGGGTACATGAGGGGGTAGCAATGCCGCCAGGTGTTGCGGTGGGCCCTCCTACGCTTGTGGAAGCGTGGTAGCAGGCGCAAGCACCCGACACTCGGCTCCGGGGTGTGCCCCCCCTCACGGGCGTCGCTGCCGCCGTGTCACGGAGGGGGGAAACGACCACGTCGGGCCGACACGGAGGGAATCTTTGGGTGGGTTGGGCCGGGACCGTGTTCGGGGCTGTAGCTATGGGCTGGGCTATGACAACCCGGTGAAAAGGTCCACCGGTCAAACCCCGTCTGGCGAAAGTCAAAGGACTAGATCCGCCGGTCGACTGTGTCAGGGTTAGACGGGACGGGGTACATGAGGGGGGTAGCAATGCCGCCAGGTGTTGCGGTGGGCCCTCCTACGCTTGTGGAAGCGTGGTAGCAGGCGCAAGCACCTGACACTCGGCTCCGGGGTTTGCCCCCCTCACGGGCGTCGCTGCCGCCGTGTCACGGAGGGGGGAAACGGCCATGTCGAGCCGACACGGTGGGAATCTTGGGGTGGGTTGGGCCGGGACCGTGTTCGGGGCTGTAGCTATGGGCTGGGCTATGACAACCCGGAGAAAAGGTCCACCGGTCAAACCCCGTCCGGCGAAAGTCAAAGGGGTAGATCCGCCGGTCGACTATGTCAGGGTTAGATGGGACGAGGTACATGGGGGGGGGGCGGTAGCAATGCCGCCACGTGTTGCGGTGGGCCCTCCTACGCTTGTGGAAGCGTGGTGGCAGGCGCAAGCACCCGGCACGCGGCTCCGTGGTGTGCTCCCCCTCACGGGCGTCGCTGCCGCCGTGTCACGAAGTGAGGAAATGGCCACGTCGGGCCGACACGGAGGGAATCTTTGGGTGGGTTGGGCCCGGACCGTGTTTGGGGCTGTAGCTATGGGCTGGGCTATCACAGCCAGGTGAAAAGGTCCACCAGTCAAACCCCGTTCGGCGAAAGTCAAAGGGCTAGATCCGCCGGTCGACTGTGCCAGTGTTAGACGGGACGGGGTACATGAGGGGGGTAGCAATGCCGCCAGGTGTTGCGGTGGGCCCTACTACGCTTGTGAAAGCGTGGTAGCAGGCGCAAGCACATGACACTCGGCTCCGGGGTGTGCCCCCCTTCACGGGCGTCGCTGCCGCCGTGTCACGGAGGGGGGAAACGGCCACGTCGGGCCGACACGGAGGGAATCTTGGGGTGGGTTGGGCCGGGACCGTGTTCGGGGCTGTAGCTATGGGCTGGGCTATGACAACCTGGTGAAAAGGTCCACCGGTCAAACCCCGTCCGGCGAAAGTCAAACGGCTAGATCCGCCGGTCGACTGTGCCAGGGTTAGACGGGACGGGGTACATGAGGGGGGTAGCAATGCCGCCAGGTGTTGCGATGGGCCCTCCTACGCTTGTGGAAGCGTGGTAGCAGGCGCAAGCACCCGACACTCGGCTCCGGGGTGTGCCCCCCCTCACGGGCGTCGCTGCCGCCGTGTCACGGTGGGGGAAACGGCCACGTCGGGCCGACACGGAGGGAATCTTGGGGTGGGTTGGGCCGGGACCGTGTTCGGGGCTGTAGCTATGGGCTGGGCTATGACAACCCGGTGAAAGGGTCCACCGGTCAAACCCCGTCCGGCGAAAGTCAAAGGGCTAGATCCGTCGGTCGACTATGTCAGGGTTAGACGGGACGGGGTACATGGGGGGGTAGTAATGCCGCCACGTGTTGCGGTTGGCCCTCCTACGCTTGTGGAAGCGTGGTGGCAGGCGCAAGCACCCGGCACGCGGCTCCGGGGTGTGCCCCCCCTCACGGGCGTCGCTGCCGCCGTGTCACGAAGTGGGGAAACGGCCACGTCGGGCCGACACGGAGGGAATCTTGCGGTGGGTTGGGCCGGGACCGTGTTCGGGGCTGTAGCTATGGGCTGGGCTATCACAGCCAGGTGAAAAGGTCCACCGGTCAAACCCCATCCGGCGAAAGTCAAAGGGCTAGATCCGTCGGTCGACTATGTCAGGGTTAGACGGGACGGGGTACATGGGGGGGTAGTAATGCCGCCACGTGTTGCGGTTGGCCCTCCTACGCTTGTGGAAGCGTGGTGGCAGGCGCAAAGACCTGGCACGCGGCTCCGGGGTGTGCCCCCCCTCACGGGCGTCGCTGCCGCCGTGTCACGAAGTGGGGAAACGGCCACGTCGGGCCGACACGGAGGGAATCTTGCGGTGGGTTGGGCCCGGACCATGTTCGGGGATGTAGCTATGGGCTGGGCTATCACAGCCAGGTGAAAAGGTCCACCGGTCAAACCCCGTCCGGCGAAAGTCAAAGGGCTAGATCCGCCGGTCGACTGTGCCAGGGTTAGACGGGACGGGGTACATGAGGGGGGTAGCAATGCCGCCAGGTGTTGCGGTGGGCCCTCCTACGCTTGTGGAAGCGTGGTAGCAGGCGCAAGCACCCGACACTCGGCTCCGGGGTGTGCCCCCCCTCACGGGCGTCGCTGCCGCCGTGTCACGGAGGGGGGAAACGGCCACGTCGGGCCGACACGGAGGGAATCTTGGGGTGGGTTTGGCCGGGACCGTGTTCGGGGCTGTAGCTATGGGCTGGGCTATGACAACCCGGTGAAAAGGTCCACCGGTCAAACCCCGTCCAGCGAAAGTCAAAGGGCTAGATCCGTCGGTCGACTATGTCAGGGTTAGACGGGACGGGGTACATGGGGGGGGGGGGTAGCAATGCTGCCAGGTGTTGCGGTAGGCCCTCCTACGCTTGTGGAAGCGTGGTGGGAGGCGCAAGCACCCGGCATGCGGCTCCGGGGTGTGCCCCCCCTCACGGGCGTCGCTGCCGCCGTGTAACGAAGTGGGGAAACGACCACGCCGAGCCGACACGGAGGGAATCTTGCGGTGGGTTGGGCCCGGACCGTGTTCGGGGCTGTAGCTATGGGCTGGGCTATCACAGCCAGGTGAAAAGGTCCACCGGTCAAACCTCGTCCGGCGAAAGTGAAAGGGCTAGTTCCGCCGGTCGACTGTGCCAGGGTTACTTGGGGGGTGGAAACGGCCACGCCGGTGAGACACGGGGTACTTGGGGGGTTGGCATATTAAAGTGCATATTAAATAAATGAAGTGCATAAATAAAAATTGTGATGTTAGGAGATGTTATTTAAAAAAATGAAATGCATATTAAATAAATAAAAAAAGGAAAATAGCTATGCCTACGGTTTAACCGTCGGCATAGAAACCTTATCCTCTTATCCACTCACCCTTTCCTCTCCATCACTCATCTCTCTCTCGCATCCTGTGCCCCCACCCCCGACCACGACAGCGCGCCCGCTCCCTCCGTCGCCTCGCCCCGGCTCGACCGCCGGCCATCGCCCCCGCCCCGCCGTCCGCCGCTCTGCCCCGCCCCGCCCCGGCCCCGCCCCTCCCTGGCTTTGCCGCACCCCTCCCCGGCCCTGCCCCGACCGCCGTCCGCCGCTCGCGCCCCGGCCGCCGTCTGGTCCACCGCGCCCCGCCGCCCCTCCCCCATCCGCCGCTCCGCCGCTCCATCCCGCCGCCCCGCCCCGCCATACGCAGCTCCACCCCTCCCCGGCCCGCCGTACGCCGGGTCGGCTGCTCCGCTGCTCGCCTCCGCCGTCGCCCAAGGTATACCCCTGCTTCTCGTCTTCCTCTCCGGCCTCCTACCCTCCTCTCGGTTGTGCCCGTCCATGAGGCAAGCTGCACGGGGGGGCTGCTACCGCTGCTGCTTTCCGCTGGTGCTGCTGCTGCCGCTCGCCACTGCTCTGATGTGTTGCCGCTGCCGCTGCTGTTTGTGCTGCCGCTGCCGCTTGCTGCTTGTGCTGCCGTTGTTGATGGCCGGACGGGGGGTGTTGAGCTTGAGGGCCGCCGCCGTTTTCCACAAGCAACAAATCCACCACCTCCTCCTATGCTCTTTATTTCCCTTCACGGTATCTAATGTTTTTTTGTCTAGATGATGACGACGGATAGACGATGATATGATGATGATCAATATATTGTGAACGTTGTTAGTTTTTTTGCCTTCATGATGGAAAAATAGATGAATGTATGTTGTTAGATGTTTTTAAAGCTATAGGAGATGTGATGGTCTAAATTTTTCATTCGATGGAATTTACAGAGTTGTGGTGTTGCGTCTCTATGGAGTGATTGTCGACGTCGGAGCTATTGGTCCCCGATCGTCCCTCCACTGACCGGCTACTTCCTCTACAACCGAGGGTGAGCTACGAATCCACCTTCACCTTTTAATCATGTCACTAGATTTTCTTTTCATGTCAAGTCGCGTAACCTAGGCGTCTCCCGTCCGAAATGGTTGCATGGATAAATATGCATTAAATTGCATATTTATCACCGCAACTGTTTCGGATTGTCCAGCATTTTCCACGGACAGCCCGAGGATGTGTAGATTCGGTATGTTTTCCATGATCTACCCCGTTCCGAGACAAGATTTCGGCGGCGCCTCCCCGTTGTTCTCCAGATGCACATTCTCTCGGCTTTCTACCGAGACGTGTATCTGGAGAACAGTGGGGAGGTCCTGCCGAAATTTTGTCTCGGAACGGGGTAGAGCATGGAGAACGTACTCAATCTACACATCCTTGGGTGGGATTAGGACCCATCTTTACCTATTAGAGATGTAGTTGGATTCAGTGCCGTCAACGCGGTAGAAAAGAAATATTTGATGTGATTAATTTAAATGAAATCTTATTTTGGTTGTGTGGCTCCCAGTAAAGCAGAGGATGGCAGATAATCAGTGGATGTACAATGGTTTTATCCGTCGGAATCGAGTAACATCAGAGTGGGTTGCCAAAACCGATGTGTTTTTGAGGGAGACATTCCGTGGTCCAATAAGAATGATCCCACATTGCCCGTGTGCGAGATGTGGCAGACGTCACTGTAAAGGCAAGGACAAAATGACCTTGCACCTTCGCACGCACGGATATATGAAAAACTTTGACATGCCGATAAACTTTGCCGAGCGGGACCATGGTAGAGAGGAGGTGATGCGGCAACGCATCGATGGTTATGTGGACGACGGGGTCAGAGACATGCTAGATGATGTCATTGCTGCAAAGACGACACATGCGACACCTTCAGAGAATGAACCAGAGGATCCGGGGGAGCCGGAGGAGCCAGAGGTAACCGAAAAGTCCTTCTTGGAGATCTTGGCTTCGTCAAAGAAGCCTCTTTATGCGGGTGCCAAACTCTCTCAGCTGGATGCCATCTCGCAACTGATGGCAGTTAAGGCTGAGTACGGCTGTAGCCAAGCTTGCATCAAAGCATTTCTGGGCGTATGGGCTAACAGCCTTCCCGATGGTCATGAACTGCCGGAAAGCATGTACGCCACGATGAAAATCATGAAGACACTCTCTATGGATTATGAGAAAATACATGTCTATCCGAAGAATTGCCTTTTGTTTAGGCACGAGTATGCGGATGACAAGTACTGTAGGAAGTGTGGTTCCTCTCGGTACCTTGAGGTGGTCGGTAAGGATGGTCAAAAGAGGCAGCTACGCATCCCCGCAAAGGTTCTTCGATATCTTCATTTCATAGAAAGACTGCAGCGCCTTTTCATCACGGAGGAGTCTGCCAAAATGATGAAGTGGCACAAGCAAGGGAAAAGGTACCATACAAATAAAATCGTACATCCATCGGGAGGTGAAGCATGGAAGTCATTCGATAAAGAATACCCCGAGGAAGCAGCTGATGATGGGAATGTGAGAGTTGCAATAACAGGTGATGGGGTCAATCCATATGGTATGTCGTCCAATTCATACAGCTGCTGGCCCGTGTTTGTTATTCCGCTCAATCTCCCTCCCGGTGTCCTAATGCAACGCAACACCATGTTCTTGTCGCTGATCATTCCAGGGCCTGAATACCCGGGGAAGAATTTGGGAGTGTTTATGCAGCCGCTGGTGGATGATTTGCACCATTCTTGGTACTTCCCAAGGTTGACATACGACCGACATCTGCAGAAAAATTTCTTGATGAAAGTTTGGTTGATGTATTGCATGCATGACTTTCCCGGCTATGCCCTATTCTTCGGATGGTGTACAAGTGGTAAGATGCCATGCCCAGTGTGCATGCAGGCTCTACATTTTATTTGGCTGCAGAAGGGTCGCAAGTATGTAGCCTTTGACCAGCACCGCCAGTTCCTCCCTCCAGACCATCCAGACAGGGAAGACAAGAAGAACTTCACGAAAGGTCGGGTTGTCCATGAAGTAAACGAGATTCCAACATTTTCGGGGGCAGATGTTCTTGCTCGGCTAAAAGCTCTCAAGCCTGAAGTCAAAGGGAAAGGCAAAGGCAAACTCTTCGAGGGATATGGTGAGATGCACAACTGGACTCACATTAGCCCCTTCACGAAGCTTCCCTATTTCAAGGACCTCAAACTTCCTTATAACATCGATGTGATGCACACCGAAAAGAATGTCGCAGAGTCCCTTTTTCGCACGATCCTCAACATTCCTGATAAGACAAAGGAAAACGTTCAAGCTAGAGCCAATCAACAAAAAATTTGTGATAGACCACGTCTAAACATGCAACCTCCCACAGGCGGTCGAAAAAACTGGTTCAAGCCAGAGGCTGACTTCGTCCTTAAACCACCAGAAAAGAAGGAGGTACTTATGTGGCTCAAACACATTGTGAAGTTCACTGATGGTTATGCATCGAATATAAGTAATGGAGTCAATCTTTCAACGGGCAAAGTCAACGGGCTCAAGAGTCATGACTATCATGTATGGATTGAGCGGTTAATGCCGGTGATGGTTCGAGGCTATGTCCCCGAGCATGTCTGGCGAGTGCTTGCGGAGCTAAGCCATTTCTTTCGCACGTTCTGTGCTAAAGAAGTATGTCCCGAGGTGATTGGACAATTGCATAAGAAGGCACCGGAGTTGATATGCAAGCTAGAGAAGACCTTTCTGCCAGGCTTCTTTACTCCGATGACACATCTCATTTTGCACCTCGCAAAAGAGGTATTGTTGGGGGGCCCTGTGCAGAATCGTTGGCAGTACGGCCCTGAGAGATAGAACAAGCATCTCCAAAAGAAATGTGGAAACAAAGCTAAGATTGAAGCTTCCATAGCTGAGGCAGTTATCCTTGAGGAGGTGTTAGACCTCAGGACATCATACTATCCAGACCACGTTCCCAGTCTGCATAATAAGGTGCCTCAATACAATACGGAAGAGCCCAAGTATAAACCCAAGCTCGATCTATTCAGCGGGCAAGGTGGCAGGGCTGGGTGCTCGAACTCTTATAACATGCCAGAACAAGAGTGGGAGGACATCATGTTCTATGTCCTGCACAACATCAAGGAAGTTGAGGAGGAGTGGATGAGGTAATACCACCACACCATTCCTTTATGTCTTGCACAACATCATGTTCTATGTTCTCTTAGTCTCGGCCTAAACACCGCTTTTCTTCTTTCAGTCAATTCATTTGTGTGGAGTGGAAGGGAATGATTCATCCTACTCAGGCGGAGGCACTTACTCTTCTTTGGCATGGAAACCCTGGAAGGCAAAATTTTGTTGCTTTGTTCATGGCTAAAGTAATATTTCACATTCCCCTATTAAATACCTAGTTGAACATTTATTAGTTAACCAAACTAATGCACCCAACAATTTCAATTAAACTTGTAGGGAAAAGATCGGAACATATCTATGGATGACGAATTGAGATGGGTTTCCATGGGTTTTAACCCTTCGGTCATGACATGTGAAAAGTATGATGTGAATGGGTATCGCTTCCATACAGAGGAGCACCAGAACAACCGGCCTGATCCCAAAACTATAAATACTGGAGTGTACACCCCAGGTCAAAATGGAGTTCAGTATTACGGAAGGGTAGGAAAAATATACGAGCTTTCATTCAGTCGTGGCCGCGAAACCCTAAGTCTCCATGTGTTGAAATGCTGATGGTTCGACCCAGTAAAGGGGCTGAGACATACACCTTCCTATGGTTTGGTCGAAGTTAAACCATCAACCGTCTATGCTGGAGCCGATCTCTTTATTGCGGCTACCCAAGCCACACAAGTTTATTATCTGCCTTACCCATGCCAGAAAGAGTACCTAAAGGGTTGGGAAGTTGTGTTCAAGGTATCGCCACATAGTAAGCAACCGGACCCGAACGATGACGATTATTACAACATTAACCCCATGACGTACGAGGGAGTGTTCTTTCAAGAGCAACCCGATAATGATGATGATGTGGTCAGAAGCGATTATGCTGACTCCCTGGGTGATGATGATGTGGATCCAAACGATGACGATGCACGGAATGATGGCGAGACCATTGTTAATGAAAAAGACATACTTATGCTAGAAAAGTTGTTAAATGAAGACGATGGCGACGAGGAAGAGCCTCCACCTCCGTCCGACAATGAAGATGATATGTGTGATAGTGATATTGACAGTGATGATTCGTATGAGTCCTAGCAGATGTATGTTTCATGTCTTTTTTCTATGGTTATTAATATGCTTATTTATCAATGTCTTTTTTCTATGGTTTTTTTCTTCATTATTATTATACTAATTGTTTATTATCTTTTCAATGCAGGTTTGCTAAGCATGGGCAAGGGCAAGGCCGATGGCACGGGTTTACTAAGCAAACTCACATCGATTAGGAGTCGGAGTGGTCGAGCCCGTACTGTTCCGTCTCGACTACTTGAGGATGACTCCTCACAGGGAGGTCAAGGGAGAGGTGTCCCTAGAGGTGGAGGGGGTGCGGGGAGAGCCCCTAGAGGTGGAGGGGGTGCGGGGACTGCCCCTAGAGGTGGAGGGGGTGCGGGGAGAGCCCCTAGGGGAGAGCCCTTAGGGCGGGGTCGGGGCCAGAAACAACGCTCCCTCACCGACTTAGAGGTGCCGTTTACAAGGCCCTCCTGTAGTGAGGTACCCTCCTCTAGTGAGAGACCCTCCTCTAGTGAGGTACCCTCTACTGAGGAGGAGGAGTTTCGCGAGGAGGTTGAGGAGGAGGAGGAGGAGGAGGAGGTTCTCGGTGAGTTTGAGGAGGAGGAGGTTGGTGGTGGTAGGGAGGGGGAGGAGGTTGGTGGTGGCAGGGAGGGGGAGGAGGTTGGTGGTGGCAGGGAGGGTGGTGACAACAAGGGGTGGCTGCGTGGTCGTGCAAGACTCCCCCCTCCCCCCCCCCCCCGAACCTAATACCGAGGAGCAGAAGTGGATCATTACGCCAGCGGGGAAAGAGTAAGTGCCCCTTAATCATATTTTAATTCTTTTGCTTGTAAACATGCTCATATTTTCTATCTTTTGTAGGGGCTGGAAAGTTGCTCCAAAAGTTCGTGTTCCAAACGGTATCCTCACTATCTTGCTAAAGGAATATTGGTCGGGGTTGTTCGCTCCGGACCCAGTCAGGCACCCGAAGCGCCTGGTTTTGGCCATGACCTGGGACCACTACGAAGCGGCTCCCCATGCGGACTATGTGACACATGCTAAGGCCGTGAAAACAAATTTTTGGGTAAGTTCTCTTCTGAAGCATGAGTCTTGAGTTTCGTCCATAGTTTATCATCGAATGGTTTAACTCATGGCTTCTTCCATTCTGTTTTTATGAATAACTGTAGAAATACTATCGAGTTCTTGAGGAGAACAAGCCCATTGCCGAGAAGTTGTTTCAGACCGCTGCGAGGAAGCAGGCCCGCCAGATGCAGTACGAGGTGCGCTGGGTGGCCATCTCGCAATATTATTACAACTATCGTAACATGAAGATGCCCAAGGAATTCACGCGGGAGGAGCAGCTTACCTTGACTAGGGAGCAATACCTGTTGGTAAGTATAACAGACTTTTCATTCCGATGTTTGTGGTAAATTTCATTGTTTCGTGTCGACATGCCATTATGCTTTCATTATGTAGGCGTGTCCTGGTTGGTGTTATGGAAAAAGGGAATCATGGGCGGCATTGGTTGATGTGTGGCTCGGTGATGATGAAAAGTGGGCTGCTAAAAGCATCCAAAACCGGGCTAATCGAGGGACTGACGGAACACATTGTCTGGGAAACCGGAACCACTGGAGCCACAAGAAAGTTCAGGTATATCTATGTACATGAAACATTCTTCTTCTTCTATGTATGACTAACCTCTGTTTGGTGGTGCAGGAGGAGAAATTGAAGCGGTCGCTCTCAGACATGGAGGCGTGGGAGATAGCTCATGTGCGGACTAAGCTCAAGGATGGCAAGGGCAAGTACTACGGCAAGTCCGGCGAGCACCTTGAGACCTACAAGGAGTTGTATCTGGGGTACAATCCTGACACACCTGACCCCATAAAAGAGGCTACGGACGACAGGGTGGTGGTCGGCATAGGGCCGAAGAGTCATGGTCGGCAGTCAGTTCTGGATGCTGTGGTCACTCCTTCTATCTCCTACACACAACTTTGAGTTACCAACCCGAGCCTGAGCTCGCACACGAGCACGGCCCGTGCTCACCCAGAGTCCCTCCTAGCCCAGCAACACTCTGTAAGGATTTTCCCTCTTATCTTCCTTTTTTCTCACTTTATTTTCCACATCGAGATGTTTTTATGAGTTTCATCATGTCATATTGTAGGCCTTCATGGAGTTCACACGTCAGGAGACCATGGCGTGGAACGCGAGAGCTGTAGCAGTCACGGACCACAGCAGTCGCATGATGAAGGTTAGTTTAGCCCCTTTCATTTGACTTTCACATTTGCACTTTCATTTCTTCTGACCTTCGTGTTTGCTTGCTCAACTAACATGCAGCTCGTTTTTGACTCCTTGGCGGCCGGCACGGTTCCTGTAATGTAACCACCACCACCACCTGCTGGACCACAACCAGTGCTGCCTACGTTTGAAGAATTTCTGGCACAGCGCTGTCCGACTCCGGTTTGTACATCCCCAAACTATTCAACCATTACTTATCGTTTATTCAACACAATCATATATTTCTTTAACATCTATTTTCAAACATGCAGGGAACCGGTGGATCATCCATTGGTGGTGGTGCCAATCATGGCATCACTCCCGAGTCACGGAGCCCGATCACTCCGATCCACCGAGGTGGCGGCGGTGGCGGTCTTGACGGTAGCGGTGCCGGTAGCAGTGATGACCTTGGCTTTGGCGGTCTTGGCGGTGACGAACTTGGTGGTGGATGTCCTGGCGCTTAAGCCCCTGGGTGGTGGTGGTGACTTGTATCTTTCATGCATCTATATTATGGACTTATGTCATGTTGTTCGACTTATATTGTGTTGTTTCGTATGTTTTGTTGATTCCACTTATGTTGTGATGATAATACTTATGTTGTGGTGATAATGATGTGGATCTGTGATATATATATATGCTTTTTATTATTTGTGATATATTTGTGCTGTATATTATCTGTAAAAAAACAAAAAAAAAACAGAAGATATGCCGACGGTATAACCGTCGGCGTAGCCTTGCCCCAGGATGCACCAGTAGCTGCCACGTGGCCGAGCTATGCCGACGGCTACACCGTCGGCGTAGTCCCTGATGAATGCCGACGGTATAACCGTCGGCGTAGCCAAACCCCAAGATGCACCAGCAGATGCCACGTGGCAGAGCTATGCCGACGGCTACACCGTCGGCGTAGTCCCTCATGTATGTCGACGGTATAACCGTCGGCGTAGCCAAACCCAGGGGACGCCAGGAGTTGCCACGTGGCAGAGCTATGCCGACGGTATAACCGTCGGCGTAGCACTGCCCCAAGGAGCGCCAGGAGCTGACACGTGGGTGCGTCTGGTTGGTTGACGTCCTCCGACGGTGCCGTCAGCCGCCGTCATGTGAAAAAGGGTGCCGACGACTTATCTACGCCGACGGACGTACGGACGGACGTCGGCATAGGAGCATATGCCGACGGTTTCCCTATGCCGACGAAACTGACCGGGTACGCCGACGTTCGCGATCCCGACGACCCTACGCTGACGGTGGCCGTCGGCATAGCCCTACGCCGACGGTGTTCGGGCCTACGCCGACCGATTCCGGCCGTCGGCATACGAGGCGATTCTGGTAGTGCATGGTCTCTCTCCGTTTTCGCTCTAAGATTTGACATACCTGAGAGGATCGTGCCCTTCATCTTTCGTTGTTTCCTCAGAAAGAAAATCTAACCATCGTCTCCTCAAATTTTACTATGAAATCGGCAACCTGCATCAGATTGAATCCGCGGGTGCATGAGGGAGAAGCCACCTCCTGCCTCCCCAAGGCCTCTTTACTGCATCATATTTATTTTGTGGCTCCGAGACTCCATAGCAGGAAGAAACAATGGCGAAAGTTTGCGTCATCCGTGTCAAGTTTGTGCAGCCGTAGAGTTGTCTAGAACCATGTAATCAACAGCAAAAAAGATTCATTGATATCAGGTAAGCAACTCGATCTTTTCTTTACCGATCCATGTGTTGATTCAGTCTGGAAAAGTTAAGAACCTAACACAGGATTAAGCTGCTTGGATCTGGGATCATTGAAGTCATGCTCGGTGGAACCTGTAAGAATATTGGTAAAGCTTCTTCTCTATTCTAATTGGATAGAACCATTATAGGGAGCAACGTTGGCTTCATACTGCAACATTATATGGCCCAGGGTCATCAAACCAAAAGAGCAGAAAGATTCAAAGTTTTCATGTAGATTAGTTTGTGCTGCCTAGAATTCTTCCCCGATAAAATCGTATAACTCAATTTTCATTAATTGTGCATATGGGAAAATTTCTACAGGATTGAAGCAAAATATTGCTTCAGGATAGGTTGTGTTCGAACAAGCCTTTTGTAGACATGTTAATAATAATTTTTTAGTACTAAGATTTATTAGGACCCTTTTAAGTAGTGCTCTAGGAGAGCAATTCTCATTTTCCTTACGGTTGTTGCTACCCAAGGCCTGTTGTCTGTTGTTGATCAGCTTGGCTCGATGCTTAATTAGGTGTCTATTTGTCAAAAAGGAAGATGAAGTGACATGATAGGCATTGTTCATTTCAGGTATAAATACAATGCATGTGCATCTCATTTTGTCTACGTCTACTAAACATATAAGAGGGCACCTCTTTTTCCTGTGTGCAAAAATATGATATGAGTAGACTCATCATAGCTATTAGCTATGGAGGAGAAATTCCTGACTATTCACTTCATTGGCCTTTTTCCTAAATAACTTATTTCTCCCAGAGATATTTACTAATTGGGTGCACATCTTTCTGGTAATTTGAGGCACGTCTTTTTGTATGAAAATAAATCCAGTCGTTTGATTTGAAGTGAAAAAATACCTGAATGGCTCTGATTTTGCATCGGTCAGGCTGCGTTGTCTCTTGCTACAAATTACATAGGGACAAAGCACGTGTGGTCTACTACTCCTAATAAACAGTCTTGACCACGTACGTCCGTAGTGCGAGAAAAGCGTAGCCCGTCGGTGAGTCGGATGAAGATGACTAGGACCTCGCACCCAAATATATGAGGAAGGTGAAGCCCGGAGGATCAAGTGCCAGCCAACTCGGGGAGCTCCTCCAGTAGGCCCCCGGTAAGTGGCTCCAGTCTTTCCGTACCAAGTAATGGCATCATGCAGGTTAGTCTACAAATATACACACATGGGATTGGTAGCCCAGAGCCGGAAGAGATTATTATTCTGCATGACCTTTAGTTTTAGGTACATATAACTTTTCTCTCTTTTGTTTACTACATTTGCGTGATGCATGCGTGAGCAGTGAATTATATTTTTAGATAATGTGTTCCGTATTTTATCTAGAAGCGTGCAACTACTGATACTAACGTGCTCATATGTACCAATCAATTATTCAATAGAATGTGTTGTGACGAGCAAAAGGAAAAAGTAAAATATTTCTCATAGTAATTATATCAAGTACTCCACTTTAATATTCGGGCGTAGAACTCATTTTTTACCAGAATTTTTTGTGACCTTTAAAGAGTGTTGTTGATAATGGAAGCTCCATTTTGACCTAAAATACTTCAAACTTCCGTTCTGATATTCAGATAAAATTTTATTTAAATTCCATAATTAAGAAAAACACAACAACAATACAAATAATACATCTGTGTGCTTTGATTCGAAAAATAAAATATGATGTTGTGATTTTTTTCTGTTCAATGTATAGAATATTACTTTGTCATTTTATTGAATATTTTTTGTTATATGGTGAAACATGAAACTAAATGATCTCCTCGACATAGCACTTCTTCATGGACGTCATAAAGATTAACCGAGATGAAATTTAGACTTTCATTCGTTCATTTTCTACAACTTCTACAAATTTATGGGATACCTATGAATGCATTGAACAATCATGATTTTTTTCCATTCACACGCATGTTGACCACATATGCACAATATCAACAAAGTTGCACAATCATATTAATTACAACCTCTGTTCCTAAATATAAAACGTCTTATATTTACGAATAGAAGGTGTACCATCTATCAATCTGAGGTCTGAGTGCGCCATCACACAATAGGCATATAGAAGGAATATAACTCATTCTGCATCCAAATCTAACCAAGAAAAACAGTAACGTGCATTTCGCTAATAATATTTTCGAAGGAATGTGTTCTAATTTTGCCCTGTCATTTCTAATGTGCACAATTGTATGCATACAGTGTATATCCAAAGTGCTAGCCCGTGCAGGTGCACGGGTTGCCGACTAGTATATCCGTAACCTAGATAGTCATGAACGGTCGTGAGCAATGCTGCTCTCATTGAAAAATAGTTTCCAGTGTTGGCATCCCATGTTTTGACCCCTTCATCCTTCCATAATATGTCTAACTCCTCCTTCAATAGCTCAAGATATGTGTTGATATCGTTGCCTGGTTGGAGCGGTCCTTGAATGAGCATTACTATGTGTATGTACTTTTGTTTCATGCAGAGCCAAGGCGGGAGGTTGTACATCCAAACAAACACGGGCCATGTACTATGTGTGCTACTCTGCTTGCCAAATGGATTTAGTCCATCGCTACTGACACCCAACCTGGGTTTTCTTGGTTCTGCTGCGAATTCTGGATCAATGTAGTCGAGTGCTTTCCACTGACAACCATCTGCAATATGTCTCAGAATGTCATCATTTTTGGATTTCCTGGTCTTGTACCAAGTCATGTTCTTTGCTTCCTTCGCGGCAATGAAATAACACTGCGGGCGTGGAATCAACGGAAGGTACCATACAAACTTTCGAGGATCCTTCTTTCCAGGCTTGTATTGGGGTTCCTTGCAAGTTGGACACTCTGTTTTGTGCTCATGCTCGTTACGATATAAGATGCAGTCATTTATGCATGCATGATATCTTACATGCGGCAAATCAAGAGGGCACACGATCTTTTTCGCCTCATCAACACTCTTAGGCAACAAATTTCCCTTGGGAAAAACTGTATGTAAATATTCCAATATAGCGTCCAGACTTGCGTCTGTGCTCTTGAATCTTGCCTTGATGTCTAGAAGTTTGAGCGTGACGTGCAAGCGGGTGTGCTCAGGATTGCAACCTTCATACAGTGGAGCATTCATTTCTAACTCCAATTGCATCAACTTGAGAGACTCCTTAATAGCAGCTCTCTCATTTGTCGTCTTCTTCTGAAGCAGTTCTTTAAAATGAGGATCCTGAGCATTTCAGCCAACGACATATCCTGGATGACATGGTCCTCTTCATGTTCAGGTGGCGTTTCATCATTTTCTCCTCCAGGCGCATGTTCATTATTGTTTCCTCCTTCTACAGCCCTGCTAATTCATCATCGAAAGGGTTCTCCGCTTCCATATCCGTCGCTCCGTCGTCATCGTCACGTACGTCATCATTCTCCTCACCATACTTTGTCCATCGTGTATAACCTTCAACGAAACCACGACGAAGCAAGTGCACGAGGACGCTACCATCGAACGGGTTAAGGAAAATTTCATTTTTGCAGGCCTTACATGGACATAATATCGATGTTTCACACTTTTGTATCATATTCATCACCACGAAATTTAGAAAGGCCTTCACACTTCGATCCATATTGAATCTTTTGATAGATCAAAGTAGCCTGTAAAGGGAAATACAAAAAGAATTACATATATATTAACAACGAGCGAGGGAATACAAAATTTTGGCATGACCTTTGCAAAAAATGGTACATATTGAGTACCAGAAATTTGACGAAACGAAAAATGAATCAACGTTTCACCAAAACATTGGCAACTCTCTCTACAAATCCGCCATCCATGCACATTTCGCCATATAGCAATCACACACGTACATAACATGCATAATTAAATGATGAGGAAGTGTTTTGTGTTAATTACCTCAAGCAAAAGAGACACAAGTCGAGCTAGTCCTTGATAGATCCCGCGAGAAGCCGGTCGATCGTACGTAGATTGGAGTGCGCCATTAATGGAGGGTGAAGGAAAATTTAATGCAAGTGGGTGGAGGAGAGAGCTAGATATAGCTAGCTTAGAGAGTGGGTGTGTGGAGGCTAGCAAACGTAACTAATGCATCACCTAGATAGATCTAACTACCTAATTAAGAATCATGATAAAATAATTGGGTTCCTCAAGATGAGGAGGGAAGAGAGAGGAGGAAGAGGAAGAGCAGGAGGAAGAAACAGGGGAATATAGTGTATACACAAGGGTTATCACGTGGTAATAGTGCTGCGACTTTATTACTGGCGTTTCAAGACAACAATACGCCAGCACTAACATGTATATTCCTGGCATGCCATTGTATGCTACGCCAGTGTTATGTGGGCCCCAATGTTAACCTAAAAAAATGGACCCACAAAATAAACTGTTGGCGTCCAGACGAAAGCAACGCCATAGATATCGGAAATATTGCCGGCGTAGTACCAACCTGGTAAGCCAACATTAAGTTATGCATGCACACAACCTTGGAGGCCACATACAAGTGGCGTTCCACGTACGTCCAGCGCCAGCACCAAGTAACTAGCTATGTTGTACCAAAATGGCCGACGCCAGTGATATTTGAAAAATGTAGTGCTGGCGTCGGCTGAAAACGGTGCGCCACCAACAAGAGTTGTTGCTAGCCATTTCTCTACTAGTGCCTTTTCCAATCATGATCTCTCAAGAAAAATAATTCTAAAAAACTTTTATGCCCGGCTTTCTTACGATGATCAATTAATGTTCGATTCTTCTTCTACTGGTTCGTTCATGAAGAGAACTATTGAATTCAAATGGGATCTTCTGGAAAGAATTAAACACACTGAAAATTGGGAGCTCGGCGAAGGTAAAGAATCAGGTATTAAACTTGAGTTTGATTGTGTTATATCTTTTATGGAAACCGACACTTCTCATAAATTTAGCGCTAAATATGGACTTGACTCTGAGATAGTAGCTTCCTTTTGTGAAACTTTTGCTACTCATGTTGATCTCCCCAAGGAGAAGTGGTTTAAATATCATCCACCCACTGAAAAATTGTTAGAGGAACCTATTATTGCTAAAGAGGAAACAATTATCTATAATGTCGATCCAGTTGTGCCCACTATTTACATTGAGAAAGCACCTTTTCCTGTTAGGTTTAAGGAACATGCTAAGGCTACAACTATGGTTAATAAAAGCAATGTTAGAACACCCAAACCTTCTGAACAAATAAATTTAGAACCTAATATTGCTATGGTTAAAGATCTCTTGGTTGATAATATCGATGGGCAGGTCATTTACTTCTGCGATGAGGCTTCTAGAATCGCAAAACCTGCTAGAGACGAACATGATGTGCTAGATAAGAATAAACCCGTTATTGGAATGCCCGTTGTTTCTATTAAAATTGGAGATCATTTTTATCATGGTTTGTGTGACATGGGTGCTGGTGTGAATGATATTCCTTTTACCTTATATCAAGACATTATGAATGATATAGCACCCTCTGAGATGGAAGACATCGGTGTTACTATTAAACTTGCAAATAGAGATACTATTTCACCACTTGGGATTGTTCGAGATATTGAAGTCTTGTGTGAATAAATAAAATACCCTACTGATTTCTTAGTACTTGGTACACTACAAAATATTTTTTGTCCCATTATAATTGGTAGACCTTTCTTGAATACCGTTAATACTGAAATTGATTGTGTTACAGAAAAGGTTAAATGAGTTTCGGTGAAGTGTCTCATGAATTTAATTTCTCTAAGTTTGTTAGACAACCACATGATAAAGAATTATCTAGTAAAGATGAAATTACTGGTCTTTCTTCTATTGTCGTGCCTCCAATTGATCCGTTAGAACACCATTTACTAGACCATGAAAATGATATGCATATGAATGAAAGGAATGAAATAGATGAGATATTCTTTAGGAAAATAATGACCCGCAAGTATAGGGGATAAATCGTAGTCCTTTTGATAAGTAAGATTATCGAACCCAACGAGGAGGAACGCTATGATAAGCAGTTTTCAGCAAGGTATTCTCTGCAAGTGCTGTGAGTAACACTAGTAGACAGTTTTGCAGCAAGATAATTTGTAACGATTAACAAGTAACAATGGTAACCAAGGTGCAGCAAGGTAGCCCAATCCTTTTTATAGCAAAGGACAGACCGTAAAGTATTCTTATATGAATCAAGCGCTCCCGAGGACACATGGGAATTTCTGTCTAGTCATGTTCATCATGTTGAGTTGATTCACATTTGCTACTTTGATAATTTGATATGTGGATGGGCCGGTGCTAAGGTGCTGTTCTTACTTGAACAAGCAACCCACTTATGATTACCCCCTCTCGCAAGCATCCACAACTATGAAAGAAGAATTAAGAAAATCTAACCATAGCATGAAACGTGTGGATCCAAATCAGCCCCTCATGAAGCAACGCATAAACTGGGGTTTAAGCTTCTGTCACTCTAGCAGCCCATCATCTATTTGCTACTCCCCAATGACTTCCCTTAGGCCCATAACATGGCGAAGTGTCATGTAGTCGACGTTCACATGACACCACTAAGAGAAGTAACAACATACATATCATCAAAATATTGAATGAATACCAACTTCACATGATTACTTATAACAAGACTTCTCCCATGTCCTCAAGAACAATAGTAACTACTCACACCTCATCACATGTTCAATATCAGAGGTATAATAATGAAGATTAAGGATCTGAACATAATATCTTTCACCAAGTAAACCAACAAGCATCAACTACAAGATGTAATCAACACTACTAGTAACCCACAGGTACCAATATGAGGTTTTGAGACAAATATTGAATACAAGAGATGAACTAGGGTTTGACATGAGATGGTGCTGGTGAAGATGTTGATGAGGATTGGCCCTCCCATGAAGTAGGAAGCGTTGGTGATGACGATGGCTTCGATCTTCCCCTCCCGGAGAGAAGTTTCCCCGGCAGAATCAGCCTGCCGGAGTGCAAAAAGGTCTCTGCCCAGGTTTCCGCCTCAAGACGGTGGCGCTTCATCCCGAACGATTGCTTATGATATTTTCTAGGGTAAAACACACCATATAGGAGAAGAGAGGGGTCGGGAGACCTGCTAGGGCCCCACAAGCCATCAGGACATGCCCTGTTGGCTTGTGGCTAGCAGGTGGCCCCCCTCTGGTATATTTTTGGTCCAATAATTCTTAAATATTCCATAAAAATTCTCCATGAAGTTTCAGGTCATTTGGAGTCTGGTGATTTTTCTGCCTTTTTCTTGGTTTCCCGGTCCAGAATTCCAGTTTCCAGAGATTTCCCTCTTTGTGATGTACCTTGCATATTCAGATTGAAAAGGCATAAAAATTGTATGATAATAAGGAATAATGGACAAGAATAACATAAATATCAATAAGAAACCATGATGCAAAATGGACGTATCAACTCCCCCCAAGCTTAGACCTCGCTTGTCCTCAAGCGAAAGCCAAACTCGAAAATAATGACCACATGATTTGAGAGAGAGGAGTCGATAAAAACAAAATACGGACATGAGAGCATCATGAATACTAGCATAGCAGCAAGTTTTCCATCATATATCTTCTTATAAACAAGTAACGATCTATTCACAACTGTTGAAGTATGAGGCATAAACTTTATTGACAACCAACAAACGGTGCTATTAGTCATTGAGATAATCATAATTCATCATATTCAAGAGAAGAGTCTATGCAAGAGCTTTTATTCTAGAAAGTTCACATACTCAACTATCATTTAGTCTTCTATGATTGTTGACACTCATTGCATATTTTTAGAGATCATGTTTCCGTCGGACACATAGGAAGATGGGGGCTTTATTATCTTTGCCACCCAACTCATTTATCTCAAGGATAATGTCAACAGTAATGAGTCATGATTACCTACATCCAACTGGATATATATATCTGGATCTTTCCCCAATACATGAGGCTTACCGGCTAAAGAGTTGATACTCGAAATAAGGATAAATATTATTGACTCAAAAACAAAAATAAATGCTATAAGAAGGTAAAAGATAGGCTCTTCACAGAGGGAAGCAGAGGTTGTCATGCGCTTTTATTTGTTCGGAAGTGCGGACTCTTAATGCAAAGGAACGCCACTTTATATTGCCGATTGTGATAGCAAACTTTATTATGCACTATGTCGCTTTTATTTCTCCACCATCACAAGATCGTACAAATCTTATTTTTCCCTTACAATAAAAGATCATACATATTAAGGGGCAATTTTTATTGCTTGTGCACTGATGACAACTTACTTGAAGGATCTTATTCAATCCATAGGTAGGTATGGAGGACTCTCGTGGAAAGAAACTGGGTTCAAGGGATTATTTGATGCACAAGTAGTATCTCTACTTGGTGCAGGAAATTTTTGGCTAGCAAAAGATCTAAAGCAAGCACCACATGTTAAAGGATCCATGACAATGTAACTTCTGTGCAAATGTAAACAACCATGATCATTTTATTGTCTTCCATGTCCAACATCAACACTCGATCACTATATAATATTGGATGGGGGCTCACAATCATAGAAGGTGTCCAAGATAGTGTATTTATATGTGAATCTCCTCTTCTCTATCACAATCTTGCATAAATTATGCCAATTACTAATGCTATGTTTGTTAGTTCCCAACATCTTTTATCACTTATACCTTTTTCTATGTGAAGTCATTACTCCTTATGAGATAAGCATACGATCTTTTCTATTTCTTTTATTTCCATGCTATGATGATAGGTGCATGAAAGTAAAGCACGCAAACTCAACTAATATTTATTATATAATTCTCACACTCAATTACAATGATAGATAGATCTCAAAGCAAAAATTCTAAGCAAAGCAAATCTGAAATTTTATTTTTCCAAAATCACGAAATAGCTAAGGATCGAACAAAGATAGATGGTAATGGTAAAAAGATGATGGTGATACGATATCGTGGCACCTGCCCCAAGCTTGGAACAAGCTAAGGGTGGTGCCCATTGATGGTGTCCTGGACTAGGGGGTACTCACCACGTCGTCTCCCGACCAGTGGGTCGGGCCGAGGACCCCCATGATGATTCACTAATGGGCCACTTCTGGTAGCCCATGACACATACGAGGAAGATTTCACAAGACTTGGCGCACAAGATAAGGACTCTTCTGAACCCTAGGCCTCCGGTGCATTATATAAACTGAGGCTAGACTAGTCAATAGACAATCTCATATTCATCACAACAATCTCGTGGTAGATACATGTATCATGTACTATCCCCATATCAATACAATCAAAAGCAGGACGTAGGGTATTATCTCCTTGAGAGAGCCCGAACCTGGGTCAAATCCCGTGTCCATGTTACCATCGCTCCAAGACACCTAGCTTAGGACCCCTAATACGAGATATGGTAGATATAGAATCGACATTGGTGCTTTCATTGAGAGATCCGCTAGGTGTTCGTCGCGGATCGATGGGATGATCAGATGCTATTTTTTCAGTCAGATCTGTTCCGCATGAGTTGATTTCTTTGAGAATTATCTATTGTCGATGTGCAAGTTCTATTTACAGATCAATCAAGCACTCGTACGCAGAGCCATGTGTTGTACTACCATGGTCTGGAGATCGGTAGATGGCGGTGTCTAATCGAAGCATTAAACCGCGTGTTGTGCTGGCTTCACGCGTCGTACGCATCCCGCAAAGTACTTGCCAAGGACGCCGAGTACCACCCATACCTAGGATGATCCCGCACGGTCAACAACCGTCCTGGGGAATTCTTTGCTCTTACTTTATATGCATTTTCCCTTCAAAGTAAAATCTGCCCATAGATGGTCGTTCGTCCACTAGCGGTGTTTTGTGCTGCATGCATGGAACTAAGCACTAATGCAATCAAGTGATTAGTTTTTGCAGCCTTGTTTTTTTAGGTCTAATTGATGAACAATGCAGACCAGCTTTGTAGTGACGCTTCGTCATCGCCTCTGAATTTTTCGTCTGCAAACTGACAAACGTCGCATCTACAACCGGATCTGCCCTATGAAATACACGCCAACACTCCTTCTTTCGTTGCCATTGACCTTGACGCCGGGCTATATCTCTTTTATTCACTTTGCGTGGACTTAATTATGCAAAAGATTTTCTATTCTTTTTAATAATTATTATTTTTGCTTGCACTACTTTATGTGTGCAGGTAAATGATTTGGGTCGTGCCGCACTAACACCTCAGTGCATCAACGTCGTCGCCCAGCCGACCTATATAATCGACCTTGACTATGCCACATCGCCACCTCGGCAAGCCGATGTCGTTGTCCCGCCTGCGATGATGAAGTTATGGCATCGCCTCGACGCGCGTCCGTGTGATGGCATCTCGGCGCCTCCACTCCTCGGCGCTCAGGCCATATTTCATTAATTTTTTACTTCACTTAAGTTAATTAAGTAGAAGAATTTATTTTTTATCTTAATTTGTTATTACTTTTGGCTTGCATTATATTATGTGTGCAGGTAATTGACTTCGACTGTGTAACGCGCTCACCTCGGTGCGCTGGTGTCGTCGTCTCGCCTCTGTCGACCGAATTGTGTCGTCACATTGGTGCGCTACCCTGTGTCGGCATCTGTCGTGGTTTTGTCACGACAGATGTCCTCATGCAAGGACTTAGGTTTGAGTCCATCGCTGCTAGGTGGTGACTCAAAGGGGTTGATCGGGAACGAGAGACGATTTTACCCAGGTTCGGCCCCTCCGATGGAGGTAATAGCCTACATCCTGCTTTGTGTGTATTGATGGATAGATCTCGATTATAAGGGTGCGGAATCGCTAACCTAGCTCTCGAGGGATTATGAGTTGAGTCTTTCAGCCCTAGGGGCTTGCCTTTATATCCAGGTCAAGACCCTAGGGTTTACAACAGAGTCCGAGCCATATCATGACTCGTAACCTATCATGTCTCTAACACGCCTTCCCTCTCAAGCAAGGAATCTTCCGGCGCTTTCTGCCCTGTGGGCCTCGAGTTGCCATCCCCACGCGCTTGGCCCGCCCGGCGGTTTAGTTAGTAACCGCCTTACTTGCTTTATCTTTATATTACGGCCCATCTTGAACATTGTTCCAGAGCCGCCATTATGTTGACCCGGCCCAATAGGGCGGGTCATACCGTGGGGTTATATCCCCGACATTAGGCCCCAGGTTGATTTGAATTCATTCATGTCAATCTCTCTCTTTCTTTGGCGGCTCACCTTTCGATCTGTATTTTTCATGAAACTCACAACGCCGGCTTGCAATGCTTTCAGACTTGTCATTTCTCCAGCGCCTGTCCGTTAGTGACGTCACCCGCCATTAATTTAGGAGGCCAATAATGACGTCATGGCGAATCTGAGTATATTTGTTTATCCCAAAAATCGAGGCGGCCTCGTTTCCTGAAATTTATTGTGTTTCCTCGAATGTCGCGCTCATCAGTTGCCCTTTCGGGCTCCATCCCCTTAAATATTCATCGGGGGGCCCCTTCCTCATCTTTCACTTAGTCTCTTCGCTTCTTCTTCCTCGAGCCTGAAGCTTCCTCGCGTCTCCGCTGCTACCTGCTCATCGCAGGCAATTACTCTCGATACCGTAGCGGCATTTCTTCTTCATCGGGAAACATACGCGCGTCTCTGTCGCCATCGGCGACCACTCAGGTAAATCTTTTCCTCTGACCTAGATCCATTGCAGTTCGCCAGAGTTCTTGAGTTCTTCGGTAGTTCTTCTTCGGCTCATCACTATTGTTGGCTTCATGTGTAGATCCCGCAAGTTTAATCATAAAAATAGAGCGATCGGAATAATGGCTCTGTTTTGCGCATAGCACACTCCAAACTCCCTTAGCATTTTGATGAACCGCACTGTCACTGCTTTCCTGTTCCGCCATTAGGTCTGGCAAATATCTTGTCTTTTAGAACTATTTTCGGATCCATAAACGTAGCTGCTCTGGTAGAAACTTGTTTGTCCCACACTTAGCAAAGAAAACAGAAACCTCTGATTTAATTTAAATCGCCTGTATGTTCTGGCCGGCTCGTCAGTATAGACATAATCCGCCGTGTAAAAAACTGCCAGGTTAAGATGCTGGCCCCTTATAAGGCAATTTACCTTGTTGAGAATAATTAAGTCGTCTTTATTTCATCCACATGCCTAAGCCATCCCTTTATTTCGTTCAGGCGACTCATCATGTTAAAATCCAACACCTGCAACTGGGTGGCCACTCAAGTTTCTGATGTTATTTTGAAAGATTACCAAGATCATGGGTTCTTGCCACCTCAAGAAGTGGTTGGTTGGCAGGTTATCCTTGGAGAGGAAACCCCACACCCGCGGGAGGGGGAAGTGGTTGTATTCTTGGATCATCTTCAGAGAGGCTTTTCACCTCCCGAGTCAAAATTCTTTCGAGATGTTTTGCATTTCTTCCACCTTCATCCCCAAGACCTGGGTGCCAATTCCATATCCAACCTTTGCCAGTTCCAAGTGTTCTATGAAGTGTATCTGCAAATGGAACCCTCTGTCTCCCTCTTCAGGGAATTCTTCTACTTGAACCGGCAAACCGAATGTGCAGATGGCCCCAGCTTAGAACTTGGCGGGATCTCGATCCAGATACGAAGAGATGTCATCTTTCCTGCTGCCACGCTACCAAGTCACCCTAAGGGGTGGAACAAAACTTGGTTTTATTGTCGGAACACCGCCCCTGCTGACGAGAATCCCTTGCCGGGTTACAGACCCAACCGTCTTCCCATGGATTTCGATCCTCCAGGCTGGGCTCCTCAAGAGGAGCTTTCTCAACACGCCCCCATCTACCAAAAGTTGAAGGCTCTACTAGCCAACGGGCTAACTGGAGTCGACCTAACCCGGTGTTGGGTGTCTTGGAGGATTTTTCCACTAAGCCTCCGCGACAGCCTGATGTATGCTTACTCCGGGGACTTAGATGATGCTCAAAGATACAACAACTTTTCTTTGGATGCTGAGGAGATAAACCAGATAGTGAAGAAGCTATTGGGTGAAAACCGAGAAACTTGCAGCACGGACGGGTTGAAGCCTTTCTACGCTCTTAACCCGGCTCCTCCGGTAAAAAAGCCTCCGATACTTTTATCCGACTTCACGAATACTGTCTTTTTTAGCTTTTAAGACTTTCACCTATTTGTTCTGATTGTCAATTTTGCAGGCCAAGTCCCCATTTTGGGGTAAGAAGCGAGGCAAGACTCCGGCGAATAAAAACAAAGCGGCCCCGAGTAAGAAAAGGAATAAGGCGAACTCTGAAGGACTGTCTCAAATGGACGAAGCAGGTGTGACTGACGTTCAATCAGAGGTAGAATTTAACTTTGTCCATGTTTTATTGAATCTAGCTGACGCCTCTTCTTCTTAGGGCGATGTTGAGACAAGCCGTGCAGGCGATGTTGAGGTAATTTCCATTTCCTCCGACTCAGAATCCTTGCCTCCATTGAAAACAAGGCGGGTTGTCCGGAAAGTAAGCTTCTCTCACCCGGATGCTTATCTGGATCCCAATTTTGTTTTGAAGAAAACTCAACACAAGTCAAGGCGTCAAACCTGGAGTGGGAATGGTGATCTTGCTGCCGGCTTACCCGACAAGCCAGCCGCCCGAAAACGACCAACTGAGGTATTTGATGTTCCAATTCTTCAAAGAGGACTGACTTGTTATGTCAACTATTAATCCTTATATTTTGGTTTATCAGGAGTCGCCACCTTCATCGGGCAACTCGACCGCCTCCAAACTAGCACCGTTTGTTATCAATCCCGGGTAAATTCCTCTTTCGTCATTCGCTTTGTTTAAGTAGGCTTTTGTCTTTGCCTACGCCTTATATTGATTCCTTTGTTCTGCAGGGCCAAGGCCATGAAAACGAAAATTGACAAGTCTTCCACTAACCCTGAGGTTCTAGAGCTGGAAATCCCTGATTTGGCGGCTCCCGAAGTTCATATTGATCGATTTGAAGATCATTAGGAAATCCAAGCTGACTTACCCCCTCCTCCTGAGCCGGCAAGCACCAATACCATGGATGTTGAAGCTAATCCAGCGACAAACCTTAATCTGGCCAGTCCTCCAAAGTCAACTGAAGATGCCCCTGAGGAGGTCACTATCACTGGGACGAGTTACACCGCTCCTGAGGCTTCCAGAGTATTGACAAAGATTGTTGCTGAAGATCAAACAGTGCTGCTTGAGAAGGGGAAGACTAAGCCGGAGGTTCCAAATTATGAAAAACTCAGCGCTGAAGAGCTACATGTTAGCTATCCGGACCGCCTTGCTACAAGCCGGGAGATGGAAGTCGGCCTTGTTAGCATGATGAAGAATAAATACGAGGTATACTCCTCTGCACTTGCTTAAACCATGCATATATCCTTTTGTAGCCCCCAAGGGCCAGCTTGTCTTCCTAAGATAAGCTGGGTCTTGTGAATATTTGTGATTGATTTAACTTGTAGCCCCCAAGGGCCGGCTCATCTTTTTGAGATGAGTCGGGTCTTGATGATTTGAAGAATTTCGACCTGTAGACCCCAAGGGCCGGCTCATCTTCTTGAGATGAGTCAGGTCTTGATAATTTGAAGAATTTCGACCTGTAGCCCCCAAGGGCCGGCTCATCTTCTTTAGATGAGTCGGGTCTCTTCGTATGATCCATTTGAGGAAAGTCTGCATACATTAGCCCCCAAGTGCAAAATATATTGCTTGCAATCTTCTTGGGACTTGTTATAGTATCTCTTACTTATGCAGGAAATTCTGAAGACGGCCGAGTCAAGCATGGCCAGCTTGAAAAAGGACCTGGGAACGGGGCAAGCCGCCCAAGCAGAGATTGAAGAAAAACTTCGAATCTCTTTGGTAGAACTGGAAAACACCAAGGCAAACTTCTTAAAAGAGAAAGAATCCTTTGAAGCTGAAAAGGTGGCTCTGCTGAAGTGTGCAGAGAATGCTGAGGGCCAGCTCAAGCCCATCACTGAAGAGTTATTCGGGTTGAAACGACACATTGTCCAGATGACCCAGGCTGTTTTTGGTAAGTATCTTGATGATTGCTTGCCTTCTTGAGATATGAATATAGATCACCTGGCGACTCATGTATTGATGCTTCTTTGTAGGCCCCGGACTAGCAACCTTCAGGATAATAGCCTGCTGATGCTCAAGGCTGTTTATTCACTGACAGAACAACTTTATGCCGGGAGTCACCTTGCAATCAAGGCAGTGATGGGGGATAAGCAGCCATTGAAACTCATGAAAAATGTGTCAGAATGCCTTTCAACCACCTCACGGCAAATTCAGGAGTTGAAAAGGTCAGCCGCCCGCTCCGGCGCAACATATTCTTTGATCCGGGCTCTAGCTTACTTAGCAGAGCTTGATCCTATAGAAATGGCAAAGGGCTTCGTCGAGTTTCAGGTTGACGGGTCAGAATTTACTGAGAGCGATTACACTTCTTGTGTCAAAGCGGCTCGAGTGTTGTCCAGCCAGCTGGTTTCTAAAATGAAGCTGAAGAATTATCAGGCGGCTTATGATGCCAACCATTCACGGATTCCACCGCCCACCTATAAATCGGTGAATCAGAGCCCTCAACGGCGTAAGCACATCTTCGCCCCTGAAGTTGACCCGTCTTCCATCCTGGATGACGAAGCCGTATTCCATGCTTTAAATCATTGTAACTGGGATGCGGGCAATCTTCAGATACAAGAACCAGAAAACCCGGTGGCGGATAACCCGGAAGCATCTCAAGCGAAGGATCAGACATCGGCTGACCCGGATGGAACAGATGATGAGTTGGCAAGATGATGTCACGAGCTTCTTAAGCTGCCATCCTGATGGCTCAAGCCCCCAAGTGTGGGGTACAAAACATTTTGTGGCTCCTTGAGCCTATAATAGGGGTAGCTTAAAAGCTTCTGAAATACCTTGTCGTGCCATCATGCACATTTGCGCCTTTGTTGGTGTAAGACCTTAAACTTCTGGGCTTGATATTATTTTGCTACTCTTCCAGCTTGTCGTTGCATATCTCTATTCTTATGATCAATGAGTGTTTTGACAGGAAAGTTTGAGCAAAACAAACCAACAGAAGGTCTTGATTTTCGAGACTCAAATTTTGTCAACTCCCCCTCCAATGGTTTTGAAGACACATGATTTGACAACTGGTCACAATGTGAACTCAATCGCTTGACCCGGTCACTCAATTGTGAGCCGGTAACAGTGACAATATTGTACCAGAAAATTACTGTGATAAATCGAATAAGTAATGCAATCTTGATAAGCCGGCTTGATGAGACTCGACAAAGGGAGACTGGCTTTCAAGGCTTCAAGTCTTAACTTTTCCCCAATAATATAATTTTGAGTTGGTCATTGTTTTGACTGCAGCTAATAATCCGGACGCTCATGTACGAGCCGGCAATGAGAAACAGGGCGTACCTGAATTTTTTATATGCGGTGATAGCATAAATTTTATAGCAATACATAGTACTGTAATAAGCCGGCCCAATGGGATTCGTCGAAATTGAACTGGCTTTCAAAGCTCGATAATACAGATCAGCCTGTACTTAGTTGGCTTTTCATTGTGAAGGGGTTATGGTGTAACCGGGTCTGGAGACCGGCTTTCCACAGCAAATACGAATGTATGACTCATGATTTATGCAATACATGATAAAAAAAATGCCGGTTTTCAAGGCTCGATAGAGAGACCGGCTTTCGAGCTCAAGTCTTGCTTCAATGAAGTGGGTATGATAACCCATGGTTTATCCTAGCTCTCTGTACGCCGGCTCTCACATGACTCAAGCCATTGTTTTAACTTTGGCAAGTTCAGGGTCCAAGAAGGATTAACTTGTCAAGAGTACACGGGGTCATCTGATCAGAGTCGCATCAAGCATACATGCAGGTTTAACCATATGTGGCGTTATTTTTTGCCGGGTCAAGACGGTGAAAAATTTAAACTCGATGAGTTAGAAGCCCCCAAATGCCCAAAGTATTGTGGCGTTAGTTTGCCGGGTCACAAGGGTGAGAAAGCTAAACTTGATGAGTTGGAAGCCCCCAAGTGCCCATTGTTTCGAAGAATAAAGACTCATGCTCAATTTGTAGGCTGAAACGGCAAAAAAACCAGAAGTTCGGGAGCGCCAGCTTTTTTATATTCGAAATCATAAAGAAGTATACACAGAGTTTGCAAAGGGGGGGAGAAAATTACAAAAAGGAGCCGGTGGCTCTAGGTATAATAAGGCCGTAGGTGTTCCAGGGCCGGTTTGTTTCCTTCTTGGAGGTATAGAATTCTTCTTGTAAAACCCTCCAGAGTATGAATTTTATTCAGGGATTCAGGTACTATTGGTACTGACCGTTATTCAGCTGCTTGGGATTACTTTGGAATCCTCCTTGGTTATTATGCTGGTTGCCCTGGCCAAAATGCTGCCCGTTACCATGATTTCCCTGATGCTGAAAACCAGCACCCGAGCTACCCTGTGACCCGCCAGGACCGTGCTGACCCGGGTGTCCTCCGCCATTGCCTCCTGGATTATTTTGGAAGGCCTGGTTACGGAACTCCTGCATGATGTAACAGTTCTCCCATGAGTGAGTAGCTGGCTTATCCTGGGTATTGTACTTGGTCCATGCGCCTTAAGTGCTTCCTCATAGTTACGAGGCTTATTCCCGTTGTAAGCTCCTCCGGGGTGACCATTACGATGTTGGTTTTTGAAACCAGTATTAGTGTTAGCAACGGAGTCTGACCCGCTTGTTGTTGTTACTTTGGCCCCCCTGGGTTCCACCGTGACTATGCTGGCCCTTACCGCCTTCACCTTTTTTGCCTTTGGTAGTCTTGTACTCATCTGAGCCGGGATCCTTTGTGTTGTCTGACTCGGAGTACCTGGTGAGGACGTCCATTAAGTCGCCCATGTCATGTACCTTTCGCTTGAGCCGCCCGAGCTTTTGGACCAATGGCTGGAAGTGACAGTTCTTTTCCAAAATTCGGACGGCTTGAGCCGCCGTGATGCTATTCGACGAGTGGATGATCTCTGTGACCCAGCGTGTCCAATGATGAGCTGATTCGTCCACATGCTGAATGCAATGTTGAAGGTCTACTATCGTCATCGGCTTCTTGCACGTCCCCTGAAAGTTCTTGAGGAATTGCTCTTTCAGCTCTCCCCAAGTGTTGATGGAATTGAGCGGCAGATTTTTCAACCACGTCCGAGCCGGTCCCTCGAGCATCATGGTTAAGTATTTGGCACATATAGCGTCGCTGACATCCAGCATATCCATTGCCAACTCGTAGCTTTTGATCCAGGCTGCCGGCTCAAGATCCACCGTGTAGTTTGGTACCTTGCGAGGCCCCTTGAAATATTTGGGCATGCGCTCATCATGGAGAGCCGTAGATAGGCACGGTATCCCAATCGTCATACTGTTTGCCCCAGCCCCCCCAACCGCCGGTTGAGGCTGAAGCTATTGAATCGCCCGTGCTGCTGCTTCTGCCTCTGCCTGTCGTGCACCCCTAGCTACATCGACAACCGCCTGGGCGTCTGACGGCACAGGCCGGGTTAGGGAGATCTGAGGTTGCTGCCTTCGCCCACTGCTGGAAACAGCTGGAGACTCAACATGGCAGCCCTTGCTGGCATACGGAGTAGAGTGCATTCGTTCACGGCTATAAGAATACTGTGCCTGTTGTACTACCGTTGTTTTTAGCATCTCAATGGCATTTCTAGCTTCAATCTCAATAGGGGTGCTTCCATGGATAGGCAGCACTCCCAGATTCCGGGTCGTCGCCAGCATGTTGTCAACGGGGTTGGAAAAGTGACCCCGTGGAGTCTGAAAGCGTCGCTGCGGGGAGTGAGCCGGCGGTGGTTGGGCCGGCTCATCTCGTTGATTCCCGGGCTGCTGAACAGCTCCCGGTGTCTGTTGTGGGGTAGTAAAAAGCTGTTGCGGCTCAAGATTCAGTGGCAGTCCGCGGTGGCATCTTCTCTCGTAAACCGCCTCTGATGCATCTCTCTGAAGCCCTAACCGCCAAGCCTCGGCCTTAAGGCGCTCTGTCTCGTTATGTATACGAGCTTGTAATTCTGCCATCAGAGTAGTCTCAGCATCGATTTCCTTCTGCACCTCAGTCATCTGGCCGCGAAGTTTGGCTAGCTCCGCGTTATGCTCTTCCTGATTCTCCGTGGTAACTGGGACCTCCACGAGTTTCGCCATCTCCGTCATTAGATCAGTCATGGCCTGAGCAGGCATCCTGCCTGACCCGCCAGAACCACCTGCTACCCCGACCGTAGATGGCTCGGGTGCTGCCGCAGTTCCTGCCATATGCACAGCCACTTGTCGAGGTGACTCGCGGTATTCCTCGGGGGTCTCAGACTCCAACGAGACCCCAAGTCGTCCATCATAAATGGGAAAGATTGACCCGGTATCCCCTATGGCCGATTCGCCATCTGAGTTGGCGAGGGTGTTCCCACTGGAGGCCGGCTCGTCTGAGAGGTTGATTCCTTGGGTGAAGCCAACGAAGACATGACGACGGCCGGCGGCGCGCCGAGTCGGCTCGTCGATGTTGGTATAGATGTCCGACTCGGGGGTCACCAAACTGATTTTGCCAAGGGGCACCCAAGATCCGTGCTCAATTGAGTCAACCTCAGAACGCCAGCCTGAATCGTTGATGTAGATCTCGTTGCGGCGGTTCTTGATCATCTTATCAACCGCGAATTTCCCAAACCCTGGAAGGGTTTCCTTCGAGAACTCAACTCCACCGGGTGAGAGCCCCATAGTGTGCGCCAACTGTCGTGGTTTTGTCATGGCAGATGTCCTCATGCAAGGACTTAGGTGTGAGGCCATCGCCGCTAGGTGGCGACTCAAAGGGGTTGATCGGGAACGAGATACATGCTTCTTTAGAGTTTTAAGTAATCTCTTTTCTTCATGCTCTGAAAGGTTAGCACTGATAATAACAGGATATATCTTCTTTTCATCAAAATAAGCATATTTCAGAGTATCAGGTAATGTCTTAAGCTCAAACACGGGATCTCCCTTGGGTGGAGGAGGATCCCCTAAAATATCAACTGGTAAGTTGTGTTCAAGAATAGGTGTTTGTCTAAGAAATATATCATCTATTTTATTTCTTTCATTCATATGCATATCATTTTCATGGTCTAGCAAGTATTGTCCTAACGGATCAGTAAGAGGTACGGCAATAGAAGCAAGACCAATTATTTCATCCTTACTAGGTGATTCTTTCTCGTGTGGTTGTCTACCAAACATAGAGAAATTAAATTCAAGAGACACATCACCAAAGCTTACTTTGACCTTCTCTGTAACACAATTAATTTCAGCATTAACAGTATTCAAGAAAGGTCTACCAAATATAATGGGACAAAAGTTATCTTGTTCTGAACCAAGCACTAAGAAATCAATTGGGAACTTAATTTTTCCACACAAGACTTCAACATCCCTAACAATCCCAACTGGTGTAATAGCATCTCTATTTCAAGTTTAATAGTGACATCAATATCTTCAATCTCAGAGGGTGCTATGTCATGCATAATTTCTTGATATAAGGAAAAAAAGTATAGCACTAATACTAGCACCAATGTCACACAAGCCATGATAACAATGATCTCCAATTTTAACAGAAACAACAGGCATGCCAACAACTGGTTTGTTTTTATCTAGCTAATCCCGCTTATTTCTAACAGGTTTTGCAATTCTCGCAGGTTCATCACAAAAATAAATAACCTGACCATCAATATATTATCAACTAGGAGATCCTTAACCATAGCAACATTAGGCTCAATATTTATTTGTTCAGAAGGTTTAGGTGTTCTAACATGACTTTTATTAACCACAGTTGTAGCTTTAGCATGTTCCCTAATTTTAATAGGAAAAGGTGGTTTCCCAATGTAAGCAGTAGGAACAATTGGCTCAATGTGGCTAACAATTATTTCTTCCTTCTTAATTTTAACAGTTTCCTCTAATGGGTTTTCAATGGGTGGATGATATTTAAACCACTTCTCTTTGGGGAGATCAACATGAGTAGCAAATGATTCACAGAAAGTAGCTACTATCTTAGAGTCAAGACCATATTTATTGCTAAACTCATGGAAATCATTAGTTTTCATAAAAGATTTAACACAATCAAACTCAAGATTTATACCTGACTCTTTACCTTTGTCGAGTTCCCAATCTTCAGAGTTGCGTTTAGTTCTTTCCAGAAGATCCCATTTGAATTCAATAGTTTTCTCTTCATATAGGAACCAGTAGAAGAAGAATCGAGTAATACTTGATCATCATGAGAAAGCCGAGCATAAACATTTTGTATAATCATTTCTCTTGCGAGCGCATGGTTGGGGCAAGTGTGCATCATAGATTTAAGCCTCCCCCAAGCTTGAGTGATACTTTCCCCTTCACGAGGCCAACAATTATAAATAAAGTTCCGATCACGATGGACTAGATGCATAGGATAAAACTTCTGATGAAATTCTAGCTTCAAGCGATTCCAGTCCCATGATCCAATATAATCCAATAGCCTATAACACATTAATGACTTTCCCTCCAAAGATAAAGGGAAAAACTTATTCTTAACTTTGTCTCCAGACAAACCTGCAAGCTGAAAAAATCCACAAACCTCATCGACAAATATCAAATGGTAATCAGGATGAGTCGTACCATCATAAGGATTAGCTAGCAGTTTTTCTAACATACCCAAAGGAATCTCATAAAAAATATTTTCAGTAGGTTCAGTAGGTTGAGGAGCAACCTTTTCAACTTCCGTTCGAGGCGAAGATGCCCCGAACAAGCCACTCAAAGGGTGACCGTTCATAGTGACAAGCAACAGTAAGTTTCAGCACGTACCGAAAATGTTTCCTTACCAATTTCCACTTACCAAAGGTGCTTCACTCCCCGACAATGGCGCCAGAAAAGAGTCTTGATGGCCCACAAGTATAAGGGATAAATAGTAGTCCTTTCAATAAGTAAGAGTTTCAAACCCAACGCGGAGCAGAAGGAAATGATAAGCAGTTTTCAGCAAGGTATTCTCTACAAGTGTTGTGAATAACAGTAGTAGATAGTTTTGCAGCAAGATAATTTGTAACGAGTAACAAGTAACTATAGTAACCAAGGTGCGGCAAGGTAGCCCAATCCTTTTTATAGCAAAGGTCAAGCCAGAAAGTATTCTTATATGAAGCAAGCCCTCCCGAGGACACATGGGAATTTCTGTCTAGTCATGTCCATCATGTTGAGTTGATTCGCGTTCGCTACTTTGATAATTTGATAAGTGGGTGGACTGGTGCTAATGTGTTGTTCTTACTTGAACAAGCAAACCACTTATAATTACCCCCTCTCGCAAGCATCCGCAACTATGAAACAAGAATTAAGATAAATCTAACCATAGCATGAAACGTCTGGATCCAAATCAGCCCCTCATGAAGCAACACATAAACTAGGGTTTAAGCTTCTATCACTCTAGCAACCTATCATCTACATGAGACCCCACAATGACTTACCTTAGGCCCATGACATGGTGAAGTGTCATGTAGTCTACATTCACATAACACCACTAAGAGAAGTAACCACATACATATCATCAAAATATTGAACGAATACCAACTTGGAGTCTGGTGACTAGCAGGTGGCCAACAGGTGGCTTGTGGCCAGCAGGTGGCTTGTGGCCAGCAGGTGGCCCCCCTCTGGTATATTTTTGGCCCAATAATTCTTAAATATTCCATAAAAATTCTCCGTGAAGTTTCAGGTCATTTGGAGTCTGGTGATTTCTCTGCCTTTTTCTTGGTTTCCCGGTGCAAAATTCCAGTTTCCAGAGATTTCCCTCTTTGTGATGTACCTAGCATATTCAGAGAGAAAAAGGCATAAGAATTGTATGATAATAAGTAATAATGGACAAGAATAACATAAATATCAATAAGAAATCATGATGCAAAATGGACGTATCAGCAAACACCTATTCTTAAACACAATTTGCTTGCTGACATCTTAGGAGATCATCCCCCACCTAAGGAAATCTCGTGTTTGAATTAAAGATATTACCTAATACATTAAAATATGCATATATTGATTATAAGGAGATATATCCTGTTATTATTAGTGCTAACTAAACATGGGCATCCACCGGGTCGGGCCGGGCTTTGTAAAGCCCGAACTGAAAATCCCAGGCCCGAGCCCGGCCCGGCCCGGCCAAAAAAACCAACTTTTAGGCCCGAGCCCGGCCCGAACAGACTAAAAAGGTGAACTTCAGGCCGGTCCGGGCCGGGCCTCCATGTAAAACGTCCGTTTTACCAAGCCCGAGCCCGGCCCGAACTACCAACCGGGCCTCGTTTCTAAGCCCGAACCCGGCCCGAACCTAAAGCCCGGCCCGGCCCGGGTTTTTCGGGCCGAGCTCGGGCCGGGCTGCCCATGCCCAGGTTTAATGCTAACCATTCAGAGCAAGAAGAAAAGATATTACTCAAAACTCTGAAGAAGCACTGAGCTGCTATTGGATATACTCTCGATGATCTTAAGGGCATTATTCTAACTCTATGTCAGCATAAGATTAATATGGATCTGGATGCTAAACATGTCGTTGATCATCAATGTTGTTTGAATCCTAAAATGAAGGAAGTGGTAAGAATTGAGATATTAAAGCTTCTGGAGGCATGTATAATCTATCCCATAGTTGATAGTAGATGGGTAAGTCATGTTCATTGTGTTCCTAAGAAAGGAGGCATCACCGTTGTCCCTAATGATAAAAATGAACTTATCCCACAAAGGATTGTAACAGGTTATAGGATGGTAATCGATTTCAGGAAACTAAAGAAAGCTACTAGAAAAGATCATTACCCCTTGCCTTTTATTGATAAAATGTTAGAGAGATTATCTGGATACACACTTTTGTTTCCTTGATGGATATTCTGGTTTTTTCTCAAATACATGTGACAAAAGAAGAACAAGAGAAAACTACTTTCACTTGTCCTTTTGGAACTTATGCTTATAGAAGTATGCCTTTTGGTTTATGTAATACACTACCTTTCAAAGATGTATGCCTGCCATATTCTCTGACTTATGTGAAAAGATTGTTGAGGTATTCATGGATGATGTTTCCATTTACGGGACTTCTTTTGATGGTTGCTTGAGCAACCTTGATCGAGTTTTGCAGAGATGCGAAGAAACTAATCTTGACTTGAATTGGGAGAAGTGACACTGTATGGTGAATGAAGGCATAGTACTTGGACATAAGATCTCCGAATGAGGTACTAAGGTAGACAAAGCTAATATTGATGCAATTGAGAAAATGCCATGTCCTAGAGATGTAAAAGGTATAAGAAGTTTCCTTGGTCATGCTGGTTTCTGTAGAAGATTTATTAAAGATTTCTCAAAGATCTCCAGGACATTAACTACTCTCCTTCAAAAATATATTCCATTTGTCTTTGATGATTATTGTGTAGAGGCCTTCGAAATACTTAAGAACGCTTTAATTTCTGCACCTATTGTTCAACCATCTGATTGTAACTTACCATTTGAAATCATGTGTGAAGCTAGTGATTATGCCGTCGATGCTGTTCTAGGGCAAAGAGTAGACAAGAAATTGAATGTTCTTCATTATGCTAGTAAGACTCTAGACAATGCTCAAAGAAATTATGCTACCAATAAGAAGGATTTTTTAGCAGTTTTGTTTGCTTGTTATAAGATTAGACCTTATATTGTTGATTCCAAAGTTACTATTCACACTGACCATTCTTCTATTAAATATCTTATGCAAAAGAAGGATGCTAAGCCTAGACTAATTAGGTGGGTTCTTTTACTTCAAGAGTTTGATTTGCATATTGTTGATAGAAAGGGAGTTGAGAATCCTGTAGCAGATAACTTGTCTAGGATGGAAAATGTTCTTGATGACCCACTGCCTATTGATGATAATTTTCCTGATGAGCAATTAGTCGTTATAAATGCTTCCCGTAATACTCCTTGGTAAGCAGATTATGCTAGTTACATTGTTGCTAAATATATACCACCTAGTTTCACATACCAACAAAAGAAAAAGTTCTTCTTTGATTTAAGACATTACTTTTGGGATGACCCACATCTATATAAAGATGGAGTAGATGGTGTTTTTAGACGTTGTGTACCTGAGCATGAATATGAACAAATCCTACGGAAGTGTCATTCCGAGGCATACGGAGGGCACCACACGGGTGACAAAACTGCACATAAGGTACTACAGTCTGGTTTTTATTGGCCTACTCTTTTCAAAGATGCTTATAAGTTTGTCCTCTCTTGTGATGAATGTCAAAGAATTTGTAATATTGGTATACGTCAGGAAGCCAATGAATTATTCACTTGTTATTGAACCATTTGATGTTTGGGGCTTTGATTATATGGGACCTTTTCCTTCCTCTAATGGGTATACTCATATTCTAGTTGATGTTGATTACATTACTAAGTGGTAGAAGCTATTCAAACTAGTTGTTCTGATCATAACACCTCTATTAAAATGCTTAAAGATGTTATTTTCCCGAGGTTCGGAGTCCCTAGATATTTAATGACTGATGGTGGTTCACATTTTATTCATGGTGCTTTCCGTAAATTTCTAGCTAAATATGATGTCAACCAAAGAATTGCATCACCTTATCATCCTTAGTATAGTGGTCAAGTTGAGTTGACTAATATAGAAATACAATTGATCTTGCAAAAGACTATGAATAGATCTAGAAAGAATTGGTCTAAGAAACTTTATGATGCATTATGGGCTTATAGAACTGCTTATAAAAATCCTATGGGAATGTCCCCGTATAAAATGGTCTATGGAAAAGCATGTCAATTACCTCTTGAGCTGGAACACAAAGCTTATTTCAAAATTAAAGAACTTAACTATGATTTCAAACTTGCCAGTGAGAAGAGGTTATTTGATATTAGCCCTCTAGATGAATGGAGGACACACATTTATGAAAATGCTAAGCCGTCTAAATAAAAAGTTAAAAGATGACATGACAAAAGAATACAAAAACGACAATTTAAAATTGGTGATCAAGTTCTTTTGTACAATTTTTGTTTCAGATTTTTTGTAGGAAAACTTCTATCCAAATGAGAAGGACCATATATCGTCGAAGAAGTTTATCGCTCTAGAGATATTAAGATCAACAATGTCGAATGAACAAATCTGAGAGTGGTTAATGGGTAGATAATTAAGCATTATATCTCAGGTACACCCATTAATGTTGAAACTAATATTATTCAAGTGATGTCACCGGAAGAATATATAGAAGAGACCTTTCGGAACACTCCAGAACCCTGAAAAGGAGTAGGTATGTGATACGGTAAGTATACCAACTCCAAAAATTCCATAAAAATAATTTCTGTCCGTTTTGGAATATTATAAAAATTACATAAGTAAGAACCAGCCGAGGGGAACCACGAGGGAGTCCCAGGGTAATAGGGCGCACCCTACCCCCTAGGTGCGCCATGTTGCCTTGGGAGCACTTCGTGTGCCTCCCCGACCCCGTTTTCTTCCTGGACACGTATTCTGACCTAGAAAAACTCATCATATATACTCACGTATGTTTTGACCACCACATCACAAGTTTCTCCTCTGTTCTTGTTTCGGGCTATTCTTCTAACAGATCTAGATCGCCATGACGCCATAAATCTCCTCCAAGGACAAGTTGTGCGAGAAGGTCATCAACCCTTACCTTCATGAGGTGATGAAACACCCTCAGGCCATTGAGATGCATGAGGGGGTGCTTCACATCCGGGACGTTCAAGGACAAAAGAAGGAGGGATGCGAGAAGGCCAGGCTTGCAGCAGTGGAACAGGAGATCTTCAAGTCTCAAAGGATGGTGGAGCGTGGACTCAGCGCAAACCACTCCATGATCACAGATTTCATCCGTGAACATAAGATGGACAACAAGGATATTGGGGAGGCAATTTTCAAGCTCCACACCCAGCTTCAAGATCTGCATGCCCAAATTTATAATCTACAAAACCAAAAATGTGAGTATGAATCTTGTTTCAAGAGGATGAGCCTTGCTATAGTTTTCAGAATTCCAGAGACTCGATCTCCCTTCCTCGACGGGGAGCATATGCCATGGAAGGCGGAGGATAAACCTACTACTTCATCACCACCATCACCTAAGAAGGGCACTTGAGTACATGGGTATATGGGCACCACCCTTGGCTTGTTCCAAGCTTGGGGGAGGTGCCCCTTTATCGTATCACCCTCACTTTTACCATTATCATCTATCTTAGTTATTTCGTGATTTAGAAAAATAAAAGTTTAGTATTGTTTTGCTTAGAGTGTTCGCTTTATGATCTATCTATCCCTGTAATCGAGTGTGAGAGTTATATAATAAAGATTAGTTTGAGTTTGCCTGCTTTACTCTCATTCATTAATCATAGCAATGAAATAAAAAAATAAAAAGATCACATGCTAATCCCATGGGGATTAATGAATTCACATAAAAGAAGCATGCTTACTAAAAGTTGTTGGGAATTAACAAGCACAGTGTTAGTCATTGATACAATATTCATGCAAAACTATGAAAGGGGGGAGGAGATTCACATACAAATACACTATCTTGGACATCTTTTATAATTGTTAGCCCCCATCAAATATTTTCTATATGATCGAATAGTTGATGTTGAACAAGGAAGACAGTGTAATGAGTTATATTTGTTTACATTCACATAGAAGTTATATTGTCACGGATCCTCTAACATGTGGTGCTTGTCTAGGATCTTTTGATAGCCCAAAATTCACACTACGTAGAGATACTACTTGTGCATCCATAACCCCTAAACCCAGTTTCTTTCCATGAGAGTCCACCATACCTACCTATGGATTGAATACGATCCTTCAAGTAAGTTGTCATCGGTGCATAAAGGAATAAAAATTTCTTCTAAACATGTATGATCTGTTATTGTAAAGGAAAATATGCTTTGTACGATCTTGTGATGGAAAATAAATAAAAGCGACGGGCTGTATAATAAAGGTTGCTATCATAAGGGGCAAAATATGAATAGGTGGAAGTGCAAGAAGACCGTGAACTGACATTAGTCACAAATAACTCAAGTATTTATTACAAAAATCTAGTATCCCGCGAATCAAGCACGACTCGAATGCCCCTAGGGGGAGGTTGGGATGAGCTAGCCATCACGCTCCCCTGATTCGAACACACATGAATGTCACTTCAAAATATCTCATAGTCAGACTTTCGAGCTAATACTGATGGTTATCACTTTCATGATTGCGATCTCAAAAACATGAATACCCATATCCACACAATATTTATGCAAACAATGACATAATCACATATTACTAAATTTTATGCACACAATCACATATCACTTTCACTTTGGTACTAAATTTTAACATTTATCCACACAATCACATATTACTACCTCAATATTGCCAAACTATTGCAAAGAATCAAACTTATCAAGTGCAATGATATACATGTTTTATGCAAGTTTTTGAACTATCCCATATCAGCATGGTTAATAACTAAAAGGAAAAAAACAACGCTGCAAGAATTTACGCATATCATGTGAAGAATAAAAATATAGCTCCAAGTAGGTATATTGATAGTTGTGAAGATGAAAGAGGGGATGCCATCGGGGCATCCCCAAAGTTTAGACTCTTGAATCTTCCTTAGATATTACCTTGGGGTGACTTGGGCATCTCCAAGCTTAATTAGGTGACGGTGTCCTAGACTAGTGGGTACTCACCACGTCGTCTCCCGACCAGGTGGATCGGGACAAGGACCCCCATGGCGGTTCACTAACGAGCCACATCGGGCATCCCATGGCATATATAAGGAAGATTCCACAAGACTTGGTCATCAAGACAAGGACTCCTCTCCACCGACGTAGCTGACTAGGACTCCTGTTATCGTAGGCCTCCGGTATATAAGCCGAGGCTATGCTAGTCAATAGAGGATTATGACAGATATAGACATTCATCATCCTCAACCCTAGGGTTTAGACCACAACTTACGATCTCGAGGTAGATAAATTATGTACTTTGATACATCCATAATACAACAAGAGCAGGACGTAGGGTTTTACCTCCTTCAAGAGGGCCCGAACCTGGGTAAAAGCTTTGTGTTCTTCGTCTCTTGTAACCCATTGATAACCCACAAGTATAGGGGATCATGACAGTCTTCACGGGTAGTATTTCACCCTAATTTATTGATTTGACACAAAGGGAGCCAAAGAATATTTATTGGCCTTGATAGTTGAGTTGTCAATTCAACCGCACCTGGGATATCTCTCTGCAGCAAAGGTTTAGTAGCATGGCACATTGTAATAGCAAAAGTAACAGTAGTAGCGACAACAGTAATTCTGTAGCAGTTGTGACAGTAACAGTAGCAATAGTGACTTAGCAAGATTGAGTATATGTAAAGCGTAGGCATGTGGATCGGTGATGGATAATGATTTAGATGACATCGATCATGTAACAGTTACACTCTAGGGAGACACAAAACTAGCTCCAATTCATCAATGTAATTTAGGCATGTATTCCGTATATAGTCATACGTGCTTGCGATAAGAACTTGCATGACATCTTTTGTCCTACCCTCCCGTGGCAACGGGGTCCTATTGGAAACTAAGGGATACTAAGGCCTCCTTTTAATAAAGAACCGGAACAAAGCATTAACACATGGTGAAGATATGAACTCCTCAAACTACGGCAATCACCGGAAAGAATACCAATTATTATCACCTTGGGGTATGCGGATCAAGACATGTAATAGGTGCATATAACTTGCAAGATAGGATCCAAATCAATATTTTATTCAGAGGTAATATAATATGTTCAGATCTGAAATCATGGCACTTGGGCCCTAGTGACAAGCATTAAGCATAGCAAAGTCATAGCAACATCAATCTCAGAACATAGTGGATACTAGGGATCAAGCCCTATCAAACTTAACTCGATTACATGGTCAATCTCATCCAATCCGGACACTGTCCAGCAAGCCTACAAACGAATTACTCGCACCCGGTGTGAGCATCATGGCGGTGTTGATGGATAAGGGTTGCTGATGACAGCGGCGACGATTTCCCCTCCCCGGAGCCCCAAATGGACTCCAGATTAGCCCTCCCAAGGAAGAACAGGAGGTGGCGGTGGCTCCGTCTCGTGAAACATGATGAAAACTTCTCTCTGATTTTTTTCTCCGAAGATGAGATTTTATAGGACTGGAATTAGGCTCGGAGGAGCCACGTGGGCCCCACAAGCCATCAGGACGCGGCCTAGGGGCGCCCTGTTGGCTTGTGCCCCACAAGTGGCCTCCCTCCGGCAGGTCTTCGCTCCATAATTCATTATAATTCCCAGAAAAAATCCACAAAAAGTTGCATCCAATTCCGAGAACTTTTATTTCTGCACAAAAATAACACCAAGGTAGTTCTGTTAAAAACAGCATCAGTCCGGGTTAGTCCCATTCAAATCATGTAAATTAGAGGTCAAAACAAGAGCAATAGTGTTTGGAAAAGTAGATACGTTGGAGACGTATCAACTCCCCCAAGCTTAACTCATTGCTTGTCCTCATGCAATTCAGTTGACAAACTGAAAGTGATAAAGGAAACTTTTACAAACTCTTTTGTTCTCGTCGGCATACACATGCTTAGCTAGTGCTAAAGTTTTCAGCATAAATTATAAATAACCACATCCATGATAACAATTAAACATCATATCAACTCATGGCAATACATAACCAACTAGCAAGTAATAATAAGATATCTCGCATGCCAAGAATTTATCAAAACAATCATGATATAATATTGTGACATGGTATTTCGCTAGCCCTTTCTGAGACCACAAAACATAAATGCATAGCACCTCTGAGGTTCAAGCAACGACTAAACATTATAATTCAGGGTAGAAAAGATCCAGTCACGCTCACATGCACCATTAACTAGACTCAATGCATAAGAATGACAATAGTGCTCTCCGGTCTGGTGCTTTTAGTAAGAGGATGATGACTCAACATAAAAATAAATAGATAAGCCCTTCGCAGAGGGAAGCATTGATTTGCAGAGGTGCCAGAGCTCAAGTTTTAAAATAGGATTGAAATATAGTTTTTGGGTGGTGCATTTTTCTTGTCAACGTTACGACAAAGGTTTCAGTATCTTCCATGCTAAACTCATTATTGGTGGTTCCCAAACAGAATAGTAAAGTTTACTCCTATCCACCATCCATACACAAACCATGGCTGACCGAATCCACGGATGCTTGCCAACAAATCAACTGTCCCAAGGAGTTTTGTTTAATTAATTTTGATTGTGCAGGACTGGGCATCCTTTTTACTAGCCTCTCTCATGCAATGACTGCGAATAAACGACCGTCTTGAGAATAACTCACTTAGCATGGAAAATACGGACAGCCTCCTCACTCCATGAGCGAGATGCGTGCACAAAATGGAAGTCTATTTAAATGTTTAGAGATGGCACACGCAAATTTACTTGGAACGGCAGGGTAATACCGCATATAGGTAGGTATGGTGGACTCATGTGGAATAACTTGGTTTAAAGGTTTTGGGATGCACAAGCAGCATTTCCGCTTAGTACAGGTGAAGGCTAGCAATAGGTTGGGAAGCGACCAGCTAGAGAGCGAAAATGGTCATAGGTATGCATTATGAATAATTAATATTGGACATATCATGAGTAGGATATGAACACTTTGAATTTAAACATCATGGAGGCTGCATTGGTTTTGAATCAACTACATGTTTGCACATGGGCCAAGTCAAGCGCTTGAATTTCTCAGAGGGAAATACCATCCTACCACACCACATCATAACCATTTTAATGCATGTTGACCTATAAGATAAATCATTATTCCCTACTAGCTATTTAAGCATGGCATGAGAAGCTATAATCTCTAATTGTCATCATGAACATGTTCACTCATAATATACTGAATCAAGATCGAACGAGCTAAACATATTTACAAAAACAAAAAAAACAAGAAGAGTTCATACCAACTTCCTTTGCCACGATTACTTCGTTAAATATCGTCATTATTGCCTTTCACTTGAATGACCGAATGATGTGATAATAATAATAGTGCAAGAATACCGTGGACTAAGCTGGAATCTGCAGGGCAGTTTTGGACAAAGGAAAAGACAAGGTAATATTGGCTATCTGTTAGATCAACAATAAAGCATATAAGAGCCACTCAACATTTTCATCATGGTCTTCTCCTTTCAAAGACTCAACAAAAAGAAAAGAAATTCAGAGAAACACACTGAAATATTTTTGGAGTTTTTGTTTTTCTCAAGCAAGCAAATAAACTAAGGGAAAACAAGAACGAGAAAAATTATTTACATGGGAAAGCTCCCAACATCCAAAGGAAATCATTTTGGGTTTTCTTTTTAGTACTAAGGGTAATTAAACGAGGAAAGAAAACTAAAAAGAAGCGAGAAATATTTTTGGGTTTTCCAAAGTTTTTCAAACACATAAGAAGAAATCGGAAAATAAAACAAAACTAATATGGATATACAATGAAAGAGGATGAACACTGACAATTTATATGAAGTGTGTGAACATGAATGTAATGTCGGTGAGAAATACGTACTCCCCCAAGCTTAGGCGTTTGCCTAACTTGGTGATCACCACTGATAATAGCCGTCAGGTCTGGGAAAGTGTTCCGGCTGGGGCACCTGAGCATCACATGCCTGGGCCTGGGCCTCCACAGCAGCTAGCTCATTGCGGTAAGAGATTATATCTTCTGGCAATATTCTGTATCCGTTCCTGGCATGATAGTTAAACAAAGAGGGTGTAGGCAAAGGAATAATATCGCAAGTCTTCTCGCTAAATACCAAACTATAACGAATGTGTTGCGGTGGTTGTGGTTCCTCAATGAATTGGTGTTCCATCATTGACTGGTGATCAAGATAAACCTTAGGCAATAATTAATCAGTAGGGCATATAGCTATTTCAAAACGCTTTGCCAAGCGAGTGGCATAAATACCACCATGAACCTTGCCCTTGTTTCGGTTAAGATTTAATCAACGCACGACAATAGCTCCTATGTTGTAAGTATTATCACCATAAAGTGCACAACATAGAATAGCCAGGGTAGGGGCACTGAGGCCACCACCCTGTTCCATGGCAGTTATGCATTTTCCTATAAACAGAGAAAAATAGTGCACGGAAGAAAATTGCAAACTAGTAGCTCTAGCATTTTACACGCCCCTAGTTTCTCCCACAGTTAAGGTTGGGAGGAAGTCCTCAAACTCCTCGGGCTTAGGCTCACGCATTCCCCCGTCAGAAGGAAGCAAACATATTTCACAAAATTCATGTAGAGGCATTCATAGTTGGTGGCATAAAGATCAAAACGTACTGTGGGAGCACCGGGTGTATTTGTGAAATAAAAGTTTTGCATGAAGGAATTAGTAAGGAAATAATATTGGTCACACTCATCTGCGAGGAAGTCGATAAGCCCGGCATTTGCAATGAATTGCATGAACTCTTCATAGAAACCCGCTTCGTTCATGAAGGGTGTATGTGGCCATTCACACGGCCTAACCTCCGTGTTGCAAACAAGGTTGATGTCTCGGTCCTGAGTTCTCCTAACAACTCCCTTGGGGCTTCGGCTTGAAGAACCTTTCCTCAAGAAATTCATTTTCCTAAGCACAAATATCTGAAATTTTTGAGTCACAAATTCATGTCAATAAAACTTTGCAAGATTGATAGCAACTACTCATATGGATGCCCAGAGGCCATATCAAGCATTCATACTACTTGGAACTCAAAGAATTCAACATGCAAGCTCATTTTATGTAGCACCAAGTGCAACACATTTTTCAAAATATAGACCACTAAAACAAAAACTAACTGGAGGAGTGGAGGAGCCACATACCAAGGAACAATTCCTCAAAACAGTTTCGGAAACGGAGTTTCGAGCAAAGAGATCAAAAATTTCACTTTCTGGGTGAAGAACACGGGAGAGAGATGGATAGGAAATTTTTGCCGGAGGTAGGAGAAAGAGTGGGCTGAAGAGATAAGGCAGGGGGGCCCCTTTGGGCCCCATAAGCCATCAGGGCGCGACCCAGGGGGCGTGCACTGTTGGCTTGTGCCCCACAGGTGCAGTACCCTGCTGTAATTTTTATTCCAAAAATTCTTATTTATTCCCGAAAAATTCATGTTAAAATTTTGGGGCAATCTGAGACTTTTTATTTTCTCGCATTTTTTCTATGCACAAGAAAAACAGAAAAAACAGAAAATCATGCTAATTTATTTTATATAGACTGAAAATAACAGAGGATAAACTTTTGATACAGAGAGTTATGAGTACTAAATTCATCAATCACATGCCTTCCGAAAAGGATCCATTAATAAGGTTGATCAAGTCTTATTAACAATCGTTTCCGACTAACATGCAACCGAAGAATTTTGTATATCACTAGGTTACCTCAATGGGAATTTGCATCTCCCCAACAATAAGATTATAATATTTCTTCTTGACAATAGGTAGAGGAATTGCAAAACTTCCAATAATAACCGTGGGAGTAGGCTCAACGACATTAATATTATTAACATTGCTTCTTCGGAAAATGCACGGTATGTTGCTCACCATTGACGTGAAAGGTAACCTTGCTTTTATTGCAATCAATAACAGTCCCTGCAGTATTTAGGAATGGTCTACCAAGGATGATCGACATATTGTCGTCCTCGGGCAAATCAAGAATAATAAAGTCTGTCAAGATAGTAACATTTACAACCACAACAGGAACGTCCTCACAAAGTCCAATAGGTAAAGCGGTGTATTTATCAGCCATTTGCAAAGATATCTCAGTAGGTGTAAGCTTACTCAAATCAAGTCTTTTATAAAGGGAGAAAGGCATAACACTAACACCGGCTCCTAAATCACATAAAGCAGTTTTAACATAATTTCTTTAATAGAGCAAGGTATGTGGGTATGCCAGGATCTCCTAGCTTCTTAGGTATTCCTCCATCAAAAGAATAATTGGCAAGCATAGTAGCAATTCCAGTTTCAGGTATTTTTCTTTTCTTGGTAATAATATCCTTCATATACTTAGCACATGGAGGCATTTTCAATATATCGGCCAAACGAGTATGCAAAAAAAACGGGTCTAATCATTTCAGCAAAGCGCTCAAAATGTTCATCGTCCCTACTTTTAGAAGGCTTACGAGGGAATGGCATGGGTTTTTTAACCCATGGCTCTCTTTTCCTTCCATGTTTTCTAGCAACAAAGTCTCTCTTATCATAACGTTTATTTTTAGGAGGTGGGTTATCAAGATCCTCCGCAGGTTCTATTTCTACATCATTATCATGTTCTTTATTACTATCTGGTGGAGCATCAACATGCATGGTATTACTTTCATCTTCCTTTTCATTATCACTAGGTGCATGTTCACTACCAGATTATGTCTCAGCATCAGAAATAGAAACATCATTATGTTTCTCAGTGGATGTTTATATATGTTCACTAGAAGCGTGCAAGTTCCTATCATTTTTCTTCTTCTTTTTCTTATTAGAGGAACTAGGTCCATCAACATTAATTCTCTGGGAATCATGTTCTATTCTTTCAGGAAGACCTTCTAGGTAGAGAGGTTCTTGGGTCATACGACCTCCCCTAGTCATTACTCTAACAACACGATCATTCATATTATTATTTACATCAGCAAGCAAATCATTTTGTGACTTAGCAACTTGGTCTAGTTAGGTGTGAACCATAGAAGCATGTTTACCTAGACCTTTTACATCATTAGCAATTCTAAACATCAAGTCACTTAAGCGGTCTGTCATCATGGCATTACGTCTCAATTGATCCTTAACATATTTGTTGAAGTGTTCTTGCTTAAGAACATAATTATCATATTCATCCATGCATTGTTCAGGAGTCTTAGTGTAAGGTATATCATTTTCACCAAAGGAACGGAGAGAGTTTACCTCTACTGCCTGTGTCGGGTTATCAAGTCCACGTATTTCTTCAATAGGTGGTAGTTTCTTGACATCCTCAATTTTAATACCTTTCTCCTTCATAGATCTTTTTGCTTCTTGCATATCTTCAGGGTTGAGGAATAGAATACCTCTTTTATTTTGAATAGGTTCCGGAGGTGGTTCAGGAAGCGTCCAATCATCGGCATTTTGCAATATGTTATTCAATAATTCTTCTGCTTGACTGACAGTCTTTCCCTGAAAACATAACCAGCACAACTATCTAGGAAGTCCCTAGAAGTATCGGTTAGTCCGTTATAAAAGTTATCGAGAATTTCATTTTTCTTAAGAGGACAATCAGGTAAAGATCTAAATAACCGGACAAGCCTCCCCCAAGCTTGAGGGAGATTCTCTTCTTCAATTTGCACAAAGTTAAATATTTCCTGTAAGGCAGCTTGTTTCTTATGAGCAGGAAAATATTTTTTAGAAAAGTAATGAAGCATATCCTGGGGACTATGCATGCAACCAGGAGCAAGAGAAAGAAACCATTCCTTGGCCTCACCTTTTAGCTAGAACGGAAAAAACTTAAGGATATAATAGTAGCATATCTTATCATCATTGGTAAACAGAGAAGCAATATCATTCCGTTTCATAAGTTGTTCAACAACAGTTTCATTTTCATAGCCATGGAAAGGATCAGATTCTACTATAGGAATTAACTCAGGGTCCACAGAGAACTCATAATCCTTATCAGTAACTAATATGGGAGAAGTAGCAAATTTAGGATCATATTTCATCTTCTCCATCATAGATTTTTCTTTTAGTTTGCATAGAAGTTTCTTGAAGTCATCTCTATTTTCACAAGCAAAGAAATCACTAGCTATTTTCACCAGATTCTTCATAGTAGAAATTGGATATCCTCAAGTTAACACAATAAATAGAGCTATGCTCCCCGACAACGGCGCTAGAAAAAGGTCTTGATAAGCCAAAAGTATAGGGGGTCGCGATAGTCTTCACGGGTACAATTTCACCCTAATTTATTGATTCGACACAAGGTGAACGAAAGAATATTTATTGGCCTTGACAGTTGAGTTGTCAATTCAACCGCACCTAGGATATCTCTCTGCAGCAAAGGTTTAGTAGCATGGCAAATAGTAATAGCAAAAGTAACAGTAGTAGCGACAGCAACAATTTTGTAACAGTTGTGACAGTAGCAGTAGCAATAGTAACTTAGCAAGATTCAGTATATGTAAAGCATAGGCACGTGGATCGGTGATGGATAATGATTTAGATGACATCAATCATGTAACAGTTACACGCTAGGGCGACACAGAACTAGCTCCAATTCATCAATGTAATGTAGGCATGTATTCCGTATATAGTCATACGTGCTTGTGATAAGAACTTGCATGACATCTTTTGTCCTACCCTCCTGTGGCAGCGGGGTCCTATTGGAAACTAAGGGATATTAAGGCCTGCTTTTAATAGAGAACCAGAACAAAGCATTAACACATGGTGAATACATGAACTCCTCAAACTACGGCAATCACCGGAAAGAATCCCAATTATTGTCACCTTGGGGTATGCGAATCAAGACACGTAATAGGTGCATATAACTTGCAAGATAGGATCCAAATCAATCTTATATTCAGAGGTAATATAATATGTTCAGATCTGAAATCATGGCACTCAGGCCCTAGTGACAAACATTAAGCATAGCAATGTCATAGCAACATCAATATCAGAACATAGTGGATACTAGGGATCAAGCCCTATCAAACTTAACTCGATTACATGATCAATCTCATCCAATCCCACCACCGTCCAGCAAGCCTACAAAGAAATTACTCACTCCTGGTGGTGAGCATCATGGCGGTGTTGATGGAGAAGGGTTGGTGATGACGACGGCGACGATTTCCCCTCTCCGGAGCCCCAAACGGACTCCAGATCAGCCTTCCCAAGGAAGAATAGGAGGTGGCGGCGGCTCCTTCTCGTGAAACGCGATGAAAACTTCTCTCTGATTTTTTTCTCTGAAGATGTGATTTTATAGGACTGGAATTAGGGTCGGAGGAGCCACGTGGGCCCCAGAAGCCATCAGGGTGCATCCGAGGGGGGCGCGTCCTGTTGGCTTGTGCCCCACAGGGTGGCCTCCCTCCGGCAGGTCTTCGCTCCATAATCCATTATAATTCCCAGAAAAATCCACAAAAAGTTTTGTCCAATTTCGAGAACTTTTATTTCAGCACAAAAATAACACCAAGGTAGTTCTGCTGAAAACAGGGTCAGTCCGCGTTAGTTCCATTAAAATCATGCAAATTAGAGGTCAAAACCAAAGCAAAAGTGTTTGGAAAAGTAGGTGCGTTGGAGACGTATCACCCATCAATCTGATCTCACAGCTCGGGCCCCCCTACCGGAGGTCTGCCGGTTTTGACACCGACATTAGGGTCTTGTCGCTCCTTGTTCTCCTTCTATCGCTATCTCACCCAAAACTATCATTAGAGAGATTAGTCTGAATAACATCAAATCTCATCATGTCTTGCTGTAACAATATTGTATAATTATAATCCAACATTACCTACTCTATGCTAACACAATTCTAACACTCTGAAATCAATGGGGCTTCAAGAAAATTGCAAACATAAGCACATAAAGAGACTATAATAGCAATCCGTGAAAACATGACAATCTATAAAGATGTAGATGAAATGTATACTTGTGTACCTCCAAAAATTCATACAAATTAGAAATGTTAGAAATTTCTATGTAAAAATGTGTAAATTCAAGTTCCAGTCAAATATGTAAACAACTTATATGTAAATTCAAAGGTCCAAAATTTCAAGTTCTAGTCAAATATGTAAATTCAAATACGACAACAAAAGTTTCCGTTTCTGCACAACACATATCAAACTTGTAATTTAAACACCCTAAAGGTAAATCTTGGCACATTATTTTTATAAAACAGTGGATTTACTCAAGGGGATAATTATTTTTGTTGAAAAAATTCTGTGATTCAAGATTCACAATTTTCCATGGGCATGAACAAAGTTCAAGGCCAGCCCCCACTTCCACGGTGCTCATCTTCCTCACTTACACTTTTCTTTGAGAAAAATATATTTAGGGCCAGTTCTTTTGGTGGTTTTTTGGGGCTTCTAGAATAAGTTGCCCCTACCCAACTTATTCTAGAAGGCCAACCAAAAATATATTTTTAGAAGCCTACTAGTCTGGCCTTAATTAGTAGGGTTCTAAAGAGTAAATTTGGTTGGGCTTCTAGAATAAGTTGGGTAGGGGGCATCTTATTCCAGGTTATTCTTGAAGCCAGCAAAATAACTCGCCCTTAAGATCCCACTTTTTGTTTTAAAATTTTTGTAAGCACACAAAAGAAGAAAACGACTCTCTAAGACTTCCGGGTTTTCTCAGAGGCATTTATTTTTAAGCTGTTAAACTAGGCATAACGTGCTCAAGTAATCATTAAACCAGGATCCCAAGGTATATCAAAGCCAATTTTAATCTACAAGGATTTGGATCTTAAATATAAGCACAAATTAACATATATCATAGAATAACAAAGTCTAACTCTCTTCCTATGCATCATCATGTCATAAAAGAACAATTCATGCACACGAAGTAAAGGCCAATACATTGCATACATAGTTTTCACAATTTTATTGTATTAAAAACATAGAGATGTGGAGATGGGGTTTCTCTCTCATAATAATTGCAAGTAGGAGTAGAAAGCACATGCATATTATATCCATTAGAATAATCATGTGTATTAGAGAAATACAACCCATCAATATAATCCTTAATAAGAGCAAACTTCTCTGATATAATGTAGTTGGTAGAATTCAAAACGATATTATGACTAGAAAGTGTGGGTGAAATAGAAACAATTTCATTATTAACTTAAGGAATTATACCAAGTTCAACTCCATAAGCATCATTCATAGTGGCATCGTGGCCATTAGCATAACAAGCATCAAGTTCGTCAAAAATGGATATTTCTAACGAAACCAAGGGATAATAGCAATCAGCAACATAGCATTCATCCACCAGTAAGCATGAAGGAAAATTAAACAATGTATGAGTTAAAGAATTACTCTTATTAGAAGGCGGGCATGGGTAGCTAATCCGCTCTTCCTCCTTTTGTTCTTCTCTCTCCTCCTCATCTTTTTCATCTAATAAGCTCACAGTTTCAACAATTTGTTTTATCATAGGTTCCTGTAAAAATTAGTCTCTTCAAGAGCAGCAGACATTCTGTTAATAAATTCATTAATACGAGCATTGTATTCATAGTTTTCATAGCAATATTTAGGTATGACAAGATTTTTCAGATTTATAAAAATCACGATCATACTTTTCAAGCAAAGAAGCGAATTCATAGGCACCGTTAAAAGCAATAAATTCTTCCGTTCTGTTCAATATCATAGTAATCATAAACACCATTAGAATAATAGGACAAAATTTTATTATCATTAAATGCACATTGGAAGGGAAGATGTTTAGGGTCCTTTCTAGAACAAGTAAAATCATGTATAGAGCACAAATTTATAGCATAGCAATATAACCTACTTATTTGATCCCATAAGTGTTTTCTTTTTTGAGACAAGTGGTGACGCACAAAATAAGCATGCTCATCTAATGATTTTCTCTCAACTAAGCTACTTGGGTATTTAGCACGGGTACAAATGGACCGAAGATGATCCAAGTCAAAAGCTTCTGTAAGGATTTTTGGTGATTCCTCAACCATTGGGGTAGAAAGTACAATTATTTTTCTTTGGAATTTTGTGTTTTCTACCCATAACTAATGATACAAAACAAGAAAAGGAAATAAAATCTACTTAATGATAAAGCCAACAAGCTGATACGTATTCGATGCATCTATAATTTTTTATTGTTTCATGCTATTATCACACCACTTTTACATATTTTTGGCATCAGTTTATATTAATTCTATGCACTAACCTATTAATCTAGGGCCTAGTGCGAGTTCCTGCTCTTTGCATTTTTTTCTGTTTCGCAGAAGATCCATATGTAGGAAGGTTCAAACGCAATGAAAATGTACAGTGAATTTTTGCGGAATATATCTGTTTTCTAGGCGCAAGAATCAATGTAGGACGAGACCCATGGGCCGCAGAAACCTAGGGGGTGTGCATGCCCCCCTAGGGCTAGGGCGAGGGGACCAGGCTTGTGGGCAAACCGTAAGTCGTTTGAAGCTCTCCTTCAAGCCAGAAACCCTACTGCAAAGCATAGAAGAAAACATAAAGAGAGATCCAATCTTGGAGCGATCCCTGAGAGCCATGGCGGCCAAGGACCAGAGGGGAACCCTTCTACCATCTAGGGGGAAGGTCAAGCAACAAGAAGAAGAAGGAGCACTGCCACGGGAACCATCATGACAACGATCTACTCCAACAACTTCACCGTCATCATCATCAATTTCCTCCCCCTTTATGCAGTGGTGTAACCTCTCTCACCCGTTGTAATATCTACTTGAACATGGTGCTCTATGCTATATATTATTATCCAATGATGTGTTGCACCTCTTTGATGTTTGAGTAGATTCATTTTGTCATGTGGGTTAATTGTGGTATGATATGGTTGATATGAGTTGTATGTTAATATGGTGTTGTCTTGTGGTTCGCTCCATGTCCCACAACCGTGTGGGATCACCGTTGTAAGGTGTTGCAATATGTCAATGATTTTCTTATAGTGGTTGCGGGAGTGATAGAAACCCAAATCCGAGTTCATGAGTTGTTGCGTATGGGATCTTAGATGTCGTGGTTTTGTCACGGCAAGATGTCCGGGTTAGCGGACTTAGGTGTGAGGCCATCGCAACTATGTGGCAGCTTGAGAGGGATTGGTCGGAATCGAGAGACGCGAGTTTACCCAGGTTCGGCCCCTCCGATGGAGGTAAAAGCCTACGTCCTGCTTTGTGTGTATTGATGATGAGGATGATCTTGATTACAAGGGTGCTGGATCGCTACCTCTAATCTCGAGAGCCTCTAATCTGTCTATCTCTAATGACTTGAAGTTGTTTACTTGTCCCTCTTGGGGCGCCTTACCCCTCCTTATATAAGTGGAAGGGGTAGGTTTACATGTAGAGTCCTACTGGGAGTAGGACTAGGACTAGTCTTTCATGAATCCTAATCCGGGTCTTGTTTCCCTCGTGATGGAGTCTTTCCTCTCCTTGGGTCTTCTCTGTGAGCCGCCCCTCCAAGCCCGTCCATGAGCCGCCTTGCGCCGGCTTGCGCGCTGGGCCTTGGGCCTTGTCGCTCGTCTGACCCGCCTGCCGGGTTACCCATGAACCGCCAAGTCTCGACCGGGTCACCAGTGAGTCACCAAGTCCTGGCCGGGTCATACTTCCGGTCGGGTTATATCGCGGGGTATATCCCCGACATTAGCCCCCAGGTTAGCTTGAATTTATTCATGCTAAGCTCTTGAAATAAGAATAAATATGTTAAATGACCGGCTCGCTCCACTGGCCGACTTAATGAAGTAGCTCCTTGAAAATCCGGGTTTCTTCTTCATATGAACGAGCCGTCTTCTCAATCATCTTGCTTGTCAGTGTCCTTTGAAGTAAAATATTGGGAATACAACACCCATATGCCATTGAGTTGGCCTCCAATACTCTTCAACTTCTGAAGCCGGGTTGCTTTTATAAACTCTGCCGGGTTATGAACTTTTGATAATGCCGGGTCATGATTGTTGGTGACGCCGGGTCAAACAACTAGACTCCAGCTGACTTGATAAAAATATTGGGATGAAAATCCATCTGATGTAGAGCCGGTCTTCCAACGCTTCAGCTCCATGAAGAAATGAGACCTAGCTCACTCAAAATTTGATAGCTTAAAAATGTCCTGCTATTTTTATCTCCATATTACCTGTAGCCCCCAAACTCCAAGTTTATTCATGATGACTTGGGGCTTTGCAATAATATCTTTGATTGTGTAGCCCCCAAGTACCAGGTTGTCTTGCCTACAGCAGCCTGGGACTTGTAACTGTCTTATACTTTATAAAGCTTCGGCTGGTGTAGCCCCCAAGGACCGGGTTGTTTTGTTTGCAACAACCTGGGACTTTTGAATTTGGTGTTGAATGTTGAGAAATCTGGGTTGTCATCTGAGTCGCCCGATGTGGTTGAATGACTTGAATTTCACATGTGTAGCCCCCAAGGGCCGGCTCATCAGCGTGTGATGGGCCGGGTCTTTCAATTTGGACCTTATAATCTGCTTGAACAGCTGAATACTGTAGCCCCCAAGTGCCGGGTCGCACGCCTGCGGCGACTTGGGACTTTAGCAATTTTGATCTGAGTAGTGTAGCCCCCAAGTGCCGAGTCAGTAAGAAGTACTGGGCCGGGACTTAGAAAAAGATATAAAGGCCGGCTCATCTCCTTGAGATAACAGGGTCTGTTGACAATGTAATGACTTGAAAAACAGCTTGCATTAGCCCCCAAGTGCCGTGGTGCGTGCTTGCAGTGACATGGGACTTGCATAGTTGATATAAACTGGACTTGAATAATGTAGCCCCCAAGTGCCGGGTTGCATACCTGCGGTGACTCGGGACTATTCCTTCCATTGCAGAATAAAATCTTATCCACTCTCCAGATGATGTTGCTGAAAGCCTTGCATATCAATGTTGAACCATGCTCCTTGCTGTAAGCTGGTATTTCTTGGACAAAGGAATTATAGCCATTACTTTGAAGGGGCTTTGAAAACCTCAATCATCCACTGCTGGTTATGACAACCATAATGAAAAATCCAGCCATGTTGGCTATTTCAGATTTGAATAATATAACCCGGTTTGAAAGAACCGGTTCCTGCAATGTAGACCAGGATATCCATGCATATATGATGCATGGTAAGATGATGCAATGTATGATGTTCTTGCTTTTTATTCCTTTTTTGTTTTTCGAAAACTCATATGCCGGTTCTTCTGGGTGGACTCGCTGCTTGAACTCTTAACAGTACAGGGTCTCTAGTGAGAGTGACCGTCAACTCCTTTGAGCGGCTCAGGGTCTCTAGGCGAGATTAACTGATAAGAGCGCAGCGAACCAGAGAGAGACGCAGCAAACGGCGGGTCATGCCCCCAGGGCCCATAAGCTACCTCTCACGTGACATAAATCCATCGTTTGAACCTTAAACAGTGCAGGGTCTTTAAAAGAGTAACTGTTTAAGAGTACGAACGGGCCACATAGCGGAGAGTCGGCAGCAGATGGGTGAGTTTATCCTCGCTTTCTGTAAGCCGGCCCTCACGTGACAAGAGCCGCCGGTTTAACCTTGACCAGTACAGGGTCTCTAGTGAGAGTGACTGTCAAATACTTTGAACAGCTCGGGGTCTCTAGTCGAGATTAACTGATAAGAGTTCGGCGGGTCACCTAGCGGAGCAGCAGCAACATACAGGCAGGTTTAACTCGAACTTGCGGTGGCTGAAGAGCCGATCAAGAGGGTGTGTAAGCTAAACCCGGTGGGTTGGAAGCCCCCAAATGACCTTGTTGACGGAGTCAACTTTTTTGGGTATACAACCCGGCCTTACGTTGGATGAAGAGCCAATCAAGAGGGTGTGTAAGCTAAACCCGGTGGGTTGGAAGCCCCCAAATGACCTTGTCGACGGAGTCAACTTTTTGCACCATCTTGTAAGCTGCCATCTTGTATGAAGAAACGACAGAAGCCTCCAAGTGACTTTATGATGATCCAATAAATTTGGGCACCCATGTTTGAATGGTGCATCATGGCGGTTCGTCCTCTTGGGCGACTTTTAATCTTCCGCCAATAATGTAGTAGCCCCCGGAACCAAGTTAACTTCCTTGCAATGACCCGGGGTTCTCGTTGAAAATGACCAAATGTGTCGAGCCATGTCTGTAGCCCCCGAATCTTAAGTCATCTCGAAGAGGTGGCTTGAGAGTCTCCACTGAAGGTTGAGGTTGACCGTGGCGGGTTATAGATGATCCCGTATGAATTGTTTCAATAATCTGGTCGATGGTTCGTCCCGGCTGGTTGTTTGAAGTTAACCAAACTGTAGCGGTGGCGACTTGCGCGCCTTTCCATTTGGGCGGCTCGTATAGACGAACGCTACACCAATATGTTGATGTAGATCAAACTGCGGGCGGCGACTTACGCGCGCCCGTTGGGCGGCTCATACTGGTGTATGCGGCCCCTGGCGTGTTGATGTAGACGTAGGAGTCAGCCGCGGCGTTTGCAGACGACGCGGTCGCGAGAGACGGCCGCGGCGTAGTAAGCCGGCGCGGTCGCAAGGGACGGCCGCGGAGTTGTAAGCCGGTGCGGCCGCGAGAGACGGCCGCGGCGTTGTAAGCCGGTGCGACCGCGAGAGACGGCCGCGGCGTTGTAAACCGGTACAGTCGCGAGAGACGGCCGCGGCGGCTCGTGGCACAACTATGCGGCCCGCGGGCGCGGCGAAACCAGCCGGAGGCGAGGCAAAGGCGCAGCGCGCGGGGTCCGTCCAACGCGAGACGGCGAGGCGGCGAGGCGACTCTGCGCGAGGTGGCGAGGCGGCGGCTCGTGGCGCGAGCAGGCGGGGCGCAGCTGCGGCTGCCGGGCCAGGATGCGCGCGGTGGGAGCGGGGGCGGTTCGGAACAAGGCGGCTTGAAAGCGTCTGCCTGCGGCAGAGGTGGACGCCACGGCGGCGGCTTGGACGTGAAAACGGCGCGTAGTGCAAGTGCAGCAAGGGCATGGCGGCTGACAGGAAACGCGGGGGCAGAGCATCGTGATGAGCTGAAGCACAGCAGCAGCAACCGGTGGCGGCTCGATGGGGAGGCCGGCTGTGGAAACGGCCGGCTATCAAGCCATGACAGCGGTGGCATGCCGGCTCGAGGCGAGGCGCCCCCGGCGATGGAGCCGATGCCGGCTTGATGTAAGGCTGACTGTGGATGCGGGGTGGCCACGGTGGACGCGCTGACGGGGCGGCTCAAAGCGGGAGCCGGGTCGTAGTGAACCGGACGGCCCGGGGGAAGTGCGACGGCGGCTCTCAGCAGAATCCCCACAAGGCCGAGGTAGCTCGAAGCGAGGATGAGTGAGGTGGACTCTGTGGCGTCTTAAAGCCCGATGGCGGCTTGAGGCGAGGTGAAGGCCGGCTTGGAAACGGCAGTGCGGCCTCGAGGCCCGGCAGTAGAGGCGCGTCGGCGAGGCGCAGCTGCTGCAGCCGACCACGGCGGTGGAGCAGACCTGGCGAAGTAGCATCCGGCTCGGGGCGAGTCCTCCGGGTCGTAGTTTGGATTTGATCAAGTCATGATGCTTCGTACTATTGTTGGTTTGATGGGATGTAACAGTAGCAGCACGATCCTGATGTGGCTTCGGGACTTGTTCCATCATAAGCAATAAGCACCTGATGTTTGACTGCGTCGGAACCGCTTCTGTTGATCTCGGCGACTCGCGTTGGCGACTCACGGCAACGAACAAATCGTAACCCTAATTTTCTCTTGAACCTTTGACGGGTATTAGATTTGACTACCCGCCTTCGAGACAATGTAAATCCTCCTGCAACGACTCTTTTTTATCCGAAAAAATTGCGAACTTCTCGATTCCTAGGAGAGATCCCTCCAAGAACTCAACACCACCGTGCGTATGCCCCACGGTGGGCGCCAACTGTCGTGGTTTTGTCACGGCAAGATGTCCGGGTTAGCGGACTTAGGTGTGAGGCCATCGCAACTATGTGGCGGCTTGAGAGGGGTTGGTCGGAATCGAGAGACGCGAGTTTACCCAGGTTCGGCCCCTCCGATGGAGGTAAAAGGCTACGTTGGCTTTGTGTGTATTGATGATGAGGATGATCTCGATTACAAGGGTGCTGGATCGCTACCTCTAATCTCGAGAGCCTCTAATCTGTCTATCTCTAATGACTTGAAGTTGTTCACTTGTCCCTCTTGAGGCGCCTTAACCCTCCTTATATAAGTGGAAGGGGTAGGTTTACATGTAGAGTCCTACTGGGAGTAGGACTAGGACTAGTCTTTCATGAATCCTAATCCGGGTCTTGTTTCCTTCGTGATGGAGTCTTTCCTCTCCTTGGGTCTTCTCTGTGAGCCGCCCCTCCAAGCCCGTCCATGAGCCGCCTTGCGCCGGCTTGCGCGCTGGGCCTTGGGCCTTGTCGCTCGTCTGACCCGCCTGCCGGGTTACCCATGAACCGCCAAGTCTCGACCGGGTCACCAGTGAGTCGCCAAGTCCTGGCCGGGTCATACTTTCGGCCGGGTTATATCGCGGGGTATATCCGCGACATTAGGGGACCTTTTAAATAATGCCATGGTTGAGTTTTACCTTAATGTTCTTTGGTAGTTGAGAATGCTTACTAGAGTTCCAATCATAAGTACATGTGATCCTAGTACGGAAAGTATGTCAGCTTAAGACTCTCCCTCATATCGTATGATAAGTATCACTATCGTGTCATATTTAATTACCTAGGGACAAACCTTTTCCAATTGTTGTTCAAAAACCTTTACTTTATTGTTCTTCTATTAAAAAACACTGATTTTTTTTGCACGTTCTTTATTATCTTCCAACCTATCCCATTACGCCTACAAACTAGTTTTATTCTTGTTTTAGGTAAAGTGAGCGTTAGTGCGCGTAGAGTTTTACAGGTGGTCGATCGAACTTGAGAGAATATTAATCCTACCTTTTAACTCCTCATTGGGATCGACACTCTTACTTATCGAAAAGGCTACAACCGATCACCTATACTTGTGGATTATCACAAGTGCACACAAGAATATCGACCCCATGCTATTGCTCGCCGGCAACGGCGCCAGAAAAGGTCTTGATAACCCATAAGTGTAGGGGATAAGTTGTACCTCTTTCGATAGGTAAGAGTGTCAAACCCAACGAGGGGCTAAAATTCGAATTAATATACCCCCAAGTTCTATCGACCACGGATACAACTCTATGCACACCGGTTGTTTGCTTTATCTAGAAACAAGAAATAAACTACTTTGTAGGTGTAATGCGATAGGTTTGCAAATTATAAATAGAAGTTAGTCACTGATTTTTAGAAGAACAATGAAGGATAATATTGTCCCCAGGCAATTGTATATGAAACGATAGTGATACTCATCATACATATGAGGGAGAGATTGTTGGAAATATGCCCTAGAGGCAATAATAAAGTGGTTATTATTATATTTCCTTGTTCATGATAATCATTTATTATCCATGCTATAATTGTATTGATTGGAAACTCAATTGCATGTGTGGATACATAGACAACACTGTGTCCCTAGTATGCCTCTAGTAGAATAGCTCATTGATCAAAGATGGTCAAGGTTTCCTAGCCATAGATATGAGATGTCATTTGATAACGGGATCACATCATTAGGAGAATGATGTGATGGACAAGACCCAAACTATGAACGTAGCATATGATCGTGCCAGTTTATTGCTATAGTTTTTTGCATGTTAAGTATCTGTTCCTATGACCATGAGATCATGTAACTCACTGACACCGGAGGAATACCTTGTGTGTATCAAACGTCGCAACGTAACTGGGTGACTATAAATATGCTCTACAGGTATCTCCGAGGGTGTCTGTTGAGCTGGCATGGATCGAGACTGGGATTTGTTACTCCGTGTGACGGAGAGGTATCTCAGGGCCCACTCGGTAATACAACATCACAATAAGCCTTGCAAGCAAAGTGACTAAAGAGTTAGCCACGAGATCTTGTATTACGGAACGAGTAAAGAGACTTGCCGGTAACGAGATTGAACTAGGTATAGAGATACCGACGATCGAATCTCGGGCAAGTAACATACCGAAGAACAAAGGGAACAGCATACGGGATTAACTGAATCCTTGACATAGAGGTTCAACTGATAAAGATCTTCATAGAATATGTAGGAACCAATATGGGCATGCAGGTCCCGCTATTGGTTATTGACCGTAGAGGTGTCTCGGTCATGTCTACATAGTTCTCGAACCCGCAGGGTCTGCACACTTAACGTTCGGTGACGTTTCGGTATTATTGAGTTATGAATAGTGGTGACCGAAGGTTATTCAGAGTCCCGTATGAGATCCCAGACGTCACGAGGAGCTCCGGAATGGTCCGGAGGTAAAGATTGATATATAGGAAGTCCCATTTTGGTCGCCGGAAAAGTTTCGGGTACTTCCGGTAGTGTGCCGGGGGTGCCGGGAGGGTTCCGGGGGACCATCGGGAGGGGCCACCCACGCCGGGAGGCCACATGGGCCTTAGGGGTGGCGCACCAGCCCTTAGTGGGCTGGGTAAACCATCCCCAAAGGGCCCATGCGACTGGGGTGTGGAAAAGGAAAAACCCCAAGTGGGGGGAAGGAAATCCAAGTAGGATTGGAATCCTACTTGGAGTAGGATTGGAGGTAGACTCCTCCACCTCATGTTCGGCCGACTCCTAGGGGAAACCCTAGGGGCACCGGCCCCTCCCCTCCCTCCTATATATATTGGAGGGGAGAGAGGGCAGCCGCACAAAAACCTAAGCCACGGTGCAGCCCTCTCTCCCCACTAGATCGTCTCCCCTAGTTTTCGGCGGTGCTTAGGCGAAGCCTTGCCGGAATAGTTCCACTACCACCGTCGCCGCGCCGTCGCGCTTCCAGAGAACTCATCTACCTCTCTGCCCCCTCTTGCTGGATCAAGAAGGCGGAGATCGTCATCGAGCTGTACGTGTGCTGAACGCGGAGGTGCCGTCCGTTTGGCGCTAGATCGTGATTGGATCGCGGGACGGCTTGCGATTTGGATCGCGAAGACGTTTGACTACATCAATCGCGTTTCTTAACGCTTCCCGCTTAGCGATCTACAAGGGTATGTAGATCCACTCTCCCTCTCGTAGATGCTCATCACCACGGATAGGTCTTGCGTGTGCATAGGAAATTTTTTGTTTCCCATGCAACGTTCCCCAATAGTGGCATCATGAGCTAGGTCTATGCGTAGATGAGATCACGAGTAGAACACAAAGGAGTTTGTGGGCGTTGATGCTCAGATTGCTTCCTCCCTTGGTATTTTCTTGATTCAGCGGTATTATGGGATGAAGCGGCCCGGACCAACCTTACTCGTACGCTTACGAGAGACCGGTTCCATCAACTGACATGTGACTTTGTTGCATAAAGATGGCTGGCGGGTGTCTGTCTCTCCCACTTTAGGTGGATCGGATTGGACAAAGGCGGTCCTTGAGAAGGTTGAATAGCAATTTGTGTATCACCGTTGTGGTTTTGCGTATGTAAGAATCGTTCTTGCTAGATACCCATAGCAGCCACGTAAAACATGCAACAACAATTAGAGGACGTCTAACTTGTTTTTGCAGGGTATGTTGTGATATGATATGGCCAATGACATGATGAGATATATGTGATGTATGAGATGATCATGTTATGTATAGATAATCACGACTTGCATGTCGATGAGTACGGCAACCGGCAGGAGCCATAGGGTTGTCTTTAATTTATTTTCGCCCTTTTTGCTTTACTTTATCGCTATGAGTTAGCAATAATTGTAGAAGCAATAGTTGGTGCGACAACCTCATGGCGACACGTTGATGGAGATCAAGATGATGGAGATCATGGTGTCATGCCGGTGACGATGGAGATCATGCCAGTGCTTTGGAGATGGAGATCAATAGCACAAGTTCATGGCCATATCATGTCACTTATGATTTGCATGTGATGTTAATCCTTTTATGCATCTTATTTTGCTTAGGACGACGGTAGCATTATAAGGTGATCCCTCACTAAAATTTCAAGATAAAATTGTGTTCTCCCCGAGTGTGCACCGTTGCGAAAGTTCGTCGTTTCGAGACACCACGTGATGATCGGGTGTGATAGACTCTATGTTCACATACAACGGGTGCAAGCCAGTGTTGCACGTGCGGAACACTCGGGTTAAACTTGACGAGCCTAGCATGTACAGACATGGCCTCGGAACACAAGAGACCGAAAGGTCGAACATGAGTCATATAGTAGATATGATCAACATGAAGATGTTCACCATTGAAACCACCTCATCTTACGTGATGATCGGACTTGGGTTGGTGAATTTGGATCACGTGACACTCGAATGACCAGAGGGATGTCAATTTGAGTGGGTGTTTTTTAAGTAATATGATTAACTAAACTCATTATCTTGAACAATAGTCTAAGTTGTCTTTGCAAAAAATTATGTTGTAGATCAATGGCTCGCGCAGTAGCACCCCTGAATTTCAATGCGTTCCTAGAGAAAGCTAAGTTGAAAGATGATGGAAGTAACTTTGTAGACTGGGCCCATAATCTGAGGATTATCCTCACGGCTTCCCAAAAGGCTTATGTCCTTGATGCACCGCTCGGTGAACCACCTGCTCCAGTAGAGGCTGCAGACATTGCGAACGCCTAGCAGGGACGTTCTGATGATTACTCAATAGTTCAATGTGCAATGTTGTATGGCTTAGAACCGGGACTTCAAAGACGTTTTGAACGTCATGGAGCATATGAGATGTTCCAGGAGTTGAAGTTTATCTTTGAGAAGAATGCCTGGATCGAGAGGTATGAGACCTCCGATAAGTTCTATGCTTGCAAGATGGAGGAGAACGGATCTGTCAGTGAACATGTGCTCAGAATGTCTAGGTATTCCAACCGTCTGGCAGAGTTGGGAATTGTTCTCCTGCCAGAGGCGATCACTGACAGAGTTCTTCAATCACTGCCACCTAGCTACAAAAGCTTCGTGTTGAACTATAATATGCAAGGGATGAATAAGTCAGTCGCCGAGCTGTTTGCGATGTTGAAAGTCGCTGAGTCTGAGATTCAGAAGGAGCATCAAGTGTTGATGGTCAATAAAACCACTAGTTTGAAGAAGAATGGCAAGGGCAAGAAGGGTAACTCCAAGAAGAGTGGCAAAGCAGTTGCCCCTCCCGTGAAGAAACCCAAGGCTGGACCCAAGCCAGAAACTGAGTGCTTTCATTGCAAGGGAACTGGTCACTGGAAGCGGAACTGCCCCAAGTATCTGGCTGACAAGAAGGTGGCCAACAACAAACAAGGTATATATGATATACATGTTATTAATGTGTACCTTACCAACTCTCGTTGTAGTGCCTGGGTATTTGATACCGGTGCGGTTGCTCACATTTGCAACTCAAAACAGGAACTGCAGAATAGACGGAGGCAGGCAAAGGACGAAGTGACGATGCGTGTGGGAAATGGTTCCAAGGTTGATGTGATCGCCGTCGGCACGCTCGCTCTTCGATTACCATCGGGATTAGTGATGAACCTGAATAATTGTTATTTAGTGCCTGCGTTAAGCATGAACATTATATCTGGATCTTGTTTATTGCGAGACGGTTACTCATTTAAATCAAAGAATAATGGTTGTTCTATTTATATGAGTAATATCTTTTATGGTCATGCACCCAATGTGAGGGGTTTATTCTTATTGAATCTCGATAGTGATGATACACATGTTCATAACATTGATGACAAAAGATGTAGAATTGTTAATGATAGTACCACTTTCTTGTGGCACTGCCGTTTAGGTCATATTGGTGTAAAACGCATGAAGAAGCTCCATACTGATGGACTTTTGGAGTCACTTGATTTTGAATCACTTGACACATGTGAAACATGCCTCATGGGCAAGATGACTAAAACCCCGTTCTCTGGAACAATGGAACGGGCAAGTGACTTGTTGGAAATCATACATACTGATGTGTGCGGTCCGATGAGCATTAAGGCGCGCGGTGGATATTGTTATTTTCTCACCTTCACGGATGACTTAAGTAGATATGGGTATATTTACTTGATGAAACACAAGTCTGAAACGTTTGAAAAGTTCAAGCAATTTCAGAGTGAAGTTGAGAATCATCGTAACAAGAAGATTAAATTCCTACGATCTGATCGAGGAGGAGAATATCTGAGTTATGAGTTTGGCAGTCACTTAAGACAGTGTGGAATTGTTTCACAATTGACACTTCCTGGAACACCACAGCGTAATGGTGTGTCCGAACGTCGTAATCGAAACTTATTAGATATGGTGCGATATATGATGTCTCTTGCCGATTTGCCACTATCGTTTTGGGGTTATGCATTAGAGACAGCTGCGTTCACTTTAAATAGGGCACCATCGAAATCCGTTGAGACGACGCCATATGAACTGTGGTTTGGCAAGAATCCAAAGTTGTCGTTTCTTAAAGTTTGGGGATGTCATGCTTATGTCAAAAAGCTTCAGCCTGAAAAGCTGGAACCCAAAGCGGAGAAATGCGTCTTCATAGGATACCCAAAAGAGACAGTTGGGTATACCTTCTATCTCAGATCCGAAGGCAAAGTGTTTGTCGCAAAGAATAGGTCATTTCTCGAGAAAGATTTTCTCTCGAAAGAATTGAGTGGGAGGAAAATAGAACTTGATGAGGTTGTTGAACCTTTACTTCAATCAGAGAGTAGCGCAGCGCAGAAAGATGTTTCTGTAGAGCCTGCATCGGTTGAAGAGGAAGTTAATGATGATGATCATGAAGCTTCGGATCAAGTTACTATCGAACCTCGTAGGTCGACAAGGATGCGTACTGCTCCTGAGTGGTACGGCAACCCTGTCTTAGAGGTCATGTTGTTGGACAACGATGAACCTACGAGCTATGGAGAAGTGATGATGGGCCCGGATTCCGAGAAATGGTTAGAGGCCATGAAATCCGAGATGGGATCCATGTATGAAAACAAAGTATGGGCTTTGGAAGTATTACCTGAAGGGCGAAAGGCCATTTAGAACAAATGGATCTTTAAGAAGAAGACGGACGCGGGCGGTAATATCACCGTCTATAAAGCTCGACTTGTGGCAAAGGGTTTTTCACAAGTTCAAGGAGTTGACTACGATGAGACATTCTCACCCGTAGCGATGCTTAAGTCTGTCAGAATCATGTTAGCAATAGTTGCCTTTTTCGATTATGAAATTTGGCAGATGGATGTCAAAACAGCGTTCCTTAACGGTTTCCTTAAGGAAGAGTTGTATATGATGCAACCAGAAGGTTTTGTCGATCCAGAGAATGCTGACAAAGTTTGCAAGCTCCAGCGATCCATTTATGGACTGGTGCAAGCATCTCGGAGTTGGAATCTTCGCTTTGATGAGGTGATCAAAGCGTTCAGGTTTATACAAGTTTACGGAGAAGCTTGTATTTACAAGAAAGTGAGTGGGAGCTCTATAGCGTTTCTAATATTATATGTGGATGACATATTGCTGATTGGAAACAATATAGAAATGTTGGAAAGCGTGAAGGAATATTTGAACAAGAGTTTTTCAATGAAGGACCTGGGAGAAGCTGCTTTCATATTAGGCATCAAAATCTATAGAGATAGATCGAGACGCTTAATAGGACTTTCACAGAGCACATACCTTGACAAAGTTTTGAAGAAGTTCAAAATGGATCAGTCCAAGAAGGGGTTCTTGCCTGTATTGCAAGGTGTGAAGTTGAGTAAGACTCAATGCCCAGTGACTGCAGAAGATAGAGAAAAGATGAGTGTCATCCCCTATGCTTCAGCCATAGGCTCTATCATGTATGCAATGCTGTGCACAAGTCCCGATGTCAGCCTTGCCATAAGTATGGCCGGAAGGTTTCAAAGTGATCCAGGAATGGAACACTGGACGGCGGTCAAGAATATCCTTAAGTACCTAAAAAGGACTAAGGACATGTTTCTCATTTATTGAGGTGATCAAGAGCTCGTCGTAAAGGGTTACATCGATGCAAGCTTTGACACTGATCCGGACGACTCTACGTCTCAAACCGGATATGTATTTATGTTGGAAATATGCCCTAGAGGCAATTAATAAAGTGTTTATTATTATCATATTTCCCCGTTCATGATAATGGTTTATTATTCATGCTAGAATTGTATTGACCGGAAACTAAATACATGTGTGGATAATAGACAAATACTATGTCCCTAGTATGCCTCTACTAAACTAGCTCGTTGATCAAAAGATGGTCAAGGTTTCCTGACCATGGACATGAGTTGTCATTTGATAACGGGATCACATCATTAGGAGAATGATGTGATGGACTTGACCCAACCGTTAGCATAGCATATGATCGTTCAGTTTATTGATATTGCTTTCACTATGTCAAATACATGTTCCTCTGACCATGAGATCATGCAACTCCCGGATACCGTAGGAATACTTTGGGTGTATCAAACGTCACAACGTTACTGGGTGATTATAAAGGTGCACTACAGGTATCTCCGAAAGTGCTTGTTGAGTTGGCATGGATCAAGATTGGGATTTGTCACTCCGACTATCGGAGAGGTATCTCTGGGCCCTCTCGGTAATACAGCATCACAGAAGCCTTGCAAGCACCGTGACTAAAGAGTTAGTTGCAAGATGATGTATTACGGAACGAGTAAAGAGACTTGCTGGTAACGAGATTGAACTAGGTATTGGATACCGACGATCGAATCTCGGGCAAGTAACATACCGCCGGACAAAGGGAACAACGTATGTTGACATATGAGGTTCACCGATAAAGATCTTCGTGGAATGTGTAGGAACCAATATGAGCATCCAGGTCCCGCTGTTGGTTATTGACCGGAGATTTGTCTCGGTCATGTCTACATCATTCCCGAACCCGTAGGGTCCGCACACTTAAGGTTCGATGACGATATAGTATTATATGAGTTATGTGATTGGTGACCGAATGTTGTTCGGAGTCCCGGATGAGATCACGGACATAACGAGGAGTCTCGGAATGTCCGAGAGGTAAAGATTCATATATTGGAAGGCTATATTCGGACGTCGGAAAGGTTCCGAGTGATTCGGGTATTTTTCGGAGTACCGGGGAGTTACGGGAATTCACCGGGAGAAGTAATGGGCCTTATTGGGCCATACGGGAAAAGGAGAGGCAGGCCACGTGAGGAGGCGCGCGCCCCCCCCTTGCCCAAACCGAATTGGACTAGGGGAGGGGGCGCAGCCCCCTCTTTCCTTTCCCTCTCCCTTCCTCCTTTCCTACTCCGTATGGGAGGTGGAATCCTACTAGGACTAAGGAGTCCTAGTAGGACTCCCCACTCTTGGCGCAGCCCCTAGGGCCAGCCTCCTCCCCTCTCCCTCCTTTATATACGGAGGAGGGGCACCCCTTGGAGACACACAATTGTCCCATAGCCGTGTGCGGTGCCCCGATCTCTGTTTTCCACCTCGGTCATATTTTCGGAGAGCTTAGGCGAAGCCCTGCCGGAATCACTTCACCGTCACCGTCGCCACGCCGTCGTGCTGACGGAACTCATCTACTACCTCGACGTCTTGCTGGATCAAGAAGACGAGGAACGTCACCGAGCTGCACGTGTGTAGAACTCGGAGGTGCCGTACGTTCGGTACTCGATCGGTGGAGCTCGAAGGATTGTTCGACTACATCAACCGCGTTGTGAGACGCTTCCGCTAACGGTCTACGAGGGTACGTAGACACACTCTCCCCTCTCGTAGCGATGCATCTCCATGGATAGATCTTGCGTGAGCGTAGGAAATTTTTTGAAATTCATGCTCCGTTCCCCAACAATTTATTCTTAATGGGGGTGCGGTAAGCTGGTGCAGTTCCAAGCAGAGCGTGGTAGCTGATTCTACATGTGAAGTGGAGTATATCGCTGCCTCGGAGGCGGCGAAGGAAGGTGTCTGGATGAAGGAGTTCATGACAAATCTTGGAGTAGTGCCCAGTGCACTAAACCCAATAACTCTGTTCTGTGACAACACTGGTGCCATTGCTCTGGCCAAGGAACCAAGGTTTCACAAAAGGACCAGACACATAAAGCGACGCTTCAATTCCATCCCCGATTACATCAAGGAGGAGGAGATAAATATTTGCAAAGTGCACACGGATCTGAATGTCGCAGACCCGATGACTAAACCTCTTCCAAGGGCTAAACATGATCAACACCAGAACTGTATGGGTGTTAGATTCATTACAATGTAAATCACATAGTGATGTCAGCTAGATTATTGACTCTAGTGCAAGTGGGAGACTGTTGGAAATGTGCCCTAGAGGCAATAATAAAGTGGTTATTATTATATTTCCTTGTTCATGATAATCGTTTATTATCCATGCTATAATTGTATTGATTGGAAACTCAATTGCATGTGTGGATACATAGACAACACTGTGTCCCTAGTATGCCTCTAGTAGAATAGCTCGTTGATGAAAGATGGTCAAGGTTTCCTAGCCATAGACATGAGATGTAATTTGATAACAGGATCACATCATTAGGAGAATGATGTGATGGACAAGACCCAAACTATGAACGTAGCATATGATCGTGCCAGTTTATTGCTATAGTTTTCTGCATGTCAAGTATCTGTTCCTATGACCATGAGATCATGTAACTCACTGACACCGGAGGAATACCTTGTGTGTATCAAACGTCGCAACGTAACTGGGTGACTATAAAGATGCTCTACAGGTATCTCCGAGGGTGTCTGTTGAGCTGGCATGGATCGAGACTGGGATTTGTTACTCCGTGTGACAGAGAGGTATCTCAGGGCCCACTCGGTAATACAACATCACAATAAGCCTTGCAAGCAAAGTGACTAAAGAGTTAGCCACGGGATCTTGTATTACGGAACGAGTACAGAGACTTGCCGGTAACGAGATTGAACTAGGTATAGAGATACTGATGATCGAATCTCGGGCAAGTAACATACCGAAGAACAAAGGGAACAGCATACGGGATTAACTGAATCCTTGACATAGAGGTTCAACCGATAAAGATCTTCGTAGAATATGTAGGAACCAATATGGGCATCCAGGTCCCGCTATTGGTTATTGACCGTAGAGGTGTCTCGGTCATGTCTACATAGTTCTCGAACCCGCAGGGTCTGCACACTTAACGTTCGGTGACGTTTCGGTATTATTGAGTTATGAATGGTGGTGACCGAAGGTTGTTCAGAGTCCCGTATGAGATCCCAGATGTCACGAGGAGCTCCGGAATGGTCCGGAGGTAAAGATTGATATATAGGAAGTCCCGTTTTGGTCGCCGAAAAAGTTTCGGGTACTTCCGGTAGTGTACCGGGGGTGCCGGGAGGGTTCCGGGGGACCATCGGGAGGGGCCACCCACGCCGGGAGGCCACATGGGCCTTAGGGGTGGCGCACCAGCCCTTAGTGGCCTGGGAAAACCAGCCCCAAAGGGCCCATGCGACTGGGGTGTGGAAAAGGAAAAACCCCAAGTGGGGGGAAGGAAATCCAAGTAGGATTGGAATCCTACTTGGAGTAGGATTGGAGGTGGACTCCTCCACCTCCTGTTCGGCCGACTCCTAGGGGAAACCCTAGGGGTGCCGGCCCCTCCCCTCCCTCCCATATATATTGGAGGGGAGAGAGGGCAGCCGCACAAAAACCTAAGCCACGGTGCAGCCCTCTCTCCCCACTAGATCGTCTCCCCTAGTTTTCGGTGGTGCTTAGGTGAAGCCTTGCCGGAATAGTTCCACTACCACCGTTGTCGCGCCGTCGCGCTGCCGGAGAACTCATCTACCTCTCTGCCCCCTCTTGCTGGATCAAGAAGGCAGAGATCGTCATCGAGCTGTACGTGTACTGAACGCGGAGGTGCCGTCCGTTCAGCGCTAGATCGTGATTGGATCGCGGGACGGCTTGCGATTTGGATCGCGAAGATGTTTGACTACATCAACCGCGTTTCTTAACGCTTCCCGCTTAGCGATCTACAAGGGTATGTAGATCCACTCTCCCTCTCGTAGATGCTCATCACCATGGATAGGTCTTGCGTGTACGTAGGAAAATTCTTGTTTCCCATGCAACGTTCCCCAACAGAGACATAAGCTAATATACTTTTTGTACTCGGATTATATGTTCTTATGATTGGAACTTTAGCAAGAATCCGCTACTACTAAAGATTCATAAAGGTAAAACCCAACCATAGCATTAAGTTAAATAATTCCATATGCAACAACTCATGAACTCGTGTTTAGATTTTTGTTACTCCTGCAGCCCACTATAAGGAAATCATTAACATATTTCAACACCCTACAGTGGGAACCCTATAGTGTGCGTGAAAAGGCGGGTACCATAGGACATCACCATAATAACATAAACTCATATCAACCATAGCATATCACAATTAACCCTTAGCACAAAAGGAAACTACTCAAACATAATAGAGGTGTAACACGCATTGGATAATAATATATAAGATCAAACACCATGTTTAAGCAGAGAATACAATAGGGTGAGAGAGAGAGAGAGAGAGTACACCGCTGCACGAAGAGGGAGAAAGATGGTGATGACGACATCGATGTTGTTGGAGATGATCCCCGTCAAGATGGTTCCCCCAGCGGCGCTCCGATGCCACCGGGAGAGAGGGGAGAGAGCCCCTCTCCCCCCCTCCTTTTTCTACTTGCTTCGTCTTCCCCTAGATGGGAGAAGGTTTCCCCCTAGTCCTTGGCCTCCATGGCTCCTAGAGGGCGGGAGCCTCTTCGAGATTGGATCTCCCCTCTCTTTTTCTTTAGGTTTTCTTCTCTGTTTTGGTATTGTTTTCCGGTCGAACACCGTTTCTTTTATAGCCAGAGTTCCGTAACTCGATTGGGCTGAAATCTTGAGAGGAAAATTAGCTTCCTTACGTTCAATGGAGAGCTCCACCCGACTTAGGGTTTGCCCACAGGTCTTCAGGGCGTGGTCGAGGACGCGGGGGGGGGGGGGGGGGGTACCCGCACCGTTGCCCTTGTGTCTTGCATTGATTCTTGCGCCAAATATTCTAATAATTCCAATAAAAAAATCAGGGCATTTCGGCTCCGTGAATTTTTCACGTAAAAACCAACAGAAAACAGGAACTGGCCATTGACACTTTGTTAATAAGTTAGTCCAAATAAAAATATTATAATCGGTTGTCGAAAATATATAAAAGTGGTATGGCAATCACATAAAGCAATAAAAAAGTTATATATGCATAAGAGACGTATCAATCTGGTATCAGCCACAAGTTCCTAGACCTAGCTCTATCACCGCTTCCATGTCGCGCCGTCCCTGGAAGGCCGATCTCCATTAGCTCCACCAAAGGTTGTGCAACCCGTAGCTAGGGTTCGTCCGTCGGTCATATTGATCGGTTGCCTAGAGTTTGTTTTTCCCCGATCCATTGATAAAGAATTTATTGATCAACGTCCTTTTTTTCGATCCAAGATTAGTTTCCATCGCCCGTCACCCATCGACCTTTCGTACGCCTCTACTCCAACCACGACGGCGACTACGGGGGAATATCATACGAAAACCAATATTCAGTGAAAACTTCGTGGAAACCATATTTTAAAGTTTCGAAAAAATCTGAAAAAATTATGGAATGTTAAGAGGATGATGTTTTATTGTCACGCAAAATTTCAAGTTGAAACACATTACGAGATGTGATCTATGAAAAAGACAAATTTCAACCCTGAATAGTGACATTACTGTTTGGCACTATTCAATGATGATTTTGTCTTTTTCATAGATCACATCTTGTAATGTGTTTCAACTTGAAATTTTGCGTGGCAATAAAACATCATCCTCTAAATATCCTTTATTTTTTTAGATTTTTCCAAAACTTGGAAATATTTTTTTTTCATGGTTTTCATCGGTTTTCATCTAATGTTGGGTTCCGTATGATATTCTTCCGACGACTGCATCGGCCAGCGATCCACCGCAGGCTCGTCGGCACCAACATCTCGCGAATTTCAACGACCACGACACGCGTGGCCAAGTGCTGCATCCGCCACCTCCCCGCTAGCTTCCGTGCAACTCACGTGCATCACCTAGCTGCATGCAGGCGTGAGCTACATCCGATCTGCGTCGTCGCGTGCCACATGGGCGCCCGCCGCATCCTGTGCGGGTGCTGCTGCTTGCATGCCCGCACAGCGCGTCCCCGTCCTGGTCCCGCCACGTCCGGTTGCGCGACGCCTGTTGCGTGTAGTGTACGTCATCGCCCGTCCGCGTGTTCTTGGCCTTATTCGTCGCGCTGTTAGATCAACCGTATGCGCGTAGATTCCGTGAAGATCGTGCGCAAGCTACGATCAAGCAACTAGCTGTCGTTGCGTTGTACCTACGGACAGCAGCGCCGTCGTCTTGAGCTCTTTCCGCCATTGCATCGACGCGCACGCTGTCGCTGCGTCGTCTTTCCGGGCCGTAGCGCGTTGGCACGTAGTCCACTCTGTTGTTCCCGTACGTTGACATCTACTGTGATAAGCGTCACATCGTCTCCTTAGGCACTGCATCGTCATGGTCGGCACATGGTCTTCATCTCGATGTTGGGTTCTTTTTCGCCTACTTTAAGCACGTTGTTTCGCTTCTACACGCGACCGACGTGGCCTCTCTCAGGCTACCCTGGTTTCGCCGACCATATCTTCATCTTTGTCCAGCACAAACTTATCGCCAGCCTCGCCGTCATCTTCCCCGACCACTTCGTCTACCCCGGCTACCGTGGGCAACATCGGCACCTTCTACCCCATGTCGATTTGTGCCGCAGCCGTCCTAGAGACCTCCTCTGCTGGTCCCTCTGACATGACATACAGTTCGTGCTGGTCCCTCCGGCATGACATACAGTTCGTGCTGACCCCGTCTACGCATGTCCGGTGCTGACAACACCGACACGTGCCTTCGCCTCTGACGTGTCCCCGGGCTTGGGAAAACCGGTGCGGCCCTTCGTCTACGACGGCTTCAACAACATCGTCTTCGGTGTCGACACGCTCCCCACTGCCTTGATTGTGTGACTATTTTCTTCCTAGTGCATCGCTGCGTCCCTGATTGCACGACGCTTCCTTACGCCGGCGGCTTCACGGTGGCTACCTAGACACCGGCAACCTTGACTCAACAATGATCACGGCTACACTTCCCTACGCTCTCGGCTACCTCAACATTGGCACAAAGGGCTACCACATCGCTTGAGTAACTCGTCGACTTCCTCTACAGGCAACGCGTCCGCGGCGCGACACCATCCACGACGCTCCCGCTACAGCTACGGGGGATGTCAGCCCGTTGGCTTCTGCCTTCGGTTTTTCTCCAGTTTAACCATCCGTGACGCCCTTGTTGTTCTCAACGCTACATGTTCGACTGCCGTAGGAGGGGGGTGTTAAAGTATAGACTATGGTAGGCTAGAATTTGTTTAGATTGATTGTATTCTCTTGCCCTCTAAGTCTTGCTTTGTATATACTTGTTCTCGAGGCTCAATACAACATGCACCGCATTTCATCAATTCTCTCCCCTATAATCCTCTTAAGACTAATAAAATACTAGCGACGGGCTCAATATACACTCACATTACTAGTGCTACGGTTTTAACAATGACAAGCCTTATGGCCGGTTTTTAAGTGGCTACACTGAAAAATCTCCCGAGGGTTTTTGCAGTAGTGATCTATACAAAAAATAAAATGCAAGAGTCGGAAAACAAGACGAGTAGAGTTAGTGGCACCTCATACCAGTATTGGAGTTTCCTGAACCTCGTCATTTTATTTCCGAAAGTATCTCAAACTCCAACTTTGAACTCGAGGAATCTCAGTATCCTTGGAGACCGTCGTACACACACCTATGGTGATGTTTGTTCCATACCTGGCCTTGTCAAATAGACAGTCCTTCAGCATCAACCTCAACTTTGCTGCCCATTCGACCTCTCTTCGATATGCACTATACTTTGTCATTTCTTATTTATTTTTAGAACCATTGCTGGATATTAATTTAATGCATGGTTAAGGGTGTAAGACAAATAACATTAGCGTGATTTTATGTGTTCGGAAAAGGTGTATATGTAGGGAAGGTGTGCTAAATGTTTGAAGTTGTAGAACTATCTGTGTCTAAGTAATAGTTCAGGCCTTTCAAAATTTATGTGTTCTAACTTTGTTCGGTATCCATAATATGAATGTTCCATTAAACAAGTATGACTATGTGAGTGAAAGATCACAAAAGAGTTATTGTGAAACATTTTTCAAGTGGTACCATTTATCCATGACCAACATAAATGGTTTATTGGTTTTCCTTATTAATTAGTCATCTAATTGCAGATCTTGGCTTTCGGGCTCTTTTGAGCTTGGAATTTTCATAAATTTGAAAACCGTAACTTGAACTTGCAAAAAGTTTTGAAATTGTGTCCATACATATGTACACACTAGTAGAAAACAGACCTTTCGTCCGCCCCTTTAGTCCCGGTTTGATTACGGCCCGGGACTAATGTGACCATTAGTCCCGGTTTGATTTCAGCATCATTAGTCCCGGTTCATTTGCTACCTATAGTCCCGGTTTGTGATACAAACCGGGACTAAAGGGGTGGTGGCAGGCTGGTGTCAGCTGGAGCCCCCACGAGCCCCTTTAGTCCCGGTTTGTATCACCAACCGGGACTAAAGGCCCCCCCCCCCTTTAGTCCCGGTTGGAGATACCAACCGGGACTGGAAAAAAAATTAAAAAAAAATTTCAAAAAAAAATTTCAAAATTTTTTTTTTCAAATTTTTTTCCCAGCCCTTTAGTCTCGGTTGGTGTCTTCAACCGGGACTAAAGGTCTACCTTTAGTCCCGGTTGGAGATACCAACCGGGACTAAAGGGGAGGCCCCTGCGAGCCCCTAAATCTTAGAAAAATCATAACTAAATCTTTCTAATTCAGAAAAATACAAATAATATATCAAAATTTGCAGAAAAAAAAGATTTGTCCGAAAAAAACACAAGTATTCGGTTTCGACAATTTTTTAAAATCACCAAATTCCAAAGGGAAAATAGAGTTTTTGGACGTTTTAGGGTTTAGATTTCTAAGTTTAGGGTTAGGTTTTAGGGTTTGAACCTTTAATTTTACTGTTTATAATAGAGTTTCGAACGTTTTAAGTCCCGGGTTTAGGGTTTTCGGACGTTTTAAGTCCCGGGTTTAGTGCTTTTCAATTTCAGGCTAATTTTGCTCAAAAAATCATTAAATCCATGAAAAAATAGCAAATGAAGTCAAAAAGGGTTGAAATTTAAGGATGTGGCTTTGAACGGTTCATATTGAACACACAAAAATTCTGGAGTTGAAATAAGATTAAAAAAATGAAATCTCTTTATAACAGGTGAGTTTTCGTCTGAAACCCTGTTACTTCGAAAGAGATGGTCCAGTTTGTACACAAAGTGCATCCAGTCTTTGCCAGAACCCTCTCACCTTTTTAGCACAAGCTATTTGGGTGAAATGATGATACCATGCCAAGTTTCAACCTTTTCAGAGTTCATTTGTAGTGTTTTTCAATTTCGGCCTAAGTTAGCTCAAAAAATCATTAAATACATGAAAAATAGCAAATGAAGTCAGAAAGGGTTGAAATTTGAGGATGTGGCTTTGAATGGTTCATATTGAACACACAAAAATTCTTCAGTTAATATAAGTTTAAAAAAACTGAAATGTGGTCAAACTGTGGTCAAACTATTTATTCAATAAATATTAGTGTTACTATATAATATTGTTTTTTAGAATAATAGTTTCAAACTCAAACGGTGAAGCGTGTGACATCATGCTCATATTTTTCTGATAATAATGGATATATTATTTGTCGAATTTTGATTTACAGATTTAAAGATATTAATTATGCCATTTTAAATGAATAAATGGCAAAATAATAATAATAATAATACTTATTTTATTTTCATTGAAATTCAATATTATTATTACTTATTTTATTTTGACCATTTTGTATTATTTTGGATTTTTTGATTTTTTTTTTTTTGTTTTTTGATAATTTTTTATTTTTTTGAAATTTTTTCCTTTTTTTTAAATTTTTAAATTAATCATTGTTGTTTGTTAATCATTGTTGTTTATTTTAATAATTGTTTGGAGTTCAAAAAATTAAATCATGTGACATCAAGACCTAAGGGTTAATAGGATTGATAGCTTACTATTGTCAGGAAAACAACAAGTGCAGACTTGGAAACTAGGGGAGATAGAACCTGAAAGTTAAGCGTGCTGCGGTTGGAGTAGTGAGAGGATGGGTGACCGGCCGGGAAGTTAGACGATTTGAAATGAGTGTGGAGCAGTGAGGAGGGGTGATTAGAGATTAAATTGTCAAATAATTCAAAGATTCGAAAATCAGAAAATAAAATTAAAAAAAATCAAAAAAAAAATCAAAAAATGTTACCAACCGGGACTAAAGGCTCCACCTTTAGTCCGCCTTTAGTCCCGGTTGGTAACACCAACCGGGACTAAAGGTCCTGCATCCCCCGCCCCAGACAGCGCCACGTGGAGGGCCTTTAGTGCCGGGCCGTGTTGAACCGGGACTAAAGGGGGGGGGGGGCTTTAGTCCCCACCCTTTAGTGCCGGTTCCTGAACCGGCACTAAAGGCCGTTTTAAACCGGGACTAAATCCCGTTTTTCCACTAGTGACACATGTTAACATGCAATACATATCTGCAAATTTGCACGTAGGCATATTTTCATCTGCATATTCATCTGTGAACTTGAACAAATGTTAACATGCAATACATGTCAACTTGAAGATGCACGTGGACACAAGGTTCAAATCTTCTAATTCTTAGCTTAAAATTCTCTAGAAAGATATTTGCAAATCATCATAACAAGGTGTTCATGCTTTAGTTGTCCTTTTTTCCCCAAAAAGAAAACTTTTTTGGAAATGAGAAAAAAAGCATGAGCACGTTGTTACGATGCTTCATAAATATCTTTCCAGAGAATTTCCAGCTAAGAATTAGACGGTTTTGAACCATTTGTTTTTTGATCAACCCGCCTCATGATTAGCAATACACTCAGTTTGTGCAGTTCTCATGCATCTAAGTGCTTCACACATGTTCATATCTTTGCTCACAAAAAATCATCGACAAAAAGTTGTGCAGATGGATCGAGGTCGAACAGACAACGAAGTAGAGGCCACAACAGCGAAGGACTGCTCACCTGACAAAGATCACGGCAAGGAACACATCACCCAGATACATACATATACATATATACATATTGAAAGACCTGCTGCATGTAGGACCCGAAGCATATATGCACCACTCGTATTGATGTACATTAACTGGAACCCCTGCAGAAAACACACATAACAGATCATGAGTAGGTAGTCAAGCTACTCAGCTGCGTGCAAAAGGATCTGGATCGATATGATCTTGGTAGGTAGACCTATGTACGCACGTACCTTTGTCAACCCCGCCGTGAGTCTCCACCACGGTGGCGGCGGCGGCGGCGACGATCGACGACCAACATATGCTATATACAAAACTGTGCACGCAATAGTGTCTGCACCATAAACGACGATGAGGACCAAGATATGTTAGTATGCTACTATATGTCTATATGCTATATGTGTGAGTAGCAACTCGGTATGCATATGGGGGCATTTTATAGGCGGCGGAAGGCGGACGCACACGTCGTCAGAGAGCAGGCCCTGCACCGACGCCGGCGAGCTGGGTCCATGACAAAAGACTAGGTTGGTAGAAGGGTCGCCGGGTAGTTGGCTAGGGTAGCTAGCTCGCTTGCCCTCAAAAGAAAAAGAGAGAGAGAGAGAGAAAGAGAGAGAGAGAGAGAGAGAGAGAGAGAGAGAGAGAAAACATAGGGTAGCTAGCAGATGGATCATTGCTCGGTGTCCGGTGTGTGTGTGTGTGTGTGTGTGTGTGTGTGTGTGTGTGTGTGTGGTGTGTGCGTGTTGCGTTGTCACGTGTTGGTGAGGTTTTGACTTGTGGGTGCCCCGAAACGCACGCGCATCGGCATGCAGCTAGCACCAACCTCTCTCGCTCGATCATCGCATGGTCGTCGTGGCAACGCAGCATCCCTTCGTGCAAACTGAGCTACCACAACCAAGTTGAAGTTAGGGACTACTGAATGACCAGCCCATGCAAGTTTGTGTGCATTCGGCCGGATGGTAAAGCCATCGGTTGTTTTCTCCCCGGGCAAGTGGGTGTACCCCTGGCCACGTCAGTGCTAATTGTGTGCTACTCTCTCCGTCACATAATCTAAGACTGTTTCTGACACTATGACATACGACCTTTTTTGACACTACTATTATAGTGCCAAAAAAGGTTTGTATTATGGGAAGGAGGGAACGAATATCCATTTCTGAGTCCGAACACATGTGTACCTGGTGAAGAGTAAATTCAAAAGAATACTAAACTTTTTTAAAACCGATTTTCGTTTACATGGAAGATGTTTTAGTGCATGTGGTATGTGTTAAATTTCAGCTCGTTCGGACATATGAGTAGCTCTCAGCAAAAAACAAAAACAAAATGGGTCAGAATAGTACATAAACAGTAATTTGACACGGACCTCACACCGAAGCATCTTTCATGCAAAAAAAAACAAATTTTCTTTAGTATTTTGTTTGATTTTACTGTTCATGGCGGGAGCAGATGAGCTCGGGAGCCAAATAGCCGCACCCACGGAGGAAGTACTTATTGACTCTAGCTTATGAGAATAGTTTATGAGAATTCTGGAGAAATATCAAAGATTCTTGCTATTCCCCGCAAAAAAAAAAAGATTCTTACTAGAGCTTTTTATCAACTATATTGTGCTATCAGTATGGCTATTATTGTTTTTGCAAATTATTATTCATGTATGGTCAATAAGCGACGGGCCTAGAAACTCCATCGGTGATGGGATTATAGGGCTCATGACTAATCTCCCACCGGTGGTACCTGCAGGGATACCTAATAGGCTACAACCGCGTAAATTAAAACTATGTCGTGTACACCAAGAATTGTTGCAGTAATAGATCGCGAGCTTACGACTAGACATGTCAAGCCCAGAATTGTTGCGGTAAGAGTTCGCGATTTTACCACTAGATGTGTGGACTCGCAGTGGAAGTGGAGTAGGAGAAACATAGCAGGTGCAGTCGTACTGCAGTATCCTCCTCGTCATCCCCTCAAATAGCTCGTCCAAGCGTCAAAGTTGCAACGCATCCAAGGTATCCATAGCTACGGGGAGGAAGGTTACTTGCCTACTTGCCGGGTTTGGCAGATCCAAACGGATGACTTTGAGCGTGGAACAAGTGACGATTGTGGTTTAGGAAATTCCCAATTGTTAAACCCTAAAAGTATGTGACATTTCCTAAACAACGCCTTAAGCGTCCTTTACTTCGTTAATTCCCAACCGGTGCACACCCCCCCCCCCCACCCTCCTTTCTCGGCTCAGCCCATTTACTTTCTTTTCGTTTCTTTCTATGTTTTCTTTTTACTTTTTTTTCTTATAATTGTTGTGTGCCAAATTGTATCAGTTTTCAACTTGGATTGGTTTTTCTTTTCATTCTGGTTTGCTGGATGTTTTTTATTCAGTTTTTTCTTTTCTTTTTTCCCTTTCCCTAAATTCGTGGATTTTTTTTCAAATTAGATGAACTTTTTTTCAAAATCGATGAATTGTTTTTCAAAATCGATGAACTTTTTTCAAATTCAATGAATAATTTTTCAAAGTTGATGAAGTTTTTTCAAATTCGATGATTTTAAAAAAATTCGATGAACTTATTTTCAAATTCAATGAACTTTTTTAAAATTCAATGACATCAAATTCTTTGAACTTTTTTTAAGAATCGATGAACTGTTTTCATATTCGATGAACAATGTTCTCCAAACTCATGAACTTTCCAATTTCTCGCTTCTTTTCAAATTCATGAACTATTTTTGAATTTGTGAATTTTGTCAGATCTACCTTTTTAAGTCAATGGTCAAACAACCAACGGTGGACCTCTCAATTGTGAACGAGTGCAGGAATCGACAAGCCAATCGAGTGAGCGCGTTAGGCCGGCCCAACTATGTCCCTGCGCGTGCGCCAATTGTGTGAAGGGGCACCTGAAGTGCCGTTTCAGAGCTCCCAATGTATGTGCCCTTCACCTTACATAGACATCCTGATAATGGGCTTCTATGTTAGAGGACCATCATGACTCAGTGTCTAGTCTAACTTGAATCCTAATATGATTTAGACTCTCCAGCCCCTTAAGTGTGCCCACCTATATAGGTGCATACACGTTTAGGCATCACACAGACACTCCAACTCATTCACTACTTGGTATCGGCCCCTAACAGGATGTGCAAATTTCCAAATGCACATAAAAAGATCGTATTGGATGAACTTTCATGATGTTAGATATTATGTGATGTACTATACTCTGTGTTAAACTCAAATTCATGTTTGATTGCATGTTGAGAAAGTGCCAACTCAAACTCTTCCATATTGGGACATGTGATGCCTTCTGTCACTAGAGGGTCATCTTTATCATACTCTACATCTAGGGTATGATCTGCCGCATGCAACTTATCCTCCTCCTTTACTTTAGACTCCAATTTGCCCTCACTCTTCCCATCATTGCCCCCCTTCTCTCTGATACCCCCGGATATATGTTTAGTCCTTTTCTTTATCTGAACAAACAATCACATTTATAGGTATAGATTAATTAGCAAAAAACACATTAGATACTAATGGCATTTTTGGCACACCACTACGGCATACTAGTGCCGTAATCTCACCCCCCCCCCCCCCCCCCCGCGGCGAAAACTAATGGCCTTTTTGGCACGCCACTAGTAAGCTTTAAGTATGTTCCCACTGTTCTTTGTTGTTGTCAGGTTGGCTTTGCACATTACTGTGTCAGTGTACGATATGTTCATTGACTGATTCAACCAAATCCTTATAATTCTTCAAGTCACGGTCAATGTCCTTCTCAACATACAAACATCTAGTATCCTCTTTAGCATCTTTTATAGCCCAAAAATTAGCTTTCAGCAAATAACTTCAATTTTGGATCCACTTGTAAATTAAAGAGAAACTTATACGTGAGCATTCCTACAAATATACTCTACTCCCACCAATATTGCATTCAAAAACCGAGATCAAACCTGGGATGACATTAACCCATATAGACACATCCGCATAGTCATCTCCAAGTTGGGACACCCGTCTGCTACCGAGATCGAAGACCCAGTCACACACTAACCCTGCAACCACATTGGAGGCCGAGCATCCAGTTGTGCCCAATGCCAGGCATGTTGCAATACCCTGGCCCGACCCATGTAGTTATACCGCTGCCCTCCACCACGGACGCACACAATCCTAAGCCCGCCACAACAAGTCGCTCAGACCCTTTGTAGTGGGACGAATTGACAACAGTGTCATAAAGGGCACCTAAGTTAAACTAGGTGTTAGACAGGGAACAATTTTTTTTCGTACCAACTAGGGAGGCTACAATTGTTTTACGAAACCTCATCAGAGGGCGGGGAATTCCACAATTGCATGAGAAGAGAAGAGTTGATTCAGTTAATGAGGAAAGTTGGATCCCAAAACAATACAATTCCTGGTTAATTAAAAAATATAAACACAAAAACACAACTATGACTAGAGCTAGAGGGTGGGATCTAGACAAAAACGTAGACACGCAAAATCATGGAACATAGTCCGGGTCGGACACAAGAGCACCGAGGCGCAAAACCACCGGATGGGGCACAACTCCAGCCAAAGTGACCTCCACCATACTTGCAAGAGATCTCATCCATAGTATGATTTGCGACCATCTATGCATCAAAGGAAGAACCACGAAAAACCCACCAAAAAAACAAATAGAAAACCGGTCAGAAGCTTCCAAAACCGAAAAAACCATATGCAATTTACATAGGCCGCCCCCTCGTTCAAGGGGCGTGCACCATGTACAACCGCGAATGTTGCGTATCGACCGTAGCGAGCGCTATGGGCGAATTGCCAATAGGGCGCTGGCGTTGGGTCAGCCTAGTCCCTCTTCTAGGGGGGGGGGGGTTATTTCAGGAGGTTCAAAGCGGCTTTTCTCTTTCAGGAAGCCCTTTTTTTAATCTTTTCTTATACTTTATTTTATCCTTTTATTTTCTTCTTATTTTTTAAAAAAATCATGAACTTTTTAAATTTCCTTTTTATTTTACCATTCTATTTTAAAATTTGTGAACTTTATTTAAATTAATGAACTTTTTTAAAATTCAGGAATATTCTTTGAATTTAGAAACATTTTTAAAAATAGTAACATTTTAAAATTTAGGAATTCATAAACTTTTGTCAAGTTCACAATTTTTTAAATTCGTGAACATTTTAAAAATTCATGAAAATAAATAAATTCGTGAGTAATATTTTGAAATTGATAAAAAAATAAAATTTTGGGAAAAAATCATGAAGTTTTCTTTTACAAATTCATGATTGTTTTTGAATCAAGAAACCATCTGAATTGACAAATATTTTTTAAAGTCACAAATGTCTTCAAATATTGAGAACATTTTTTGAATTCCACAAATATTTTTTCAACTCGTGATTTTTTTTTTCAAATTAACGAAGATCTTTTAAACTCTCCTGGCGGGGAGGACGAGGAGCAATGGATTAGTGAATGGGTTGGGAGAAAAGGCCCACCATGACAGAGTGCTCAATTTTTACTCGTGGAGATCCACGACATTTGGCCCAGGAAACAGATATAAATAGGCAAGCCGTTAGCATCAGCAACTTCCAACCCTAGTGTCAGAAGAAAAAGAAAACTCCTGAAGCAGCAGATGATGGCGGCGCCAGGCGAGACCGGCGGCCACAGCAACGGCGGCGCGCGCCGGAAGAACCTGACGGCCGCCCTCAGGCTGTTCCTCGTGTGCATGGTCTCCGGCGGCATCCAGTACATCTCCGCTCTAGAAATGTCCCTCCTCTCGCCCTACTCCCAGGTGCGTGCGTCCGCGCATCGCCGGCTGCTAGTACCTCAGACACCATCATCTTTTCTAATCCAAACGGACAAAGTCAAAATTTATAGTAATACCATAATCTGATGATGATGTTATATTCACGATGGCTCTTTTGTTTGGCTATAGATAGAATCTTGGGATTCCGCACAAGTATGCTTCCATGATTTGGATTGGCGGACCCATCGCCGGATTTCTGGTGAGTGTTTTTATGTGACCCGTCTCATCTTGTCTTCAATTTGAGTGAACTGCAAAAACAACCACATTTCAAGTTTAATTTTGGAACTGCCACCACATTCCTTAGTCATCCCAAAAATCTCTCTTTTTCTGTTAATTTTCTCAATAAACACTGATGATCGATTTGGAGCGAAATAATCCAATTTCTGACATACCGGCCCACTTATCAGTGCCACGTGGCAGTATAAGTCAACACAAACCTTCTTCTCTTTGCGACATTCACTCGAACAACTTGGATGCGAGGGAGGTTGCAGAGAGGTGGCTCGCTGGCCTGCACGCCGCGCCGCCTGTACAAGCTCGCTGGCCTGCGGCCTGCGCACACAAGTAGGCAGGAGCAGTACCTCCATGGCGAGCTCGGTTCGCGTCAGCGGTCAGACGACGATGTGGGACACAACAAGTCTAGGGAAGGGTCTGAGCCGCCCATGTCAGGGTCCCATCCACGACTCCCTCTCCTCGTCTCCTTCTCTCACCAGAGTGCCTCCTCCTTAGCCTCTCCTGCATCGACCGCCTCCCGGCGAGCAAAGCGCCGCAAGGCCCTCTACCCATCTCCCGCTCCACTCACCTTGCTCCTCCATCCCACCTCCTACACCCGCTCGCCCAACCATGGCCACTTCTTCTTGCACCGTCGTCATGACCACGGCTCGGCAGCAGCTCCTACCGCCGCGACTCACGGCCCCGCCATGGCCGACTCACGCCATCGCGTTGTGAAGCCGTTGCGTCGGCCTTCTCTACCAAGGGAAGACCGCGCCGGCCGCCTCGCGCTCCTACTCCTGTGGGCACCGACCCCATCACCTCTGTGCCCTCCCGTCCATCTCTGCCCATGCATGCGAGGTGTTAATTAGAATGCCCCCAAGGAGAAGACGGTTTGAGAGAGATGACAATGCTGACGGGTGGGCCTTCCATTCAACTTAAAGGTCAACAAACGGTGTTGACCATTTAGTGCCACACAGCACTGACCAATGGGCCCGGTACGTCAAAAATTGGTTTAATTGGCTCCAAGTCGATCATTAGTGTTTATTGAGAAAATTAGCAAGAAAACGGGTAGATATTTGGGCCCCCATGAAAGTAGTGGAAATTCCAAAACTAAACTTGAAATGTGGTGTTTTTTTTGCAATTCACTCCTTCAATTTACATCATCTTATCATCTTCTCGGACAAGCATGCACCATTGCAAGAACTTGTGATTGCTGTCAAGCTTATCTAGTGCCGGTGCCTGAGCAAAATCATCTCTTTAAGACTTTTACCGTATCATAGTCTTAACTCTTGAGTCTTAACTAATCTCAACTAGCACACAGACACCCATAAAAACGGCGCTTTCATGGGATGAGAACCCAATTGGTTATAAACGCACGTTTCGCAAGACAGACATGAGATCATCGCTAGATCATAACAATCTATTTCTTTGCTAGGTAAACCCCATCGTGGGCTACTATAGCGACCGATGCACCATGAGGATAGGACGCCGGAGGCCCTTCATCATCCTAGAATGCCTAGTCATATGCATCTCTGTAAGCTCATGCATCAAAACTCATGGTCTTGTTTCCGTTGGACGTACTGGCAATTTTTTGGTAGCCAAAAAATCTGACTTGAACAGGGCATGCTCATCGGTTTCTCCGCGGACATCGGGCGATACCTTGGTGACACTAAAGAGAACTGCGGGTCCGTAACAATACATTTTTCGCGAGCTTTCATAGAGAGTGTGGTTTTCCTACCATGCATGATCCACTTCTGAATGTGATCCCTGCATTCGGATTTTGTGGATATATACAATACGATGAAATATTAAGATATGCACTCCGAAAGAAGAAGAAACCTAACGAAACATGCTGAATACACTTTCGAAACAAGGATTTTTTTTTCCGCAAGAATCATTATGTACTACTATGAGTTCTCATGTGCTATAACATTGGGACAAGACAAATTTTGCCAAAGCAAAAAAGCATGACACCATTCTCCAAGTAACGACAGACCGTGGATGCATGCAGGCACACTGTATAACATGAATAGTAGGAACTCATTTCTTAGCTTGCATGTAGTCGACTTGTATCCCCTTTATCTCATGAGAAAAATGTGTGTATTGTTTTTTCTTCTTCAGCACCTACACGGGCCCTCGCTGGGCTGCCACGGCGGTGTATGTCGTCGGCTTCTTGTTGCTGGACTGCGTCATCCACACCGCACAGGCGTCGGTTCGAGCAATGATGTCTGACCTATCCGGTGAGCTCAATCCATCCTTCGTTTCATCGTCGATCAATTGTGTTGCAGCACTTGTTTCCCACTGAAATAACTAATCAACATAGTACCCGTTATTCTGTTGCGCCGAGTGCAGCTGCCAATTATGGCCCCAATGTCGGTCAGGCGATCTTCACCGTGTGGATGGCTATCGGCAGCATCCTCGGCTACACGGCCGTCGCCTACGGAACATGGCACCAGTACGTTCTAGTCTTATTCTATATACGAGTAGATCAGAAGATCATGTCCTTCTTTTGGTCCTTACTGATGTGAATCCGTCATATGTATGTATAGGTGGTTCCCCTCTCTGAAAACTAGCGCATGCTGCGAGGCTTGCGCAGATGTTAAGGGGGCTTTCTTGACTGCTGTGGTGAGTCTGTCCTTACTGTCACCATCAGCCCAATAATTTTGCTTCCATGATAGTGACAAAAATTTGATCATATACATTTGTACATGGCCGATCAGGTGCTCATCGTCATCAGCACAGTAGTGACCATGCTCCTTGCCGATGAGCAGTCCCTCGACGGCGAGGATGTCGGCACCTCCTCTTCCGCTCAAGCTTGCGGGGGCCTCAAGGCGTTCATCGACCTCTTCACTAGCTTGAAGAACATGAGTCCTGCCATGTTCAGAGTGCTCGCCCTAACAGCCGTCACCTGGGTACGTCCAGACTCCAGAGACCAGAGCTATTAGGCGAGTGTAATGCATGCATGCCCACACTGCACCGAAGTGACTACATGCTCTAAGCCTCTAACATGGATCTCTCTTGTGAACTGGTATTTGGTTGCAGCTCTCCTGGTTCCCCTTCCTGCAGTACAACACCGACTGGATGGGCCGCGAGATCTACCGCGGCAACCCGAACGGGACGGCTGACATGGCCGACGACAAATACAATGCCGGTGTCCGCGAAGGAGCCATCGGGCTCCTCCTCTGCTCGGCCTCGCTTGGGGTCACCTCCTTCCTCATCCCCAAGCTATGCCGCAAGCTGACGTCCAAGGTCATCTGGTCCATCAGTCTCTTCTCAGTGTTCCTCATCATGGCAGGGATGGTTGCCGTCGGCGTCGTCTCGACCAAAGGGTACAATCCGTCGATGAGTGCCAGCCTCACCATTGTGGGCCCCGACAACAGTCTCAACGCCCTCGCGCTCACCATGTTTGCGCTCATCGGGATCCCGCAGGCTGTGCTGTACAGCGTTCCATGGGCCGTCGCCGCTGAGCTCGCGGCGGGGGAGGGTGGCGGCCAAGGTTTGGACTTTCTTTGTGATTTGTAAACATCTTTGCGTTCTCACTGCCCCTCTAAATTGCTCCAAGAAATAATTAACCCGATTTTATTGTTCAATGACCAGGAGTCACCGTTGGTGCGATCACCATTGTCATATCCCTATCTCAAGTGAGTATTCCTGCTTGCTGTTTTTGCAGATTAATGTGTCTTGGAAGAGAAATAATTTTCTTGTCATTGATGCTCTTTACCAGCTGCTAGTCGGGCTCACCGCTGGTCCGATAGACGGGCCTTCAACAAGGGCAACGCGCCGGCATTCGGCATCGGTGGTGTCGTCGCCTTCATATGCGCTGTCCTGGTGGTGCTTGCGCTTCCGGATACCAAGGACGGCAGGGGGCTCAAAAGATTGTTATAGGGCAGGGAAGATTTGGTCAAACTCAATATGAAGGATGCATATTTGTAATGACTAAATGGATTGGAGAAATATTTGTAAGATAACAACTGTGATAACGAAACTCTTTATCTAGGGAGATTTATGCAGTGACTTTGATTTAGGGAGTATATTATTATGTTTTTGAATTTTGGGTTTCTGCTATCGAAACTGGATACAAAGAAGCAGGAATAGATTTTAAAAAAAAAAGATTAGAGAAAAGTAAGTAGAATTATATTCAATAAAAGAAAGGGGTTTTCCGTAAGAAAGTGTGGATGGTTCAAATTGGCGTAACATGAAACCTATTAGTGCAAAAGCCCCGTGAGAGCTACAAAAGTTCATAGACGCAAACCAATATATGGTTGGATGGTTAGAGGTACAGTGGTATCCCTGGCCCATCAGGGTTCAAGTCCTGGTGCTCGCATTATTCCTGGATTTATTTCAGAATTTCCGGCGATGCGCATTCAGTGGGAGGTGATGTTCCCGTCGACGACGAGGCGCCTATGGTGACTTCGTAAATCTCAAGATGATATACCGGCTCAGTCTTTCGGAGGTGCTCATAGGGTTACGGTGGGTGTGTGTTTATAGCGGTGAGTGTATGCGCGTATATGAGCGCGTGTGTATGTACTATGTTCAAAAAATAAAAAGTCCATAGACAACCTAATTGACACCAACGAGTAAACCTTTCTATGTATTATACATCTAGTCAAGTAAAAAAATGTTTTATTTATCCTTAAATTATATAGGGTTAAATGTTAAAGGGGTTCTTATGTTTCATAAAAAATGTTTTTAGGTGATGTCAAAATATAATTTGTTTGTTAGGTCAGAATCTGAAGAAACTAATTCTATATGGAGAAACAAAAAACCTTTCATTTCCGACGTGAATAGATTTTTTATTCAAAATAAAGGTTCTTGTCTTGTGGGGAACGGTGCACACATTTTTGGAATACAGGGTATAATCCTCCACTTGGACAATTAGACAGCGAACCTATAATTAACGACCCAATTGCAAGAGCGGAGGAATAGCGTCTTTGCCCATAAGACTCTAATTCTAGGTTCCTTCTAATTTTTCTATAATCAACATGTTTTTTTTTTGGATTTTGACACATATACATAAAACTTAATCTACTAATTAATTCTTTGATCTAAATTTCGTCTATTGTATAGTATTTATAATACTTCAAGAGCTAATGAAACTATTTTGACAAAATTCAATTCTCTCAATTCCTCGGCAATCACGTCAAAAACTTGAGTTCCTTTTGGATTGCCTTTTTGATCAATTATAACTGCACCATTGTTCAGTGCCACCTTTCGTAGCCTTTTTTTACCCATACTGTAAGCAAAAGCCTACAACCTAATGTACAACAAGAAGTTCAGAACAAAACCTACCATTGATATGATGTTGCAAACCAGTAGTTAAGGTGTACCCTTTACAAAGGTCACGCCTCATGTACGATACTTGTCACAACATGTGAGTTTTGCACTTTCTTTCGTAGATTCTTTTTTCAAAACATTTATCTCTGGAACCTTACATCCAAATCACGAACCGTTTTCACCGTTGGGCTTCTCGCGTCGAGATCTTCGAAATTAGATTTCATGTATTCCGCTTGTTTCAAAATATAAGATGCATTAGTTTTTTCAAAAGTCAAACATGTGCATGTTTAACCAGGTTTTTAGATAAAAAAAAATAACAATATTTATAATACCAAGTTGGTACCATTAGATTTATCATGAAAAGTATTTTCATATTTTCTTTATTTTTTACTCTAGACGTTGATATTTTATTCTATAATCTTAGTAAACATAAACATGTTTGACTTGCATGAAAATCGATATAGCTTATATTCTGGAACGGAGGGAGTAACATGTTGGATAAAAACAATCTCTGAAAAAAGGGAAAATAGAAAAAAAAATCGAAATGAAGAAAATATTAGCCATGACGAAAAAAACGAAAAACGGGAAGCACACTTGTGCTTTCACTTTTTGAGAAGCATAGGCGTGCTTCACGGCGAAGCACATGAATGGACTTTCACTTTTTTGGGAAGCACAGATGAGTGTGCTTCTCGCGGAAGCATTTGTGTACTTTTCGCTTGTTGAAGAAGCACAGATGTGTTTCACACCGAAGCACATGTGTGCTTTTCACTTTTCGAAGAAGCACATATGTGTTTCTCATCAAAGCATAGTTGTGCTCTTCACTTTCTTGTGAAGAACAACTATGCCTTTTCACACGGTGTGCTTCACGGGAGGAAAAAAATCCATGAAAACCAAGCACAATCCAAAACCCAAATAAAAAAACACATATAGAAAAATAAACACGCTTCCCACAGGTGAGTCCAGCGCACGACACGGGGTGGCGCTGGGTTGCACCACATGGTGACTAGAGACGCTCCCCCACGCGCTTGCAACTGCCCGCTGGGAAGCCCTTGCATGGGGTACCCGTTAATTCCTCCATCCCTAGAATGTTTCTCTTCTTTCTACGTGCTATGTCTTCTCTCGAAACAGACTCCTCTCCCCCACATTATAAATAAAGCACAAATCAAGGTACACGGCCAGCGATATAAGTGATCAAGCATTTAGCATAGCGAAATCATATCAACGTCAATCTTAGAACATAGTGGATATTAGGGATCAAGCCCTAACAAATCTGAAAACGATTACATAAGAAATCCCATCTACCTCCAAGTGTCTACAGAAGATTCCTCACACGTGGATGTGAGCATCATGAAATTGTTGATGGGGAAGGGTTGGTGATGACGACGGCGATGAATCCCTCTGCCCGGAGCCAGAAATGGACTTCAGATTAGGCTCGCGACAAGGAATAGGGGGTGGCGGGGGTTCTATATCGTAAAACTCGATGGATATTTTCTATGATTTTTTCTAAAAGACATGTGAATTTATAGCACTGGAATCGGGTCAAGGTTGTGGCCAGCGGCCCTACACGGGAAGGTGGCGCCCTAGGGTGTGGTTGTGCCACCTGGCCAGGTGGTGGCATGGTGGCCCCCTCAGGTACTTCTTTGCTCCAGAAATCTTTATTTATTCTAAAATAAATCTTCAAAAATTCTCGTCCAATTTGAGCACTTTTATTTCTGCACAAAAATGACACAATGATAGTTCTGTTGAAAACAACGAATCCGGGTTAGTTTCACTCAAATCATGTAAATTAGAGGCCAAAACAATAGCAAAAGTATTTAGAAAAGTAGATATGTTGGAGACGTATGAGTAATCCTCAAGTTACATCTTTCCCTTTGATATCCCAACCTATCACCTTGCGGTCTTCGGGTCCGAACAATAACGGGTGCATACAGCTTACAGATATGATCCAAAACAACAATTATATTCATGAAAACATAAAGAGTTTATATCAGAAATCATGTCACTCGGACCCTAATGACAAGCATTATGCATAGAAAAGTCATAGCAACAACATTCTTTGAACATAAGGGATACTATGCATCAAGCTCTAACAATTCTTGCATTATTACATAGAGAATATCATCATGTGTTGAATACCACCCCATGTGCCTACAATAGGGAATTACTCACACATGGATGGGGGATACATGATGGCTTGATCGATATGAGTTGGTGATGATGATGGCGATGATTTCCCATCTTCAGGGGCCAAGAACAACCTCTATATTAGCTCTCTGAAAGAGAACCGGGGGTTATGGTGGATCTGTATCACCAAAAGGAAAAGTCTTTGTATGGTTAGGGTTTTTTGCAACGTGAGTAAAGATATATGCCGAGGAGGGTCGAGAAGCGGTGCACCCACGCGCATCCAAGGGGGTGGATGAGTCGGGCACGCGCGCTGCTGCTCCGTACCCCCCCCCCCCCCCCCTCCGTCTCTCCTATGGGCTCCATGGGTCTTTTCATCTAAAAGAATTTCTATATTTTCTAGGAATTTTATGAGAAAGTTGATTTCTGTACGAAAAGTAGACATCTCGGTAATTCTTCTGAAAACAACGTCAGTCTTGTTAGTTCTATTGATGTATCAAGCATATCATTGCTCATGGGCGAAACAAACACCTTCTCTCATGGCAAGAGTTTAATTCAATGATAAGTGGGTGACTCATTCCCTTGTACTCCCACCGGTCCAACGGTTAAGCGATGTAGATATATTGCTTATCACCATTGACACGTGAGCTCTTTGGGTCTCAAGGGGTGTACTTAGAGCACCTCCAATAGATGCCCTAAAATAGAGTAGCTGCCCCCAAAAACTGTTTTTAGGATTTTTAGGCAAAAAAATCATTGTTCCGGCAGATACCCAATCCCTATATGGTGCTGCAAATTTTCTGGGCACGCCCTAAAAATTTGGTGCAAGTAATATATATTTGGGGCACCAAGGTCGCTGGCCGATCCTACCCCCAAAACTAAAAAAATGTTGTGGTGGGAAGGCAAACGCCACGATGAAACTTCCACGTCACCGCCCCATGCCGATTCGGGCCGTTTCTCGCCGCCTCCGCACAGTGCCACGACCTCGCCGGCCGCCCCTGGCCCCGTCACAACCTCACCGCTCATTCCTGCCGCTCGGGATGTCCGCCGCAACCCTGCGACCGTCGCCAAATATTGGGACGCCTCCGACCGAATCCGCCGATTCCGACCGTTCCCCGCTCTGCAGCCACCTCACATGATCACCGCAACATCGCCGCAGCCCACCGACGTCGATAAGAGGCCATTGCGACAGTCGGCGAGGCCTGCTTCTTGTCGAGCTCCCGGGACCCGACTCTCTTCTTGTTAAAAAATATTGATGATCTATTTGGATTAGGGGGAGTGTTAAGATTAATTAATATAGTAATTACGGGATTAATCCCTGCTTGTAATAACTGTTGGCGGTTGCTTTCTGCAATCGTTGCATCGGTTCTGTCCGAACCGACGTCCCGACACCCCCCTTGTAAAACGCCTGTTCCGGTGCTATATATAGCACTTCATTTAATGCAAAGAGAGATAGTTTTGATCTCAAACAATTAGGTTGCCTAGAAAGGGCATGTTTGGTCCATGGACACGCAAATGTCGAGGACTTCTATTTGTGGGTGAATAATTCAAACCTAGCGATGTAAGTAGCGTTAGTATATATTTGGTCGAACCCTTTTTGCATGAAATGTTTGAAATACATGGAAATTTAAACAGAAAGCACTTTTGCAAATGCCGTACTCAGAGAACATCAGGTAGACGATCCTGTAACAAGTACAAGAGTTGAGTGAAATTGTCTCGGACTGTTAGTTATATATAAGCATGTGAAATTGTGAATGCATGATTAATTAATACTCCCTCCGTCCCAAAATAAGTGACTAGAGGAAGTATAATTATATATTACACAGAAGCATTTGCGTCACGTCGTACGCGGCCACCGAGGCACTCTAGTAATTATATGCGTCATGTGTGGTTATCTCATGTCCGCTCCATGAGCGCATCGGCCTATGCAACACAGGCTAGCAAACGCCATAGAAAAATTTGCCTCCTCAACGCAGACAAACAAACTACGTATAAAACATGAGAAAGTATCACGTGGAAACTGACCTTCAGTGAAAACCTGGAAACCAAAATGTGGACCGTCAGATCTACAACGCAGGCTGCAGATTGAATCACACGTTTTGGCATATAAGAGCCCGCAGGGTTGGTTATTCTATTAAACGAAATCCTTGGGTTTTCTTGTAAAACGTGCAAAATAAGTGGGAGCGTGGCCAGTCGTTGGATCTCCGATCCAACGGTTCATGTTTGAGTTTCCAAGTTTCCACTGAGGATCGGTTTCCACACGATACTTTCTCATAAAACAGAGAAAGTATCACGTGGAAACTGACCTTCAGTGAAAACCTGGAAACCAAAATGTGGACCGTCAGATCTACAACGCAGGCTGCAGATTGAATCACACATTTTGGCATATAAGAGCCCGTAGGGTTGGTTATTCTATTAAACGAAATCCTTGGGTTTTCTTGTAAAACGTGCAAAATAAGTGGGAGCGTGGCCAGTCCTTGGTTATTCTATTAAACGAAATCCTTGGGTTTCTACTTTTAATTTACTCAATCAGACCCAACTAAACCAATACTTAAAGAGACAGGAGACAGACGATACAAGCAACCAAACACGTCCTAAGGGCATGTACAATGGTGCTATCTTAGGGCATGTACAATGGTTGATAAGATAGTCTTATCTTAAGACTTGCATGTAATTTAGAAATGACAAAAAAAATATCTACAATGGGTCATCTCTTAGCCTTATCTTCAATAACTAGTTATTCCTGAAAACATGATGACACATATTGTGCTAAAAGATCACCTCTTGTCTTCTCTTAAATAAGAGAAGACAAACATTTTCTTATGAGTTCTCTCTCCTCCACCTCATCATCTATCCTCCGTGGCACTCCTAAGATAGCACCATTGTACATGCCCTTAGGAGTGCCACGTAGGATAAATGATGAGGTGGAGGGGAGAGAACTCAGAAAAAAAGCTTTGCATTTAAGAGAAGACAAGAGGTGATCTCTTAGCACAATATGTCTCACCACGTTTTTAGGAATAACTAGTTATCGAAGATAAGGCTAAGAGATGACCCATTGTAGACAATTTTTTTTGTCATCTCTAAATTACATGCAAGACTTGAGATAAGACTATCTTATTAACCATTGTACATGCCCTAACAGAAACAGACCGGATGTTGAAAATCGGCCGAGGAAATAGGGTTGCCAACGAAAAACGAAATGGAAAGAGAGAGAAGATAGATTTTTCATTTCGAGAGATTGTTTTATATTTTTCATTTTTTTAGTGTTATTTTTCATTTTTTTTGAGCCGTATGTTTTTCACTATTGGTTGCCTAGAAAAGAAACACCAAGTGGAAAAAGACCTACATAGGACCCATCAGGCAGAGAGACAACCATTCGAACCACCCCCGACCCTGACCCCTCTCCTCACCCTCTCCATCGCCCCCCTCCTCCACCCGCCGCCGCCCGCCATGTGGAAGCGCGCCGCCTCCCTCATCCTGGCCCGCCGCTCGGCCCTGGCCGCGCAGCGCGCCCCGGCGATCTCGGGATCCGCCGCGGGCGCCCTCCGCCGCGCGCCCGCCTTCTTCTCCACCCTCGGTAAGCCGTCGCCCCCCGCCGCCGTCCCCCCCGTCCGTCTCTCGGCCCCGATTTGACAGCGGCGAGCCGCGCGTTTCCGCAGATGCGGGGCAGGCGAGGACGCGGGTGGAGGACGTGATGCCGATCGCCACAGGGCTCGAGCGCGAGGAGATCGAGGCCGAGCTGCAGGTCCGCCCGCCCCCTCCTCCTCCGTCGTGGCCGCCTTATTCCGGCCTCGTCTCTTCCCGCGGCTTCATTCCTCGCTGTATCATTCTTGACCCTCGTTGGATTTCGTCTTCAGGGGAAGAAGAGGTTTGACATGGACGCCCCCGTCGGCCCATTCGGCACCAAGGTCAGCGCTTTCCATCTTTGGTACCATCTGCTGTGGTCATCTGATCCGTGGTCCGTGCGTGGTTGGATTGTCTAATACTAGGTTGTTTAGGATAGATTGTTTTGTCTGCACTGAAATGTCGATGCCTAATCCTTAGGCTGGAGGTTATTGCCTTAATGCACTAGTAATAGGCAGAAACTGATTTGCTGAACATAAGTCAGGTATTGGTGAGGACAATGGCACCACTCTAGTTGTAGGTTTTGGGGGATGTGACGGTTGATATTTTGTTTATTGATTGGGTTTTCGTCGCAATCGTATGCGGGATTGAGTTGTCTCCATTGGTTCTTTTTGTTGAGCTAGATGGTGCACATGGTTGTAGGGCAGGATACAATATTTTGATAGATTCAGTCCAGCTTAGACAGCCATGTTTGTGTTCATATTTTTCGAAGTCGTGTTGGTAAAATGAGGTTGTTTGTTGCATCCAAATTTGTCTTCTTGCTATGCATTTAACATTCTTATGACCTCGTCATTGCTTGTATATTTTGTGCTCTTGTCATCTCTGGGTTGTGATAACATCAGACCTTGGCAATCAGCATTTGCTTCATAGCAAATATATAAGCTGTCTTGGGCTTTTAGCATGTTAAAATACAATTCAGGAGTTGTTGCAAGGGTTAACTTTCTCAATTTCACCAGTTGTTCTGACTCTGACCCACCTTTTGAACTTACACTACTTGCAGGCATCTAGAATTTGCTTTTTCATTGGTCTGTTTTCTATTCTTTTCATGCTTATTAGTCTGTTTTTGTTCTTGGTTTGTAATATCATGTGAACACTTCGTTTCATGGAGATATATTTTGTTTGGAAAATCCTGCTTGTTTTATTTGGTGAGTCTGTTCCTTATCAATGTGATCTTAGCTGCTGTGGAGCATTAGTTGAATCTTGGATCTGTTTGTTATGATTTGTGAATTGGCATACTCAATGGTTGTAACTCTTAGTTTGAACTTGAATTTATAGTTTCTCATCTTCCAGTCTAATGTATCTCCAATAAAGTATATTGTCCTCATATATCAAGGGCAGACTATTCTCTGTTAGGATGGTGAATTGCTTAGATGTCCCTGTGTATGCTTCTTTGCTCAACTGACCCCTTTCTGTTTTAGCACACTGATTTGCCCGGCCTATTTTCTCATAACTTATCCACTTGACTTGCAACAGCTGTTATCTGATATGGTTGTGAGTTCACAAATAGGCATTCCATTCTGTTTTGTTTGTTTAACAAATCACTTTGTCGAGCGTTTTGTTGTTGGCTCAACTGTACCTTTTGTATCATTGTCCACTTCAGTTGTTTTTTCTACTCGTGTGGTCTAACTGAACGAATATGTGTCCACATCTTCATTCATAGGAAAATCCAGCTATCATTCAGTCATACTTCGACAAAAGGATTGTTGGTTGCCCTGGTGATGAAGGAGGTATATTACCTTGCATGCATAATTCCAGCTGCGAAATTTCAGTCTTCTCCTGCATCTTATCTAGAAATAATCATCAACCCGGCATGAATCTAATTAACTCAAATTCCAAATTGCATTGTTTTTGCTTTTTTTTCAGAGGATGAGCATGATGTTGTGTGGTTTTGGTTGGAGAAAGGCAAGCCGCATGAATGCCCAGTCTGCACTCAGTACTTCAAGGTGTGTCGGTATCTCTGTTGACATTAAGTTTCTTTGTCTTGTGAGAACTATTTTTGAACAAGATGCTAAATCATGCATTGCCTCCATGTTTCTGTTTGAGCTTTGAAATTTTAACTTTGTTTCTACAGCTTGAGGTTATTGGGAACGGAGGAAACCCTGATGGACATGATGACGACGACGACCACCACCACCACCATTAAGATCGAAGAGCATGTCTACTGATGAAACGGTGGACCGGTGCCTCCTTTTTTTCCTTGCTGAGATGCCTTGAAGCTGTGAAAAACACCAGCATTTTTGCGTGCCCATAGAGTTTAATACCCATGCCAACCAGTTTGCTGTGCTCAGTTGTTATGACTGGGAAATAGGAACAGCAAAGGGCTCTGGAAAACATAGTTTTTCTGTCCGGAGAATTACGCACACGAATAATGCGAATTCATTAAACAAATAGTGACATCCCTTTCAATTCATTAAACAAATAGTGACATCCCTTTCATTTTCGGCTCGCCTTTCCTCGAGTCAATAAGGCTTTAATTGCTTCTTCTTTGCGTGGATGGCTCCATGTTCAGCAGGCACATCAACTGCTCCGCTGGTGGATGATTTGTTATCCCCGCATCGTTTTCGCCTTGACGATCTTGATCCGTTGTTTGTTGTCGATTTTTTATGACGATGATGATAAGCAGAGCTTGAGGAAACTGTCAATCAAGCTCCAGTTTCTTTGCAGTGATCTAAACGCTCTTATATTTCTTTACAGAGAGGGTAACATTTACTAGTTGTTTGGCTGAAACATTCAAACCTTGGATTTGGCCGAGGTGGAGGCTTCACCAACCACGCAGGACAGTGGTGACACCACACTATCCACCGATGTCACCGATGGCGTCGAATCCCTCTTTGCTCATCCACTTAACAATTCGAGAGTGCGCATGAAATTCTCGACGAAATTCCGCGTGGCGCGGCGCCATTCGTGTCGCTCAAATTGTGTTCTTGGTTTGAACTTTGAACATTTCTTCTCCTGTTGCCTATCCTATTCGAAATTTATGGCTCATGATAGGCCAGACGAAAGCTCAAAATTTTCTAGTTGAGAGTTTCGTTGTCACTCTTTAAGATTTATAAGGATCGACGTTCAGCAAGTCAAAACTGGTAGTAGTAGGAGGTGAAGGAGCTCGGACGATGGTCAGGGATCACACTGGATGGCGAGCAGAAAGGCCAAGGTGCTCGCCGTCGCGGTGGCCGGCGCCGTGCTCGCGGCGGCGGAGGTCGCCCTCTACCTCTGCCTGCGGCTGTCGAGGCCGTTCTACCTCTCCACGGCCGCCGTCCTGGCGGCGACGGTGCTGACGCTGCTGCTGCTGCTCCACTGCACTGCGGGGCGGGCGGACCGCATGGCGGCGCGCCGCGCGCTGGACGACGGCGAGGAGCTGCGGGCGGAGTACAGCTACTTCCGCAAGGTGGCCGGGCTGCCGCGCAAGTTCTCGCTGCACGCGCTGGCGGCGGCGACCGACGACTTCCGGTGCGTGGCCGGGCGGGGCGCCTCGGGCACGGTCTTCCGCGGCGTCCTCGACGACGGCATCCCCGTCGCCGTGAAGCGGATCAGCGACGACGGCCCCGGCGCCGGCCGCGCCGACAAGGAGTTCCGGGCGGAGGTCTCCGCCATCGCCGGCGCGCAGCACGTCAACCTCGCCCGCCTCCTCGGCTTCTGCCTCGGCTCCCCGCGCTTCCTCGTCTACGAGTACATGGAGCACGGCTCCCTCGACCGCTGGATCTTTCCCCCCGCCGGCGCCGGTGACGACGACGACGGCCGCCCGCGCGGATGCCTGCCGTGGCCGCGCCGCTACCAGGTCGCCGTCGACGTCGCCAAGGCGCTCGCCTACCTGCACCACGACTGCCGCTCCAAGGTGCTGCACCTGGACGTCAAGCCGGAGAACACCCTCCTCGACGACGGCTTCCGCGGGATCCTCTCCGACTTCGGGCTCTCCAAGCTGGCCGGCAAGGACCAGAGCCGGGTGGTCACGGCGGTGCGCGGCACCGCGGGGTACCTGGCCCCGGAGTGGCTCCTCGGCGCCGGCGTCACGGAGAAGTCCGACGTCTACAGCTACGGGATGGTGCTGCTGGAGCTGGTCGCGGGGCGCCGGTGCGTGCGCCCGGAGGAGGACGGCGGGTGGTCGTACCTGCCCAAGATCGCCGCCGAGATGACGCGGACGGGGCGCGCGATGGAGGTCCTGGACCGGAGGCTCGCCGTCGGCGTCGGGGAGGCGGAGCAGGCGGCGGTGCGGCGCGCGGTGCACGTGGCGCTGTGGTGCGCGCAGGAGAAGGCCGGGGCGCGGCCGAGCATGGCGCGCGTGCTGGAGATGCTGGAGGGGAGGGTCGCCGGGGAGGTGGAGGCGCCGCCGCCGTCGGACACGATCATGGAGGACCTGCTGGCGCTCGGCCACGCGCGCGCGCGGGGCGGCGGGCCGCTGCGGCTGCCGTCGGCGGGACCGGCCGGGAGGGCCGCCTCGTCGGCGTCGGTGCTGAGCAAATACGACTCGTTCGCCATGTCCTACCTGTCAGGGAGATAGCGTTTCCCCGTCTGCACAGTCGAGCCAGCTCTTCGGCTTAACTGCATTTGCAGGTGACTTGTGCTGACTTGGCATGGGGTTAGACCGTGATTGGTCAATCAGCTTGCCACTCAGGTGGTCCACGTGTCAAGGAAAATTTGTAGGTTTGGCCACGTGGCACGCTGCTTGTGCCAAAGAGGTGACTATACAACCTCGGGATCAGGGAGGATGAAACAAGAGGGCGGGGAACAAAATTAGGGTTTGGGATAGGCGACGAGGAGGCGGCCGGCGACGAGGAGAGGGTAGTCGGTGGCACAATTCCGGTTTGATTGTGCCATTTTTCACGCACCTAGTATTGTGGAGGTTGGACACAAGATAATTCATAATTTATTACTGAGCCGTTACAAAATGATTTAAATCCTACCATGTAACGGTTGTTTGTTTTAAACATTGACCTATTGATCCCTAATACCGATGGTGTTGTGTATGGATGAAACGGAGTGGAAACGGATGGAACTGGGTGCTACCAGATTTGTTTTCATATTTTTTTGCAAAAACGGAAACGAATACAGAAACCCTGGAAATGAATATAGAAACAGATACTGCCGGAAACAAACACAGAGCGAATACGGAGCGGACACAGAAACATAAGTGGGCATTGTACGGAAATTTAAAACCCCTTGATTCGTGTAGAAATAAACATAGAACCAAAAAAATAATGAAATGTTACCCTGGCTAAAAAAATAATATGATTATGTTGGCACCTTAGCATAGTATAGTAGTAGTAGTAGTAGTACTGGACAATTGTGTATAGGATCTAGTTGAGTAAGTATGTGGTAATAGAAGTTGGGCCTCAAATTATCCATTATTATCATTGTGTCATTGTGTGTTGTTTGGTAGTTGGGCTACAAAGCATCCATAGACCTATACGAAAAACGGAAATTTCATATTCACGGAAACGAAAAGTTCCGTTTCCACCTCTGTTCCACCGGAAAACACCGTTCCGTTTTTGTTTCCGTTTTCGCATAAAAATTTCCATTTCCATTTCCGTTTTCATATTTCCTCTCCGTTTTCATTTTTCCTCCGGAAAAGCGGAAAGTTTCCACTCCATTTTCATCCCTTGTGTTGTGTGAGACAGCTTCCATGATTCACGGGCATAGATTCCTGCCAACAGTTCTCGACGATGATGCTAGAGTTTGCATGGTATGTCGATGTGGTAGTGGCGCTGGCTTACCTTTGCCAATGGGTCCTCCGGCCTCATTTTTGTCATGTAGGTGCAACCTCCGGTGTCGAGGTGAGGCATGTGATAATTCCTAGAGGGCAGACTCTTGGATCTGGGGCTCTTCCGGTTGCGACAGTTCGATCGGACCATAGGCTTGATGACTTTTTCCTCCACGATCAACAACGATAAGCTAGCTCTCGCGATGAAGCGACGCCCTATCGCGCTTTCAATGTATTTTCTTTATTTTCTAGAGTTAATTGGCATGCTTGTTTTGTCGATAGATCGAAATGTACTTTTAAGAGAGAAAAAACCCCAATGTTTTTTTAGACAAACAGCGCGGCCCGAGAGCCCCACGGTTCAATTGATAACAACGAAACCGTAAAGTAACAAGTTCAAGGCCAGACCTTATTAGTCTTATAATTAAGGTTCCAGCAAAAAGAAAAAGGGGATCAGACATATAATTGACCAGTTTTTGATAGCTTTCAGGATCCTCTATCAAACCTGTTTGATGTCAATCCATCGAACATTATCAAAAATCATGCTGTTTCTATATTTCCGGACACACCAAAGTATAGCTGAGCTAACCAAATTAATTAATTATAAAAGACGATTCTTATTGGCTATCCGATATGTGCCTATAGATACATAAGAACTGCCAATAAGAACATCAAAGAAACTAGCTATGACATGCCAGAGCTCTTTAGCAACCATACAGTCGAAGAAAAGGTTCTGGATAAATTCATGCTCTTTACAAAACAAACAGTATTCAGACTTTTCTAGTTTCCTTTTCTTTAGATCATCCATGGTCATGAGCTTGTTGTTTGCAAGCAACCACAAGAAAATATGAATCCTAGGGGGGAACACATGATTGCCAAACAGCAGGGATATATACTAACACTGAATTTTTCCCTTCACACTGACGCTGAAATTCTCATACCGGAAGCAAGGGAACTGAATTTTGTGTCCCTTCAGACTCACACAGCAAACTCCATACTGAAGCACAAAACACGCAGCAAATTCCAACATCTACTTAGATATCCCTAATACAGTAGAACTATTTGTACATCTCTGCTGGACAGTGTGCAAACCCTGAAGCTCTAAGCCTCTCAGGCACACACACTTGCTCTTGGTACCACTACTCCCAAGGAAGATTCAAACTGAAACCCTCATCTGGGTGCCTCTATGCCCATTCCAGACATGTACGGCGCCGTCGAGGGGGCTCCCGACGACGATGACGCGAGATCCAAAGGCATCGGAGCTGCTGCAGGTGGCATGTGCACGACCATACGTTCCGTTACGGCACGGTCCAACACCAGCTCTTCCTTCCAGGTGCTCCGCAGAGTCTTCAGCCTGTCGGCCACCTGGGTCATGGAAGGCCTCTCTTCACCCCTGGCTCCCAAGCACATCCTCCCCAGCTCGGCCACTTCTCGCAGCAGCGTCTCCGTCCCTGCGCGCACAATGCTCGGGTCCAGGATGTCCTCGAGGCTCTCCTCCTTCATTGCGAGCAGGAAGGACCACACGAGGCTCTTGCCTTCCTTGGGCCCGTCGTTGTAGATGGCCGTCTTCCCCGTGATCAGCTCCAGCAGCACGACCCCGAAGCTGTAGACGTCGCTCTTCTCCGTGAGCTGCCGCTCCTGCAGGTACTCGGGGTCCAGGTAACCCAGAGTGCCCTGCACCATTGTCATGAACTGGGCCGCGTCCTTGGGGAGCATCCTTGACGCCCCAAAGTCGGTCACCTTGGCCATGTAGTTGTCGTCCAAGAGAATGTTCATAGATTTGACATCCCCGTGCACTATAGGGTGGTTCATGGACAGATGCAGATACGCCAGTGCTTCGGCGGATTCTTGAGCGACCCTTAGACGGGTGTCCAGCGAGGGCGGTGGACTCCCGTAGCTACAATGGATGAACTCAAATAGAGTGCCGTTTGGAATGAATTCGTAGACCAGTATGGGGACTTCCACCTCTAAGCAGCATCCTAGAAGCCTGACCACATTGCGGTGGTTGGTCTGTGAAAGAATAATAATCTCCTGCACGAATTCATCAGTTTCGGCCACGTTCATTATCTTTGAGCGCTTCACGGCCACTACCCTGTTGTCCTTCAGAATGCCCTTGTAGACAGTGCCATGACCACCCCTGCCCAGTTCTCTGCTCTTGTCAAAATCATTTGTAGCCTTCTTCAGATCTTCTTGTGTGAATATCTTCAATGTGTCGACTTGTTTTGACATAATTTGGCGATATAATATCTGACCACCATTCTGATCAAAGAATTTGTCCTTCTCTTTGGCAAGCTTCCTTTTCTGATACTCAGCCCTTAGAGCAAAGACACAAACCATGAGGAAGACAACACTGAAGGATATGCCTGAAAATCATGACAGTTAATTACCATCAGATCAACTAGCAGCACGGTCCACATTTGCCTAACAAGCAGTGCAACATATTGCGCCATTGCTTTGCCATATGACATGCATACAAATAGTACTTGGACTTGTATAATTGGTATTTCCTCCGAACGGAAGGAGTACAAAATATTTTGAATTCTAACAACCTCCTTACCTAAGACAACCTTCAGAGCTTTCTTTGGGTCAGCTCGAACGCAGGGTATGCTCTTTGGATCATCACTCCTGAATCCTGATGGGCAGAAACAGGTGTAGTTTCCATCGGTATTTCTGCATTTACCTTGGCAAGGATACAAGGACTGGTTTGGAGCTTCACACTCGTTGATGTCTGTCATTTCAAGGAAGTGAGGAGAAAGTCAACATGGATCGACAAAACATTGCATTCCATAAATAAAGATAGAATGGAGAGAGTGTAGGTTGATTCTGCAAGACGCATATACATACCTTGGCACCCCCCTTGTAGGTAGGGATTGCCCTCATAACCTTGAGAGCAGTTGCAGCGGTAACCAGGGCCGTTGGACACATCGAAACATATACTGTTCACGGCTTTGCAGGCATATTGTGATCCCATCTTGGTGGCTCCCGAACAACTTTCATTACCAACAACCCAATCGAGTACCAAAGGAACCCCATCAGTATATTTACTTGCGAAATTTGTAGAGCTGACGTATGAACGATTGAACTTGAACTGGTCCTCCTCAGCGACGAATGAGTAGCTGCAGGGGCTGAAAGCCTGGTTTGTAGAGTTGTATAAAGATGGTAATGGTGTGGTTCCGGTGTTGAAGGAGCTGATGTTTCCTGGAAAGGTGGTTTGGCAGCAACCGATGCCAACGCACTCTGTGCTACCATTCATGCTACTTGCGTCAGTGCAGAATGACAAACATGAGTTAACAATGGGGAATGAAAGCTGGTTCTTGCTCTTGGTGAATCCTAAGATGAATCCAAGTGTAGCACAACCGATCGATATCAACTTGTTCTTGGTGTAGGAAAGCTTATGAAAAGGACCAAGGATTAAGCCATCCGAATCGCTGTTATTGGTGCCGTCGGTATAGTTGCATTCCCATGCTATACGTGGGTTCAGAACACGAATCTCACCCATGGTAAGATTGATGTCCAGTATCCTAACTCTGGTTGAAGCTAGATATGGCCCACTGGCATTGCATGTGACACTAAAGGGTTCTTGGAAGCAGCCTTTTCCGGTGCCGAACGGGTATGGGATGCTGACGTTACCACACTTGTCTGGGCAGTCAGGCCGCGCCAAGCGGATGCTGCCAGAGGACTCAGACCCATAAGCGGTAGTACTATGTTGCAGGGTTAGGGTGGCGGTGAAAAGTAGTAAGAGCTTCCGTCCTGTAAGGCAATGACCAGGTAATTGATACGAGTCATTTGGCCCCGCATAAAATAAAATAAATTCCAAATATTTGCTTTCTTCTAGAATATGGTGTTTGGTCATTCCTCCAAACACAATTAATAGGGGAGACCCCCTATAACCCCCGATTGTTTGACATATATCAGTAGCTCGTTAAGAGTTTAGTCCACTATTACAAACGCTTTGACCCAACAATCTTGGAATCAGATTTAGAGAGCAAGGATGTTCGAAAGTAAAACATGAACTTTGAATATCTATCTATGGTTTTCTCTGATTTCAGGTCCATATTAACCACAAAAGAATTGAAGCTTCAAATTAACCTAGGTTACGAAGAAAGACTAAAATACATGACAAATTATCCATCTATGCTGGGTGTAGATAAAAAAGAAGCCGTCATTCAGTATTTACTGCAGACTCCATTTTACTTCTGTTCTCATTCCAGAACTTGTTACGGTAATTTCCCAAAAAAAAAAAACCTTTTTAGGGTGATGGTTTCAATTTGCACATACTTGCTATTTTGGGTCTTTATATGCAACTTTTGGGATGGAATATCTCTATCAGTTGCTTATCCGTTGCGATGTTCAAAAAATTGAGTACACAATGAATATGGACAGAATATAGTTTTAATAAATATATTAGTCACCTGTTTTTGGCTCTATGTGTAAGCTAAAATGATACTCCCTCCGTCCCAAAATATGTGTCTTAAGCTTAGTTGTACTAACCACATTCTTGCCCACTACGACACAACGTTTTTAGTGATTTATACTGGATATTTTTTTCCCGTTGTCCGATGACTGCTTCTGCTTGTCATGTTAATTCTATTTTACATCTTGAAACAAAGAATTGTGAGAAATCATCTTCTATGTAGGAGAAATATATTTCTGTCGTTTGCCATCGGAAAACAGCCGATTTCTTCCACGCCACCACTCCATGAATTTGATTCCTACATGCCGTCACAGTGAAACCTCCATCCCACTCCCCCCCCCCCCCCCCCCCCCTCTTATATTCACATGTAAGGTAGTGAACTGAAAATCCCCTCTAGCTACGATGCAACCGAATGTTTCCTAGTTTCAGCGATGCAAGAAACGACAAACTATCTATGCTGGGTACGGTGCTTGCTTACATCTCTGCTCCTAATTCCTAATTCCTCCTAATAATCTCCTAGTTTGCATTACATCAACGGTACAGGACAAACTCCAGCAACAGGGGAAAATATACAGTCCCCCTGACCAGTCGCACCATACGCGTCAGCCCAGATAGACAAATCACTAAATCACTGCGCCGTACGACTAGGGTTCGTCATACCTTACAGGGCCTGGTAGACCTGAGCACAGCGCGGCGCGACAGCGGAACACGGCTGCGGCCTGCCGGGGAGGCGGGTAGCGTCAGATACCCGGATCCGACGTGGCGGCGCCGGCGCCAGACCTCCGGCCACGGAAACTCGCCGGAAGTGGAGGTTTCGTACTGACGGTGGTGCGCAGATGGAGCAGGCACCTGCATCGGCGGCGACAGGCATGTCGCCGGCGAGGCCACAATGGCGGCTGGTTTTTTTTCTTTTTCTTTTTATTTTTGAGCAAAAGGAAAACTGAAATTTTAGGGCTGAATACGATGTTCTCCTTGTTTCACAATGGCGGCCGAGCCTTACCGGCCCAGTACGGCCTTTTTAGGGCTGTTTAGGCCTTTTTAAGCTTGCCTAAAAAAGGCCTTTTAAACTGAAATTTTAAGCCTTTGGGGGTTATATTTTGACCTTTTTAGTGCTCTTTGCGCCTTTCTAACACGACGGGCCGCACTTTTTAAGTCACGTGCCAGGCCAATACCTGAGCCGAGGCCTTCGGGCCTACATGGCACGACCGTTTTATAAAAAGGTGAACATGGGTCGTGATGTCCTTTTTATAGGCAGGTTGTTGCTGTGGCGACCCACATGGGCCCATGTGAAACAAGGAGAACATCGTATTGTTTTTTTTATATGCAGAAAATTGTGTATTGTCATAATAAAACAAGGGAGTACCTATGGATCATGCGACTACTTAAACATTGTTTTCGTTTTAGTTGAGTTACGCTTCCTCCCTCTCAACTATACAATTTAAATCCAACACCTTATGTTTTTGTTCTTCTTTCCATCCAAGCGACATGGTTCGTCTTTGTCACCCTACTCTCGATTTCAACTCCTCCTCCCCCAACCTACCCCCTACCTCACGCCCTGCGAGTCCCCCTGTCCGGCTCTCACTGGGGATGTCGTTGTAGGCTGTCTCGAGCTCGAGCGCTGTCTAATCCTACCCACCTCCGACCAGGTCATGGCTCACCCTCGTCGGCAAGTCTGAGACCTTCACGGTTCGGTTTGGTTGGGGCTTCGCTCCACTTTCGGGCAAAGTAATTTGTAAATCCATGCAGCTGAGAAGTAACTAGTATTGGATAGAAACAAACTCGTGTGAATTTTCATAAAAAAAAAGATCATGACGAGACCCAAGTGAAGATTATGACTAAAATGAGAAAGCTACAACACAAGTTTTGAAGCTTAAATTCTGATGCTATTATGTTCACACAGGTGGAAAATGGTCACAACAATTATACGGTTAAGTTTCAACTTTGTGTGTGTGTGTTTTCAATTATTGTTGACACTTTTAAAGTAGAAACACCACTAGGTTTATAAGAATAGATTTCCGCAGTTAGCATTTCCCTTGTAGCTAGGAGTACTTTGCTATATATATGTTGCTCAAATACCACATCTACACCCAACATCAGAAGAAAAAAAAAAGAATTATTTAGACCAAATCGCAAATGGTTAAAGATCATGACACCCTTCCCGCAAAAAGAAAAAAAGCAAAAGGATGATGGCACCCCTTGAACCAGCCCCCGCATAAGGCAAGTTGGGAAAGACGAAAAATTCTCCACACAAGCAGGTTTCATCTGCGAGTCCTTGTTGCCTGTTGGCTAATGAAAATACTCCCTCAGTCCGAAATTACTTGTCGCAAAAATAAATAAAAATGGATGCATCTAGAACTAAAATACATCTAGATACATCCATTCTTATGACAAGTATTTCTGGACGGAGGGCGTCGCAAAATTTCTGAGAAGGGAAACTATACATGCATGGAGGGGACTGTAAGCGAAAAAACACAGCACGAAAACAACAGGCCAAAAGAGATTTTCTCACCGGCAGTCAGCGACCAGTCCATGGTTGGAGCCGCCGGCCGGCCGCCCGTCGAGGCCGTCGCGCGCGAGAGAGGGCACCGGGGAGACCGAGTTTATATACGACGAGATGAACCAAGCAGCTAGCCTCCCCGTAGCTCGGAAGGAGCACTGATCAAAACCGTGTCCGTGTGTGCGTGGTAAGCAGGAGGGGGAGGAGCTGGCTGAACTGAACTGAACTGCAGCCAGCCATCGCCTCGCCCTTGTTTTATAGCACCAGTATGATTAACGATGCTTTTTCAGACGAGACAAGTTACCATCATGTTATTTATGCTCAATCAATGGTGACGCTGTTGTGACTGGATTTCGTGCTCCTCGATGCGGATGGTCCCCTTCAGCGGGTCCCCTTGGCGAAGACCCGGCTTTGCATGCGTCCAGGAGACCCGCTCTAGGATGAGTATCCTCTCACGTACGGCACCCTGCCGTTCTGCCACTGACATGTGGGTCCGTTGGAAACTTGGCCCACATGTCAGTTTCCCAACGGCACATAGGGCACGGCAGAGGAGCCACTTCCACCCGCTCTATTGATCCTTGAAAGCTTCGGATATATATATGGTATTTTTTTAAACTGATTTACTGTTCATGAGGGTGTAGGGGCACCCGGAAGCTGTTACACCTTTCTCAAATAAATATGGATATTGATAGTTAAAGCGAAACTATTTTCTATCGGTGTCAGTTTACTATCTGACAGGTCATTGCCGTTCGTTACTGCTTGGAATGTCGTTTCTCCGGGGCGGCTCGGGTGGAAACCCTAACCGCCGGCTGCAACCCCCCTTGGCGGTGTCACGAGGTGTTGCGAGGCGGCAGTGCCGGTGATGCTGGCCAGGATACAAATGGCTGGGACACGATCCTGTAGGAGATATGCCCTAGAGGCAATAATAAATGTTATTGATTATCTCCCTGTTCATAATTAGGTTTATGTTCCATGCTATAACTGCTATGGTTCTGAAGTCTACAATAACCACGAGGCTCGGAGGAAGACTCGTATGCACGTGTGGGATAATAAACGGTAAAATGTATTCCTAGTCAAGCCTCTATGACTGGCTCAAGTATTGCATGATGATCCTGTTTTCCTGATCATGGGCATGGCTATGCCGGCAATTTTAAGGGCACAATTGTTGGTAGAACACTTGTGTTGAAACGACCCGATTGATGTTATGCTATGAGATACATTCGTCATAAGTTTATGGTTAATAACACAGAGAAGTTAATGTTTGCATAATTCCTTAGACCATGAGAGTATCGAGTTTCTTCATGCTTGCTTCATGAACTTTGGGGTTTGTTAAACGTCATCCGTAAATGGGTGGCTATTACGGCGGCTTACGGGTTCATGGAAAAGTATGTCAAGGGACTTGATAGCTCAAGATTGGGATTTGCTCCTCCGACGATGGAGAGATATCTCTGGGCCCTCTCGGTGTTACGGTATCCATCATCGTCTGGCCAGACACAGGGTGATTTGATCACAGGGATGTCGGAACACGGGAACGAGAAAAGAGAACAATACCGGCAACGAGGTAACTGGCATTGTGGACAAGTGTTGATCCACGAGGATGCCGATGTTTCTCACCTCGGGTAATTGTAACATATCGCGAAGCAACAGGAATAGCTCACGGCAACTGGAGGTTCACTCGAATATTTATTCGTGTGGGTATAGGGATCGATATGGGTGTCCACGGCTCCGATGTTGATCATTGATCGGAAGGGGTTCCGGGTCATGTCTATGCTTCACCGAACCTATAGGGTCACACGCTTAAGGGTCATCTATCTGCTGAATACTAGACAGGGAGTCTGAGAGAAAATCACCGAAAAAGTTTCGGACGCCGGAAAAGTTTCGGACAGCGGAAAAGTTCCGCAGAGAGGTCACCGGATGAGTTCCGGTGAAACTGAAAAGTTGTTTCAGAGGATACCATAAAGTCAAATTGGTTTTGGCACATGCCTGATAATTCTTGGAGGGTGCCAGAATCATTCTGGAAACTTTTTGGAATTTTCCGGGATGAAAACCGGAAATGTTCCGGAGCTGCCGAAACCGCTTCAGATGCTTTTCGCAGATGAAATCACTAAACCGGAATTGTTCCGGCTTGCGTTGAAAATTATTTTGGTGGGTACTAGAATTGTTCTAAGCCCACATGAATATTTTCAGTTCGATCAGACGCTGAAAAATGTCGTCGTGAATAGTGAAAGTGCTTTTTGGGATATTTTTGGAAAGCCACCTTTTGGGGCTTTGCTCCAAAAGATCTTGGGGATGACATGGATGGATAGGGGCCAATTTTGGGGCCCCACATGAGGGTGTGGCCGGCCACATGGTGGACTCCTTCATGGAGTCCCCCTTGTTCCTTGGTTTCACCTTTTAGGTCCTTGGGAAGGACTCCTTTCCATGTGGGTTTTGGGTTTTCTTGTAAAACCACCCTACCCCTTGGGTTTCCTATAAATAGGAGGTGTGTGGGCTGCCATAAGACACACTCTTGCTCTCATACACAAAGCCATGCATGATCTGGCATTCTTCTCTCCCTCCCAGCGAAATAGTTTCGTAGAGCCGAAAGGCTGTCTGGGTTCCGGCAGGAACTAGTTCTGGACGGCGAAGCCCTGCCGGATAGATGACACCGTATGTGTGCAACTCTGTAGAGAGATCGTAGTTTCGGTCTTAGTTCGAGAGTGCCTCCCGAAGGGCTGTCCGTGTGACCGTCCGAGTTTTGGAGGTCCTCCCGAAGGGCTGTCCGAGTGACAGTCCGAGTTTCGGAGGTCCTCCCGAAGGGCTGTCCGCGACACCGTCCGGGGGACTGTGTGACCGCCTCCCGGAGGGCTGTCCGCGGGGCAGATGAGGGTATACATCCTCGCGGTTGGGAGGTTGTAAAATCCTAGCTGCGGGGATCTGCACCGCCGATCGTCATCGACTCTACTTCCGCTGCGCTACGAGTCGGTAACGATAATGATCAAACCTTGTATGCAGTCTCCATAGTGGTCCTGGGCTGGTGCGTAGGTCGGAAATTTTTTGTTTTCTGCTGCGTTCCCCAACAGATCCGTAGCTCAGCGGGGCTAGTGACGACAAATTCCGGCCATGGCAATTGAGTGGGCTTGTGGTGTATTGTCTAGGGCTAGTGGACATGCCTAAATTTAGCACTTATGCACATTGTGCGCTGGAGGATTGAGGTCGCCGGAGCGTCCCTAATGTGGGATTTTGGCGGTAACGTCCTCTCTCCCACCAGTTGACCAGCGAACTGCGTCACACCTGCATCGATAGATTTGGTTTCGCGGAAGGCTGTTGGTGGTTTGGTTGTTCGCTTGGGGCGTTTGTGTGGCAATGTCCACATCTGGGTCGTGTGTGATTGCACCATATCCATTGGTTCAGCAGTTGCTCAGCGTGAATCATCATTGCTCTTTTTTTTTCCTGCTTTCCCTATTAAAGGGAATTCCTCCTAACGCCGGAAACTCTATTTATTTTGTGATCGGTCTTCCTCATTCGTTCGCTCAAGTGTTCGGTCACTCCTCTTTTTTCTCCGCCAAGACATAGTTGCACTCAATGTCAGCGTGATCCTTTGTGTGTGTGTGTGTGTGTGTGTGTGTGTGTGTGTGTGTGTGTGTGTGTGTGTGTGTGTGTGTATTCATGTTGGTTGGGTGCGTCCTAGCTATGCAAAGGTCGGGTATGTGCTAGTTATTATACCATGTATTGCCTTACACATACTACCTTCTCTCTCCTTCAACTGATCTACTTTTTCTTACCTTGCTTTGTAATGTGTGGGACAACTAGCTTGGAGGTCCCACATCCAAATAACTAGTGGGTATGTTTGAAGTCAAAAGATAGTATTGCATTTCACCACCCACACTTTTCAGTTTGATTATATCGTTTGCATCAATTTTATTTTTTGAATTAAAGATCTGATTGATAATCCCACCCAGCATGGTATTTAAATGTTCAAAACAAGATCAATATAGGACACATTTCGAAAAAACTCAAATTCAAATTATGAAACTATATTGAAATTTAGATTAAACTAATTTACCATGTTTGCCTTATTTCCTTCGGGTTTCCTTGTTATCTCTAATTGTTATGAATAATTTTTCATATGACTTCATTTCATTTGTGTGTCATCGCAAGTTTACATGATTTTACTTACCTTTTTATTATTGTCCCTTTTAAACATTTTTTAATTGTTTCATTCCGGATTTCATTATTGTTTTATGGCTGTTTCATCGTAATTTTACATGTTTTTATTATTATTTTCATTGCATGTTCCTTTTACATGTTTTCATGATTTTTTCATTACAGATTCAATATTGTTTCATTTTGGATTTCATATAAGTTTCACTACGATTTAATAATTTGAATTAAAAACTTATCAATATGTGTCCAAGATCGATCTTGTTTTAAATATTAAGCAGTAGGAACACTAATATACAAACGGATCATAAATCAGATCAATAGTTCAAAGGATATAAATGATACAAACTTTAAAATCCAACTAAAAAGTATGGGTGGATAGATGAGTCCACGTTTAAATAAATAATAGAGTAGAACAAAGTGTTGTCCTCAAATAGTGGGTGAGTCCCAGCTATAAGGGAATACCGGAGAAATCAGAAAGTAATAAAACACATCATACTGTATAAGTAAAAGGACAGGACTCTGGTAGAAACCACTAAATTCTCTCTCAGTAGTTCAAATAATGGCCAAAGTTTAACAAAAAATGCAATGGTACCTTATAAATCCGGTTGGAGAGACTATGAAATATAGAGGAAGACAGGTAGTTACCAACTGTAGGTAGACCTGAGGTACCTTTCGTTCTTGAAGTCTGGACTATAATTATTTGCTTGCAAGTATATGAACTTGTGGTTGTTGTTGATTGCACTGAAAATGTTGTTGAGAAAAAAAAATCTATGCATCAAGTTATTAGAAAGACGTCGATGACCGCACGAAAAGTATGAAAATGGCGATGGGGATGAAGGCGATGCGCTACATTTTCGACAGGGCCACTACCGATGTTGAGTATGACAGAAAGAAAGAAAGAAAGAAACTTGAGATTTGACACGGTTCAAAGTCAAATCCTACATTAGGAACACAAAATCCAGTTCTTTTGCCTTTGTTCCATAAACACAATTTGCTTCTATTGCCAAAATGATGCACCTTTAACCATCCCTTTGACAAACTACCCAACTTGTAGGTTTCACCCATTTTCTCGGTCAGGACCCACCTATCATATTTTTGCGGACGATTTTGCCCCTCCGGCTGCACAGCTTGAACGATCATACCCATAGCTCACTCGGCATTTTTCACTTTTTTCAGAACCAACTGGACTTAACAATGTGAAGTTAGTAGCTTTATGCACTGCCAAGATAAAAAAAAAATCAGATTTCTGCCAAGACAACAATGTGGAGCAATTTTATCTTGGCAGTAAACTTGCTGGAGTAGCAGTGTTCAGTGCACAGGAGTATTTTTTGAAGCAGAGGAGTAACAGTGTTCAGTTAATCAAACAGGGATTACCTGCAGGAGTACAATTTCTAGGAGATTGCAGTACAATTGCTCTCTTTGACTGCAGTTTATGATTACTCCGGTTGAAAATTATGGTTACTGCAGTGCCGGCCGAGCTAACCTCACCGGCAAAACGAATTCTAATGCGTAGTTGAACAACACTGCATGCGAATTCTCAAACTGGAAACTGGATTTTTGTGTTCCTTCACACTCAAACTGACAAGTCAAATGTCATGGAAAACTCCACACAGAAACACATACACACAACAAATTCCAACTTCTACTTGCATACTTGGTACCTCTAACACAAGCACACCCACCTGTACATTTCTGCTGGACAGTATAAACCCTGAAGCTCTAAGCCTCTAAGGCACACACTTTCTCCTGGCACTGCTGCTCCAAAGGAAGGTTCAGATGAAACTTTATCACCTGGGCGCCTCTATGCCCATTCCAGACATGTACGGCACCGTCGAGGGGGCTCCCGACGACGACGAGGTGAGATCCCAAGGCATCGGAGCTGCCACAGGTGGCATGTGTACGACCATATGTTCCGTCACGGCACGGTCCAGCACAAGCTCTTCCCTCCAGGTGTTCCGCAGAGCCTTCAGCCTGTCGGCCACCTGGGTCATCGAAGGCCTCTCTTCGCCCCTAGCACCCAAGCACATCCTCCCCAGCTCGGCGACTTCTCCCAGCAACATCTCCGTCCCCGCACGCACGATGCTCGGGTCCAGGATGTCCTCGAGGTTGTCCTCCTTCATTGCGAGCAGGAAGGACCACACGAGGCTCTTGCCTTCCTTGGGCCCGTCGTTGTAGATGGCCGTCTTCCCCGTGATCAGCTCCAGCAGCACGACCCCAAAACTGTAGACGTCGCTCTTCTCCGTTAGTTGCCGCTCCTGCAGGTACTCAGGGTCCAGGTAACCCAGGGTGCCCTGCACCAATGTCATGAACTGGGCCGCGTCCTTGGGGAGTGTCCTTGATGCCCCAAAGTCGGTCACCTTCGCCATGTAGTTCTCGTCCAAGAGAATGTTCATAGACTTGACATCCCCGTGCACTATAGGGTGGTTCATGGACAGATGCAGATACGCCAGTGCTTCGGCGGATTCTTGAGCGACCCTGAGACGGGTGTCCAACGACGGAGGTGGACTCCCATAGCTACGATGGATGAACTCAAATAGAGTGCCGTTTGGAATGAATTCGTAGACCAGTATGGGGACTTCCACCTCTAAGCAGCACCCCAGAAGCCTGACCACATTACGGTGGTTGGTCTGTGAAAGAATTATAATCTCCTGCACGAATTCATCGGTTTCGGCCATATTCATTATCTTTGAGCGTTTCACGGCCACAACCCTGTTATCCTTTAGAATGCCCTTGTAGACAGTGCCATGACCACCCCTGCCAAGTTCTCTGCTCTTGTCAAAATCGTTTGTAGCCTTCTTCAGATCCTCTTGAGTGAATATCTTCAATGTGTCGACTTGTTTTGACATAATTTGGCGATATAATATCTGACCACCATTCTGATCAAAGAATTTGTCCTTCTCTTTAGCAAGCTTCCTTTTCTGATACTCAGCCCGTAGAGCAAAGATACAAACCATGAGGAAGATAGCACTGAAGGATATGCCTGAAAATCATGACAGTTAATTACCATCAGTTCAACTACAGGCAGTTCAACATATAGCCCATTGCTTTGCCATATTCATGTATATAAACTGCTCTTGGACTTGTATAACTGGTACAAAATATTTTGATTGCTAACAATCTCATTACCTAAGACCACCTTCAGAGCTTTCTTTGGGTCAGCTGGAACACAGGGTATGCTCTTTGGATCATCGCTCCTGAATCCTGATGGGCAGAAACAGGTGTAGTTTCCAACAGTATTTCTGCATTTACCTTGGCAGGGATACAATGACTGGTTTGGAGCTTCACACTCGTTGATGTCTGTCATTTCAAGAAGCGAGGAGAATATCAACATGGATAAAAAGAATATTCTATTCCACAAATAAAGCTGATAGAACAGAGAGTGTAGGTTGATTCTGCAAGACGCATATACGTACCTTGGCACCCTCCTTGTAGGTAGGGATTGCCCTCATAACCTTGAGAGCAGTTGCAGCGGTAACCAGGGCCATTGGACACATCGACACATTTACTGTTCATGTCTTTGCAGGCATACTGTGATCCCATCTTGATGGCTTCCGAACAACTTTCATGACCAACAACCCAATCAAGTACCAAAGGGACCCCATCTGTATATTTACTTACGAAATTTGTAGAGCTGACATATGAACGATCAAACTTGAACCAGTCCTCTTCAGCGACGAATGAGTATCTGCACGGGCTGAAAGACTGGCTTGTAGAGTTTCCAAATGTTAATGATGAAGATCCGGTGTTGAAGGAGCTGATGTTTCCTGGCAAGGGGGTTTGGCAGCAACCCATGCCAACGCACTTTGTGCTATCATCCACGCTACTTGCGTCAGTGCAGACTGAATAGCATGTGTTAACAATGGGGAACTCAAGCTGGTTCTTGCCCTTGGTGACTCCTAAGATCAATCCAAGTGTAGCACAACCAATCGATATCAACTTGTTCTTGGTGTTGGAAACCTTATGAAAAGGATCAAGGCTTAAGCCATCCGAACCGTTGCCACTGGTGCCGTTCGTGTAGTTGCATTCCCATGATATGTGTGGGTTCAGAACACGAATCTCACCCACGCTAAGATTGATGTCCAGTACCCTAACTTCAGTTGAGGCCAGATATGCCCCGGTCTCATTGCATGTGACATTAAAGGGTTCTTGAAAGCAGCCTTTTCCGGTGCCAAACGGGTACGGGATGCTGACGTTGCCACACTTATCTGGGCAGCCAGGCTGTGCCATGCCGATGCTCCCAGAGGACCCAGCCCCATAAGCCGTAGTACTATGATGTAGGACTAGGGTGGCAGCAACAAGTAGTAAGAGCTTCTGACCTGTAGGCAATGACCAAGAGATGTCATATACATACCGATATATGTGGGCTGGATGCATGTTATAATTAGTGATATGCCCCCCAGAAAACAAAAGATTCATAATACATCATACAAGTCGATAACAAATATTTAGTTTCTTTCAAAATATGTCAAAGCCATTCCTCCAGTCCAAACATCATTTAAGGAAAATCCCTTACAGCTCAAATCATACAGGACAGCTGAGTAGTCAATTAAGTTTGATCCCAGAACTACAAATATTTTGACCCAGCAATATCTGAACTAGATGAAGAAAATAGAGTTAATTTTCGGACCTCTTATAAAATCGAACATAAACTCTGCATGTGTTTCTTAATTATTTCTGATTTCGAATCTTTTGCCGTCGCGAAAGAATTTAAATTCAAATTTTGTATGGATAAAAAGAAACAAGAGTAACAATTCAGACTCCATGTTTCGTTATGTTCTCATTCTAGAAACTGTAGGGAAAATAATACCTCTGATGTGTATTTATTTGTCATTTGGGTTTGTATTCATCTGTCATTTGGGTTTTCATATGAGACTTTTCAGACGAAGCACCTCTATTAGTTATTTATCGACAGCAATTTTAAAATCTTAAGTACATACTTGATATGGGAAAAATTATTAGAAAAATAATAATATAATCCTGTCTGTTGCTCTATTTGAATAAATCTAAAATGGCACAATTGGTGGGTGGAGATAGGGTTAGCACATTCTTGCCCACTACAATACATCCTTTTTAGCGATTTATACTGGATGTTTTTCCTGTTGTCCCCCTTTTCATGTTTCTGTTCCATTCTACATCTTGAATCACTCCTTTTCTTTTTGAGAAATAACCTTCCATACAACCCTAAGCCCTATTGGCCACCGTCGTAAACAGCCTATTTCTTCATATATCACTGCTTCTTGATTGATTCCTTACATGATATTACTCTGAAGCCTCTCCATCTCAGCTCAACCATCAAGCGCATAAAAAAGGTTTCGTCCCCTGTTTCGCACGAATGTATCTAAGGTAAACTAAAAAATCACTGCACACAGCAAGTTGATTTTTTTTTCTTGTTCAAGCAACGCAAAATGTACGAAATATCTATATTGTGTGCCTCTATTGCGCTCCAATTTTCTTATAAGAAAGACAGTTTCGAATTGGACGAGGTAGAGTTCTTCTTCAACCTCGGAAGTCTGCAGCAGGTCAACGACACAAGACGAATTCTCCAGCCAAGAATAAACAAACAAAATCGCCCCAATCCGCGTTGTGTGGTACTACGCGTCAATCCGCAATAAGTAAGCAAATATAATTGCACTGTACAGCCAGGCTAGGGTTCGCCGTACCTTACAGGGAGGGTCTGGTGGCTCTGAGCGTAGAACAGCGCATCGGCCGAATACGGCCGCGGAGGAGCGGTAGGGCCTAGGGCGGAGGCGGGTAGCGTCGGATGCTCGGATCCGACGTGGCGGCGCCGGCTGCCGGAATTCGCCGGAGGTGGAGCAGGGCCCTGAGGTTCCTTAAAGGTTGTGGGGCGCAGGTGGAGCGGGCCTTCCCATCGGCGGCGGCAGGCATCTCGCCGGCGAGGCGGCAATGGCGCGGGTGGGGGGCACTTCGGTCAGGTCGGGTGGAGATGCCGGGTGTTTACTAGCCTTCGGGGTATATCGGTCATTTCGAAAGCGGGCCACATTTTGGAAGATGATAACAATTCGTGTCCTATAAATGTTCCTTACCCCGTTACACAACGTAGTGCGTCCGTGTTTTTTAAAATCTAAATTCATAAACACATTAAGATTGACGAAGTCGTGACGACTTGTAGTCTAGGACTTGAACCCGATGAGTTTATTCCAACACAACAAACTTAACCATGTAAGGTACACTCGGTTCACAAATAATGTTATTAGTATTGGCTGATAACTTGCTTGGGAAATTCTTTTATGGAAAGTTATGACCCGTGTGAAAGTCCAAAAAAAAAAGAGACGTCTGCTAGGCGTCAACCGACTGATCCCTAGCGCGAGTTCAGTTGCCTCACGCATCATCTGATATGGTCCAGTGCTGCCTGCTAATTTGTTCACCCACGCACTACGCTTTTTAATAAAAAAACACAAGTAAAACTCCCGCTAAAAAAATGTTTATTGCCATTGGTAACGTTAGGCCGGCTTTCATAAGAAAATGACGACAACAATGGTTGGCGGTGACGGTGGTGGTCATTCGGTGTTCCTGAGATCTCAGTGTGATTTGTTATCATGATAAGAATGCTTTGTACTCATGATTAACTTTTATAATAGATCCGGATTATTTTTGCAAATAAAGAACCCCGTTTTGCATTTTCTCTAGGAGTACTGAAAAGACGCCGCGTCTCCATCCTTTAGGGGAATTATTAAGGCTAATGGCACTGTAATCATCACAAATAGTAAAAGACCACGACGCCCATTTGCCCCGGGAACCGAGGGAGTAGAAAAGCAAAGGAAATTGCGAAAATTGACGTCTGAGCACGGGCGCTTTGTGCTTGTTAATTTGAAGTTACAAAAAAGATTTTTACGGCTTGAATTTTTTTGATTTGTTTGTGTGTGCAGTGCAGAATTACGGGCCAGAAAGTCAGCAATATAAGTGCTTTAGGGTAGAACACAAAATTGGAACAAAAGCTCTAGCAGGAAGAGAAAGAAGAGGACGAACACGGTGGCTCTTCTTACCGGCGATCAGTGGCCAGTCCATGGCCGGAGCGTCCGCCGCCGGCTTCGTCGACCCTCGGCCGGTGCCTGCGCCTTCGCCTTGGCGTGAGCGCGCGCGCGAGGGGGAGAGAACCAGGGAGGGAGGGAGACGGTGGTTATGTAGTGCGAGGAGATGAAGCGAGACGCAGTCAAGCAGCCTCCCCTGGGTACTCGTACTGCTGCTGCTGCTAGTAGTAGTAATCAACCCAACACCGCGTGTGGTGGGCAGGAGGAAGGGGCCGGGCCGGGAGCTGGCCGCGGGTCATCGCCTGACCACTGTTTTGATAACTACGATATGATATGATGACGAGCGTCGCTTTCTCAGCCGGCGTCGCGCGTGCTCTGGAATTTCCAGACGGCAAGTTGCCATCGCGTCATTTGATTTTTTTTATTTTTTTTGAGAATCTCGCGTCATTTGATTAAACCCGATCGACGGCGTCGCCGGTGCCCGGTCCGACAGAGTTTGGTGCTAGCTGCTCGACGGACGGCCCCTGCGCTTGACCAAGGACCCGGACCGTTTTTTTTTTTTTTTTTTTTTTTTTTTGTCGAGGGGACCCGCCCTCCGCGCCTCCTGCATGCTCTTCCTCCTAGCCGCCGGTATTTGACCCGCTCCTGTTCCTTTTGAGACTCTTTTTTTTTTTTTTTTTTTTTTGTTTGAGCATCTGTTCCTTTTGAAACCCTTTCTAGGCAACTCCCCCTTCTATATCGTGGCAATTTCCGCTGCTGCCAAATTTGTCACCTTCTAATTCTTGTAGCATGACAAACCCTGGACAACACATCCCAAATTACCCTGTTGCAGCATGCATGGCAATTTTTTTGTACCGGCAACAATGTCAAAACTTGGCAATCCTTTAACAATGTGGGAGCGGGGAGTGGGTGGTGGGCCCCGATGAGAAGGATGCATACGTCAAAGCGCACACTCGTTCATGCCAGACACGCTAAGAGCATCTCTAACAGACTCCTTTAAAGCGGTCAAACCCTTATAATTTTTGTGTTTTAAGACTTTGGTTAAAAAGGTGTCCAGAACAGAAACCGTAAAAGTGGTCCAACACGTAAAATTTTAAAAGGCACCGAAAATCCACACCCGAGACCCTTATATTGGAAAGTTGGAAGGCCGAACCGAGGGTGACCCGTATACCGGTCAAACCTCGTTGGAGCAAACACGCTGCCGCGAAATTTTCAGGAATCCGCCCGAAACTCGTCAGAATCCATCACCGCACACCGGAAAAGGCCGCTAAACACCGGAATCGATCGCCGCCGGTTCGAATTGGACGAGCTCGACGGGGCTGGGTGCGGCCGGCGTGGCGACGAGGCGCATCCGGCGGGGACGGGGCATGGCCGACAGGGCTGGGCGCGGCCGGCTGGGCTGGAGGAAGGAGCTCTTATCCCAATTTTACAGTTTGTTTTTACAGTATCTGTTCGGCCGTAGCTAAAATAGACCATTAAAATGCCTTTTTTTCAACTCTTATCCTAGTTTTACAGTTTGTGGTTTTAAGGGGTCTGCTAGAGATGCTCTAAGGACATCACACTCCCTCCATGTTAGCCCTATTCTCTATTGTTTTTTATATAATAGAAGTTAGGACAACTTCAACACGGATCACCAAACAAATGAAGTCTTCACAACACCTCTCTATCGACGGGAATGCCGTCTACTGAAAAAAAAATATTCCACCTAAATATAACCCCTATAAAATTAGTACGCCTAGGTAAAAAAATGTCACAAAGACCTATCAACTTCACAAATAGGAACTTGTTGCACGGTCTTATTGGGATATTTGGATCTGGTTCACTATTTGACAGAATCAATAATTTCTTAAGGAGCTCTTTCATTCAATTGAGGTAGTCAATTTTGAATTTGATTCACAGTTTAGACCGATTCAACAATTTCTCAAATTAATTGGCAGCAACCATCTAACTCTCGCGCATCCTCTCACCCTCTAGAAAAAAGAAGCATCAACATGTGAAACTGTAGCGCCAACGTAGTACATGCGGCGGCGCAAGAAACTTTCCCACGTAGGTATGAGTTGATTAGCAGATAACACAAAATCGCACTGCCAAAAAGCCCATCAAAACATCGCGTTATAAAAAAAACATCATCTTCCCCAGACGCCAGCCAAATAACAACCAGAAATGATAAAATCCCAACAACACCATCTCCCCCACGTGCCAAACCAAATAACAAACAAAAATTATAAATCCCAATAACACCGTCAGTAGGCTACCATGAAAATTTCTAGTAGATGTTTTGTAGTTTATTATGGCAATTTTTCTGTAGTGAAAAAAGTTTATAAAATGTTGTTTTTAGGAGTCTCAATAGAGAAGCTACAAGCCCATTGAACTGAGTTGGCGCCCATTCGCGTATAGGGACCTGGACTGGTTCGGCCTAGGGTGGTTCTCATAGTGAACGTTTTCATTTGCTCGATCGAACCCCTCCCAGGGAACGATTCGTTCGCTCGTAGCTCCCTTCCCAGCTGACGTTCCCCACGTATCCGGCTCCTTGTTTTTAGAACATGGGCCCATGTGACATAGAGAATATCGTACTTCCCTCCATCCCAAAATATAGTGAAATATAGTATTTGTAAAGCCAATCTTTATGCCTAGTTTTCCTCTATGGATTTCTGAAATCAACATAGAATTCTCCCAAGTCTACAAAAATAGATTTTTTTTTAAAAAAAAGAGGATGACCCCCGGCCTCTGCATCTGGATGATGTATGCAGTCATTTTATTAATTATTCACAAAGACATTACAAAGTAAGTCTATAAAAATAGTTGATTCCCCATTTTAGCATATCGCCTTTCTCCTCTCTGATATTTTGTTAGAGCTCCACATTCTAGTCTTTAGAAGCTTTATTTATGCCAAATGGCACTCTAATCACAAATAAGAAAAAAAAAACATGGCACCCCTTTGTCCTCCCAACCACTAGGGGAGGCTCAAAAACCTAAAGAAAACCATTGCAAAACTTGAAAAAGGAAAAACTCAAAAACCTAATCAAAACCGTGTGCGCGCACGCGCGTCATCGCCTTGCCGTTTTGTCCATGCCCTTTTCAGCACCGGCCGTGCATGTTTTGACTGATTGAGGGAGGGAAGAGTTCCCATCACGTTATTTGGACTCTACATCAGTGGTGACGCTGGCGTGGTTGAAGATGGACATATGGCCGCTGCTGCTCGAGCTCCATGGTAAGCCCTCTCATGCATACATGACGCAGGGCTTTTATATCATATATTGGCCCGCTCCACAGGGATCATTGACTGCTCGGTCCTGTTCACGCTCATATACGACCATGACAATCTTACGAGTAAACATATATAGAGATAATTTGTTAAATCCGTGGCTAAAGTTCAACCTAAAATACGATGTTGACGCCTTATAAACCAGGTCCAAGGGAGTATGGAGGTAGTCGTATCGTACGGTAGGCACCGAGGTATCTTCCGTCCTTGCAGAACTATGAACTTCGCGGTTGTTGATTGCGCTGAAAAAGTTGGCGAGAAGAAGAAAAAAATGGTATGCATCAACTGTGGTAGCATTAATTGGTACTCCCTCCGTAAATAAATATAAAAGCGTTTAGATCACTAATATTTATTAACGGAGGGAGTATTTTGGAGGAATGTTGAAGCAATTTGTTATCAGAAAGATGTCGATAACCGCATAAAAAAACAAGGAAAATGCAGACGTGCTGCATTTCTGACATAGAGAGTCTCCACCGATGTTGAATATGACAGAAAGAAACTCGAGATCTGGCACGAGTCAAAGTCAGATCCTACACTAGGAATGCAAGATTCAGTTAGACGTGCATGCATGGCTGAAAAACACCGTAATCTGAAAACTGGACGCGAATCGTCGTACTGAAAACATGAGAAATGGTTTTTGTGTTTTTTTTTTCACGCCGAAACTGAGAGCTCATTCCTCAGAAAAAACAAAAAACAAGACTGAGAGCTCAGATGTCACATAGACTGTCATGGCAAAGTCAACAATGCAACACAAATCCAATGAGAACCAATTCCAACTTCTCATCTGGGCGTTGGTGCCTCTAATGCAGTAAACTGGAAAAAAATTCTATACGACTGGGTCGCACGGTTTCCATCGGTAGACCCACTGGATTGAGCGACACCTGGCAGCGTGAATCTTGACGCAACGCTGTAACTTCTTCCCCGATTCCCTTTGCCCAATCTGGATTCCCAGCTCAGTGCGCTCGTTCCCGACGACGACGGCATGACGGCAAGACGCGGTGACACATCCAGACAGCGGCAGCCAACACCATTGTTATACGACATCCCTGATGGATTTTCCAAGACTGATCTGGTGGCAAGACAAGCTAGCGGGCAATGGAGTTACGCCGGCGGCAAGCAGCAGACTTGCCCGGCGTCAAGGACCCTGGCCTGCACAGGCGGGGGTGCCGGCGTCGAGGAGTTCTGCCGCGACGGACGGGGCAAGCAACCTCACGGTGAGAGGTGTGGCTTGCCGGCGGTGACGGTCTGGCGGAGCAGCAGCTCTGAACTGTAAGGGGAATGGCCACGATGGTCTGTTTCAATTCATGGCAGGGCATCAGGGAAGAACCGAAGAAAGTTTGCATTAAGATTCGCATTGCCAGGTGTCACCCAATTGAATGGGTCTCCAGATGGTCGTATAGGATTCTTTTGGAGGTGTCACATAGACTGTCATGGCAAACTCAACAATGGAACACAAATCCCATGAGAACCAATTCCAACTTGGTAGTTGGTGCCTCTAATGCAGTAAACTAGTTGGACATTTTGGTGGGAGGTAGAAATGTAACTGTCATCTGGGTGACTCTATGCCTATTCCAGACATGTACAGCTCCCCCGAGGAGGACCCCGGAGACGGAGGATACCAAGGCGGCAGAGCCGCAGGCGACGAGCACACAACCAGACACTCTGTTTTGGCAAGCCCCACCGCCAGTTTCTCCCTCCAGGCGCTTCTCAGAGCCTTCAGCTTGTCAGCCACCTCGGTCATGGAAGGCCTATCCTCGCCCCTGGGGCCCAAGCACATCCGTCCAAGCTCGGCGACCTCTCGCAACAGCGTCGCCGTCCCCGCACGAGCGATGCTCGGGTCCAGGATGCCCTCGAGGTTCTCATTCTTCATCGCGAGCAGGAAGGACGACACGAGGCTCTTGCCTTCCTTGGGGGCATCGCGGTAGATCACACCGTCTTCCCCGTGATCAGCTCCAGCAGCACGACCCCGAAACTGTAGACGTCGCTCTTCTCTGTGAAAGGCCGCTCCTGCAGGTACTCGGGGTCTAGGTATCCCAGGGTGCCCTTCACCAGCGTCATGAACTGGGCCTCGTCCTTGGGGAGCATCCTCGACGCCCCAAAGTCCGTCACTTTCGCCATGTAGTTGTCGTCCAAGAGAATGTTCATGGACTTGACATCCCCGTGCACTATATGGTGGTTTGTGGACAGATGCAGATAGGCCAGTGCTTCGGCTGATTCTTGAGCGACCCTGAGACGGGTGTCCAACGAAGGAGGTGGACTTCCATGGTTACCATGGATGAACTCAAAGAGAGTGCCGTTCGATATGAACTCGTAGACCAGTATGGGGACCTCCACCTCTAAGCAGCACCCTAGAAGCCTGACCACATTCCGGTGGTTGGTCTGTGAAAGTATAATAATCTCCTGCATGAATTCGTCAGACTGCGCCACGTTCATGATCTTCGAGCGTTTCACAGCGACTACCCTGTTATCCTTGAGAACACCCTTGTAGACAGTGCCATGACCCCCTTTGCCCAGTTCTCTGCTCTCATCAAAATCGTTCGTAGCCTTCTTAAGATCTTCTTGCGTGAATATCCTCAAAGTATCAACTTGTTTTGACATAATTTGCTGATATAATATCTGACCACCATTCTGCTCGAAAAATCTGTCCTTCTCTCTCGTCATCTTCCTTTTCTGACACTCAGCCCATAGAGCGACGATACAAACCATGAGGAAGACAGCACTGACGGAAAAGCCTGAAAACAATGACGGGTAAATACCGTCAGGTCAACCAGTAGACATTGACTACATTTGGCTAAAACCCAATGCAACATGTTGTGCTATACATACCCTTTAGTTTGATGTATGGTATGAATGCAGACTGTTCATGGACTTACATAACTGGCATAAGAAGTGCAAAGGAGATTTCAAAATACTATACTAAGCAGTGCACAGCACAACAGGTGTGCAAAATATTTCAACCATTAACCATCTCATTTATGACCAACTTCTGAGCTCTGTACAAACTGTACTCTAGTTGGACTTATATGCTCGCATAAAAAAGTACAGAAAAGCTTTCTGTTAATGATCAAGCAGTGTGTGAACAATGGGTGTGCAAAAATATTTTGATTACTTATAACCCCATTACCTAAGACCACCTTCAGTGCTTTGTTTGGGTCAGCTCGAACGCAGGGTATGGTCTTTGGATCATCGCTCCTGAATCCTGGTGGGCATGAACAGGTGTAGCTCCCATCGGTGTTTCTGCAATTACCTTTGCAAGGATACAAGGACTGCTTCGGAGGTTCACACTCATTGATGTCTGTCGATTCCAATTCAAGGACGTGAGGGGAATTTCAACATGAATCAATAGAAATCACATTCCATGAACAATAAAGCTGACAGAAAGAAGAACATACGTGGACTTCTGAAGATGCATATTCATACCTTGGCACCCTCCTTGTAGATAGGGATTGCCCTCATAACCTTGAGAGCAGTTGCAGCGGTAACCGGGGCCATTGAACACATCAATGCACCCACTGTTCTTGGCTTGGCAAGCATACTGTGATCCCATCTTGCTGGTTTCAGAGCAACTTCCATTACCAGCAACCCAATCGAGTACCAAAGGAACTCCATCTGCATATTTACTTGCAAAATCGGTAGAGCTGGCATATGAAGGATCAAACTTGAACCACTCCTCCTCGACAACGAAAGAGTAGCTGCACGGGCTGAAAGACTGGATGGTATAGTCATATATATCTTCTACTGGTCCGGATGTGGTGTTAACAGAACTGATGTTTGCTGGAAAGGAGGACTGGCAGCAACCCATTCCTGCGCACCCAGAGCTAGCATCCACATTACTTGCGTCAGTGCAGTATGAAAAGCATGAGTTGACAGTGGGGTATTCAAGCTGGTTCTTGCCCTTGGTGCCTCCTACGGCCATTGCGAGCACAGCACAACCGACTGATGTCAACTTGTTCTTGGTGTAGGAAAGCTTATGAAAATGATCAAGACGTAATCCTTCCAAATCACCACCAGTACTATAGGTGCCATTGGTGTAGTTGCATTGCCATGCTATGTATGGGTTCTGAACACGAATCTCACCTAGAGTAAGATTGATGTCCAGTATTCTAACTCCGGTGGAGGCCAGGTATGCCCCGCTCTGATTGCACGTGACATTAAAGGGCTCTTGGAAGCAGCCATTTCCTGTGCCGAAAGGATATGGGATGCTGACGTTGCCGCACTTGTCTAGGCAGCCAGGCCGTGCCATGCTGATGCCCCCAAAGTACCCAGCCCCATAGGCGGTAGTACTATATTGCAGGGTCAGCGTGGCAGTGACAAGTAGTAAGAGCTTCTGACCTGTAGGCAAGGGCCAAGAGATGTATCATGTACATATTCGTCTATCTGCTCTGGATGCATGTTTATACTGTCGCTATGGGACATTTGGCCCCACAAAATACAAAAAAAATTCCTAACATAGTATATGAGTAGATAATAAATATTTATTTTCTTTCAGGATATGTCAAAGCCATTCCTCCAATCCAAACACCATTCAAGGAAATTTTCCTAGAACTCCATTTATTAAGGAATAGATCAGTAGTTAGTTGAGTGTTTGATCACTAGTACAAACGTTTTGACCCCACAATATCTGAATCAGATGAAGAGAATAAAGTTAATGCTCGTCTTATATAACAAATCATCAATTCTGTACGTTGCTCTTAGTTATTGTTCTCTGACGTCAAGTCTTCTTTCACCATGCAAGAGTTTAATCTCAAATCTATCCAGAAAGGAAGATTTTTTTATGCATCTATGCTGGGGAGTATACCAAAAAGGAGAAGCCACTACTTACTCAGCATACAATCCAGACTCCATGTTTCTTTCTGTTGTCATTCTATAAGCTGTCGGGGAAGTATTGCCTCTAATCCAAAATAACATTATGTCTTGTTTCAGTTTGCGATTTTGGGTTTTCCAGTGCAACTGTTCGGATGAAATATCTCTATTGGTTGTTTACTGGTGTTTATTTTAAGGACTTAACTATGTAAAAACCAAAATAGTACAACCTCTGTTCCTAAATATAAGACCTATTGGAAGTTCAATTTAAACTGTCAAAACGTCTTACATTTAGAAACAGAGTTAGTAGTAACTAGTTTGTTGCTCTTTGCGTATAAAACAAAAATGGCACATCGGGTGGGTGGGTATAGGACCACGACATTCTTGCCTACCACAACACACAGAGATTTTAGTGATTCATATTGGGTGCATATTTTTCTATTGTCCGAGCAGCACTTTTCTTGTTTACATTCCATTCCATCATCTTGAAACAGGGAATTCTGAGAAATAAACTTGTGCACAGCTGAATAGCAATCTAGTCCCGCATTCGCCACTGAAAAGTGACATATTTCTTTCATGATAATATCTCGTGAGAACCTCCATCTCAGCCCAACAATTAAGTGCATAAAAAATCGTTTTGCTACTGATTTCACATGTACTCCTAATAAATTAAAACTCACACTAACCTGTAAAACGATTTTCTCCAGCAGTACAAAATATACGCACTATCTAATATGTTTTGTGCTGCCCATGGGCGCACTGGAAAAAATATGAAGCAATTTCGAACTGGATAGGATCCTAAATTCCCCCAAATGCCCGGAGCTTGCAGCGCACTACAGTACCACACCAAAGACAGAGAAGATGAATTCCCCAGCAGAAAATGAGTAAAATCGCGTCCCAGGCCCGGCCGATGCGTCGTACTCGTATCACACGCGCCAGCTCCGATAAGCAGAACAATGGCCTCGTATGCCTAGGGTTTCCCGTACCTCACAGTGCCTGGTAGCCCGGCGCCCTGGCACGACGGCGGGGGCGGCGACGCCGGCGGGTGGTGTCCGCGGCGGCTGGAGGAGCCATGGCGAGAGGCGGACGAGGGTCCAGAGGCGCCGCACTTGTGGTGGTGGTGCGGCAGGCGGAGCGGAGCGGTGCTTGCATCTCGCCGGCCCGGCGGCGTACTGGTTGGTGCCGTGGTGGTGGAGGGTGGGGGATTGGGAGTTGGGGCGCAGGGGATTGAGAGATGTAAAAATCCTGTTTTTTCTCCCAACGGTTTGATTAACTAGCTCACTAGCAAGTATAAAAAAACAAAATCTTTTTTTAGGGTTAACTTTTTGGGAAAATTTTGTTTTTGCCACTTTAGCTTTTGCCAATTTTCCTTATGCCACTCCAGATTTTGACATTTCACTTTTGCCACTCTTAGCTTTTGACAATCATCACAATTGCCATTCCATGGTAAAAGCAAACTAATTTTATTTCACTTTTGCCACTCTTAGCTTTAATAATGTATCACAAATGCCACTCTAAATTTTTTGTTTATGCCACAAAATGGCAATTGTGATAATTGTCAAAAGCTAAGAGTGGCAAAAGTAAAATGTCAAAATCTAAAGTGGCAAAAACAAAATTTTCCCTAACTTTTTTGGTTCGGAGAAGCTCTGCATTTTCTTGTAGGTGTCTCAACGGAGGAGAAAGTACATAATACAATGATAGATAGAAAAAAAATACTCCCGAGTTCTTGTATTTGTTTACAGAGGAAATACATGTGCAAAACACAAAGTTGGAAGACGCAATCAAGCCAAATCCAATCCACATGAATTCTGGTGAACGGAGTCAAACAAATTCAAACCGCATGAAACACATACGCTTAGTATGTGTTTTTTTTTTGCGAGATGCTTAGCATGTCATTGTTCCACTAAAGACATTTGTCTCGTACTGCATGCGTCTGAACTCCGAAGGGGCCCCTAATCCGCAGGAATGTTTGTCCATTGAAATCCTATAGAATTTGAGCTTGTTTGATTGTATCACAAGAAAACCAATGGATTTTCTTCAAGGGATTAGGGTGGACGCTAGATTTTCTATGAAATGTAGCACACATGCTTTCTTAGGAAAAATTCCTATAGGATTCTATCCTACAGATGAAACGACCAACGCAAGGCAAATTCTTAAGGGTTCAAATCGAATTCCTATGAAAATCCTTTGAATAAAGGGGGCCTTTGAGATCCAAGTGAATTATAAAATTTCTAATATTTTTCTTCCAAACCAAGCCAAAACCAAGCACTCTGATTTTTCTTTAAGAAAACTGATAAATGAGCCACCAAAATAAATTAAATATTGCTATGCTATTCTCCACTTTTTCTATGAACCAAAGAGAATTGAAAATGTTCAAAAAAATATGATTCATTTAAAAAAATGCACACAAACCCTTTTGCAATCTTTGATTTTTAGCTTGTCTTGTAACAAAATTCTCTCTCATTGCCTTGTTCTTCGCGTATTGAGAAAGCGCAAAATTGTGGTACGGACATACAAATTTATCGTTGCAACTAAACTAAAGCTATGCTAATTTTTATATTTTATTAGGCTCAATTTAATCCAACGTTCCTAACTCTTTCAAACATTGTTAAAGTTATCTTTTCAAATGTTTGTTTATATTATGATTTTTAATTCCATCACTTTTAAGGCTAAATTACCTTTGTCCAAGACTTTCAAGGCTAAATTACAGAAGCATGTTAAGGGGCTGTTTGGTTCCCGCCCAAGACCGCCCTGCCAAATTGTGGGCGTTGTGGGCCTGCCAAAAAATGGTAGATGATTTGACCGCTTGTGTCTTGCCAGGGATTTGGCGCAAAAGTAGACAGCATAAGACATGGCCTGGCGTGCCAAAATTTAAAGCCCAGCCAAACAAGACACGGAGTAGGGCCAACGCGGGAGCAACTAATTAGCGAGTACTCCTGGGAAGCCTCCCAGCGATCACTCACACGCGCCGTCACTTGGCGTGTTCTCAGCCGCCGCCACGTGTCACGCTCTGAGCGTTTCCTTTGGATTTTGTTTTTTTTTATTTTTTCGTACGCGTTTTCGGCTTTTTGGAGTGGTTTTTTTTTCGGTTTTTTTGGTGTTCCGGTTTCCCACCGGTCTTCCTTAGCTTTTGGACGAAAAAAAATTCAAAAAAAAAATTCACGAAAAAACGCGTTTTTTTTGCGAGAGGCACGGCCGTGCCTCTCAAAAAAGAAAAAAAAACGCGTTTTCTGCTCTCTTTTTTTTCCGCGACAGGCACGGTTTTGCTATCGCAAGAGCCACGGCCATGCCTCTCGGAAAGGGAAAAAAACGCGTTTTCTGCTCTTTTCTTTTCGCGAGAGGCACGGTTTTGCTTTCGCGAGAGGCTCGGAAAGAAAAAAAAGATGTTTTCTGCTCTCTTTTTTTCCGTGAGAGGCACGGTTTTGCTATCGAGAGAGGCACGGCCGTGCCTCTCGGAAAGGAAAAAAAATACGCGTTTTCTATTGTTTTTTTGCGAACGGTTTTGCTTCTGCGAGAGGCACGGTTTTGCCTCTCGAAAAGGAAAAAAATGCGTTTTCTGTTTTTTTTCTATCGCACAAGGCACGGTATTTTCGCTCGTTTTTTGTCCGGGTTTTTTCGTGAAAAAAAGTTCGTTAAAACCTATCAACATTGGATCTAGTTTTGAAGATCTCGACGCGAGAAACCCAACGGTGAAAACGGTTCGAGATTTGGATGCACGGTTTAGCAGATAAAACGTTTTGAAAATACGAATCTACGAAAAAAGCAAAACTCCCAGGTTGCGACAAGTGGCACGCATGCAGTGCTCCACTTGTCGTAAAGGAAGTGGATCCTCTAACATGAAGAAGAGATGTCACCTAAGCTACAGTGCAAACTAGTGCAAAACAAAGAAGGAAAGTCATGGGTACTGTAGCAAGCACTGTATTTATTAACTATAGCATAGTTACTGTTCATATAAATAAAATTTAAATTGATTTTATTTCACCATAATTTTGTTTGTATGCAATTTTGGTAAATGTATACAGTAGATTTGTAATTTACAAATTAATTCAAGTCATTTCAGGCTTAATCATATGGATGTGAAGGAAGAAAGTTAGGGAGGTGTAGCTTAGGTGACTTCTCTTCTTCATGTTAGAGGATCCACTTCCGCAAACTGGGGAGGTGGAAGTGATCGTTGAAAGGTGTACTCGCTAACTAGTGATCTGGGGCCAACGCCAATATTTTGTTTTGGCTGGGTAGGCGTGGGCTCCGATCTAAACAACCCCTAAGAGATATTAGCCCATTCATAGTGGGAAACCAAAAGAAATAAAAATGACAGCTATTGTTTTATTTTGTGGGTAAGTTATTGTTTGGATAGAAAAGATGTAAGCAATTTAGATCACGAAACCACCCTTAGAAAGAAAAAAATCATAGGCGTTCATGGTGTTGGTGTGTACGTATTTGAAAAATTCTAGTGCAAAGAAAAATGACTCAGTGCGCCACACCAAACATAAGCAACGTACTACAGTAGTAGTACCAAATTAGTCTGCCACTTTTTCTAGTTGCATAGAGACTACAGTTTTACTTGCCAAAAACATGTCGCTAGCACATCGAAAACTGCTTTGCACAGGCAGTAACCGTAGTGAATGTACACTTGGAGCTACTGTATTCGTTAGGTAAAAGATTCTTACCAGTAAACGTAGGGATTGACCAAGCCATGCCTCGCCTGTTTACTTGAAGCTAGGTACGTAGACTCGGCAGTTTAGAATGTTGAGAGTGAAATGCACTCGTCTCGTTCATCCACCACCCAAACCTTCAAGTAAACCGAAAAATGAGAGCTGGGAGCTAACTAAGACATACCGCAGAAAACATGCAAGCATTGAAACTCACCTGGAAGGAAAGGAAAGGTAATGATAGGATGATCTGCGTTGTTTCCTGGAGAAGAGCCAACACCGGGCGTGCTTATATATGTGCTCCTACACACCAAGAGCTGCTGATTAGGCTGCCGCCGGTCGATGGCGCGTTTGGGAACGGGTCAAAAAACGGCGGCATTGTACATGGCGGGCTTCGTTCTCTCCGTCCAAAAAATCGACAGATGTGGCGACATCAAGCCTTTGTAAACTGTAATGATATATACTCTCTCCGTTCCTAAATACAAGTTTTTTTTTAGAGATTTCACTACGGATTATATACGGAACAAAATGAGTGAATTGCCACTTTAAAGTATGGCTATATACGTCCGTATGTAGTTCATAGTAAAATCTTTAAAAACCTTATATTTAGGAATTGAAGGAGTAGAAAAATAAACATATGCATGCATGCCATCACGATGATGCATAACTGCACACATGAACGTCCACAAAACACTGGATTTACGGAGCTTTCAAGATTGGCCAAGGCACCACATGTTTGTCTTACGCTAAAAGAACATAAGGTGTCAAATACGGGGCTTAATTCCTTTGGGAGGGGGGAGGGGGGGGGGGGGGGGGGGGGGGGGGGGGGGGGGGCAGAGACTCAACCATCCCACTACACCCAACCGAACCGATAGCTGGTTCTTGTAATTTATTCTGTGCACCGTATTCCAGATAGTTTCCTAGAATTTAACCGCCTGAAATAAACATATGCTAGAGGGTTTTTTTTGTAGAAAATGTGAATTGCTCTTTGTTAGCAACTGTCTGAAAAAAGTGCTCATCTCTGTTGGTTTTTATACTCACAAACGGTTATTTTTTCCTGCTCTGGAGCTCGTTTTGTGGCACACCGGGGCCAGCGGTACGCAGTGCACCCGGTCTGTTGACACTTTTAAAAGTTATAAAGAATTGCGAAAAAGGAATGTAAAAACAACACAAATCTACAATAATGTTACAAAAATTCAAGGCAAAATTTGAACTATTACTTGAAAAACGTAAAAGACAAAATCGTTGCCAATAGTGATGATTGCCCAAATTCGAGGCCCAATTTCCATTAGATTGCAATAGCCTAAATGCCTTGCAACGGGAAGACATTGTTACCCATCTCATGGGTTCACTTACTTCCGTCTTATTTCTGTATGTCCTTTGGAATGTGGTATTTCGAATCAATGCTAGAGCCTAGCAAGTTTCTTGTTGTTGTGACATTTCATCCTTCCTTTGGAATGGAATGTTTCCAATTAGTGCTAGAGCCTAGCAAAACATCAGGTGATCTGGATGGTTAGCATGACCACGAGCTCTTTCCGAGCCACATGATTAGTGTCAAATTTGACACTCTTATATTATGGACGGAGAGAGTAGTGTGTGTGTCTATATATATAGGGATAAAAAAATTCAAAGAAACACATCATGCTTTACTATAAGGTATAGATTTAATGTCAAAGTTGTCCATTTCCTTCTCAATGTGTGTTGTGGGTTCGGTGTATTGAACACAATATGGACGCAGACGCTCATACACTCACCCCCTATGAACGCACATAAGCACACCCCACCTCTATAATCATCTTTAAGAGACTGAGCCGACACATTATGATGTGACGGCGGCCCGATCTTTCGATGAGAGTAGGGATAATTATCAATTTGGTGGATTTTGACCTTGACGATCCGACTATACCGTACCCGATGATACGCCTCGACAATCGCTAAACCAATCTCCGATGGTTGTTGATCAACCTGAATAACAAGGTATGCATTCCTCCAAGCAACCTAAGATCCAAGAAGAATGATGGTGAATTGCAATCTAAAATTGCAGATAATAAATTGAGCACACACAATAGATAAAAAGTTAGGGTTCTACTGTGGATTGACAAGTCTGTAGTCCTACTCCTACACGTCTTGTAGATACAACTATAGTGATGACTAGACAATACAAACTACAATAAAACCTGAGTCTAAAACTAATAGAAACTAACTACTTATTACTTGCGGCCGCCGCTCTCGCTGCGCCTCGGCGTGTCCCATCTGGACTGCTACGGTCGAAGGAAATATTGATCAGAAGCCGGCCCACACGTATACCCAATACGGTATGGCATGACTGGGATTCTTTTCTTGTTTAACTGGCCTGGTGTGTACTGACATGTATTAATGTCCATCGATATAATAAGTTAGTAGCTTTCCATTATCGGCATTGGCTATTTTTGTAGATGTTAGTAGCTTTCCATTACAGGCATTGGCTATTTTTGTAGTGTTTTTTCTTCAGTTGATATACAAATTGATAACTCCGCCTATGTTGTCTCAACATAGCCGGTCCCAAGCCCGGGTAAAGGAGGAGGGTTGTGATAGGCTTGGCGAGCCAACGTCAAAACTCAGTCACTCTTATGAAGATGAAACCCAATTTTTTTTCCGTTGGGGCGTAACCCTCTCAGCGACGCACCACATCGAAACTCGGGTGTGGTATCAAATGGGCAAGGGCCGGGCCGTCCCCCCCAGGTGGCACGTCGTATCATGATCTGGATACGGTGGCAAGTGAGCGAGGATCGGGTCATCACATCCTTAGTGGCATGCTACATCGGTGCCCGGGTGTAGTGGAAAATGAGCAAGGGTCTTCGCATTTGACTCGACGAGTGCGAAGGGTAAGGAAGCTAGCCGAGCCTAGAAGGATCCGCTTAGGTAGCTGGAACGTAAGGTCTCTGACAAGTAAGCTTGATACAGCGGTGAGGAGAGGTGTTGATATCCTTTGCATACAAGAGACCAAATGGAGGGGACAAGAGGCGAAGGAGGTGGAGGGTACCGGCTTCAAGCTGTGGTACACGGGGACGGTTGCAAACAGAAATGGAGTAGGCATCTTCATCAACAAGAGCCTCAAGTATAGAGTGGTAGATGTCAAGAGACGTGGGGACCGGATTATCCTGGTCAAGCTCGTAGTTGGGGACTTAGTTCTCAACGTTATCAACGTGTATGCCCTGCAAGTAGGCCATAATGAGAACACCAAGAGGGAGTTCTGGGAAGTCCTGGAGGACATGGTTAGGAGCGTACCAATTGGCGAGAGGCTCTTCATAGGAGGAGATCTCAATGGCCACGTGGGAACATCTAACATAGGTTTTGATGGGGTGCATGGTGGCTTTAGCTATGGCATCAGGAATCAAGAAGGAGAAAATGTCTTAAGCTTTGCGCTAGCCTATGACATGATCATAGCTAACACCTTCTTTAAGAAGAGAGAATCACATCTTGTGACTTTCAGTAGTGGTCAACACTCTAGCCAGATTGATTTCATCCTCTCGAGACGAGAAGACAGGCGTGCGTGCCTAGACTGTAAGGTGATACCTGGAGAGAGTGTTGTCCCTCAGCATAAGTTTGTGGTTGCTGACTTCCGCTTTCAGATTCGTGTCCAGTGGGACAAGCGTGCCAAAGTCGCTAGAACGAAGTGGTGGAAACTCAAGGGGGAGGTAGCTTAGGCGTTCAAGGAGAGCATCATTAAGGAGGGCCCTTGGGAGGAAGGGGGTGATGCAGACAACATGTGGATGAAGATGGCGACTTGCATTCGTAAGGTGGCCTCAAAGGAGTTTGGAGTGTCCAGGGGAAGTAGAAGCGAAGCTAAAGATACCTGGTGGTGGAACGATGATGTCCAGAAGGCAATTAAGGAGAAGAAAGATTGTTTCAGACGCCTATATATGGATAGGAGTGCACACAACATAGAGAAGTACAAGATGGCAAAGAAGGTCGCAAAGCAAGCTATGAGTGAAGCAAGGGGTCGGGCGTATGAGGACCTCTACCAGCGGTTAGACATGAAGGAAGGCGAAAGGGACATCTATAAGATGGCCAAGATCTGAGAGAGGAAGACAAGGGATGTTGACCAAATCAAGTGCATCAAGGATGGTGAGGGAGTCCGGGACTAAGGGGTCCTCGGGCCACCGGTCTGTCTCTCATGAGTTGGATAGGTGGGCCGCTTTGTGACTATTATTGGAAGGCCGAGCTATAAGGAGGCTCCATGTTCACGAAGGAGACCTCCGGTGCCCTGGTGTGTCCTCCAAGTCAAGATGGTAGATTTAGCATGTTTACTCACTGATAGTAACCGACCATGTGTAACCCTAGGTACCCCTGGTGTCTATATAAACCGGAGGGTTTAGTGCATAGGGGGGAGAACCTCCATCATACTCATCTAGGATTTAGTTCATCTGATCTCGTGGTAGATCGACTCTGTAATTGTCATACACACATCAATACAATCAAGCAGGACGTAGGGTTTTACCTCTTCGAGAGGGCCCGAACCTGGGTAAATACTGTCCCTATGCATCCTGTTCCCCATTGATCCAACATCCACAACTGGGGACCCCCTACCCGAGATCCGCTGGTTTTGATACCGACATTGATGCTTTCATTGAGAGTTCCGCTGTGGGATCGCCGAAGGATCGATGGCTCGCTTAATCATCAGCAATGACGTGTGCAACAGGGACGTTTTCGTCCCTGGACAGATCTCTGCGTTTGGCAGCATCGTACTGCACGCTCATCCGACCGACCACTGATGTCTACTACGCAACCTTCTTCTTGTAGACTCGTGTTGGGCCTCCAAGCGCAGAGTTTTGTAGGACAGTAGCAAATTTCCCTCAAGTGGATGACCTAAGGTTTATCAATCCGTGGGAGGCGTAGGATGAAGATGGTCTCTCTCAAACAACCCTGCAACCAAATAACAAAGAGTCTCTTGTGTCCCCAACACACCCAATACAATGGTAAATTGTATAGGTGCACTAGTTCGGCGAAGAGATGGTGATACAAGTGTAATATGGATGGTAGATATAGGTTTTTGTAATCTGAAAATATAAAAACAGCAAGGTAACTAATGATAAAAGTGAGCACAAACGGTATTGCAATGCTTAGTAACAAGGCCTAGGGTTCATACTTTCACTAGTGCAAGTTCTCTCAACAATACTAACACAGTTGAATCATATGTAAATCCCTCACGTGCGACAAAGAGTTCACTCCAAAGTCACAAATAGCGGAGAACAAACGAAGAAATTATTGTAGGGTACGAAACCACCTCAAAGTTATCTTTTCCGATCAATCTTATGAGCTATCCCTATAAGTGTCACAAACAGCCCTAGAGTTCGTACTAACATAACACCTTAAGATATACATCAACCAAAACCCTAATGTCACCTAGATACTCCAATGTCACCACGAGTACCCATGGGCTTGATTATACGATATGCATCACACAATTTCAGATTCATCATGTTCAATCCAACACAAAGAACTTCAAAGAGTGCCCCAAAGTTTCTACCGGAGAGTCAAGACGAAAACGTGTGCCAACCCCTATGCATAGATTCCCAAGGTCACGGAACCCGCAAGTTGATCACCAAAACATACATCAAGTGGATCAATAGGACATCCCATTGTCACCACGGATATCCCATCGCAAGACATACATCAAGTGTTCTCAAATCCTTTAAAACTCAATCCGATAAGAAAACTTCAAAGGGAAAACTCAATTCATCACAAGAAGATAGAGAGGGGAAAACTCCATATGATTCATCTATATCAATAAAGCTCGCGATACATCAAGATCGTGCCATCTCAAGAACACGAGAGAGAGAGATCAAACACATAGTACATACCCTCAGCCCTGAGGGTGAACTACTCCCTCCTCGTCATGGAGACCGCCGGGATGATGAAGATGGCCTCCGGTGATGGTTTCCCCCTCCGGCAGGGTGCCGGAACGGGCTCCCGATTGGTTTTTCGTGGCTATAGAGGCTTGCGGCGGCGGAACTCCCGATCTAGGTTTCTTTCTGGGGGTTTTGGTATTTATAGGAATTTTTGGCGTCGGTCTCACGTCAAGGGGACTCCCGAGGGGCCCACAAGCCAGGGGGGCGCGCCCTAGGGGGGGGGGGCGCCCCCTAGGCTTGTGGCTGCCTCGGGACTCCTCTCCGGTATCTTTTTGCTCCAGCATTTTTTATATTTTCCAAAAATATTCTCCGTAAATTTTCAGCCCATTCCGAGAACTTTTATTTCTGCACAAAAAACAAGACCATGGTAGTTCTGCTGAAAACAACGTCAGTCCGGGTTAGTTCTAATAAAATCATACCAAAATCATATAAAATTATTATAAACATGGCATGAATACTTCATAAATTAAAGATACGTTGGAGACGTATCAGCATCCCCAAGCTTAATTCCTGCTCGTCCTCGAGTAGGTAAATGATAAAAGAAATAATTTATGAAGTGTGAATGCTAGCAAGTGCACAAGTTTGATCAATGATAATTCCAATCACTTTTTCTAGCATCAATATAAACCATAAACAGTAGCTCATCTCATAAAACTTCTCATGATCAAGTAACAAGCTATTCACATGTTAAAGTATAGACCAGAAAGTTTCTTGAAAACTAACAAACCATATTCCTAGTCATCGAACAATTGCAATTCATCTTATTTTCAGGAAGGGTCTATGTAAGAGCTTTGATTTAGCAAATTCCACATACTCAACTATCATATAGTCTTCCATGATTATTGACACTCAAAGCATATTTTTAGAACAAATAGCATCCATCGAACACAGAGAAAGATAGGGGCTTAATGTTTCGCCTCCCAACTTATTTATCATATAGATAATTGTCAACAATAATAATTCATGATCAAATATATTTGACTGGATATATATGTTTGGATCTTTCCCCACCACATGATGCTTGCCAACTAATGGATTGAGGTTGGAATAAGAAGTTGACTCAACATGAATAGTAAATAACATGAAAGTAAATAGATTGGCCCTTCGCAGAGGGAAGCCGGGATTTGCATATGTGCCAGAGCTCATTGTTTAAAACAGAGATGAATATAATTTTGGAAGGTATGCTTTCATTGTCAACATAACAACCAAGAGATTTCACCATCTTCCATGCTAGATACATTATAGGCGGTTCCCAAACAGAATGATAAAGTTTTTACTCCCCCTCCACCAATCAAACACACTCCACGGCGAGCCGAATCCACGGGTACCGTCCATACAAACAACAATCCTGGGGGAGTTTTGTTTCATTATATTTTGATTTGATTTTTGAGCATGGAACTGGGCATCCCGAATACCAGCCACTTTCTCGTGAATGATAGTGAATCAACACATATCGTGAGAATAACCCACCTAGCATGGAAGATACTGACCGCCCCCAGTCACTACATGAGCGATTCGGGCATACAAAACAGAATATTATTTGAAGGTTTAGAGTTTGGCACATGCAAATTTACTTGGAACGGCAGGTAAATACCGCATATAGGTAGGTATGGTGGACTCTCATGGAAGAAACTTGGCTCAAGGGTTTGGATGCACAAGTAGTATCTCTACTTAGTACGGAGTTTTGGCTAGCAAAAGGTTCTAAACAAGCACCACATGTTAGAGGATCCATAACAATATAACTTCTATGCAAATATACCCAACCATAACTCATTATGTTGTCTTCCTTGTACAACTTCAACTAATTTGCTCAAGTTTGAAAATAATTAATGGGTATTCACAATCATATAAGATGTCCAAGATAATATATTTGTATGTGAAAGTTCTCTTCCTTATACTAATCATTCACGAATTGCTTGTATGACCAATATTGCGATTGTCAAACTTCAATAGATTTTACTTTCTAAACTAGATGTGAATCTACTACTAAGCATAAAAGCACATTGACAATTTCATATTTATTATATTCAATTCATTCACAATTTACTCTCCGGATATAAGTGAAGCACAAGAGTAAACATCAAATTACTCTCGAAAGATATAAGTGAAGATCAATGAGTAGTCAAACAATTAAGTAGCTATGTAAGGACTCTCTATTTTAATGAAGATTTTCAGATCTGAGTATTTTATTCAAACAACAAACTAAACAAAAATAGAATTCCAAGAATAGCACTTATCATGTGAACGAATAAAAATTTATGCTCAACATAGGCTAACCGATAGTTGACGAAGAGAGGTGGGATGCGTAGCATCCCCAAGCTTAGATGCTTGAGACTTCTTGAAATATTTACTTGGGGTGCCTTGGGCATCCCCAAGCTTGAGCTTTTGTATCTCGTTCAATCCTCTCATACCACGGTTTCACCTATTCTCAAAAACTTCATCCACACAAAACTTGAAAAGAACTCGTGAGATAGGTTAGTACACATAATAATAAATCAACTCTTTATGTACTGCCAAGACAAGTAGCATAATAATTTCAAACATCTTCTACTTTTTACTATCATTTCCACAATTTATATCTACCAATATAAGCTATGGAAACTATAGGATAAGTAGATAACAAAACTATGACAGCAATCTGTCCAAACAGAACAGTCTGTAGCAATCTATTAAACCAGTGTACTTCTGTAACTTAAAAAATTATGAAAATTTAGGAGATGCTAAATAATTTATATGAAAATATAGTGTAAAAATTTCAGAAACGTTCCACATTCCAGTAAAATATGAAAATTCAAACACTACAGCAAAAGTTTCTGTTTTTACACAGCACACATCAAAACATGCAATGCAAGCATCCTAAGACAATTCTTGGAACTTTTTATTGAAAAACAAGATGATGAATGACACCTAACAGAAAACAAGAAAATAAAATGACGCTCCAAGCAAAACTCATATTATGTGATGAATAAAAATATAGCTCTAAGTAAGATATACCGATAATGTTGAAGATGAAAGAGGGGATGCCTTCCGGGGCATCCCCAAGCTTAGGCGCTTGAGTATTCCTTGGATATTACCTTGGGGGTGACTTGGGCATCCCCAAGCTTAGGTTCTTGTCACTCCTTATTCTCCTCATATCGGTGTCTCACCCAAAACTTGAAAACTTCAATCACACAAAACTTAACGGAACCTCGTGAGAAGGGTTAGTGTAATAAAGATAAATCATTCACTTAGGTACTGTCAAGACAAGATTCATAATTGTTCCCACATGATACCTACTGTATTCTACCATTACCATAATTTATACCACTAAATATAAGCTATGGGAACACTAAAACAAGCAAACTATGCATGCAAAACAGAATCTGTCAAAAACAGAACAGTCTGTGAAGATCTGTAGTGTAGCCATACTTCCCTGTCTCTAAAAATTCTGAAAAATTAGGAAAACCTGAATAATTTGTATATAAAGACCTTGTAAAAATTTCAGATCATTATCACGCTCCAGTAAAAAATTAAAATTCCTGTACTGGAGTCAAAAGTTTCTGTTTTGGTTCAGCATCAATTCTACTCATCTTGTGAGTTATCCCAAAGGCTTTACTTGGCACTTTATTGAAAAAAAGCTATAAAACATGATTACTACAGTAGATTAATCATGTGAACACACAAAAACAGAAAGGAAAAGTGTTGGGTTGTCTCCCAACTAGCGCTTTTCTTTAATGCCTTTTAGCTAGGCATGATGATTTCAATGATGCTCACATAGGAATAATAATTGAAACATGCAAAAGAGCATCATGAATCTCATGATAAGCACATTTAAGTCTAACACACTTCCTATTCATAGGGATTTTGTGATCAAACAATTTATGGGAGCAAGAATCAACTAGCATAGGAAGGCAAAACAAGCATAACTTCAAAACTTTGAACACATAGAGAGGAAACTTGATATTATTGCAATTCCTACAAGCATATGTTCCTCCCTCATAATAAATTTCAGTAGCATCATGAAGGAACTCAACAATATAACTATCACATAAATCATTCTTTTCATGATCTACAAGCATAGAATATTTGTCACTCTCCACATAAGCAATTTTCTTCTCATTCATAATAGTGGGAGCAAACTCAACAAAATAACTATCATGAGAAGCATAATCCAATTGAAAATTAAAATCATGATGACAAGTTTCATGGTTATCATTATTCTTTATAGCATAAATGTCATCACAATAATCATCATAAATAGGAGGCATGCTTTCATCATAATAAATTTGCTCATCAAAACTTGGGGGACTAAAGATATCATCAAACATAGCATCCCCAAGCTTGTGGCTTTGCGTATCATTAGCATCATGGATATTCAGAGAATTCATACTAGCAACATTGCAATCATGCTCATCATTCAAAGAATTCTCATTAAGTATTTTCATAAATTCTTCCTTTACCAATTGAGCACAATTTTCCAAACCATCATTTTCACGAAAGACATTAAAAAGATGAACCAATTGATGCAACCTAAACTCCATTTTTTTGTAGTTTTCTTTTATAAAACCAAACTAGTGAAAAACAAGAAACTAAAAGATTTAATTGCAATATCTAAAGATATACCTTCAAGCACTCACCTCCCCGGCAACAGCGCCAGAAAAGAGCTTGATGTCTACTACGCAACCTTCTTCTTGTAGACTCGTGTTGGGCCTCCAAGCGCAGAGTTTTGTAGGACAGTAGCAAATTTCCCTCAAGTGGATGACCTAAGGTTTATCAATCCATGGGAGGCGTAGGATGAATATGGTCTCTCTCAAACAACCCTGCAACCAAATAACAAAGAGTCTCTTGTGTCCCCAACACACCCAATACAATGGTAAATTGTATAGGTGCACTAGTTCGGCGAAGAGATGGTGATACAAGTGTAATATGGATGGTAGATATAGGTTTTTGTAATCTGAAAATATAAAAACAACAAGGTAACTAATGATAAAAGTGAGCACAAATGGTATTGCAATGCTTAGAAACAAGGCCTAGGGTTCATACTTTCACTAGTGCAAGTTCTCTCAACAATACTAACATAGTTGAATCATATGTAAATCCCTCACGTGCGACAAAGAGTTCAATCCAAAGTCACAAATAGCGGAGAACAAACGAAGAAATTATTGTAGGGTACGAAACCACCTCAAAGTTATCTTTTCCGATCAATCTTATGAGCTATCCCTATAAGTGCCACGAACAGCCCTAGAGTTCGTACTAACATAACACCTTAAGATACACATCAACCAAAACCCTAATGTCACCTAGATACTCCAATGTCACCACGAGTACCCATGGGCTTGATTATACGATATGCATCACACAATTTCAGTTTCATCATGTTCAATCCAACACAAAGAACTTCAAAGAGTGCCCCAAAGTTTCTACCGGAGAGTCAAGACGAAAACGTGTGCCAACCCCTATGCATAGATTCCCAAGGTCACGGAAACCGCAAGTTGATCACCAAAACATACATCAAGTGGATCAATAGAACATCCCATTGTCACCACGGATATCCCATCGCAAGACATACATCAAGTGTTCTCAAATCCTTTAAAGACTCAATCCGATAAGAAAACTTCAAAGGGAAAACTCAATTCATCACAAGAAGATAGAGAGGGGAAAACTCCATATGATTCATCTATATCAATAAAGCTCGCGATACGTCAAGATCATGCCATCTCAAGAACACGAGAGAGAAATCAAACACATAACTACTGGTACATACCCTCAGCCCCGAGGGTGAACTACTCCCTCCTCATCATGGAGACCGCCGGGATGATGAAGATGGCCTCCGGTGATGGTTTCCCCCTCCGGCAGGGTGCCAGAACGGGCTCTCGATTGGTTTTTCGTGGCTACAGAGGCTTGCGGCAGCGGAACTCCGGATCTAGGTTTCTTTCTGGGGGTTTTGGTATTTATAGGAATTTTTGGCGTCGGTCTCACATCAAGGGGACTCCCGAGGGGCCCACAAGCCAGGGGGCGCGCCCTAGGGGGGGCGCCCCCTAGGCTTGTGGCTGCCTCGGGACTCCTCTCCGGTATCGTTTTGCTCCAGTATTTTTTATATTTTCCAAAAATATTCTCCGTAAATTTTCAGCCCATTCCGAGAACTTTTATTTCTGCACAAAAAACGACACCATGGTAGTTCTGCTGAAAACTGCGTCAGTCCGGGTTAGTTCTAATAAAATCATACCAAAATCATATAAAATTATTATAAACATGGCATGAATACTTCATAAATTATAGATATGTTGGAGACGTATCAACCACCTCGGCCAGGTCGGAAGTTTCATCCTCGATCAGGAGATCAGGTTTGGGAACCTAGAGTTCGTCGCCGACTCCCGGGGAGATCTAGTTCTGACGAAGCTTCTAGCTCCCCTTGAGGAGCTCGCAAGTCCCGACGCCTTAACCTCGGGAGCGGTGAACCCCGTCACTGGGGCCACCCCCACCCTGGGTCCGTCCTTAAAACACGATCCAGTCGATACGCCCGGATTAGCTTCAGCCGAATATTGCCTAGACGCGACTTTAAACGCCCCTGGAGCAGCGATACTGTGGATTGACCCCACGTACTCCAGGAGCATGGACTCCACGGATATCTCGTCGATAAACGAATTTCTCGATCGGATCCAAGCCATGGGGATAACCGATGGCCAACCCTCGGTTTATGATCAGATCGGGCTTAAACCCGACGACATGGAAATTTACGTCCCACCTATCACACCCTTGGTCGCTACCATCAAGGACTTGGCCGAAGGTTCTCCCTCTCAATCACCGGAGCCAAGAATGGCTTATGTTCGGATTTCTGACCATCAAGATCGTTCCTCTAGTTCGGAATCCGGACTTTGCCCTGGAAAAAGTTCAGGACCGAACCCCGATTCAGTGCACGACCTTGAGTCCGTGCGGCGGTGTCCGGTTAATAATCTGGACCCCAAACCCGGTGCGCCGGATTCCACGATGGCACAAGTCGCCACCACCAAAGCCTCGGACTCGCATCCTATTGGGATACAAAGTTTTTTCCCACCCACCCCCCATGTTGAGTACTCTCCAATAAATTCGGGACAACTCGACATATGGGACCTACTGTACGTCAAACAACAGCTAGGGGAAACGGTCCAGCACTTCTGGGCTAGATTCCACCTTGCCAAAAATAGGACACCGGGCTGCAGCGATAAGGAAATCATAGCAACCTTCCGGCATAACTACCGTGATGAAGGAATCCTAAACGCTCTCGCCCGACGCCACGTTCAAAACTTCACCGAGCTATTGGATCTGGTACGAAAATACTACGCCATGGAAAACACTTGGTAGGCTCAACAGATGCGCACGGAGTCAATCCATGTCGGGGAACCCAGAAGAGCTCGGGGGAAGCGCGTACCCCCTTGACGGTCGGCCGAACATGAGCCCGCCGACAAAAAGAATAAACCCCTTACAAGATCCAGAACTGTCCTCGACGAACTATTGGACAAGCCGTGCCCCATAGACTCCGTCCTGCTGAACACAAACCCGACTCACAACCTTCGAGCTTGCTGGGTCGTTAGGCAGGTCGCAAAGAGCGGAGAGGCTATCCTCGGGGGCTCACCCCCAAGCAGATGTTCGGCAAGACCACCAGATCACAACGCTGAGATCCTAACGATCTACAAGACATTTTCCTCAAAAAACCAGAGGAAGAGAGCTCTTCGAGAACTCGATCAAATACACCAGGTGGCAGCGACGAATTTTGGACAAACATACCCATCACCTTCGGCGAGGCAGACCAGCCGAGAACACTCCCTGTCCAAACACCCGCCGCCCTGGTCCTTGATCCCATAGTAGACGGCTTCAGACGCCACAAGGTACTAATTGACGGCGACAGCGATTTAAACCTCATTTATGAGGATACCCTGGACAAAATGCAATTCAACAGATCCCGCATCGAACAAAGTCACACCACTTTTCGAGGTATCATCCCCGGAAAAGAGGCACGTTGCACCGGAGGAGTTACTCTCGATGTGGTATTCAGCACCCCTGAGAATTACAGGTCCGAAGAACTTCTATTCCATATTGTGCCCTCTCACAGCGGTTATCACGCCCTATTGGGGCGTGATGTTTTCACAAGATTTTAAGCCATACCACATTACAGGTATATGAAGCTCAAAATGCCAGGGCCCAATGGCGTGATCACAATTATAAGCGACTCGGCTAGAGCTCTTCAGGCCGAAAACAAAACAACATCGCTCGCCCTCTGTAGGATCGAAAGTATGTCTAGAGGGGGGGTGATTAGACTACTTGAACATATAAAAATTCTACCTTTTCCCAATTTTAAGTGTTGGCAGATTTTAGCGATTATAGCAGTTCAAGTACACCCTACACATGCATGTCTAGAGTATAGCAGCGGAAAGTAACAACAAGCATATGTATTAGAGGGTAGGAAGGAAGATCAAATGCAATTTGAAGACGCGAAGATTTTTCCTGTGGTTCCGATAGGTGGTGCTATCATACGTCCACGTTTATGGAGTCTTCAACCCACGGAGGGTAACGGTCGTGAGAGTCCATGAAGGGCTCTACCCACGGAGGGTTCCACGAAGAAGCAACCTCGACTATTCCATAACTGCTTCCGTCCATGAAGGACTAGCCTCACTATGGGTAGATCTTCACGAAGTAGGCGATCTCCTTGCCCGTATAAACATCTTGGTTCAACTCCACAACACAAAGTAGGAGGCTCCCAAGTGACACCTAACCAATCTAGGAGGCACCACCCTCCAAAAGGTAATAGGCTCGGTAATGACGATGAACTCCTTGCTCTTGTGCTTCAAGATGATAGACTCCTCAACACACAATCACTCTCCCACAGATTTGGCTTTGGTGGAAGAGATTGATTTGTGGAAAGCAACTTGGGGAGCTAGAGATCAAGATTCAAATGGTTGGAGTGGAATCTCTTGATCTCAACACATGAGTAGGGGGCTCTCTCTCTCAGAAAATATGATGGGGCAAGTATGGAATAGTTCTGAGTGCTTCTTTTTCGAGTTGGTGGTGGTGAAGGGGTATATATAGGCATCCCCAAAAATCCAACCGTTACACCTAAAGTAACCAACTCGGTGACACCGAAGTATAAAACTCGGTGGTACCGAGTTGCTCCAAAGGTAGCAACTTTTGAATCTCGGTGAGACCGATATATAATTCTCGGTGGTACCGATAAGGTGACCTGTTGGAAATATGCCCTAGAGGCAATAATAAATTGGTTATTATTATATTTCCTTGTTCGTGATAATCGTTTATTATCCATGCTATAATTGTATTGATTGGAAACTCAAATACATGTGTGGGTACATAGACAACACTGTGTCCCTAGTATGCCTCTAGTTAACTAGTTCGTTGATCAAAGATGGTCAAGGTTTCTTGGCCATAGACATGAGATGTCATTTGATAACGGGATCACATCATTAGGAGAATGATGTGATGGACAAGACCCAAACTATAAACATAGCATATGATCGTGTTAGTTTATTGCTATAGTTTTCTGCATGTCAAGTATCTGTTCCTATGACCATGAGATCATGCAACTCACTGACACCGGAGGAATACCTTGTGTGTATCAAACTACACAACGTAACTGGGTGACTATAAAGATGCTCTACAGGTATCTCCGAGGGTGTCTGTTGAGTGGGCATGGATCAAGACTGGGATTTGTTACTCCGTGTGACGGAGAGGTATCTCAGGGCCCACTCGGTAGTACAACATCACAATAAGCCTTGCAAGCAATGTGACTAAGTGTTAGCCACAGGATCTTGTATTACAGAACAAGTAAAGAGACTTGCCGGTAACGAGATTGAACTAGGTATAGAGATACGGACGATCGAATCTCGGGCAAGTAACATACCGAAGAACAAAGGGAACAGCGTACGGGATTAACTGAATCCTTGACATAGAGGTTCAACCGATAAAGATCTTCGTAGAATATGTAGGAACCAATATGGGCATCCAGGTCCCGCTATTGGTTATTGACCGTAGAGGTGTCTTGGTCATGTCTACATAGTTCTCGAACCCGCAGGGTCTGCACACTTAAGGTTCGGTGACGTTTCGGTATAGTAGAGTTATGTATGGTGGTGACCGAAGGTTGTTCGGAGTCCCGGATGAGATCCTGGACCTCACGAGGAGCTCCGGAATGGTCCGGAGGTAAAGATTGATATATAGGAAGTCCTGTTTTGGTCACCGAAAAAGTTTCGGGTATTTCGGTAGTGTACCGGGAGTGCCGGGAGGGGTACCGGGGACCATCGGGAGGGGTGTCTCGACCCAAAGGACCTCATGGGCTGTGGGAGGAGTCAAACCAGCCCCTAGTGGGCTGGCCTAACCCCCCCCACTAAGGCCCATGTGGCTTTGGGTGGAAAAAATCCAAAGAAGGAAAGGTGGAAAGGGTTTCCAAGTGGAGAGGAGGAATCCTACTCCTAATAGGATTGGAGTAGGACTCCTCCACCTCCAATTTCGGCCAAACCTTGAGGGTTTGAGGCTGCCTCCTCCCCTCCCTCCCTCCTATATATACTAGAGGATTTAGAGGGAAGAGCTAACCCTAATTGTCACGTGCTCCCTCTACTTCATCTAGATCGGTTTCTCCTCTAGTCTAGTTTCAGCGGTGCTTAGGCGAAGCCCTGCCGGAATTGTTCCACCACCATCGCCGCCGTGCCATCGCGCCACCGGAGAACTCTTCTACCTCTCCGCTCCCTCTTGCTGGATCAACAAGGCGGAGATCGTCATCGAGCTGTACGTGTGCTGAACGCAGAGGTGCCGTCCGTTCGGCGCTAGATCGGAAGGACCGTGATCAGGATCGCGAGACGATTCGTGATTTGATCGCGGGACGGATCGTGATGGGATCGCGGGACGGATCGAGATTGGATCGCGAGATGGATCGTGATCGGATCGCGGGACGCTCGGCGATTTGGATCGCGAAGACGTTCGACTACATCAACCGCGTTTCTTAACGCTTCCCACTTAGCGATCTACAAGGGTATGTAGATCCACTCTCCCTCTCATAGATGCTCATCACCATGGATAGATCTTGCGTGTGCGTAGGATTTTTTTTGTTTCCCATGCAACGTTCCCCAACAGTGGCATCATGAGCTAGGTCTATGTGTAGATGAGATCTCGAGTAGAACACAAAGGAGTTTGTGGGCGTTGATATTCAGATTGCTTCCTCCCTTGGTCTTTTCTTGATTCGGTGGTATTGTGGGATGAAGCGGCCCGGACCAACATTACTCGTACGCTTACGAGAGACCGGTTCCATCAACTGACATGTAACTTCGTTGCATAAAGATGGCTGGCGGGTGTCTGTTTCTCCCACTTTAATCGGATCGGATTTGACAAAGGCAGTCCTTGAGAAGGTTGAATAGCAATTTTTGTAACACCGTTGTGGTTTTTGCGTAGGTACGAATTGTTCTTGCTAGATACCCGTAGCAGCCACGTAAAACTTGCAACAACAATTAGAGGACGTCTAACTTGTTTTTGTAGGGTATGTTGTGATGTGATATGGCCAATTACATGATGAGATATATGTGATGTATGAGATGATCATGTATTGTATAGAATATCACGACTTGCATGTCGATGAGTACGGCAACCGGCAGGAGCCATAGGGTTGTCTTTCATTATTTTCGCCTTTTTTGCTTTACTTTATCGCTATGAGTTAGCAATAGTCGTGGAAGCAACAGTCGGCGCGACAACCTCATGGTGACACATTGATGGAGATCAAGATGATGGAGATCATGGTGTTATGCCGGTGACGATGGAGATCATGCCGGTGCTTTGAAGATGGAGATCAAAAGCACAAGTTCATGGCCATATCATGCCACTTATGATTTGCATGTGATGTTAATCCTTTTATGCATCTTATTTTTCTTAGGACGACGGTAGCATTATAAGGTGACCCCTCACTAAAATTTCAAGATAAAATTGTGTTCTCCCCGAGTGTGCACCGTTGCGAAAGTTCGTCGTTTTGAGACACCACGTGATGATCGGGTGTGATAGACTCTACGTTCACATACAACGGGTGCAAGCCAGTGTTGCACGTGCGGAACACTCGGGTTAAACTTGACGAGCCTAGCATGTACAGACATGGCCTCGGAACACAAGAGACCGAAAGGTCGAACATGAGTCATATAGTAGATATGATCAACATGAAGATGTTCACCATTGAAACCACCTCAACTCACGTGATGATCGGACTTGAGTTGGTGGATTTGGATCATGTGTCACTCGAATGACCGGAGGGATGTCAATTTGAGTGGGAGTTTTTAAGTAATATGATTAACTAAACTCATTATCATGAACATAGTCAAAATGTCTTTGCAAATTATGTTGTAGATTACTAGCTCGCGCTGTAGCTCCCTTGAATTTTTATATGTTCCTAGAGAAATAGAGTTGAAAGATGATGGTAGCAATAATGCGGACTGGGTCCGTGATCTGAGGATTGTCCTCATTGCTGCATAGAAGGCTTATGTCCTTAATGCACCGCTCGGTGCGCCACCCCCTCAAGCGTCTTCTGTAGATGTTATGAACATCTGACAGGCACGTTCTGATGACTACTTGATAGTTCAGTGCATCATGCATTACGGCTTAGAATTGAGGCTCCAAAACGTTTTGAACGTCACGGAACATATGAGATGTTCTAAGAGCTGAAATTGGGATCTCAGGCTCGTGCCCGTGTTGAGAGGTATGAGACCTCCAACAAGATTCTTTGCCTGCAAGATGAAGGAGAATAGCTCAATCGGTGAGCATGTGCTCAGATTGTCTGGGTGCTACAATCGCTTGAATCGAGTGGGAGTCAATCTTCCAGATAAGATAGTGATTGATATAGTTCTCCAAGTCACTGTCACTAAGCTACTAGAGCCTCGTGATGAACTATAAAATGCCAGGGATAGAAATAATGATCCCTGAGCTATTCGTGATGTTTGACACCGCGAAGGTAGAAATCAAGAAGGAGCATCAAGTGTTGATGGTTAGTGAAACCACTAGTTTCTAGAAGGGCAAGGGCTAGGAGGGAAACTTCATGGATGGCAAGTCAGTTGCTGCTCCAGTGAAGAAACCCAAGGTTGAACCCAAACCCGAGACTAAGTGCTTCTATTATGAGGAGAACGGTCGCTGAAGCGGAACAACCCTAGATACTTGGTAGATAAGAAGGTTGGCAACGTCGATAGAAGTATATTTGATATACGTGTTATTGATGTGTACCTTGCTAGTACTCCTAGTAGCACCTGGGTATTGGATACCGGTTCGGTTGCTAAATGTTAGTAACTCGAAATAAAAGCTACAGAATAAACGGAGGCTAGCTAAGGGTGAGGTGACGATGAGTGTTGGAAGTGTTTCCAAGGTTGATGTAATCACCATCGCACGCTCTCTCTACCTTCGGGATTAGTGATGAACCTAAATAAATGTTATTTGTTGTTTGCGTTGAGCATGAACGTGATTAGATCATGTTTATTGCAATACGGTTATTCATTCAAGTTAGAGAATAATGGTTATTCTGTTTACATGAATAATACACTCAATGGTCATGCACCCAATGAGAATGGTTTATTGAATCTTGATCGTAGTGATACACATGTTCATAATATTGATGCCAAAAGATACAAAGTTAATAATGATAGTACCACATACTTGTGGCACTGCCGCTAAATGTCATATTGGTGTAAAACGCATGAAGAAACTCCATGCTGATGGATCTTTGGACTCATTCGATTTCGAATCGGTTGAGACATGCGGACCATGCCTCATGGGCAAGATGACTAAGACTCCGTTTTCCGGTATGATGGAGCGGGCAAGTGACTTATTGGAAATGATACATGTTGATGTATTCGGTCCAATGAGTGTTGTAGCGTGCGGTGGATATCATTATTTTCCTACCTTCACTGATGATTTGAGTAGATATGGGGATATTTACTTAATGAAACACAAGTCTGAAACATTTGAAAAGTTCAAAAAAATTCAGAGTGAAGTTTGAGATCATCGTGACAAGAAGATAAAATATCTACGATATGATCGTAGAGGTAAATATCTGAGTTACGAGTTTGGTATACAACTTAAGACAATGTGGAAGTTGTTTCACAACTCACGCCACCTGGAACACCATAGTGTGATGGTGTGTCCGAACGTCGTAGTCGTGCTCTATTGGATATGGTGCGTACTATGATGTCTCTTATCGATTTGCCACTATCGTTTTGGGGTTATGCATTAGAGACAACTACATTCACTTTAAAAAGGGGCACCATCTAAGTCTGTTGAGATGACACCGTATGAATTTTGGTTTGGCAGAAACCTAAGCTGTCATTTCTTAATGTTTGGGGCTACGATGCTTATGTGGAAAAGGTTTTCAACCTGATGAGCTCGAACCCAAAGCGGACAAATGCATCTTCATAGAATACCCTAACGTAACAGTTGGCTAAACCTTCTATCTCAGATCCAAGCACAAAGTGTTTGTTGCTAAAACGGGTCCTTTCTCGAGAAAGAGTTTCTCTTGAAAGAATTGAGTGGGAGGAAGATAGAACTTGATGAGGTTGTTGAACCTTTGTTTCAACCAGAGAGTAGCGCAGCGCAGAAAGTTGTTTCTGTGGAGCCTACATTAGTTGAAGAGGAAGTTAATGATGATGATCATAAATCTTCGGATCAAGTTACAATCGAACCTCGTAGGTCGACAAGGACGCGTACTGCTCCTGAGTGGTACGGCAACCCTGTCTTAGAGGTCATGTTGTTGGACAACGATGAACCTACGAGCTATGGAGAAGCGATGATGGGCCCGGATTCCGAGAAATGGTTAGAGGCCATGCAATCCGAGATGGGATCCATGTAAGAAAACAAAGTATGGGATTTGGAAGTATTACCTGAAGGGTGAAAGTCCATTCAGAACAAATGGATCTTTAAAAGGAAGACGGACGCGGACGGTAATGTCACCGTCTATAAAGCTCGACTTGTGGCAAAGGGTTTTTCACAAGTTCAAGGAGTTGACTATGATGAGACTTTCTCACCCGTAGCGATGCTAAAGTCTGTTGGAATTATGTTAGCAGTTGCTGCATTTTTCGATTATGAAATCTGGCAGATGGATGTCAAAACATCACTTCCTTAACGGTATCCGTGAGGAAAGGTTGTATGTGATACAACCGGAAGGTTTTGTCAGTTCTAAGGATGCTAAAATATATGCAAGCTCCAGCGATCCTTCTATGGACTGGAGCAAGCATCTCGGAGTTGGAATATACGCTTTGATGTGGTGATCAAATTTTTGAGTCTATACAAAGTTTATGAGAAACTTGTATTTACAATAAAGTGAGTGGGAGCACTATAGAATTTCTGATAAGTATATGTGGATGACATATTGTTGATCGGAAATGATGTAGAATTTCTGGAAAGCATAAAAGGTTGTTTGAAAGGTGTTTTTCAAAGGAAGAACTGGATAAAAAGCTACTTAAATATTGGGCATCAAGATCTATAGAGATAGATCAAGACGTCTGATAAAACTTTCAATGAGTACATACCTTGACAAGATTTTGAAAGAGTTCAAAATGGATCAGTCAAAGAAAGAGTTCTTGCCTGATTTGTAAGGTGTGGAGTTGAGTGAGACTCAAAGCTTGACCACGGCAGAAGAAAGAGAAAGGACGAAGGTCGTCCCCTATGCCTTATCCATAGGCTCTGTATAGTATGCCGTGCTATGTACCGCACCTGTGTGTGCCTTGCCATGATTCTGTCAAGCGGTACAAGAGTGATCCAGGAGTGGACCACTGGACAGCGGTCAAGATTATCCTTAGTAACTAGAGGACTAAGGAAATATTTCTCGATTATGGAGGTGATAAAGAGTTCGTCGTAGAGGGTTACGTCGATGCAAGCTTTAACACCAATCCGGATGACTCTGAGTAGCAATCCGGATACGTATAGTGGAACAGCCATTTGGAATAGCTCCAAGTGGAGTGTGGTAGCAGTGTCTATAGTATGACATAGAGATTTGCAAAGTACACACGGATCTGAATGTCGCAGACCCGTTGACTAAAGACCTCTCTCACATGCAAAGCATGATCGAACCCCAGAACTCATTGGGTGTTAGATTCATAACAATGTAATACACATGGTGATGTGAACTAGATTATTGACTCTAGTGCAAGTGGGAGACTATTGGAAATATGCCCTAGAGGCAATAATAAATTGGTTATTATTATATTTCCTTGTTCGTGATAATCGTTTATTATCCATGCTATAATTGTATTGATTGGAAACTCAAATACATGAGTGGGTACATAGACAACACTGTGTCCGTAGTATGCCTCTAGTTAACTAGTTCGTTGATCAAAGATGGTCAAGGTTTCCTGGCCATAGACATGAGATGTCATTTGATAATGGGATCACATCATTAGGAGAATGATGTGATGGACAAGACCCAAACTATAAACATAGCATATGATCGTGTCAGTTTATTGCTATAGTTTTCTGCATGTCAAGTATCTGTTCCTATGACCATGAGATCATGCAACTCACTGACACCGGAGGAATACCTTGTGTGTATCAAACATCACAACGTAACTGGGTGACTATAAAGATGCTCTACAGGTATCTCCGAGGGTGTCTGTTGAGTGGGCATGGATCAAGACTGGGATTTGTTACTCCGTGTGACGGAGAGGTATCTCAGGGCCCACTCGGTAGTACAACATCACAATAAGCCTTGCAAGCAATGTGACTAAGTGTTAGCCACGGGATCTTGTATTACAGAACGAGTAAAGAGACTTGCCGGTAACGAGATTGAACTAGGTATAGAGATACCGACGATCGAATCTCGGGCAAGTAACATACCGAAGAACAAAGGGAACAGCGTACGGGATTAACTGAATCCTTGACATAGAGGTTCAACCGATAAAGATCTTCGTAGAATATGTAGAAACCAATATGGGCATCCAGGTCCCGCTATTGGTTATTGACCGTAGAGGTGTCTTGGTCATGTCTACATAGTTCTCGAACCCGCAGGGTCTGCACACTTAAGGTTCGGTGACGTTTCGGTATAGTAGAGTTATGTATGGCGGTGACCGAAGGTTGTTCGGAGTCCCGGATGAGATCCTGGACGTCACGAGGACCTCCAGAATGGTCTGGAGGTAAAGATTGATATATAGGAAGTCCTGTTTTGGTCACCGGAAAAGTTTTGGGTATTTCGGTAGTGTACCGGGAGTGCCGGGAGGGGTACCGGGGACCATCGGGAGGGGTGTCTCGACCCATAGGACCTCATGGGCTGTGGGAGGAGTCAAACCAGCCCCTAGTGGGCTGGCCTAACCCCCCCCACTAAGGCCCATGTGGCTTTGGGTGGAAAAAATCCAAAGGAGGAAAGGTGGAAAGGGTTTCCAAGTGGAGAGGAGGAATCCTACTCCTAATAGGATTGGAGTAGGACTCCTCCACCTCCAATTTCGGCCAAACCTTGAGGGTTTGAGGCTGCTTCCTCCCCTCCCTCCCTCCTATATATACTAGAGGATTTAGAGGGAAGAGCTAACCCTAATTGCCACGTGCTCCCTCTACTTCATCTAGATCGGTTTCTCCTCTAGTCTAGTTTCAGCGGTGCTTAGGCGAAGCCCTGCCGGAATTGTTCCACCACCATCGCCGCCGCGCCGTCGTGCCGCCGGAGAACTCTTCTACCTCTCCGCTCCCTCTTGTTGGATCAAGAAGGCGGAGATCGTCATCGAGCTGTACGTGTGCTGAACGCGGAGGTGCCGTCCGTTCGGCGCTAGATCGGAAGGACCGTGATCAGGATCGCGAGACGATTCGTGATTTGATCGCGGGACGGATCGTGATGGGATCGCGGGATGAATCGAGATTGGATCGCGAGATGGATCGTGATGGGATCGCGGGACGCTCGGCGATTTGGATCGCGAAGACGTTCGACTACATCAACCGCGTTTCTTAACGCTTCCCGCTTAGCGATCTACAAGGGTATGTAGATCCACTCTCCCTCTCGTAGATGCTCATCACCATGGATAGATCTTGCGTGTGCGTAGGAAATTTTTTGTTTCCCATGCAACGTCCCCCAACATGACCAACGGTCAGTTTGCCAAAACTCGGTGATGCCGATCCAAAATCTCGGTGGTACCGAGTTTAAGAATCGAGGTAACAGAAAGTTGGCAACCCAAACTCGGTCGCACCGATGCAGAATCGGCAGTACCGAAAATCTAGGGTTTGGCTGGGATCTGTCTGAAGAGAAAATCGGTAGGGCCGAGTGGGGAAAGTTGGTGGCACCGATTTTGGATATTTGGCTTTGACAGACTTTTGTGGGAGAGCTTGTGGGTGTTTTTGGTGACTATCACTTGTGCACGTGGAGCATTTTGTTCACCATCAACACTTCACCCCATTTTAATAGTATTGGCTTTCCTATGGACTCAAAGTGATTTCTCACAAAGTAAAATGTAGAGTCCTCTTCCTTGAAGCTTTGCCAATCCATTTCCTTGCATATAGGGGCTTCTCCACAATCCTTTTGCCAACCCATCATTTAACTTTTCCTGAAATATACTTAGTGGAAACATTAGTTCAATGACATATATGTTGTTATTAATTACCAAAACCACCAAGGGAGCAAATGTGCTTTCAATCTCCCCCTTTTGGGTAATTGATGACAACATATAGATCAAAGCTTCGACATAAGATATAATCAAAGAATATAATCATCGCTTTGAGAAGTATGTGATAAGCAAGAGCTCCCCCTAAATTTGTGCATTATTTTGAATTTGCGTTTGAATGCAAATAAACAATCGATTAGGTACATGGGGCACTCTTTCATGTCACATACAACTTGGTGGTGTGCGAGAATAATAAGAATGAATATCATAGCACAACACAATCAAGCAAAGGTGAATGATCATCTCATAAGCATCATAAGGATAGGAAATAGTAGTAATACACATCAAGTGTATGATCAAACACCAACAAAGTTTAACACAAGCAAACCAACCAAAAAAAATCAATGTTTTGAAAAGCGATAAAAAGCAACGCTCTCTCTCTCGAAGTCTAAAGATCTATATACATCTTCTCCCCCTTTGGCAACAAGTTACCAAAAAGTTCAAAGGTATATAACTAAGCGCTCTTCTGGGGCTGATCTCCTCCGGTGGCCGATGAAGGAGTCGAGAGAACGGCATCATCGAAGACTTCTGCAGACGTCATGGACGGAGTCGGAGTAGCAACTGGAGGTGCTGGAGGAGCTGAAGGACCTGAAGGAGCTGCGGCAGGTGCTGATGAAGAAGGTCTTGTCTCTGGAACTGGCACTGTATCAGATCTGGCCTGAGTCCTGAACTAAGTGTCTGCCCTGAGAGGTGGACTATCCTCATCATCATCTGTAGTGTGGGGACTGGGCACGCCATCAACTTCCTTCTTGAGCTCATTCACAGTCACTGTGAGCTCATCCACCTTGTTGTTGAGAATATGAAACTTGGTGTCATAATCCTCGCAAGTCTCTCCTGGTTCTTCAAGATGTTCCCAATGTCCTTCTGCATGCTGAGCATAGAGCTAAAGAGAAGATCCATCTGCTCACTCTGGGTCTTTGGCACCTGAGAACTAGAGTCTCTGGCTGCCTCTGCCTGTGCCTGTGCTGTAGCTGAGGTGGGATGATCTGGGTCCATCACCACAACATTGTCTTCTAGCTCTGGCAAGAGTGGCAAATGTGGTCAGTCAAGTGCATAAATGTGCTTCTCCAGCTTGGAGTTGATAAGCATATGAATATATGGGGCGTATCCACATGACCTCTTCTGATCTGCTACAATCCTCTTCACTGTTTCTTCTCCCCAGCCTTCTTGGGCATGGATTTCTTTGGGGGCTCAACATTCATAGTTGCCCTGGCACTCTCTGGTGCTCTCACTGATCCTGAGCTAGCATAATCTTTCCTTATTGCCTTCTTCTTGGATGAAGTGGCAGCAGCAGTGCTCTTGGCAGCAGCATCTTTCTTGGGTAGCTCCTCAGGTATGAAATCTTCATCCTCCTCATCTGAGTTGAGCCTCCTTCTTGACCTGGTTGCTGCTTTGGGCAAATCTGGTGAGCTGGGCACATCATCATAGCTCTCTTCAGGACTAGTGCCCGAGCTCATATCAACATCCTCTCTGAAATTGTTTTGGCTGTCATCTGAGCCTGACATGCTGACCCTGTGAAACAGAGCATAGAGGAGTAGAAGGGTTGAGTCATCACAAAAAGCAGAGATTTTTCAAAGTTTGAATCAAAGAAATTCTTAGATATAGCTTTCTGCAAAAAGGGATTTCGGTGTCACTTAGTCAAAAATTTCGGTACCACCGAGACGCACATAACTCTTTACAGAAACTTGGCAGCAATTTCGGTCGCACCAAAAATTGCCACTCGGTTTCACCGAGACTGTCCTGAGTAGTCCAAAACAAAATCGATAAAGCCGATTTTTCTGACTCGGTGTCACCAAGATTCGGTTTTGCGGACGGATAGACCTAAAAATCTTTCATTTGCTAGGCTAATGAGATTTCTAGAGGATTGCAATCAGTGGATTATCGATAAAAGTTACTCTAATGCACATGAATCAGAAGGGGAGCGCAAAGAGGGCCGGATTCATACCCTAACTCGGTGAAGGATCCGCTAAGGCGACGACGTCGGTGAGGATTCCGTCGGCGGCGGCGATTCCCAACGGCGGAGGCGCACGGGAAGACAAAGGCGATGACCAGGGGTCCACGAACAGCAGCTAGGGTTTGGAGGAACCGAACGTTTGAAGAAGTAATTTCAAAAATCGGGTCAGCCAGGTAATATACCCATCGCTGTCGGTGACAACGGTTCGAAATTATCGGTGCCACCGAGTTTCTCAACTGCCAGTTGACACGGAAACTCGGTGTAACCGAGAATAAGGAATCGATGTTACCGAGAATGGAAAACCAGATCAACCCTAGGCATTCGGTGTGACCGAGAATTTTGAGTTGGTTCCACCGAGATGCACTTGGGAGGTTTTAATGGTCAGTCCTTGTCGATACGGAACTCTGAGTGCTCCTCACACAGAGAGATTGATAAGTCCTTGTTCAAATTTTGTGATGCAGCAAGAGTGGAATATGAGACGAGAAAGCATAGATAGCTAGAGAGTGGTCCTAGGCATTCTTGTCCATCCAATTGGCAAAAGAAAAATCAAAAACCAAATAGCAACAATTGGATGCCCTCGAATGGATAAAGAAATGCAGACTAACATGCTCACACAATAAGATGTCAAATGAAATCATGGCAAACATGCACATACATACTAGCATCTATCAAGCATTTTGGCGATGACGGAGTCATCTATATATGAGTATCTTGACTTAGGAGCCAAGTAAGAATACTTGATCATAGGTCATACTCATCGTTTAAGCACAAGTGGGGTTACCACTTTTACATAAAGCATTTAATGGTGTCACATTCCAAGAGATGCTTTAACTCAAGTCTTAGAGTAAAGCTCCCCCTTGATGTGACATCCCCCCATAGGAGGGATAAACTAACCTTGGGTTTTGTCGATGAAGACTTCATGTGGGTGATGTAGTGGTGGATGCTCAAGGTTGATGAAGATCACCAAGAGTTGGGAGCATCCTTGTTGTTTCCTTACTCTTCTCACCTACATGGGTTAGTCCCAACACACAAGAGACAAATACAAGGATATCTATGGACATGGAGTGCAAAGCATACATGATGATGTCCATGGATTTGTTGATTACCTTGTCTCTTGCTTACCTTTGAGGGAATGTGTGACTCCTTGAACTATTGCATGATGTTGACGTTGATTGCAACTAGTTCTTGCCAATAATGAATGTGAGTGAATTTCATTGGCGGAGTCACCCCTCAAGAACTTCTCTAGTTCTTCTTCTTGGGGACCCACATCAACTTGATGGGGATCCTTGGTGTTGAAGTGGCATTTGTAGAAGTTGAGCTTGAAGTAGCCTTGGGAACCCACTTCACCAAAGCATGGGATTCATCTTCATGTGAGTCAATGTCCTCTTGAAGCTTGTCCTTGCCCTTGAGCTTGTGGTCTTGTGGTGGAAGGTCATCTTGAGTGTTTGTTCCCTTGGGAAGAGTATGTTCATCCTTCTCCCTTTGAGGAACAAACTTGGGCTTGGGGTATTGACCTTCTTCCCATTCAACTCCGTTTGCGTTGAAGTAGCCAATGCCTTGGTTCTTCCGGCATCCTCCGTGGTTGCGTACAATCTCCTCAAATTGCTTACACCCGGCAAGACTCTTGTAGATACCTTTCTCTATAATTCCTTTCAATAAATCGTTTTCTTGCTCAAGTGTAACTTGGCTAAGAGAATCATCATTAGTGGAATCAATAGAACTACTAGAAGCAACATCATTTGATTTAGCATTTTTAGTGTTGCTACTAGATGAAGAACCTTTCTTGCCTTTATTACTAGTTTTCTTAGACTTAACTTGTGGTATGAATCTAGACAAGAGTAGTCGTTTGGCTAGATAAGATGAAGTCTTCTTTCGAAGATCGTCATTGATAGCTTCAAGAAACTCATGTTCTTGCTCCAAGGTGAGCTTCTCAAAGCGTAGCTTCTCATGAGTCCTTACAAGCTCTCTATGATCTTCTAGAGTAGATTCATGGGCTAACATAAGAGTGTTTAATTCTTTAGTTAGTCGTTCTATTTCCATCTTATCATCATCACACGACTTATCTTGACTACTATGAAAATTATCAAGTTCATTTTGACTAATATCACTAGTTTTATCAAAGAGCAAGTCATCATCTCCAAGTAAATCATCTTCATCACTATTGAAATCAAGATACTCAAGATGTGATACCTTGGGGCCTTTAGCCATGAAGCAAGTTCCACTCCCTTCATTTGGTGAATCAAATAGATCATAGGAGTCGGTAGTCACTAGTGCAATTCCGGCAACACCTTCATCTTGACTATAGTCAGAGTTGGAGTGATAGCTTCTCTCGGAGTTGTTGTCGGATTCGGAGCCGGAAACCCATTCACCAACGTGAGCTTGATGTCTTCTTCTTGAGTAGCTCTTGGTGTACTTGTCCTTCTTCTCCGAGTCCCTATTTCTCCTTGAAGGTCTTCGTTCATAACGATCATCTCTACTCCTTCTCTCTCTTTGAAGGTCTTCGCTTGTAGGGAGCCGTGCACTCATTGGACTAGTGTCCGGGCTTCCCACAATTGTAGCAGTTTCGGTCACGACTTGACGAACGCTTCTCTTCATATCTTGAGTTGGAGCTTCGTTCTTTGCCTCTATTCTTGTAGAACTTGTTGAATTTCTTGACCATGAGGCTTATCTCTTCATTGGTGACAAGGTTGTTGCTTGAAGTTGCGGGAGCATCACTTGTGGCTTTGTAAGCACCGCTAGACTTGTTGTGAAGCTCTTCTTTGTCCTTGAGTGTCATCTCATGAGCAACAATCCTTCCAATGACTTCCGTAGGTTTGATATCTTTGTAGTTGGGCATCATTTGGATCAATGTGCACACGGTGTCGTATCTATCATCCAAATCTCGAAGTATCTTCTTGATGATGAATTTGTCGGTCATTTCCTCGCTTCCTAAGCCGACAATCTCATTTGTGATGAGAGCTAGCCTAGAGTACATCTCTGCGACTCCTTCACCATCCTTCATCTTGAACTTGTCAAGCTGACTTTGAAGAACGTCCAACTTGGATTCTCTCAAGGATTCTGTACCTTCGTGCATATCAACCAAAGTATCCCAAATTTCATTGGCATTCTCAAGACGGCTGATTTTGTTGAATTCTTCGGGGCATAGGCAGTTGAAGAGAATGTCACATGCTTGAGCGTTGTATTGCAACATCTTCAATTCATCCGCGGTCGCTTCATGATCCGGTTCCTTTCCATCACCAAAGAATTCACCTTGCAAGCCAACACGAACAACAGCCCAAACGGTGGGGTTATGAACAAGAATATGCATTTTCATTTTGTGCTTCCAACTAGCAAAATTTGTGCCATAAAAGTACGGACCTCTACGGTGATAATTTCCCTCACTAGACGCCATACTCTCCTATGTTGTGAGACCAATGCAATGGAGACCAAAGCTCTGATACCACTTGTAGGATCGAAAGTTTGTCTAGAGGGGGGGGGGTGATTAGACTACTTGAACATATAAAAATTCTACCTTTTCCCAATTTTAAGTGTTGGCAGATTTTAGCGATTATAGCAGTTCAAGTACACCCTACACATGCATGTCTAGAGTATAGGAGTGGAAAGTAACAACAAGCATATGTAGTAGAGGGTAGGAAGGAAGATCAAACGCAATTTGAAGACACGAAGATTTTTCCTATGGTTCCGATAGGTGGTGCTATCGTACGTCCACGTTTATGGAGTCTTCAACCCACAGAGGGTAACGGTCGCGAGAGTCCATGAAGGGCTCTACCCACGGAGGGTTCCATGAAGAAGCAACCTCGACTATTCCATAACGGCTTCCGTCCACGAAGGACTAGCCTCACTATGGGTAGATCTTCACGAAGTAGGCGATCTCCTTGCCCGTACAAACACCTTGGTTCAACTCCACAACACGAATTAGGAGGCTCCCAAGCGACACCTAACCAATCTAGGAGGCACCACCCTCCAAAAGGTAATAGGCTCGGTAATGACGATGAACTCCTTGGTCTTGTGCTTCAAGATGATAGACTCGTCAACACACAATCACTCTCTCACAGATTTGGCTTTGGTGGAAGAGATTGATTTGTGGAAAGCAACTTGGGGAGGCTAGAGATCAAGATTCAAATGGTTGGAGTGGAATCTCTTGATCTCAACACATGAGTAGGTGGCTCTCTCTCTCTCAGAAAATATGATGGGGCAAGTATGGAATAGTTCTGAGTGCTTCTTTTTCGAGTTGGTGGTGGTGAAGGGGTATATATAGGCATCCCCAAAAATCCAACCGTTACACCTAAAGTAACTAACTCGGTGACACCGAAGTATAAAACTCGGTGGTACCGAGTTGCTCCAAAGGTAGCAACTTTTGAATCTCGGTGACACCGATATATAATTCTCGGTGGTACCGATAAGGTGACCAACGGTCAGTTTGCCAAAACTCGGTGACGCCGATCCAAAATCTCGGTGGTACCGATTTTAAGAATTGAGGTAACAGAAAGTTGGCAACCCAAACTCGGTGGCACCGATGCAGAATCGGCAGTACCGAAAATCTAGGGTTTGGCTGGGATCTGTCTGAAGAGAAAATCGGTAGGGCAGAGTGGGGAAAGTTGGTGGCACCGATTTTGGATATTTGGCTTTGACAGACTTTTGTGGAAGAGCTTGTGGGTGTTTTTGGTGACTATCACTTGTGCACGTGGAGCATTTTGTTCACCATCAACACTTCACCCCCTTTTAATAGTATTGGCTTTCCTATGGACTCAAAGTGATTTCTCACAAAGTAAAATGTAGAATCTTCTTGCTTGAAGCTTTGCCAATCCATTTCCTTGCATCTAGGGGCTTCTCCACAATCCTTTTGCCAACCCATCATTGAACTTTTCCTAAAATATACTTAGTGGAAACATTAGTTCAATGACATATATGTTGTTATTAATTACCAAAACCACCAAGGGAGCAAATGTGCTTTCACCCTCGAGGCACTGTTCGAAACTCTCGTGACCGAGGAATTAACCGCACTCCGCTCAATGGTGGATAGGGATAACGTAATCCTCAGTAAGAGGCCTAAATCCACATCCTTCTAACCAGCAGACTAAATCGTCAAATTTCAGGTACATCCAACGGACCCCAACAAAACAGCGTCCATTGGAGCTCAGCTGGACCCCGCGGTTGACGAAGCACTACGCACATTCTTCAAACTGGGATATATTTGCCTGGCACCCCTCAGATATGCCAGGAATCCCATGAAGACTAGCGGAGCATAGCTTGAACATAATCACAGGCTTCAAGCCAGTCAAACAGGCGCTACGCCTATTTTTCGAACCCAAGCGTCAAGCTATGGGCGAAGAACTAGCAAAACTACTCGAAGCCGGATTCATCCAGGAAATCAAACACCCTGAAGTGTTGGCAAATCTGGTCATGGTGCCAAAGAAAGACAAATCCTGGCAGCTGTGCGTCGATTTAAATGACCTAAATAAAGCCTGCCCTAAGGATCCCTTTCCCTTACCCCGCATAGACCAGATCATCAACGCCACCGCTGGAAATGACTCGCTGTGCTTCCTTGATGCATACTCTGGATACCATCAAATCAAAATGAAGGAGTCCGACCAAGCCGCAACCGCCTTCATCACATTCTGCTTCAACACAATGCCCTTCGGGTTAAAAAACGCGGGAACCACATACCAGCACATGATTCAGACATGCCTAGAAAATCAAATCGGCAAGACAGTCTGTCGGAATTGGGGCTCCGGGGACCCAAGAGAGGTTTGAAACACTGGGGTGTGCCTTGTCCACCGGCCCTACTCTACCTCGCGAACCTACGGTCAAGCTCCGGCGAGCTCAAGCTGGAAGGAAGAACAAACACACAGCCGTTACCTAGGTTCGGGCCACCTCGCGGTGTAATACCCTACTCTCGCTTGTCTGGATTGCTTGGGGAGAGTATCGGTTACAAGGGTGGGTTCTTGTGCCTTTCTGGTTGATGGGGGAAAAATGAGCTCTCCTTCTCCGGTGGTGACCTCGCTACTTTTATACCGGCTTCGGTCCTCTTCCCCAAAAATACAAGGCGGGAAGGGTGTGGCACCCCGATAGAAGGCCGACGCACGCCAGCCGCAGGATAAGACCTGGCGCACGTCAAAGACATGATACAACAATTCCAGGCATAAAAATGGCTTTATTAATTATAATGGAGTCTTACAATACTGTTGCGTACAACAATATTACATAGCTCCACGACTAACTAAATGACAGCGGGGGTCTTGGTTCAGCGGCAACGACGTCTCTGGCTGGGCTCCATAACTCACAGGACTGGCTAGGTTACGGTCTAGCACGACAGATCTTCTCCTGCAACTGGCCACGTGCAAGGCCAGGTGAGTACTTTGAATGTACTCGCAAGACAACCAAATACATAGCAACCAAACAAGAAGATGACAAAGCAAGCCCTATGCTATGCATGAATTAATCCTAAACATGGCATGGAATTAACAGGAAAACATTGATCTAGCATGGCATAGCATGGATCAAACATATAATCTACCTAGCATAGCATGGAAACAATCACCCTAGGTGCTTAAAGTACTTACTGTTACCGAGTACCAACTTACTCTCTTTTGGGTTGTCCCGCAACCATCGACATACTCATGATCCAACCTGAACTGACTCAAATCCAATCCAAATCATGTGGTCATCCGACCACTCATCACATATCCATCCCTTGGCTAACATATCTTATTCCTGACATCATCTGATGTTTATCCAAGATAAGTTCTTCCATCACTATCACCATTTCCGTGGTTGACCACCTAGTGAGGTCTGGACGGGCTGTCCATTACCGTGGACTCGGCTATTCGAATAGATTTGACACTCTACAGAGGTTGTACACTTTACCCACACCATGAAGCACTTGGCCTCGTGATCCCACTCGGGTGGACCAGCGTTGCTTCAACAAAACCTGCCTGACCCGTGACTCTTTCATCGTACCACCGGCATTCATACTCCCCCGGAGTAAAGCCTTGGGTGGCCCCTGTGTCCTCATGACACCTGTGTCCTCATGACACCTGCCACCGTCGTGGCCAAACTAACTGTCCCAAACGGGGATCAGTCGGTCCCAAACGGGGACCGCGCGCAAACAAATAATCAACTGGGCTCACAGGGTTATCGCCGCTTACCTGATCAGGGTAGCACGCCGGGAATAACCCTCCCTCTTTGGAGGTACCGGTGAAAGATCACGCAGTCAGACCAAGTCAAGGCCGTCCCATATCGGCAAATGTGGTTGCACGGATAATGCCCGGACAGGTGACTCAAGATCAACCAACTAAATTGTATCACTTCAACTCCCATATCCACAAACTGCCGGATGAACCAGAAATAATCATAGACAATAGTCTCTTAATCCAGCTCAACATATCCACCAACGTACCACTTCACCGACAAGTATAAGTACTAGCATAGCAAGATTATAGGACTGATAGTCATGGCATGAGATCAACCATAGTACTAACATGGCAATATGAAAACAGGACATGACATTCGATGAAAAGTAATGCTAGTATCTAATACCGATGTCATCACATGCGTATGCAAATGCAGACTAACAGGTAATAGATAAACACACAGGGTGCAAGCAAAGTCATCACGCAAGTCCGGAGCTCATGATAAGAGGTTGGCTTGCCTGAGGGTCGATGAATACGTCGGAAGGAAGTGCGATCACCTCGCGGACGAATTCGCCGGAAAGGGTTCCCTCACAGAGGGGACAGATATAGGGCAAGGGCAAAATGGTTATTTCTATTGTGTGAACACATTATGAACACGGTACTATCAGAACGGGCTCGACGAGACGAAGACGCAGGCGCTGGTTTTACCTCAATCGGGGCTACGGTCGCAAAGATACGAGCGTTTAAGCACCAGAGACCAATCTGTAAAATAATTGCTACAAACAGGCCCCTGGGCTAAAACAGAAAGCGCCTTTCTCTATAATACGCCTCCTGAGCAGGAAGACGTATTTTCGGCCGAAGAAGGACAGAGTACGCTTTCCTAAAGGGAAAACGTGTTTCTGAAATTGCGCCTCCACTTGTACCGGTTGGGCCCGGGTCAACATCAGCTGACGGGCGGGGCCCACGGCATCTCCTCTCTCCTCCTGGCTCGGTCGTGTTCTTCCCGCCCGACAGAAGCAGGGGAGGCGCCGACCATCGCTGCTGCTGTCGCTCCGCCGCGAGGGAGGGCCGGCCGGCGGGCTCAGGGGATCCGCCGCCCCACGTCGCGTCCGCTGGTGGCCTCGGGGTCGCCTGAGGCGGTCCTCAACGTCACCGCCACTGCTCGGGCCACGGCGGCCGAGGAGCTGCAGGGAGGCCGCGCCGACAGGGCTCCCCCGGCAGAGATGGCTACGGCGGCGGCTCACCGGGAGCTAGAGGAAGGTTCGGCCATGGATAGGAGAGAGGGGAAGGGCTACAGAGCCGGAATCGTCGCGGGGGTCCGGCGGCGACCTTCGGCATTGGAGGGGGCAGCGAGCTCTAAGAGCTCAAGGGGAAGGCTGGGGCTTGCTCGTCGACGGAAGGGGCTCAGGGACACTCTTATATAGCCGAGGGGAAGGCTCGAGAAGAAGCAGGACGGCGGCCGGAGCTTCGGGCCGGCGGCAGAAGCTTCGGGAGGGCGACAGAGGCAGCCACGGCTAGGGGACGACGGGGGAAGAGAGCTCCAGAGGGTTCACGCGCGCGATGGAGAGCTCTACGACGCTCCCGGATAGGCTGGAGCTCGTTGGAGAGGCGCTCCCGACGACTCTGGCGCACAGGGTGCGATTTTGGCACGCTCTGGTCGTGGTCACCATGTGGCCACGGCGTTGCCACGCAGCACACGAGGCCAAAAAATGTCTAGGGGCTTCTCCATCCTTCGCTGATTTAACCTATGCAGCTGGGTAGCACGAGGGAACACTGGTGTGACCACACCTTGGTCAACAAGAAACCAACAGCAACCTGTTTGTGCTGTGGTGTGGCCACCACAGTGCACCTCTTGGCATGATATTGGGCAGGGGTCAATCATCTACTAAGGTCACCAACTTGGAAAAATCTCAGCTCAAACCAACCATTCTATATAGTACTTCCTTTGCAAAGTGCCAGACTGGACAGAATTGGAAATGAGGGTGTTGGGGTCAAATGGCTAGATGGACTTGGATGAAATTTGGATTAGATCAATTATTTAGGAATATGGAGACACTGTAAAAATTTCATACCATTTGCATAAGTAGAAATAGTACTTCCTTCACAGTGCTCCAATCTAGACAGAAACTTGAATAATTTGCTGAGGGAGATTGGCTAGATGAGATGGGCTGATTTTTGATGTCCAAGGTTAATTCATCACCATGAATCACCCTGCAAAATTTTAGCCCAAGGAGATCAAGGAATCATGCACTTCCTTTGCAAATGGGAAATCTGAACAGAATTTGCAAATGGAAGTGGTGCTCAAAATTTGAATTGAGGAACTTGATATTTTGATGTAAATGGAGAAGATATGGATATGAGAAGCTCCACAAATTATTTGGGATTTTTCCTATCTACCAAAATGGTAGTTCCTTTGGAAAGGCCCCAAATTGAAATATTGACTTTAAATAGGAAAAGGCAATTTCCCCTATTTAATTATGGCCAATATTTTTATGAGAGCTTACTATGATCACAAAGAATATCTCCACAAGTTTTCATGACCTCTGGAGATGGATAGATATTTTCCTGGATTTAATTCCTCAAAAAGGCAGAAAAAGGAATTAATTCCAGAGGGAAAATATTGCTTATGACTTAGCAATATTTTTGCACATCTAGGGTTTATGAGGGAAGAATGATCTCTGGAAATTTTGGGAGGATTAACAGAGCAAGGGAAATGATAGCTCCTTTGTAATCACAAAGGCAGGATTTCCAGTTCCAATATTTCGGAACTTGGGTTTGAATGAGGTTCGAGGGTTACTGACGGGAGGTTGACTGGCACAAGGGTAGGGGAAGACACTGAGAGGTTGGGGAAAGACTGGATTCACCTGGTCACTTGCCAAATTCCAGAGGAAAAAATTCGGGAGAGAAAAAATTAGGAAGGAATAACAGCACAAAAATCGATAACCCGATTTTTGGGGTGTTACAAACCTTCCCCCCCTTAGAAGAATCTCGTTCTCGAGATTCCTAGGGTTAGCTTAGAACAAATATTACGCCTCCTGGAAAAACCTCTGGGTTGGTTCTTAACACTATGGTTGAAAACAACCGAGTTAAGAGTACCGAAAACTGGTACACCCAGATCGAGATACGGATATCGCGGGATCTACTCCACAGGTAGGGGCCGCTGGGTAGCCCTGACATTTTTAGAAAAAGCGAAAATTTCCTTTTTCCAAAAATGCTCGGGGTACCACAATGAACAGTTGCCTCTCTCACTGACAGGTGGGACCAGGGCCCACCGGCAGCCTTCTTCTTCTATCTCCAGCCAACGGCTCTCTCTCGCTCTCTCTTTCTCGCGCGTTGTCCCGAGTGCGGCTAGGCACTGCGCACGCCTAGCTCCATAAAGCACCCTACGATGATAGTGTGCGGTGCACACGAGCCCAACGCAGAGAGCACTCCCATCGCGGGCCAATGCCGGTCGGCACTGCTCGTGGATTCGCTTCCTAGACGCCGGTGATCGAGCGATGCACGGTTCTCCTGGACCTTGCTCACCGTACACCGGACTTGGGCTTATAAAAACGACCGCGGCTTTCTACTCTCTTCCACCTCGCGCATCCTACCTCACTTCTTTCTCCTCTTTTCCTTTTCCTTCTGGTTGCAAGAGCGCAAGGCAAGGCGCTAATGGCGGACGTGGGCTCGGAGCTAATCACGATCCTCCTCGCTGGCATGCTGGCGGCATTGGTCGGCAGCTCGCTGCTGCTGTGCGCGATGATCCTTGATGATCGCCGGGATGCTGCTGCCAGAGGGGTGGCTAGGGGTCAACTACGTCGTCTCAGGTCAGCAGAATAAGCGCGGGCTGCGGCGGCGCGGGACGGCTTGTCAACATCACACAGGATGGTGACAGAGGCGCCGCTAGGTCTAGGGTTAGTGTGGTGCGATCAGCGGAGCTTCTACCAGTGTGGAGGCCACGCTGCTAGTTGCTCCTTGCTAAAATGCATCCACAATGGGTGGGTGCTGGGGTAGAATCAGGGTTTAGGTCTAGGGCTAGAAGGGTTGTACCGGTCTATGCTGCAATAAAATTTCCTAGAATTTCTCTGAGATTGCAACCGGCGTGCAGACCTTGCTCCCACGATACACATGCAATCTATTCAGACTAATATGCAGGCAAATGCAGAATGCACCTAGTAGAAAAATGTAGGTAGACAAAAGAAACATATCAAGCATGTTACACTAAGGTGATTTAATGCCAGTGGGTGTATGCACTCCTGGTATACATACACCTACACCAGCTCGCATTTTATTAGGGACTCCAGACGAGTCCGATGTTATTAAGTGTAAGTGCTCTACTGACTAAAATCTTGTTAAGAGTCCACTGCCAGCTCTGTTAAACATTTCTGCTTAACAGGGTGACAGATGAACCAAGCACACAGAGCAAGCAGGCATACATAGCATTACAACAGCACACAAGCACAAGCAGTACAAGCAGTTCAATCATACACACAGCCTTGCTAGGCAGCTAACAACACACTCCGAACTACCGAGTCCTAATACTCGACGCAGGCGAAGAAACAGTCTTCGCAACATACATACTCACGGCATCTCCTGGCTTCGCTTACTGCCGAAGCCACAAATGGGCCTACTCTTGCTGGGGCTTTCCTGGGGGACTAAGGCTGAGCCAACTTCCATCTTCATCGTCGGGCACCACAATGGGTTGGGGCACAACTGCTTGAGTTGTGGCTGGAACTTGACGGAACACATCCTGACGACGAAGACGACGAATAGCTCTGGCGACATAACTCGGGTGGATGATGCCAAGTTGACATGGGTTCACAGGCTGCGAGGGTGGCACTAGCTGCGAGGGTGGCACTGGGTTTGGCAACAGGGAACGGGTGGTCTGGGATGCAACTCGATGGGCCGTACGGTATGCTTCCGTAACAACCCGTGTGGTGTCTTGGTCAATGGCTTGGAACTCTCTAAGGATGCCGGAGAGCAGCAGTCCCTGGGCATCAATATACTGGACTAGGCGAGCTACGGTTGGGTTACCATCTCCAACAATGCTGGAGAACTTGCCAGCTATGACGGACGGAGAGGGAAAATAGCGGAACTCTCGCATCTCCGCTACTTGAGGAAACTGGACACAAAGACGGGGCATGGCTCCCGCGGCAGCCATCTGGACAGCCAACGCAGGGGTGGGCATGGGTTTGCCTTGAAAACTCATGGGCTTCCCATCCGCAGTTGGACCTGGGCTGACATACGCCTTTGCATAAAATCGGCAAAGGTGGGGGACAGGGTCTGATTGGAATACCAGATACACTGGAGGGGTACTACAACCAAGGGCTCGAGTGAGCATACTCGAAAGGATGTGCGGAAAGCCGGGACATCCATCACCCAATGTTCGGCTATGGAAAGTGGGTGTGCTGGGGGTCTTGGAGGAACTGGCCATGGCTGCTGGTTTGGGGCTATTAGCCTGGGTTCTCTTGCAGGGGTCTGGCTTACTGGGTGGGGAGAGCTGCAGCTCACAGGTGGGAGGGGGCTAAAATAGGCAGTCGGCTGGAACACACCAGCATGGCATGGATCCTTCTCGTGCCGGGTAGAAGATACGCCGGTACGGCCGACAACTAAGTGGGGTCACGGTCTAATCCAGGGTGGCTGGGTGGGTGAACAGCTGGGTAGGGTCACGTCCATTCCGACTGCGCCGCCTATTGATCAATAGTGGCCATGTCGGATGCCAGAGACGGGTCAAATCTATTGGGCTTACTACCGGTTGAGACTAGGGGTGGGTTGGTGCTAGGGTAACCTATAGCCAACCTGGCTCTGATACCACGTCTTGTGGCACCCCGATAGAAGGCCGACGCACGCCAGCCCCAGGATAAGACCTGGCGCACGTCAAAGACATGATACAACAATTCCAGGCATAAAAATGGCTTTATTAATTATAATGGTGTCTTACAATACTGTTGCGTACAACAATATTACATAGCTCCACGACTAACTAAATGACAGCGGGGGTCTTGGTTCAGCGGCAACGACGTCTCTGGCTGGGCTCCATAACTCACAGGACTGGCTAGGTTACGGTCTAGCACGACAGATCTTCTCCTGCAACTGGCCACATGCAAGGCCAGGTGTGTACTTTGAATGTACTCGCAAGACAACCAAATACATAGCAACCAAACAAGAAGATGACAAAGCAAGCCCTATGCTATGCATGAATTAATCCTAAACATGGCATGGAATTAACAGGAAAACATTGATCTAGCATGGCATAGCATGGATCAAACATATAATCTACCTAGCATAGCATGGAAACAATCACCCTAGGTGCTTAAAGTACTTACTGTTACCGAGTACCAACTTACTCTCTTTTGGGTTGTCCCGCAACCATCGACATACTCATGATCCAACCTGAACTGACTCAAATCCAATCCAAATCATGTGGTCATCCGACCACTCATCACATATCCATCCCTTGGCTAACATATCTTATTCCTGACATCATCTGATGTTTATCCAAGATAAGTTCTTCCATCACTATCACCATTTCCGTGGTTGACCACCTAGTGAGGTCTGGACGGGCTGTCCATTACCGTGGACTCGGCTATTCGAATAGATTTGACACTCTACAGAGGTTGTACACTTTACCCACACCATGAAGCACTTGGCCTCGTGATCCCACTCGGGTGGACCAGCGTTGCTTCAACAAAACCTGCCTGACCCGTGACTCTTTCATCGTACCACCGGCATTCATACTCCCCCGGAGTAAAGCCTTGGGTGGCCCCTGTGTCCTCATGACACCTGTGTCCTCATGACACCTGCCACCGTCGTGGCCAAACTAACTGTCCCAAACGGGGATCAGTCGGTCCCAAACGGGGACCGCGCGCAAACAAATAATCAACTGGGCTCACAGGGTTATCGCCGCTTACCTGATCAGGGTAGCACGCCGGGAATAACCCTCCCTCTTTGGAGGTACCGGTGAAAGATCACGCAGTCAGACCAAGTCAAGGCCGTCCCATATCGGCAAATGTGGTTGCACGGATAATGCCCGGACAGGTGACTCAAGATCAACCAACTAAATTGTATCACTTCAACTCCCATATCCACAAACTGCCGGATGAACCAGAAATAATCATAGACAGTAGTCTCTTAATCCAGCTCAACATATCCACCAACGTACCACTTCACCGACAAGTATAAGTACTAGCATAGCAAGATTATAGGACTGATAGTCATGGCATGAGATCAACCATAGTACTAACATGGCAATATGAAAACAGGACATGACATTCGATGAAAAGTAATGCTAGTATCTAATACCGATGTCATCACATGCGTATGCAAATGCAGACTAACAGGTAATAGATAAACACACAGGGTGCAAGCAAAGTCATCACGCAAGTCCGGAGCTCATGATAAGAGGTTGGCTTGCCTGAGGGTCGATGAATACGTCGGAAGGAAGTGCGATCACCTCGCGGACGAATTGCCGGAAAGGGTTCCCTCACAGAGGGGACAGATATAGGGCAAGGGCAAAATGGTTATTTCTACTGTGTGAACACATTATGAACATGGTACTATCGGAACGGGCTCGACGAGACGAAGACGCAGGCGCTGGTTTTACCTCAATCGGGGCTACGGTCGCAAAGATACGAGCGTTTAAGAACCAGGGACCAATCTGTAAAATAATTGCTACAAACAGGCCCCTGGGGCTAAAACAGAAAGCGCCTTTCTCTATAATACGCCTCCTGAGCAGGAAGACGTATTTTCGGCCGAAGAAGGACAGAGTACGCTTTCCTAAAGGGAAAACGTCTTTCCGAAACTGCGCCTCCACTTGTACCGGTTGGGCCCGGGTCAACAGCAGCTGACGGGCGGGGCCCACGACATCTCCTCTCTCCTCCTGGCTCGGTCGTCTTCCTCCCGCCCGACAGAAGCAGGGGAGGCGCCGGCCGTCGCTGCTGCCGTCGCTCCGTCACGAGGGAGGGCCGACCGGCGGGCTCAGGGGCTCCGCCGCCCCACGCCGCGTCCGCTGGTGGCCTCGGGGTCGCCTGAGGCGGTCCTCAACGTCACCGCCACTGCCCGGGCCACGGCGGCCGAGGAGCTGTAGGGAGGCCGCGCCGACAGGGCTCCCCCGACAGAAATGGCTACGGCGGCGGCTCACCGGGAGCTAGAGGAAGGTTCGGCCATGGATAGGAGAGAGGGGAAGGGCTACAGAGCCAGAATCGTCGCGGGGGTCCGGCGGCGACATTCGGCATTGGAGGGGGCAGCGAGCTCTAAGAGCTCAAGGGGAAGGCTGGGGCTTGCTCGTCGACGGAAAGGGCTCGGGGACACTCTTATATAGCCGAGGGGAAGGCTCGAGAAGAAGCAGGATGGCGGGCGGAGCTTCGGGCCGGCGGCAGAAGCTTCGGGAGGGCGACAGAGGCGGCCATGGCTAGGGGACGACGGGGGAAGAGAGCTCCAGAGGGTTCACGCGCGCGATGGAGAGCTCTACGACGCTCCCGGACAGGCTGGAGCTCGCTGGAGAGGCGCTCCCGACGACTCTGGCGCACAGGGCGCGATTTTGGCATGCTCTGGTCGTGCTCACCATGTGGCCACGGCGTTGCCACGAAGCACACGAGGCCAAAAAATGTCTAGGGGCTTCTCCATCCTTCACTGATTTGACCTATGCAGCTGGGTAGCACGAGGGAACACTGGTGTGACCACACCTTGGTCAACAAGAAGCCAACAACAACCTGTTTGTGCTGTGGTGTGGCCACCATAATGCACCGCTTGGCATGATATTGGGCAGGGGTCAATCATCTACTAAGGTCACCAACCTGGCAAAATATCAGCTCAAACCAACCATTCTAGATAGTACTTCCTTTGCAAAGTGCCAGACTGGACAGAATTGGAAATGAGGGTGCTGGGGTCAAATGGCTAGATGGACTTGGATGAAATTTGGAGTAGATCAATGATTTAGGCATATGGAGACACTGTAAAAATTTCATACCATTTGCATAAGTAGAAATAGTACTTCCTTCACAGTGCTCCAATCTAGACAGAAACTTGAATAATTTGCTGAGGGAGATTGGCTAGATGAGATGGGTTGATTTTTGGTGTCCAAGATTAATTTATCACCATGAATCACCCTGCAAAAGTTTAGCCCAAGGAGATCAAGGAATGATGCACTTCCTTTGCAAATGGGAAATCTGAACAGAATTTATAAATGGAAGTGGTGCTCAAAATTTGAATTGAGGAACTTGATATTTTGATGGAAATGGAGAAGATATGGATATGAGAAGCTCCACAAATTATTTGGGATTTTTCCTATCTACCAAAATGGTAGTTCCTTTGGAAAGGCCCCAAATTGAAATATTGACTTTAAATAGGAAAAGGCAATTTCCCCTATTTAATTATGGCCAATATTTTTATGAGAGCTTACTATGATCACAAAGAATATCTCCACAAGTTTTCATGACCTCTCGAGATGGATAGATATTTTCCTGGATTTAATTCCTCAGAAAGGCAGAAAAAGGAATTAATTCCAGAGGGAAAATATTGCTTATGACTTAGCAATATTTTTGCACATCTAGGGTTTATGAGGGAAGAATGATCTCTGGAAATTTTGGGAAATGATAGCTCCTTTGTAATCACAAAGGCAGGATTTCCAGTTCCAATATTTCGGAACTAGGGTTTGAATGAGGTTCGAGGGTTACTGACGGGAGGTTGACTGGCACAAGGGCAGGGGAAGACACTGAGAGGTTGGGGAAAGACTGGATTCACCTGGTCACTTGCCAAATTCCAGAGGAAAAAATTCGGGAGAGAAAAAATTAGGAAGGAATAACAGCACAAAAATCGATAACCCGATTTTTGGGGTGTTACAAAGGGTTGCCACAATCACCGGTTTGAAAGGGGACAGGACTGCAACCTATCCTGACAGAGGTGGTCTTCGCCTGCTAAATCCTCCGTCCATGACACGTCGGTGGGCTCGGTGCTGACCTCCGTCCTAGCGAGCACCCACTCTAGTCGTCTTGCACCAAACTGGAAACCTTTGGACCTTGCTTTGGGAACCGGCGGGCTGGCTTTGCTCCCTTAGCACCGAAGTGGAAATTATCCTCATCCGTGCTTGCTGGCACGGCTCCGAGCGCCGCTGGACGCGGCGTGCGTCACCCACGTGATGGCGCGGGGTCGCTGGACCCCGCTTGGACCAACCTCGACCAATCTGGCTTGCGAGGGCCTCAGGAGGTTGCCTCGCGCAGGAGCCTGGGGAGATTCTTGATGGTGTAGCAGTCGTCCTCCTCGCGAGGTGCGACCCCTGCAAGGCCATTCCTCCAAGGGGTGCCGATGGGCCCTGCTTGCACTTTAGACCCAGTGCCGCGTCCCGGGCCGCAGGCAGACGGGCCTGGGTACCCCCAGTCCCAAAGGCCCGACAGTAGCCCCCGGGCCTGTGGTGTGGGTGACTCCGCTTGTTGGTGGGGGCGAAACGACGTGGGCTCCAACCGCCTGCTGGCCCGGACGGACGTGTAGGCGCCCGATGAAGCGCGCGTCGCCTCCACTCTCCCATGACGCTTCATGAATCAGCCAGACCGGCACAAGGCCCACGCGCGACCCTGGGTCTTCACCGTCTCCCTCAACTTATTGCGCCCGCTCGGCGGAGGCGAAGGGTGTGAACCGACCTTCCACTACGCCCTATATAAAGGCGAAGAGGAGAAGGCCGCCTGAACCATCTCCCCCGCTCTTGCTCTTTCCCCTCACTCGCCGCTGCCGACGAGATGGCACCCACAAGGAAGTGCTCCGCCGCCGAGAAGGGGAAGGCGATGGCGGAGGATGCAAGGGCATCGAGGCTAGTGAGGGGGCGCGTCCGCCCTTGCTCGTCCACCGCCGCAACCGCGATGTCCCCAAGGGGGCGAGGACATCCTCTTCTGGCGATTCACGCGGGTTCAAGCAGCCGCAGGGGAAGCTCCGCGCGAGGGCGCGGGCGCGGTGGGCGAGGCGGTCACAGCCGGGGTAGGAGGTTCGGTGCTATAGCCCGGCCGCCTCGAGCGCCAAGCCATGCCTTCGATACGTCCCACGAGTTCCTCGTGGGGATGGGCGGCCGGCCTCACACCTGGTTTTGTCTCCCTGATTCTTTCGCAACAGAGATGGCGGAGCGTGCGCCCTTTGGCCTGTGGCTGCAGCTAGACGGATGCTGCAACGGAGCTTCATGGGTGGTGGTGGAGTTCAACCCCCTCGGCTTCATGTTCTTGAAGCGGGGGTGGAAGTCGTTCGCATTCGCCCGGGGCCTGAAGAAGTGGCACATCCTCCACTTCAGGTTCGACGGGGCCGCCATGCTTTTCGTGAAGATCTTCGGGGCGGCCGGGAGCCGCTTGGACTGCTGCACAGAGAGCGACATCGGCGACGGTGGCAGCCCTCCTGATGGTGAGGGCAGTGGTTCTTCCTTCGGAGACAGCGGGAGCGATGCCGACGACTCTGACGACTCCTCCTGCTTCCGTGTCAAGTAGGAAGACTCTAGCTAGGCACGACCGGTGTTGGAGCCGGGACCCAAGGGTCGGTGCCGCTTGAGTTCAGTCCTCCCACTTATACCTTGCTTCCTATAGCGAACAAAGCTGGCCCCGCGGGGGCGTGTCAGGAGAAATGTGGATTTCTTACTTCTACTTTTAACACCACTTCGGTCGAAAGGGAGTGTGCTCCTGGAACTTTTATTTTGCCGTTCCTCTTTCCCTATGGCCGTCCCCCCGTTATGTGCTGACGGGGTTCGGGGCCCGGGCTCTGATCCGCTACTACCGCCATGCTGGGCCATGTGACCCAAGGTGTGGTCGAGGGGTGAGACGCCCTGAACACGGTAGGAGCTCCCGGAGAGCGGTGCCCGCGAGGTGGAGGCGTTTCCGCCAGGCAGCGCCGAGCCGCACGAGGGCCAAGCTTCGTAGCTGGCGAGCCTGCGCCCTGTTATGGTGCCCCCAGCGGTTCCTCACTGGCTACCACGCTAGGCATGGCATGCTCTAAAAGCGGCAGAGCCTAGCTGACCTCTTTGCCCGTGCGGAGCGCGAGGTTGCCGCTGCAGCGTATGGCGGGGTTGTGACTCCTTATTTCCACCAGCACGGAGCATGGGGCTTCTACTAGGTGTAGGCATAGCTGCGGTTCGACAGTTTTTCCGCCAGTGCAGAGCATGGGGCTTCTACTTGGGTGTAGGCATAGTCGCGGTTCGACAGTTTTTCCGCCAGCGCTTAGCATGGGGCTTCTACTTGGGCGTAGGCATAGTCGCGGTTCGACAGTTTTTCCGCTAGCGCGGAGCATGGGGCTTCCACTTGGGTGTGGGTTGGAGCCCACCTCGAAGCCAAGGCGTGGCGCTTCGGGAGGCCCCGAGGCGTGTACAGCCCAACTCATTCTTATGTGAGCGGGTCACAGGAGGATTTATGCAAGCGTCGGTGCGCCCCAGTCATGGAGTTCAGGCGGGCCGCCCTCGCTTCCCCCTCCGGGGGCGGTCCTCGCCCTGTTTTTGGCGCGGCCGCGCCCCTGAGCGCTGCCGCACGTCAGTTGGCTGTCGACGCGCAGCGCTCAAGGTAGCGGGGCGCCAGTCCTTGGCTGCGAGGGGCGGGTCGTGCCACCAATTATCCGCTCGCGGTAGCTCTCGTGAGAGGGCGGGACACCAGGGACCTTTAGGAGGTAGCGCGCATGGGGGGCCAGCCCGCGGGCTAGAGCTCGGCCACCGGGATTTATCGGCGCTGCCGGGGCAAGCCCACGCGCAGGCGCTGTGTCCAGCCCCAGCCTTGGGGCAGCCAAGCGGGTATTCTCGAGGGCGCGGCGTCTTCTAGTGGTAACGCGGAGCCAAAATTCAAGGTCTTGCGGTCGAGACAGCCTGGTGGGCGTGCTTAATTTTGAACTGATACATGGTCACCTGTGGATGAAACTGGTGTAGGAGGGCGGAACGACTCGCTGGACGGTGTCGTCTGGGACCCCCGGTGAGCTCCGCGGGGTCTAGTTACAGCTCCTCCTGAGGTGCCAGATATACTCACACAGGGTCTCCCTCGGGAGGTGCCTTACACGCCGCAGGTCGCGCTCGTCTTCTGGAGCATGGCCGTGAGGTTGGTCGCTGCGCCTGCCCTCGAAGCTGGTGAGAAACATCCTACGGAGCTCACGCCAGGAAGAAATTGATTCCTCGGGTAAGCTGGCGAGCCATGAATACGCGTGGGTTCTGAAGGCCATGGGGAACCAGTTCGACTTGACTTGGTCATCGCCATCGGAAGCCTCGATGCCTATTGAGTAGAGCCGGAGGAACGCCGCGGGATCGGAGGTGCCGTCATACCGTGGCAGCAGCTCCGGGGCGAACGGGTCCGGCCAGACCACCCGGCGTAGTTCACGCGTGAAGGCCTGGCTGCTGATGCCAGTGGCGGGGGCACCGCTCGCGAGGTGCGCCTGGTCCCGGCGCCGGCCCTCTGCAGTGTCTCGGGCCTCCGGATCGGGATGACGGCGCTTCGCTTCCTGTCCTGTTGGGTCCGAGGCTGACAGCGTTAATTCCTCGCCCGACGGTGGGGCTTCGTGGGGTCCCAGGCCCTCGACGTCGCTAGCGCGCCTGACAACGGCAACCCCGCAGGCGCGCACAGGCGAGGCCTCAGCGTCGCCTTCGTCGCAGGCGATGGTGATGATGCCGTGGATGCCCGGCATCCTGAGGACATTGTGCCCATGGTGGACCGTCGCCTCAAACTTTGCCAACACCGGATATCCCAGGATTGCGTTGTACGGGAGGCATACGCACGCCATGTCGAAGTCGACGAGCTTGATGCGGTAGTTGTCGCGCATGCCGAGGGTGACGGGAAGGCGGACCTGCCCCAATGGGACGGCTGGGCCCCCGGTCACCCCCAAGAACGGCCCGAAGGGCCGCAGCGGGCCATTGCGCTCCCGAAGTGCCTCAAAGGTCTCGACAGAGAGCAGGTTGAGGTCGGAGCCCCCGTCGACGAGGGTCCTGGTGACCCGGATGTCGCTGATGAGTGGTGAGCACAACATAGGAAGGTCGCCGATGGTCGTCGTGGGCCCGATGCCGCCCCTGGTATCAAAGGAGACGGCGCACCGCGGGTGCTCGGAGGAACATACAACCCTGGGCCTCGGGGGAGTGGCACCCTCCTCACGTAGGGGCCGCTCCAGCAGCTTGGCCGCCGCCGGGGTGCGGGCGCTACCCAGGATACATGCGACCGCTCGGGGCGGCTGGCCACTCACCACCTCCCCGTTGTGCCTATCATCGCCGCTCTCCACTGGTGCCAACGGCTGCGGCAGAGGGGCCGCGCCGCCCCGGGGGCCGGCTCCTCGGGATTGCCCCCGCCGGGCGTGCTCGTGCGGCCGCCCGCCCTCCTCACGTCCGTGGGGGAGGGTGCCATGGTTTCCACGGGTACCTCTTCCTCCAACGCCCCCACGGCCGGCACCATGGGCGCCGAGGCCCAGACGTCGGCCAGTCCGTCCGCCGCGCGTGGAAGCAAGCGCTCGACAGTCCTCTGTGTTATGCGTGTACATGTCGTGTAGGGTGCAGAATGGACGCCCCCCATTCCCCTGCTCGCCGAAGTCGGGACCGCAGCCTCGCGCGGGCTCTGGCTCCGGAACTTGGAGGAGGAGGATGAAGACGCGAGGCTGGGCGCCTGGGGGCACCACGGGGCCTGATCCGGTCGGGCCGCCGCGTCGACGATGTGGCAGCGCCAAGCCTGGCGGCGCGCCCTCGGCGTGAAACGGCAGGTTGCGAGGCGGTGAAGGGCGGGCTCTTGCGGCTCCTGCCGGCGCGTTGAGCCCGACAGCGTGGCCCGGCCAGGTGTCCTGCCGCCTGCCGCTCTGGCAGTGGTGATAAAGCCCCCTTGTCTCGGGAAACATGCCCCAGTCGTCCGCGCCCTCTGGGCAGCGGGGAGCGGGAGGAGCCGTGAGGGCACGAGCAATGTGCGGCGCGGGAGGGCACGAGCGGGAATTCCGCACCTCACGGTTGCCGAGGTCGGATGTGGCGCCGGTCGCATCACCGACGGCGCGGAGGCGCCCGTCGCGGTCTATGGGCACGGCCTGGGCGAGACGGGCCGCACGATGCCCGGACCATGCACAGCAAGCGCCAGCCATGTCGTGATCGGGGGCTGGAGCATAGCCGGGGAACAATGGTACACCCCTACCTGGTGCGCCAAATGTCGGAATAGGGGCTCCGGGGACCCAAGAGAGGTTCGAACACTGGGGTGCGCCTTGTCCACCGGCCCTACTCTACCTCGCAAACCTACGGTCAAGCTCCGGCGAGCTCAAGCTGGAAGGAAGAACAAAGACACAACCGTTACCAAGGTTCGGGCCACCTAGCAGTGTAATACCCTACTCCTGCTTGTCTGGATTGCTTGGGGAGAGTATCGGCTACAAAGGTGGGTTCTTGCGCCCTTGTGGTTGATGGGGAAAAAAATGAGCTCTCCTTCTCCGGTGGTGACCTCGCTACTTTTATACCCGCTTCGGTCCTCTTGCCCGAAAATACAAGGCAGGAAGGGTTGCCACAATCGCCGGTTTGAAAGGGGACAGGACTGCAACCTATCCTCACAAAGGTGGTCTTCGCCTGCTAAAGCCTCCATCCATGACGCGTCGGTGGGCTCGGTGCTGACCTCCGTCCTGGCAAGCACCCACTCCAGTCCTCTTGCACCAAACTGGAAACCTTTGGACCTTGCTTTGGGAACAGACAGACTAGCTTTGCTCCCTTAGCACCGAAGAGGAAATCCTTCTCATCCGTGCTTGCTGGCACGGCTCCGAGCACCGCTGGACGCGGCGTGCGTCACCCACGTGATGTCGCAGGGTCGCTGGAACCAACTTGGACAAGCCTCGACCAGTCCGCCTCTCGAGGGCCTCAGGAGGTTGCCTAGCGCCGGAGCCTGGGAGATTCTTGATGGTGTAGCGGCCGTCCTCCTTGCGAGGTGCGACCCCCGCGAGGCTGTTCCTCCAAGGGGTGTCGATGGGCCCTGCTTACACTTTAGACCCAGCGCCGCGTCCCGGGCCGCAGGCAGACGGGCCTGGGTACCCCCAGTCCCAAAGGCCTGACACAGTCGAGGCATACGAGGACGACGTGATCATCAGGGCCAAACACGTTAGCCAGCTGGTGGACGACCTACGACCAACCTTTGATAATCTGCGGGCTTACGATATACGGCTCAATCCGGATAAAGGTGTCTTCAGAGTTCCCGCTGGTAAACTGCTCGGACTCATTGTCTCCCATAGAGGAATAGAGGCCAATCCGGCTAAAATCCGAGCCCTATCCCATCTAGCTATCCCTACGGAGCTGAAGCACGTTCAAAAATTGGCGGGCTGCATGGCGGCTTTGAGTCGCTTTATCTCTCGCCTTGGTGAAAAGGCATTGCCGCTCTACAAGCTGCTCAAGCGGACCAAAAACTTCAAGTGGACCGACAAAGCAACAACCGCATTGGAAGAAATTAAAACGTTATTGGCTAGCAATCCTATACTAGCAGCGCTCGACATAGGCGAACCAATGCTATTGTACATCTCAGCCACAAACCAAGTGGTAAGTACAGTTCCCGTTGTCGAACGACAAGCGGGGGGCCACAAGTTCTGGGTACAGAAGCCAGTCTATTACGTATCAGAAGTGCCCACCTCGTGCAAATCTAGGTATCCGTATTACCAGAAGATAGCCTACACAGTTTTCGTGGCATCCCGAAAGCTCTGACACTACTTTCAAGAGTGTTCGGTCACGGTGGCATCCGAAGTCCCACTGAATGATATAATGAACAACAGGGACGCCACTGGCCGCATAGCCAAATGGTCCATTGAGCTCCTCCCCTTTGAAATTGCGTACAAACCACACCAAGCTATTAAATCGCAGGTGTTGGCTGATTTTCTTGCCGAATGGACGGATGCCGAGCTCCCCAGAGAATACAATACTCCCTCCGTTTTTATTTACTCTGCGTATTTGCTTTGGTCAAAGTCAACCTTTGTAAACTTTGACCAAATTTATAGACAAACATATTAACATATACAATAACAAATCAATATCATTAGATTCTTTATTGAATTTACTTTCACATCATATAGATTTGTTATGGTAATCAATTATATTATTTTCTATAAACTTGGTCAAATTTGTCACAACCCTAGTTTAGCCTTGCTTGTCTTTGCATCTCATGCATGCATTTTTAATTTCAATTAAATTTAATTGGGGATTTAGCAAGCCTCAAAATACATTTTTACAAAATGACCAAGATAAAAATTGCTTCCATTAATCCCAAGAAAATGTTCCTGTTATTCTGAGAAAATATTGGCAAGTGGGAAAATGTAAACCAATAGTTTTGGAGTCACAGAAATATTTATTTTGGGCATTGGAGTTAATCCAAATACTATTTTCTTGGACTTATATCTGATATATATATATATATATATATATATATATATATATATATATATATATATATATATATATATATATAGGACTACTTTTCTGTACTCCTGGGTGTATGTACTCCCATCCTTAATATACCTTGTATACGCATTGATTATACCTCTTTATCATTCTCAATATACTTCATTAAATATTGTAAGATACCTCAATACAAGTTTTGTTGAAAAAATATCACTTGCAACGTACTTTTTCCTTTTTCACATATAAACAAATCAGCATATACGTACACCTTTAAAAATATGTAGACTCACATGAATTTTTTCATGAAACTCATTTTGAGGTATCTAGTAATTATTAGTGAAGTATATTAAAAATAATAATGAGGTATAAAAGATTCATTTATGTGGTATATGAGGAGCGGGAGTACGTACTCTCAAGAGTACAGAGCCATTTTCCTATATATATATATATATATATATATATATATATATATATATATATATATGTATAATATGTCCAATATCTCTGTGAATTATTATGTGGCTCTGGACAAGTCCATTTAGCTCACATATAAAATTCTCAGATTTTACAAAATGATTTAGTATTATTTCTAAACCATAACAAAATTGCAAAATAGAAATAAAACAGAAATGAAAAAGACCCACCTGGCTTACCTGCGAAGCCCATCCAAAGGCCCAGCCCAGCTCCTTCCCCGTCGTCTTCCTCCTGCCAGTAGGAGCAGCTCGCTGTCGAGCGCGCGCTCACCCGAGGCCACGTCCCCGGCCACCTCCTGCTAGCCTGCCTTCCTCCCCGACAACCTGGACACGCCACGCCCCCTGGACTCCCTCTGCCTCTCTCCCCTCATTCCTCCCTCTCCCTTGCCTGTGTGTCGCCATGGCCGAAGCCATCGCCGACTCGCTGCCGTCGCCCTCGTAGCCGCCGAGTCCCCCTTGCCTTTCCCCGTGTCTAGAAGAACCGCGACGTCGTCCCCAACCTCCTCACTGAGCCAAGCAACCGGAGGAGCTCTCTGTCGTCTCCATCGATGTCGTCTTCAAGCTCCGGCTCTGGCGCACCTCTCCGGTGATTCGCGACCATCTGCGCCTCCTCGAGCTTGCCGTCCGTCTCATCCGACTCGCCGTGAGTTCCTGCGTCGAATACCCCTAACCCCATGGCTTGTCCCTCACCGTAGCCGTCGCCCCCTTGCTGGCCGTAGCGCTCTGCAGCCTGAGCTCATCGTCGACTCAGCTCCGGTGACCTTTGGGTCCCGTGCGCGTGCTCGTTGGGCTCGTGTGCGTGCGTTGGTTCGATTGGTGCTAGCCTTTACCCCTGCCGTGCACCGCAACGCCGAAACCGCCGAGTCCCAAACTCCGGCCACCGCAAGCCTCAACGCCGGCAATGATTCGGGCCACCCCAGGTCCATCCAGTGCCACCATTCGAAACGGCTCGCTCCCAGGAACGCTTAGGAGCAAACAACGCATCGATTGGTGTATCGTACGCGTTTTCCGAAGCCCCTTGCCATTTCGGACCTCGCCGGCGATGAGCCGCCGGTCAGCTCCGGTGGGTTTGACCCCGCTGACTCGAGGTTTGACCTCCCAGAGTCAGTGACAGGTGGGGCCAGCCCCTGGCTTAATTAAATTGAGCGCTTATTTAAATTAATTAATTTCCGTTAGTAATATAGGTCACTGACAGTGGGCCCCATGCCTGCTAATAGGTTTAGTTAGGATTAACCTAAAGCTTATTAACCCTGTTAATTAGCTGAGGCACTGACCAGTGGGTCCCACTGGTCAGGTTTGACCTGGACCAGGCCGTGTTGACTGCTGACGCAATCCTGACGCATTAAATGATTTTCTGGTATTTAAGATAACCAGGAAATTCTAGAAACTATTTAAAACTTCTAATAATCATAGAAAATAATCTATAACGCGGATGGAAATAATTTAAATATGAAAAATGATCAGAAAAATCCAATGAATCTGTTTATGCCATGATCATGCATGTTTGAGCAAGTTAGCATCACCAATTAGGTAAAATGATGGTTAGTACAATTTGTTAAATAGTGTTGGAGTTGGAATTTAGTATATATTTGATTTCCACTTCAATTAATATGATTATCTATTGCACTAGGTCAATTCACTGCTTAACATGCCATATCATACATCATGTTTGTTGCATTGCATTGAATGTGTTCCTTTTTTGTTTGTCGGTGCTGTTCCGTCTCGGTAGATGTTATTGCGACGTTGATATCGATGCCACCGATGAAGACTCAATGTTATCTTCAGAAGTGTCAGGCAAGCAACCCCCCCGTTGAGCATTCCGATATAATCCCACTCTCTCGCTCTTGCTCTTATTTCAGTGCATTAGGACAAACGATTCAACTGTTACTTGTGTTTTGGTAACTGAACCCACTCCTTTGGATGACGTGTCATTGTCACAGTAAATAGCTAAACCAAGCAACCTAGCATACCTGGTAGATGCTTGAGCCATGTTGTGCTATGACCCTCTTATGCTTGCTATGATTAGAGTTGTGTCAGGTGTGATTCATCGGGGTGATGAACCGGAGTGAAATGGATGTCTCCTGATGATGAGGGTTAAGTGTTGAACCTGTTTTGGTAAAGGTAGCGATGAGAGGCCATGTAGGAGTACATGGTGGGTTGTCTCATTGAAGCCGCTCATAGGAACTGAGTTCCGTGTTTGTGTTCAAGACTAGCTACTATCGCACATTGGGCTCCGGTAACTCGAGCTCTCTCGGCCTATTAACCTACCCTGTTCTCAGTCAGGAGTCGTCGTAGTTCAAAACGTTTATAGGTGGTGGTCGGGCCCATGAAGTGAATGAACGGTCCAGTCGGGACCGGCTTGGGGCCCTGCTCACAACGTTTGAGGCCATGTTGGGAACCTCGGCCGGACTTCCATTATCGGTTCCAACTCAGATAGGCGACTGCTTTGGACGTGAGTCGTTGTAAGTTAACGTCCGTGGCCGACTCCCTCGCCTGGCTTCCGCTTGAAGGTTGCCGAGGTGCCCATTTCCGTGCACATGGCGATAAGTGGTGGGAGCATGTGTGACGAAGTACACCCTTGCAGGGTAAACTATCTATTCGAATAGCCGCGTCCGCGGATATGGACTACTTGGAGACTTTCATTGTTCATAGATAACTTTAAATGGATACTCTAAAATGCCCCAGATAAGTGTGAGTGCTATGGATGTCTCCTCGTAGGAAGACGAGAGAGGATCCATAGTGGTGTATTGATGTGGTGAATATGTGGACTCGTGTGCGATACACCACCTCAAAGGAAGTACTCATAGTCGTAGTACAGGTTAGCCAAGAGTCAAAGCTGGCTTGCCGCAATAAACTCCACAACCCCCCCTTTGTTGACAATGATGCATAGGTAGATAGTTTTGATGTAAGTCTTGATGAGTACCTTTGTATCACGTTTGCCTATTTATGTTTTTGCAGATGAGACTTCAGTCTCATTAGTGATTCTTTCGACGTGAAGTTCGATGTTGACCGGATTAGCTTGGGGATCCCAGACAGAGGTCTGACTCCTTTGGTAGGGTCGTCATAGCTTTTCAGGCTCCTCCAGCCACTTTAGTAGATGTCTGTACCCAGACATATTTTGCTTCCGCTTGATGCTTGTATGACTTGAGTGTTGGGTCGTGTAACCCTTGTTTGTAATATCACACTATGTTGGCTCTTATGAGTCATTAATGAATACTTGAGTCATAGAGTTATGTTGTGATGCCATGTTGTATCTACGCATATCGTGCATATTGCGTGTATGTTTGAAATGCATTGGTATGTGTGGGATTTGACACCTAGCTGTATACCTCTAGTAGCCTACTTTATGGGGAAATGCCTCTTTGTGCTTCCACCGAGCCTAGGTAGCTTGCTACTGCTCCGGACACATTGATTGACTGGCGTGTATCCTTCTTTGCTGCTGTGTCTGTCCCTACGGGGAAATGTCTCGCTGTGTAATGGAGTCCCTGTAGCCTGCTATGACTCGTCTACGTACCGTTGATGACAGATATGTCTCACGACGTAATGGAGTCCATGTAGCTTGCTACGACTCGTCTACACACGCTGATGACCGACACCTGCATTGCTAGATTATGTATGCCTGTCCCTGTACGGTTGTGCCACTTGGGTCTATAATTAGTCATGTCGACCTGGGTTCTTTGACATATGATTGCTAGCGACATATTCATATACGTGAGCCAAAAGGCGCAAACGGTCCCGACCAAGGTAAGGTGGCAGCCGTGGGGATTACCGTGCGTGAGGCCACAATGTGATATGATGTGTTACATGCTAGATTCGTATGGCTTAGGATCGGGGTCCCGACAGCGTTGGTATCAGAGCTTGACTGCCTATAGGATTACCAAGCCAAACTGGTCGATGTTTGAGTCTAGAACTGCTTTAGTTATATAAGGGAATTGATTGTGGAAGGGAACATAAGATTCTTTTTACTCCTTTCCTCGTGTCATTCTAATTCTGGGTCACCCTCTTCTTTATTCTACGGGGTTTAAGAATTAGGTTTCTCATCTATCTATCAGGATGACGAGTTACTATGTTGGAGACTTATAGGAAAGTTGTTATCTTTCTGGATTGTTGTCTCCGCAATAATTCAGTTGTTATGTTGTCAGTTGTCTTGCAGGTTGCCTCATTTTTCATGCCCATACAACCGTTATGCTGTCCAAGTTATCCAAGGTTAATAATAATCTGATGCAATTGCAAATTCCTTCCTCCTGTTCCCGATGTCTTTTGGCCAGACAAAACACACAAATTATTGTGTTGAGGTACTCTACTACCACGACGTATATGTTATAGGTGTTTAGGAAACCATGTTATCTTAGAGAGCCACCCAATAGTCTAGTGGTGTTATGTGTTTCCAGTGTGATAATTCTGGCCATCGTTATTGAAAACATCCTGTGATGTTATTTAGTTGGTAGGTATTCTATTATGGGTTCTTGAACCCAAGGATCATTCTGCCTACTCCTGTTGATAGTATTTGCTCGTTCCTTTAGGATGATTAGTAACCTTGTTATAGTCTTCAAGGTTCGTGGGTTATCATTCTTCCAATACCATGAACCAATTTTGGCAGAAGTTCTTCGTGAACTGAAGATCACAACCTGAGTGCTCGTGATGAGTTCTCCAATCTATAGTTGTGATTCTGCCAATTCTACCTTCCTGCATGGGTTATCCGGGAGAATTATGTTGAACCTGTTCGACGTGCCAACCTATGCATCTACAACTCAGAAAAATCATGTGCTCTTGAGTTGCCCTTCTTCAATTGTATTCTGACCATCATCTATCAATGGATAGTCAAGAGTAGTTGTGCATCCGTATTAACAGATGCCTATCATTCTTGTGGTCTGTCAAGCCATTCTATTTCAGAATGACTAGGAGAAACAAACTCCAGTAGCTCATCCATTTCCAGGATTGGGTCGAATCAATTGTATTCTGCAGATCAAAATGCCAATCTAGTTTTTGCTCTGTCCTACCCTGGAGTATTACCCTCTTTATGTCAAGAATGTCATAGGAATTGCACAACCTCTTATGGATTCTTGATATAGTGATACTTCTCGCCATTATTATTCATTTCTTGGTCTCCGTGTGGTTGTAACCGGAATGTCGACAAGTGAACCGTGATGTGTGAAATCAATTCTTCTAGCAATCCTGTTGCTTGGAAGTTAATGGACAAAAATTTCATTCTTGGGGTGTTGGTTATTGAATCACCATTGTAAGATTGATCGCGCTACCTAGTCCATCTTTCATGCTGCACTCTTCGATCAATGAGTTAGGATTGTGTCAATCCCTCGTTCCGTTGATCATATCGTCTTGCCCTGAAAAGCAAGATTTTTCTCGAGCTTAATAACATATTGGTGGATCGTGATTTTCCGATCATCTTCTCGGAAGTATTACCAGGTTGATCCCTCACCGTTATGTTGAGTTCGTGACCAAGTTGGTTTTCCTATAAACCACCCATTCTCCAAGACTCTGTGTTGGGTACCCCTGAGCTAGTTGGTTAAGCTAAACAACAACTTGGAGAGTTGGAAGATAAAAGCTTGATCTAACTTAGTTCATGTCAAAGGGATATCTTTTTTGTTGTGTGTGTGTGCTGAAGAAGAATGATATCTTCACCGATTGATCTTCGTGATCAATTGTTGCATTTATTGTCTTGTTCAATATCTGATTTGAGCATGGGCTATCGTCAAATCAAAATCAGAACCAACGATTATCGTAATGTTGTTTTACTCATGGATCTTTCCTCGAGCATACACCATTATATCTTTTGATCTGACCAATGCTATCATCTTGTTCACATAGTTGTGGAATTCTATCTATGGATATCTCAATGAATTATTGTTAAGCCCATCGACAACATTTTCATCCATTCCATGATTCATGATGGCCACTTAGCTAGTGTTGGAAACTTTGTAGGCCATATCTTCGTGCTCCGTTCATGAAGTATATGGTTGGTGAAAAGAAGTGACTTCCTCTAAGTTCACGTGCATTTGATGCAAGTTGCCGCCGTGAATTTAAGAAAGTTTGTCTTGCTTCCTTTGGAATCATCCCAAGTCAGTCATGCATGTGCGAAGTATGCTATGGTTTGATAGGTTGGCCGCCTCCACTCCATATGTATCTCCTAGTACACCAAGCCACTGATTGATTTGTTCAAGGAAAATAAGTTCTCTCTTAAGAGCTAATTATATGACTTATGTAAGGACTTCGCTATTCTCCAATGATGGCTCCCACCCAGAACTCGGTAGTGTTTTGTTGTAAGATTTCTATCTGGTCATGCTTGTCTTGGACAGTGTGTTCACATGTATCTTGCAATCCAGCTCATGTTTTGGAGTTGGCTCCCGTAGTTCATTTCCCGAGAATCTCGCGACGTCATCCCATCGATTTGTGTTGCAACCTTTCACTTTCAGACATGCTGAGTCTGGAATATCCTAGCACCAACCATATCTGAATCGCAGGCAAATATAATGGTTGGGACGTTTTCCAACAATTATAATATTGGTCTCGCTGAAACCGGTAAAGTGTTGTTGTGGCTAACACACCTAGCCGGAAGACCTATTATTATAGCATATTGTATCAGCAATATTAGCCACCTCCCCATGAGGACTCCGTATGACTTATTCTAGAAGTTGTTCCTCATGGACCCTTTTATGCCCCGAAGTCTCACCTTTTACTTGACGTGCTAGATATCAAGCATTATCTATAATTGTGTTATGCTAGTACATCAAGGAGAACATTAGAAGCGGAGTGCTAAATGTCTCTCGGTCGATCATCCGGATTTCGTTCCCTTGGCATAGCTAAGGTGAAATCTAAGAAAGTGTGCCTTCCTTTGCATCTGCATCCTCCATCCCTATTCATCGTGGTAGTATGAAGTGTCACCAAGATCTTGGCATAGATGTTGGTAAAATCTTGATGAATATGGAGATGCTCAAGTTCTTGAGAGCATGCTCAGACACTGGGTTATATCCTCGGTATCAATTGGAATGTCTCTTCCGTTGCCGAGTTGTTCTATAACTCTAGTTTCTTTTCCAAACTGAGTATGCCATTCGTTCGAACTCTTCCAAACGATCATTGTGGATTGCCTTAGGCTGCTATAAAGAGTTTCAATGATCTCTAGATCAAAAGTAATTCTTTTTGCCACTTAAGGGAATAACTCTACGAGTCACCTCCCTAAGGTGCCTCGTTGTGGTATGAAGGGCAATTAACTCCTCGCTACTTTGAAACCTCATTACCATCTGCTTTAGCGTGGAGCTGTTGCCTACCAATTAGACCTCCGTCATCTATCTCATTCCCTCATTCTCGATGTGTGTTTTGAGTCTCAGCTCAAGAGATGTTTTTACGTCTCATTCCATGAGTTGATCATGAGTCGCTCGATCTTCGTGAAGATCGATTCCTGTAGAGTTCTCCGCTCCTTCGTTGTCTTGTCGAGTGAAGGTCCCGAAGGCAAACATGTCAAAATCAACATGATGCAGTGAATCAACATCTTCGAGAAGGGCAATTGGATCGTCAAGTTTGTGATAGCTTAGTGTCCCCCTCTGCCCTCTTACCCTACGTCTGAATCTCGGGACGAGATTCTTGTTTACTGGGGGTGAGTTGTCACAACCCTAGTTTAGCCTTGCTTGTCTTTGCATCTCATGCATGCATTTTTAATTTCAATTGAAATTTAATTGCGGATTTAGCAAGCCTCAGAATACATTTTTACAAAATGACCAAGATAAAAACTGCTTCCATTAATCCCAAGAAAATGTTCCTCTTATTCTAAGAAAATATTGGCAAGTGGGAAAATGTAAACCAATATTTTTGGAATCACAGAAATATTTGTTTTGGGCATTGGAGTTAATCCAAATACTTATTGCTTGGACTTATATCTGATATATATATATATATATATATATATATATATATATAATATGTCCAGTATCTCTGTGAATTATTATGTGGCTCTCGACAAGTCCATTTAGCTCACATATAAAATTCTCAGATTTTACAAAACGGTTTAGTACTATTTATAAACTAGAACAAAATTGCAAAATAGAAATAAAACAGAAAGGAAAAAAGACCCACCTGGCTTACCTGCAAAGCCCATCCAAAAGCCCAGCCCAGCTCCTTCCCCGTCGTCTTCCTCCTGCCAGTAGGAGCAGCTCGCTGTCGAGCGCGCGCTCACCCGAGGCCACGTCCCCTGCCACCTCCTGCTAGCCTGCCTTCCTCCCCGACAACCTGGAGATGCCACGCCCCCTTGGACTCCCTCTGCCTCTCTCCCCTCATTCCTCCCTCTCCCTCGCCTGTGTGTCACCATGGCCGAAGCCATCGCAGACTCGCTGCCGTCGCCCCCGTAGCCGCCGAGTCCCCCTTGCCTTTCCCCGTGTCCAGAAGAACCGCGACGTCGTCCCCGACCTCCTCACTGAGCCAAGCAACCGGAGGAGCTCTCTGTCGTCTCCATCGACGTCGTCTTCAAGCTCCGGCTCCAGTGCACCTCTCCGACGATTCACGACCATCTGCGCCGCCCCGAGCTTGCCGTCCGTCTAATCCTACTCGCCGTGAGTTCCTGCGTCGAATCCCCCTAACCCCATGGCTTGTCCCTCGCCGTAGCCATCGCCCCCTTGCTGGCCGTAGTGCACTGCAGCCTGAGCTCGTCGCCGACGCAGCTCCGGTGACCTTCGGGTCCCGTGCCCATGCCCGTTGGGCTTGTGTGCGTGCGTAGGTTCGATTGGTGCTAGCCTTTACCCCTGCCGTGCACCGCAACGCCAAAACCTCCGAGTCCCAAACTCCGGCCACCGCAAGCCTCAATGCCGGCAATGGTTCGAGCCACCCCAGGTCCATCCAGTGCCACCATTCGAAGCGGCTCGCTCCCAGGAACACTTAGGAGCAAACGATGCATCGATTGGTGCCCCATGCCCCGTACGCGTTTTCCGAAGCCCCTCACCGTTCCGGACCTCGCCGGCGACGAGCCGCCGGTCAGCTCCGGTGGGTTTGACCCCGCTGACTGGAGGTTTGACCTCCCAGAGTCAGTGAAAGGTGGGGCCAGCCCCTGGCTTAATTAAGTTGAGCGCTTAATTAAATTACTTAATTTCTATTAGTAATATAGGTCACTGACAGTGGGCCCCAGGCCTGCTAATAGGTTTAGTTAGGATTAACCTAAAGCTAATTAACAGGGACACTGACCAGTGGGTCCCACTGGTCAGGTTTGACCTGGATCTGGCCCTGTTGACTGCTGACGCAAGGATGACGCATTAAATGATTTTCTGGTATTTAAGATAATTAGGAAATTCTAGAAACTGTTTAAAACTTCTAAAAATCATAGAAAATAATCTGTAACTCAGATGAAAATGATTTATATATGAAAAATGATCAGAAAAATCCAATGAATCTGTTTATGCCATGATCATGCATGTTTGAGCAAGTTAGCATCACCAATTAGGTAAAATGATTGTTAGTACAATTTGTTAAATAGTGTTGGAGTTGGAATTTAGTATATATTTGAATTCCACTTCACTTAATATTACTATCTATTGCACTAGGTCAATTCAATGCTTAACATGCCATATCATACATCATATTTGTTGCATTGCATGGAATGTGTTCCTTTCTTGTTTGTCGGTGTTGTTCCGTCTCGGTAGATGTTATTGCGACGTTGAGATCGATGCCACCGATGAAGACTCAATGTTATCTTCAGAAGTCTCAGGCAAGCAACCCCCCCTTGAGCATTCCGATATAATCCCACTCTCTCGCTCTTGCTCTTATTTCAGTGCATTAGGACAAACGATTCAACTGTTACTTGTGTTTCGGTAGCTGAACCCACTCCTTTGCATGAGCTGTCATTGTCACAGTAAATAGCTAAACCAAGCAACCTAGCATACCTGGTAGATGCTTGAGCCATGTTGTGCTATGACCCTGTTATGCTTGCTATGCTTAGAGTTGTGTCAGGTGTGATTCATCGGGGTGATGAACCGGAGTGAAATGGATGTGTCCTGATGATGAGGGTTAAGTGTTGAACCTGTTTTGGTAAAGGTAGCGATGAGAGGCCATGTAGGAGTACATGGTGGGTTGTCTCATTGAAGCCACTCATAGGAACTGGGTTCCGTGTTTGAGTTCCAAGACTAGCTACTACCGCACATTGGGCTCCGGTAACTCGAGCTCTCTCGACCTATTAACCTACCCTGTTCTCAGTCCAGGAGTCACAGTAGTTCGAAACGTTTATAGGTGGTGGACGGGCCTGCGAAGTGAATGAACGGTCCTGTCGGGACCGGCTTGGGGCCTTGCTCACAACGTTTGAGGCCATGTTGGAAACCTCGGCCGGACTTCTATTATGGGTTCCAACTCAGATAGGCGACTGCTTTGGACGTGAGTCATTGTAAGTTAACGTCCGTGGCCGACTCCCTCACCTGGCTTCCTCTTGAAGGTTGCCGAGGTGCCTTTTTACGTGCACATGGCAATAAGTGGCGGGAGCATGTGTGACGAAGTACACCCCTGCAAGCTAAACTATCTATTCGAATAGCCGCGTCCGCGGATATGGACTACTTGGAGACTTGCATTGTTCATAGATAACTTTAAATGGATACTCTAAAATGCTCCAGATAAGTGTGAGTGCTATGGATGGCTTCTCGTAGGAAGACGAGAGAGGATCCATAGTGGTGTATTGGTGTGGTGAATATGTGGACTCGTGTGCGATACGCCACCTCAAAGGAAGTACTCATAGTCGTAGTACAGGTTAGCCAAGAGTCAAAGCTGGCTTGCTGCAATAAACTCCACAACCCACCCCTTTGTTGACAATGATGCATATGTAGATAGTTTTGATGTAAGTCTTGCTGAGTACCTTTGTACTCACGTTTGCCTATTTATGTTTTTGCAGATGAGACTTCAGTCTCATTAGTGATTCTTTCGACGTGAAGTTCGATGTTGATCGGATTAGCTTGGGGATCCCAGACAGAGGTCTGACTCCTTTGGTAGGGTCGTCGTAGCTTTTCAGGCTCCTCCAGCCACTTTAGTAGATGTCTGTACCCAGACATATTTTGCTTCCTCTTGATGCTTGTATGATTTGAGTGTTGGGTCATGTGACCCCTGTTTGTAATATCACACTATGTTGGCTCTTATGAGTCATTAATGAATACTTGAGTCATAGAGTTATGTTGTGATGCCATGTTGAATCTACGCATATCGTGCATATTGTGTGTATGTTTGAAATGCATTGGTATGTGTGGGATTCGACACCTAGCTGTATACCTCTAGTAGCCTACTTTACGGGGAAATGGCTCTTTGTGCTTCCACCGAGCCTTGGTAGCTTGCTACTGCTCCGGACACATTGATTGACCGACGTGTATCCTTGTTTGCTGCTATGTCTGTCCCTACGGGGAAATGTCTTGCTGTGTAATGGAGTCCCTGTAGCCTGCTATGACTCGTCTATGTACCGTTGATGACAGATATGTCTCATGACGTAATGGAGTCCATGTAGCTTGCTACGACTCGTCTACACACGCTGATGACCGACACCTGCATTGCTGGGTTACGTATGCCTGTCCCTGTACGGTTGTGCCACTTGGGTCTATAACTAGTCATGTCGACCCAGGTTCTTTGACATATGATTGCTAGCGACATATTCATATATGTGAGCCAAAAGGCGCAAACGGTCCCGGCCAAGGTAAGGTGGCAGCCGTGGGGATTACTGTGTGTGAGGCCGCAATGTGATATGATGTGTTACATGCTAAATTCGTATGGCTTAGGATCGGGGTCCCGACAAAACTTTACGAAGTTTGACTTCAGTCAACTCTAATATGCAGAGTAAATAAAAACGGATGGAGTACATACTCCCATTGGACGATGTACTTCGACGGATCCAAGACGCTCGCCGGACTGGGGGCTGGAGTTGTACTTACATCCCCTACTGGTGACAACATCCGGTACGTGTTGCAGATCATGTACACCGATTCCAATAATGCGACCGAATACGAGGCTTTGTTGCATGGAATTCGGATGACAACATCAATGGGTGTACAAAGGCTCAAGGTACGGGGAGACTCTAACCTCGCCATCTCTCAAATCAACGGCGAATTCGACACTAAAACCCCAAAGATGGCAGCATATAGAATTGTCGTCCTCAAAATATCCGCAAGGTTCGAAGGATTAGAATTCCACCACGTCTCCAGAGACAACAATCAAGATGCTGACGTCCTCGCCCGCATGGGCGCCAAGCGCAACCCCGTCCCTAAGAACACCTATTTGGAATGGCTCTTCAAGCCTTCCGTGGTATGGCAGGACGAGGACAAGGACGCTGGGGCCAATGGCCCAGAACAGATAATCCCTCTTGTCACCGAGCCAGATGAACAAATCATCGGCGGCTTGGCACCTGAAGAAACTCCTTCGGCTCACGAAGTCATGGCAGTAATCGCGCCATGGACCGAGCCCTTCCTCGCCTACCTTCTCCGCCAAGAACTCCCTGATGAGCAAACCGAGGCAAGACACATAATTCGGCGATCCAAGGCCTACAAGGTCCATGAGGGTGAACTATACAAGAATATATAGCACCACCGAAGTCCTCCAATGGTGCATCTCCAAAGAAGAGGGAAGGCAGCTCTTGGCCGAGATTCACGCAGGCATGGGCGGCCACCACGCAGCAACCCGGGCCCTGGTAAGCAAGGCCTTTCAAGCCAGATTCTTTTGGCCCACTGCTCGCGCAGACGCCCACACATTTGTGCAACATTGTGTTGGTTGTCAGCTCTTTGCAAATCAAAGTCACATGCCCCCAACGGCTCTTCGGACGATACCGATCACCGGGCCTTTCACGGTCTGGGGGCTAGACATGGTTGGACCGCTTAAAGGGGGGACCAAGAAAAAGAAATATCTACTGGTCATGGTCGACAAATTCACCAAGTGGATTGAAGCGAAACCAGTAACTTCAGCTAAGTCCAGACCGGTCATCGACTTTATATCCGGCGTAGTGCACCGTTATGGTGTCCCTCACAGTATAACAACGGACAATGGATCCCTTCACAGCCGAGGAGGTAAAGGACTGGTGCGCCAACATAGGCATCAAGCTTGATTACGCTTCGGTATATCACCCTCAGACCAATGGACAAGTCGAACGTGCCAATGGTCTTATTATGAGCGGCATCAAACCTCGACTGGTCCGTTCTCTGAAAGAATCTGACTGCCATTGGGTGGAGGAGCTCGACTCCATATTATGGGGCCTGCGCACCACCCTGAACCGATCAACGGGATACACACCATTTTTTATGGTGTACGGGGCAGAAGCAGTCCTCCCCTATGACCTCATCCATGACGCGCCTAGAGTGCGCATGTACGAAGAAAAGGAGATCGAGCTAGATCGGTAGGACGACCTAGACGCCCTGGAAGGAGAGTGCGATATAGTTCGGGCCCGCTCTACCTTCTATCAACAGCAGTCCCGACGCTACCAGAGTCGGGAAGTTCGAGCGAAGGCATACAATGTGGGCGAACTTGTTTTACGCCTCTCGGAGAAGAAGAAGAATAAACTCTCGCTTAAATGGGAAGGTCCTTTCATAACTGATGAAGTGCTCGTAGGAGGAGCGTATCGCCTCCGCAACCCATCAGACAATCGCCTCGAACCGAACCCATGGAACACAGCCCGTCTTCGGCGCTTCTATGACTAGACCGGTGTTGTCACCCTCACTAGTCTTTTTCTTTCCTTTTATAGTTTTCCTTTTCTTTTTACTTTTTTCGAATTGATTAGCATTTCTCAGGCTGTGTTCGGCTAAACCGACCTACGTTAAGTTTACCTCGGCATACATCTTCAAATGTACTACCCGGTTACACCTGGGGGCTTCTTAACAAAGCCGATCAATATATTTTCCGTGCATCTATTCGTCTCTGTCATGTGTGCACTCTTCCAATATCGTTTTTAAGCCACTATATGCATCAGTTTGACTTAATATTTGGACCAAGCTGGGTTGCCTTGCTCCTATGCTTACCCTCTACGTTCCCGATTGTTCGGCTAGGGGTGAAGGGAGCACCTCTGCGATTGTTACGACCGGGTCACCCGGGTACGTACCTCAGACGGGTGAAGCGGAAAGCTAGCGTTCTTAAGAAAATAATTGGTCGGCCACAAAGGAAGTGAAAATAACTGGTGATCATCACCAAACCCGGGGTTATTTTCCCGAAGTAACCATCACCCGCATACTGCGGGTATCCGGTTATAACGTTTACGGTTAACGTATCAACCCGAAGAAAGGAACCCATGGTGGAACTATTTTCTTTGGAAGATGTTTCTTATGTTAAATAGTAATATAACATAACCCCACGTGCGTGTTCTGTCTGTTCGCACCAAATGGCCGGATTGCCTGGTTCTCCGAAGTGATTTTCTGTTACCTCAGGTCACATAATACGAAACACTCCCCGACCACTGGCAGGGGAGGTAGAAGCCGATGGCCGGTTAAGACAACGTTTACAACATGAATGGAGCATGTTGATGTAAAGTACATAGCTACATAGAATCAAACACATGGTTGTTGGTCAAGATTATCTAGTATGGTCTCAAGCACGCAGTCTCCTTGTGAGATATGAGCGGCTAGCATCACTTGGTCATACACCAAATGAAGTGGCACCTCTTGACCATCCGTCCCTACCGGCCCGACTTGAGCCAGATGTTCCGGGTCGAGTTTGGTAAAGCGGGTCTTCACCATTGCCCATGCCTCCTGTTGGGGATATACCCCACGGGTATGACTCGACTAAATTATGACCCAGATTCTACTAAGGCGGCCCATAAGGAAGATGCCCACAAGAAGTACAAGGCCCAGCGGGCGGCTCATCTAAAGGGCCGGTCAATAACATCGCCTGAGTGACCAGCTTAAACATGAAGACATAAGAAGTTCTCTTTTCCTTGAGGAGCAAGGGAAGAAGGAATTAGATTAGGTCACGGGTTGTGTTACGACCCGGCCTCTGTTGTAAACTCCAGGCCTCCACCTATATATAAAGGGGAGCCCTTGAGTTAGAAAGAGCAAGTAAGAAAGAAGCAAACCCTCAAGAGCTAGGTTAGCGATTCCGCACCCTTGTAATCGAGATCATCATCAATATACGCACATGAGGACGTAGGCTATTACCTCCATCGGAGGGGCCGAACCTGGGTAAACTCGTCTCTCGTTCTTGATCAACCCCTTTGAGTCGCCACCTAGCGGCGATGGCCTCACACGTAGGTTCTCCTATGAGGACATCTGCCGTGACAAAACGACGACAGTTGACTCCCACCGTGGGCCCCTCGCCCGATGGAGTTGAGTTCTCGAAGGGAGCTCTTCCAGGGTTCAGGAGATTCACGGTTGGTCAGATGACCAAGAGTCGCCGCGGCAAGCTCTACATCGACGATTCAGGCCGGGGCCTCGAGGCCGGCTCAATTGAGTACGGGCACCGGGTCCCCTTCGGCATGATCCATGTCTTCATCGGCAAAATTGGCGTGTCGGTACCCGAGTCGGACATCTACACCAACATCGTCGAGCCGGCTCGACGCGCCCAACCCGACCGGCGTCAAACCGGCCGGCGTCACGTCTTCGTTGGCTTCACCCAGGAAGTCAGCCTCTCGGATGAGCTGGCAGGCAGCAGGGACACCCCCGTCAACTCTGACGGCAAGTCTTCCATGGGAGATACCGAATCGATTTGTCCCCTTTATGATGGTGGACTTGGGGGCTCCGCGGAAGCTGAAGCTCCTAGAGAGTCCCATGAGCCGCCTCGTTAGGTTACTGTCTACATGACAGGAACCGCAGCGGCTTAAGACCCATCGTCAGCAGGCGCAGCAGGTGACTCTGGCAGATCAGGCAAAACGCCGGCTCAAGCCATGATAGATCTAATGGTTGAGATGGCAAAGCTTGTAGGGACGCCTGTTACCGCGGAAAATCAGGAGGAGGGTAACACGGAGTTAACGAAACTTCGCGAACAGATGGCCAAGGTACAGGAAGAGATTGACGTCGAAAACGCTCGGATGGCAGAACTACAGGCCCATATCCATAGTGAGTCAGAGCACTTGAAAGATGAGGCTTGGGAGTCCCGGCCGGCGTCAAACCGGCTGGCGTCACGTCTTCGTCGGCTTCACCCAGGAAGACATCCTCTCGGATGAGCTGGCAGGCAGCAGGGACACCCCCGTCAACTCTGACGGCGAGTCTTCCATGGGAGATACCGAATCGATTTGTCCCCTTTATGATGGTGGACTTGGGGGCTCCGCGGAAGTTGAAGCTCCTAGAGAGTCCCATGAGCCGCCTCGTTAGGTTACTATCTACATGACAGGAACCGCAGCGGCTTAAGACCCATCGTCAGCAGGCGTAGCAGGTGACTCTGGCGGATCAGGCAAAACGCCGGCTCAAGCCATGATAGATCTAATGGTTGAGATGGCAAAGCTTGTAGGGATGCCTGTTACCACGGAAAATCAGGAGGAGCATAACACGGAGTTAACGAAACTTCGCGAACAGATGGCCAAGGTACATGAAGAGATTGACGTCGAAAACGCTCGGATGGCAGAACTACAGGCCCATATCCATAGTGAGTCAGAGCACTTGAAAGCTGAGGCTTGGGAGTTAGGGCTTCGTCGATACGTCTCTGAGGCAGTTTATCAGAGGAGACACCATAGCCGGCTGCCATTGAATCTTGAGCCGTCCCGATTATTCTCCACTCCGCAGCAGACGCCAGGGGCTGGACGACCACGCGAGGATCCACCTCGTCAAATAGCCCTGCAAACAGAGCCGTCTCAACCGTCACAGGCTCAGCCGTCACCGCAACATTTCCAGACGCCTCAAGGCCACTTCTCCAACCCTGTTGACAACATGTTAGCGGCGACTCGCAATCTAGAAGCGCTTCCCATCCACGGGAACACTCCCGTTGAGGTTGAGTCCAGGAACGCCATCGAGATGTTGTAAACAGCGGTAGTGCAGCAAGCGCAGTACTCCTATAGCCACGATCGGATGCACTCCACACCCTATGCCAGTCGCAGTATGGGTCGCCACGTGGAGTCCCCGGCTGTTTCTAGCAGCGGACGCAGGAAACAACCTCAGATTTCTCCAACCAGACCTGTGATGTCAAATGCCTAGGCAGTCGTCGATGCAGCCAGAGCGATGCGGCAGGCGAAGGTAGAAGCGGCAGCGATGCTGGCGACTTAGCAGCCTCATCCCCAACCAGCAACCATGGGGGCTGGAGTTAATAGTAGGACGATTGGGATTCCTTGTTTGTCCCCGGCTCTCCATAGCAAGTGTATGCCCAAGGATTTTAAGGGGCCTCGCAAAGTACCCAATTACACAGCACACCTCGAGCCGGCAGCATGGATCAAAAGTTAGGAGCTAGCCAAGGACATGCTCGATGTCAGCGATGCTGTGTGCACAAAGTATCTGACTATGATGCTGGAAGGGCCGGCTCGAGCATGGTTGAAGAATCTTCCACCCAACTCCATCAACACTTGGGCAGAGCTGAAGGAGCGATTCATCAAAAATTTCCAGGGAACGTACAAACGGCTAATGGCTATCGTGGATCTTGAACATTGCGTCTAGCACGGGGACAAGTCGGCTCATCATTGGACTCGCCGGGTTGCCGAAATTATCCACTCATCGGACAACATTACAGCTGCTCAAGCCGCCCTAATCTTGGAAAAGAATTGCCACTTTCAGCCGCTGGTCCAAAAGCTTGGCCGTTTGAAACGGAAGGTTAAGGATATGGGCGACTTGATGGACGTCCTTACTAGATACGCTAAGTCAGACAACATGAAGGATCCCTGTTCAGATGAGGACAAAACTGGCAAGAACAAGAAAGGCAAAGGTGGTAAGGGTCATCAGCAGAACCTTGGGCACAGTGGGAACCCAGGGGGCCAAGGTAATAACAGTAAAAGAAAATAGCCTGATGGCGGGTCAGACTTTGTCGCCAATACCAACACTGGTTTTAAGAACCAGCATCGTAACAACAAGCCTGGTGGAGCTTACAATGGGAATAAGCCATGCAACTATGAGGAGGCACTCAAGGCGCCTTGTCCCAAGCATAGTACCCCGGACAATCGGCTACACATTCCTGGATAAACTGTTATATCATGCAGGAATTCCGTAACCAGGCTTTCCAGAATCATCAACGAGGCAATGGTGGGGGACATCCGGGTCAGCTTGGCCCTGGCGGGTCACACGGCGGCTCATCCAGTGGATTTTCAGGATCAGGTTTTCATGGCTAGGGCGGCTCAGGAATGGGATTTCAGCATCAAGGAAACAATGGCAATGGACATCGTTCTGCCCAAGGCAATCGGCAGCATAATAATCAAACCGGGTTTCAGAGTAATCCCAAGTAGTTAAATAGTGGTCAGTACCACATTTTCACCACCGGTACCTGCAAGCGAGAGAACAAACTCAAGCAAAGAGCCATCAACATGGTCGAGCCGGCAGTTCCCAGGTATCTCAATTGGTCCGAGCAACCAATCACCTGGAGCAGGGAAGATCACCCTCCCCAGGTAGATAACCCAGGTGGTTTGGCCCTCGTGGTGGCGCCTCAGGTTGGTGGCTGTACCCTCTCAAAGGTCCTCATGGATGAGGGAAGCAGCATCAATATTTTGTATTATGACACCTTCCGGCGGATGAACCTCCCCGAAAGCAAATTACAAACTTCGACCATGATTTTTCACGGTATTGTTCCCGGGAAATCAGCATACCCAATCAGGCGGATTAAGCTTGACGTTGCTTTCGGTGACGAATTTAACTTCAGATGCGAGCCCTTAACTTTTGAAGTGGTTAAGATAAAGAGCCCTTACCACATCCTCTTTGGACGGCCGGCTTATGCTCGCTTCATGGATCGGCCCTACTATGTTTACCTCAAGCTCAAGATGCCGGGTCCAAATGGCCCTATAACTGTGGGAGGCAGGAGGAAAATAGATCAAGAATGCGAGGAAGGGGATGCAGCTTACGCTGAATCAGCCTGCGCAGCTGAAGAGTTGAAATTCTATACGGCCAACGTTGATCTTGCTGATATGAGCCCCCTCAAGAAGCCCACTACTGAGTCTGAATCGTCGCTCAAGTTCAAGCCGTCTGAAGATACAAAGCAAATTGACTTCACGCCGGGTGACTCATCTCATTAGTTCACTATTGGGACCGACTTGGATCCCAAATAGGAAAGCGCGCTCATCGTGTTCATCCATGAGAATTGGGACATCTTTGCATGGAAGCCCTCTGACATGCCTGGAGTACCGAGAGAACTCGTTGAGCACCACCTTAATGTGGATCCAAAGATGAAACCAGTACGTCAATACCTCCATCATTTTAACGAGGAAAGACGCAAAGCTATGGAAGAAGAGGTAGCCCGGCTTCAAGCTGCCGGGTTTATCATTGAAGTTTTTCTCCCCGAGTGGTTGGCTAACCCGGTGCTCGTTCTGAAAAAGAATGGTACTTGGCACATGTGTGTTGATTACACAGATGTCAACAAAGCCTATCCTATGGATCCTTTTGCTCTCCCACGCATCGATCAGATCATTGATTCTATGGCTGGTTGTGAGCGATTATGCTTTCTGGATGCATACTCTGGTTATCATCAGATCAGGACGGCCATTGAGGATCAGGAGAAGACGGCTTTCATAACTCCTTTTGGTGCCTTCTGCTATGTCTCTATGCCTTTTGGGCTTAAGAGGCGGGGGCTACTTATCAGCGTTGTGTTCAGAACTGCCTCCACCCACAGATTGGACGCAACGTTCATGCCTATGTTGATGACATCGTGGTAAAGTCTCAGAAGAAATAGACGCTCTTGGATGACCTCAAGGAGACATTTGATAATCGAGTGTACCAGATGAATCTCAACCCGGCCAAATGTGTTTTTGGCGTTCCTGCATGCAAACTACTGGGATTTCTAGTTTCCGAGCGAGGTATCGAAGCTAATCCAGATAAAATCAAGGCAGTGACTTTGCTAGCTAAGCCGGCCACCACGAATCAAGTTCAACGCATGGCTTGTCGCATTGCGGCGTTAATCTGGTTTATAAGTCGCTTGGGGGAGAAAGCAATCCCTCTTTATCAATTCTTGAGGAAGACAGACGATTTTGTTTGGACTGACGCAGCTAACGAAGCCTTTCAAGCACTTAAGAAACAGCTGGCTGAGCCGCCCGTCCTATGCTCCTGTACATTGCAGCCAATTCAAAGCCAGTAAGTGTCGCAGTTGTCATCGAACGGAAGGAGGCAGGAAAAGAATATCCGGTGCAGCGGCCAGTTTATTTTGTCAGTGAAGTCTTGACTTTGTCCAAGTAGAGGTATCCGCATTGGCAGAAGTTGGTTTTCGGCGTCTTTATGGCAAGCCGGAAGTTAAAACACTACTTCCAGGAACATCCAATAACGATGGTCAGTTCAGCACCCCTTGACGATATTGTACAAAATCGAGAAGCCACTGGTCGGATTGCTAAATGGGTAATTGAACTTGGTCCTCACCAGGTGAAATACATGCCTTGTACAATCATCAAATCCCAAGCACTGGTGGATTTCATCAACGATTGGACTGAATTACAAATCCTAGAGGATAGGCTAGATAACACGTATTGGACTATACACTTTGATGGATCCAGACAATTGGAAGGCTCCGGGGCTGGAGTTATTTTGTCTTCTCCACGAGGTGACAAATTCAGTTATGTTTTACGGCTCATGTTCCCTTGTACAAACAATGCAGCTGAGTACAAGGCCCTCCTGCACGGGCTCAAAGTGTTGGGGAACATTGCATGGGAAACAAAAATTTTCCTACGCACACGCAAGACCTATCCATGGAGATGAGCATCTACGAGAGGGAGAGTGGATCTACATACCCTTGTAGATCGCTAAGCGGGAAGCGTTAAGAAACGCGGTTGATGTAGTCGAACGTCTCCGCAATCCAAATCGCAAGCCATCCCGCAATCCGATCACGATCCGTCCCGCGATCCAATCACGATCCGTCCCACGATGCAGTCACGGTCCTTCCGATCTAGCGCCGAATGGACGACACCTCCGCGTTCAGCACACGTACAGCTCGATGATGATATCCGCCTTCTTGATCCAGCAAGAGGGAGTGGAGAGGTAAGTGAGATCTCCAGTAGCACGACGGCGTGATGGTGGTGGTGGTGTTTATCCCGGCAGGGCTTCGCCTAAGCGCTACCGGAAACTATTTAGTGGAGCAACTAGAGAATAGAGAACTAGCACGTGGCCGTGGCTTTGGGGCTCTATTCCTCTAGTATATATAGGAGGGAGGGAGGGGAGGAGGCAGCCTCCCTAGGGTTTCCCCTAGGGGTCGGCCGAACCAAGGAGGGAGGAATCCAATCCACTTCCTACTAGGAAGTGGATTCATATAAGGAAGGAGTCCTATTCCTTCCCACTTCCACCTTTTTTCCCTTTGGGCATATGGGCCTTTATGGGTCGGTTCACCAGCCCACCAGGGGCTGGTGCGCCACCTCTTAGTCCCATGTGCCCCCCCAGGGTGGATGGGCCCCACCCGGTGGACCCCCGGAACCCATTCGTCACTCCCGGTACACTACCGGAAATACCTGAAACTTTTCCGGAACCCAAATACCACTTTCCTATATATAAATCTTTACCTCCGGACCATTCTGGATCTCCTCGTGACGTGCGGGATCTCATACGGGACTCTGAACAAACTTCGGTCATCAACACATATATCTCAATATTACCGAAACGTCACCGAACTTTAAGTGTGCAGACCCTGCGGGTTCGAGAACTATGTAGACATGACCGAGACACATCTGCGGTCAATAACCAATAGCAGGACCTGGATGCCCATATTGGTTCCTACATATTCTTCGAAGATCTTAACGGTTGAACCTCTATGTCAAGGATTCAGTTAATCTCGTATGATGTTCCCTTTGTTTATCGGTATGTTACTTGCCCGAGATTCGATCGTCGGTATCTCCATACCTAGTTCAATCTCGTTGCCGGCAAGTCTCTTTACTCATTCCGTAATACAAGATCCTGTGGCTAACACTTTAGTCACTTTTCTTGCAAGGCTTATTGTGATGTTGTATTACCGAGTGGGCCCTGAGATACCTCTCCGTCACACGGAGTAACAAATCCCAGTCTTGATCCATGTCAACTCAACAGACACCCTCGGAGATACCTGTAGAGCATCTTTATAGTCACCCAGTTATGTTGCGACGTTTGATATACACAAGGTATTCCTCCGATGTCAATGAGTTACATGATCTCATGGTCATAGGAACATATACTTGATATGCAGAAAACAATAGCAATAAACTGACACAATCATATGCTACGTTCATAGTTTGGGTCTTGTCCATCACATCATTCTCCTAATGATGTGATCCCGTTATCAAATGACATCTCATGTCCATGGCCAGGAAACCTTGACCATCTTTGATCAACGAGCTAGTCCATTAGAGGCTTACTAGGGACACAGTGTTGTCTATGTATCCACACATGTATTTGAGTTTCCAATCAATACAATTCTAGCATGGATAATAAACATTTATTATGAACAAGGAAATATAATAATAACTAATTTATTATTGCCTCTAGGGCATATTTCCAAGAGTCTCCCACGTGCACTAGAGTCAATAATCTAGCTCACATCACCATGTGATTTACATTGCAATGAATCCAACACCCATACAGTTCTGGGGTTCGATCATGTTTTGCTTGTGAGAGAGGTTTTAGTCGACGGGTCTGTAATGTTCAGATCCGTGTGTACTTTGCAAAATCTCTATGTCATACCGTAGATTCTGCTACCACACCCCACTTGGACCTATTCCAATGGTGCTCCACCATATGCATCCGGATTACTACTCAGAGTCAACCGGATTGGTGTCAAAGCTTGCATCGACGTAACCCTTTACGACGAATTATTTATCACCTCCATATTCGAGAAACATTTCCTTAGTCCTCTAGTTACAAAGGATAATTTTGACCGCTGTCCAGTGATCCACTCCTGGATCACTCTTGTACCCCTTGACAGACTCATGGAAAGGCACACACTAGGTGTGGTACACAGCATGGCATACTATATATAGCCAATGGCTAAGGCATAGGGGACGACCTTCGTCCTTTCTCTTTCTTCTGCTGTGGTCGAGTTTTGAGTCTCACTCAACTTCACACCTTACAAATCAGACAAGAACTCTTTCTTTGACTGATCCATTTTGAACTCCTTCAAAATCTTGTCAAGGTATGTACTCATTGAAAAATCTTATCAGGCGTTTTGATCTATCTCTATAGATCTTGATGCCCAATATTCAAGTAGCTTTATTCAGGTCTTCCTTTGAAAAACACCTTTCAAACAACCCTTTATGCTTTCCAGAAATTCTACATAATTTCCGATCAACAATATGTCGTCCACATATACTTATCAGAAATTCTATGGTGCTCCCACTCACTTTCTTGTAAATACAAGTTTCTCATAAACTTTGTATAAACCCAAAAGCTTTGATCACCTCATCAAAGCATATATTCCAACTCCGAGATGCTTGCTTCAGTCCATAGAAGGATCGCTGGAGCTTGCATACTTTTTAGCATCCTTAGGACTGACAAAACCTTCTGGTTGTATCACATACAACCTTTCCTCAAGGAAACCATTAAGGAACCGATATTTTGACATCCATCTGCCAGATTTCATAATTGAAAAATGCAGCAACTGCTAACATAATTCTGACGGATTTAAGCATCGCTACGGGTGAGAAAATCTCATCGTAGTCAACTCCTTGAACTTGTGTAAAACCCTTTGCCACAAGTCGAGCTTTATAGACGGTGACATTACCGTCCGCGTCCATCTTCTTCTTAAAGATCCATTTATTCTGAATGGCCTTTTGCCCTTCAGGCAATACTTCCAAAGTCCACACTTTGTTTTCATACATGGATCCTATCTCGGATTTCATGGCCTCTAACCATTTGTCGGAATCCGGGCCCATCATCGCTTCTCCATAGCTCGTAGGTTCATCGTTGTCCAACAACATGACCTCCAAGACAGGGTTACCGTACCATTCAGGAGCAGTACGTGCCCTTGTTGACCTACGAGGTTCGATAGTAACTTGATCCGAAGTTTCATGATCATTATCATTAGCTTCCTCTTCAACTGAGGTAGGTTCTACAGAAACATATTTCTGTGCTGCCCTACTCTCTGGTTGAAGTAAAGGTTCAACAACCTCATCTAGTTCTATCTTCCTCCCACTCAATTCTTTTGAGAGAAACTCTTTCTCGAGAAAGGACCCGTTTTAGCAACAAACACTTTGTCCTTGGATCTGAGCTAGAAGGTATACCCAACTATTTCCTTAGGGTATTCTATGAAGATGCATTTGTCCGCTTTGGGTTCGAGCTTATCATGTTGAAGTCTTTTTGACATAAGCATCGCATCCCCAAACTTTAAGAAATGACAACTTTGGTTTCTTGCCAAACCACAGTTCATATGGTGTCGTCTCAACGGACTTAGATGGTGCCCTATTCTAAAGTGAATGTAGTTGTCTCTAATGCATAACCCCAAAATGATAGTGGCAAATTAGTAAGAGACATCATAGTACGCACCATATCGAATAGAGCACGACTACGACGTTCGGACACACCATCACACTATGGTGTTCCAGGTGGCGTGAGTTGTGAAATAGTCTCCACATTGTCTCAAGTTGCATACCAAACTCGTAACTCAGATATTCACCTCCACGATCATATCGTAGACATTTTATCTTCTTGTTACGATGATCTTCAACTTCACTCTGAAATTGTTTGAAATTTTTCAAATGTTTCAGACTTGTGTTTCATTAAGTAAATATACCCATATCTACTCAAATCATCAGTGAAGGTAAGAAAATAACGACATCCACCGCACGCTTCAACACTCATTGGACCGCATACATCAACATGTATCATTTCCAATAAGTTGTTTGCCCGCTCCGTCATTACGAAAATGGGGTTTTAGTCATTTTGCCCAAGAGGCATGGTCCGCATGTCTCATGCAATTCGAAATCGAGCGAGTCTAAAGATCCATCAGCATGGAGTTTCTTCATGCGATTTACACCAATATGACTTTAGTGCCAGTGCCACAAGTATGTGGTACTATCATTATTAACTTTGCATCTTTTGGCATTGATATTATGAATATGTGTATCACTACGATCGAGATTCAATAAACCATTCACATTGGGTGTATGACCATTGAAGGTATTAATCATGTAAACAGAATAACCATTATTCTATGACTTAAATGAATAATCGTATTGCAATAAACATGATCTAATCATGCTCACGCTCAACGCAAACACCAAATAACATTTATTTAGGTTCATTACTAATCCCGATGGTAAAGGGAGCGTGCGATGGTGATCACATCAACCTTGGAAACACTTCCAACACACATCATCACCTCGCCCTTAGCTAGTCTCCGTTTATTCTGTAGCTTTTATTTCGACTTACTAACATCAGCAACTGAACTGGTATCTAATACCTAGGTGCTACTAGGAGTACTAGTAAGGTACACATCAATAACACGTATATCAAATATACTTCTGTTGACTTTGCCAGTCTTCTTATCTACCAAGTATCTCGGGCAGTTCCGCTACCAGTGACTGTTCCCCTGATTATATAAGCACTCAGTCTCGGGTTTGGGTTCAATCTTGGGTTTCTTCACTGGAGCGGCAACTGTCTTGCCATTCGTGAAGTTTCCCTTCTTGCCCTTGCCCTTCTCGAAACTAGTGGTCTTACCATCAACACTTGATGCTCCTTTTGATTTCTACCTTCGCGGTGTCAAACATGAATAGCTCAGGGATCATATTCTCTATCCCTAGCATGTTATAGTTCATCACGAAGCTCTAGTAGCTTGGTGACAGTGACTTGGAGAACTATGTCAATCACTATCTTATCTGGAAGATCAACTCCCACTTGATTCAAGCGATTGTATCACCTAGACAATCTGAGTACTTGCTCACTGATTGAGCTATTCTCCTTCATCTTTGCAGGCAAAGAATCTTGTTGGAGGTCTCATACCTCTCAACACGGGCACGAGCCTGAAATCTTAATTTCAGCTCTTGGAACATCTTGTATGCTCCGTGACGTTCAAAACGTCTTCGGTGCCTTAATTCTAAGCCGTAAAGCGTGACGCACTGAACTATCAAGTAGTCATAAAAAATGTGCCTGTCTGATGTTCTCAACACCCACAGACGATGCTTGAGTGGGTGTCGCACCGAGCAGCGCATCAAGGACATAAGCCTTGTGTGCAGCAACTGAGGAAAATCCTCAGATCACGGACCTAGTCCGCATAATTGCTACTACCATCTTTCAACTCTATTTTCTCTAGGAATGTATCAAAAAACACAGGGGAGCTACAGCGCGAGCTATTGATCTACAATATAATTTGCAAAGACAATTTAGACTACTGTTCAAGATAATGAGTTTAGTTAATCATATTACATAAAAACTCCCACTCAAATTGACATCCCTCTGGTCATCCGAGTGTTACATGATCCAAATTCACCAACCCAAGTCCGATCATCACGTGAGATGAGGTGGTTTCAATGGTGAACATCTCAATGTTGATCATATCTACTATATGACTCATGTTCGACCTTTCGGTCTCTTGTGTTCCGAGGCCATGTTTGTACATGCTAGGCTCGTCAAGTTTAACCCGAGTGTTCCACTTGTGCAAAACTGGCTTGCACCCATTGTATGTGAACGTAGAGTGTATCACACCCGATCATCACGTGGTGCTTCGAAACGACGAACTTTCGCAACGGTGCACACTCGGGGAGAACACAATTTATCTTGAAATTTTAGTGAGGGATCACCTTATAATACTACCGTCGTCCTAAGCAAAATAAGATGCATAAAAAGGATTAACATCACATGCAAATCATAAGTGACATGATATGGCCATGAACTTGTGCTTTTGATCTCCATCTCCAAAGCACCGGCATGATCTCCATCGTCACCGGCATCACACCATGATCTCCATCATCTTGATCTCCATCAACGTGTTGCCATCGGGGTTGTCACGCCAACCATGCTTCTACTACTATTGCTACCGTTTAGTGATAAAGTAAATCATTACATAGCGCTTAAAGATTGACACGCAGGTCATACAATAATTAAAGACAACCCTATGGCTCCTGCCAGTTGCCGTACTCATCGACATGCAAGTCGTGATAATCTATACAAAACATGATCATCTCATACATCACATATATCTCATCATGTTACTGGCCATATCATATCACATCATACCCTGCAAAAACAAGTGAGACGTCCTCTAATTTGTTGTTGCATGTTTTACGTGGCTGCTATGGGTATCTAGCAAGAACGATTCTTACCTACACAAAACCACAACGATGATACACAAATTGCTATTCAACCTTCTCAAGGACCGCCTTTGTCAAATCCGATCCAACTAAAGTGGGAGAGACAGACACCCGCCAGCCATCTTTATGCAACGAAGTCACATGTCAGTTGATGGAACCGGTCTCTCGTAAGCGTACAAGTAAGGTTGGTCCGGGCCACTTCATCCCACAATACAGCTGAACCAAGAAAAGACCAAGGGAGGAAGCAATCTGAGCATCAACGCCCACAAACTCCTTTGTGTTCTACTCGTGATCTCATCTACGCATAAACCTGGCTCTGATACCACTGTTGGGGAACGTTGCATGGGAAACAAAATTTTTCCTACGCACACGCAAGACCTATCCATGGAGATGAGCATCTACGAGAGGGGGAGTGGATCTACATACCCTTGTAGATCGCTAAGTGGGAAGCGTTAAGAAACGCGGTTGATGTAGTCGAACGTCTTCGCGATCCAAATTGCAAGCCGTACCACGATCCGATCACGATCCGTCCCGCGATCCAATCACGATCCGTCCCGTGATCCAGTTACGGTCCTTCCGATCTAGCACCGAACGGATGGCACCTCCGCGTTCAGCACACGTACAGCTCGATGACGATCTCTGCCTTCTTGATCCAGCAAGAGGGGGCGGAGAGGTAAGTGAGATCTCCAGCAGCACGACGGCGTGATGGTGGTGATGGTGTTTATCCCGACAGGGCTTCACCTAAGCGCTACCGGAAACTATTTAGTGGAGGAACTAGAGAATAGAGAACTAGCACATGGCCGTGGCTTTGGGGCTCTATTCCTCTAGTATATATAGGAGGGAAGGAGGGGCGGAGGCAGCCTCCCTAGGGTTTCCCCTAGGAGTCGGCCGCACCAAGGAGGGAGGAATCCAATCCACTTCCTACTAGGAAGTGGATTCATATAAGGAAGGAGTCCTATTCCTTCCCACTTCCACCTTTTTTCCCTTTGGGCATATGGGCCTTTATGGGTCAGTTCACCAGCCCACCAGGGGCTGGTGCGCCACCTCTTAGGCCCATGTGCCCCCCGGGGTGGGTGGGCCCCACCCGGTGGAACCCCGGAACCCATTCGTCACTCCCGGTACACTACCGGAAATACCCGAAACTTTTTTGGAACCCAAATACCACTTTCCTATATATAAATCTTTACCTCCGGACCATTCCGGAGCTCCTCGTGACGTCTGGGATCTCATCCGGGACTCCTAACAAACTTCGGTCACCAACACATATATCTCAATATTACCGAAACGTCACCGAACGTTAAGTGTGCAGATCCTGCGGGTTCAAGAACTATGTAGACATGACCGAGACACCTCTGCGGTCAATAACCAATAGCGGGACCTGGATGCCCATATTGGTTCGTACATATTCTATGAAGATCTTATCGGTTGAACCTCTATGTCAAGGATTCAGTTAATCCCGTATGATGTTCCCTTTGTTTATCGGTATGTTACTTGCCCGAGATTCGATCGTCGGTATCTCCATACCTAGTTCAATCTCGTTACCGGCAAGTCTCTTTACTCGTTCCGTAATACAAGATCCTGTGGCTAACACTTTAGTCACTTTGCTTGCAAGGCTTATTGTGATGTTGTATTACCGAGTGGGCCCTGAGATACCTCTCCGTCACACGGAGTAACAAATCCCAGTCTTGATCCATGTCAACTCAACAGACACCCTCGGACATACCTGTAGAACATATTTATAGTCACCCAGTTACCTTGCAACGTTTGATACACACAAGGTATTCCTCCGATGTCAGTGAGTTACATGATCTCATGGTCATAGGAACATCTACTTGACATGCAGAAAACAATAGCAATAAACTGACACGATCATATGCTACGTTCATAGTTTGGGTCTTGTCCATCACATCATTCTCCTAATGATGTGACCCCGTTATCAAATGACATCTCATGTCCATGGCCAGGAAACCTTGACCATCTTTGATCAACGAGCTAGTCTATGTATCCACACATGTATTTGAGTTTCCAATTAATACAATTCTAGCATGGATAATAAACATTTATTATGAACAAGGAAATATAATAATAACTAATTTATTATTGCCTCTAGGGCATATTTCCAACACAAAGTGGCTAAGGAAATGAATCTTAGCCGAGTCAGGTGTTTGGGCGACTCAGATTTGGTGGCTCAACAAGTCTCAGGAACTTGGGATTCAAAGGACCCCTTGATGGCGGCTTATAGACAAGCAGTCACTGATATGGCAGGATTTTTCCAGGGCTATCAAGTTGACTACATTGATCGCCGGCTCAACGAGGCGGCAGATGCTCTATCATGACTCGGCTCTCAGCGCAAGACAGTCCCTCCTAACGTGTTTCTGGAAGTACTTCACAACCCTTCGGTTAAATTGCTATCTGAGGAAGACATCGCTATTCCTAACCCTGAGGCACACCTGGTGGCAGCTCTCCATGCTATTCCGGACTGGACAGTACCATACTTGGCTTATCTGACTCGGGGCGAGCTCCCAGCTGAGGAAATCATCGCTCGACAGATAATTCGACGATCCAAGTCCATGACTATCGTCAATGGCGAGTTACATCGACGAAGCAGCACCGGTGTTTTTTAGCGCTGTGTTTACCCTGAGGAAGGCCAGGAGATTCTCAATGAAATCCATGCTAGCGACTGTGGACATCACGCCGGCTCACGGTCCCTGGTAGCGAAAGCTTTTCGGCATCGGTTTTATTGGTTGACAGCTCATGCAGATGCAGAGGACATTGTGCGCAGGTGCGATGGATGTCAAAAGCTTGATCGAAAAGCTCATGTGCCGGCTCAAGAATTGCACATGATCCCAATTACTTGGCCATTTGCGGTCTGGGGGCTCGACATGGTCAGCCCGTTCAAGCCATCTTTTGATAACCCACAAGTATAGGGGATCGCAACAGTTTTCGAGGGTAGAGTATTCAACCCAAATTTATAGATTCGACACAAGGGGAGCCAAAGAATATTTGAGAGTATTAGCAGCTGAGTTGTCAATTCAACCACACCTGGAGATTAAATATCTGCAGCAAAGTGATCAGTAGCACAGTAATATGATAGTTTGATAGCAATGGTAGCAGCAGTAGTAACGGTAACAGTAGCAGTAATGGTTTTGTTGCAAGTGCAACAGTAACAACAGTAACAGTAACTTAGCAAGAACAATATGTGGAAAACTCGTAGGCATTGGATCGGTGTATTCGTTGGATGATATTCATCATATAACAGTCATAACCTAGGGTGACATAGAACTAGCTCCAGTTCATCAATGTAATGTAGGCATGTATTCCGTAAATAGTCATACGTGCTTATGGAAAAGAACTTGCATGACATCTTTTGTCCTACCCTCCCGTGGCAGCGGGGTCCATAAGGAAACTAAGGGATATTAAGGCCTCCTTTTAATAGAGAACCAGAACAAAGCATTAACACATAGTGAATACATGAACTCCTCAAACTACGGTCATCACCGGAAAGTATCCCGACTATTGTCACTCCGAGGTTTACGGATCATAACACGTAATAGGTGCATATGACTAAGCAAGATCGGATCAAGAACATAGATATAATGGTGATAACATAAATGGTTCAGATATGAAATCATGGCACTCGGGCCCTAGTGACAAGCATTAAGCATGGCAAAGTCATAGCAACATCAATCTTAGAACATAGTGGATACTAGGGATCAAGCCCTAACAAAACTAACTCGATTACATGATGAATCTCGTCCAACTCCTCACCGACCAGCAAGCCTACAAAGGAATTACTCACTCCCGGTGGGGAGCATCATGGAATTGGCGATGGAGAAGGGTTGATGATGACGAAGACCAAAGATTCCCCTCTCCGGAGCCCCAAACGGACTCCAGATCTGGCCTCCCGATGAAGAACAGGAGGTGGTGGTGGCTTCGTATCGTAAAACGCGACGAAACTTTCTCCTTCATTTTTTATCCAAAAATAGGATTTTATAGCGTCGGAATTAGGTCCAGTGGGGCCACAAGGTGGGCATAACCCACCAGGGTGCGCGTGGGGGGGCTGGTGCGCCCTGGTGTCTTGTGCCCAGCCAGGCCCCCTCCTCCAGTGGTTTTTGGTCTAGTATTTTTTATTTATTGTAATATAAATCTCCAAAAAGTTCCGTTCCCTTCCGAGAACTTTTATCTCTGCACAAAAACAACACCATGTTAGTTCTGCTGAAAACAGCGTCAGTCCGGGTTAGTTTCATTCAAATCATGCAAATTAGAGTCCAAAACAAGAGCAAAAGTGTTAGGAAAAGTAGATACGTTGGAGACGTATCAACTCCCCCAAGCTTAAACCCTTGCTTGTCCTCAAGCAATTCAGTTGACAAACTGAAAGTGATAAAGAAAAACATTTACAAACTCTTTTGTTCTTGTTTACATACATATGCTTAAGTAGCATCCATGTTTTCAACAAAGATTATGACTAACGATGTCAACAATAACTCTTAAAGATTATATTAACTCATATCAATGACATAAGCAACTAGCGAGCAATAATAAAATATCTCAAATGCAAACACTTTGTCAAAACAATCATGATATAATATGACAATAGTGGTATCTCGCTATCCCTTTCTGTGTAACAGCCTGAGACCGACGCTCCAGAAGATTCCCCTTTTATTCCGTTGTCGTCGTGTGATTCATTTGTTTGTCGCATTCATCATCACATCATTCGCATCATCCGTATTGCATCGGCACTCCGTTGCCGTCGTTTTTTTTAAACCTGCATCCGTTCGTAGTTGCCGGTTCTTCCCGTGTTCGTCGACGAACGTTTCGAGACCAACCACACACGCACGCGCCCGCGGCATCATTAAAATATTGTTTTTAAAAGTGCTTATAAAACTTTCTTGGATTGGGTCAAAAGTTGGCGTGTGGTCTTGTTTGGTCATAGATAGAGCACCTGCCAAATTTCATCACAATCGGAGGTCATTTGATACCCCGACGGTCGACCGTAACGGCACCGTCAGCAGTTTATTTGTCGGACGTTTTCGCTGTTTAAAAATCTTATGCCGGGCTGCAAACCTCCCTCTCATCTCAGCCCACCACCTCTACACAGCCCACCTGGCCCTGCTAGGCCCCCCTCCGCTTCCGGACCGTCGGATCGAGATCCAAAGGTCCGAAAACGGACTAAAAACTCCAAACCCTAGACCCTCCTATAAATGGAAGTCACCCCTGCCTAAAATGGACCTCTCTTCCTCCTCCTGCCTCAAATTCCGCGTCGGCCAACCCGCGGACGCCACTTGGCGCCGCCCCAGCGGGCCAGCCGCCCCTACGCCGCTGCAGCTACCGTTAGAGCCAACCAGAGGCCGCCACTTGGCGCCCCTGCCCGCCAGCGTCGCCTCCACCCGCCGTGGGCCCGCCAGAGCCCGGGCCAGGCCCGCCCTGGGCCGAACCGGGCCCAAAGTGCCCCGCGCGCGCCGCCCGACCCGGCCTCCTTCTCCCACTCAGGCCGCCGGTGACTGCCACCTCGCCAACGACCTCGCCCGTTCCAGCTCCCGCGGCCTCCTTGTCGGCCCCGCCGCCGCACCCCTCCGACCGTCGCTCCTCCGCGCCGCCCCGAGCCGCCATGCCTCGCCGCCGTCCTCCCGAGCGCGCCGCCCCACGCAAGGTCCGCTGCTGGCCCCTTCTCCTCGCCGCCTCGCCGCCTGCAGCTCGCCATCGCCGCCTCCGGCCACGGATCCGGCGGGATCTGGCCTCCCCGCGTCAGATCCGGTGAGATCCGGCCGGAGGAGGTCGCCGGAGCTCCGGTCCCCGCGCCCCCGCCATGGTCTTCTCCTGACCCGCCGCCGTGACCGCCAGATCTCGCCGCCGGGGCGGCCTCGTCCCTCTTCCGTCCCCGGAGGGCCAGAGCCCTCCAACCAAACGGCATCCAGTACCGCGTCGTCCAGTTTTGCTTGAGGTGTTTTTTTTCTAAGTCCCTAAAACTGCGTGTAATTTCAGCATCATGGCATCTTGAGTTGATTGTATTTTGCAAACCGTGCATCCGATGAAGAAGTATTATATATGAAAATTGTTCTACTCTTCGTGCTCTACGTGTTGGTGCCATTTGCATGCATAATAGGTGGCTTATACATGCTCAAAACTCTGTTGCAAAAGTGCATCTCATTGTAATCGTTAAAACTGTAATCTGTTAACGAAGAGTTCCGTTTTGTGAGCACCATGTTAAGCAATCCATGACCCATATGAACATGTGCCAATGGTATGTTTTGTAGTGTGTCATGTCTTCTTGCTGGTAGTGTCCTTGCCATGCTCATAAGTGATTGTTATGCTACTGTTATTGCCATGTCAACATGCTTAGTCAAACTACAGTTTTGGGAGATAGTTAAATTTCACTAAGTCTGAAACTGTTATTTTGTTGCCATGTTGCCATGTGATTTGCTATTGATCTAGGGGTCTTTTGTGGTTGCTCCCAAGAGGACTTTTGTTAAGCATGATGTTGTCTACCAGGTTGTGCCATTTGATGCCATGTATAGGATTTGCATCATAGTTATATTGATTGTCCAACATGTCAATCTGTTAAAAACTGCTGCTCATATCTAGTATAATTTTCACCAAGTCTGAGAATCTGTTTTCTTCAAAATGCCATGTTGTGTTGATGCTAGCCATGAATCTATGCATAATTAGACCTTGCAACCATGGAATGTTTTGTAGTGCATCATGTCCTCTACCATGATGTAAATTTTCATGCCATGATATGCCCTGTAGCGTATAGTTTTATTGCTGCCAATATGCCTTTGTGAAAATCTGCTATGCTAAAACCTGTTATTTTCACCAAGTCCTAATCTGCTATATTTTATTGCCATGTTGTGAGCTTCCTACCATGTGTTCCATGATTCTTTTGAGCATGTGATGTAAATATGAAATGAAGTGTATGTTATATACTACTGCCCCATGCTTAGTTTGTGAATTTTAGAATCTTGTAGCTTGTTGTTCTCATGTGTGCAATATGCTATGTTGCTGTTTCGGGCAGATTATGTCTATAACTTGTGTTGGTTGTTGTGGGTGAACCATAGCTCCGTTCTGGACATGCCATATATGAAACTTGCTTAGAATTTCATGTAGTTTCATAATATCTTGTCGCATCCTTGTGTTGAAATGTTTGTGGTTGGCATTTGCATGCATTTTGCATTCATAACACATTTATCTTGTGCTTGTCATATCTTTTAGACCGTAGCTCCGTTTTAAATGATCTATATATGTAAATCGACTAGAATGACGAGTAGAATCTCATTGTGCATTTTATTTCCCTGTTTAATAAATATAAAACATGACTAGTTCAGATCTGGACCAATTTCGAAATTAACACATGGGGTCGTTTCGGAAATGCTATATGTTGTTTCCGGCCTCATTTAACTTTGCCTAAATATCTAGTTTATTTATGATTCACATCTTGCCATGGTTTACAACATTTAAACGTGCCGTGTAAATAAACGAGAGTGAACTAAGTAAGTCAAATGTGGAGTTTCGTCAATATGCAACTCGTTGCATATTGAGCTTCACTTAATGTGTAGTACTTGATTGTTGTGCTTTGCCATGTCATGCATACCTGAATGGACATGCATCATATTTGATTGTGCATCATACCTTGAATATGTTGTGGTGTTTTCGTGTGTTGATTGTTGTTCCGATTTGTCTTCTTCTCAATAGAGTTACGATCCGCTTCAGAGTGTGAGGATTCGTTCGACTACGCCCCGTTCGTCTTCTTCATGGATTCGTTCTTCTTCCAAGCTGGATCTCAGGCAAGATGACCATTTCCTTGGATACCATTACTATCATTGCCATGCTAGATGTCTCGTTTCTGTCGCTATCTCGCTACCTACCACTTGTTTGTCAAGCCTCCCAAAAATGCCATGATAAGCCTCTAACCCTCCACATCCCAGCAAACCATTGTTTGGCTATGTTACCGCTTGCTCAGCCCTTCTTATAGCGTTGCTAGTTGCAGGTGCCAAATGTTTCCATGTGCCAACATGGATATTCTTGAGATATCAAATATTATTGCTATTTAATTTAATGCACATATATACTTGGTAAAAGGTGGAAGGCTTGGCCTTTTGCTCGGTGTTTTCTTCCACTTTTGCCTCCCTAGTTACTTGTGTACCGGTGTTATGTTCCATATTGAGCGCTCCTAACATGCTCGGGGTTGTTATGGGGACCCCCTTGACTTTCGTTTTGGGATAAAACTTGTTTGGCAAGGCCAAACATTGGTACTACATTTGCCTAGTAACTAATAAACCTGCATAGGGAGTAATTAACCCGAGGATCTTTAATCAACAACCCGGGCCAGTGCTCCTCATGAGTGTTGGTCCAAAACAGAGCACTGTGCGGGGCCAACCCGGGGCAACTCGAGAGATCTCTATCAGGCCTCCGTACGCGTAGCTTATCCGTCGTGTCCTGAGAACGAGATACGCGGCTCCTATTGGGTTCGTCGACACGTCGGGCGGTCTTGCTGGACTTGTTTTACCTTTCTCGAATGTTTTGTGCGCGGAATTCGGAGGATACCTTGGGCTATCTCGAGGTTGCGGTTTTCCTACGGAATTTCCTAGGAGATCACGGGTTTCGTGGTCGAGGTTATTCCTGCGGCGTGTGGTTAGTTTATGATGGATGAGTTGGAGCACCCCTGCAGGGTTAAATCTTTCAGAAAGCCGTGCCCGCGGTTATGTGGCAACTTGGAAATTTGTTTAACATCCGGCCATAGAAAACTTAAAGTAAACCCAAATAAAATACACCAACCGTGTGCGTAACCGTGACTGTCTCTTCTCTTGAATTTCAGATCCGAGAGAGAACACGGTGGGGTTATGTTTGACCGTAAGTAGGTGTTCAGGATCACTTAGTGATCGTTACTAGTTCACGTCCGTTTATACGACAATCATCCCCCTTTATTCTTGTACTCGTAAGTTAGCCACTCAAATAAATGCTTAGTGCTGGCTGCAGCCTCACCACTTAACCATACCTCACCCATTAAGCTTTAATAGTCTTGTTACCCTTGGAAATGAGATTGCTGAGTCCCTGTGGCTCACAGATTACTACAACAACAGTTGCAGGTACATGTAATGCGATGTTTTGACGTGAGAGCGATGCTTGTTTGATTTGGAGTTCTTCTTCTTCTTCATCGATCATAGAATGGGTTCCAGGCCGGCAGCCTGGGATAGCAAGGATGGATGTCATTTTATCGTTTGTTTTCGTCCGTAATCGGACCCTGCTCTTCTGTATGATGTTTGGCTATGTTGTTGTATTGATGTAGCTTGTGGCGAGTGTAAGCCAATTCCATATACTCATCTCTTCTTTACATGTACTTGTAATGATATCTATTCTTGCGAAATGAGGAGATGCGCTTCTACCCCTGTCGAGGCCCTCGTGCCAAAAATAAGGATAGGATCGCATCTTGGGCGTTAAATTCTGAGACCGCAAAATATAAATGCAGAGCACCTCCAAAGTTCAAGCAGTGACTAGACATTGTAATTCATGGTAGAAAAGTTCCAGTCATGATGCATCCAACATTCACTATACAAAATGCATGAGGATGACAATAGTGCTCTCAGATCTGGTGCTTATTTGAGAAGGTGATGACTCAACATAAAGGTAAATAGATAGTCCCTTCGTAGAAGGAAGCAGGGATTTGTAGAGGTGCCAGAGCTCAAAGCTTAAATAAGAGATAAGTATAATTTTGGGAGGTACACCCTTCCTGCCAACGTTACGACCAAGAGTTATCAATATCTTCCATGTTAAACACATTAGCGACGATTCCCAAGCGATAAAAGTAAAGGTTTACTCCCCCTCCACCAACAAACACACTCCAAAGGGGGAAGGGAGGCCACGATTCCCTGGAAACAGACACGGACTCGGTCTCCGCTGCACTCGCCTTGAGCCGTGGCTCGCTTCACCACACCTCCGGCCGCCGTCGTGGCTCGCCCCCGCGCGCCTGCCAGCTACTGCCGCGCTCCGCTGCTACCGCCAGCTGCTTCCGCCAAGAACTGTTGCGACCTGCCTGCCGCCTGCTGGCTCTCCCGCGGCCAGCTCCGCTCGATCCAAGGCCGGGTCTACCCGCCTCCGCCGCGCCTCGCTGCAGCCGCCGCCGGTGGCCTCGCCTCTCCTGCCATCGCCTCTGCCACCACAGTTCCGCCGCCGGCCGGCTCCGCTTCCGCTCGCCTCCACGGCCGCCCCGCAGCGCCCTTGCCGGCTCGCCTCCACGGCTGCTCGGCCGCGCTCCGGCGGCTCGCTGCCCCGGCCGCCCCGCCGCTATGGCCCCGCCTCCACCATGGCTCCACCCGCCACGGCCTCGCCTCGGCCAGACGTCTCCCGCCATCACCTCCGACCACGTCACCGGCTTCGCGTGAGCCGCTATCGCCCTACGCCGCGGCCGGCCTGGCCCTGCCCCTGTGCGCTGTTGCGCCAGGGAGGCCCCCGCCTCCGCTCGCCTGCTCCGCGTGGCCTTGCCCGCCTGTGTCCGCCTCCGCTACCATGGCATACACGGCGGCTGCGTCGGAAGTTGCTCGGGTCACGACGCTCATCAGCAGGTGCGAACGCCTGAGATGTCTGCACCTTTCCTTGCACCCATCAAAGGTGTCAGGGGATTACCCCCGGGTAGGCTCAAGAATGCAACTCGACATTTTAAAACATCGGGGCGGCCTACGCCCCATGGTCTGGATACCCGGTTCGGCTGGCTACCCGGTCCGGCTGGCTACCCGGCCCGGCTGGCTACCAAGTTGGCCGGCTCCAAAGTTGGCCGGCTCCAAGGTTGGCCGGCTCCAAGGTTGGCCGGCTCCAAAGTTGGCCGGCTCCTAAGTTGGCCGGCTCCCCGGTCTGGCTGGCTCCCCGTCTGGCTGGCTACCCGGTCCGGCTGGCTACCCGCCCCGGCTGGCTCCAAAGTTGGCCGGCTCCAAGGTTGGCCGGCTCCATGGTTGGCCGGCTCCCCGGTCGGCCGGCTGCTCCAGCTGGCTCCCCGTCCGGCTCCCCGGCTGGCTCCCCGTCCGGCTCCTCCAGTTGGCCGGCTCCATGGTTGGCTGGCTCCCCGGTTTGCCGACTGCTCCAGCTGGCTCCCCGTCCGGCTCCCCGGCTGGCTCCCCGTCCGGCTCCTCCAGCTGGCTGGCTACGAGAAGTCAACCACAAAGTCCCGTCGGACACGACGTGAGGACACTGTAGCCTGCGTCATGTGTCACTTCACTGCGCTCCAATAGTGGCGTACTGTAGCCTGCTTCACTTGTCATCTCCAATAGTGTTTAGTTGGCCATGCGGGCCACCCCTTGTCCCCTGGGCCTCCCTTTATAAGAGGCACCAGGGGGAGCCTCTCAAGGCATGAGCACACACACATGAAGCCTCCTCTCATTCACACACACGTGAGAGCTCCCTGGAGGCTCCTCTCGTTCTCTCATCCCCCTCCCACTCTCTCACACACATGAGGCCATGGAAAGGAGCAGCCAGCTCCCTCTTCCTCCTCATACACAGCTCCAGGAGCAACTCTGTACTGCTATACACCTCATATACAGACATGCCGGAGTTGGGGTATTATCTCTCCGGAGAGCCCCGAACCTGGGTAAACCACCGCGTGCTGTTGCCTTATCCCGTCTCGGATCTCCACTGCAGCTTTGCCCTCACCTCTTAAGCCACCCCATGGCATCTGCCGTCCCGGTGCACCCCCCGTGAGAAAACGACGACAGTTGGCGCCCACCGTGGGGCTCGCTGCTGCTGGAACCGCGGTCCGGGCAGGACCCTCTTCGTCATCACCACCGCGACGTTGCCGCCGTCTCTCCGGCGGCGCCTAGGGGCTCGACATCAACACGCTCCTGGGGCGAATGCGCGCGACGCCGCGTCCTTGCTGCCGGTCACGTCATCGCCGCCGCGGCGTCACCGCCGCCCGCTCCGCCCGCGTTCGCTTCCGGGGCCGCGTGTTCCAGCCTGCTGCGCGCCCCGTGCCGCGTCTCGCTCCGGTGCGGTCGTCCGTGCGCCTCCGCGGTCGTTCCGGTCGCGCGCCCACGGCCGGCATATCCTTCTCCTTTGTTCCGTGACGTCACCGCCACCCGCGTTCGCCTCCGGGGCCGCGTGTTCCAGCCTGCCGCGCGCCCCCGCGCTGCGTCTCACCCCGGCGTAGTCGTCGCTCGTCCCCACGGGCGCTACGGCCGTGCGCCCATGGCACCCCGCTGCTCCTCTGCGCCCGAAGGCAGCCGTCCCGCTCCGCTCGGGCCACCCCAGGCCACGGCGGCCTCCCCGCCTCCCACGCTCTTCCTCCCGGTGACAAACCCCGCCGAGGCGTCCCACCCCGAGCTCCACTGTGACGGTCGTTACGCCGTCCACGACCTCCATGGTTTCACATGTCCGCTCACGCACTCCTGCTGCTCATCCGCGCCTCCTCGCGCAACACCGTCCGCGCTTGCGCCCCCCCACGCCCGTGCCGCTGCGCCTCGCCATCTCTAGCCGGCCGGGTCGCCTGCCCTGCCCCCGACCGCCCCCACCGTCCCCGCCTGCGCCGCCCCGCCTCCGCGGCCGTGTGCGCCCGCCTGCGCCGCAACGGGCGGCGCTGACTCCACATCGTCCCGCGCCGCGCGCGGCGCCCCGCACCGGCTCCTGCGCCCAACCAGCCGACCGCACGCCGACCCGCCTCCCCGCGCCGGCCTGCCTCCCCGCGCCGGTTACCGCCTCTCGGGGCCGGCTTCGGTGCCCGGTTGGCTGGTTGCCCCACCGGTCATCCGCTCTTGCGCCGGCTCCACCCCGGTCGCCCACATCGGCCGCGCGCCAGGGCTTCTGCGCCGCCTCGCCCCGCCTGCCTCCGCGCAGGCTCGGCCCCTCCTCCGTCCCGGCCACCTGCCGACTGGGACGGCTCCCCCCTGCGCGCATGGGCTAGTCCCCTGCGTTGCCCCCGCGGCCTCCGCGCGCTCGCCGGCTCGCCCCCGCCTCCGGTCCGGCCACTCGCCGGCTCGGACGGCTCCTCCTACGCGCCCCGGCCTTCCCCTGCAGCGTCCCGCGGCTCCCATGTGGGCGGCTATCCACGCGGGGATGGAAGGGAGGTGGGGGCCGGCTGGCGAAAAGGGGGGGGGGGGAAGAGAGACAAAAGGCAAAAGGAGCCCTCGTTTGCTCAGTCGGCTGGCCCGCCCATCTGCTTCGCCGTATGACCGACTGGCCTGCCTGCCTCGGCACCGGCCACCTGGCTGGCACGACCATCGACCGCCGGTGGGTCGATGGCCACACCGAGCGGGTGCGCCGGCACGCCGGCGCGCCCCGCTCGCAGACGACAGTTGGCGCGCCGATCGTCATCAGCAACGACCGCTTCAACAGTCGCCTCGTCGGATCGGCCCGGTCCCCACCTGCTTGCGTCACCGCCTGACCTGCCCGCCCGCCTCGACATCGGCCTAGCCACCCGACCGCTTCGATGCTGGCCAGTCGGTACTGTCCGGCCGACACCTCCATCAACCTCCCACGGAGGGCCGGCTACACCCAGCGGGTGCGGACGGCGCGCCCCGCTGGCAAAAAGCCACGCCGGCTGTCATCGACAACAACCGCCTCGCCAGCACCAAAAACCAATGTGAGCTCCCGATCGCCCACCCTCGGGCCACGCGCAAACAGTGGATACCCCGAGCGTCCCTCGGAGGCAATCTCCGCAGTTATTTCACCAACTTTACTGTTCACCCCGGCGCCAGCTAGTCTCGCCCGGGGCCGGCCGATTGGCCCGATACGTTCGCTCCCACAAAACGGCTTAGTAGTGTGTACGGTACCGAAGGCCCACTCTTTGTCTCAGCTACAGACCGCACTGCGGCTGTCCGGCTAGCGAGAGCAAAAGCTGGAGGTCACCACATGCGAAAAACGTCCGGGGAGAAAACGGCTTGGGTGACACGCTCGTTTCATTTGTGAGTATCTGCTCGGTCGAGTCTGCTCCCAGAGTCCGGGAACTGTACGCTCCACTCCGCGGCCCACTCTTCGCCTCAGCCACAGACCGGCTCCCGGCTATCCGGCTGGCAAGAGCAAAAGCCAAAGGGCGGAGGGCACATGAAAAGGATTGAAGGGGGCTCGGACGAAACCGAGTCGACACCCTTTGCATAAAGCTTGCGCTGCCAAAACTAGATATTTGACACATATGCATCGACTAAACTTGTCTTTCGCATGATCATTTCCAAGAGGAACCTCCTCACTCGGAGGCTCGGAGGCTACTCCCGGCAGGGCCCCGCGCCCATCATAATATGCTGAATCATGGATACTAGGTTAAACATATTTACAAAAACAAAAACAAGTTGAGTTCATACTCGCTTCTCTCTGCCACAGTCAATTCATCAAATATCGTCGTTATTGCCTTTTACGTGCATGACCGAATGATATGAAAATAATAATAGTGCAAGAGTGCCGTGGACTAAGCTGGAATCTGCAAACATTTTATTCAAGAGGAGAAGACAAAGTAATATGGGCTCTTTGTTAGATCAACAATAATGCATATGAGAGCCACTCAACATTTCATTGTGGTCTTCTCTTTGGTACGACTCAATAAAAGGAAAAGAATTTCAGAGAAACACACTGAAATATTTTTGGAGTTTTTAGTTTTTCCCGAAGAAAGCAAATTAAAGAAGAAAAAACAAAAACGAGAAAAACTATTTACATGAGAGAACTCCCAACAAGCAAAAGAAGAAACAAGAAATCTTTTTGGGTTTTCTTTAATACTACAACTAATTAAGCTTAGAAGAAAAGCCGAAAAGAAGAGAGAAATATTTTTGGATTTTCTTAAAGTTTTTCAAACACACAAGAAGAAAGCGATAAAAAGAAATCTAGCATGGATAATACAATGAAAAAGTGTGGACACCGACAACTTGAATGAAATGTGTGAACATGAATATAATGTCGGTGGAAACATGTACTCCCCCAAGCTTAGGCTTTTGTCCTAGCTTGGTAATCACCATCCGTAGCGTGGATAATAGTCTTAGGGATAGCCAACCGAGGCTCTTGGGACAGCGTCCTCAGCCCATCTGGTAGCTTCAACCTCCGCATTGTATGTGCGGGCCTCGCTCTCAAGGACGTAGTATCTTCCCTTCCTGTGATAAGCAAGGAGAGCAGGAGCAGGCAAGACGATAGGTACAATGGGACCGTTGTTGAAACTCAAGTTGTAAGTATAATTAGTAGTTGTGCCCTTAAGGAACTTATGACGTTTCATGGCCTCAAAGTCTAAGTACTGATTAGGTAAGATAGGATCATTAGGCCAAGGGGACACACCCAGCCTCGTAGCTAGACAGGAGGCAAAAATCCCACCATAAAAATAACCATTAGCAGCGTTGAGATTCAATCTCCGTGCAACAATTTCTCCTAGATTATAATTTTTAATCCCCGTTACAGCAATGTGTATGAGACTCAAATCAGGGGCACACAATGTGCTGCAATCTTGTTTGCCTACAATGCATTTGCCATTAAAGAGCGCAAAGTACTGTATAGATGGGAAATGGATGCTTTTTATTCTACCTTGTGTCACTCCCCTATCTTCACCATAGCAAAGACTACTCAAAAATGACTCGTACTCAGATTTTGGTGGTTCGTCTAGGGAACCCCAACATGGAATTTTGCACGCCTCATAGAACACATCTAAGGGCATGGTGAAAGAATTATTATAAAGGCTAAATGAAGCTCTAGACTCACGGGGAAAATATTTGAATTTCTTAGTAAACTTCTCTGTGAGGTTGAGGTGTTGGGTGCACTTATCTTCGATGAAGGGAGTGAGATCGGTGTTGTGAACATACTGCTCAAATTCTTCCTTGATACCTGCACCTCCCATGAATGTATTACGCGGCCAAAGGCATGATTTGGTTTCAGCGTCCCGCATCGAGCTTGCACTTGGTTCAACATAAGATTGTCGGACAGAGCTTCCACTTGACGATGCCCCCGAGGATCTTCTCCTCAAAGAACTCCCAAATAATTGCATTTTATTTGCAAACAATTTCTAACAATTTTTATGACACAAAATTTTGTTAACAAAACTTCACAAGATTGATAGCAACTACTCATAAGCATGCCTAGAGGCCATATCAAGCATTCAAACAACTTCGAACTCTAAGAATTCAACATGCAAGCTCATCTACAGTAGCACCAAGAGTAGCTAATTATTCTGAAAATAAAGCACTAAATCAAAAACTAATTGGAGCAATGGGGGAGTCACATACCAGGAAGCAATCCCCCAAAACAGTTTTGGAAATGGAGCTTCGAGCAAAGAGATCAAAATCCATGGGTTTGTGAGCAAGAACACGAGAGATAGAGAGAGAGCTATGGTGATTTTTTTCTGGAGGTAGGAGATGACATGGGCTAAAGAAGTAAGTGAGGGGACCCACGTGGGGGCCACAACCCACCAGGGCGCGCCTGGGGTTGCTGGCGCGCCCTGGTGTCTTGTAGGCACAAGGTGCACCCCCCTCTGATGTTATTTGCACCAGAAATTCAGAAATATTCAGAAAAAATCGTGTTAAATTTTCAGGGCATTCTGAGAACTTTTATTTTTGGGTCATTTTTTATTGCACGGGAAAATAAAAAAAACAAGATAAACATGGCATTTTATTTTATTTAACTAAGAAAAGCAGAAAACAAAAAGTGGGTACAGAAGATGGTGCTTACTAAATTCATCAACTTCATACCTCTCAAAAATGATCCATTTAATAAGGTTGATCACGTCTTATTAACAACCACTTTCGGTTAGCATGAAACCGATGAACTTTCGTAAAACACTAAGTTACCTCAATGGGGATATGCATCTCCCTAACCATAATTATATCATATTTCTTTTTGGCGGTAGGTAGAGGTAGTTGAAAACTTCCAATAGTGAGTGTCGAAGAATTTTCAATAACATTTACACCATTCACTTGGAATTGTTTCTTCGGAAAGTGCACCGTATGCTCATTACCATTGATATGAAAAGTGACTTTGCTTTTATTGCAATCAATAACAGCCCCTTCGGTATTCAAAAAGGGTCTACCAAGGATAATCAACATGTTGTCGTCCTCGGGCATCTCAAGAATAACAAAGTATGTTAAGATAGTAACATTTGCAACAATAACGGGCACGTCCTCACAAATACTGATAGGCAAGGCCGTTGGTTTGTCAGCCATTTGCAAAGATATTTAAGTAGATGTGAGTTTATTCAAATCAAGTCTTTTATATAAAGAGAAAGGCATAACACTAACACCAGCTCCCAAATCACACAAAGCAGTTTTGACATAATTTCTTTTAATGGAGCAAGGTATAGTTGGTATTCTAGGATCTCCAAGTTTTTTAGGTACTCCATACTTAAAAGAATAATTAGCAAGCATGGTGGAGATTTCAGCTTCAGGTATCTTTCTTTTATTAGTGATGATGTCTTTCATATATTTAGCATAAGGGGCCATCTTTAAGATATCAGTTAAGCGGGTACGCAAAAAGAATGGCCTAATCATTTTAGAAAAGTGTTCAAATTCTTCATCATCCTTTTTCTTAGATGGTTTAGGTGGAAAAGGCATGGGTTTTTGAACCCATGGCTCTCTTTCTTTTCCATGTTTTCTAGCCACAAAGTCTTTTTTTATCATATCTTTTATTTTTAGGTTGTGGGTTATCAAGATCAACAACAGGTTCTATTTCTACATCATTATCTGGTTATTTATTATTATTTGGTTGAGTATCTTCAGGAACATCACTATCATTTTCATTATCACTAGGTGAATGTTCATTACCAGATTGAGTTTCAGCATTGGAAATAGAGACATCATTATTATCAGGAGGTTTTTCTATCTCAGGTTCACTAGAGGTATGCAAAGTCGTATCATTTTTCTTTTTCTTTTTCTTCTTAGAAGGACTAGGTGCATCAACATTAATTCTTTGAGAGTCTTGTTCAATTCTTTTTGGATGACCTTCAGGATAAAGAGGTTCTTGGGCCATTCTACCTCCTCTAGTCTCTACTGTAAAAACATGATCATTCATATTATTATTCATTTCATCAAGCAATTCTCTTTGAGATTTAGCAACTTGTTCTAACTGAGTTTGAACCATAGAGGCATGTTTTTCTACACCTCTAACATCATTACTGATTCTAAATAACAAGTCACTCAAGTGAGCAATCATATCAGAATTATATTTCAATTGTTTCAGAACATTTGCATTGAAGTGATCTTGTTTCCTAATGTAGTTGTCAAACTCATATAAGCATTAACTAGGATGTTTATTGTAAGGTATGTCACCTTCATCAAACTTTAATAAAGAATTTACCTCTACCACCTGTGGAGGTGATGGTGTGTCAAGGCCGTGTATTTCTTCAATAGGTGGTAAATTCTTAACATCCTCAGCTTTCATACCTTTTTCCTTCATACATTTCTTTGCCTCCTGCATATCTTCAGGACTGAGAAATAAGATACCCCTCTTCTTCGGAGTGGGTTTAAGTGGTGGTTCAGGGAGAGTCCAATCATCATAATTCTTCAATATATTATTCAATAGTTCCTCATCTTGTTCAATAGTTCGTTCCCTGAAAACACAACCAGCACAACTATCTAGGAAGTCCCTAGAAGCATCAGTTAGTCCATTATAGAAGATATCAAGTATTTCATTTTTCTTAAGAGGGTGATCAGGAAAAGCACTAAGCAATTGGAGAAGCCTCCCCCAAGCTTGTGGGAGACTCTCTTCTTCAATTTGCACAAAGTTAAATATTTCCTATAAGGCAGCTTGTTTCTTATGAGCAGGAAAATATTTTTCAGAGAAGTAGTAAATCATATCCTGGGGACTATGCACACAACCAGGAGCAAGAGTATTGTACCATATCTTAGCATCACCCTTTAATGAGAACGGAAATAATTTGAGAATATAGTAGTAGCGAATCTTCACATCATAAGCAAAAAGGGTGGCTATATCATTCAACTTATTAAGGTATACCACCACAGTTTCAGTTTCATAGCCATGGAAAGGATCAGATTCAACCAAAGTAATTAACTCGGGGTCGACAGAGAATTCATAATCCTTATCAGTAAAAAAGATAGGTGAAGTAGCAAACTTAGGATCACATTTCATTCTAGCATTCAAAGTCTTTTCCTTATACTTGCATAATAATTTCTTAAGATCATCTCTATCCTTACAAGCAAGAATGTCTCTAGCTACTTCTCCATCCAAAACATAACCCTCAGGTATCTTAGGCATTTCAAATCTAGGAGAGCTAGGTCTAATAGGTGTTTCATAATTCTCAGTTTCAAAGGCTTCATCAGTTTCAATAGTTTCATGAGTTTCAGAAATTTCATTCTCTTTAGCTCTAGCAATTTGTTCATCAAGAAATTCACCTAGTGGCACAGTATCATCAAACAAGTTACTAGCATCATCATAAGCATCACTCATAGCAGAAGTAGCATCATCGATAACTTGCGACATATCTGGATTAATAGCATGTGGTGGTGTTGCAAGTCTACTCATAACAGAAGGTGAATCAAGTGTAGAGTGTGATGGCAAATCCGTACCTCCCCTCGTCTTAGAGGGAACGATCTTGGTTCTTGTATCCTTCAGATTCTTCATAGTGACAAATTGATATAAATCCCAAGTGACTCAACAAATATAGCTATGCTCCCCGACAACGGCGCCATAAAAAGGTCTTGATAACCCACAAGTATAGGGCATCGCAACAGTTTTCGAGGGTAGAGTATTCAACCCAAATTTATAGATTCGACACAAGGGGAGCCAAAGAATATTTGAGAGTATTAGCAGCTGAGTTGTCAATTCAACCACACCTGGAGATTAAATATCCGCAGCAAAGTGATCTGTAGCACAGTAATATGATAGTTTGATAGCAGTGGTAGCAACAGTAGTAACAGTAACAGTAGGAGTAATGGTTTTGTAGCAATTGCAAAAGTAACAGCAGTAATAGTAACTTAGCAAGAACAATATGTGGAAAACTCGTAGGCACTGGATCGGTGTATTCGTTGGATGATATTCATCATATAACAGTCATAACCTAGGGCGACACAGAACTAGCTCCAGTTCATCAATGTAATGTAGGCATGTATTCCGTAAATAGTCATACGTGCTTATGGAAAAGAACTTGCATGGCATCTTTTGTCCAACCCTCCCGTGGCAGCGGGGTCCATAATGAAACTAAGGGATATTAAGGCCTCCTTTTAATAGAGAACCAGAACAAAGCATTAAAACATAGTGAATACATGAACTCCTGTCGGGGGTCTTACCCTCGCGCACATCTGCCGGTAGACTCCGCATCCGCGCCCGACGTACTCTACGCCACCGTGTGCTTCAGCAACAGCAAAGACCCTCCACCCGACTCTTCGAGTCGCCCGGAGGCTTCATCCAGCGGGTGCGCTGGCGCGCCCCCGCTGGAAACAACCAGCCGGCACACTCCGCGTCGCACCCGGCAGCGCCTCGCGCACATCTGCCGGCGGACTCCGCTTCCGCGCTCGGCAGGGCCCCGCGCCTGTCAATCGGCGTACTCCGCATCCGCGCCCGACGTCCTCTACGCCACCATCCACAACGACAACAACGAAAACCCTCCGCCCGACTCTCCAAGTCGCCCAGAGGCTCGGAGGCTACTATCGGGGGGATTACCCCTGGGTAGGCTCCAGGAGACGACTCAACATTTTAAAAACATTGGGGCGGCCCACGCCCCCCGGTCTGGCTACCCGGTCCGGCTGGCTCCCCATCTGGCTGGCTACCTGGTCCGGCTAGTTACCCGGCCCGGCTGGCTACCCAGTTGGCCGGCTCCTATGTTGGCCGGCTCCCCGGCTGGCCGGCTCCCTGGTTGGCCGGCTCCCCGGTTGGCGGGCTGCTCCAGTTGGCCGGCTCCATGGTTGGCCGGCTCTCCGGTTGGCCGGATGCTCCAGCTGGCTCCCCGTCCGGCTCCCCGGCTGGCTCCCCGTCTGGCTCCTCCAGCTGGCCGGCTACGTGAAGTCAACCACAACGTCCCGTCGGACACGACATGAGGACACTGTAGCCTGCGTCATGCGTCACTTCACTGAGCTCCAATAGTGGCGCACTGTAGCCTGCATCATGCGTCACCTCGCGTGTCTCCTCCAATAGTGGATAGTTGGCCAGTGGGCCACCCCTTGTCCCCTGGGCCTCCCTATATAAGAGGCACCAGGGAAGCTCACTCCTGGCCAAGCCTCCAAGGGCATTCACACATAGGAGGTTCCACTCCCACTCTCACATGCTCACACGTACACACATGAGGCAAGAAGCCTCATGGCTCTCCTCTCACATACAGCTCCAGGAGCAACTCTGTACTGCAATACACCTCATATACAGACATGCAGGAGTAGGGGTGTTATCTCTCCGGAGAGCCCCGAACCTGGGTAAGCCACCGCGTGCTATTGCCCTATCCCGTCCCGGATCTCCACTGTAGCCTTGCTCTCACCTCTCAAGCCATCCCATGGCATCTGACGTCCCAGGGCACCCCCCGTGAGAAAACGACGACGGTTGGCGCCCACCGTGGGGCTCGCTGCTGCTGCAATCGCAGTCCGGGTGGGACCCTCTTCGTCACCACCGCCGCGTCGTCGCCGCCGTCCCCCCACCTGCGCTCGTCCTCGGGGCCGCGGCCCCGCGCTGCGTCTCGCTCCGGCGCAGTCGTCCATGCGCCTCCGCAGTCGTTCCGGTCGTGTGCCCGCGGCCGGCCTCTCCTCTGCCTTTGTTCCGTGACGTCGCCGTCGCCCCGCTCCGCCCGCATTCGCCTCTGGGGCCGCATGTTCTAGCCTGCCCCGCGCCCCCGCGCTGCGACTCACCCCAGCGCGGTCGTCGCTCGTCCCCACGGGCGCTACGGCCGTGCGCCCATGGCACTCCGCCGCCCCTCCGCGCCCAAAGGCTCACGGTCGCTCGTCTCCTCGACCTCGTCTCCTCCTCGCATGGCCAGGGAAGAGCTCAGCTCGATTCCCCTGTCCCCACCTCGTGCCCGGAGCGGCCATGTGCCGTTGTCGCGACGAGATCTCCTTGCGCTTCTGCCTCGTCTCCGTGCCTCGCGGCTCCTCTCTGTCCCTGGCGCCGCGGCCTCCAGGCAACAAAACCACCTCAACGCGGATGGGCGGTCCCTGCTCGCCACTGGCGACATCGGCCCTATCCTCGCCGACGCGTAGGCCACGGCCGCGGCGGAGGCCGTCCCGCTTCGCTCGGGCCGCGCCTCCTCGCGCAACACCACCGCCGCCTTCGCCTCGGCCAGCCGCCGCTCGCGCCTTAGCCACCCCCACGGGCCCGCGCCATTGCGTGCCTCGCCGGCTCCGGCCCTGCGATGCCCGGTCTCCCCTGCGCTCCCCCGCTCCCGCGGTCGGCCGTACGCCTCGCGCCACGTCCGACCTGGCCCTCGCCGGCTCCGCTACGCTCCGCGTCGGCCGGCTCCTCCCGCCGCGCGTCCCGGCCTTCCGCGCCAGCTCCCGCGCGTCCCGCGGCCGCTCCGAGCGCCGTCCGCCCGATGGCTCCTGCATCGACCGGCCAGCCGCCGGCAGGGCCCCATCCTACACTGGCGTTCCCCTGCCTCGCCTCCCCTGCAGGCGTGCCTCGCGGCCGGGGCCTTGGGCGCCGCTAGTCCGCGTTCCTGCGTCGCCTCGGGCCGCCGGCTCCGCCTCGCCGCGGGCCGCCCTAGCGCCTGCCCCGCTCCTCCTTGTGTGCCACTCCGGCTGCCGGTCCGCCTGCCCACGCGGGGGGCTCCTCCTCCAGCCCTCCCGCAGACGGGCGCCGTCGCCGGCCCCGCCACAAGCCTTGCCGCCACCCCTCTGGCCTCCTCCGCGCTCGCGCCGCGCCCGTTCGCCTTGCGCGCGCCGGCTCCGGATCCCGCGCGTCCTGCTACGCCCACCGGCCGGCTCGTTCCCGGACTCGGCCGGCTCCGGCTCGCCTCACGCCGCCCGGCCTTCAGAGATGAGGCCCTGCCTCCTCTTGCTGCGGGCGCGCCGGGCCCGCCTCGCCATCACCACGCGACGACACCGCAGCAGCTCCGCCCACGGGCTGCCGCCTCTGCTCTGCCCTGGCCGGCGCGCCCATGCCCATCCCCGTACCGGCTACCGCCCCGCGTGCCCCGCCTGTCGGCTCCCGTCTCACGTGCCGCGGCCGGCTCCGGCTACCACCCCGCACGCCCCGCCTGCCGGCTCCCGTGTCACGTGCCGCGGCTGGCTGCGCCGCGTGCCGCCGGCGGCCGGCTTCGGCTCGCCCCCCGCCTTTGCTTCCCTCCGCCCTGGCCGCCCTACGAGCCCGCGCTTGTTCCCGAGCATCCGTCGCGCCGCGTCCGCCCCGCGCCGGCTCCGTCTCCTTGAGCTCCCGCCGCTCCGCCTCTGGTCCCGGCCGGCTCCGCCACCAACCGCCCGAGCACTCCGCCGCGCCCCGCGCCTGCCGGCTCGCCACGCCGCGCGGGCCGGCTCCCGCCCCCTCGGCCGGTCGCCGGCCGGCTTCTCCCGCTCTCGACTGCCGTGGCCGGCTGCCCACACGGGGAGAGAAGAAAAAGGTAAGTCCGGCTGGAAGGAGAAAGTAACAAGCATCCGGCAAGAAAAAAGACACATGCGTCCGTCTGCCCGCGTCCCCAATCAGACGACCGACCTGCGCCGCCGCCTGGTCGGCTGGCCCGCCCGTCCACCTCGACACCAGGCCGGCTCCAGCCGCCCACCCGCTTCGACTTCCGACCAGTCAGGTCCGGTCGGCTGGCACACCCGCCGACCGCCAAGGGCTCGGCGGCTACACCCAGCGGGTGCGCCGGCGTGCTGCGCTGCCAAAAGGCTGCGCCGGCAGTCATCGACAACAACCACCTCGCCAGCGGCAAAAGCAATGTGAGCTCCCGTTCGCTCATCCTCTTGCCACGCACAAAAAACCGGATACCCCGAGCAACCCTCGGGGGCCATCCCCGCATTCGATTCAACCACTTTGCTATTCACCCCGACGCCAGCTAGTCTCGGCCCGGGGCTGGCCGCTTGGCCCGATTTGTTCGTTCCCACGAGACGGCCTAGTAGCGTGTACGGTACCGAAGGCCCACTCTTTGTCTCAGCTACAGATCGCACCGCGACTGTCCGGCTAGCGAGAGCACAAACTGGAGGTCACCCCATGCGAAAAGCGTCCCGGGAGAACACGGTTTTGGGCATCCCGGTCATTCCACTTGCGATTATCTGCTCGGTCGAGTCTGCTCCCAGAGTCCGAGTACTGTACGCTCCACTCCGCGGCCCACTCTTCGCCTTAGCTACAGACCGGCTCCCGGCTGTCCGGCTAGCAAGAGCAAAATCCAAAGAGCGGAGGGAACATGAAAAAGACTGAAGGGGGCTCGGACGAAACTAAGCCGGCACCCTCCGCATAAACTTGCATTGCCAAAATAAGATATTTGACACATATGCATTTACTAAACTTGTCATTTGCACGATCATTTCCATGAGGAACCTCCTCGCTCGGAGGCTCGGAGGCCACTCCCGGCAGGGCCCCGCGCCCATAAGCCGGCGGACCCCGCGTCCGCCCTCGGCAGCGCCACGCGCTCATCAGCCGGCGGAGCCCGCGTCCGCCCCCTGTAGGGCTCCGCGCCCATCAGCCGGCGGACCCCGCGTCCGCACCCGGCAGCGCCTCGCGCTCATCCGCCGGTGGACACCGCGTCCGCCCCCGGCAGGGCTCCGCTCCCATTGGCCGGCGGACCCCGTGTCCGCGCCCGGCAGTGCCTCGCGCTCATCCGCTGGTGGACCCCGCGTCCGCCCATGGCAGCGCCTCGCGCTCATCCGCCGGCGGACCCCGCGTCCGCCCCCAGTAGGGCTCCGCGCCCATCGGCGGCGGACCCCGCGTCCGTGCCCGGCAGCGCCTCGCGCTCATCCACCGGCGGACCCCGCGTCCGCCCTCGGCAGCGCCACGCGCTCATCAGCTGGCGGACCCCGTGTCCACCCCCGGCAGGGCTCCGCGCCCATCGGCCGGCGGACCCCGCGTCCGCGCCCGGCAGCGCCTCGCGCTCATCCGCCGGCGGACCCCGCGTCCGCCCCTGGCAGCGCCTCGCGCTCATCCGCCGGCCGACCCCGCGTCCGCCCCCGGCAGCGCCTCGTGCACATCTGCCGGCGGACTCCGCTTCCGCGCCCGGCAGGGCCCAGCGCCCATCAATCGGCGGACTCCGCATCCGCGCCCGACGTCCTCTACGCCACCGTGTGCTTCAGCAACAGCAAAGACCCTCCGCCCGACTCTTTGAGTTGCCCGGAGGCTCGGAGGCTACACCCAGCGGGTGCGCTGGCGCGCCCCCGCTGGAAACAACCAGCCGGCAGACTCCGCGTCCGCACCCGACAGCGCCTCGCATACATCTGCCAGCGGACTCCGCTTCCGCGCCCGGCAGCGCCCCGCGCCTACTAATCGGCGTACTCCGCATCCGCGCCCGACGTCCTCTACGCCACCGTCCACAACGACAACAACGAAAACCCTCCGCCCGACTCTCCAAGTCGCCCAGAGGCTCGGAGGCTACTGTCGGGGGGATTACCCCCGGGTAGGCCCCAGGAGACGACTCAACATTTTAAAAACATCGGGGCGGCCCACTCCCCCCGGTCTGGCTACCCGGTCCGGCTGGCTACCCGGTCCGGCTGGCTCCCCGTCTGGCTGGCTACACGGTCCGGCTGGCTACCCGGCCCGGCCGGCTACCCAGTTTGCCGGCTCCCCGGCTGGCCGGCTCCACGGCTGGCCGGCTCCCCGGTTGGCCGGCTGCTCCAGTTGGCCGGCTCCATGGTTGGCCGGCTCCCCGGTTGGCCGGCTGCTCCAGCTGGCTCCCCGTCCGGCTCCCCGGCTGGCTCCCCGTCCGGCTCCTCCAGTTGGCCGGCTAAGCGAAGTCAACCACAACGTCCCGTCGGACACGACGTGAGGACACTGTAGCCTGCGTCATGCGTCACTTCACTGCGCTCCAATAGTGGCGCACTGTAGCCTGCATCATGCGTTACCTCGCGTGTCTCCTCCAATAGTGGATAGTTGGCCAGTGGGCCATCCCTTGTCCCCTGGGCCTCCCTATATAAGAGGCACCAGGGGAGCTCACTCCTGGCCAAGCCTCCAAGGGCATTCACACACAAGAGGTTCCACTCCCACTCTCACATGCTCACACGTACACACATGAGGCAAGAAGCCTCATGGCTCTCCTCTCACATACAGCTCCAGGAGCAACTCTGTACTGCAATACACCTCATATACAGACATGCAGGAATAGGGGTGTTATCTCTCCGAAGAGCCCCGAACCTGGGTAAGCCACCGCGTGCTATTGCCCTATGGCATCTGCCGTCCCGGGGCACCCCCTGTGAGAAAACGACGACAACTCCTCAAACTACGGTCATCACCGGAAAGTATCCCGACTATTGTCACTCCGGGGTTTACGAATCATAACACGTAATAGGTGCATATGACTAAGCAAGATCAGATCAAGAACATAGATATAATGGTGATAATATAAACGGTTAAGATCTGAAATCATGGCACTCGGGCCCTAGTGACAAGCATTAAGCATGGCAAAGTCATAGCAACATCAATCTCAGAACATAGTGGATACTAGGGATCAAGCCCTAACAAAACTAACTCGATTACATGATGAATCTCATCCAACTCCTCACCGACCAGCAAGCCTACGAAGGAATTACTCACTTCCGGTGGGGAGCATCATGGAATTGGCGATGGAGAAGGGCTGATGATGACGAAGACCAAAGACATGGCCTCCCGATGAAGAACAGGAGGTGGCGGAGGCTCCGTATCGTAAAACGCGATGAAACTTTCTCCTTCATTTTTTTCTCCGAAAATAGCATTTTATAGCGTCGGAATTAGGGCCAGTGGGGCCACGAGGTGGGCACAACCCACCAGGGCACGCCTGGGGGGGGGGGGGGGTTGGCGCGCCCTAGTGTCTTGTGCCCAGCCTGCTCCCTCCTTCGGTGGCTTTTGGCTCCAATATTTTTTATTCATTGTAAAATAAATCTCCAAAAAGTTTTGTTCTATTCCGAGAACTTTTATTTCTGCACAAAAACAACACCATGGTAGTTCTACCGAAAACAGCGTCAGTCCGGGTTAGTTTCATTCAAATCATGCAAATTAGAGTCCAAAACAAGAGCAGAAGTGTTAGGAAAAGTAGATATGCTAGAGACTTATCATCTTCTGAAAACAAAACCCACCTGTTGGTGGCGGTTGATAAATTTACCAAGTGGGTTGATAATTGTGATCTGCGTTGGGTTTTCCGTGAAGAGGAACGGGTAATTGCAGCACAAAGCGGATAAGTATTTCCCTCAGTTGTGAAACCAAGGTTTATCGAACCAATAGGAATATCAATCCTCAACCGTCTTCAGCGGCTGCACACAAATGAATAAACAACTTGCACCCAATGCGGGCAAGAGGGTTATCAATCCCCTTGATCTCGTTATTTGCAAGCAAATGAGTTGTGTAGATAATTGTTGATAAATATAAATTGAAAATAAATAAAAAGTAAATAAAGGTAGCAAGTTAATTGTAGCTTTTGCAAATATATAAGTGAATAGACCCGGGGGCCATAGTGTTACCTAGCGGCATCTCTCATGTAGACATCATACGGTGGGTAACAAATTACTGTTGGGCAATTGATAGAAAAGCGGAGGTTATGCGATTTTCACGGCAATGATCATGTATATATAGGCATCACAACCATAAGTAAATAGGCTGACTCCTTCCTGCACCTATTACTATTACTCCACTCATCAACCGCTATCGAGCATGCATCTTGAGTATTAAGTAAAAAAGAGTAATGCTTGGAGAACGATGACATGATGTAGACAAAGTAAACTCAAACAATATGAATGAACCACATCGTTTTATCCTTAGCAGCAACAACACAAAGACGTATCTTGTCTCCTACATTGTCACTGGGATATAGAAACTCGCCAGGTTGAACCTACCACAACGCACCACTCCCACCGATGAAATATCAATCTACTTGGCCAAAGCACATCAATAGATCGGAGAGCATTACGAAGCTATAATGTTCATGCAATTAAGAGATAATATAATTCAGAGGCATCTCAAATACTTTTCATGAATAATCTGAACATAAAACCACAATTCATCGGATCCCAACAAACACACCGCACAATTGGGTTACATCGGATAGATCAAAGCGAAGATGCGATGATCATTGTATTAAAGATCATAAGAGAGAGAGATTGCCATCTAGGTACTAGCTATGGATCCGTAGGTCTGTGGTGAACTACTCACACATCATCATGAGGGCAGCAAGGTTGATGAAGAGGCCCTCCGTGATCGATCCCCCCTCCGGCAGGTTGCCGGAACGGAGCTCCAGATGGCCTCGCGACGGAACAGAGACTTGCGGCAGCAGAAAAAGGGTTTCGGGACTGCCTCCTGGGTTTTTAGGATATTAGAGAATTTATAGGCCGAAGAGGGACGTCGGGAGTGCCACGAGGGGGCCACCACATATCAGGGCGCGACCCCCCCAGGGCGCGCCCTGATGTGTGGTGGGGCCCTCGTGTGCCTCCTGACCTCCTTCTGAAGCTTCTCGGTCTTCTTTTGGTCCAAAAAAAATCATCAAAAAGTTTCGTGGCAATTGGACTTCGTTTGGTACTGTAAACCTGAAAAGGCAAAAACATGCAAAAACATCAACTGACACTGGGCACTGGGTCAATAGGTTAGTGCTCAAAAATATTATAAATTGGTAAATAAAGACCCAAAAAGTATCCTAGAATGATAATATATCAGCATGGAACAATAAAAAATTATAGATACATTGGAGACGTATCAAGCATCCCCAAGCTTAATTCCTTCTCGTCCTCGAGTAGGTAAATGATAAAAACAGAATTTTTGATGTGACATGCTATCCACTATGTAATCTTATGCATGTATGCTCATTGAGGAAAGATGAATCAACAAATATTAACATAGTAATAATTGAAATGTAAGAAATAGAATTGTTAATTCTTAAAAGTATACGATCCTTAAGAAATGTTTACCCCCCCCCCATTCATCTTATTGTATTAGCAAGGCATGGCTCCATCTTCACCACATTAATACAAATGTTAAGCACCACGGTGTCCAAGTCAGGCAATTGGATCGTACCTTTTCAATATGCATCAACTTTTTATTCTTCACGCAATATATGAGCGTGAGACATTGGACATAGCATTTAAGTGGAATAGAGTATGGTGGTAGATATAAAAGGGGTAGGAGGTGGAGAATATAGTCTCACATCAACTAGGCGTACCAACGGGCTATGGAGATGCCCATCGATAGATGTCAATGCGAGGTGTAGGGATTGCCATGCAAATTATGCACTAGAGCTATAGGTGTATGAAAGCTCAAATGAAGCTAAGTGGGGTGTGCATCCAACTTGCTTGCTCATGAAGACCTTGGGCATTTGAGGAAGCCCGTCATAGGAATATACAAGCCAAGTTTGTAATAATGAATAGGTAATTCCCACTAGCATATGAAAGTGATATATCATGAGACTCTCCACATGAAGAGCATGGTGCCACTTTGAGGCACAAGTGTGGTAAAAGATAGTAGCAAAGTCCCTTCTCTCATTTTCTCTCAATCTTTTGAATGGATGGTGGGCTCATTTGGCCTCCCCCATCTTTATTTTTTCATCCGGAGTCTCATCTCGACTTATGGGAGAATCATTGTCTCCATCATTCTTTCCTCACGGGGACAATGCTCTAATAATGATGATCATCACACTTTTATTTACTTACAACTCAATATGGAGAACTGATATGAAGATATGACTCTGTATGAATGGCTCTGGCAGTGTATCAGGATGTGCAATGATCTAGCGTGACATGTATCAAAAACATTATAAACAGTGGCTTTACCACAAATACTATGTCAGTTCTATATGATCATGCAAAGCAATATGATGACGAACGAACTAGTCATGTGAAGTGACGATGGAATTTCCATGGCAATATATCTCAGAATGGGTGTGGAAATGCCATGATAGGTAGGTATGGTGGCTGTTTTGAGGAATATATAATAAGGCCTATGTGCAACAGAGCGTGTCATGTCACGGGGGTTGGATGCACCAGCGAAAATTGCACTGATCCTCGAGGTGAGAATGGGCTATGCACGGTACCGAAGAGGCTAGCAAATTATGAAAAGGTAAGATTGCGTATGTCCATGGTTTCACATTAGTCATAAAGAACTCATATACATATTGCAAAGATTTATTAGTATATCATAGATCAAAGTACTACTCGCATGCCCCGAGGGAAGAGGTTGGTAGAAGTTAACCGTCGCGCGCTTCCGACCCAAAACAACACTAGGATTTCAACGAGGAATAGAAATGCTCACACATCATCACCATGCCTCTTTAATTTTTAGATGAACAAAAGGGTCAACCTTTCTTAATATCGACACTTCTATGATTTAACAATTATGAACTCACACCTATTTCATATTACTACATCAATATCATTGACCCACAATTTCTCTATATGTGCTACATGATGGTTTTGATTATCACTCATTGAATACCTAATATTGTTGGACTAGTCTTATGACCCATGCAAATTACCGTCACTATTTATTAACTCTCAAACAAATATAAGTGAAGAACGAGAGTGAAATCATTTCTATGAAATCTACACGCCACCGTGCTCAACAAGATATAAGTGAAGTACTAGAGCAACTGCTAAGCTCAAAAGATATAAGTGAAGCACATAGAGTATTCTAACAAATTATGATGAAGGTGTGTATCTCTTAAATAGGTGTGTCCAGAAAACAATGATTGTGGCAAACTGAAAGTAAAAGCAAACTAAAGCAAATGACGCTCCAAGCAAAACTCTTATCATGTGACAAATAAAATATAGCTTCAAGTGACATACCGATGGATTTGAGACGAAAGAGGGGATGCCTTCCGGGGCATCCCCAAGCTTAGACGCTTGAGTCTCCTTTAAAATATTACCTTGGGGTGCCTTGGGCATCCCCAATCTTAGGCTCTTGCTACTCCTTATTCCTTTGTCCATCAAGATAACACCCAAAACTTGAAAACTTCAATCACACAAAACTCAACAAAACCTCGTGAGATCCGTTAGTATAAGAAACATATTGCATACTTTAAGTACTGTTATAAATTGATTCAAATTTCATAAATTCATAATAGGCACTGTATTCTAACTTCTCCATGGCTTATACCCCACGATACAATCCATAGCATAATCAAAACAAGCAACTATGCAAGCAAAAACAGAATCTGTCTAAAACAGAATCTGTAGAGAACCTATACTTCTGTAACTCTAAAAATTCTGAAAAATTATTAAAACCTTGAACATTTGTATATAAACACCGTGTAATAATTTCAGATCATTATCATGCTCCAGTAGAAAATTAAAATTCATGTACTGGAGTCAAAAGTTTCTGTTTCGTTTCAGCATCGATTCTACTCATCTTGTGAGTTATCCCAAAGGCTTTACTTGGCACAAACACTAATTTAAACACAAAAAATAATCTTTACAGAGGAAATAACCATGTTATAAAAAACTAACAGAAAGTTTAAAGCAAAAATTTAAAGATAACCATTGGGTTGCCTCCCAACAATCGCTATTGTTTTATGCCCCCAGCTAGGCATAATGCATAGTTTCAAGTATTGTCATCTTTGCTCACAAGGGATCCACTCCCCTTCATGTCCTTTAAAACTAGCTCTTCTAAGATCTTACTTAATAAATATCCTTTCTCAAATTTATTGGAAGGATTCAATTGGTCAAAAGGATTCATAATATCATCACTAACATCATTATCATCATAGGGATCTTCATACAAAACATGAATTTCATCATTGATAGGTTCCCTAATAGTGTTTTCATGCCAATCTTCACTAAACCCTTAATTTATTCCTTTAGCAATCCACTCAAATTTATCACAAGTATGAAGGAATAAAGCTTGCGTTAATTCTTCGGGAGAAACAGTTCTCCTCATATTCTCACTAAAACTTTGGCAATTACTAGACTCCATCATACGCAAAGCATCTTTATTATGTAGGATCATTTCTATAGGGGGATTTTCAGATATTACTTTATAAAAATAAAATATTTCTCTTGCTTCCCGCACTATATAATCAAATTCATGCATAAGGATGATGGTAACAATTTTCTTAATCTTGGGGTTATGAATACTCGGAAGTCCCAAAAATATCTTCTGGAGCATAGGATGGAGATGCACAAACTTTCTTTCTAGCTTCAAAATCAACATAGTAATCGCATCCACATAACAACTTGTCTCTTCAAGTATGGTTCCTTTATTAAAAGGGATAGCTCCCGAGCGCTCAAAAAATTCTTGTATAATATGTTTCCCAATGATGTTCCCACTACCGACTTCATAGATTTTTGATTTTAAAACCGTGTGGGTATTACTACTAGGAACTTGATTTTTCGAAGGTTCATGGATAGAATTAACAATATTTATTCTCTCCTCTTCCGTGTCACTAGCACTATCTTCACTAGCGCTCTCAACAATAACTTTCTCAAACTCAGACATGATAGAAACTTCAAGCAAGCAAAAGAGCAAACTAGTAACAAGCAAAGATAAATATTTTTGTATTTTCTGATTTTTATGAGACAAGCTAAATATAACAGAAAATAAAAAGGTAAACAAGTGAATGAAAATTTGTGTGAAGTTACTTGATAGTTGATGATGATATTCCCTGGCAACGACGCCAGAAATCCTTCCTGATACTTGTGATCTGCGTTGGGTTTTCCATGAAGAGGAACGGGTAATTGTAGCACAAAGCGGATAAGTATTTCCCTTAGTTATGAAACCAAGGTTTATTGAACCAATAGGAATATCAATCCTCAACCGTCTTCACCGACTGCACACAAATGAACAAACAACTTGCACCCAACGCGGGCAAGAGGGTTGTCAATCCCCTTGATCTCATTATTTGCAAGCAAATGAGTTGTGTAGATAATTGTTGATAAATATAAATTGCAAAATAAATAAAAAGTAAATAAAGGCAGCGTAATTGTAGCATTTGCAAATATATAAGTGAATAGACCCGGGGGCCATAGTGTTCCCTAGCGGCATCTCTCATGTAGGCAGCATACGGTGGGTATCAAAATAATGTTGGGCAATTGATAGAAAAGCAGATAGTTATGCGATTTTCACGAGAATGATCATGTATATATAGGCATCACGTCCATAAGCAAATAGGCCGACTCCTGCCTGCACCTATTACTATTACTCCACTCATCGACCGCTATCCACCATGCATTTAGAGTATTAAGTAAAACAGAGTAATGCTTGGAGAACGATGACATGTTGTAGACAAAGTAAAGTTAAAAAATATGAGTGAACCCCATCGTTTTATCCTTAGTAGCAACAACACAAAGACGCAACTTGTCCCCTTCTATCACTGGGATATAGAAACTCGTCAGGTTGAACCTACTACAACACACCACTCCCACCGAAGAAATATCAATCTAGTTTGCCAAACTATCTCAATAGACCGGAGAGCATTACGAAGCTATGATGATCATGCACCTAAGAGATAATATAATTCAGAGGCATCTCAAATACTTTTCATGAATAATCTGAACATAAACCCACAATTCATCGGATCCCAATAAACACACCGCACAATAGGATTACATCGGATAGATCAAAGCGAAGATGCGATGATCATTGTATTGAAGATCATAATAGAGAGAGAGATTGCCATCTAGGTACTAACTATGGACCCGTAGGTCTGTGGTGAACTACTCACACATCATCATGAGGGCAGCAAGGTTTGATGAAGAGGCCCTCCGTGATCGATCCCCCCTCCGGCAGGGTGCCGGAACGGAGTTCCAGATGGCCTTGTGATGGAACAGACTTGCGGCGGCAGAAAAAGGGTTTCAGGACTGCCTCCTATGTTTTTAGGATATTAGAGAATTTATAGGCCGAAGAGGGACGGTGGGAGAGCCACGAGGGGGCCACCCCATATCAGGGCGCGCCCCCAGGGCACCCTGATGTGTGGTGGGGCCCTCGTGTGCCTCCTGACCTCCTTCCGAAGCTTCTCGGTCTTCTTTTGGTCCAAAAAAATCATCAAAAAGTTTCGTGGCAATTTGACCATGTTTGTTACTATAAACCTGAAAAGGCAGAAACATGCAGAAAACAGCAACTGGCACTAGGCACTGGGTCAATAGGTTAGTGCTCAAAAGTATTATAAATTGGTAAATAAAGACCCAAAAAGTATCCTAGAATGATAATATATCAGCATGGAACAATCAAAAATTATAGATACATTGGAGACGTATCATGGGTCGAGACGGAACCTATCAGCAATTGTGACGCGGAGACAGCAGTCAATTTTTTGAAAAGGTTGATCTTCTGTTTTGGCTATCCACATAGCATTATTACTGATAACGGTACTAATTTATCCAAAGGAGCTATGGAGCAGTTTTGTCAGCATGAGCATATCCGGTTTGACTTAGCAACAGCCAGATCTGCTATATATCAGCAAGACCTACATCGCTATCACAGCCATAGAGTCCAAAGCCGTACTTTTCAAGAAGGCAGCCTAGTTCTTCGTCTGATTCAAGATCAAACAGGAATGCATAAACTTTTGCCACCTTGGGAAGGTCCTTTCGTCGTCTGCGGGAACCTCGATAATGGTTCATATTACCTGATAGATTTATGAGAAGGATCATATACCTCTGAAGAGGAAACAACCCAACCTTGGAACATTGCTCACCTTCGGCCTTATCATACTTAGAGCCACCGGCTCCTTCCCCTTTTGTACCCCTCAATTTATGTACATACTTCTCTATGTTCAAATATAATAAAGCCGGCACCCCGAAACTCAGGGTCTCTGCCGTTTCAGCCTACCAAATTGAGCATGAGTCTTTACTTTTTGAACATAAGTCACTTGGGGGACTTCCAACTCAACGAGTCAGCCTTTAATATCCCTCTTGACTAGGAAATAAGCCGCTAAAATATGGTTAAACTTGCCTGTTTGCTCGGTGCGACTCCAAACAGGTGACCCCGTGTACTCTTGAACAAGTCAATCCATCAGGACCGTAAACTTATCAAGGTCAAAACACCGGCTTGAGTCACAGAGAGCTAGGATAAACCATGGGTTATCACACCCGCTTCATTGAAGCAAGACTTGAGCCTCGAATGCCAGTCTCTTTTGTCGAGTCTCACTGAGCCGGCCTATTAACAGTCCTTTATATTGTTACAATATTTTTTATTACCTCATAACTTTTCAGGTACAATATTGTTCCTATTTCCCGGCTCATAAGTGGGCGTCCGGGTTGCAAACTGCAGTCATATCATGACCAGTTCAAACATATATATCTTTTGCAAACAATTATTGTGGCATGATTCAATTTGCTCGGCTTATATTGACCCACCCATACTGATTCAATCAATGGCTCATTGAGCAAAACAGTAGAAATATTCAAAGACAAATAAGGAGAAGCACATTCATATTTTCGGTGAATGATCGACAGTTCAAAGTTCCACGTCAATTTAGCCACACCAAAACAAATGCAAACATGCACGATGGCACGACAGATCTTTCCAAAGTTTTAAAAATACTCTATTACATGCTCACATCGGGAGCCACAAAATATTCTAGTTTTTTCCCTAACACCTAGAGGGGCTAGTCATTTCGGCGGCTTGTAACAACTCGCCTTCAATGTTCTTCTGCGCCGGCTGCCTCAGGATCTTCCTCCGCTGGCTCCTCTTCATCACCCTGCTGGAACCCAGCGGATCGATCTCAAAGATTCAAAATTTGACGATTCCGCGACAAAATCTGAGGCATCAACATCAGGGGCAAAGGTGTTCTTACGTCGGGGTGGCACCAGCTCATAAGGCTCATCTTTTGGCGTGTTGACATGCTCATTTTCATTGGAATATGCAATATGATAATGAGACAAGTCAACCTCCTCAGCTAGAAGAGTCGCCAATGGCCGGGTCTCCCCCATTAAATTGGAAAAATCGTCAGGTGTGAATTCTGAGCCGTCCAGTTTATACTGTGGGAATCCATCTATCAAAGCCGCTAGATCAAGCTCCGACAAGTATGATTTTGCACGAGCAAGAGCCATATTAGCTCCAGCTCTAGCCGCTGACTTGCAGAATTCGGTGGCGCACTGAGGCACGGTGGATAGTTGTTTCGGCATGTCCTTGATGTTCCTTGGTGGTTGTTTTAAATTCTTCACTGCCAGGATGGAAAAGACAGATCCTGTTAATAATTGCTCCACATAGGTGAAAATGGCCTTCAATTTCCAGATAGGTTCCTTCACCAGGTTATTATCTTTATGACCTGCATACAAAAACAAGTGAGGTAAATGAGCCGCCATATCATCATAACCCGGAAATTCACATAAACAGAGTTATGGGTACATACCAAAGATGGCAGTCAGCATATCGTTTATTTGCTTGATAAGAGTGAGATGCCCTTCTTTTAAAGGCTTAAGCTTCCCTTCAGGCTTTTCAGCACACTTTATAAGGGCGGCGTTTTATTCTTCAAAAACTTTCTTGGCCTGCTCCAGATGATCATTCGCTTGACGAGCAGAGTCCTCAAGACGAGCCACCAAAAGTTTAGCCTCAGTCTTCAGTTTCATCTCCTCTTTGAGACGTCTCAGCAGTTTTACAGCCACAGATTCAGCATCTTCTACATATCCCTGACAGACATGCAAGCACTATCAATTGCTATTTCTGTAAAAGCCTCAAGCCGTCTTACAAAGGCGACTTGATTCTTGGGGGCTATGACACTTCAAACTTATTTTCACACTATATCAAGTCCCGTGCAGTTGTAAACAATCCACACAACACTTTGGGGCTAATGTGCCAAATTTCCAAGCTTACAAGACAAATGCTTAATTCTTATGAAAGAAGACCCGACTATTTCACAGAAATAAGCCGACCCTTGGGGGCTGCATGATTTCAAGCTTACAAGACAAATGCTTAATTCTTATGAAAGAAGACCCGACTAACTCAACGAGATAAGCCGACCCTTGGGGGCTAGATCAGTGTTCTGTTTTCTACTCAAAGCATAAGTATCGATTCGTTATCATCATAACGGCTCGGTCCTTGGGGGCTACAGCTACATCCAGAATACATATTTTGAAGAACCAGTTTGCCATTTTCATACTAAGCTGGTCCTTGGGGGCTGAAGATAGTATATAAAGATAAGACAGTAAAGCAAGAATTTTACCTCATATTTCTCCCTGAGAGCATTGACTAAGTTGATCTCAACTTCCCGACTCTCAGTCAGCCGGGCCAAGTACTGCTGGTAAACATCCTCAGCACTAAGCGCAGAAAGATCTGGAAGTTCTAACTTGGCTTTTCCTTTGTCCAAGTTCACTGGCTCATCCTTGGCTAGAATTTTAGCCAAGGAGGTGGAGATAACAAGAGCTTGGAAGCTGTTCTTAACAATGATAACCTCCGAAGCACTTTTTTCAGCCGACGGAATGGTGTCATCCACATGAGCCGTCGGGCTGGAAGGACAAGCCGGGCTTGACGGTCGAAAAGATGGATCAATTGACGTGCCTTGGGCCTCCATTGATGTGTTCATGAAAACCGGCTCATTCGGTCTAGACATCTCAACGTCGGCTGCTGGCTAAACCCTAGCCTCCGGATCTTTTTTCCAGAAGGGTCAACCTCGATGGCCGTCCCTTCTGGTGGGGGGTTCGAAACGTTTTGTGTGACGCCCCCAATTTGACCGTACGCTAATCATACACGCAAATGCATACGACCAAGATTAGGGACTCACTGGAAGATATCACAACATAACTCTAGACACAATTAAAGTCATACAAGCTTCATATTACAAGCCAGGGGCCTCGAGGGCTCGAAACATAATTTCAAAATCAACAAGTCAGCGGAAGCAAATAATATCTGAGTACAGACATAAGTTAAACAAGTTTTGCCTTAAGAAGGCTAGCAAAAACATAACAATGGATCGAAAGAGGCGAGGCCTCCTGCCTGGGAACCTTCTATCCTACTGCTGGTCGGGGGCAGCATCCACGTAGTAGTAGGCTCCGGCGGTGGTGTAGTAGTCGTCTCCGGCGTACTCCATCTCCTGGGCTCTGTCATCTGAACGCGGTAATCGTATCGAGGGGGAAAGAGAATGCAAAGCAGTGGTGAGTACTCATCCAAAGTACTCGCAAGACTGACATCAGAACTATGCTAACTATGCATCATTATCAAAGGAAAAGGGGGTTATATCTGGACTGACTGCAGAAAGCAAGAACGAGAGGGGGAGGCCTAGTCCTATCGAAGACTAGCATCTTCAACATCTTGCAGCATTAGAAGAGTGTAGATTGGTAACTCATAGGTATCAATATCATTGTAGTAATTTTATGAAGTAACCACGCCCAGAGATCCTTCCTCGACTCCCACGAGAAAGCAATCTCAGAGCCAACATTAATTTCAAATTAGCACTTTTAATTATATTAGCTCGGGATACAACTCCAAGTCGTCCTATTACCATGGACACAGCTATTCAAATAGTTATTTTCATCCCTGCAGGGGTGCACCACGTTTTCCATCATGCTTGATCACCTTTGGCCGGACACACTTTTCTGGGTCATGCCCGGCCTCGAAGATCAACACGTCGTCGCCCTACCTAGGCTCAACAGAGAGGCCAGCCCGCCGGTCTAAATCCTAAGTGCGCAGAGGTCATGGGCCCACTCACCCTTTGCACTCCTGCACAATGCGAGGGCGGCCGAGGTCAGTCCTAGCATCACTTCATACAAGATCAATGCCGTTGCGGACCACTCCGGCGCGCGCCGCTCCATTGCTGACGTCCGAAGAGCTTCGGCTAATACAACGACGCCGAGTACCCATAACTTCTCCCACGTGAAGGTTAGTGCGAAAAGGTTAAATGACCAACTCAGATCAAATACCAAACCATTAGCATTTTATTAATTGCGGTGATGAGCGCGATACACGATATGTTGTCCCATCGCCCAGTCTCGCGGTCTTGTGGCAAGGGCCAAGAATGCCCGGCCACGCCCCGTCATATTACACCAACAACCTCCGGTCATCCTGACCTCATCATGTATCAATAGTAAAGTAAATGTAACCGTGTGTCTATAACACCAAGGGGGAAACCGAGGAATCACCCACGATGGATCCCACTTAATGTAACCGTCAAGGTGACCAGAGAGGATTCACCCTCGATGGTCTACGCTTGAGGGGTTGCACGACAGAGTCGTCGTCGGGAGTGGTGAAGGAGGAATCACCCTCGATAACCACGACCGACTAGCTACACTACAGAGTTAGCATCAGGAGTACTTCACGAGGTGTCACCCTCGGTACTCGATAGTAGCTCTGCAGAGTCGTACAACTAAGGGGTGTGCGGTGAATGTGACGGGCATCGCTGGTCGGTCGGCTGACCGAGTCTTTGATTCGTCGAGTCGTCGATGAAGAAGCAGGGGCAACTGGGACTAAGGGGGTCACAGTGGATTCATTGATCAACCTATACTAAGCAGTTGATATAATAGCAGGTATAGTAGCAGTTTATCAAAAGCAGGCTATGCATCAGAATAGGAGCTAGCTAATACAGTAGCAAAATCTAATGCAAGAATGAGAGGGAAAGAATTGGGCGATATCGGAATGCTCAAGGGGGGTTTGCTTGCCTTGCTGCTCTACTGCAAAGGCCTGATCGTCAACAGTGTAGTCGTAGCCGGCAGCAGCGTCAGTCTCGGGGTCTACCGGTAAGAAGAGGGGGGAGAAACAATAAATATGAAGCAAACAGATGCATCACAACGCATGACATGACAATATGCTGAGCTAGACATGCACTAACGCAGTACTACACATCACAGATGGATCGGAAGAATATCTGACGATATTTTCCGGGTCTCTGGCTTTTACCGGACATATGAATTCGATGCAAAAGTTCCATGTTCGTCATGATAGGGGCATGTGACAGACGAACGGACAGCGTATTCGGATTCGTGGGATTTTTCTGAGCAACTTTCATGTATAATTTTTTTTCATCTGAGCTACTGATTATTTTATATTAATTTTTAAAGTTTTTATATTATTCTGGAATATCAATAATTATTATTATTACAAAAATCAAATAAAACGCTGTGTGCACCCGGTGTAGTGCACCCACAGGTGCACCTAGTGGTTGACAAGTGGGGCCAGTCAACTACTGACGCAGCAGTTGACCGGTGCACCTTTGACTGGTCAGCGGGCCAACTGGGTCCAAAGGGACCCAGCTGCCAGCGACCCAAAGGAGGGCCAGCGGACGGTGGCCTCTGCTGATCTCGCAGGGCGCTGTGGGGGGGGGGAGACTGTGGACGGGGCAGGCGCCAGCAGGCGACGGGCAACGGCGGCGGCCAGCGGCAGTGGCCGGAGGCGGGCGCGGGACAGCGGGCGGAGCAAGGGAGGGGCGGCGGTAGCGCCGGGAGCTGCAGCGGGCGCGATGCAGGAAGCACGAGCGGCAGGAGCCGCTGAAGGCGACGGCGAGCCGGGCGAGCAAGCGGCAGCAGCTGTTGCGGGCGGCGACAACGAGTGGGGGACACGTCCTCGTGCGGGCGGCGAGCGCGCGGAGCAGGAGGCAGCGGTGGCGGGCTCGGCGGCTCGGTGCGCGCGGGCGCCGGCGGGGCAGCAGCAACGGCAGCAGCAGCAGGGGGAGCAAGCGCGGTGGCAGCAGCCAGAGGCAACGGCGGCGGCGACAGCAAGCAGCGGCGAGCAGCTACAGAAGCAGCTGAAGAAGCAGCACCAGTAGCTCGAGCAGGGGCAGCGAGCTCACACGGGAGCTTTGCTCCCGTCCATGGCGGACATCGGGCGAGCACGGGGACGACGCTACGGCGGCAGAACGGAGCGGGAAACAAGGGGAATCGGAGGATGGCTCACAGGGGAACGTGATGGCGAGGTCGGGGAGGCCGGGGGCGGACCGAAGCTCGCGGGGCGGCGAGTTTGAACGGCGGCGACCGAAGGAAGGGGACGGGGTCGATCCCGGCGATGCGGTGATCTCCTACTCAAGCTTCTCCTCTGAACCGACGAAGACGACCCCACCGGAGGTCCTGGACACGTTGGTGCGGCGAGCGATGGCCTGTGGCCGTACGCACGGCGATGGCACGGCGACGACTGCGCTCGGACGAGCCCACAGAGGTTGATCCATAGGGAGAGGGAGAGAAGTGCGAGGGGGAAAAGGTCACGGGCGAATCCTAGGGGGGCCAGGGAGGCTCTAACTCTACCGGAGAGGCGCGGGATGGCCGACGCGTGGAGATCGTAGCCATGGACGCGCTCGGTTCTTCCACGCAGTCTCTGGTGAGCAGGATGAAGAAGCTGGAGGGGGATGGGCTGGGCCTAGTGAAGTGGGCCAAGGCACAGGGGACAGGACGGTTTGGGCCTTCTCTTTTTATAAATGAAACCCTCTGGTTTATTTCAAAGACAACTTCTGTTTGATTTAAACCACACAAAAAGGACTTTTGTAAAATAAGCCAATTGGCTAAATAATAGCATGGCAATATTGACAGAGCCACCAAAAAGTTTGGGCGGCCGTTTGAATAAATTTACAATTTATATAAATCAAAAGAGCATTTAATAAATGATTTGGCCTCTCTTTTAAATACTTTGAGGCACTAAAACACTTCACTAAAAGTGAGTTGAAAATTTATAAATGTTAGGGAATATTTACGACCCATTCATGATATTTTTAAAAACCTGGTTTGCAAAACTTTTAAAATCCATTATTCAAATGAATTTGAATTGCAAAAGAAATTGAATTAGGATTTGAATCCACAAGTGATCAACCACTGTTTAGCAAAAAGGATTAGCTCAATCTGGTGATCATTGTAGCTTTATCACCTAGGTTACTGTAGCTGAAATCCAGGGGTGTTACAACTCTCCCCTACTAAAAGAAATTCTCGTCCCGAGAATTAAGAGGTAGAAGTAAGGGGGAAAGTTTGGTTACGAAATTCTAACGAGTCTTCTCGTTCTTGGTTACTCTTCTCGAAGAAGTTGATCCCTTTCATTGATGTATTCATTTTTCTGCTTCCGGTCATCATGATGAAGTCGTCATCGTTTCTTCGGGATCTTCACCGTCCTACAAATGCAATTAGAGGGAAAACTCTGGAAGAACGAATCTAAACAAAGTTGGGCATCTGACGGTGAACTCAGGAAGATTACAATAATTATTCCTCGAGTTGTAATTCAGGGAATTCATTGAGAGCAATAAGGTATGGTACAAAAGTTTCAAACGGGTAGGCAATCAATCGATGCATGATCTAGGCACAAAGATAATGCTTTCAAGGTTTCCAACACTAATTTAAATGTCCATCATGAACCACGAAGAAGATGAGGATGTGGCTAATGGGCTCAGCAACAATTCGTCGAGACTCCCACAAAGATGGATCACCACGATTGAGTGAACAAGGTGATAGCATTGGTCCAACCATATGATACCACGAGGTATACCCGAGGGAAACACCCACAATTAAACATTAATCGAAAGGTGCAACCAAAATCTGGACTAACTAGTATGACCAACGTTAGAATGTTGATTCAACAGCCAACACACTAATGATGGACTTATTGTTCATTAACTCCAAGGTAATAGAGTTGCTATGCCATAAGTGTTGAATTTTCACATCACCGTCCATTTGTCGGTATTCCGGTTAGGACAACACGGGAGTATCATCATATCAAGAATTCTTAAGATGTGTGAAATCCTCGCGACATTCTCGACAAAAGATGGTAATGTCCCAAGATAGAACAAAATACAAAATGGCTAGAAAGGAGCTTAAGGTTCACCCAAAATAAGACCAAGTCTTCATTTGGAAAGAAGGCAAAGGTGTCATCAAAGACAATACCAATTACCAAGGCAAGGATGCTACTTCTCATCATGAATTTAATTGATACCCTGGAAGAGCCCAGAATGCTGATGAGGATCACGACACATTTGTCGAGAAGTCTCATGAAGATGTAATCGATCAGCGACGACATGAAGCAAAGAATGGTGAAGCGAAAAGTTGTCGGAACCACAGATAAGGGTGCTAGCTCAAAATCGAAATAGCCTTTCAAGACAACCAACATGACGTTGAAAGCTCGATGTAAGCTTAATGCACCATTAATGGAATGGTGCTTCAGGGATGAAGGACATATATAGCATGGTCAAGCTTTAGCATGACGATGATGATGTAGCCTAACAGCTTGGAATGGCATGATCGAGTACAAACTCATAAGCAAAGAAGATTACTAAGAGTTGTTGAATCGCAATGTAGACTCGATTCAATTATCGGTGTCCTTGAGTGTCCAACAATTTAGAACACGAGGAAACTGGAATCAGTGAAGGAAACATAGCTGATGAGCAACATTATAAGAAGCTATGTAGTTCCATGATTTTCTCGAGATACCAGGGGTAATACTCGGATGTAGATCAGAATTAAAGCTTGGACTGATGTATTGATCTGCAGAAGACAAGTTCTTAAACTGGTCTAAAATGGGATCAAAGAAGAACAATCGTGGTCAGAACCATGGTTGTAAAGTATCAAATCACAGATACAAGGTCAAACATACAAAGAGAAAGATTATTGTTACGAGAAGCTCCTATGATAAGATCAACATCATTTCCATGGGCATGAACACAAGGTACAAGGTTGACTCCCACTTCATCAATGCATCACCTTCCATTTACTCCTCGCTTTCGATGAGGTTGTAGCTTTGAAAGATTATCCGGCAAAACACCAGATGAGTAGGACTCGTGAAAACTCTTGAGTTCACATGAATTAAGGAAGGCATAGGTTCAACCCATCGAGGCATCTTAGGAACATATACCACAAGCTTCAAGAGTAATTAACACACGCTTGACAAAAGAGCATGGCTGACAAAAGCATAGGATACAACTTATCAGAGGGAGAAGACACAATTTACCAATGGCATCATGCATCAGGGGAAGAACTCACAAGGATTTTGAATGTGAAGGATGCTGTCGGATAATAACCCAACAATGGTTTTGGCGTCCCACAAAGGAATCTGATGTGAGTATCGGAACTCAATCAGTGGAAGAAAGAAAGTAAGGCATCAGATTATAGAACATCCAATTAAATCTATGCTTAATTGGTGTATCAAAATCAGATGCTCCGATCAAATACAAGTAAGCTGAATGGACTTAGATGGACAATCAGTCAAAGTTGATTTGTCGAGAACCAACTCATGTTTGGAAAGGCGTCTGAGCCGGAAGATAAGTTATGAGGAACGACTGATGATTGTGTGCATTCACACACAGGTTGAATCAATAAGATCAAAATAACAACCACAAAGGATTTTAATGAATGTTGCTAGATATCTGGAATTAACCTTAATGAAAGCAAGCAGGAAAGTTCAAGAGCAATAGGCTAGTGAGGATTTCGGAAGATCGAATAGAAATTGGAAGGATTTTGTGAAACCCATGACAACCGAGGACAAACGAATCATCGGTAAGCATTGGGGGGGGGGGGTTGATGGCAGAAGGGAATCGCAAAAGCGATGAACAAAAGTTGTCGACAGAACATCAGAGAGTATCTTCGGAGTCTTCTGATGAATCAAGCCGTCATCTGGAATGACGGGCTCTCCGGGGGAAGTAGTTACGAGAACCTAGAGTTCGAGTTAGCAAAATCTTTAACTTGAAAGAGAAGAGAGATCAGAACCCAGAGTATAGACGAGGAATAAAAGATCCTAATACCACCCGATCGAGATGTGGGCCCGTAAGCCACACAACTATGTTAGTAAAAGTTTTTCAATGACTAGACTCAACTTCGGCCAAGGAGTTGGAAAGGGGGCTACCTACAGGCAGTCGGCTCTGATACCAACTTGTGACGCCCCCAATTTGACCGTACGCTAATCATACATGCAAATGCGTACGACCAAGATTAGGGACTCACTGGAAGATATCACAACACAACTCTAGACACAATTAAAGTCATACAAGCTTCATATTACAAGCCAGGGGCCTCGAGGGCTCGAAACATAAGCTCAAAATCAACAAGTCAGCGGAAGCAAATAATATTTGAGTACAGACAAAAGTTAAACAAGTTTTGCCTTAAGAAGGCTAGCAGAAACATAACAACGGATCGAAAGAGGCGAGGCCTCCTGCCTGGGAACCTCCTATCCTACTACTGGTCGGGGGCAGCCTCCACGTAGTAGTAGGCTCCGGCGGTGGTGTAGTAGTCGTCTCCGGCGTACTCCATCTCCTGGGCTCCGTCATCTGAACGCGGTAATCGTATAGAGGGGGAAAGAGAATGCAAAGCAGCGGTGAGTACTCATCCAAAGTACTCGCAAGACTGACATCAGAACTATGCTAAGTATGCACCATTATCAAAGGAAAGGGGGTTATATCTGGACTGACTGCAGAAAGCAAGAACGAGAGGGGGAGGCCTAGTCCTATCGAAGACTAGCATCTTCAACATCTTGCAGCATTAGAAGAGTGTAGATTGGTAACTCATAGGTATCAATATCATTGTAGTAATTTTATTAAGTAACCACGCCCAGAGATCCTTCTTCGACTCCCGCGAGAAAGCAATCTCGGAGCCAACATTAATTTCAAATTAGCACTTTTAATTATATTAGCTCGGGATACAACTCCAAGTCGTCCTTTTACCGTGGACACGGCTATTCAAATAGTTAATTTCATCCCTGCAGGGGTGCACCACGTTTTCCATCACGCTTGATCACCTTTGGCCGGACACACTTTTCTGGGTCATGCCCGGCCTCGAAGATCAAGACGTCGTCGCCCTACCTAGGCTCAACAGAGAGGCCAGCCCGCCGGTCTAAATCCTAAGCGCGCAAAGGTCATGGGCCCACTCACCCTTTGCACTCCTGCACAATGCGAGGGCGGCCTAGGTCAGTCCTAGCATCACTTAATACATGATCAATGCCGTTGCGGACCACTCGGGCGCGCGCCGCTCCATTGCTAACGTCTGAAGAGCTTCGGCTGATACAACGACGCTGAGTAACCATAACTTCTCCCAGGTGAAGGTTAGTACGAAAAGGTCAAATGACCAACTCAGATCAAATACCCAAACCATTAGCATTTTATTAATTGTGGTGACGAGCGCGATACACGATATGTGGTCCCGTTGCCCCATCTCGAGGTCTTGTGGCAAGGGCCAAGAATGCTCGGCCACGCCCCGTCGTATTACACCAACACCCTCCGGTTATCCTGACCTCATCATGTATCCTCCGGTCATCCTGACCTCATCATGTATCAACAGTAAAGTAAATGTAACTGTGTGTAACCGTCAAGGTGACCAAAGAGGAGTCACCCTCGATGGATCCCACTCAATGTAACCGTCAAGGTGACCAGAGAGGATTCACCCTCGATGGTCTACGCTTGAGGGGTTGTGTCGGTTCTATATCCGGCATATCTCGTAGTAGGGGTCCTAAGCTAGGCGTCTTGGAGCGATGGTAACACGGACACGGGATTTTACCCAGGTTCGGGCTCTCTCGAAGAGATAATAGCCTACGTCCTGCTTTTGATTGTATTCATATGGGGTGTCTTACAGAGTACATGTATCTACCACGAGATTGTTCTAATGAATATATGATCATCTAATGACTAGCCTGGCCTCGGTTATATAACACGCCAGAGGCCTAGGATAACAAGAGTCCTAGTCGGCTACGTCAGTGGAGAGGAGTCCTTGTCTTGATCACCAAGTCTTGTGGAATCTTCCTCGTATGCATCATGGGCTGTCCGAACTGACCCATTAATGAACCGCCCTGGGGGTCCTCGGCCCGACCCACTGGTCGGGAGACGACGTGGGGAGTACCCCCTAGTCCAGGACACCGTCAGTAGCCCCCTGAACCGGTCTTCAAGTTAGGGATGCTCCTCTGTTCTTCCGAACTGTTCTTCATCTTTAGTTGTCGGTCTTGAAAACTGGTTCAACAAATCTTCCCATCTCCGATCTTGAGGATCGCCGAGGTGTATCTGAAGAGTTCACAAGTTGGGCATCCGAGGAGCCCCTTTAAGTTATCGGCCTGTATTAATGCCTCATTATTTTTACGCCACAACTCAGGTCCGAAGTGTTTCCCGTGCGGCGACGTCCTCTTGCATCCGAGCTCTAACGCCGAACTGCATCCGAGGTGTCCTCTTGCGTCCGAGCTCCAACGCCGAACTATATCCGAGGTATCTTTTTATAGCTGAGCTCCAACGCCGGTCTGCGTCCGATCTCCAACGCTGGTCGGCATCCGAGGTGTCATAAATTACCTCGGTCTCTGAAAATTTGAAGGACTTCATCCGAGCTTAATGCCGGTAATAGTATTTTATGGAGCCAGCCATTTATGCCGGACTGCTTTTGAGGTGTCTCCGATCTTGGGCTTTTTGCCAGACTGCTTCCGAGCTCCAACGCCGGACTGCATCTGAGCTCCAATAATGATCGGCGTCCGAGGTGTCATAAATTACCTCGACCTTAAAAATTGAAGGATTTGAGCCGAGCTTAATGCCGGAAATGCCCTCTATGGAGCCAGCCACTTGCGCCCGAGCTTTATGCCGGACTGCTTCCGAGGTGGTGCACCAGCCCGACCGTAGGCTGATTTTTTGTGGATATTTTTGATTGGTGCAATTTATTCTCTGCCGAGATATATAGCCAGAAGCCCGCAAGGTGCATGTCGGTCTAAAACCCATGATGCACCTGAAGGATAAAAGAAAACCACTAATCCCAGTAGCCCCTGAGACTCAGGTCGATTCGCGAAATCGGCGTGAGGATCAATTCCTTGCTCGGCAGCATACTTTAAAACGCGGCATGCAATAGTTCCCAAGACTCAGGTTGGGTGCGGCCGACCAACCCGAGGATTGTAATCTCATCGGGAACTGTTTTGCACTTAAATTTTCTGCATTGAATCGTCAATGCAGTAGCCCCCGAGACTTGGGTTGGGCAACATGCCCGACCCTAGGATCGTACCTCCTCGGGAACTAGTTCAACCGTCATGTATGTTTTGACAACACCGAGGTGGAATTCAGCAGGAAAGATGCCGAACTGTAGTTTAGAAAAGAGTTTCCTAGCAAGACCATCACGCCGAACACCTCAAACCAAGAGAATGTCCCGCTTCCTGAAAGGAAAACATAAAATAGGTGAAAGATGTTATAAGCTCAAAAGACCAAAAAACTTGCGTAAAAAACTTTACGTCTAGATTGAATCAAGTTTTTTGGTGCCAATACGAAATTGGTCTTAAAATTGTGCTTCCGTCGTGCTTTGACATGACACATCCCATCTCTAGACTTCAAGTGGGTCAGCCTTCGGCTTCAGCCTCCCTATCCCAAAGGTGGAGTGTTTCTCAGGCCAGTTTAGCGAACTAAACACGAGCGGCTTTAGAGAGAAACCAGGCTACCCGGCTATTGATCATATAGTTGGGTCGAGAAAGGAGTGGTGGAAAAAGACTTTGCAACGACTAAGAAGAAAACATCTACTATAAAACGGCTCATATTAATTTAAGAGCCCCCAAGTGACTTGGGTAAAAGAATTTTATGTATATTGATTGTATGTACCGAAGTACTTATATAATATCTGTGTTCGCCCGAACTTTGAACGCATCTTAACCGACCATCGGCTTCTCCCTCTTCGGCCAAGGGCCGAAAAGTGTTATCTACTCCGCCGACCGAGAATATCGGCGGTGTTTCGGATAACCAGGCAATCAGGGCATGAGGCTGTAGTAGACAAAGCGCGTCCAGGAAACTTATGCTATATTACTTATGTAACGTAAGAAGCATCTTCAAAGAAAATAGTGCCCCCAACGGTACCTTTCTCTGGTCGCTCATGATTACTATGAGACTTGTGCAATAGATTTGTGTACGCGTGAGTTCCGTCGTGTGCCGACCATAGTTGAAAACAATAAGAGCGCTAGCTTTCGGCTTCACCCGTCTGAGGTACGAGTTCGGATGACCCGATCGTAACAATCGCAGAGGTGCTCCCTTTACTCCCTAGCCGAACAATCGGGAACGTAGGGGTAAGCACAGGAGCCAGGCAACCCAGCTTTGCGGAACACTTAAGTCAACATGATGCATATTGTGGCATAATACACGAGCAAGGAAAGAAGCTGTACAATAATAATCACATGCAAAGAGAAAAGGTTTCATAAAGGAAGCCCCCAAGTAAATGGGGTATTTGAATTTGTTTGTAACAAACAAATATTTGACAAAGAAAGTTTTTCACAAACAACTTTTTGTCAAAAAAGTATAACGCTTGGTCGAACCGAACAAAATTTAAAACTGAAAGTTTTTGAGCATGAATGCGACTTAGCTGGTTAATGTGCTCGGTGTCGATGACGCGATCCGGGCTTGTGGCGGGACGAGGACGCCCATCGAACTTTGACAGATCCGATATGGGGCATAGTCTTTGGCATGACCGAGGTCCCAGCCCCCAAGACCGAGAGGACCTAGCGAGGAGCTCGGCATTCCGAAGTAGTGACACGGCTCGGCCTATGTGGTGAGGCGAAGCCCCCGGTCCAGCCGAGGTGGCGGAGTAGGTTGGCAAGGTGACGCCGAACTGACCGCGCGACGCAGCCGAAGCCGATTACCTGCACACATAAAATAGTGCAAGCCAAGAGTAATAACAAATAAAGGTAATAATATATTTTTAAAAAAATTCTTCTACTTAGTTAATTTAAGTGAAGTAAATAAGTAAAGGAATATGCCCTGGGCGCCGAGGTGCCTGAATGAAGAGTTCGGCTTGACGAAGTGGCGACGTTGCACGGTCGATGTGGCAAGCTGAAGTCCTCGGTCCAGTTAACATGGCGAAGCTGTGATCAGCGGACGCCGAAGTCTCATGCAGGTCCGCTGGTGACGCCGAAGTCTCATGCCAGCCGAGGTGTTGAAGCAGGTCGGCTGGTGACGCCGAAGTCCCCGGAGCAGGTTGATGAAGTGATGCCAAAGCCCCGGTCTAGGCGAGGTGATGGAGCAGGTCGGCTGGTGACGCCGAAGTCTCAGGCCAGCCGAGGTGTTGAAGCAGGTCGGCGTGGTGGACGTCAGCTTGAAAAAGTAACGGCGCGGCGATGCCGACGCAGGTCGGAATTTGTGACGAGATCAATGCTGGCTTGATGAAGCAACGGAGCGCCCGACCCGTACGACCCGCGGGTGACGAGGTTCGCTTGATGATTATTCGGCCCTCGCGATGCCGAACTCTTGGTCGGATGACCGAGATGATGAGAAAATTTCCTTCAAAAAGGACGTCCGACAACCTGTTCATGAAAAAGATGAACTCGGGTCGGATTCGTTTTCGCGCAGAAAATAGATCCAAAATTCGTTGTACTAATCGGATATTTCCCGGAGTTTGGACGGTCGGATCGACCTGAAATTTTGAGAGGTGATCGGTATGAGAATTCCGCAGCCGATGAACGGTGGGATCTTCCAAAAGATGTCCGAGCTAGACGCTGGACTCCTCGCCCTAAGCTCGTGCAGATTCTCATCCAGATTCGACAGGGCTCCGGTATATTGTAGATCGCCGGAGATTCCTCCACCGGAACGCGACAAAATTTTGCAGGGTTGTTCTAGACTCAATTCCGCACAATTCCACTGAAGCAATCGTCAAAATGACACTCGAGGAGGCGGGGACGACGAACATGAATCCGCTGTCCAGAAAAACTGCATGATCGCGCGAGGGCAATGTTGACGTTGAGCCCCCAAGCACCATGGAGGATTCTTCCATGATCTTGGTTGAGATTGGAGTTGATGTTGATGAAGACACCCATCCGATCTAGATGATCCGACGTGGCGCGCAGTCCTCGGCCTAGCCGAGGTGACCAGTCAAGCCGGCGACGAAGATGCCGACGTTGACGATATAGCTCGGTTCCGACGCGTAGATCGCGATGGAGCCGATCTGAATTCCCATCGCACCGCGGCGACTACCCAGCAGGCTCTCAATGAAAGCACCAATGTCGGTTCTATATCCGGCATATCTCGTAGTAGGGGTCCTAATCTAGGCGTCTTGAAGCGATGGTAACACGGACACAGGATTTTACACAGGTTCGGGCTCTCTCGAAGAGATAATACCCTACGTCCTGCTTTAGATTGTATTCATATGGGGTGTCATACAGAGTACATGTATCTAGCACGAGATTGTTCTAATGAATATATGATCATCTAATGACTAGCCTGGCCTCGGTTTATATAACACGCCAGAGGCCTAGGATAACAAGAGTCCTAGTCGGCTACGTCGGTGGAGAGGAGTCCTTGTCTTGATCACCAAGTCTTGTGGAATCTTCCTCGTATTCATCATGGGCTGTCCGAACTGGCCCATTAATGAACCGCCCTGGGGGTCCTCGGCCCGACCCACTGGTCGGGAGATGACGTGGTGAGTACCCCCTAGTCCAGGACACCGTCAGGTTGCACAACAGAGTCGTCGTCGGGAGTGGTGAAGGAGGAATCACCCTCGATAACCACGACCGACTAGCTACACTACAGAGTTAGCATCAGGAGTACTTCACGAGATATCACCCTCGGTACTCGATAGTAGCTCTGCAGAGTCGTACAACTAAGGGGTGTGCGATGAATGTGACGGGCATGGCTGGTCGGTCGGCTGACCGAGTCTTTGAGTCGTCGATGAAGAAGCAGGGGCAACTGGGACTAAGGGGGTCACAGGGGATTCATTGATCAACCTATACTAAGCAGTTGATATAATAGCAGGTATAGTAGCAGTTTATCAAAAGCAGGCTATGCATCAGAATAGGAGCTAGCTAATACAGTAGCAAAATCTAATGCAAGAATGAGAGGGAAAGAATTGGGCGATATCGGAATGCTCAAGGGGGGTTTGCTTGCCTTGCTGCTCTGCTGCAAAGGCCTGATCGTCAACAGTGTAGTCGTACCCGGCAGCAGCATCAGTCTCGGGGTCTACCGGTAAGAAGAGGGGGAGAAACAATAAATATAAAGCAAACAGATGCATCACAACGCATGACATGACAATATGCTGAGCTAGACATGCACTAACGCAGTACTACACGTCGCAGATGGATCGGAAGAATATCTGACGATATTTTCCGGGTCTCTGGCTTTTACCGGACATATGAATTCGATGCAAAATTTCCATGTTCGTCATGATAGGGGCATGTGACAGACGAACGGACAGCGTATTCGGATTCGTGGGATTTTTCTGAGCAACTTTCATGTATAAAACTTTTTCATCCGAGCTACGGATTATTTTATATTAATTTTTAAAGTTTTTAAATTATTCTGGGATTTCTATAATTATTATTATTACAAAAATCAAATAAAACGATGGGTGCACCCGGTGCAGTGCACCCACAGGTGCACCTAGTGGCTGACAGGTGGGGCGAGTCAACTACTGACGCAGCAGTTAAACTGTCCACCTTTGACTGGTCAGCGGGCCAACTGGGTCCAAAGGGATCCAGCTGCCAGCGACCCAAAGGAGGGCCAGCCAGCGGTGGCCTCTGCTGATCTCGCGGGGCGCTGTGGGGGGGGGGGGGAGACTGTTGGCGAGGCCACGCGCCAGCAGGCGATGGGCAACGGCGGCGGCCAGTGGCGGTGGCCGGAGGCGGGCGCGGGACAGCAGGCGGAGCAAGGGAGGGGCGGCGGTAGTGCCGGGAGCTGCAGCGGGTGCGATGCAGGAAGCATGAGCGGCAGGAGCCGCTGAAGGCGACGGCGAGCCGGGCGAGCAAGCGGCAGCAGCTGTTGCGGGCGGCGACAACGAGTGGGGGACACGTCCTCGTGCGGGCGGCGAGCGCGCAGCGCGGGAGGCAGCGGTGGCGGGCTCGGCGGATCGGTGCGCGCGGGCGCTGGCGGGGCAGCAGCATCGGCGGCAGCAGCAGGGGGAGCAAGCGCGGTGGCAGCAGCCAGAGGCAACGGCGGCGACGACAGCAAGCAGCGGCGAGCAGCTACAGAAGTAGCTGAAGAAGCAGCACCAGTAGCTCGAGCAGGGGCAGCGAGCTCACACGGGAGCTTTGCTCCCGTCCATGGCGGACATCGGGTGAGCACGGGGACGACACTACGGCGGCAGAACGGAGCAGGAAACAAGGGGAATCGGAGGATGGCTCACAGGGGAACGCGATGGCGAGGTCGGGGAGGCCGGGGGCGGACCGATGCTCGCGGGGCGGCGAGGTTGAACGGCGGCGACCGAAGGAAGGGGACGGGGTCGATCCCGGCGATGGGGTGATCTCCTACTCGAGCTTCTCCTCTGAACCGATGAAGACGACCCCACCGGAGCTCCTGGACACGTTGGTGCGGCGAGCAATGGCCGGTGGCCGTACGCACGGCGATGGCGCGGCGATGACTACGCTCGGACGAGCCCACAGAGGCGGATCCAGAGGGAGAGGGAGAGAAGTGCGAGGGGGAAAAGGTCACGGGTGAACCCTAGGGGGGCCAAGGAGGCTCTAACTCCACCGGAGAGGCGCGGGATGGCCGACGCGTGGAGATCGTAGCCATGGACGCGCTCGGTTCTTCCACGCAGTCCCTGGTGAGCAGGATGAAGAAGCTGGAGGGGGATGGGCTGGGCCTAGTGAAGTGGGCCAAGGCACAGGGGACAGGGGGGTTTGGGCCTTCTCTTTTTATAAATGAAACCCTCTGGTTTATTTCAAAGACAACTTCTGTATGATTTAAACCACACAAAAAGGACTTTTGTAAAATAAGCCAATTGGCTAAATAATAGCATGGCAATATTGACAGAGCCACCATAAAGTTTGGGCGGCCGTTTGAATAAATTTACAATTTATATAAATCAAAAGAGCATTTAATAAATCATTTGGCCTCTCTTTTAAATACTTTGAGGCACTAAAACACTTCACAAATAGTGAGTTGAAATTTTATAAATGCTTAGGGAATATTTACAACCCATTCATGATTTTTTTTAAAACCTGGTTTGCAAAACTTTTAAAATCCATTATTCAAATGAATTTGAATTGCAAAAGAAATTGAATTAGGATTTGAATCCACAAGTGATCAAACACTATTTAGCAAAAAGGATTAACTCGATCTGGTGATCATTGTAGCTTTATCACCTAGGTTACTGTAGCTGAAATCCAGGGGTGTTACATTTTGTCTGCAGCACCCGAGGATGACCCGACAGCACGTTTTGATAAGATAACTTTGGCCCTATAGTTGCCAGAATTTAAGCATTGCACTAAGAAAAAATACAGTCCAAGGTTAAAATACATAAATTGATACAAACTCAAGACCGACCCACGATTGACGTTAAAAGTGGGAAGCTGTGTTGTCGTTGAGCCGCCCGAAGACGGAGAAGACTCCTGATAAAGTGAGTTTGAAGGACTAAGTGGTTGTTTAAAAAGACCGGCTCTAGGACGAGAGGTGGTTGGACTATGTGGCACCTCGACGCGTGGTTTGCGAGCCGGCGGCGCGGGAGACAAGCCGGGGTCTAAATTGCCCGAATCACTCCGGGTCTTGCGTTTTGATTGACAGGCAAATTGCACTTTCTTCAAAACAAAATCGGGAGCTAAGTGAGCGTATGGATGTGACAATTTAACCTTCCGGACGGTTTGCCTTGGTTTTCTTGGGACAAACGTTTCTGAGGAACTGGATGAAATTGGAATTACCTCAACTTCGCCGGCTTCACTGGACTCCGAGTCATCCTGAGAAGAAGGTGTGTTAGCAAGTTCAATAAATGGGCGACCAAGTGAGTCAACTTTTACCTCAGACTCCGCCCTTGAAGACGAATCTTGAGGCGTTTCTTGAGTTGTTTCTGGAGTCGTTTCCTTCATCTGGCTTGAAGAAGGAGCAGCAGCCTCTAAAGAAGCTTTCCAAAAATTAGAGTTAGCCTGCAGAAAAACAAGCCGGTTAATAAGCATGGAACCCCACACGAAAGAAAAGGATAAATTAATATTCAAGTTTGCACAGTACATACTGGAGGAGCCGGATTCTTCATGTTGAATGGGGCCAATCCGGTCAGTTTACACTTTTCCTAGGAGTGGGAAAATAACTTCTTGGTTAGCTTGTCGATGGTGGCGTCCCTCAAGTTTTTCTTGTTAAAGCGTTGCACATCTCTGGATTCGCCAGAATAGTTGCACATTAAATCACCCCTCACACTAACGGGTTGAATCCGCCAGGTTATCTAGCACCGGACCAGATCGATCCCAGTGAGGCCATTAGCATTGAGGGCCCTTAAGCTCAGTAGCACGGGGGGCCATCGGTTTTCTCTCTTCATCAGCTGGCCAACCCGGAAATTCAGTAACACCAAGCCGTTCAGCTCGGAAACCCAGCAATGGGTTCAGGCCTTCGAGGGCGGTATTCTTACAATAAAACCAATTTTTATTCCATCCTTTTGGATGACTCGCCAACTTGGTTTCAGGGAAAAGACTATTTTTCCTCTTCTGCATAGAAACACCGCCCAGTTCCACACTAGCACCATTCTTTGTTTCTGTCTGGCGGTTGAGGTAGAAAAGCTCTCTAAAAAGAGTCAAAGATGGCTCGATCTTAAGGTAGACTTCACATAGCACTTGAAATTGGCATATGCTGGTCATCGAGTTGGGACCAATATCTTGAGGGCGAAGTTTGAAAAAATGAAGGAGATCTCTGTAGAATTTAGACTCGGGCGGTCGAAAACCCCTTTGCAAGTGGTCAGTAAAACAAACTACTTCTCCCACGTCAGGCTGCGGGATGGGTTCTTCTTCAAGTGCTCGCCAACCTATCTCATTTTGATCCGGCAACAGGACCTGGCTTACAAAATTCTCCAGGGTGAGTACCGACTCATGGGACCTGAACCAGCCGCAAGCTTTGCTAGTCTTGGGAGGCATCGTGACTTTTTCAATCCAAACTACAATACGGAAAAGGGGAAGAAATGATGAGTCAAAATTTGAGCCGGTTTATAGCACAATGAACTGGTTTTGAATGAGAGCCAAAAAAGAAAAAGGAGAATCAATTTCCCTCAAGACAATAGAAGGAAATAAGTGATATGGACTGGAGCTTTACATCAATGAACCAGGCGTTGTGCATTGAGCCAGCGAAATAATTAATTATCCAGTAATGAAAGTCAAGCCGGCATGTTTACGAGAGGAAATAAGTGATAGCAAGAAGTGTTTGAAAGGACTTAGCAAAATATTCCTATGGACAAACAATTTTCTACAAAAGGGGGAGGAACATACGGATCTAATATATGCACGACAATAGAAGGAAAATACACTCTACTCTGCGGAGGAACCGAAACCGAAGATTTGCCTGGCTCTATAGGATGTTTATTCTAGATCTATTTCACGGGAAATGAAGCGCGACAGTCAAACTAGAACAATGGTCACTAGAGAAACATGGGAGCTCCAAATCTACGATGGTCATTCAAAATTGGGATGAATGATAAAAACCGATGAACACCGAAATACTAATGGGGGAAAGAAACATACCAAATCTTGTCGCAGAAAGAGATGGGGTTTACTGCGTCTTCTCCGGCAACGGCGAGAAGGGTCTGGTGGCATAGGTGGGACGGCTTGGAGGTCCCTTCGTCGTCCTCGAGCTCCAGCAAGCTTCGGCTGTAAAGAGGGGCGCGAGGAAGAAGAAGTGTGGAAAGGGGACGAAGGTGTCCGGGTGGCCTATTTACAAGGAGGTGTGAGAATGTGAAGCGGCACCGTGAGAAACGAAACAGGCATGGTAAATCTGTGGCTGAGATTGCGCCTGGATTTTTGCGCTAGGCCGGATTTGGCGGTGTGTTCAAAAAAGATTCGCTATGATGGCTTTGGACGACAATGGTCAGCAAGATGACATCGTGAAAGTATTGGTTGAAAAATACTGAGCCCTAACAAGAGGAAGGTGACTCGGCATAATACTGACCTGGTTGAAGTCTTCAACAGATAAAGAGCAAAGAGTTGTCGGCTCATAAAGTGATCTCAGATTCGAATTTCCAACATTCTCAAGATGGAGTTTAGCATGGATATATCAAAACTAAACTGGGGCTAATGTTGGGGATATACCCCACGGTTATGACTCGCCTAAATTATGACCCGGATTCTACTAAGGCGGCCCATAAGGAAGATGCCCACAAGAAGTACAAGGCCCAGCGGGCGGCTCATCTAAAGGGCCGGCTCAATAATATCGCTTTAGTGACCGGCTTAAACATGAAGGCATGAGAAGTTCTCTTTTCCTTGAGAAGCAAAGGAGGAAGGAATTAGATTAGGTCACGGGTTGTGTTACAACCCGGACTCTGTTGTAAACTCCAGCCTCCACCTATATAAAAAGGGGAGCCCTTGAGTTAGAAAGAGCAAGTAAGAAAGAAGCAAACCCTCGAGAGCTAGGTTAGCAATTCCGCACCCTTGTAATCAAGATCATCATCAATATACACACAGCAGGACGTAGGCTATTACCTCCATCGGAGGGGCCGAACCTGGGTAAACTCGTCTCTCGTTCCCGATTAACCCCTTTGAGTTGCCACCTAGAGGCGATGGCCTCACACGTAAGTTCTCCTATAAGGACATCTGCCGTGACAAAACCACGACACCTCCCGTGCTCCTTCTTGACAGTACGATATCTTCCATAGCTCGAAGCGCCACCGAGCTCCTTTAAATTGATAAGCCAGCTCGTCCATCCCTTCCGGAGGTGTCTCGGTCGGCCATAATGCCTTGACCATGCTCTTCATAGCTTTCCGGGCTCACTCATGCACGATGGACAATTCCTTTAGTAGGTTACCTCCAAACGATCTGGCCTCTTTCTCGGGGCGCCCGGTCAGGAGACCTAACAAGAGACGCGGCATGTCTCTTACATTGGAATAATACGCATATTTTGATAGAATTACAAGTTAAAATTTCACTCACTGAACATGCCGCCTTTCAATCTCTGGTTCTCCTCATAGGCTTGGGCCAGTTGAGTTTTTAACCTCTCAATTTCTTCGGCCTGTCTCTGGTTTTCCGCCTTGAGATTGTTCTTTTGCTCATGGCTCCAGGTCAGTACCCGGTGCCCAGCCTCGTCCTGTGATTCAGCATACCTTTGAGCTTCTCTGGCCGCATCCTGATCTTTCTGCAGTTGACTTATGGACTCGGCTACTATAAGGCAATCTTTCATTAGAAAAGGTGCCCCAAACAATTATGCATGTTAAACCTTTTTACTCACCGTGTGCTTCCATGGTCAACCTTGTAACCTCCTCCAATTCAGTCTTCGCAGCCGCCAACTGTGTTCGGTTTAACTCAAGGTCCTCGGACAATTGTTTGTTATGTTCCCTCGAAGCCTACACCATGTCGCAACAATATTAAGACCCTTAACTCGGCCTTCCCGACCAACTTAAGACTCCGGGGCTACTGGGTTAGGATTTGTGTTTGGTTTTCAAAATCAACCACTCACTGCAGGCTGGTTGACATAAGGTTGACGGTTCCCTCAAGTCCTGCTCGGGCGGCTTTGAGATACGCATCCACCTAATTAAGAGCATTAAACTCTTGTGCGGAAAATGCAGGGTGACGCAGTAACTCCTTCCGTCATCGGTCATTCATCGCACTTTCGACTTCAGAATTGGTAACCGAGACTTCCTCGGGATCCTCTAGAAGCTGGTCTGCGGCACGAACCTCCGCATTAACCCCGGCGTTCACCGATGACCTTGGTTCAGGATTACCACCTGGCACCTCTCTGACGTCCTCGGACGAGGGTGGCTGTACATGCCTCCAACAGACCACAACAAATATTATAAGTTTGTGCAACGACTATAACCGTGGCTGAACTATGAGTTCATTGTATTACCCCTTGGTAGGGGGCGCGGTCGAGGTAGCTCCCGTGGCTGCCACGCGTTGGGGAACTCTGCCATCGTTTGGTGCAGGCACGGCCGGCGCCGCTCTCACCGGTTTTCGGTGCATGGTGCGACATCCCTTAGGAGTAGAAGTCAGCATACTCGAAATGACAGGAGGCGAGCGCCTTTTTCGGGAAGAGGCCTTATTGTTACTTACAGCGGAGGAAGGCAGTGTCCCAGGGTGATCGGCCAAAAGGGCCACCTTGGAGCGGTCAAGACTCTCCTGGTAAAAAAACCCGTCCTCAAAATCGATCATCATATCTAGATTGTAGTGGAATCTTGGGTCATCGTCACGGGAATAACTCTCCGGTTGAGGAGAAAGGCAGTTGACTGTCTCGATCCAGCTCCTCCAGCTCTGTTCGGAAAGTTAAAAGATTCGATCAACAAAGGCAGACGTAACATCTGGACAATGAAAACATAACTGAACTTACCCATTCAATGGGATTATGACTCGAGTACCCGTCCCTGGTCCTCAGGTGGGCAAACTCTTCCTTTTCTCCCTTAAAGAGATTGGCAAGTATGGCTGCCATTGCAGCCTGGTTGGCAGGCCCTTTCCGTTTATAACGGGTTGCATCGTTTGCCGCATTGTAACACCATAAGGGGTGCGTCCTTTGTTGAAGAGGTTGGACGCATCGAGTAATGGTAGTGGCCATCACATCAAGGATGGTTAGCTTATCATGAGCTAACAACCTCACCTGAGTGGCTAGATGCTTTACTTCGGCACTCTCCTCTTGAGAGGGGCTTTTCTGTCACCAGTTAAACCGTTTCTTTAAAGGAGCGTCTGAGTATTCAGGCAGGCCCCTCTGAGCTGGATCGAATAAGGGAACGTCTTCAATGTAAACCATTATGAGGTCCACTCCTCGGAATCCTTCTTTGGGATCCCAATAGGATACCCCGTCTCGGCTGTGCACCATACTTTGGCTCCGCCAACTTCCAAGATTATCCCTCCCCAGGTACGGGGAACGAGGCAGAAATATTTTCTCCATAATTCGAAATGGTCCTCACAGCCTAGGAAAATCTTGCAAAGGGCGACATAGCCCGAGATATGCAGAATGGATCCGGGGGTAAGATGGTGGAGCTGGATCCCGTAAAACTCTAGCAAACCCCTCAGGAAGGGTTGAATGGGGGAAGCCCAAGCCTCATAAGAGGTAGGATACGAAGCATACCCTCTCTTCCCTGTGTGGAGCAGGGAAGTTCTGTGCAAAGGCCTCACCATTCACGGAAGTTAATCCGGGGCAGGTGGGCGCTAGATCTGAAGCAGGAAGGTATCCTTGCGTTTCAAGGCTACTCAATTGAAGACGGGAGACTGGGCAGCTTGTCCAGTCGCCTGGAAGGCGGCCGTGAGGGCGTGAGGAGGAGCCAGGGACGCTCGCCATGTCTTTGGGCTCCCTGGTTTTTGGCTTCTCAAGAGTTGGGGAACATGATGTGTTGCCCATGGCACGCCCAGCCTGTTTAATAGGCGTTTTTCCTCTGACCAGCAAAGTGCATTTATGTAAAATACTGCTGACTGCCTACCTCCAATCGACGCACAGAAATTGAGGGGTGTCATTAACCTCAAGCAGGAAAGTTAACACAGTGGGCCCCGCGATGCTTCGACAACCGAGAACCCGTCGGTGGCTGAACTATTACCAGCCGAACATAGAAGGGGAGAAGAACTCGCCCCGCAAGCTGGAGACTTTGGGCGCGCGAGGTTGCTGGGGATCATGGACCCTAGTGTTGGACGCTAGTTCGGGGGCTACTGAGGGAGTCCGAGGCTAAGGGGTTCTTGGGCCGCCGGTCTATCTTTCATGGGCCGGATAGGTGGGCCGCTTTGTGACTATTATTGGAAGGCCGAGCTATAAGGCGGCTCCGTGTTTAGGAAGGAGACCTCCGGTGCCCTGGTGTGTCTTGCAAGTCAAGATGGTAGATTCGGCATGTTTACTCCCTGATAGTAACCGACCATGTGTAACCCTAGGTACCCCTGGTGTCTATATAAACCATAGGGTTTAGTGCGTAGGGGGGAGAACCTCCATCATACTCATCTAGGGTTTAGTTCATTTGATCTCGTGGTAGATCGACTCTGTAATTGTCATACACACATCAATACAATCAAGCAGGACGTAGGGTTTTACCTCTTCGAGAGGGCCCGAACCTGGATAAATAATGTCCCTATGCATCCTGTTCTCCATTGATCCAAGATCCACAGCTCGGGACCCCTACCCGAGATCCGCCGGTTTTGACACCGACAGACGGATCAGATCAACTCTTGGTGAAGAAAGAGGAGATTACACATAGATGGCGGGAGTACTTTGACAAGATGTTCAATGGGGAGAGTGAGAGCTCTACCATTGAACTGGACGACTCCTTTGATGATACTAGCAATCATTTTGTGCGGCGAATCCAAGAGTCGGAGGTCAACGAGGCTTTAAAGAGGTTGAACGGAGGCAAGGTGATGGGCCCTGATTGTATCCCCACTAAGGTGTGGAGAGGCCCCGGGTACATAGTGATAGTATGGCTAACCAAGCTTTTCAATCTCATTTTTCGGGCAAACAAGATGCCAGAAAAATGGAGACGAAGTATATTAGTACCAATCTTCAAGAACAAGGGGGGTGTTCAGAGTTGTACTAATTATCGTGGAATTAAGTTGATGAGCCATACAATGATGCTATGGGAGAGAGTCATTGAGCACCGCTTAAGAAGATTGACAAGCGTGACCAAAAATCAGTTTGGTTTCATGCCTGGGAGGTCGACCATGGATGCCATTTTCTTGGTACGACAACTTATGGAGAGATACATGGAGCAAAAGAAGGACCTACATAAAGTGTTCATTGACTTGGAGAAGGCCTATGATAAGATACCGTGGAATGTCATGTGGTGGGCCTTGGAGAAACAGAAAGTCCAAGCAAAGTACATTACCCTCATGAAGGACATTCACGATAATGTTGTGACAAGTGTTTGAACAAGTGATGGCGACACTGATGACTTCCCAATTAAAATATGACTGCATCAGGGGTCAACTTCGAGCCCTTATCTTCTTGCCCTGGTGATGGATGAGGTCACAAGGGACATACGAGGAGATATGCCATAATGTATGTTGTTGTTGTTGTTGTTGTATCTCTCTCTGAGCAGCCACCTTCTTATGGTGGAGGGGGTGGGCTATTTATAGCCAGTGGGCAACCCGACCTGATATGACCAAATTGACCTTGGGTTAATGGCCAATCACAACGGTCGGATTTCAAACACACGCGGCAGCTTTAATTGGGCTACAAGTAAAGCTGACTCAACCAACTCTGGAAGAGATTTCCTCTCATTGTCTTCACTCGAAGACATAGGTATGGGTTGAGCATCACATCAGCGTCTGACTTCGATCACATCGACCACACTTAACAGTACGGTGGTTCCTATGACTCAGGAAAGAAGAAACAAAACTACCAAAAGACTTCGTCTTCGCGTTTCATTATCTTCACGCAATTATCTTCGCATACCACCAATGGTTTCGGCCATCATCAATGTCTTCGGACATTTTTAGGGGTCGTCTTCGACGGTTAAACCGAATCTCCAGGGACTTCTATCTGTGTTATCCTGTGAACTCTCGCAAATACATTAGTCCCTCAACCACATTTGTCTTCAATACTCCAAAACCAAACAAGGGTGGCACTAGATGCACTTACAATCTCCCCCTTTTTGGTGATTGATGGCAAATTGGTTGAAGTTTTCAACGGGGATAAAAATATGTGAAGATAAAGACTTGGAGAATATGATTGCAAGATATAGAGAGCTCCCCCTGAAGATGTGCTTATGAAGATTTTGCTTGGAATGCAAAAGCACATGGCATGTTAGAGTTTGTGGAGATCTCCCCCTATATCTTGTAATCCAATCCCTATGCATTTAAATGATATTTCAAAGATAATGAAATGCATAATAAAAAATGGGCGTCTGCAATATGGCTTCGGGCGCATATGATAAAACTTGAAGTAGCGCCAAAGGTACGGTAAACATAAAGTGTGCAGACGTCCATCAGGACTTAAGTTTTACAACCCAAATAGCAAATGTTCAAAAACAAGAGTTGTAAACTTAACAAAAGTAGTAGCACCCATCCCATATAGGTAGACCCGTTTGAAGACTATCATCCAATGCTTCTCCCCCTTTGTCATCGCATGACCAAAAAGGGACGAAGACATTGAGCACTATGTGTTTTTCACTTTTCAGGTTTACATTACCAAACGAAGTCCAATTGCCACGAAACTTTTTGATGATTTTTTCTGGACCAAAAGAAGACCTGGGAGATTCGGAAGGAAGCTGGGAGCCAAACGAGGGCCCCACAAGCCAACAGGGCGCGCCCTAGGGGGGCGCCGCACCCTGATCGCTTGTGGGCCCCTGATGGCTCCCCCGACCTCGTTCTCTGGCCTATAAATTCTCATATATCGTGAAAACCCTGGAGGCAGTCCCGAAACACTTTCTACGCCGCCGCAAGTCTTTGTTCCGTCGCGAGGCCATCTGGAGCTCCGTTCCAGCACCCTGCCGGAGGGGGGGGGTCGATCACGGAGGGCCTCTTCATCAACCTTGCTGCCCTCATGATGATGTGTGTGTAGTTCACCACAGACCTACGGGTCCGTAGTTAGTACCTAGATGGCAATCTCTCCATCTCTTGAGCTTCAATACAATGATCATCGCATCTTCGCTTTGATCTATCCGATGTAATCCTTTTGTGCAGTGCGTTTGTTGGGATCCGATGAATTGTGGGTTTATGTTCAGATTATTCATGAAAAGTATTTGAGTCACCTCTGAATATTATGATTCTTATTTGCATGATCATTATAGCTTCATAATTCTCTCCGATCTATTGATTTGCTTTGGCCAAGTAGATTGATCTTTCTTCAATGAGAGAGGTGCGTTATAGTAGGTTCAACCTGACGAGTTTCTATATCCCAGTGACAGAAGGGGACAAGTTGTGTCTTTGTGTTGTTGCTACTAAGGTTAACACGATGGGGTTTATTCATATTGCGTGAGTTTACTTTGTCCACACCATGTCATCGTTCTCCATGCATTACTCTGTTTGTCATGAACTTAATACGTAGAGAGGCAAGCATAGAAGCGCTCTTGAAGTGGAATAATAGTAATAGGTGCAGGCAGGAGTCGGCCTATTTGTTTATGGACGTGATGCCTATAAACATATGATCATTGACGTGAAAATCTCATAACTATCTGCTTTTCTATCAATTGCCCAACAGTAATTTGTTACCCAGCGTATGTTGCCTACATGAGAGATGCCTCTAGGGAAAACTATGCCCCCCGGGTCCATTCACTTATAAATTCATAAAAGCTATTATTATCTTGCTGCCATTATTTGTCTTTTATTTTATTTTGCAATTTCAATTATCTACACAACTCATTTGCTTGCAAATAACGAGATCAAGGGGATTGACAACCCTCTTGCCCGCATTGGGTGCAAGTTGTTTGCTCTTTTGTGTGCAGCCGCCGAAGACGGTTGAGGATTGATATTCCTATTGGTTTGATAAACCTTGGTTTCATAACTAAGGGAAATACCTACCCGTATTGTGCTGCAATTACCCGTTCCTCTTCACGGAAAACCCAACGCAGATCACAAGTATCAGGAAGGATTTCTGGCGCCGGTGCCAGGGAATATCATCACCAACTATCAAGTAACTTCACACAAATTATCATTCCTTGTTCATCTTTTTATTTTCTGTTATATTTAGTTTGTTCAATAAATATCAAAAATATTTATCTTTGCTTGTCACTAGTTTACTCCTTTGCTTGTTTTGCTTGCTTGAAAGTTGCTATCATGTCTGATTTTAAAATTAGTGGTTTTTCCGCCTCTAGTGCAGAAGCCCTTGAACATCCAACTTCACCTTGTGCTAAGAATGCTAAAAGAAATTTTGATGAAGTTGCTAAGGAAAAACTTGATAATCTTGCGGATGATGATCCTTCTAAAAGTGAACCCATTATGCAAACAAAGAAACTCCGTATAGGTAGTGGAAATATTATTGGCAAAAGTGTGATTCAAGATTTTTCACTTGTGCGGGATCATTACCATTGATAAGAGGTTCCATTGTTGCTAGAACTACAAGTTATGCGGATGCTATATCTTTGCTTATATTACAGTTGGAAAGACAATTTGTCCATATGCATCCTTTCATACAATGGTTATTTCTAGAATTCTCTAATATTCAGGAAGCTCCTACTAAACGTCTAGCCACTATATTTCTTGTTCAAGAATTTAACAATATCATGCAAGAGGCTAGAGATATATTTTCTCATTATAGGGTTAACTGTGAGTGCCCGCCAATAGAAGGAATTCTTTATGAGTTGGAAGGTATAAGGAAACTAAGATCTACGGATTATGTTGCTTATGATGAAAACCTTAGAAAGAAGGTTCCACCTAATGTCCTAGTTGATAAAATTTCTGAACATAATGATCAATTTGCTATACCAAAACTTGGAATGGGTTATGAGCTTGAGCGAGAATTAAGGAAATATCTTTATCGAAACTTATACAATGAGGAGATGATTATCACTTATGAGAAACCTAAAGAGGAGCCTCCCATTCCTCCTGAAATGGATCTCTCTGATCCTTGTGTTGTGAAGTTTAGTCCCTTTAATTATTTTTTCCTACCTATTAGAAAGCCTGCTGCTGAATGAAGGGAATATGATTATAGCACGACGGATCGTTTCCATGACTACTTCAACACTTGAAACTATGCATTATGCCTAGCTAGGGGCATAAAACAATAGCGCTTGTTGGGAGGCAACCCAATAGTTATCTCTATTTTTGCTTTTTACTTTCTATTTTTTTTTTGATAAAATGATTATTACCTTTATAATTATTGTGTTTTTATGTTTTAATTAGTGTTTGTGCGAAGTAAAGCCATTGGGATGACTCACAAGATGAGTAGAATCGATACTGAAACAAAACAAAAACTTTTGACTCTAGTACAGGAATTTTTATTTTTTACTGGAGCGTGATAATGATCTGAATTTTTTACACAGTATTTCTATACGAATTTTTGAGGTAGTCCTAATTTTTCAGAATTTTTAGAGTTACCGAAGTATAGGTTTTATACAGATTGCTACAGACTGTTCTGTTTTAGACAGATTATGTTTTTGCTTGCATAGTTTGCTTGTTTTGATTATGCTATGGATTGTATCGGGGGGTATAAGACATGGAAAAGTTAGAATACAGTACCTATTATTCAATTATTAAATAGGAATAAATTTATAACAGTACCTAAAGTATTCAATATGTTTCTTATACTAATGGATCTCACGAAGTTTTGTTGAGTTTTGTGTGATGTTTTCATGTTTTGGGTGTCATCACGATGGACAAAGGAATAAGGAGCGACAAGAGCCTAAGCTTGGGGATGCCCAAGGCACCCCAACGTAATATTCTAAGGAAGACTCAAGCGTCTAAGCTTGGGGATGCCCGGGAAGGCATCCCTCTTTCGTCTCAATCCATCGGTATGTCACTTGAAGCTACATTTTTATTCATCACATGATATGAGTTTTGCTTGGAGCGTCGTTTGTTTTTGTTTGCTTTTACTTTTAGTTTTCCACAATCATCGTTTGCTGGACACACATATTTGAGAAACACAGGCCTTCATCATAATTTGTTAGAATACTCTATGTGCTTCACTTATATCTTTCGAGCTTAGCAGTTGCTCCGGTACTTCACTTATATCTTTTTGAGCACGGTGGTGTGTAGATTTTATAGAAATAATTCCACTCTCGCTCTGCACTTATATTTGTTTGAGAGTTAAAAAATAGTGACAGTAATTTGCATGGGTCATAAGACTAGTCCAAAAATAATAGGTATTCAATGAGTGATAATTAAAACCATCATGTAGCACATATAGAGAAATTGTGGGTTAATGATATTGATGTGATAATATGAAAAAGGTGTGAGTTCATAATTGTTGATTCGTAGAAGTGTCGATATTAAGAGAGGTTAACTTCTTGTTCATCTAAAAATTAAAAGGGCATGGTGATGATGTGTGAGCATTCTTATTCCTCGTCGAAATCCTAGTGTTGTTTCGGGTCGGAGGCGCATGATGGTTAACTCCTACCAACCTCCTCCCTCGGGGCATGTGAGTAGTACTTTGATTTGTGATAAAACTAATAAAACTTTGCAATAAGTATATGAGTTCTTTATGATGTGAAACCATGGACATATGAAATCTAACCTCCTCATATTTTCTAGCCTCTTCGGTACCGTGCATTGCCCCTTCTCACCTTGAGGATCGGTGCAACTTTCTCTGGAGCATCCAAACCCCGTGGCATGATATGCTCTGTTGCACATAAGACTCATTATATATTCCTCAAAACAGCCACCATACCTACCTATCATTGCATTTTCATAGCCATTACGAGATATATTGCAATGCAAATTGCATCGTCACATGACTAGTTCGTTCATCATCATATTGCTTTGCATGATCATATAGAGCAGACATAGTATTTGTTGCAAAAGCCACCGTTCATCATATTTTTGATACATGTCACACTAGATCTTTGCACATCCTAGTACACTGCTAGAGGCATTCATATAGAGTCATATCTTCCTATCAGTTCTTCATATTGAGTTGTAAGTAAATACAAGTATGATGATCGTCATTATTAGAGCATTGTCCTAGTGAGGAAATAAAAATGGGGGAGGCCAAATGAGCTCACCATAATGGAAAAAAATGAATGGGAGAAAATGAGAGAAGGGACTTTGCTACTATCCTTTACCACAATTGTGCCTCAAAGTGGCACCTTGTTCCTCATATAGAGAGTCTCATGTTATGTCATTTTCATATGCTAGTGGGAATTAATTTTTCATTATTATAAACTTGGCTTGTATATTCCTATGACGGGCTTCCTTAAATGCCCGAGGTCTTCATGAACAAGCAAGTTGGATGCACACCCCACTTAGCTTCAGTTGAGCTTTCATACACTTATAGCTCTAGTGCATCATTTGCATGGCAATACCTACTCCTTGAATCTCGATAGCCCGTTTGTACGCCTAGTTGATGTGAGACTATCTTCTCCACTTTTTACCCCTTTTATATCTACCACCATATTCTATTCCACCTATATGCTATGTCCAATGGCTCACGCTCATGTATTGCGTGAAGAATAAAAAGTTGATGTATATTGAAAAAGTACGATCCAATTGTCTGACTTGGACACCGTGGTGCTTGACATTTGTATTAATGTGGTGAAATGGAGCCATGCCTTGCTAATATAATAAGATGAATGGGGGTAAACATTCTTTGAGGATCGTATACTTTGAAAGATTAATGATTTTGTTTCTTATGCTTATAAGTATTGCTATGTTAATATTTGTTAGTTCACCCTTTCTCAATGAGCATACATGCAAAAGATAACATAATGGGTAGCATGTCACATCAAAAATTCTGTATTTATCATTTACCTACTCGAGGACGAGCAGGAATTAAGCTTGGGGATGCTTGATACGTCTCAACGTATCTATAATTTTTTATTGTTCCATGCTGATATATTATCATTCTAGGATACTTTTTAAGTATTTATTTACAAATCTATATTATTTTTGAGCACTAACCTATTGACCCAGTGCCCAGTGCCAGTTGTTGTTTTCTGCATGTTTTTCACTTTTCAGATTTACGGTACCAAACAAAGTCCAATTGCCACGAAACTTTTTGATGATTTTTTCTGGACCAAAAGAAGACCTGGGAGATTCGGAAGGAAGCCAAGAGCCACACGAGGGCCCCACAAGCCAACACGAAGTGCCCTAGGGGGGCGCCCTGATGGCTTGTGGGCCCCTAGCGGCTCCCTCGACCTCGTTCTCTAGCCTATAAATTCTCATATATCGTGAAAACCCTGGAGGCAGTCCCGAAACACTTTTTACGCCACCGCAATTCTCTGTTCCGCCGCGATCCCATCTGGAGCTCTGTTCCGGTGCCCAGCCGGAGGGGGGATCGATCACGGAGGGCTTCTTCATCAACCTTGCTAACCTCATGGTGATGTGTGAGTAGTACACCATAGACCTAGGGGTCCGTAGTTAGTACCTAGATGGGTATCTCTCTCTCTTTTCATCTTCAATACAATGATCATCGCATCTTCGCTTTGATCTATCCGATGTAATTCTTTTGTGCAGTGCGTTTGCTGGGATCCGATGAATTGTGGCTTTATGTTCAGATTATTCTTGAAAAATATTTGAGTCACCTCTGAATATTATGATTCTTATTTGCATGATCATCATAGCTTTGTAAATCTCTCCGATCTATTGAAATAGTTTGGCCAACTAGAATGATATTTCTTCAGTGAGAGGGGTGCGTTGTAGTGGGTTCAATTTGGCGGTGCTCTATGTCCCAGTGACAGAAAGGGACAAGACACGTCTTTGTATCATTGCCACTAAGGATAAAAAAATTTGGTTAGTTCATATTATCGAATTCTCTTTGTCTACATCATGTCATTGTTCTCCAAGCATTACTCTGTTTTACTTAATACTCTAGATGCATGCTGGATAGCGGTCGATGGGTGGAGTAATAGTAATAGGTGCGGGCAGCAGTCGGCCTATTTTCTTATGGACGTGATGCCTATATATACATGATCATTGCCGTGAATGTCACATAACTATGCGATTCTCTATCAATTGCCCAACAGTAAAAAAATTTACCCACCGTATGTTTCCTACATGAGAGATGCCGCTAGGGAAAACTATGGCCCCCGAGTCTATTCACTTATATATTTACAAATGCTATCAATACCTTGCTGTCATTATTTACCTTTTATTTTATTTTGCAATTTATAATTATCTACTATCATCTACACACTTCACTTGCTTGCAAATAACGAGATCAATGGGATTGACAACCCTCTTGCCGCGTTGGGTGCAAGTGTTTGCTCTTTTGTGTGCAGTCGTTGAAGACGGTTGTTGGCAGATATTACTATTGGTTAGCTAAACCTTAGTTTTTAACTATGGGAAATACTTATCCATATTATGCTGCAATTACTCGTTCCTCTCCACGGAAAACCCAACATAGATCACAAGTATCAGGAAGGATTTCTGGCGCCATTGTCGGGGAATATCATCAACCAACTATCAAGTAACTTCGCAAAAATGTTCATTCACTTGTTCTTCTTTTCATTTGCTGTTATATTTAGTTTGCTTCATAAAAAACAAAAATACGAAAATATTTATCTTTGCTTGTTACTACTTTACTTCGTTTGTTACTAGTTTACTTGTCTTGCTTGTTCGGTCCCCATTTCTTAAGATACTACTTGATACGTCTCCAACGTATCGATAATTTATGAAGTATTCATGCCATATTCTCCTATGTTTACAACACATTTATATTGTTTTGATGCACTTTATATGATTTATTTAGAACTAACTCGGACTAATGCTGTTTTCAGCAGAATTATCGTGGTGTTGTTTTTTGTGCAGAAAATGAAAGTTCTCGGAATCGCACGAAACTCTTTTAGGAGGAAATAAGCCACATTGGAGAGAAGAACCACCAGAGGGGGGCCACCCATGGGCCACAAGCCATCTGGCCACTCCCCCCCAGGGGCGCGGCCAGATACGTGGTGGGCCCCTCGTGGCTCCGTGTGGCGTGATTCCAACGCTGAAAAATTCTATAAATCCCAGAAACTCCAGAAATAAAGGGAGACTCTTCGTTCCGCTGCCGCAACTCTCTGTATCGACGAAAAACTAATCTGGAGGCATTCCAATACCCTGCCGGGGAGGGTAGATCATCTCCGGTGGCCATCTTCATCATCCCGATGGAGGTCATGACGAGGAGGGAGTAGTCCACCCTCGGGGCTGACGGTTTGTACCAGTAGCTATGTGTTCAATCTCTCTCTCTCTCGTGTTCTTGAGATGGCACGATCTTGATGTATCACGGGCTTTGTTAATATAGTCGGATCATATGAAGTTATTCCCTTGCTACCTTGTTGTGATGAATTGAATCTTCACCTTTGAGATCTCGTTATGTTGGATTGAATATTATGGTTTGAGAACACTTGATGTACGTCTTGCGTGGGATACCCGTAGCGACATTGGGGTATTCTATTGATTCACTTGATATATGTTAAGGCATCAACTTGCAGATTCTGGTGACCTTGGGAATCTACGCATAGGGGTTGATTGCACGTTTTCATACCACGTTCTCCGATAGAAATCTTGGGGTGCTCCTTGAAGTTCTTTGTGTTGGATTGAATATGATAGATCTGAAATTGTTTCATGCATGTCGCATAATTTACCCACGGATACTTGAGGTGACATTGGAGTATCTAGGTGACATTAGGGTCGATTGATATGTATCATTGGTGTTATTTTAGTACGAACTCTACGGCTGTTTGTGACACTTATAGGAATAGCTCAAAAGATTGATCGAAAAGAGTAACTTTGAGGTGGTTCTACTACCTACACCAATTTCATCTTATTCTTCTCCGCTAGATAGGAACTTTGGAGTGATTCTTTGTTGCACGTTGAGGGATGATCATATGATTCAACTATGTTAGCATTGTTGGGAGATTGCACTAGTGAAAGTATGAACCCTAGGCCTTATTTCCAAGCATTTATACACCATTTTGCTCGCTGTTTTACACTTGCTACCTTGCTGTTTTTATATTTTCAGATTACAAAAACCTATTTCTACCATCCATATTGCACTTGTATCACTATCTCTTCCCCTAACTAGTGCACCTATGCAATTTTCCATTGTATTGGGTGTGTTGGGTACACAAGAGATTTCTTGTATTTGATTGCAGGGTTGTTGGAGAGAGACCATCTTCATCCTACACCTCCCACGGATTGATAAACCTTAGGTCATCCACTTGAGTGAAAATTGCTATTGTCCTACAAAACTCTGCGCTTGGAGGCCCAACACGAGTCTACAAGAATAAAGTTGCGTAGTAGACATCAAGCTCTTTTCGGGCGCAGTTGCCGGGGAGGTGAGTGCTTGAAGGTATATCTTTAGATCTTGCAATTAAATATTTTTGTTTCTTGTTTTTCACTAGTTTGGTTTTATAAAAGAAAACTACAACATAAACATAAATGGATCCTCATCCACTTGCTAATCTTTTCAAAAGATCCGATTATGTTGGAACAATTGCTAGTGAGAGTTCACTAGATTATATTTATGAGGTCTTGCTTGAAAATCATGAATCTAAAAATTGTGAAATTTATAAAGTGATTCATGATAGTTCCTTGAATGAAAAGCATGATTGCCATGTTGTTAGTATGAATTCTCTGAATACCCATGATGCTAATGATGATTGCACTAGTCATGATAAAAAGATATCCTATAAGCATGTCAATTTTTGTGGAGTGAATAAAATTTGTAAAGACATGCCATGTAGGGATGATAGATTTTGTAAGAAGCATAAACAAGATCAAACTAATTGGTGGCTTAAAGTGATAGATGAACTTGCCACAACATTATGCTCTCTTCATCCCATTACTTGTGAACTTTGCAATAGGGTTGGTCATCTTAATTTCCAATGCATGCTTTTTCATGACCGAACCGTTTCCAAATATTGTGATAATTTTATCTCCTGTGAACTCTATAATGAACTTTGCTTGTTTTTGGGGAATGAAGAATTATCACATAAAAATGATTGGTTTGATATATTCATTACCATAAATGATAATGAAACTAATCTACAAGAAATCTATATGTTTTGCGTAGTGAATTGCAATGAGAATGCTTATATTGCCAACTATAGAAATAATGAGAAACCAATAGAATATAAAAGGAATACTAATGAAAGGATAAAGGTCTCCCAATACGCTCCCATTATTTCTCATGATAAATCAGGTTGCAAGGAAGACTTTTCCAATCTCTTCAATAAGGAGATTAGAAAAACTACTTAAACCCACAAAAAATGTGGTAAAGGAGAAGAAGAAAAGAATAAAAGCTAAAGGTAAAAAGGTATCTCTCCCAAATAATGTTGCTCCTATAATCGTTGAAAATGAATACGAAAGTAGTTGGGATCATGATACACTTGATGATTATTTTGTTATGCCTACTACTTGTTGTGATGAGGATGATTGGGAAGTTAATGATACGCCTTATAATATTGAAAATCTCTTTGGCACCAACTTGGAAAACTATGATGATAATTTTTACACTATTGGTGCTATTCATGCTATGGATGCTTATGCTAATGATTCGCAAACCCACAAGCTTGGGGATGCTATGCTTGATGAGAATGACATATTTGAGAATATATTTGCTAGAATTGATGTCTATCGCAAGCTTGGGGATGATATGCATAATGGAGATGATCTTTTTAGTTCCCCCACTTCCAATGATCAAATTTGTTATGATGATTACATGCCTCCTATTTATGATGATTATTGTGATAATACTTATGTTATGAAAAGTAGTGATGATTATTATTATACAACTTGTCACAATTATGAACACCCTTTCTCTGAACGTTACTCTTTTAATGTGGAAACAATTTATAATATTCAAGTCTCCTATGATACTCCCACTACTATGTATGAGAAGTTTGCTTGGGGGGAGAATAATAAATTTTCTATGCATGTGAATCATGAAAAGAATGCTTTATGTGATAGTTATATTGTGGAATTCCTTCATGATGCTACTGAAAACTATTATGAGGGAGGAACTTATGCTTGTAGGAATTGCAATAATATCAAGTTTCCTCTCTATGTGTTCAAAATCTTGAAGATATGCTTGCTTTGCCTTCCTATGCTAGTTGATTCTTGCTCCCATAAATTGTTTGCTCACAAAATCCCTATGCATAGGAAGTGGGTTAGACTTAAATGTGCTTGTCATGTGATTCATGATGCTCTCTTGCATTTTCAACTTTTATTCCTATACGAGCATCATTGAAATCATCATGCCTAGCTAAAAGGCATTAAAGAAAAGCGCTTGTTGGGAGACAACCCAACACTTTTATCTTATGTTTTTATGTGTTCACATGATTAAGCTACTGTAGTAATCATGTTTCGTGTCTTTTATTTCAATAAAGTGCCAAGTAAAGCCTTTGGAATGACTCACAAGATGAGTAGAATTGATGCTGAACCAAAACAGTAACTTTTGACTCCAGTACAGGAATTTTAATTTTTTACTGGAGTGTGATAATGATCTGAAATTTTTACACAGTATTTATATACAAATTATTCAGGTCTTCCTAATATTTCAGAATTTTTAAAGACAGGGAAGTATGGTTATACTACAGATCTTCACAGACTGTTCTGTTTTTGACAGATTCTGTTTTGCATGCATAGTTTAGTTGTTTTGGTGTTTCCATAGCTTATATTTAGTGATATAAATCATGGGAATTGTAGAATAAAGTAGGTATTATGTGAGAACAATTATGAATCTTGTCTTGACAGTACCTAAGTGAATGATCTATATTTATTATACTAACCCATCTCACGAAGTTCCGTTAAGTTTTGTGTGATTGAAGTTTTCATGTTTTGGGTGAGACACCGATATGAGGAGAATAAGGAGTGACAAGACACTAAGCTTGGGGATGCTGAAGTATCCTCCAAGGTAATATCCAAGGATGACTCAAGCGCCTAAGCTTGGGGATGCCCCGGAAGGCATCCCCTCTTTCGTCTTCAACACTATCGGTATATCTTACTTAGAGCTATATTTTTATTTGTCATATAATATGTGTTTTGCTTGGAGCGTCATTTTATTTTGTTAGTATTTGCTTGCTGTTATTTATAATCTTGTTTTTCAATAAAAATTTCCAAGAATTGCCTTAAGATGTCTCTATTGCATGTTTGATATGTGCTGTGTAAAAACAGAAACTTTTGCTGTAGTGTTTGAATTTTCATATTTTACTGGAACGTGGAAAGTTTCTGAAATTTTTACAGTGTTTTCATATAAATTCTATATCACATCCTAAATTTTCATAATTTTTTGAGTTACAGAAGTACACCGTTTTCATAAATTGCTACAGGCTGTTCTGTTTGGACAGATTGCTGTCATAATTTTGTTATCTACTTATCCTATAGTTTCCATAGCCTATATTGGTAGATATAAATTGTGGAAATGATAGTAAACAGTAGATGATGTTTGAAAATTATTTTGCAACTTTTCTTGGCATTACATGAAGTGTTGATTTATTCTTATGTGTACTAACCTATCTCACGAGTTATTTTCAAGTTTTTGTGGATGAAGTTTTTGAGAATAGGTGAAACAGTGATATGAGAGGATTTGACGAGATACAAAAGCTCAAGCTTGGGTATTCCCAAGGCACACCAAGTAAATATTTCAAGATGTCTCAAGCATCTAAGCTTGGGGACGCTATGCATCCCACCTCTCTTCATCAACAATTATCGGTTAGCCTATGTTGAGCCTAAATTTTTATTTGTCCACATGATATGTGCTATTCTTGGAGTGATATTTTTCTTTTGCTTGATGTTTAAATAAAATACTCAGATCTGAAAATATTTATTGAGAGAGAGAGAGAGCCCTCACATAGCTACTTGATTGTTTACCTACTCATTGATCTTCACTTATATATCTTTTGAGAGTAGTTTGAGGTTTACTCATGTGCTTCACTTATATCCGGAGAGTAATTGTGAATGAATTGAATATCATAAATATGAAATTATCAATGTGCTGTATGCTTAGTAGTAGCTTCACATCTGGTTTATAAAGTAAAATCTATTGAAGTTTGACAATCATCAAATTGGTCATACAAGCAATTCATGAATGATTAGTATAAGAAAGAGAACTTTCACATACAAATATATTATCTTGGACATCTTTTATGATTGTGAATACCCATCAATTATTTTCAAACTTGATCAAATAGTTGAAGTTGGACAAGGAAGACAACGTAATGGTTATGTTTGGGTATATTTGCATAGAAGTTATATTGTTATGGATCCTCCAACATGTGGTGCTTGTTTAGAACCTTTTGCTAGCGAAAACTCCATACTAAGTAGAGATACTACTTGTGCATCCAAATCCTTGAGCCAAGTTTCTTCCATGAGAGTCCACCATACCTACCTATATATGGCATTTCACTGCCATTCCAAGTAAATTTGCATGTGCCACCTCTAAACATTCAAATAAACATCTGTTTTGTGTGCTCGTACCGCTCATGGAGCGATGGGGCGGTCATTATCTTCCATGCTAAGCGAGTTATTCTCAAGATGAGTGTTTATTCACTTGTCATTGCACGAGAGAGGCTGGTAAAAAGGATTCCCAGTCCTGCATAATACAAAAATAACTAAACAAAACCCCCCTAGAATGTTGATTGTTTGGAGGGCAACCGTGGATTCGGTCAGCCAAGGAATGTGTTTGAATGGTGGAGGGGGAGTAAAATTTTAAATTCTGTTTGGGAACCGCCAATAATGTGATTAGCATGGAAGATATTGAATACTCTGTTGTGACGTTGACAGGAAAGGCACACCACTCAAAATTACATATTCATCCCTGTTTTAAACAATGAGTTCTCGCACATATGCAAATCCCTGCTCCCCTCTACGAAGGGACAATCTATTTACTTTCATGTTACTTACTTTCATGTTGAGTCAACTTCTTATTCCAACCTCAATCTATTAGTTGGCAAGCACCATGTGGTGGGGAAAGATCCAAACATATATATCCGCTCAAATATATTTGATCATGATTCATTATTGTTGACCATTATCTTTATGATAAGTATGTTGGGAGGCGAAACTTTAAGCCCCTATCTTTCTCTGTGTTCAATGGGTGTTGTTTGTTCTAAAAATATGCCTTGAGTATTAGCAATCATAAAAGACCATATGATAATTGAGTATGTGGAGCTCTTACTAGAATTGATGATGCATTGAAATTGTTTGGTGACCAAGAACATAGATTGTTAAGTTTCAATAGAATGCATTGTTTGAACCATGACATGTGAATTGATTGCTACTTTATCATGATGATTTTTTATGAGGAAAAGTTGATGGTTATGATGCTAGAAAAGTGACTGAAATTATCAATGATCAAAACTATTCACTAAGCTAGCATTCACACTTCATAAATTATTTCTTTTATCATTTACCTACTCGAGGACGAGCAGGAATTAAGCTTGGGGATGTTGATACGTCTCCAACATATCGATAATTTATGAAGTATGCATGCCATATTCACCTATGTTTACAATACTTTTATATGGTGTTGATGCACTTTATATGATTTATTTAGAACTAACCCGGACTAACGTTGTTTTCAGCAGAATTATCGTGGTGTTGTTTTTTGTTTAGAAAATGAAAGTTCTCGGAATTGCCCGAAACTCATTTGTGATTTTTTCTGGAGGAAATATGCCACATTGGAGCAAGGCCACCCTTGGGCCACAAGCCATCTGGTCGTCCCCCCTAGGGGAACGGCCAGATATGTGGTGGGCCCCTCGTGGCTCCGTGTGGCGTGATTCCAACTCTGAAAAATCCTATAAATCCCCGAAACCCTAGAAATAAAGAGAGACTCCTCGTTCCGCTGCCGCAACTCTCTGTATCACGAAAAACCAATCTGGTGGCGTTCTAGTACCCTGCCGAAGAGGGTAGATCATCTCCAGTGGCCATCTTCATCATCCCGGCGGAGGCCATGATGAGGAGGGAGTAGTCCACCCTCGGGGCTGACGGTTTGTACCTGTAGCTTTGTGTTCAATCTCTCTCTCTCTCTCTTTCTCTCGTGTTCTTGAGATGGCACGATGTTGATGTATCACGGGCTTTGTTAATATAGTCGGATCATATGAAGTTATTCCCTTGCTACCTTGTTGTGATGAATTGAATCTTCACCTTTGAGATCTTGTTATGTTGGATTGAATATTATGGTTTGAGAACACTTGATGTACGTCATGCGTGGGATAACCGTAGCGACATTGGGGTATTCTATTGATTCACTTGATATATGTTAAGGCATCAACTTGCGGATTCTGGTGACCTTGGGAATCTATGCATAGGGGTTGATTGCACATTTTCATACCACTTTCTCCAATAGAAATCTTGGGGTGCTCCTTGAAGTTCTTTGTGTTGGATTGAATATGATAGATCTGAAATTGTTTGATGCATGTCACATAATTTACCCACGGATACTTGAGGTGACATTGGAATATCTAGGTGACATTAGGGTCGATTGATATGTATCATTGGTGTTATTTTAGTACGAACTCTGAGGCTGTTTGTGACACTTATAGGAATAGCTCAAAAGAATGATCAGAAAGAATAAATTTGAGGTGGTTCTACTACCTACACCAATGTCATCTTATTGTTCTCCGCTAGATAGGAACTTTGGAGTGATTCTTTGTTGCACGTTGAGGGATGATCATATGATTCAACTATGTTAGTATTGTTGGGAGATTGCATTTGTGAAAGTATGAACCCACTACAAGAAATATGTCAACTTGCGACCATCAATATTGGTCACTGAATGGTCATTATTTTTCATTTACGACCTTTTTGTGACCAAAAATAGTTGGTCAAAAGCTGACCGTCTTTAATGAAACTTAACGACCAAACTAAAAGGTTGTTGCTCCTATGACCAATTGTTTTGGTCGTTGGTTGTCTGCCCGGGCCACGTCGGATCCAACGTGGCAAGCTGACGTGGCAAAATTGCGACCAATTGAATTGGTCGTTGCTTAGAATCAGCCCGGTCCAATACGGTGTCTATATGGGCCGAGCCCATTAATTCAGCCCTTTTAATATATATTTTCCTATTAATTTTCGCTAGCTACATGGGCCTAGCCCAGCAATTCGGCCTTTTTTGTTTTCTTAGCTTCTTCCATTTTTCTGGGCCTCAACCTTTTTGCGGTCCATTTTTTTTATTCTTTGAAACTTTTTTCGTTTCATTTTTGTCCAGTATTGTTTGGGCCAAGGCCTCTTCCAGCCCATCAATATTTTCAGCCCACTAATTCAAAGGACTGGACGACAGAGAAACAGTTGAGTTTTTCTTTCAATTTTGCTATCAAAGCAACATTTGTTTTGCCGTACAATCGTACATCATTTTTTGCAGTTACATCTTCATCACATTATCTATACATAAGAAGCAGGAACTAAAGGATTGTCATCTACTACTATAACAAACGACAGCCATGCAACAAAAAAGATCATCATAACCTAAGGGCATCTCTCCAGCAGCATATCTCAGAGATGACTGCCATGCTGTAGATTGGATTTGGTTGCAGCCCTTCCAGCTTGCTAAGGGCATCTCTCCAGCAACATATCTCATAACCTAAAAAGAGAACTTAAACCAGCATAAGAATTTGAAACTTCTTGTCCTGCCAAAATATTAGTACTTTTTTAAAACAAAGGATTATAGGCAAAAGTTATTTCCACAGCCGTTTGGTGGATACTGATGGTAGTTTGAGCTGGTAGGCTGATTAGTTCAGTAAGTGTGTTAAACAACCAGGTGCATTTTTCTCTAAAACCTAATCAGGTATATAGTTCAAAGTGTGCTAAGCATGTGACAGAAAGCATTTTCTCTATTTCAGCATGATAGACCATAAAAAAATAACTTGCTAATTGCAGGTTTACTAACTAAAGATCCTGTTGTCGCCAACCAAAAGCATTAGGCAATGAAGAACAATAAAGTATGTCTATATACATCCGTATGTAATTCCTAGTGAAATCTCTAAAAAGACTTATATTTAGGTACGGAGGGAGTACTTATTATTATTTTTAACAAGATCATTATACTTATCTAGAATATGCCTATTCATCAAGATTGGGAATTGAATTGGCACATATGACAAACTTAGCAGCAAGCAAATTACAGAATATAGCTTTAGCATTAGAGAATTACCATGTAACTGTTGAGCAGACATTAATAAACAAAAAACAATATCCTACCTATCTGTTATTTTTGTATGTGGATTCACTCACTGTAAACAAGGTAATACCAACACAGTGGTTTGTACAATAACAGGAACAACTTGGTATTACACACAGAGCTCTATACATAGGTAAAAGTCCTAATTAACTGTAGGTAGCATGATCTGTGTTGACAGTTTGACATATCTGATAAGCATTATTTGCATATCATACACATGGATACCGCTTTTGTTTCTATAATATAACAATAACGTCATGTGTGCTCTAATCCGTCCAAGCAAAACTTTAGGAGCACCAAAAGCTCGAGGCAAAGTATGGAAAGTATCATCACAGATTTAACATACTTAGCAAACTTATCACCAATACCGTCTCTCCAAACATAGGAACAGAACTGCAGTGTAAGCATGCCTCGCATTAGGACTCAAGGATGCACGTGAAATGATATTAGCAAAAAACATAGCATTGCAGCCACTGGAATGGAATGAAGTTGCTGGACAGACCGGTCAGGCCAATGTATCTGGTAGAGGTCGATGTTATCCACACCTAATCGACGCAAACTACAACAATAAAAGATGAGCATATAAAACATTCAGATATCTAAAGTTATGAACAGAAAATAACTAGCTTCTGAACTTAGAAGAGAAGATCAAACATGCTCTTTGTTGGTAAGCCGTTCTGAACAGAAAATGACTAGCTTCTGAACTTAGAACAAATAATCAAGTAGTATCTAAAGTTATGAACAGAAGGAGATCGGTATCAATTTTCTAATCTGAAACAAGCTGTGTTCTTAGTAATTAAATTGACCAACCTGCTATCGATGGCCTCCGTCATGTTCCTGGAGTCGAGAGCCACTGTCCCGCCATGGATCCATGATCAAGAACGAAGCCGCCGGGGTAGCGAGGCTGGGCGCCGAGGTTGTCGAGGTTCATATTCAGGGCATGCACAGCACGGGCGGGGACAAGAACCATCGAGCACCCTGCAATGACGCGAAAAGCACCAAACGAGAAGAATATTTAGCAACGAACGAACGCCACTCAACGAATCAACAACCAAAACGGGCAAAAGGCACGAGCGACGCACTTGACTTTTTCTTTGGCTATGCGGGGGCACCGGCCGGGCGCGGGAGGAAGACGCTGGTGCCGTTGCGCTCGCGCTTGGCCTCTGGTCGCGCATGCCCTTGCATAGGCCATAGGAGACCCACACGTTCCCATGCAAGCCTGGTCTAAAAGCCACATAATAGAGGACCCTGATGTCCAATAAGAAGCAAAATTTCAGCACCAAATATAGTGTGGCATTCTCCATCGCTCGTTACAGCAGCTCCCAGGCACAAGGATAGTAGCATCACGGCAGCTCTCACTGAACAATACCGCGGCATAATCAATCCCAAAAACAACATGGTCTACCTGCCAGTGGCAGCACCCAAAACCAACTAAGATAATCCCCAAATCCACGCTTCCGAGCTGGAATTGAGGTAAACCCAGACGCCACTGACCCGCACACGCAGGAACCACACGCCTACTCCAGCAAGTAAACTGGACAATCCGAGGATGAGTAGTTGAAGTAGACAAGAGAGCGGGAACGAACCTGTCCTGCTGGAGCCACTGCTCCTCGAGCGAGAAGCATCCCCCCATGGGAGACCGCCCTGAGATCGTCGCGCGTCTTTCTCCGCAGCCCCTCTCCTGCTAGTCCCGCCTCCCCATCGCCTGCCCCCGGCTAGATCCGCGTGCCGCACCAGCCGGGGAAATTCCCACCGCAATCGCCGACCGCGCACTGTCCCCGACCGCCGAAGCGCCGGCGTGTGCTGCAGGTGCGTTTTCAGGAGATGAAAGTGCAGGGTCGGATCCCCGTGCCCATGCCTGCATCAGACACGCACCACCGTCAGCGCCGTGCGGATCGGTCGGCCGAGGGCCGATCTGGAGGAGGAGGAGGGAGATCTGGAGGAGGGGAAGGGAGATCTGGGGGAGGGGAGGGGGGCTTACAGGAGATCCACCCGAGACACCGGCCCGGCCACCACCACCGCCGGCGGCTTGCTCACCGCCGTGGCCATGGCGGCCAGGTGCAGAAGCAGCAGCAACAGCGCGGCCGCGCTCCAGTCGTGGTCGTACCGGCGAGCAGAGCAGAGCAGAGGAGGCTTTGGTCGCGGTCGCGGCGGCGGCAGCCAGCGATCACCTCGCCGGGCGTGATGGGGCCGAAGACCTCCATCCCGTCCCGCGCGAGATCCCGATCCCGATGGGGGAGATAGGGGAGGCTGCTGATGGCGAGCTGTGGGAGGGACAAGGCGGTGGCGGCGGCGATGTGGGAGACGAGGGGAGGGGTGGATCGGTCTGGGTGGAACCACGAGTGGGTCTGGGTAGGGTTGGGTCTTCTCTGTTTGGATCTGTTGAGAGACGTTGGATCGGTTGGCTTTGACGGCTCAGATCAGCTACAATGGGGTGATCCGTGGGAAAGGTGGTTCTCCGTCCTGATTGGTCAGACATAAGTGTCATTTAAAATGCATTTTAAAAACGGCATAAAATTTAAAATATAAAAACTTTTGCATTATATCATTATATGTGACCTAGTTATCAGGAAAAATAGCAAACTAGGAATACGACAAATATTTCAAAAAAACTATTCTCAAAAATGAGATATCATGTATGAAGATTCATGGTTTTCAAGCAAAATGACCAATGTTATGGGCACATTCATTGAATAGTTTGTTTAAATGATATCATATTGTGCAAAAGGGTGCATCTTGGAACCGCAAACAATGTTGTCAAATGGAGTTTTCATTTTCTTTTCACAAAAAAATCATTTTCCATTTTCCGTGTGCCCAAGATGAGTTTTTTTGTAAAGGGCCTACCATATATTTCTTGAATAATTGAACCAAATCAATTTTCTAAAATATTAGGACATATTTAATGTACAATTGAACAATTGGTTGGGTGTCAAAAGTTTTGATCCACCTCTCGTGAAAAAGACAAATTTCTGCCGATTCAGTTGGAAGCGGGTCAAATTTGAACTGCAACTGCCTTATAGTTTGCTCTTTATTTTTTCCAAAAATCATTTTTAGGTACATAAGTATCTATTTAATCAGAGATACATGGTTTGGTGGCGAGACATCGAGGTTTGGACGGTGGACGATGGCCCCAACTCCAGAGCGCGCAAACTAGCATGCCAGCCACGTGGTCACCGCGTGACCTTAGCATTGCCACGCATTCTGGGCGTCCTAGGCTTGTCTGATGGGTTGGGTACACCCCCGGTAGGTGTTAGGAATAAGAATACAACAGAACAATCTCACGAGGAGACTGAACTAAGCTCAAACATGAATTAGCACCCAAGTGTTTGATTAGCAGTGGGGGAAGCGAACATGGCCAATGGGCCTGAGTTTTGGCTGAGGATGATAATCTACGAAGGAGTCTGTCTTTGCAAATTTTCATCTCAAATGGAGGAGCCTAGGTGGCACTTGCTTTGCAAAGTACCACACTGGACGTAAATATGAATGTTGAATCTGGGCTCAAATGAATGAATGGATTGAGCTGCAATTTGGTGGAGGATAGTCATTTGGGCGTAGGAAGGCACTGTCAAAATTTGATACCATTTGGACATGCCAAAGTGGTACTTCCTTCACAATGCTCTTCTCTGGACAGAAAATAGAAATTGATGCCGGGCCCACATAGATGATTGGATTGAGCTGCAATTTTGAGGAGGGTGATAATATGGGCATATTAAGAAACTGTACAAATTTCATACCATTTGGATAAATAAAAATGCTACTTACTTCACAATGCTATCCAATGAATAGAAAATTTGGAAAAATATTGAGGAAAATTGGATACAATAAAATCAGATAAAATTTGGTTTAGGGAGGTTCTATGGGCATGATCATGTCGTGGAAAATTCTCAGCAATTATAAAGCAATATAAAATATAGTTGCTTCACAAATTGAAAATATTACCAGAAACAAAGATTGGATGGTGAGCTCACATGGATTATTATATGAGGATCAAATTTTGTGGAGAGCTATGATTTGGGCATATAGAATATGTGGAAAAAATTCAGATCATTAGGAGATGCCTAGCTAGTACTTACTTCACAAAGCTTCTAGCTGAACAGAAACTTTGAAAATTTGCGAAGGAAGATTTAATCGGAAAATTGAGCTGAATTTTGTCATGAGGCAATGATTTGGATAGAAAAGAGTGCCCAAAAATGTTCAGCTCGAATGGAGGAGCCCAGGTGGCACTTGCTTTTCAAAGTACCACATTGGACAGAAATATGAATGTTGAATCTGGGCTCAAATGAATGAATGTATTGAACTTAAATTTTGTGAAGGGTGGTTATTTGCGCATAGGAAGGCACTGTAAAAATTTGATACCATTTGGACATGCCAAAGTGGTACTTCCTTCACAATGCTATTCTCTAGACAGAAACTTGGAAAAAATATTGAGAGAAATTGGCTAAATGAAAAGAGCTCAAATTTGGTGGAGGCAAGTTATATAGGTAGAAACATGCCCTGGTAAAGTTTAAGAAATAATTAAGCAATATAAAATATAGTTGGTTCACAAACTGAAAATATGACCAGAATAAAAGATTGGATGACGAGCACACATGGATTGCTGGATAAATCTAAAATTTTGCGCATAGTGATTATTTGAGTATCTGAAACATTTGGAAAAATCTCAGGTCATTTATATAATCCTATCCAGTACTTTCTTCACAAAGCTTCTCTCTGAATAGAAACTTTGGAAATTTGCTGATGAAGATTTACTAGGCAAATGGAGATGAATATTGACATGTGGCAATGACTTGGATATGGAAGAGATGAATATTGCCAATATGGACAAAAAATAGAAATTGATGCTGGGCTCAAATAGATATTGGATTGAGCTTCAATTTGGAGAAGGATGATAATTTGGGCATATGAAGGCACTCTAAAAATTTCATACCATTTGGATAAATAAAAATGGTACTTCCTTCACAATGCTCTCCACTGAACAGAAAATTAGGGAAAATATTGAGGGATATTGGATAAATTAAATGAGCTAAAGTTTGGTGGAGGGAGGTTCTATGGGCAGGGTCATGTCCCGGTAAATTTTCAGCAATTATAAAGCAATATAAAATATAGTTGCTTCACAAACTGAATATTACCAGAAACAAAGATTGGATTGTGAGCTCACATGGATTGTTTATATATGTTTAATATTTTTCGAATACATGATTAACATCTTTTCATATATTCCCCAAAAAAACATCTTTTCATACATAGGTTTTGATTTCTATATTTGGTTTTACACATTGTACATTTTTTGTATACATATAAAAAGGAGGTGGCCTTAATGAGGTAGAAATAAGGTCGTAATGAGGTAGAAATAAGGTCGTCGACCACTGCTGTCTCCTTTATGACCATTTGGTGTAAGGCAATTTCAGGGTTTGAGCCCTTCCTAGCGAAATGGCCGTGGATTTACGACCAATTCAGCCGGGGTCACTAAGAGAAGGTCACAAGTTGACATATTTCTTGTAGTGACCCTAGGCCTTATTTCCAAGCATTTATACACCGTTTTGCTCGCTGTTTTACACTTTCTATCTTGCTGTTCTTATATTTTCAGATTACAAAAACATATTTCTACCATCCATATTGCACTTGTATCACTATCTCTTCGCCGAACTAGTGCACCTATACAATTTTCCATTGTATTGGGTGTGTTGGGGACACAAGAGATTTCTTGTATTTTATTGCATGGTTGTTTGAGAGAGACCATCTTCATCCTACACCTCCCACGGATTGGTAAACCTTAGGTCAACCACTTGGAGGCCCAACACGAGTCTACAAGAATAAAGTTGCTACTGTCCTACAAAACTCTACGCTTGGAGGCCCAACACGAGTCTACAAGAATAAAGTTGCATAGTAGACATCACTACTCACTTGTGTGACTTCTCAAATACTAATAACAATGATTTTATTAGTACTCCTATACCACCCACCACTAGTGCGGAGGCTTTTGATATTAATGATGCATTGCTGAATCTTGTGACTAAAGATCAATTTTCAGGAAGTCCTAATGAGGATCCCGCTGCTCATCTTAATACGTTTGCTGAACTATGTGATCTGCAAAAGAAAAAGGACATGGATAATGATGTTGTGAAATTAAAATTATTTCCTTTTTCACTAAGAGATAAATCTAAGGCTTGGTTTTCATCTATACCACGTAATAGTATTTGAACATGGGATAAGTGTAAAGATGCTTTTATTGCCAAGTATTTTCCTCCTGCTAAGATCATCTCCCTTAGAAATCAAATTATGAATTTTAAACAACATGATCTAGAACATTTTGCACAATCTTGGTAGAGGATAAAATTGATGATTAGAAATTTCCCTACTCATGGTTTAAACTTGTGGATGATTATCCAAAATTTCTATGTTGGACTAAACTTTGTGTCTAGAAATCTTCTAGATGCTGTTGTAGGTGGTACCTTTATGGATGTGACCTTAGGAGAGGCCACAAAACTTATGGACAACATCATGACAAACTACTCTCAATGGCATACCAAAAGAGCTCCAACTGGTAAGAAGGTAAATTCTGTTGAGGAAATCGCTACTTTGAGAGAAAAAGTGGATGCGCTTATGAATATGGTTGCTAGCAAAAATACTTATGATGATCCAAATGATATGCCCTTGTCTACTTTGATTGAGAAAAATAATGATTCTATTTATATGAACTTTATCTCGCGAAACAATTTTAACAACAATGCCTATGGAGGAAATTTCAATGCTAGACCGTACCCCGGTAACTCCTCTAATAATTATGGCAACTCTTATGGCAATTCTTGTGGAAATTCCTCTACAAATGCCAATAGTATACCCTATGATCTTGAGAACACAATTAAAGAATTTATTAGTTCTCAAAAGATTTTTAATACTATGGTAGAAGAAAAGTTGCATCCGATTGATGTTTTGGCCAAAAACATGGATAGAATTGCTCTTGATGTTGAAACTCTTAAAAGTAAAACTTTTCCACCCAAGCATGATTTTAATGAGACTATTAAATCTATCCAAATATCTACTCCCTCCGTCTCAAAATGAGTGACTCGAGTTTGTACTAACTTTAGTACAAAGTTAGTACAAACTCGAGTCACTTATTTTGGGACGGAGGGAGTATTAATGAGAGGACCGCTAAGTAAGGAGAGGACCGCTAAGTTAAAAGCTAAGCGGGAATTCTTAGAAAAGGTTCTTCCACCCGGCTTTTACCTGAATCACGATGAAGATCTTAAAATGATTGGTACTTCTCCTATTGAATCTTTACTTACTTATATGAATATAAAAGATAAAGGGACTGAAGATGAGTCAACTCTAGCTAGAGAGTGTCCCGTTTTCTTGGTGGGTGATGATTCTAATGCTAAAACTAAAAAAAGTGGGTTTGGAGAGGTTAAAACTTTAACTAGTGACGTGCCCACTATCTTGAATTACAAGGACTTTAATTATGAAATTTTCTCTTTAGTAGAATGTATTTCCTTTTTTCAAACCATTATTAGCTCACCCAATGCTTATGAGCAAAACAAGGCTTTCACTAATCATATAGTTGAAGCGATGATAAAAGCTAATGATGAGAAACTTGAACTAGAAGTTTCTATTCCTAGAAAATTGCATGATGAGTGGGAACTTACTATTAAAATAAAGGTAAATAAGTATGAATGCAATGCTTTGTGTGACCTTGGTGCTAGTGTTTCAACTATACCTAAATCTCTTTGTGATGTGCTTGGTCTCACTTATATTCAAGATTGTTCCCTAAACTTGCATCTTGCGGATTCTACCATTAAAAAACCTTTAGGTAGAATAAATGATGTTCTCATTGTTGCAAATAAGAATTATGTTCCTATAGATTTCATTGTGCTTGATATTGATTGCAATCTGTCTTGTCCAATAATACTTGGAAGACCTTTCTTACGAACTATATGTGCAATTATTGATATGAAAGAGGGAAACATAAGGTTCCAATTCCCATTAAAGAAAGGGATGGTACACTTCCCTAGGAAGAGAATTAAACCACATTATGAATCTATCAAGAGAGCTACTTATGGATGGAGTGTCAAAGATGATAACACTTGAAACTATGCATTATGCCTAGCTAGGGGCATAAAACGATAGCGCTTGTTGGGAGGTAACCCAATAGTTATCTTTATTTTTGCTTTTTATTTTCTGTTTGTGTGTAATAAAATGATTATTTCCCCTGTAATGATTGTGTTTTTATGTTTTAATTAGTGTTTGTGCCAGGTAAATCCTTTGGGATGACTCAGAAGATGAGTAGAATTGATACGGTGCAAAAACAGAAACTTTAGCGTCCAGTGCAGAATTTCTCTGATTTTACTGGAACGTCTTTTTGATCGGAATTTTTTACACAGTATTTATATACAAATTCTTCAGGTGTTCTTAAGTTTTTAGAATTGTTAGAGTTACAGAATTTTATGTTATCTACAGATCTTTACAGACTGGTCTGTTTTAGACAGATTCTGTTTTTGCTTGCATAGTTTGCTTGTTTTGATGATGCTTTGTATTGTATCGGGGGGTATAAGCCATGGAGAAGTTAGAATACAGTACATATTATGCAATAATGAAATATGAATAAATTTATAAAAGTACCAAAAGTATTTGATATGTTGTTTATACTAACGGATCTCATGAAGTTTTGTTGAGTTTTGTGTGAATGAAGTTTTCAAGTTTTGGGTGCTATCACGATGGACGAAGGAATAAGGAGTGGCAAGAGCCTAAGCTTGGGGATCCCCAAGGCACCCCAAGGTAATATTCTAGGAAGACTCAAGCGTCTAAGCTTTGGGATGCCCCGGAAGGCATCCCCTCTTTCGTCTCAATCCATCGGTATGTCACTTGGAGCTATATTTTTATTCGTCACATGATATGAGTTTTGCTTGGAGCGTCGTTTGCTTTTGTTTGTTTCTATTTTTAGTTTTCCACAATAATCGTTTGCTAGAAACACCTATTTGAGAGAGACACACCATCATCATAATTTATTAGAATACTCTATGTGCTTCACTTATATCTTTTGAGTTTAGCAGTTGCTCTAGTCCTTCACTTATATCTTTTGAGCACGGTGGCGTATAGATTTTATAGAAATAATTGCACTCTCGTTCTTCACTTATATTTGTTTGAGAGTTAATAAATAGTGACAGTAATTTTCATGGGTCATAAGACTAGTCCAAAAATAATAGGTATTTAATGTGTGATAATCAAAACCATCATGTAGCACATCAAAGAGAAATTTTGGGCTAATAATATTGATGTGGTAATGTCAAAGGGTGTGAGGTCATGATTGTCGGTTCATAGAAGTATCGGTATTTAGAGGTGTTAATTTCCCATTTTTCTAAATATTAGAAAAAGGCATGGTGGGGATGTGTGAGCATTTCTATTCCTCGTTGAAATCCTAGTGTTGTTTCAGGTCGGAGGCGCGCGATGGTTAACTCCTCCCAACCTCCTCCCTCGGAGCATGCGCGTAGTACTTTGATTTGTGATAAAACTAATAAAACTTTTCAATAAGTATATGAGTTCTTTATGAATAATGTGAATCCGTGGACATACGCAATCTCACCACCTCATATTTTGCTAGCCTCTTCGGTACCGTGCATTACCCATTCTCACCTCGAGGATCGGTGCAAACTTCGCCGGTGCATCCAAACCCCGTGACATGATACGCTATGTCACACATAAACCTCCTTATATATTACTCAAAACAGCCACCATACCTACCTATTATGGCATTTTCATAGCCATTCCGAGATATATTGCCATGAAAATTCCACCGTTACATCATATGACTAGTTCATTCATCATCATATTGCTTTGCGTGATCATAAAGCTGACATAGTATTTGTGGCAAAGCCACCGTTCATCATTTTTTGATACATGTCACGCTAGATCATTGCACATCCTGGTACATTGCCAGAGGCATTCATATTGAGTCATATTGTTTCATAGTTTTTCATATTGAGTTGTAAGTAAAGAAAAGTGTGATGATCATCATTATTAGAGCATTGTTGCAATGAGGAAATAAAAATGGGGGAGGCCAAATGAGCCCACCATAATGAAATAATAATAATAATAATAATAATAATAATAATAATAATGAGAGAAAAAGAGAGAAGGGACTTTGCTACTATCCTTTACCACACTTGTGCCTCAAAGTGGCACCTTGTTCCTCATATAGAGAGTCTCATGTTATGTCATTTTCATATGCGAGTGGGAATCATTTTTCATTATTAAAAAACTTGTCTTGTATATTCTGATGACGGGCATCCTCAAATGCCCGAGGTCTTCATGAGCAAGCAAGTTGGATGCACACCCCACTTAGCTTCAGTTGAGCTTTCATACACTTATAGCTCTAGTGCATCATTTTCATGGCAATCCTTACTCCTCGCATTGATATCTATCGATGGGCATCTCCATGGCATGTTGATACGCTTAGTTGATGCGAGACTTTCTTCTCCACTTTTTACCCCTTTGATATCTACCACCATATTCTATTCCACCTTTATGCTATGTCCATGGTTCACGCTCATGTATTACGTGAAGAATAAAAAGTTGATGCACATTGAAAAAGTACGATCCAATTGCCTGACTTGGACACCGTGGTTCTTGACAATCATGCTATATCATACCCGACAATCGCTAAACCAATCTCCGATGGTTATTGATCTTGTTGAAAGCACGATCAACCTGAACAACAAGGTCCGCGTTCCTGCAAGAAACCAAAGAACCAACAAGAATGATGGTGAATTGCAATCTAAAATTGCAGATAATAAATTGAGCACATGAAAGATTCCATTGTGAATCTGACAAGGCGGTAGTCCTACTCCTGCACGTATTGTAGATACAAACTATAGCGATGGCTAGACAATACCGTAAAACCTGAGACTAAATCTAATAGAAACTAACTGTTTATTACGTGCGGTCGCCGCCCGTGCTCAGCCTGGACGTGTCCCATCTGGACTGCTACTATCGAAGGAAATATTCATCATGAGTCGGCCCACATGTATACGCAACATGGTATTGCCTGGCTGGGATTCTTCCCTTGTTTAATTGGTCTGGTGTGTACTGACTATAGGGGAACTTTGCATGGGAAACACAAATTTTCCTACGAACACCAAAGATCTATCTATGGAGATCAACAGCTACGAGAGGGGGGGTGCATCTACATACCCTTGTAGATCACTAAGAGGGAAGCGTTAAGAAACGCGGTTGGTGTAGTCGAACGTCTTTGCGTTCCAATCACGATCCGTCCCGCGATCTAATCTTGTTCCGTTCCGATCTAGCGCCCAACGGACGGCACCTCCATGTTCAACACACGTACAACTCGATGACGTATCTGCCTCCTTGATCCAGCAAGCGAGGGCGGAGAGGTAGATGAGTTCTCCGGCAGCACGACGGCGTGGTGGCGGTGGTGGTGGAGCTGTCCCGGCAGGGCTTCGCCAAGCGGTGCCCCGACAGGAGGGAGAAGAACTACGAGAGGGAGAGGAGGGCTGCGCCGTGGCTTGGGTGCGGCTGCCCTCTCTCTCCTCAAATATATATAGGGGTAAGGGGGAGGGGCCGGCCGCCCTAGGGTTTCCCTAGGGTTGGGCGCGGCGGACTGGGGGGGTGCCTTGGCCCCCAAGGCAAGGGGGGCGGCGGCCACCCCAGGGCCAGCCCTTGCCTTCGACCGCATGGGCCCTTGGGAGGCGGGGTGCCCAGCCCACCAGGGGCTGCTGCACCTCCCTCTCAGCCCATAGGGCCCTCCGGGGCAGGTGGCCCTCCCCGGTGGACCCCCGGAACCCTTTCCGGCACTCCCCATGGAATCCGGCAAACCCCGAAACTATTCCGGTGCCCGAATAACAACTTCCCATATATGAATCTTTACCTCCGGACCATTCCGGAACTCCTCGTGACATTCGGGATCTCATCCGGGACTCCGAACAACCTTCGGTCACCAACATATATAACTCAACAATACCGAATCGTCACCGAACGTTAAGTGTGCATACCCTGCGGGTTCGAGAACTATGCAGACATGACCGAGACACTCTCCGGTCAATAACCAATAGCGGGACCTAGATGCCCATATTGGTTCCTACATATTCTACGAAGATCTTTATCGATCGAACCACGATGTCAAGGATTCAATCAATCTCGTATGCAGTTCCCTTTGTCCATCGGTATGTTACTTGTCTGAGATTCAATCGTCAGTATCTCCATACCTAGTTCAATCTCGTTACCAGCAAGTCTCTTTACTTGTTCCGTAATACAAGATCTCGTGACTAAATCCTTAGTCACATTGCTTGCAAGCTTCTTATGATGCTATATTACCGAGTGGGCCTAGAGATACCTCTCCGTCACACGGAGTGACAAATCCCAGTCTCGATTCACGCCAACCCAATAGACACCCTCGGAGATACCTGTAGAGCACCTTTATAGTCACCCAGTTACGTTGTGACGTTTGATACACACAAGGCATTCCTCCGGTGTCCGGGAGTTGCATGATCTCATGGTCGTAGGAACAGATACTTGACATGGATAAAGCAGCAACAATAAACTAGAATGATCAAATGCTATGCTTACGGTTGGGTCTTTGTCCATCCCATCATTCTTCTAATGATGTGATCCCGTTATCAAATGACAAATCATGTCCATGGTCAGGAAACATTAACCATCTTTGATCAACGAGCTAGTGTAGTAGAGGCTCACTAGGGACACACTTTTGTCTATGTATTCACACATGTATCTGAGTTTCCAATCAATATAATTATAACATGCATAATAAACGATTATCATGAACAAGGAAATATGATAATAACTATTTTATTATTGCCTTTAGGGCATATTTCCAACACTGACATGTATTAATGTCCATCGATATAATTAGTTATTAGCTTTCCATTACTGGCATTGGCTATTTTTGTAAAAGTTAGTATCTTTCCATTGCCAGCATTGGCTATTTTTGTAGTGTTTTTGTTTCAATTGGTATACAGATTGAGCAAAATGGTTGTACCAAGGCTTGGTGGTTGCATAATATATTCTCGAATAACCTCAAAAGCCTCACAGTTAGTATTTCGTCATCCAACCATACGCCTGCACGGGCTACCTACTTTATAACGATATTAAATATTGAAATACTGTGTTTAGGCACACTAGAATGATCCTCACCACATTTTGTTTGTCATCTTTGTTCTCAAGCGGTTGCTTTCTCACAATAAGAATATGATTAAATCTGCCAATATAACTTATATGCAAGGACATTAGTTATTAGACTACCATATTATTTAGTTGATATTTTGTGTTTCTTAATTTGTATTGTATAACTTAACTTTGTAAGAGCTAATACTGTAAGTATCTGAGCCAACAACAGAATACAAATTAGTAACACTAGTCGTCAACCCGTGCATCTGCACGGGCTAGCTTCTTATACATGCATTATGTAAACATTGATAGGAGCTACAACTCGGATGATAGAGATTGTCCTTCTTATCAGTTTCCAGTGATGTCATAGTTCCTATCTGCTTGACAATTTGTTCTACTTTTAGTAACTTGTGGTACAACCAATTACTTTTCCCATGTAGTCATTAAAGTCTCACTTGCTCCCCATTATGGGCTTTGACCCAGCGACCAAGGATTCTCCGAGCACACATGTGCGTCTATATACTACAACATGGAGGCAACAAAAACCCAGCCATCATCTCAAATACACCCTAAGGAATGAACATGTCAAAGAAGACATAAGCAAAGATCAAGCACAACAATTGCACAAAAGAGTTGAAATCAATCGGACAGAATATTCATCATTGTACATAATGTAGTGATGAAAAAGAGGGAGAACTTCAATGTATGCATAAATATTAGAAACATATTATATCTCAAGAATGAAGATCCATGCTCAAGCTTTTTGTGCCATCCAGATTAGGTCTAAATAATCTAATAGCATCGAGGTCGCCAAAACTCCCTCATTATATGTGATATATTGCAGGCGTGCCTGATCAGCTACTTCTTGGCGATGTCAGAGCGCCGTTTTCGGCGAATGCGTATGTCCTCGCGAGTAGTAATCCAAAGAAGTTATTTCCACAACATTTCAAACATTAACCATGACCATGAGAACTTCGTTAGCAAGTAAAATGCTCTCAATTGACCTTAGACTTCGACTTCCATATATACCAAGTTTTTTTCTGAACTCCATAACAATGTGAATAGTGGAAAAATATCTCAATATAGGCTTTGCACTCCATATGCACTCCAAGTTCGTCTGACAATTGTATGCACTACTATAAAGATATAAAATATCACGTCTAGCATGAAATTATTGTTCCCTATTGGGTAAGAGAACATCCTTTTAGATTTATATTGGGTAACATAACTATTTTTAGGTTTATTGGGTATGATAAATTAACAACACTAAGCATAAGCCCGTCAATTGATGGTGTAATTATACCCCCCACTAATTGCTTTCCTATGTTATTCCATAAGTGGGAGACAAAACAATGTTGAAACCTCATGGTGGCTGTCGAGCTATTTTTTTTGTTACTATAGTCGTGCTCTAAGTGATGAAAGCTTACTGTGTGAAGGTCACTGTGCTTGGGGTAGAGTATGTAGCCGTACATTACTGGTAGAAACTATCACACTGTGTGCCTGTTCCGCTACATTTTGTGACTCGCTCAACATGGAAGTTAGTGCAATTTTACTGAAAGAATAACCTTAAGTAGTGTATGCCCAGAAATATGTGTTAATTTATGTTTCAGTTCCGAGGCAAAAAAATCATATTTGAAAGGGGAAAGTAGTAGCTGCACCCCACCGCGCGGCACCCCCTCAAAAAAACATAGCAAATCATTTCAAAAAATTCTGAAATTTTGTGGGAGTGATTAGGAAGAAATGTTATGCATGGTTGCAAAGTTTGGTGGCCAAATAACATTTGAGGAGCTTTGTACAAAAAACACAAAATTTCAAAATCTGCTCAAATAGTACACATACATTTTGAGTAATTTCGACTGATTTTGTCTTTTTTGTACAAAGCTCCTCGAATGTTATTTGGCAATCAAACTTTGCAAGCACGTATAATATCGGTTCATAATCACTCCTACAAAGTTTTGGAATATTTTGAAATGTTTTGCTATGTTTTTTTGAGGGGTGCAGCGTGGTGGGGTGTAGAAAAACCACTCTCGTGTTAACATACATAAACTCTAGGGAAAGGTACTGCTAAACACGTCGTCAACACAAAGTACGACATGCCAACATGATAGGTTGATATGCATTACCTAGCAGGTGGCGATAGGAATGAAGAGGCTGATTCATCCTCAATCTTTATATTTATTGGGATATAGAACTCAACAATTGCTGATATAGATGCTGAGGACATCACGACACAATCAGTATATGACACCCAATTCAAACACAGATTAGAAGGAATTTTAATTTGTAGTTAGAACAGAAATAATAATGCTTATTAATTATCAAAATAGGAAAATAGGATAACTAAGATGTGTCCAAAAATATTATCCACGTGTCTACTGCAAGTGCATATTTGTTAGTACATATCCTATACTGTTTAAGAAATTAAAGAGATCTAGCCGTGCAACAAATTTACCAAAAAAGAAAGGATGATGTTGTAAGCTACCTCCTCCCACACAATAGTTTGTTGCATGCATGGATTATGGTCAAGCTGCAAAATTTGGGGTTCTTACTGTAAACTCTAAGGCCCGCGATGACTCTATTGCTGAGAGATTTAAAAGAAGGAAGAAAAACATTAAAAGTAAGCCAAAGTAGCGTACGCCATAGTTCTTGCAGCATCTCATGGAGACATATAGGAAAGTTAGGCCTTCAAACTTAATTCATTCGTAATTTGACATAGAATTCTTGAGATGCAAGGAAAAGAGAGAAAAAAAGAAGTGTGTACTTGTGGTAGGCGATGCAGAAAACTGGAGATGCAAGAGATATATACGATGTATCCAAGCAACACCTTGAGAAGCTCTCTGCGTACTTATATGGCCTTCTGCCTCATTACCGTGCTTCCACTTGCTGGGCGTTGGTTATGGGACAGGATGTCCGCTTCCTCTTCGCAGGCGTGGGATTGTTGCTTCTTCTTCGCAGGCGTGGGATTGTTCCTTGCTTCATGAGCGTGGCCTTCAACGCTCCAGCAACATCGGCAGGCTCCTGCCTCCTTCAAAACATCTGGCTAGTTACTCTGTCCCGCGGTGATGGAGGACAGAGCAAGCCACGATGCATGCTGAGAAGATGATCCAACTGAATTAGATCGACGCGAATCTTGTTTCTTGGGATATCAGAATCAAGTTGAGGAGGTGGCTGTTCGGTTGGGGTAGGGTAGTTGGTTTCTAATTATCGATTAACTGGATGCATTGGGAAATCGGAATCAAGTGGAGAAGGTGCATGTCTGGCTGGGCCGGGGTAGCATAGTTCATTTTTTTTCTACATACCGATGGATTGGATGCATGGTCCTCGACCGTGTGCGTGGTACAAAAGGCACATACAGTTTATTTTTATTAACTAATGAAGGACGTAGTGCTTCTGCCCATACGTCATAGAAATTGCCCCTAAATTTGCAAAATATTACCCACCAATGCCACTTATAAGTGATAAAAACAGTTTCACACAGAAAAATCTCGGGCTGGGCCGTCCCATACAATAGGAACCTCCTATACGGTGCTCTGCGTGCTAGGAGAAGACACAACGCACCTATTTGGGCCGGCCCATGTATGAGCGACCTGTTTTTAAATTTCGTTTTTCTTTTCCTTCATTTTCTTACTTTAAATAATATGGGAATTCCAAATAGTTTCAAAATATAAAAAAATGAGAATTCCAAATAAAATGTCTAATAATTTAGAAAATGTTTACGATTTAAAAAAATGGTTGCATATTTAATAAAAGTTCACAATTTTTTAAACAAAAGTTTGGGAAATCAGAAAACGTTCATGGTTTTTTAAAAAGTTCAAGTATTAATATTTTTTAATGAAATTGAACAAAATTTCGCCAATTAAAAAAATCCTAAAAATTCATAAACTTTTTGTAAATTAAAAAATAGTTTATTGATTCATAAAACGTTCGCTGATTCAAAAAAGATCATGCATTAAAAAAATCATCAATTTCGAAAATTGTTCCAATAATTTCGAAAAAATGTTTGTCTACTCTAGACATGTTCGCCTATTCAATAAAAATGTTTTAAAAAGTGTTCACATTTTTTAAAAATATATTTGAAATAGTCTACAAGGTTCATGAATTCAAAAAAAAATCACGATTTTCAATAAGTGTTCACAATTTCACAAAAATGAGAGTGATAGTATATCTTGGTGATGTAGCAAAATGTGGTCATGGCATTGAAAATTACGAATTTTTTCTCCCGTTGCAACGCACGGGCCGTTTTGCTAGTACTATTTAATAATCTATCCATCTTTTGACAATTAAAAGATGAATCGGATTGATGTTTTTTTCCCTAAAATTAGTGCACGTGGGACATCATCTCAGGACTTCTAAGGCACGTCATCCAATGGCTGTAGATAATTAATTTAGAGATCGGACGAACAATTTGCTTACTTTTTCAGGATTACCGTGGAGCCTCGTATGGTGCATCCGATTAGTAAATATAAGATAAGATTAGTTTGTGTTTTCACGGTGCTTTATGTAATATAGATCATCGTTCTGTGGTAATACTTTGGTATAGTTTTTGACTTACTAACATAACACTTCTTTTAGATTTACATGTTTTACGATATGGGTTTTAAATAATTCATTTCTATGACAAAAGAATATATATATATGTATCTGACTATTCGTCACACTGGGTGAGGAATAGTTATTCTTCACCCCCCTCTATTTTTACATCAATGCTCCATAATTTTACGTTTCGTAAATTTTGTCTTATTTTATATGTAAAAATAGACCGTAATAAAATATATAATCACCATAAAAATATTTTTTGTTACATAAAATTACAAAGGTAAAAACATAGTGTAAAATATACATAAAATGCACTTTTTCTGGTCTTATGACCTATATTTTACTTTCTTATGCCAAATTTTACGTAGTGAATCAATATGAATGTAACTATTTTGTATTCCAAACGTAATTTATTTATAAAATGATAGTAAGATTACCTCGGGTGAAGAATAAGTTATTGTACACCCTGGGTGATGAATAGTCATTCTATATATATACATATACACACACACATATACTAGCCCATGCATGGCAACTAGTTAAACTAATTGGATGAGCACAATCGATGGATCTCCGAAATAGTCTATTAAGACTAGGGGTGAAAGAAATTAAAAACCAATACCCTTCATTAAGTTTCCTTATGTACCTTCCACCTCCATGTTTAAAAAAAAAGAAAAGAAAACGATCTATATAATCTCATCATCTCTCTCATATTCAAGAGATAAAAAGTCACAATCCCAACTTCACATTTCTCTTCCCTCAAAATAATTTTACATGTCTCTTATTTTATCTCCAAATCCTCGTCTCTCCTATAAATGTTGCCAAGGCCATGCATATATGAGCCTCAAGTTATTGGATATCAAATCTGGTTGTGGCATACATGGAGATTCTACATTATTGGATATCATTTCTGCACGATAGTGCAAATATCATAGATGTGCTTCCACCATGCATCTGGTTTCAAACCTTAGTGTTAAAATTCATGATGTTCCACCGCTACCATGCTAGCTAATGATCGTCATTAATCCTACATGAATAGATCATGTCTAGGGTGTCATGCCACAAGAAGAGAAGCCAATTAGATGAGCTGAATCAATAATAGGATTTGATTCATGTGTCTGATTTGTTTTCCATTTGCGATGCAGTCAAAGATTGACACGGCGGTACTGAGTTAGCGGCAGGGCTGAGTGGATTGCCTATCATGTTCTCACGTACGCCGCCACCGTCGCCTTCTCCTAGCATTTGCTCATGACTCACGCACATTGCACAGTATTCGTCAAAATGCCCTTGGCCGATCCACATCCACATAGCGGCTTGATATTTAGTGTCTCCGATGTGCATTCGTATACAAAGAGGCCTCAGATTTCAAACAAGTATGACGAATGCATATACATATCAAGGAGCTATGGTACGTGCCTCAAGTTTCAAACATTCATCACAAAAGGATCTATATAAAAAAGGTACTCGATAGGTACACGCCTCACATTTTAGACATGCCTCGCATTTGCATCTATGTAGCAAGGAGCTAGCTATGTACGAGTTTGAAGAAGCACTTGTCTAGCCTCGAGATCAATTAATTGTAGACTTACTTTTGCGGAAAATCAAAGCTACATACATGATAGTATTTTTGTACAACTCCATGAGTTGATGTACAATATAATATAGAATCCCTAGATTTTTATGTCCATCAGCAATATAAAAGAAGAGGCACGTCTCTATTGTTATGTTGTATATATGGCGATATTCAAGAAACAAATGCCACATCGGTTTTTTCTCCGAGCCAGATAGAGGTGCGCGGAAATTTGCACGAATCTGCTATCTTAGAGGAGGAACATATTACTCGAAATTCACAAGAACCACCATGTCTATTCGAGAAGGAATACTTTTCTACATTAAATTATTTCAGATGTCTACCAAACATTATAATATCATTTATGACTAGCTACTAGGTATGGTTCCATACTTCAGGCATCGGTATAAATTCCACCAGAATATTTCGGAATATATCTATTTACATGCTTGTGTAGCTTATGTACATGTCCTTTTAGTGATGCTTTTTGTGATATTACAAAAATTGGCAAAGAGTGAATACAATCACACAGTTTGTTATCAAGTAGTAATTAACAACATCATACCTTCATATGCATAACTAAAGAGGCATGTGATGGGGTTGTGTGTGTGCCCTATGTGTGGCTATGGGAGCAAATGTTACTTCATGCCCTTATAACATGTGATCATGCAAGTTTATTCTGGGTTTCTGCTCTTGAATTTTAAATATATTGGATACATGTTTCCTTGATCGAAGGAAGAGCGCTATTAATACTTCAGTTATGGGGGTGATTTAGAGTAGTCACAATGAATATACTCATGTTGAAGAGAAGTACCAGTCACAAAATCAATGCAATTTATTGATGAATTGATTGCTTGTCTGGTAATAATTGATCAAGGGCAAGACAAGCATGTGGAGATATCATTGAAAATTTGAAGGAACTTGAGCCGTGGTGGATCAACAACAACTATGATGGTGTAGTAGGTTATGCACAAGGTTGTGTTAGTGAAGGCCCGGATGCAATTACTACATTTCCCAATGAATACCTTATTTGTAGAATCGATATAATATACTAATTCTGAACCAAAAATCATGCAAGAAGGTCAAAACTCAGAAAGCTCACTGTTAATAAGTTCAATGTGGATAGTCCTTACTACTTTAATAATACTTCATTTTAAGAGTACACAAAAAATATATTTCAATTTAATCCAAGTTTCACAATAATTTTGTTATGCTTAGATTAATATGACATAAATATCTACTTAATGCATAATATATTGTTATGGATGAACTTGTGAACAGGCATATCATTAGGCTCAAACAAACAATCATATGCACACAAGAACAATGTTTGTCTTTTATTGCCAAGTTTGAACTAGCATAGTTCGGGTTCACCCATGATAGTGCATGGTACTTTATTTTTCACCGCTACAATGACCAAACAACGGTTAAGAAACGGTGTTCCATATATCTATTACTAGAGTTCTTCTCTTCTCAGTTGGTACCGATGCTACCAAATGGTGCGGTGGTGGTAGAGCAGTATTGTCGTGGTATTCTCGCAGGGGGTGCGTGATTCACGGGAGATGCCATGAGATGGCTTGTGAGGTGGGCTATGAAAGGACGCCTGTGAGTTCCGGAGGCAAGGTTGGCACGAGCGAGTGCGGGACACAAGACGTACCCAGGTTCGGGGCCCTCCTGAGAGGTAACACCCCTACTCCTGCCGTGTGAGCTGATAAGCACAGAGGTTACAGAGTCGCTCCTGGAACTGTTTGGACGGAGGAGGGAGAAGGGGCTAAGCCACCGTTCTGCCTCTCCGGCGGGAGCGTTCGTGATCTGAGGAGAGCTAGCTAGGGTGAGAACTGATCTTACCGCACTAACTCGAACTCTCAGCTACTAAGACCCGACTACTCCTCTATCACGCGACCCCTCTGCACGGAGGCCTCCCTGGGGGTCTTATAGGCCGACCCCCAGGGTTACAACGGTAACGTACCAGAGGCACGGTCCCCTGGTGTCATTGACCAGGATCCGGCGGCCGGGTCGCCGGGTCGCCGGGTCGCCAAATGCCGGGATGCCGGGTTGCCGGGTGCCGGGTCGCCAGGTGCGCCGCACCTGCCTGGCGCGGGCACCGTGACGGGTCTTGTCTCGTCAGTTTGGGTTCGAGGTACTGTGGCGCGTCTTGTCTATCGTCAGAGGGAGGTCGGCGCCGCCGTTTCTACAGGACCGCACCTCACTGACACCGCCCGCCTCGGGCGGGGGCGCAAGGAAAGCTGCAGCCTCGCCTGCTCTGTCAGGGTAAAGGGAGGAGCGCTGTAGCACCGATTGCTTCGTCTCTAAGGCTTCGCCGCCTCGCGGCCAGCCGGCATGGGCCAACCGGCCAGGCCGGGTTGACACGCCGAGCCGGCTCGCGCTGGGGAGCCGGCGTGCCTGGCAAGCCGGCCAGAGGGACTTGTCTTGCTCTGATGATTTTCCGAAAGGGATTCGGGCTCCGTTGCCTACCCGGGGGTCATCCCCCCGACAGTAGTCCCCGAAGCTGTGAAGGTTCGCCGGCTTCAGGCAGGGGAGCCTTTGCAGCTTATCACCCTGAGGAGCCGGTTCTGTTGATGAAGCGCCGGAGTCCGGCCGGGTGGCTTTGCCTGGCAGCTTGCCGGCTGCGCGGCGGCGGACGCCGGGAACACCCGCTGGGGGGCCGGCCTCTGGGGGCCGGGTCGCGGCACCCCGGCCTGAGCGGTAAACGGAAAACGCACGCCAGATGGGTCTTGCTTCGCACGCCGATTCGCGCCCGGCGCAGTTCGACGGGCTGCCACATGCGGTCTTGCGGTGGGCGAGGCCTGCCAGCCCACGCGCGCGACGGGACGTGACCGTGGCTCGGGCCCGCCACTACACGCCCTCGGCCCGCGCGCGGGGGATTCACTGCGGCGACCGTTGGCGATTGCGCTTCCCCGCGTGGTTACTGCGCGTGAGGAACGCGCGCGCGCAGTGCGGGGGAGTGGGGATCGTGGGCGCAGTCGATCCCACTCCCCCACGATTTCGCGTGGTTATAAATGAGAAGGGGGGAGTGCGACGGAGACGTCCGCGCTCGCACCCCTGCCCCCTGCTCTTCCTCTGCTTCCTCTCCTTCTCCGCCGTGCCCGAGCGAAGCGCTGCCGCCGTCGCCGCCTCGCCCGCGCCTGCTGCACGCCGCGACCCGAAGCCCGCAGCGCGCCGCCCTCCTCCTCCCTTCCTCCTCTCCATCGCCGAATCTCGCCGCCTGCGGAAAACCCTCCCCAATGGCGCTGCCGAAAGGCTCTTGGGAGGGCTCCATCGTGACGGAGCAAAACATCCGGTACCTCCGCCGCACGAAGCGGCTGCCGACGGCGGAGGCATTGCTCGCACGCGCCGGGCCCGGAGAGGGTGCCGGCGCCGCAGGAGGGCGAGCATGTGGTCTTCTTCTCGCACTTCGAGCGCGGGCTCGGCCTCCCCGCGAGTCTCTTCTTCCGCGCGTGGCTCGAATTCTTCGGGCTGCAGCCGCATCATCTCGGCGCTAACGCCATGTTGCAGGTAGCCGGCTTTGCCACGCTCTGCGAAGGCTATCTCGGGATGCTGCCGACAGTGGAGCTGTGGGCGATGATGTTCTTCCTCAAGCAGCAGGGAGCGTCAGCCGGCGCCATGTCCGACTGCGGCGCATCGGTGGTCGCCGGCCGGCCAAACGGGCCGTTTCCCAAGCTGCCGCTTGAGGACTCGGCCAAAAAGTGGCAGTCGACGTTTTTCTACGTCCGGAACGCCAACCCGGCTGTCGACGTCATCAACCTTCCGCCGTTCTTTGATGCTCCGCCGCTCGAGAATCCGAATTGGGGGTACCGCCCCAAGGAGCCGTCAAAGGAGATGGAGAAGATCTGCGGCCGGGTCAGGGAGCTGACGAAGAATGAAGGGCTGAAGCCGGCTGATCTCATCGCGGCCTTCATCGCCCGCCGGGTTCTGCCGCTGCAGCGCCGGGGACACCGGATTGGCGACATGAGCGGCCGGCACGACCCGACCCGGATGTCGACCAAGGAGCTGACGCCGGCTGGGATCGTCCAGCGGGTCAACTACATCTCCAAGGCCGCGCTGAAGGAAGGGGAGTGGAGCTTCGGGAAAGCGCCTTATCACCGGGAGAACCCGGCGCCTGCGGTGAGTCCCTGGTCTTTATATTTTGCCGCTTCGACATTATTTTTGCGTCCTGACGCCGTGGGATGGCCGCAGCTATTCGCCAGCCAGCGGAACCACGACGGGCCGAACGCCCAGATCCCGCTGGCCGACCTGCCCGACTCGGATGTGGAGGAGGCCGGCTCCGAGGCGGAGGAGGGGGCGGGCGAGGCGCGCCTGGCCGACGCCGCGGCCGGTGGGTCGCGGGCTGCAGGTAAGTCTCCGTCTCCAGATCTACTGCGGGACTGGCCGGATGACGACGAGGAGAGCCTGACCGACGCCCACGGTGCAGCGCCCTCGGCTAGGGAGGACGCCAGCGCCGACCCCCCAAGACGGCTGCGGAAGGCGGTTGGCGCCGGGCCAGCTCGCGCGGCGGTGACCGCCAGCCGGCCGCACGGGAAGGAGTCGGTCGAGGCGAGACCGGCCGCGAAACGCCCGGCGGCGGAGCCGGCGCGCGCGAGGGCCGTCGTGAAGAAGAAGCGCCGGCTCGCCCCGTCCGTAGGGCCGAGGCGGGAGCCCCCGACGGTCATCGGGTAAGTGCTCCTTGACTTGTTTGCGGGGCGCCAACTGTCATCTTGTGGATTATCTTTTGTCTTCCTTATGCCTTCGCCGTGACGAATCCGCCGTGTACAAGTCGGCTCTTGACTTGGAGGTGGCGGCAACGGAGGCCGCGGCGGGCGAGGCCGTCTGGCGGAAAACCAGGAGCAGCGTCGTCGATCCTCCGCCGAGTCGGTCCGGGGAGGAAGAGCTCGAGGCCCGCCAGTCCGGCCAGGATCTTGAGGCGGCGACGCGTGCCGCCTGGCAGGACCGGGCTGAGGCCGAGAAGGCGATGCGGGAGGCCTCGGCCCAGGCATGGGAGAGGGCCTCTGCGACGCGGGCCAGGCCTACGGCGGATCCGGCCTGGCCGGAGATGGGGACGGGCTCGGCGCCGGCGGTGACGGTCATTGAGCCGCAGCCGGCGGGAGCGGGCGATCCGGAGTCGAGGGCGGAGCCGGCCGGCGGCGGGTCGGACGTTGACGAGGAGATCGTTGTGGACACGCCGCCCCGGGCCAACCCAGCGGAGGGAGGCGAGGACGGCGGGGAGAGGCACGGCAGCTGGAGCAGGCGATCGCGGTGAGCTTTTTCTTCTATCTTGATTGTTGAATCAGTGGGGGCGCGCCAGCGCATCCACTGGGTGTAGCCCCCGAGGTTCGGCCGGGCTGCGGAGCAGCCGGGTCGAATCTCATGGCCGTCCTTTGCATTATCTTAATCTTCTGTCTGCGCGCAGCATCTGTACGACTTGCGGGCCAGCGCGTTCAACCGGCTCCAGGAACGTTACCGCGAGGCCAGAACCCGGCTCGCCGCCTCGGAGGAGGAGCTGCATCGGGTCCAAGGTATGCCTTCGTGCCTTCAGTGGGTGCGCGCCAGCGCACCCACTGGGTGTAGCCCCCGAGATTCGGGCCGGACTGCGGAGCAGCCGGGTCGAATCTTAGAGCCTTGACTTTTTCTTCTAATCCTTGCTTCCGGCATCTGACCGGGAATCTTGTCGCGCAGCCGATGCGGCCGAGGTGCCAGGACTTCGAAACCGGCTTGCGGAAGCCGGCCAGCAGCGCGACCTTGCCGTCAGCGACCGCGACCGGCTCCAGGCCGAGGTGGACCGGATGGTGGCCGAGAAGGCCAGGGCGGAGGAGGCCCATCAGGCGGAGCTGGGCCGGTTGACGGAGGCGCGCGGCAAGGCGGCCTAGGAGCTGGCGGACGCCGGCAGGAAGATCGCCCCGCTCGAGAAGGATCTCGAGGCCCAGGCTCGCGCGTCGGAGATCCAGGAGAGCGGGATGCTGGGCGAGGCACAACACCTTGACGAGACCTTCGCCCGTAATTGTCATCTCTTTCTTCGGGCCGGCTGGCGAAGCCGGCAGGTTGACTTCTTTGACTGACTTGTTTCGTTCCTTTGCTAGGAGTCTTCCCGGAGACACAGGAGGCGGCGGATGCGGCCGTGTACGCCCACCGGGCCGAGCAGCGCGAGCTGGGGGCGGAGATCGACGCGTACGCCGCCTGGTCCTTCTCGGAGCTTGTTCTTGCCGGCGAGGCCCGTCTTCGGGCCGTGGAGGAGCAGATGCGTCGCCTGTTCGAGGCCGGCTTGGGCATGGCGAGCGGCCTCTGGCCAAGCGCGGTGGCGCCGAACAGCGTCACCCGGCTGGCGCGGTGGCTGGAGGCCGGCGTGGAGCGACTTGGTGCATGGAGGGCCTCCGCGGCCCGGGCCGGCGCGGAGACGGCGCTGCGCTTCGTCGTGTCGTGGTATCTAGGCGTGGACCTCGACCGTCTGGCGGTGCAGCGGGCCGGCGCGGAGGAGGACTTGGCGGCGCGGGCGCAGCGGATCGACGGGCGGGCCAGCTACTTGGCAGCGTTCGCCCCGCACGACGAGTTCGTCGTCGAGCGGACGGAAGACGGCGAGGAGCTCCCTGCCGACACGCTCGGCCTTCTGCTCGACGACCCGGACGGCAGCTCGGCCGAGACGGGCGCCTATGCCGACGACGAGACTAACGCGGACGACGACGCCACGGCGAAGAGGACGGCGGAGAGCGCTAGACCCAACCCAGCGGCTACGTCCACCTTGGCTGGGCCGACGCCGGCCGGAGACGACGCGGGTGCCGCTTAGGGCCTTTGTTTTTTCTGTGCTCAAACTTTTGTTAGGTAGCAGGTCCACCCACTGGGGGTGTAGTTCAATGTAATGAACTCGTGGTCGAAGGCCCATGCTATGTATAAATTTGGCATGCGATTTGGCGCCAACTGTCGTGGTGATTTCGCTTTCTGTTGTTCGGCCTTGGGCCTTTTCCTGTTTGTTGTTTCTCTGGGCTTCCTTTCCGCTAGCCGGACAGCCGGGTTGCGGACTATGGCTAGGACGGGACTGTGGCTAGGACGGGCGGACTCCAGTCGGCGCCGGGTTGCCGCAAGCTCCGTGGCCTCGAGCAGCAGATGCTGGCGGCCCTCGTTGAGCTGGGCCGCCGCAGCAGCCGCGTCGGCGTCGGGCGTGATGGGGGCTTGCAGACTCTGGATCGTGTCGTGGAGCGGGTCAGTCCGGCGAGGCGGAGCCGCAGCCAAGGCGGCGGCCGCGGCAGCCTTCTCCTTGGCGCGCGGGGAGCCGGAACTGGTGCCGATGGTGAGCACCTCCGCGCGAACGCAGAGAGCAGCGACGTCGTCGGGGACGGCGCGGCTAACAGGGACAGGCGAGTCGGCGCAGTCGCACACTTCGCTGGGAAACACGTCGGGGACGAGCGCGATGAAGACGCGCAGCGCGCCGAAGGGGACGATGAAGCAGCCTGCGGGGCTGGCGACGTCCGTGCCCAGCGCAGCGCTGCAGCCGGCCGGTTTGGCCGTGCGGGGTGCACGGACCAAACCGTGCACGATGCGCTCGCAGGAGCTGGTGAAGGGCCTCGTCCGGAACTTGACTCCGGCCGACGCCGCGAGCAGCCCCATGGTGGGCGCCAACTGTCGTGGTATTCTTGCAGGGGGTGCGTGATTCACGGCAGATGCCATGAGATGGCTTGTGAGGTGGGGCTACGAAAGGACGCCGGTGGGTTCCGGAGGCGAGGTTGGCACGAGCGAGTGCGGGACACAAGACGTACCCAGGTTCGGGGCCCTCCGGAGAGGTAGCACCCCTACTCCTGCCGTGTGAGCTGATAAGCACAGAGGTTACAGAGTCGCTCCTGGAGCTGTTTGGACGGACGAGGGAGAAGGTGCTAAGCCACCGTTCTGCCTCTCCGGCGGGAGCGTTCGTGATCTGGGGAGAGCTAGCTAGGGTGAGAACTGATCTTACCGCACTAACTCGAACTCTCAGCTACTAAGACCCGACTACTCCTCTATCACGCGACCCCTCTGCACGGAGGCCTCCCTGGGGGTCTTATAGGCCGACCCCCAGGGTTACAACGGTAACGTACCAGAGGCGCGGGCCCCTGGTGTCATTGACCAGGATCCGGCGGCCGGTCGCCGGGTCGCCAGATGCCGGGATGCCGGGTTGCCGGGTGCCGGGTCGCCAGGTGTGCCGCACCTGCCTGGCGCGGGCACCGTGATGGATCTTGTCTCGTCAGTCTGGGTTCGAGGTACTGTGGCGCGTCTTGTCTATCGTTAGAGGGAGGTCGGCGCCGCCGTTTCTACAGGACCGCTCCTCACTGACACCGCCCGCCTCGGGCGGGGGCGCAAGGAAAGCTGCAGCCTCGCCTCCTCTGTCAGGGTAAAGGGAGGAGCACTGTAGCACCGCTTGCTTCGTCGCTAAGGCTTCGCCGCCTTAGGGCCAGCCGGCATGGGCCAGCCGGCCAGGCCGGGTTGACACGCCGAGCCGGCTCGCGCTGGGGAGCCGGCGTGCTTGGCAAGCCGGCCAGAGGGACTTGTCTTGCTCTGATGATTTTCCGAAAGGGGCTCGGGCTCGGTTGCCTACCCGGGGGTCATCCCCCCGACAGTAGTCCCCGAAGCTGTGAAGGTTCGCCGGCTTCAGGCAGGGGAGCCTTTGCAGCTTACCACCCTGAGGAGCCGGTTCTGTTGATGAAGCACCGGAGTCCGGCCGGGTGGCTTCGCCTGGCAGCTTGCCGGCTGCGCGGCGGCGGACGCCGGGAACACCCGCTGGGGGGCCGGCCTCCGGGGGCCGGGTCGCGGCACCCCGGCCTGAGCGGTAAACGGAAAACGCCCGCCAGATGGGTCTTGCTTCGCACGCCGATTCGAGCCCGCCGCAGTTCGACGTGCTGCCACGTGCGGTCTTGCGGTGGGCGAGGCAATTGCGCTTCCCCGCGTGGTTACTGCGCGTGGGGAACGCGCGCGCGCAGTGCGGGGGAGTGGGGATCGTGGGCGCAGTCGATCCCACTCCCCCACGATTTCGCGTGGTTATAAATGAGAAGGGGGGAGTGCGACGGAGACGTCCGCGCTCGCACCCCTGCCCCCTGCTCTTCCTCTGCTTCCTCTCCTTCTCCGCCGTGCCCGAGCGAAGCGCTGCCGCCGTCGCCGCCTCGCCCGCGCCTACTGCACGCCGCGACCCGAAGCCCGCAGTGCGCCGCTCTCCTCCTCCCTTCCTCCTCTCCATCGCCGAATCTCGCCGCCTGCGGAAAACCATCCCCAATGGCGCTGCCGAAAGGCTCTTGGGAGGGCTCCATCGTGACGGAGCAAAACATCCGGTACCTCCGCCGCACGAAGCGGCTGCCGCCGGCGGAGGCGCTGCTAGCGCGCGCGCCGGGCCCGGAGAGGGTGCCGGCGCCGCAGGAGGGCGAGCATGTGGTCTTCTTCTCGCACTTTGAGCACGGGCTCGGCCTCCCCGCGAGTCTCTTCTTCCGCGCGTGGCTCGAATTCTTCGGCCTGCAGCCGCATCATCTCGGCGCTAACGCCGTGTTGCTGGTAGCCGGCTTTGCCACGCTCTGCGAAGGCTATCTCGGGATGCTGCCGACAGTGGAGCTGTGGGCGATGATGTTCTTCCTCAAGCAGCAGGGAGCGTCAGCCGGCGCCTTGTCCGACTGCGGCGCAGCGGTGGTCGCCGGCTGGCCAAACGGGCCGTTTCCCAAGCTGCCGCTTGAGGACTCGGCCAAAAAGTGGCAGTCGACGTTTTTCTACGTCCGGAACGCCAACCCGGTTGTCGACGTCATCAACCTTCCGCCGTTCTTTGATGCGCCGCCGCTCGAGAAGCCGAATTGGGGGTACCGCCCCAAGGAGCCGTCAAAGGAGATGGAGAAGATCTGCAACCGGGTCAGGGAGCTGACGAAGAACGAAGGGCTGAAGCCGGCTGATCTCATCGTGGCCTTCATCGCCTGCCGGGTTCTACCGCTGCAGCGCCGGGGACACCGGATTGGCGACATGAGCGGCCGGCACGACCCGACCCGGATGTCGACCAAGGAGCTGACGCCGGCTGGGATCGTCCAGCGGGTCAACTACATCTCCAAGGCCGCGCTGAAGGAAGGGGAGTGGAGCTTCGGGAAAGCGCCTTATCACCGGGAGAACCCGGCGCCTGCGGTGAGTCCCTGGTCTTTATATTTTGCCGCTTCGACATTATTTTTCGTCCTGACGCCGCGGGATGGCCGCAGCTATTCGCCAGCCAGCGGAACCACGACGGGCCGAATGCCCAGATCCCGCTGGCCGACCTGCCCGACTCGGATGTGGAGGAGGCCGGCTCCGAGGCAGAGGAGGGGGCGGGCGAGGCGCGCCTGGCCGACGCCGCGGCCGGTGGGTCGCGGGCTGCAGGTAAGTCTCCGTCTCCAGATCTACTGCGGGACTGGCCGGATGATGACGAGGAGAGCCTGACCGACGCCCATGGTGCAGCACCCTCGGCTGGGGAGGACGCCAGCGCCGACCCCCCAAGACGGCTGCGGAAGGCGGCTGGTGCTGGGCCGGCTCGCGCGGCGGCGACCGCCAGCCGGCCGCACGGGAAGGAGGCGGTCGAGGCGAGACCGGCCGCGAAACGCCCGGCGGCGGAGCCGGCGCGCGCGAGGGCCATCCTGAAGAAGAAGCGCCGGCTCGCCCCGTCCGTAGGGCCGAGGCGGGAGCCCCCGACGGTCATCGGGTAAGTGCTCCTTGACTTGTTTGCGGGGCGCCAACTGTCTTCTTGTGGATTATCTTTTTTCTTCCTTATGCCTTCGCCGTGATGAATCCGCCGTGTACAGGTCGGCTCTTGACTTGGCGGTGGCGGCAACGGAGGCCGCGGCGGGCGAGGCCGTCTAGCGGAAAACCAGGAGCAGCGCCGTCGATCCTCCGCCGAGTCGGTCCGGGGAGGAAGAGCTCGAGGCCCGCCAGTCCGGCCAGGATATTGAGGCGGCGACGCGTGCCGCCTAGCAGGACCAGGCTGAGGCCGAGAAGGCGATGAGGGAGGCCTCGGCCCAGGCATGGGAGAGGGCCTCCGCGACGCGGGCCAGGCCTACCGCGGATCCGGCCTGGCCGGAGCTGGGGATGGGCTCGGCGCCGGCGGTGACGGTCATTGAGCCACAGCCGGCGGGAGCGGGCGATCCGGAGTCGAGGGCGGAGCCGGCCGGCGGCGGGTCGGACGTTGACGAGGAGATCGTTGTGGACACGCCGCCCCGGGCCAACCCGGCGGAGGGAGGCGAGGACGGCGGGGAGAGGCGCGAGGCGGACTCCGCGCTATCCGGCCAAGTGCAGCCGACGCCGGCCGCGGGGGCCGCGGCAGGAGGCACCGGCACCCTGGCGGTCGTGCCGCCCTAAGCCGCCATGAACCCCGAGCGGCCGGGTGGAAGCGGGTCCGGCGCCGGGACCGCACTTCAGCTTCCGTGGGCGAGCTCCAGTGAGGCCATGGTGGGGCCGCGAACCCGGGAGGACGATGCGGCGGATGCCTTGCGCTCGCAACTTCGCGGCCGGGACGAGAGCCTGCGGGCCTTCTTCCGGGAGGAGCTGGACCGGGCACGGTAGCTGGAGGAGGCGATCGCGGTGAGCTTTTTCTTATATCTTGATTGTTGAATCAGTGGGGGCGCGCCAGCGCATCCACTGGGTGTAGCCCCCGAGGTTCGGCCGGGCTGCGGAGCAGCCGGGTCGAATCTCATTGCCGTCCTTTGCATTATCTTAATCTTCTGTCTGCGCGCAGCATCTGTACGACCTGCGGGCCAGCGCGTTCAACCGGCTCCGGGAACGGTACCGCGAGGCCAGAACCCGGCTCGCCGCCTCGGAGGAGGAGCTGCATCGGGTCCAAGGTATGCCTTCGTGCCTTCAGTGGGTGCGTGCCAGCGCACCCACTGGGTGTAGCCCCCGAGATTCGGGCCGGACTGCGGAGCAGCCGGGTCGAATCTTAGAGCCTTGACATTTTCTTCTAATCCTTGCTTCCGGCATCTGACCAGGAATCTTGTCGCGCAGCCGATGCGGCCGAGGTGCCAGGCCTTCGAAACCGGCTTGCGGAAGCCGGCCAGCAGCGCGACCTTGCCGTCGGCGACCGCGACCGGCTCCAGGCCGAGGTGGACCGGATGGTGGCCGAGAAGGCCAGGGCGGAGGAGGCCCATCAGGCGGAGCTGGGCCGGTTGACGGAGGCGCGCGGCAAGGCGGCCGAGGAGCTGGCGGACGCCGGCAGGAAGATTGCCCATCTCGAGAAGGATCTCGAGGCCCAGGCTCGCGCGTCGGAGATCCGGGAGAGCGGGATGCTGGGCGAGGCGCAGCACCTTGACGAGACCTTCGCCCGTAAGTGTCATCTCTTTCTTCGGGCCGGCTGGCGAAGCCGGCAGGATGACTTCTTTGACTGACTTGTTTCGTTCCTTTGCCAGGAGTCTTCCCGGAGACACAGGAGGCGGCTGATGCGGCCGTGTACGCCCACCGGGCCGAGCAGCGCGAGCTGGGGGCAGAGATCGACGCGTACGCCGCCTGGTCCTTCTCGGAGCTTGTTCTTGCCGGCGAGGCCCGTCTTCGGGCCGTGGAGGACCTAATGCATCGCCTGTTCGAGGCCGGCTTGGGCATGGCGAGCGGCCTCTGGCCAAGCGCGGTGGCGCCGAACAGCGTCACCCGGCTGGCGCGGTGGCTGGAGGCCGGCGTGGAGCGACTTGGTGCGTGGAGGGCCTCCGCGGCCCTGGCCGGCGCGGAGACGGCGCTGCGCTTCGTCGTGTCGTGGTATCCAGGCGTGGACCTCGACCGTCTAGCGGCGCAGCGGGCCGGCGCGGAGGAGGCACGTCTCTATTGTTATGTTGTATATATGGCGATATTCAAGAAACAAATGCCACATCGGTTTTTTCTCCGAGCCAGATAGAGGTGCGCGGAAATTTGCACGAATCTGCTATCTTAGAGGAGGAACCTATTACTCGAAATTCACAAGAACCACCATGTCTATTCGAGAAGGAATACTTTTCTACATTAAATTATTTCAGATGTCTACCAAACATTATAATATCATTTATGACTAGCTACTAGGTATGGTTCCATACTTCAGGCATCGGTATAAATTTCACCAGAATATTTCGGAATATATCTATTTACATGCTTGTGTAGCTTATGTACATGTCCTTGTAGTGATGCTTTTTGTGATATTACAAAAATTGGCAAAGAGTGAATACAATCACACAGTTTGTTATCAAGTAGTAATTAACAACATCATACCGTCATATGCATAACTAAAGAGGCATGTGATGGGGTTGTGTGTGTGCCCTATGTGTGGCTATGGGAGCAAATGTTACTTCATGCCCTTATAACATGTGATCATGCAAGTTTATTCTGGGTTTCTGCTCTTGAATTTTAAATATATTGGATACATGTTTCCTTGATCGAAGGAAGAGCGCTATTAATACTTCAGTTATGGGGGTGATTTAGAGTAGCCACAATGAATATACTCATGTTGAAGAGAAGTACCTGTCACAAAATCAATGCAATTTATTGATGAATTGATTGCTTGTCTGGTAATAATTGATCAAGGGCAAGACAAGGATGTGGAGATATCATTGAAAATTTGAAGGAACTTGAGCCGTGGTGGATCAACAACAACTATGATGGTGTAGTAGGTTATGCACAAGGTTGTGTTAGTGAAGGCCCGGATGCAATTACTACATTTCCCAATGAATACCTTATTTGTAGAATCGATATAATATACTAATTCTGAACCAAAATCATGCAAGAAGGTCAAAACTCAGAAAGCTCACTGTTAATAAGTTCAATGTGGATAGTCCTTACTACTTTAATAATACTTCATTTTAAGAGTACACAAAAAAATATTTCAATTTAATCCAAGTTTCACAATAATTTTGTTATGCTTAGATTAATATGACATAAATATCTACTTAATGCATAATATATTGTTATGGATGAACTTGTGAACAGGCATATCATTAGGCTCAAACAAACAATCATATGCACACAAGAACAATGTTTGTCTTTTATTGCCAAGTTTGAACTAGTATAGTTCGGGTTCACCCATGATAGTGCATGGTACTTTATTTTTCACCGCTACAACGACCAAACAACGGTTAAGAAACGGTGTTCCATATATCTATTACTAGAGTTCTTCTCTTCTCAGTTGGTACCGATGCTACCAAATGGTGCGGTGGTGGTAGAGTAGTATGGAGGGACAAACACATTGCACAATGCTGGTAGTGTCTGGAGCGCTAAGTTCCTTATCTCCTCAAACTGAGGAATTTGTTGGGGCTGGATAAAGGCATGGCGCTGTGGGTACTGTAGCGGAGATTGCGGGAAGGAGACCTGGTCTGACGGGTATGGTTGTTGAGGCTGTTGGAGGGATCCCTGGACCAACGGGTATTGTTGTTGTTGTTGTAGTAGTAGTTATTGTTGTTGTAATTGATGCACAATAATTGCCTGAACGACACTGTGGATGGCTTGGCACCGTGATTGCTCAGGGACTTGCCATAACTGCTGGCAACACTGTTGTTGCAACTGTTGGTACCTTACAGGCGCTACGTTGCGTTGTTGGTGGTCGCCGCGATAGCAATTAGGGCAAGGATGAGAAAGGTCTTCATGGTGGATTTAGATTTTCTACTACTCGCTTGGCTTGTATGATGTGCCCAAGTTATGAGAATGATGGGTGAGGAATGATGATCATCATGCTACATGCCTATTTATAGCTCGCATGGCATGATCTCTTTCACTATTTGCATTTGCTTTTCTGAAAAGTGCTTGGATGCTTCTTGAAATAATAATTTTGTACGTTGTGTTTGGTGGCACTACTTACATGTGTATTCTTGGACTTGTACTTAACGTTCTTTGTTGTTGCACTATCATTCCACCACCAAAAAGGTGTGATAACTCACATGACTCATCTTGTTCACTTTACAGCTCAAACTCTGATCTAGATTGCCTAATTTTCTTAAACTAAGTTTGTAATGTTATACAAGTTGTTACGTGTAAACTATATAAGCGTGGCTTGCACAAAACTTAGTTTGTAATCTTGTGTGGCATGTTAAGATAGATGAGACTATTAATATAACTTTCTTTGATATGCCATGACTCATCAAATTCTTTTTACATGCCAAGTGTTGAAGTGTTTTAGAAGTTATTACAACATATCAAATTTGTACTCTTCTTCAAGTTGTTACGTGTAAACCAGATAAGCATGGCTTGCACGAAATAAAGTTTTTAATCTTGTGTGGCCTGTTAAGATAGATGAAACTAGTAATCTAGCTTGCTTTGATAGACCATGACTCATCAAATTCATGTTTCTTGTCTGAAGTGTTTTTTTCAGTTGATATACAAATTGATCAAAATGGCAGTAGGCCAGGTGGCTGCATAATATATTATTGAATAACCTCAAAAGCCTCACAACTAGTATTTAGTCATCAACACATACGCCTACACGGGCTACCTACTTTATAACGATATTAAATATTGAAATACTTTATTTAGGCACACTAGAATGATGCTCACCACATTTTTTTTGTCATGTTTGTTCTCAAGCGGTTGCTTTCTCACAATAAGATTTTGAGTAAATCTACCAATACAAATTATATGCAAGGACATTAGTTATTAGACTACCATATTATTTAGTCGATATTTTCTTTTTCTTAATTTGTATTGTATGACTTGACTTTGTAAGAGCTAATATTGTAAGTATATGAGACAACAACAAAATACAAATTAGTAACATTAGTTTGTATATTCATGGTGCTTTATGTAATATAGATCATCATTCTGTGGTACTACTTTGGCATAGTTTTCGACTTACTAACATAACACTTCTTTTAGATTTATATGTTTTATGATATGGGTTTTAAATAATTCATTTCTATGAAATATACTAGCACAAATGCCCGTGCGTTGCAACGGGAGAAAAAAAATATCTCACTCCCAGCTCAATAAGCATGGATGAAGACTCCCTCATATGTCCATAACAATGTGAATAGTGGAAAAATATCTCACTATAGGCTTTGCACTCCATATGCACTCCAAGTTCGTCTGAAAATTGTATGCACTACTGTAAACATATAAAATATCACGTCTAGCATGAAATTATTGTTTCCTATTGGGTAAGAGAACATCCTTTTAGATTTATACTGGGTAACATAACTATTTTTAGGTTTATTGGGTAAGATAAATTAACAGCACTAAGCATAAGCCCGTCAATTGGTGGTGTACTTATACCCCCCACCAATTGCTTTCCTATGTTATTCCATAAGTGGGAGACAAAACGATGTTGAAACCTCATGGTGGCTGTCGAGCTATTTTTTTTGTTACTATAATCGTGCTCTAAGTGATGAAAGCTTACTGTGTGAAGGTCACTGTGCTTGGGGTAGAGTATGTAGTCGTACATTACTGGTAGAAACTATCACACTGTGTGCCTGTTCCGCTACTTTTTGTGACTCGCTCAACATGGAAGTTAGTGCAATTTTATTGAAAGAATAACCTTAAGTAGTTTATGCCCAGAAATATGTGTTAATTTAAGTTTCTGTTCTGAGGCAAAAAAAATTATATTTGAAAGGGGAAAGTACTAGCTGCACCCCACCAAGCTGCACCCCCGCTGCACCCCCTCAAAAAAACATAGAAAAACATTTCAAAAAATTCCGAAATTTTGTGGGAGTGATTAGGAAGAAATGTTATGGATGGTTGCAAAGTTTGGTGGCCAAATAACATTTGAGGAGCTCTATACAAAAAACACAAAATTTCAAAATCTGCTCAAATAGTACACATACATTTTGAGTAACTTCGACTGATTTTGTCTTTTTTGTATAGAGCTCCTGGAATGTTATTTGGCAATCAAATTTTGCAAGCACGTATAATATCGGTTCATAATCACTCCTACAAAGTTTTGGAATTTTTTGAAATGTTTTGCTATGTTGTTTGAGGGGGTGCAGCGGGGGTGGGGTGTAGATAAACCTCTCTCGTGTTAACATACATAAACTCCAGGGAAAGGTACTGCTAAACACGTCGTCAACACAAAGTACGACATGCCAACATGATAGGTTGATATGCATTACCTAGCAGATGGCGATAGGAATGAAGAGCTGATCCATCCTCAATCCATATATTTATTGGGATACAGAAGTCGACAATTGCTGATATAGATGCTGAGGACATCACGACACAATCAACATATGACACCCAATTCAAACCCAGATTAGAAGGAATTTTAATTTGTAGTTAGAACTCAAATAATAATGCTTATTAATTATCATCATAGGAAAATAGGATAACTAAGGTGTGTCCAAAAATATTATCCACGTGTATACTGCAAGTGCATACTTGTCAGTACATATCCTATACTGTTTAAGAAATTAAAGAGATCGAGTCGTGCAACAAATTTACCAAAAAAGAAAGGATGATGTTGTAAGCTACCTCCTCCTACACAATAGTTTGCAGCATGCACGGATTATGGTCAAGATGCAAAATTTGGGGTTCTTACTGTAAACTCTAAGGCCAGCGTTGACTCTATTGCTGAGAGATTTAAAAGAAGAAAGAAAAACATTAAAAGTAAGCCAAAGAAGCGTACGACATAGTTCTTGCAGCATCTCATGGAGACATATAGGAAAGTTAGGCCTTCAAACTCAATTCATTCGTAATCTGACATAGAATTCTTGAGATGCAAGGAAAAGAGAGAAAAGAAGAAGTGTGTACTTGTGGGAGGCGATGCAGAAAATTGGAGATGCGAGAGATATATACGATGTATCCAAGCAACACCTTGAGAAGCTCTCTGCCTACTTATATGGCCTTCTGCCTCATTACCGTGCTTCCACTTGGTGGGCGTTGGTTATGGGCCTCGTAGCTTTATCCGCCCCGGCTACCGGACAGGATGTCCGCTTCTTCTTCGCGGGCGTGGGATTGTTGGTTCTTCTTCGCAGGCGTGGGATTGTTCCTTGCTTCATGAGCGTGGCCTTCAACGCTCCAGCAACATCGGCAGGCTCCTGCCTCCTTCAAAACATCTGGCTAATTACTCTGTCCCGCGGTGATGGAGGACAGAGCAAGCCACGATGCATGCTGAGAAGATGATCCAACTGAATTAGATCGACGCGAATCTTGTTTCTGGGGATATTAGAATCAAGGGGAGGAGGTGGTTGTTCGGTTAGGGTAGGGTAGTTGATGTCTAATTATCGATTGACGATGCATTGGGAGATCGGAATCAAGGGGAGAAGGTGCCTGTGTGGCTGGGCCGGGGAGCGGGGTGCCGGCGGTGGGCGTCGCCGGGGGGTGGATCTGGACCTTTGTCCGGGACAGCGCCGAGGAAGATGGTAGGGGAGGTGGGGCAGGGGGATGGCGCGCGACGGCGGGGAGGTCCGCGACGTGGGCGCATCGGCGGTTGTGGGATGGAGATACATACTAGCAAAAGTGCCCGTGCGTTGCAACGGGTGAATAAAATAAAGCCATAAAATTTATAGCCTCAAAATAAAACAATTCAAATTCAGTCAAATTGCACCAATATCCATCAATTTTACAGATTAATAACTATTTTTTGCTTGAACCACTCGGAAATAAAAAGATCAAGGCAATTAGAAGTATTTATTGGTCTTTGAAAAATTGGTTATATTTTAAATACAAAATTAGCTAACAATTCTTATTTTTTCCTTTGGAGATGATTTTGAATCCTATAATGCAGTAGTATGACATATAGTGAAAATAGGAAATAGAAACAGAAAGTCCAATCTCTCAAAAAAAAAAGAACGCTGAAAAAGCAAATGAAGTTTGCCTCTTTTCATAGGCATCATGGGCCTGGGCCGTAGTCCTCCATGTACATGGACGCACAGAGGGCTGTTCGGACGTTTTCTATGGATAACGAAGCCGACCGATGAAACAAATTTGGACATAAAATTAGTACCGCCTCGGATAGTAAAAATTCGACTAAGCAGGACGTGGGACGAAACGCGACGGTGAACCCGACGGAAACAATAGGTGCTTTATTAGTAGGTAAAGATATATATATATATATATATATATATATATATATATATATATATATATATATATATGAAAATGGGTTGGTACTCCTAGGAGTACGTACTCCCATGCCACGCGTCACTGCTTTTGTTTCGGTGCCCGTCTATTTTATTTTCTACTTATCTGTTCATCGGAACTGTCATGTACTTATCACGGTCGTTTGGATTTGTTGACCGATCCATGTTAATAGGGATTCTGGCTGTGACTTTTCACAGGTATATTGATGGCCGCCTCCCACATAACTCGGGCGGCTATGGTGATTTTGGCGAGCGCCATGACAACGTACACAACTACTTTAGTCTAATCCGGCGTTGGCAGCGGCGATGATGGCGATGGCATCGTCGAACCTTTCAGATCTCATCATCTCGCCTAGGTACGCATCAACGTTCATGTATCCTTTATGCTTCTTGAATTTCCCATCAACGTTCATGTATCCTTTGTGCTTCTTGAATTTCTATGCATTCGTTTTGATCAGATGCTCGTTCATGCAGCAGACGGCCAACGGCGGCTCAAGTCGCTGGACGACCAAGATGAGATGCGGTGACTTGTGACTCAACGACATCTTGCTATTGGTCACACAACACTCAACCGGACGGTGGACCGACGACATCCTCACACAATACACCACGTGACAGCTAATGACCACAGTACATGGATTAGTACTTTGCTTGGTGGATCAATGGATATATGTAGTACTCCCTCTGTGAACTGTAGTGATCTAAAACTTCTTATATTAGTTGACAGAGGGAGTAGTTATTTTTCTTTGTGATTTCTAGTGTACAAATCTACATGTAATGTACTCCCTCCGTCCCAAATTAAGCGACTCAACTTTGTACCAGTACAAAGTTAGTACAAAGTTGAGTCACTTATTTTGGGATGGAGGGAGTACATTATATGGACGTGTAGAAGCAAGGGATTCCGTCAATTTTCCTTCTGGGTGTACTTTGGTCCATTACACGTGTAATATAATTATAGGAAGTACATATACCTTTTACCAGTTTATACTTTTTTACTAAGATTTCGCCATTTCAAAATTTGTTGATCAATCCATGTTAAGATGATACTTCTTTGGGAATCCGTATATAGTCCTGTTTTAGGAAATATATTAATGAAAAAAGCCAGTATATACCCTTCCCAAGAAAACAATATATACCTCCTCTCTAGAAAAAGCAGTATATACGTACGCATTAAATTTTGCAATCATAATGCACCCATTCCATTATGAGAACAGTATGTATCACTAACTGTTTCTTTGCATGGTATATACCTCTAAATTGGCAAGTGGTATATACTCCTAAAAATTATATGCTAATCTAATTTGTACCGTCTGCGGAATAGAAAAGTCAAGAACAAAGACGTGAGTTCAAAGTTTGAACTGAAAACCCATTCCTATCTTCAAGGAGTAGTTACGGGCAAAAAGGAGATTAATTAGCATTTTTAAAATAAGTACCACGGCTGGCCAGGTTTGTTGTGACTTGATGTTCTGCTAACCGTTTGCCTAATCCATCACGGGTGGGAGTACATACTCACACACACATATACTAGCCCATGCATGGCAACTAGTTAAACTAATTGGATGATCACAATCGATGGATCTCCGAAATAGTCTATTAAGACTAGGGGCGAAAGAAATTACATACCAATACCCTTCATTAAGTTTTCTTATGTACCTTCCACCTCCATGTTTAAAAAAAGAAAAGAAAACGATCTATAAAATCTCATGATCTCTCTCATGTTCAAGAGATAAAAAGTCACAATTCCAACTTCACATTTCTCTTCCCTCAAAATTTTTTTACATGTCTCTTATTTTATCTCCAAATCCTCATCTCTCCTATAAATGTTTCCAAGGCCATGCATATATGAGCGCAAAGTTATTCATGTACTATCATTACAAGAACAGATTGAAACTGAAAGCTCTCAAATCTGGTTGTGGCATACATGGAGATTCTACATTATTTGATATCGTTTCTGCAGGATAGTGCAAATATCATAGATGTGCTTCCACCACACATCTGGTTCCAAACCTCAGTGTTAAAATTCATGATGTTCCACCTCTACCATGCTAGCTAATGATCGTCGTTAATCCTACATGAATAGACCATGGCTAGGGTGTCATGCCACAAGAAGAGAAGCCAATTAGATGAGCTGAATCAACAATAGGATTTGATTCCTGTGTCTGATTTGTTTTCTATTTGCGATGCAGCCAAAGATTGACAACGACGGTACTGAGTTAGCGGCAGGGCTGACTGGATTGCCTATCATGTTCTCACCTACGCCGCCACCGTCGCCTTCACCTTGAATTTGCTCATGACTCACGCACGTTGCACGGTATTCGTCAAAATGCCCTCGGTCGATCCACATCCACGTAACGGTCTGATATTTAGTGTCTCCGATGTGCATTAGTATACAAAGAGGCCTCAGATTTCAAACAGGTATGACAAATGCATGTACATAGCAAGGAGCTATGGTACGTGCCTCAAGTTTCAAACATTCATCACAAAAGGATCTATATAAAATAGGTACTAGATAGGTACACACCTCGCATTTTAGACATGCCTCACGTTTGCATCTATGTAGCAAGGAGCTAGCTATGTACAAGTTTGAAGAAGAACTTGCCTAGCCTCAAGATCGACTAATTGTAGACTTACTTTTGCAGAAAATCAAAGCTACAGACATGATAGTATTTTTGTACAACTCCATTAGTTGTTGTATAATATAATATAGAATCCCTAGATTTTTATTTCCATCGATCAGCAATATAAATGAAGAGGCACGTCTCTATTATTGTGTTGTCTATATGGCAATATTCAAGAAACAAATGCCACATCAAATATAGTTTCAATTCTATAGACCATACTTGTGTACTTGCCTCCGTTTTTTCTCCGAGCCAGATAGAGGTGCACGGAAATTTGCACGAATCTGCTATCTTAGAGGAGGAACATATTACTCGAAATTCACAAGAACCACCATGTCTATTCGAGAAGGAATAGTTTTCTGCACTAAATTATTTCAGATGTCTACCAAACATTATAATATCATTTATGACTAGCTACTAGGTATGGTTCCATACTTCAGGCCACGGTATAAATTTCACCAGAATATTTCGGAATATATCTATTTACATGCTTGTGTAGCTTATGTACATGTCCTCTTTTAGTGATGCTTTTTGTGATATTACAAAAATTGTCAAAGAGTGAATACAATCACACATTTTGTTATCAAGTAGTAATTAACTACATCATACCTTCATATGCATAACAAAAGAGGCATGTGATGGTGTTTGTGTGTGTGCCCTATGTATGGCTATGGGGAGGAAATGTTACTTCATGCCCTTATAACATGTGATCATGCAAGTTTATTCTGGGTTTCTACTCTTGAATTTGAAATATATTGGATATATGTTTCCTTGATCGAAGGAAGAGCGCTATTAATTCTTTAGTTATGGGGGTGATTTAGAGTAGCCACAATGAATATACTCATCTTGAAGAGAAGTACCAGTCAAAAAACTCAATGCAATTTATTGATGAATTGATTGCTTCTCTGGTAATAATTGATCAAGGGCAAGACAAGGATGTGGAGATATCATTTAAAATTTGAAGGAACTTGAGCCGTGGTGGATCAACAACAACTTTGATGGTGTAGTAGGTTATGCACAAGGTTGTGTTAGTGAAGGCTCGGATGCAATTAGTACATTTCCCAATAAATACCTTATTTGTAGAATCGATATAATATACTAATTCTGAACCAAAATCATGCAAGAAGGTCAAAACTCAGAAAGCTCACTATTAATAAGTTCAATGTGGATAGTCCTTACTACTTTAATAATATTTCATTTTAAGAGTACACAAAAATATATTTCAATTTAATCCAAGTTTCACAATAATTTTGTTATGCTTAGATTAATGTGACATAAATATCTACTTAATGCATACTATATTGTTATGGATGAAGTTGTGAACAGGCATATCATTAGACTCAAACAAACAATCATATGCAGACAAGAACAATGTTTGTCTTTTATTGCCAAGTTTGAACTAGTACAGTTCGGGTTCACCCATGATAGTGCATTAAGAAAGGGTGTTCCATATATCTATTACTAGAGTTCTTCTCTTCTCAGTTGGTACCGATGCTACCAAATGGAGTGGTGGTGGTAGAGCAGTATGGAGGGACAAACACATTGCACAATGCTGGTAGTGTCTGCAGCACTAAGTTCCTTATCTCCTCAAACTAAGGAATTTGTTGAGGCTGGATAAATACTTGGCGTTGTGGGTACTGTAGCGGAGATTGCGGGAAGGAGACCTGGCTTGACGGGTATGGTTGTTGAGGTTGTTGGATGGATCCCAGGACCAACGGGTACTGTTGTAGTAGTAGTAGTTGTTGTTGTTGTAATTGATGCACAATAATTGCCTGAACGACACTGTGGATGGCTTGGCACCGTGACTGCTCAGGGACCTGCCATAACTACTGGCAACACTGTTGTTGCAATTGTTGGTACCTTACAGGCGCTACGTTGCGTTGTTGCAAGAGGACATCCCTGCAGGGAATCAACTGTTGTTGAAGAAACAGTTGAAGGATTTGTTGTTGTTGTTGTTGTTGTTGTTGTTGTTGTTGTTGTTGTTGTTGTTGTGGAACTTGTTGTCCCTGTTCCAGCGAAATTGGTTGTTGCGCGGCTGCAAATATGGTTGTTGTGGTGGAAATGGTTGCGGCTGCGGATAAGGTTGCAATGGTTGCGGCTGTGGATATGGCAGTTGTGGTGGGAATGGTTGTTGCTGCCATGGAAATTGTAGTTGTGGTTGATGCAGAGATGGATTTTGCAGCTGCATTGGGCCTCCAAGTGCGGCGGTGGCGGTGGTCGCCGCGATAGCAAGGAGGGCAAGCATGAGAAAGGTCTTCATGGTGGATTTAGATTTTCTGCTACTCGCTTGGCTTGTATGATGTGCCCAAGTTATGAGAATGATGGGTGAGGAATGATGATCATCATGCTACATGCCTATTTATAGTTGGCATGGCATGATCTCATTCACTATTTGCATTTGCTTTTCTGAAAAGTGCTTGGATGCTTCTTGAAATCATAATTGTGTATGTTGTGTTTGGTGGCACTACTTACATGTGTATTCTTGGACTTGTACTTAACGTTCTTTGTTGTTGCACTATCATTCCACCACTAAAAAGGTGTGATAACTCACATGACTCATCTTGTTCACTTTACAGCTCAAACTCTGATCTAGATTGCCTAATTTTCTTAAGCTAAGTTTGTAATGTTATACAAGTTGTTACGTGTAAACTATATAAGCGTGGCTTGCACAGAACTTAGTTTGTATTCTTATGTGGCATGTTAAGATACATGAGACTATTAATATAACTTTCTTTGATATGCCATGACTCATCAAATTCTTTTTACATGCCAAGTGTTGAAGTGTTTTAGAAGTTATTACAACATATCAAATTTGTACTCTTCTTCAAGTTGTTACGTGTAAACCAGATAAGCATGGCTTGCGCAAAATAAAGTTTTTTTTATCTTGTGGGGCCTCTTAAGATAGATGAAACTAGTAATCTAGCTTGCTTTGATAGACCATGACTCATCAAATTCATGTTTCTTGTCTGAAGTGTTTTTTTCAGTTGATATACAAATTGATCAAAATGGCCGTAGGCCTGGTGGTTGCATAATATATTCTTGAATAACCACAAAAGCCTCACAGTTACTATTTAGTCATCAACACATACGCCTGCATGGGCTACCTACTTTATAACGATATTAAATATTTAAATACTTTATTTAGGCACACTAGAATGATGCTCACCACATTTTTTGTCATGTTTGTTCTCAAGCGGTTGCTTTCTCGCAATAAGAATATGATTAAATCTACCAATATAACTTATATGCAAGGACATTAGTTATTAGACTCCCATAACATTTAGTCGATATTTTTTATTTCTTAATTTGTATTGTATGACTTGACTTTGTAAGAGCTAATATTGTAAGTATATGAGCCAACAACAAAATACAAATTAGTAACATTAGTTTGTATATTCACGGTGCTTTATGTAATATAGATCATCATTCTGTGGTACTACTTTGGCATAGTTTTCGACTTACTAACATAACACTTCTTTTAGATTTATATGTTTTATGATATGGGTTTTAAATAATTCATTTCTATGAAATATAATAGAACAAATGGCCGTGCGTTGCAATGGGAGAAAAAATATCACAATCCCAGCTCAATAAGCATGGATCAAGACTCCCTTATAAGTCCATACCCTCTATTTTAACATGGCGTCAGACCCATGTCATCAACGGTCACTGGTGCAGCGACGTGCTATACAAACAGTTTTTAACCCCTTTCCGCGACGTAGTTCCAAACCGTCGCCTTGTATGTGTGGGTGATAGGGGGGTCCATCCCACACGACACGGCAAACCCGTCGGCGATGGTGGCCAACAAACACAAACGTTTGGCAAAACTAAGCGTATGAGATGTCCGCACCTAGCACAAACGAGGGTCACCGGATAATCGTTTGAGATGTGTGTATTTCCCATACGGTTCATCCTTGCAACTCGTGTGAGATCACACTAACATCGCACACGCTATTCTGTGAAGCGCCGTTTACGATGTGCACCAAATCGCAAACAGTTCACGATTATAAAGCGTGTACGATAAGGAGACAATCGCACACAGTTAGTTCCACCATGACCGTCTGTGATATGATATAAGAGTGCATACGTTTATCATTGTAAAACCGTATGCGAAGGTTGAATATATCCCACACGCGGCGTTTCTGTTAAACGTTTGTGATTTATAAAACGTCCCAAACGTGTGATCCATAGTTCCCAAACGTGTCATCCAGAATAACTGTGTCGGATGAAGGCCTATCGCACGCTGCCTTCTTTGACCAACGTTTATGATGGTACACAGTTCAAAATACGAAATCGTGTGTGATAAGGAGACTAGCAGAAACGCTGGTGTTGTTAATCTCACATGTTCTTTCTTGTCTGACCGTGCGCGAAGACGAGATTCATCACACACGCCTCGAATGGAGAAACGTGTGTGATGTCGGAGTTGATCGCAGACGTTTTGCTTTCTCAAATTGTGTGCATTGTAATGGCCTGCAGAGCAGGATTTGCCCCTAATTAAATACCTTTGTTCATAATTCACATAATTTAAATTTGAAAGTAGGAATTCTTGTATTTCATATCGAATCATGTTTAGGTTTAAGAACGAATGCATAATTCGATTCACATGTACATATACTCAAGAACTACATAAGCATCAATTCTCAAAAAAAAGAAAACTACAGAAGGGACAAATAAAGAATGATGGAAGCACGGTTGTACTAAAGACGGTAAAGAGAGAGCCGAAAGACATTTTGTATGCTAGAGAAGGTGAAGCGGAATGCCCATATTGTGCCCTCCTCCATGCCTAACGCACGAACGACTCTAGACCAGCCCCTAGTGATGGCCGCCCGCCCATCCTTCACTATCTTCATTACGACTTCTCGATGCTCATTGTAGTCTCGATGATTTATTTTAACCTTCATTGCATGTCCAACAATCATGTACTTTGCGAGGTAATCTTGAGTAAACTGTTTTGGGAACCACTGCAAAAGAAAAAGATTCAGACATTGTTGTGTGACAACTCATTATGAGCAGTACTAATAGAAGCCTACAAAGTTCGTAGTTACCATCCTACAGCTCACTGTTGTGTTGGATAGAGCGTAAACAAATAGTCTAATTGGCATTGTTCGTCTCTTTTCCCTAACAATCATTTTCAGTTTCCTCACTTGATGCTGGTTCATGAATATTTCATTGCCCCACACGCAAAAAGGGTCCAGGAATGGATCTTTACCTAAGACATATGTACCTACAAGCAAGAAGCCAATATTAGAAGCTAAAATGCAGTTGCACAATGGTGTAATATATTACTCCATCAGTTCCACAATGTGTTGCATATAAACATTTTGAGAAGTCAACATTTACTTACTTTGACCAAGTTTGTAGAGAAAAACATTTACATCTAGAATTGCAATTCCATTTCATTAGATACATCACAAAATTTTATATTGTATACATTTTAGATGGTATGTGTAGATACATCACAAAAATCTATATGGACTACATGATGGAACGGATGGAGTATAAGCGGAGGGATGAAAAGAACCTCGGTGGAAAACGTTGGCCACTCCCATTGTTGTCCTATGCAAGTACATGTAAAGTCATGATAAGTACATCAGGCTTAACATCAACCAAGTATACGAGGTATCTGCTTGAAATAAACAAGGCATATATGCTCACTATAACAACCAAATATAGCCATTTGATACTAGACAAATGCTCAATGGAACCAACCTAACAACCAGATAACGAAAAGCAAGGCGTCTGCTTGAAAACTAGACAAATGCTCATTGCAATCAACCTAACAACCAGATACAGAAAAGCAAGGCATCTGCTTGAAAACTAGACAAATGCTCACTGCAACCAACCTGGCAACCAAATTCAGAGAAACAAGGCATAAATGTTTAAAGCGGGAGTTAAGGGCATAGGTTAACAACACCAGGCATAAAAGGTGGTATTGATGAAATTGAACTACACAGTTCATACTTGCACATAATGAACATCACATTGTGAATAACTGAAAGAAACAAGGCATTCATGCTCACTGTAACAACCAACTATAGCCATTGAAATCTGGACAAATACTCAATGCAACCAACCTAACAACCAGATACAGAAAAGCAAGGCATCTGCTTAACAACTGGACAAATGCTCAATTAAACACTGCATGATTATCGCATGGCAAAAGCTACTACAACAATGGGTACGAGACGGCTAGCTATAAAAGGTATGATTTGCTCACAGGATGGTGCCTCACTTGTCATGGATGGGCTCCTTCCACTTGGGATATGAGGTGCCCAGGGTGTGCTCCCTGATGTCGCAGATGGCACGTTTCCCCTTGTAACAGCCGTAGTGTGTGCCATTATCTTGGTCGATGAGATCTGACTTTGGAGCTAAGGATCCCAAGCCACCGCCGTAGAACGTTTCCTTCAAAAAGGACAAAAGGGGCTCGATGGCGTAGAAGGGTCACAAATCCATGACCGCGAGGCGGAGGAGATCAGCGGCGGGGCCTTTGGAGAGATCGACGACGGTTGAACCAGAGGCGTTGTCGGTGGACCACTTAACTTGTGACATGGCCCGGGTGAAGCCGGTGATGTTGACGAGCTTGATGTCGTAGCCAGCTCTCCTGAGATACAGGAACACGCGTTCCCGTAGACTTGAAGCCTTCGGCATGGCAACGTAGGCAGCGTCCTCACCGGCTCCCATGGCGAGGTGTTCGTCCGGGATCGAAGGGTCGGCGCGAACGGCGCCCACCTCGCCAGCGTACGGCGGAGAGGCCGTGATAGACCTCTTTTTGCTCGTACACTCCTCGAGGTCCACGGGAGATGTGGTCAGGCTGATTAGGCTGCGACTCTCTGGAGTACGGGATGGGGATCTGGGGGAAAGGGACACCGCCGGCCTCATCTAAAAACTCAGGGCGACGATGGTGTATGTGGATCAATGGGGACCCTGAACTTGTTTATCTATGAGGCACGGGCAGACCGGCTGAGGTTCGTGGTGGGAGGCGGCGGCGGCGGCGAGCTAGGATTCAAGCGGGGGAGGAAGGGGGAGGGGGGTGCTGTGCGGACGGGGGGGTGGGGGGTGTTTGCGGATGTGCCGCTGCTGCTGAAAATTTTAGTAGTAATGGTGTGGGTGGAGATGGTGGTGGACGAGGGATGGCGACGGTTCAAATGCCTCGGTAGCTGAAATTTTACTATAGGGTCGGTGCGGTGGAAGAGGAAAGGCGGCATGCAGTTGAAATACCGCTTCCAATTAAATTTTGGCAAACAAACTGGGCGGGAGCAACCAAGATGGCACACGGTCCAAACATAATAAAGCGTGTACGCTCTTCGCTGTAACGAAATGCCGTGCCGCGAAACCACGAATTTTGCATCGCTCGAGGCGGGTAGCTCTTTCTGAGATTTCTCAAGGCGGGTTCATCACACACGGTTCATCCTCAATTTCAGTCGCATACGTCAAATTCATCCTAAATTTCCACATGCCCATAAACAGATGACACAAACATTTGGCAAATTTTCAACACAAAATGCCTTATTTTGCAGCGGATTAGTTGACAATAGTTCATACGCTCAGTAATTTACAAACACTTCGTCAAATTACATGAAGATGAACTGCACAAAATATTCACTACGCCATGGATGCATACAAACGCCGCGCCTCCACCGTCGTCATGACCTTCCTCACCTCAGAACGAGTATTCAGAGGAGCTCGTCAAGTCGATGAGCTCCACTGGTTCCACGGCGGAGACCGGCGGGGCTACCTCGACCGGAGCGACCGCGGCGCCTCTCGCCA